>OY720116.1:7500000-10000000 GCA_963082685.1 Cyclophora albipunctata | reverse complement strand
TCACACCACAAATAAGGTGAATGCATGTGGTGTATCTGTACCAAGGCTCGCGATATCACGAAACCAGCTAATCGATGTTAATTGAATCGAGACTATTGGTTTTTATATCGATTATTTATTTATCTAGATTACGCCTAATCCTTCGCTCTGTTCTTTAGTGAGATGCGTGGCCTTTCCCAGCCATGTGTAATACCATGGGGTAATTCTGTGCTTTATTGTTATCTAACTTGCTGATATTAACTAAGTTTTACGTATAAGTTATTTGTATTTCATGGGTATTATTTTATTAAAGTAGAGTTTAATAATAAGAAATAATAAGAACAAGAGTTTCAGCGATTATTATTTTGAAAAGGAAAAAACTCTACCTAGTTAGTTAGGTAGCTTAAATTAAACTTACTTACTTGAACTTGCTTTAATTTACTTAAATTCTCTGAAATCCCCCAGCTAGACCAACAATCAACGAACATCTTGCCCACTGAATTACCGACTCTTATTATGTAAGTTAATAATTAAAATTGAAATTGAAAATATTTTATTTCCTATTTCGTCACACAATTATTGCAACTTTACTATTAATATGGTAGTAATATTTCAGTTGATGCAATTGCATTTAAATGCTTTTTAATCTCGCAAGTTTATAGCAAACTTCTGTCATAAAACTCACCAACCACAAACTACTCTTTAGAGTTATGATTTCAATTTAACAAATTATCACCACAATTCTTCAAAAACCTGTTATCAGATCGTCAAGCGATAACGATCTCTATTACGATGACAAATGATCTCAATTCCCGTGGCTACCTTGTAGGAAGCAAGAGTCGACAAATAAATATTACTTCAGTTACGTAAATTGCGATCGTTTGGGATTAATATTGTAATAAATATTAGTTTATTGTGAAGTTAGTGCGTATATTTATGTGTTTATATGGCTTCATAGTGCAGCGATTAGGTTTGATCGACTACATTTATAATGGTTTCTTATTGTATATGAGCATCGCTCGTGGCGTAGTAGGAGTAGGGGATATAAATATTACCTAGTTTTATGTGTGATAAATAGTAGGTATCATTTCTATTTGAGCTTATTATATTTTTTATCTGAGATATGTGCATTACATCCTTCTAAAGTAGAATAAAAAGCTCAAAGTTTATCCCTAACAAAACTTTAGGTAAGGCTACTATAAAATAAACTTCATACACGTTATACGGTAACATTGTACGCGTTTTTACTGTAACTGTACCTACATCAGGATAACTCCAAGTGGGTTAAACCTCTGTGACCGATTGTAAAACAATCATAAAAATAATGCGGCGTATAACAGTACGTGTAATTAGCAAAAATAATTCGAGAACCGGCTCATATGTGCAGAGACCGTTAACTCGACATAAGAGACTTTGTAGACTTCAGTTCAGGCGGTCTTTAGACTGTTTTCTGTTAAGATGATGTTGGCCAAGATATTAGATTTGCCCTTATTTTATTTTGTGTTTCTTTTCTTTGCCTTCGTATTCTCTGAAAACAGTGTATTTTAAGACATCTCTTTCTTTTAATTTAATTAATTTAAAGAAAAGAGATACAACTATAACAAAACTATATTCAGCATTTTCGTCCTGTTGGTCTATTAAAAACCTATGAAAAATGGACTAAAGACAAGACTTCTAGGAAACTTTTCCATGTGTTCCAAACTTTTTGTTTGTGAAATAAAATAATAATGACGACAACTGTTGTTGCCTTACTAAAAACATATTTAACTGCGTCCATCAAGTCGTGCTAAAGACTGCTTGATGTATAGTCTACAATGGTCCTAAGACTGAGGAGGTTGTTATCATTGTGTGACGTATGATATGCTTAGTTTATGTTTTTGTGTGTGTATCTATTATATCATTTTGTAATATTTTCTTTTCGTTTTATAATTTTACGTGACTATAACTTATTGTGGATGTTAAGCAACGTTCAGTTAGGACTGTTTCTAAAGTGGCGTATGATACCTAGTGGTTATTACATGTATATTGTACAAGAAAATCATATATTTTTATATCCTGAACTAGAGAGCCCTGAATTCTATGAAATAATTAATCATGATAATTAATTAACCATTCGCAAATAATCTAATTGAATGCTCATACTTTTAACTTGAAGTACTAAATTAAATGACTATTCATTTTCATTATGACCTTTCACAAATCCTACTTATAGTATGAATGTATAGTGGTTTAGGCAACTGTTTTCAATAAATAATTTCACTGTACCTCTTCACAAAATTTCGAATACAAACAAGGTAACAAATCCCGCATTAGGCGAAACGTTAAACTTCTAAATTGAGGTCAAGTTCAATCACTTACAAATTCTATACACATCTTCGCACAGTATCTTATGTATACACTTCATTTTCACCATTATTACAATGGCATAAGGTTAAAAAGTGTGAACAAATATATGATGTTGACTGTACATTATACAAGCAGAGTCTTGAGGTGTGTTGCCAAAACCTATGAGTCATTGTTGACCTCAAGCGAGGTATATTTGGCCAGATTTTTGACCAGCAGGAGGTTAATTAATGCACCTATTCTTTGGAGACCTCGACTGATTGTTGATAATTCTTTTCTTAAATCAAGGTTTGGTTTTCGAATGTTAGTTGTTATGTTATGTATTGTTGAAGAATAAATGTAGGTATTGTTAGGAACTTTTACATTTCAGTACATAGAAAAAAATAATATATATTTATTTTTTAAGTTACCCACTGGTCCGCTGGTGGGCGAAAGTCCACCGGTTTTCGGGTCTCTCTTTCCAGTGCGTTATTTATTGCGACAAAAATAATAAAAATACAATCGCAAGTTTTATTTTAAACTAAAATAAATCTACCAAAGGGAGACTGTCAGCTGATGTTTTACTGAGACCGTGAATACAGTAAAACCACAGGTAAAACGCTGGTTTTCAGACACCCCCTATTCATAGTTTTATAGGCTACTTTATTTTTTATAGATACATTAAAATGTTTGTCACCTAAAGGTGAAAGTTGATGGAAAGTAAAGCTTAGAAAATTTTATCACTTGAAAAATAGAAATGAAAATCTGATACTATCTTGGAATACTCGTATCTTCAAAGAGAAGAGAGAGTAGGTATCCGGAAAATCTATTACAAAATGAAATGATATTTTATTTTCACTACCTAATAAATCAAACATAAGTTCCTATTTCATAAATTTTATCAATTCAACAGACTTTTTGTGCGATCGAGTCTGCGGCGCACAAAAATTTGGTCGCGGATTGTCGCGGATTTTTGTGCGTCGTGTGCGTTACTGCATATAATTACATAGGTTCTATTTTCACAGATTAAAAAGTGCGTCACGGATAGTCTGTCGTCTGCGATGGGCCTTATGCTCATTGTGGCTTTTACATCTTTGAAATTGCAATATTTATTGAATTGAATCGACATTTATTTATATACAAGTACATACGTTCATTTTATAATCTTCTTTCAATTAGATACCGATGGTTTATTTCATTATAGTTACTAACTATCGAATCCTGATCAAAACACAATATCCGAGCAACATTCCCAAGAAGCCGTTTTGTTTATCAGTAACTTAAGATTACATCAGCGGTGGCAACTAAGTTGCTTCGATCTACCGGTATCACTACACTGTATGATTTATAGACGTTTTGCTGCAATTTTCTGCTATTATGTATAGGATTTGTCCCGTTTGACACCTACACAGTTATGCGAAGGGTATGTTTGAAGCTTTTATAGATAACTAGCGTCGATGCGCTGTTGTCCCGCTTGTAACAACTCCTGTGGGATTTTTAAGACCAAAAGTAGCCCGTTTATTTCTGATGCTATATGGAAAACTTCATCAAAGTTCGTTCCGTAGATTTTGTGTGAAAGGGTAACCTCTATCCTCTCTCTAACCTAAAACCTCTATCCTCATACACTTAGGTAATCTATACATACTCTTATTACACGACAAAGTCCCAAAAGCTTTCTGTCTGTTTTAATTTATTTTCTCAATAACAACTGAACGGATTATCATGCGGTTTCTTTTACATAGAGCGTGATCCAAGAGGAAGGTTTCTGACTACTATTCATACAATAATTCTCATAGGAACGGGTATAATCGCGGGGTAATGTTAGTTTAAAATAAGAAGTGGTAGAGTTAGCTTTGTCTTACGGCTGTTCCTGCTTAGCACCCGTACAAGTACAGTTCCAAGAATAAAACAATTTATATCGTTGTCATTTGAGCGAGTTTACTTGCTTGCTTTCTATTACGAGTATTAATAGATTTCAACGCTCCACCCAGGTTACCTAAATTAAATAAGGCGTAGCATTTATGTAAGACACCTTTAGAGCACTCAATAATAACGAATACCTGTTTGTGACCTAAATACCTAACTAAGTACCTAAATATTCTGAATAAAACCAATGCTATTTTAATATTAAAACCACCATACAAGTCGCAGCAGGTTCCTTGAAATGTCTTTACATAATTTTGTAATTTACATGAACATTAAGCTAACAGACCCGACGATTAGTTCCTGGTAGTTAGAAGCTTATAGAAAGAAACCGTTTTATGGAAACTTAATTGAGAACACTGATCAAATGTGCTGTTTATTGATTAGACTAGCAGCCCCCGCGGTTTAACTCGTGTTGTACAAGAATTTCGGGATGCAAAATAGCCAACCTTCCCGTTAAATATTGCTATATATTATAAAAATAATTGAATTGAAAATTGGTATTTTCTGAGGTAACCGCATTCAAAACAGACACAAACTTCAGCTTTATAGCTTTACCTATATTAAGATATTCACTAATTGTACAAAATCTTTACTACTGTACATCTTTTAATGTAGTATTTGCATTCAACCATTCTCTTTGCGTATCGTTTAGTAACGTTACCGGGACATGTAGAAGAATTATATAACTAGATCTAGATAGTAAGTACAACCGCAATGAAATACTCCACTTTACAACTTTATCTGAAATAATACTACACAATTTTATGTGAAATAAGTTAATTGTCACTTCTATTATCTCAGCTGTCTATCTCAATCGTGGTGAACTGTCGATATAATTTAATTACGAACAAATCGGTATCTAGATTATAGATTAACTTATGTAAATATGAATTAAGTGTTATGTATTTTACTTCTGACATAACTTTAATGTAGGCTAAGTTAGTGTGCTATCAGAGAAGTTGGCAAAAGATCAGTGCGAAAATAGGTTTAAGTGCGAACCTGTACATTAAAGTTTTTTTAACTACGATTATTTGTGATGGAGTGATTGAACTGAAAGTAGTAATTTTCAATTATAGTTTAGACTAATGGTTTGTAGATTGAGGTAGTTTTAAAATACAGGAACATATCAGACATTGAATACTATCAAACATACAGTTTAGAATTTGCCGGATGTTGCAAACGAAAGCTTAAGAAGGTTTTTTAAATTAATACGTGGACAAACTTTCTTTATATATAATTAATCTTTAAATATATTAAATTACATAAATCACTTGCAATAAACATCAACCTAATTGTCACAAAGTTCAATCAAAAACCTTGTTGTGACATTCAATCATAAAGTACTTACTCTACATATTGTGAAATAACAGTAACGTGTGTAATTAATTTTAATTCATATTAAGTCATAATTGGACCGGCCTTTGTATTTTAATGATAAAGCATATTCATTTACATAATATTTGTAATGTTTGCTTTGTAAAAGTGGTGTGTGAAAAATAAGTTTAGATAATACTTTAGAATCCTACTTACGGCAAGTTGCCACTTGTCGAGTGTTGGTTCGGATGTACGATACTATATTCAATCTTGTCTCAGCCCCTGCTTAGATGCATGGCCGATAGTGGCATCTTTCTGAACTCTACCGTGCGTCAGAGGGCACGTAATATTGTCATTCCTGGTTGCTTCAATCTGTAGACCATGTCGGAGGCCTTTCTGTGGTCTAAAAGCTCCTACACCACGGTTAGCCACTAGCCTACACTAGCCTACTTATTTATTGGTCTACTAATTACTAATTATTTTAACGACGAGAGACGTTTACCATGCAGTTTAAAGTATCTTACATCAAACAGGTTATAACTTATAAAGCTTTTTTTAAAGTTTCGGATTTGACGTATAGAAAATTCGTAGGAAATAAACCAAAAAATATTAGGAATCTTGAGTTTCTTTGTCGCTGGATTAAAACCGCGTTAAGATCCATTTAGTAGTTCTTAGACTAGCGCGAACATTCAGACAGTTATACTATGCAATGCAAAGAAAAAAATATACAGCATGTATTTTTAATTCTCGGTGGCAGCCACACTACCATTATTATAGGCACTTAAAGGACCCATTGCGGACTTTAAAAGCTTTTATTTTAATTATATATTAGGTATTTATACGTGAAGGTACCTGTAAGTAAAGTGAGTATGTCGGGCAATTTCTTTGAAACCGATACACTTATAATAAAAACGCGTATCAATTTCATTTTAAAAGTCAATAAAACGAGTTAACGGTATTTTAAAACAATATTCTTACCACATGAAGCTTGTACAAACTTACCCATTTAATATTTTATGAAGTGCCCGGTTTTACCCCGTTTGTTCGATTTTCTTGATAAACAACATCCCATGTCCGTCTCTCATTTCTATTTTGTTTCTTTGCGAAAATTCATCAAAATCAGTTCAGTAGGTTTTGTGCGCTTATAAAGCCAATTTCATTAATGCTCTAGCCGAATTTATATTACTCTACTACTAGTTATTTTAAAGTGAAGAACTTGCAGGTCGGCCGATGAATGGGTGGCCGATAGTTGCATTTACTATATATGAGCTTGTAAGCATGTTAAATTGTCGGTCCCGGTTATTTCTATCCTTAGACCACGTCTTAGGCCTTTGGCGGTCTGAAGCCTCTGACACCAGGGTTGGCTAATATCATATTTGAACTTTTTACTTTAGTCACAGTAGTAGGACATCGGTAATGAAATCTATACATTACTTAAACATGAAGTTACAAAATAAAACTGAACCAGAGGTCGGAATGTCACTCTCGCGCTCGGAAACAATCCCTATCGTAATCACAATCGATACTGCAATAAATAAACAGAAATAAATATGTAACCATTAAAACTAAAGCTGTTATGAAACAAAAAATGTAATGATAAATTATTTTGAAATCTTATACAAAGAGCTTGCAATGTTTATTTTTCTTAGTATATCTAGCGGTTCACGATTGAATATACTCTTTTTGTAATAATTTTGTGATAATTTTGAGATAAAAACTATCCTAAAAAACGTCCCTAAAGACTCATTTACATGTGTGCCAAAATTCCTTTAAATTCAGTTCAGTGTTTGAGGCAGAAAAGTTTATCAAATTCATCAAAATAAATTCAGTGATTTACAAAAGTAACTTAAGACTGACTTAATTATTTAATAAACCAAAGTTTAAATAAGTAAAGATCTACATAGTTGTTGGTGTACGAGCAATTCATAAGCTAAAGGTAACTGAAGCCACAAGAGTAGATTACATAATATCAAAGTTTGCCTGAAACCAATTTACTCGAGGCGATGCAAACTGCATCGCAATACACTTCATACTGAAATTTATCGGCAAGTTTAGTACATGAAACACTTGAGGAATCCTTGTTTTCATTGTAAAGAAGCATTAATTACATTATCCATCGATTCGCCTTTCAGACAAATCAAAGCTATGTCATAATTGTGTTTTGTATGATACAAACACATGCAATTACAAATGAAATTGAAAATAATTTTCCCAGATTTTGTGGGGTAGCGCCACTACCTTTTTTTGAACAGGTAAAATCTTCCTCTTTTTTAAATATACAATTAATTTGACGTATGTGTGTAGGTATACCTACGTCAATCTATTGCAGTACACTTGGTATTAGGTACGAGATTGCCACCTGACTTGCAAAGCTTTGCCAATAAAACTGAATGATGCAAAATAACAAGGCAGTACACATATGAAGAGGCGTATTATAGTTTTTGTTAGCTTCCTCTAGGTTACGTAACTAATGGATTGAGTATTGTATCGCTTTTAGGTTCTAGTTCCACTCCTAGCGAGAATATCAAACTGAAAAACTCTTAAGTCGATACAATATGAGGTAAATATTTGTACCACTAACGGGAAAAAAGGACTAAAAAATACTGAAAATGAATGAACGAATGTCATTGCTCTTGTTAAAATAAATGTCGTAGCCGTCGCTGAATTGAGCACCTTCCTAAAATTGTAAGTAGAGCTTGAGCATACTTAAGTCAAGCATGACTGTAGCTAGACGTAGACAGTTTTCGGGACTTTAAAAATACTAGCTACGCTCCTCGGTTTAACCCACGCTGTACACGTTCCCGCGGGAATTTCGAGATAAAATGCATCCCATGTGTTATTCTGATGTAAAACCTTTTACTGTAAAGTTTCATACAAATGCGTTCAGTAGTTTTTTCGTGAAAGAATAACAAACTTACATACGTACATCCTCACAAACTTTCGCATTTATAATATTATAGTAGGATAGGATATGAAAAACTGGAGACAAGACGTCTAATAAACTATTTGGACAGTTTTGTTCGCATCCAATAAGTAAATTGTGAATATAGCTATAGTGGGCTGATACTGTAAGTTTCTATCGCCGTATGTGGAACTATAGCTCATTCTGCGGTTTGATACAACACACGGAAGACACAAGTTATGCCATTTGTCTCACCGCAAAACCGTAGATCGTAGTAAATCACGGTATTATAGCAATACCTGGTTCGCGTAATGTGAGGCTCTTTCATCGACTCCAAACGAAGCGGTCAATTTGAATGTTACATCTTGTAGTAGTGATTGTGATATCGCAATTTGGTTTCGCATTCCTCATATAATCTCTATACTACGAGTAGTTCATCACTACAGAGTATAAAACAAAGTCGCTTTCCGCTATCTGTCCCTATGTATGCTTAGATCTTTAAAACTACGCAACGGATTGTATAAAAAATCCCTAAATTCCCACGAGAACAGGCACAACGCGGGTTAATCCGCAGGGCGCTGCTAGTAATATAGCTGAACAGTTTTAATTTTAATTTTTCGATTTATATTTTGAACACGTTAATCTCGGGAACTTCAAATCCGATTTGAATGATTCATTGTATTAGGTAGCTAATACAAGAGCATGAATATAGGTTATTTTTAATCCCAATATTCCTACAAAAACTGGTACAACCCAGGAGAACAGCGGGGCGATGCTCGTGTGTCCATATTGTCGGTTTTTTTATGTAGGTATGTACAATCAATAACTTGTCTCTTTCTAAGATAAAATATAAACAATAACCTAATTAGGCTATCCACTTTCAAGTAATGATGATACTAAAGAACGCTTTCCAAACCGCCTAGAGGCGGTTAACCGCCGGTCAAATGAAGTGCTTAACATCTATTTATTAGTAATACTAATAATAAATAATGATTGAGTGTGTTGTAAAATATACTGTTGAAACAATCCTTAAAGTCATCACTGACCTCAGTAACCCAAACACCATTTTTGCACCCCGAGGCAATGAGTAGCCTACTCATTAATTAGGAATAAACAAGTACTTAAATCTTAATAGAAAATAAGAGCCCGATCACACTGTAGTCACGACTGCAAATAGACAGGCAGTCTTCTGGTTCATGAACATATGTGAAGGAGCACACACAGAGACTAGACGTCGCCTTTTACAAACCTTTATTAAGTTTCACCTGTCCCGATGTTTGTCTGTTATTAAATCTTGCAAGCTTTTGACCCACTTCCCGGTTACCGATTGCGCTGGTCGGGATGATAATGTCAAAAAATGACTATATAATATTTATTGTCAAATGTGAATATGTCTAAATTTATCCATAATGTCTACTTAACTATGTAAAGCTACCTACATCCTGCAAAACCTAAACAAACTTGCGTAGATTAATAGCCCACTGAAGTTTAACCTATACAAACACCGTTGTGCAAAAGAAGAGGCATTCTCCTATTAATTACACATTGTATTGTTATCCTCTATCCCACTCTTCAGTAATGAAGCAATCAGCTTTCTCTCTCACACCAACAGGTGTCACATAATTTATGATTAGATAGTTTATTTCTTTAGCCCGAGGTTCCTTTTAATAACTCCATTGTACTCAAATGGCAGAGTTCAGGTATGAGACAAATTAAAATAATTTATCTATATTGTTACGAAATCCTGATTAGTTAACAACTTGTTATTTCCTGATGAGTACAGAAGACTTTGTTAGGTAAGCTACCTTATGCTTAGAAATCCATGACAGTATGTTGACAATTATGTATTTCATAATCACTTGGTCTGTATTTTCACTGTACATGAAAAAACAGCATACATTATGTGCGATGTATTTTTGCTGTCTATACTTAATTGCTCAGCGTTTTGACAATCAATTCAGTTATGTACGCAATTTATTTAATGTCAAACTTAATCTGACATCGATTGAACTTACGAAGAATAAAGAAGTGTGATCTAACTTAACTATGTTTATTTTCTTTAACTATTTAATAGCGGAAGATGTCTAAGCAATAAAAGAGTTATAATAAATGAAACGGGTCTTATCGCGTTAGATATTTTAACGTATTTTACTAAAATACGTACCCGACGTTTCGAGTGGATTACACCGCTCGTGGTCACGGGATGACTCATCCCGAGAGTCATCCCGTGACCACGAGCGGTGTAATCCACTCGAAACGTCGGGTACGTATTTTAGTAAAATACGTTAAAATATCTAACGCGATAAGACCCGTTTCATTTATTATAATGAGTGCAAATCGTGTGAGTTTAAAAAGTAAATAAAAGAGTTATTTTATTGCGAGCTATCACGAGCCCTTGTAGTTACCGAACCTCGCGGCAAAATCGTAATCGATTCGATACGATTTAATCGATATCACTTATGTTATCGAGTTGCGCAATTCGATCTTCCATGGTTTTTCTAATTTCGTAATTAGAATGTGGATGAATTTGCATTTTTAAATGTTTTTTGTAATTGGAAGTTACGAGTTTAATCGAAGTAGAAAAATACGATATTCTAGATTTGAAATACTGTAAAATACAGTTCCACTCGCTAATTTAATACTTCGCCTATAACTCAAATCTCCTTATTGGATTTACAGATTGTAACAAAAAAAGAAAGCAAGTTTACTACAAATTGAAATTAGAGATAAATTCTAAAATCCCACGCGTAATGAGTGTGTCTCACACAATTGCATAAAACTCATCGCACATTGGAAAGCGACGCGAGTGTTACCGATAATATCGAAAGATCGAGTTATCGATATAATAATACGTTGTTAATCGCAGATAATCGATTTAAGCGATTAGTTAGGATTGCTATTGTGATAATTTTATTTGACAATTAATTATTGTTTGTCACTTTTAATTTCAGAGTTTATTACTCCCTATTTGGATTCTTGTAAGATACTAAAATGCTTTCTAATTAGTTATTTTTAGGACAGATTTTTAGAGTTAAGATAAACTTATTCAAAATCGTGTCTTCTATGGACGCCAAAAAATCGTTTTGGAGTACCGGCGGCTACGGCGCACAACGAATTTCTTGATTATTTAACACAAAATTGTCGTGTAAAGTGTATTAAGTTCAAATTCAATACATTTTTTTCTAATCGCTGCTGCTACATAGGTTTCGTTAGCATCACGCTTATTGAATTTTGATTTTAATTTTAATTTATATTAGGCATTGGTCAAAGTCTAGCACTAAGTACTTACTGAAGCAATCGATTACAGACCGTGGAGACATTGTTCTAGTTAACGTAAAGTGATTCAATTAGATATCATTACACCCCATTAGTAACTCGTTGATGAAATGTTGCCCTTGGCGCGGAGAGCGGAGATAATCGTTATTAGAAACGTCATCAAAATAATGTGACTTTGACTTTAATTTTGGAAATATTGATTGTGAAAAGGACGCTAATCGGCAAATCACGAGTTGCCATCGCTGGCTTTCACCGTAGCCTGTTCTTAGACAAAATCTAGCAAAGTACAAAGATTAGTTTATTATACTTATGAAGCTGAAAAGTTTGTTTATGTATGTCTAAACTATCAGAGTTATTTAAGTACATCTAACAGGAAATTTATAGTCTACTTTTTATCCAAAAATTCCAACAGGAACGGTTATAACACAGGTAAAACCGTAGCACGCTGCTAGTTATTCACATAAAATCTAACGCTAAAGGTAAATAAACACCATGTCTTGCAAACCGGATTACGTTTACCGCCGATATGATTTACACAAAGGAACCGCTTGACCCAAGACCCACACTGAACCGATGTATTAGAGCCCGAGCACACTGTAGTCACAACAGTCTTTAAGCTGACTGCTTCGACGTGTACAAAACTATCTAGCAACAAATACAATGGTATACAAAACAGTACATTTATTTTTGTCTATTACACACATGAATGTCTGTCAATCTACTACCATTCGTCGTGATACATAAATGTTGTTTTGTGTGTAATACACATACATGCTTGTTAGACATCTTGTCTTAATATACGAAAAGTCTTTAATTAATAAAAACATTGCTAGACGTCTTATCTTCAGTATGCGTAGTGTGCTCCAATCTCACGTATCTCCAATATATGAAAGAATATATTCATAGTCCAGTCAGTCACAATACAGTCTTGACTACAGTGTGCTCAGGCTCTTACCTGGTATAACTTTGAACTTTCTATGCGGTAGCGAAACCAACAGTTATAAGAAACTAAACTTTATTATAAATGAAATAGAGATGTTTTCAGAAGATGATAAAGATGAGAAATGACCTATTTCTTTTGTAAGTTGAAGATGAGATTGTCATTTTCAAGTGTTAAGCTGAATGTTTCGATCACGCGTTTGGAATAACACTGAGTAAATATTGATAATATTTAAAAATAGACTACAACTGACGTAAGCTTAAGCGAAAATATTTATTATCCTCACATCAAACGTAGGATACTACGCAATACTACGCACCCAATTGTCAAGTCTGTCAAGTCCCTTATTTTATTATTATGCCTAACAATGAAACCTAATAGCCATTTATTTATAGCAGAATTAATAGCAGAATGTACAGTTATATGTAGCCTATCTATATATCTCCCTTTAGCTATTTTTAGGGATAAAACTAGCAACTCCCGAACTTTGGGTGGGTCAAACCCTCATTAGATTTGACCACTAACAACTATTCAAAAAGCGACCAAGCAATAAAGTTTAACAGAAAATGCATAATCCAGTCACACACTCCGTAATTTCCCTATCTCTCTAATTGAATCGAGTAAAAGTACATCGATTAAACTCAATAAAGTCATTAGGTATTAATCGATCGTTCGATCACATCCTTGTGAGGTTTTCACGTTAATTCAAATCAGAATCCATTAGTTGAATCAGTGGATTTTAAATCGGAATCGATCAGTTGAATCGATTGATTCTAACAGCCAATGGAGATGTATTAGTGATTCAGGTTAAAAAGATACAGTTTTACTTTCGGATCGGAAAGTTAAACTTTATAAACCAAACCAATAAATTAACTAATGTTAAAATGTGTGTTGTATGTAACTAATACGTTTTGTTGTTAAATGTTTGAGCCAAGTTAATGTATGTCCAGATATTTTTAGTTTATACTTGTTTGTTAGACAGAGATAGAGATTGGAGACCGATTTTCCTTCATTCAAGTGATATTGTTGATTCCCGCCAAAGAGTAAATCTTCTAAGACGAAAAAGGTTTACTGACAGCTTAAATGCTTACCATGGATTAAATCACAAATATATGTAGTGCCTTCCCTCAGATTGTCTTTAGCTGAAAATCAGCTCGGCTCTATTTGTTTAAATGTAAACTTGTTTAAAAATAAATTAATGTAATTTTACATGCAAACATAAAGTGTAAACAATGCATTCAATTCTTAAAACATTAAAACGGCGCCAGGATGTATTGATATGAACCTAAAATTGCAGACGGAGCAAAATATCTAGCCTGAGATGATATTACAATTACACAAAGCTACACAATTTCAGCCCTTCTTTTTAACCTAATAAAGACTGAAATTGCATGTCCCTATGTGTTCATTGGACTAGTGCGGTTGTGAAACCAAATATACTTCTTCTTCTAGACAAATTAAAGTATATTTTTGCGTATATTCATTCTATGCGCTGTGCACCTATATGATCGGTATACTAATGTGATTGTGTAAACAAAACTAGCATTTATTTTTAATTAGATAAAGTATGTTTTTGCGTGTTCTAGTTCTATAATTGTGTGAACTCTGTTCACAGCTGACCAGCAAGTATAGAATTACGAGTGTTTGTGTTAAATTACTAGGTCTCAAGTTATGGGAGGGAGCGAAAGCTTATTTACTGATATGCATTACATTTGCATTAAAATGATTGTGTTTTTAACCTGCTTCGGAAAGTTTATTGTATTGTTTGTTCTAGATTATCTTTAAGAACTTGTTCTATTAGAATAAACGGTTGTGAATATTGAATTTAGTTGAATTGGGCTTTTTAAAAAAAAAAAATTTGTGATAAATGGAAAGATTATATATTAGTTTTATAACAAAACTATTTTTTTTTTTTTTCTCAAGAATTCAAAAGTTATTTCAAAATAAAAATTAATTTTTGAATCCAGTACCGAAAGCACTCGGACAACTCCCGAACAAACCCGAGTGCGTGTGACGTCATAATGTATAGCCCCATTCGGTTACACGTGTAATAGCCGTAAACGCTGTACGTACTTATGGTTAAATAGCTATACATTATCACGTCACAACCACGGTGACCAATTATGGCGCGTTTATAGTCACGTGATTTTTATTCAATTTTTAATTGTTTATAATTAATTGAAAAAATATTTTTTTTAAGTTTTTCGCATTAAATATCAATATTATTAATAATAAAGTTTTAAAATACATAAAAAAAATCATTTTTTTTTTCAAAAGCCCAATTATTATAACATATTATGATATAACAATAACATAGTAATCAACATACATTCTAAATCTGTGTTAATTTTCGTCATTATAAAATACTATTCCGAACACATGTTTATTTACTATTCTGTAAATATTTATTAATTTATATATCCTTTACCACATTGACTTAACAAGAAAAGAATAATTTCTTTAGTCATCGTTATTCAAGCATAGTAGGCATATTTTTTATTACGTTTGACTTACTGAACCTATTCAAATAAGCTACATACTGAAAGTTACATGGAAGTCGAAGTCGACATCGAAGTCGATTGGATTCGTGTTACAACTTGTTTCAGTAGATGCGAACAACTCTTTTCAATACATTTATGACGCCACAAACACACACACACACATGTACCCTTCATGAGGTGCACCCTTCCTTCTTCATTAATATTCTTATTTTAGTTTCTTCCTGAACTATTCGTCCGTTATTTATAGCCAGTAAGCATTGTAAATATCGGTTTTAATGCGTGTAATAAAGTTGCTATATAGTTTTTTGGTTCCTGATCGTTAATTATGCCATATCCGCAATTTTGGTTGAAATTGAGTGGAAATTGGTTAACGAAAATGTGTTTTCAAATATTTGTTTAGACTAACCGACTTCCACGTTTAATTATATGCTAGAAGTTATTCTTTAAAGTGATATATCATTAGAATTTTATTAGGCATTAAGCATTAAGCATAAGAGCTTTCCACCAGAACTATTTAAAAAAATATTGGTCCACTAATCAAAGTAACAGCGCGATGGTAGTAGGTATCCGTACAAACATCGTTATGCTACGTTCCTTTACCTTGCTATATGCGATATTGTTGGTTGAAACTAAACGCAGCATAGCATACCTATATCTAATGGAAAACCTTTATCTATTATGGATATCTGAAGAAGCTTTGAACACAAATTAAACAAAACGAAGTATAGGTAACTTACTAACTTTGTTTATTACATAACACCTCTCAAAATCACCGTAATTAAATTCTTATCCATAATCATAATCAAGTTATTCATTATTCATTCAGCCAATCTATTAACACACCTAAACTAAAATCCACAACAAACTTCATTCACAAAACATACAACCACGGACAATTGAACGGTTTATTTTAATTATCCATCGGTCAGCTGTTTACTTACACTAAGAGCGTTTGTCCACCGCCGCCGGCACCGGACCGGCACCGGGAACGAGATGACGGCGCCGAAGTAGCGGTAGATACATTTAGAGCGTTTTGCTTTAGCCGCGTGTCCACCGCACATCCGTCATCCGAGCGCCGCGTCATATTAAACTCGGCCCGAAATAATCTCGTTCCCGGTGACGGTCCGGTGCCGGCGGCGGTGGACAAACGCTCTAAGAGTGTTTAATAAAAGACCTGTCAGAGCCCGTTTGTGGCTCGTCTTTACACCGCAAACTGTTTCACGTTTGTTTGAACTGTAAACTGGTGTTTATTCGAAGTTATGATCGCAGCTGCGTCGCTTCGATCGCACAATAAACAGAATCCGACAGTTAGTGTATGGGCCCTTAGTAGGACACATTTTAGTGCGGTTTTCAATCGGTTGCTTAATACGACTGTGGTGTGAAGTTTCGTAATTTGTCGATGTGATAGGATGTTGATTATTGTTAATAAAACGGTCGATTGTAAAGAATCTCTTATCGACCGCAGGCTGCACCAACAATGTTCGCGAGCCGGTTGCAGTTGCGGTCTTTAAATGAACTTAGAATGCCTTACCACATTTTGTGCCATTTTTAGAATAAAGAATAAAAATCGACTGTCACCTTCCTTCAACGTACACTACTACTCGTGTTATAGTTGAAATAGTACTAACCTGGAAGAGCAGATAGCCCGAGTCGTACATCCAGAAGTCGTCGGGCGCGTTGCCCGGCTTGGTGAGCTGGATGGCCAGGCAGCGCTGCAGGATCAGCTGGCAGCGCTGCCCCCCCGCGCCGCGCCCGCTCATCACTGCACCGGCCAGGGCATGCTCTGCGGGAGAAAAATTTCATATTAGAAACTATATGAAGTGACAAGCAATTGGCAGATGAGAAACAAAAAAACAATAAAGTGACGCTCAATGAAGCTCTTTCCATATCCTTTAGCCTTCTCCTGACTCTCAATTTCTTCTTGGGGGGCATAATATGGCCGATTTTCCAGTCCAAGACAGTTCCTTCCGTTGAGGAAAAGGGTTTACCCATGTTTATGACTAATAAATAATTAACATTTGAATTTAATTTTGCCTCTTTCACAAATTGTCTTGACAATGTAATGACTATGGTTAAAAAAATCCGGCTTCATATGTTTTCAATTTAGCACTCGAAAGAAGAAAATTGTAGCTATAGGTAATCTCCTTAAAAAAGCCTCAAATCGCGTCGCAATACTCCTAAATTACACAATAACAGAATCATCTGATCAGCAGATAATAATAAAAACAGACCAGACCCTTGACATGACAGTTTTAGTACAAGGCAACACTAAATATTGTTTACAAAGACCGTTTGCGGTCACAATCGATACGTAACACTGTATCAAGTTCCTTATTTTAAACAATTACTGGTTGGAGTTTTAGTCGGACATCTTGCGGTAGACGTGATGCAGGAAATATTAGCAATTTGCAACTCTGGGGTGGTATTAAAAGAGATTAATTGTGAGGTTAACCTCGATGGTGAGAGGTACCTCTTTTCATTTGAGACCTATTTTCTTAAGAAGTATTCGAATTTTGAAATGAGCATTTGGTCGGAAAACCAAACGAACCTTAATTGTGAGAAGAGGAATATCTATTTATTTAATATAAAGGTAGCCATTACGCGGCCTAAAAACTCCACCAGTGTTGGCTCTTAACCTATACGAAATTAATGATTAGAAAAATAATCTGAAACAGAAATCAACACTATGAACATAAGTACAACATTTAATAGGGACCACAGTAGCACTAAGTTTACGCTATGTTGTCCATAGTGTAAACTGTAAACTCATCCCTTACAAATACTCCAATTAACAACCAAACGCCGTGGAATCACGACCAATTAACATCGCGACGAAATACGAATAATTACATAAAACAACGGTTTCAGCGTCAAACTAACAGCTTTTAGCTGCCACTGTATTACCATAATCAGATACGACTAGTTTCTGAACCTTAAGTCGTAGGACTAAGGTTTGGTTTTCCGCAGAAAATGTGGTTAAAGTTCTAGGACTGATAAGTCGAGTACAAAGACATAAGTAAGACACACTTACATAAGTCGGTTCGGTTCGTTCGGTTGATTTAGTTGGCCGGGAAGAGATTGCACTCTGCAATATTGTTTTATGATAATTTGTTTATTTATTTTATTGGGTTTGTATCAATGTTGGTATTGGAGGGAAAGTCGGTTTCCATTTTGTTTTGATTATGAAAAGCGTATTGTGATAGTTCGATTGTTTGTCCTATTGTCTTGTTGGAATGCGTAAATAGTAAGTGTATGTATACGAGGATGCAATGGCGCAGTGGTGGTGACTTGCGAATGTATTGAATTATGAACATTGCAATATTATTAGGTACTTATATTTCAATGTTCATAATTATTTTTAGTACGCTAGGCGCCCGTTGTCCATAGAACGGATAGAAAAAAAAAGCCATCTTGGTACATACCCAAAAAGGTGTCATGGTATATGTTACATACGATGAAAAGGACAAGTCCAAAATTTTATGCTCGTTAGTATATTTGTTTTTGGAACTTCAAGTTTAAAACCTCGATACAAATCTCCACGCAGCCATAAAACCCTCTTACTTCCGCTTTCTCCAGCACATCTAAATCATAAACTACCTACATATTTCCTTTAGCTTCACCTATCGCGTGCGTTTTTAAATCGCATTTAAAATTGCGATAGCACTCCATTTTGGGAATTAAGGTCGTGCCACACTGGACATCTTTTATTGTCGGCTATTATAACAGCATCAGAGCCAATTTGGATGTTGTGTAATGTGCCTTAGAGTTACGGTGCGTTTACATCATCTCATTGTATGATGTTTGTTTTATAAAGTGCTTCATTTGAGAATCTGTGGGAAATTGCTTTTGATCTTGAGATGGGACGTGCTGCAGCTTTGTTGTGGATTGGTTCATATTTTTCTATTATTGGTCGCTTTTAGTTTATAAATTGGGGTTTTATTGAAGTTGTTTAAATCTTCATGGTTTTGGTGTAGTATCATCTTTAATGTTCTAATATATTCTTGGTTTGCTTTGCACATGGGCCGGGCGTCCGTTTTTACTTCGCGTATCCGTAACTTTGATGGCGCAATGTCTATAAGTCAATTGCCGCATGCAACATACGGTCACCGCACCAGTTGGTACGGTGGAATACGGTAGTCGGTCGCATCCGGCGCGCGACTATCACGCAATGTAGGTAGGTACTATTTTATAACTCAAAATGTTGTCTATATGAGAAAGTTAAGAGTATTATTTCTAAAGAATATCAAACGCATAACATTAAACACAACGTTAAAGTCCGATCAAATATTGAACTGCCAAACCCAAAACTCAAAACTGATCAACCTAAAACAAAATGATTGATGTCCAAACATTGACGCGATGTATCATTAACAATTATTGACAATAAGAAAGCTTAAACACCATTCAATCACTAATGACAGTCATCACACTATAATAACCGAATTAAAGATTAATAAAAATGAAAGAAAACTTTTAAAATCCCCGGAAGGCAAATAGTGCGCCTACGCATCTATTATTACATCTTCTATCATCAAAATTGATAAACAATATAAACTTTACACCAACGTAATAAAGACTAGAATAGAGTATACTAAAGCACTATTTATTTTTAGTGAATGAAGCTTTTGATAGTACATAGTTATAATGTGTGATTCACGTGTGAGATCTTATTAATATTATAGATTAGTGTGTAGCTTTCTCTGTGCATAATTTAAAGTGTGTTTTAGCATCATTTGAATTAAAATGCATGGCTCTCAAAACACCCTAGTTATGAGGAGCTTAAAAGGTTTTATTTCATATGTTTTTTTTATCTTATATATAAAATTCTCGTGTCACAGTGTTCGTTCGCGTACTCCTCCGAAATGGCTCGACCGATTCTCATGAAATTTTGTGAGCATATTGAGTAGGTGTGAGAATCGGCCAACATCTATTTTTTATCCCGAAATTCCCGCGGGAACGGGTACAACGCGGGTGAAACCGCGGGGCGCAGCTAGTAATTATATAATATCGTTCCACTATTGGGTAAATGTTTTCCCTCAAACGCCTCCAACCCTCCCTGCCTTGCGATCTCCCACAACTCTGCTTCGATATTTAAATTTGTTGACCACTTAATTGTTTGTAAGCCGATTTAAGTTATCTTTTTGCAATATAACGAAAACTTTACATTACGAATGTGAATTAGGTGGGTCCATATTGGCTCAACTAAAGTTCTTTACCCGAAATTGTTCTTCCTAACGATTTGTAATCCGAATGATCACTCTTCCTAAAATTTTTCATCCTAAAGTTTTCATTCATACTATTTGTAGTGCTACCGGCGATGTTCATAACACTCATGTTTCCGAAAATTGTAATTAATAATAAGTATCATTAATGTAAATATATTTAAACTCCTACTGTTTTTTATCATAACGCTTTAAAGGAAAAGGTTTGTTTTTAAACTATTTCTTGTGATTACAAAACGGTTCCCTATCCATTTGCTTAAAAACTTTAGACATAATATAACATGGCATAATTTTGTTGTAGCGCTCGCCGGCCGCTGCCGCGGCACCGCTCGCTTCGCTCGCTCGGCTCGCGCGTAGTTGGTCACAGTTCTAACCTAACCTAACCTATAAAAAGAAATCTAAACAAAAAAGATATGACTTTGAATAATAGTATAAAAGAAACATGAGTGTTATGAACATCGCCGGTAGCACTACAAATAGTATGAATGAAAACTTTAGGATGAAAAATTTTAGGAAGAGTGATCATTCGGATTATGAACATTAGAGACAAAGTAGTTAGGAATTGTGATTGTTAGGATGAAAAATGTTAGGAAGAACATTTTCGGATTTCCAATTATCGGAGTTGAAAATTTAGGTGAACTTTGGCGCACCCGAATTAGGTATGTATTATCATTCTGTAAAACTTCGGTACCGACAATTTAACGTGCCCTTCCAAACACGTTACCTTTTTAATTACTTAGTGAAAAAGGTTAATATGTGACTTACTGACCCAAACGAATTTGACCATTAATCTGAGCAGTAAAAGAGGTTAGATTACTCCAGCCGTGATTACGAGAGATATATCACATGACTCATGGAGAACTGGTTATCAAATTAAGGCTGAACTGAACTAGATCATATGGTGCTGTAAATCAGTGTGTTCTGAGTTGTGGGCGAATGTCACTCTCGTTCGGGTAGCCGTCGAATGTTTGTGTCCATTGTTGTAAGAGATACAACTACTAGGACAAACATTACCTGACATCCTTACGTAGTACATACTAAAACCTTGCTTGTAAAAAAAGTAAACTTTGTATTTATGAAAACTCCGTTTAATAGGATTGGTTGTAATTTTTTTTTTGAAAATTGCATACAATGTGTGTCTAAGTGATATGGGTCGAATACAGAACCTATTTGCTTGATGACGCTTAACTTTATAAGCGACTTTAACTTTTTTTTATAGATTCGTATAAAAAAATATTAAAAATCTAATTAATGTAATTATAGATATATAGTAGTAGAAAATATCTTCTCTATTAAACCAATTTAGAGAGTACCTACGTAATGCCCCATTTAGACGGGGAGAGTTTCTCGTCTCGAAGATACAATTATCGAAGGAATATAAAACATTTTTTTCGTCTAAACAATCGCTCTCCTCGCTCGTTGCCTTGGGCGACAATTGCCTTGCAATGGAATATTATTATGTCCGTGTAAACAGAATTTCAAAGCAATAATCGTATTTCGAGATTTTATTAAAACGATTCAAACTGATTTGTACGATACTCGTATCAACTTGAAAATATGTCACAAGAGATCGTGTTTATACAAGTCGAGCTGCTTACTATACTTTTGTTGTGTAAACAAACATAGGCAATTATCGCCTAGCGATAAGTCATATGCGAATCTCGTATGACATAATCGTAGGCGAGATTTTAGTTCTTGCCTGTATGTAAACATTTTGATACGATTGTGTTATGGCGATTATTGCTTGTGATAGTAGCGTATGGTTTCTCGTAAGGAAACGTACGAGAAACTCTCCCCGTCTAAATCGGCCTTAACTCTTGCGGTAAAATTGCCATGCAAACATAAAAACCATGTCGTATACAGCAACGTGAACGCACAATACATCAATAGCGCAGTCAGCCTCTGTGAATGAACTTGGGTGGGAGTATTCTCAGAAAATAATCGTGTCAATTTACCGTACTCTACAGGCAATCATAACAAATCTGTCTCTTTTATAGTATCCACTTGAGCTTTATCCTTTATCATAGTAGAAAGCTAAGTAGCTACTCTTAATGTACTTAGTTTTAAACGCAAGTAGAGCATTAATAAGTTATAATAACTTAATACGCAGAATAAAAAAGAACAAGATCTAATTACTAAAAAACTAAATCTAATCTGACATCTGTCATTTTGACATACCCTTGACAGCCAAGTGACGTTTCAATGACAGATCTGCCGCTACAATTTAAACGAGGAACAATTAAAGTCCTTGTGCGTAACATTGACATTCATATCACGAGATCGGATATAACTGTTATTGTATCCTGCGTTGCCCAGGGAATAAACGGTAAGAAAATGAATACGAAATATTGCTTTTATACTATGTTTGGGCGGTAATCGGTTAACTGTACACATTGCGGATTTGTTTGTGCCAAGTATACTATAAAACCTCTTTTGTTTTTGGTCAGACCCTTTTAAAGAATGAGGGGTTTATATGTAATTGGTTTATGGTGACTTGGTAGGGGTCTCACCATGACCTGTTTTCTATTTATGACTTTATTAGCAGTCTGTCAAACTTTCAAAAAGTTTACTGTTTTCGAGAATCAATTTCTGTATCAGACTAGATAGTATTTATATATTAGAACATAAGACACTGATGCATTGCATTAGCACTACCTTAGGGAGTTTTTTTTGCGTAATTACCCAATGCAAAGCGAAGGGTGTCCGCTATTTCTCGATAATGTAGATCAAGCATGAATTAACCAAAATTGGTTATTAAATTGATAATAAAAACAAAATTATGTATTTTATGTAGGTACCTATTCACTTATGATATAATAACAATATTTTAATATGCAAATAAACAAAAAGCGATCGGCAATAACGATGTTAATGAAGATAATTAAATGAATTACAAAATATAATAAGACCAAGGTTATAAATATGAAGTACAGGCCAATCGAAAAAATTGCCAAAACATTTTGTGCGCGACTTTCTCGGAATGTGGCACCATTTTGGTGACATTCCACTGAAATTGGGCAATTTAAATCGACTGGTAATGTGCCAAGATAACGTTTCAGATAATATTTAATGTTTGAATGAAACCTTTTTAAGTAAAATACGAAAAAGTGGTGTAAAATGATAATTTGTATGCAAATTCGTGCAATGTAGAAGGTACAAAAAATTAATTTTATGAAGAAAGTTCAACCGACTTAGCTAATAACTTTATTGGAACCGCCAAAGAAATGTTCTTGAAAGCATTCTCGTTTTGAATCAAACATTATTAAAGGTACTTACTATATAAAAACGAATGGATGTAACTTATCTATTTATATTTATTACTAACTTTATGTTACCCGTGTTGTACCCATTCCCGCGGGAATTTCGAAATGTGTTATTCTGATGTTATGACCTATATTGTAGTTTCATCCAAATCCGTCCAGTAGTTTTTTCGTGAAAGAATGACAAACATACATACATCCATACTATATCTATACTCACAAACTTTCTGAAGAGATTGGTTTGGTTTGTTTGTTAAAGCTCTATCTCGGGGACCACCAATCTGATTTGAATAATCCTTTTTGTATTGCATACCCGCATCCAAAAGGATAGACTATTCCCTTTCATAGTTCCTCGATACGTCGATCCGTGACAGACACCTCGCTTTTATTCCCACTATGGTATTTTTCAATATAAAGGAAACTAATTATTAAAATATTTTGCTGACTGCGACGAAAGCTCTCTCCATAACACAAAATATGTTCACCAACAAAAACTTAAACGACAAACTTAATATGAATCATGAATTAAACATGACGGCTCAACCAGCCCGCCGGTGACTTTAATGAAACTTCGGCTGAAATTCATTCATGTTCGCATAGTTGAGACTATCTTTCATAAAACTGAGACAATTTATGAGCTCGTTTACTCATTTATTCCTTCTTTTAATTCAAACTTTTGATCCGTTTTAATGTTGTTCTTGACACGCGATGGGATAACTTTTAAATCGCTTTTTAATTAAAATTAATAGGGTGAAGTTAGTAGCATTTGTTATGTTCTGTGATAGTTTAGATTAGAAATTGGTTTTTATAATTACAAGCTTTTAGTTACTTTAGAGCCTTTTAAAATTGGAATTAAAGAAGTTTTATAAGACAGGTATTTCATATATTGGCAAGATACTTGTTTTTCTAGTAGTCTTGATGATGACATTTGAATAAATTATATTTCTGCATTTACGTGTGTCTTGTCACAATACCAACACTTAAAATGTATACAATTTTAATAAAACTACAAAAATCTTCAGAAAAATCAGTTTAAAATATCAGACGAAATCCAATCCTTTTGATATTCACATGCCGTATTCATATCTGTATTGTGCGGACTCAATGAGACGCCAAGCCCAGGACCTCGCGTTTCATATTGAATCTCATAGACGAACGACTTCAGATCATATTAACACTGTTTGAATTATAATTTATATTCCTTTTCAAATCGGAGTTTATGAAGCGGCGGAGTGGAAAATGAAATGTCTGCGTTTATGTATCTTTGGATAAAGTGTCGTTTCTGTTGAGCGAATTAACAATCTGTTGGCGAGTTCAGTAGTAAATGAAAGTTTTGTACTAAAAATGTAGATTTTGTACTAAAATTATAGCTATAATTTCCAACTCCTTTTGTTAAAGATTTGTTAGAAACCATCTATCTCCCAAAATTAGAAAAACAAACTAGATACTTATTATAATTGAATGAGCTCTTTACATCAAACTACTCTGAGCAAATTAAAACTTTAACTACAAGCACAACTGTTCAAATAAGTGTTACCATTTAACCAAAAACAGCGCACTGCAATTTGTGAAATGGCAACATAATTTTCCATTTTGTATTACCATTGTAACATGAGTGTGTCAGATTTTTATTGAGTTTCCTGTATTATGGCAAGGAATCTGGCGTTATTCCTGGTGGTCTTGCCAAATCGTTTACAGGACTCAGAGTTATGGGGACTAGAATTGGATCTGATACTGTGGCAACTCCTTAATTTATGTGCTTTTCTTCTTAGACTTTAAATAGGTTTTGGGATTGGCTTGGAAGATGTACAGTGATTGCGTAACTTATAGTATATACCTAATACTGTAAAGTGGGCTTTATTCGAGCTTTTTGAAATTCCGTGCTTCGGAGGGCACGTTAAGCCGTCGGTCCCGGTTACTTTCTACGGATAGTAGTCGTTACATGAGCCATGTCAGAGGCCTTTGGCGGCTCAATAACTCTGACACCAGGATTGGTCAGGTTGACCATCCACTCGATGAAGAAGAAGATTCGAGCTTTTATTAACTGTCCACCGTTTTGGCCCATATGGAAGAGTTAAGTACTTTAATCTCCCAAAACAAGAATAGAATTACAAAATAATAATAGGTAGAATAAGTAAGTTTACATGGGTTAGTTTCCAACCAAAGTTTTAAACCGCTTAGGACCTTCGACATGCCGCAACGATCACATATAACATTTTATATGGTTTGTTGAGAAACTAGTGTCGTCTTTATGACCTCAAATACGACACTATTTAGTTAGCAGACGCTAATTACTAACTCATGTAAGTAGGACATGTGTCCACTTAAATAGTAATAAAATTTGTATAAAACGATTCCAAGATGTTAGATGATCTTACAGTATCTAGTAAAAATCCAGTGTTGACCAGCGACTAATATAGTAAAAATAACAATTGAAGAATGTCTATGCTAATATTATAATAGTTTGTTTTTTCTTTGAGCGCGCTAATCTCATGAAGTCCCAGTCCGATGTGAATAATTATTTTACATTCAAGAAGAAACTTAATAGAATTTTTATCTCAATATTCCACGGGAACGGTCACAACGCTAGCTTTGATTACCAACATTGACTGCTACATATGAGTATTATGTAGTTACGTAAACCTCCATAATATCTAGAACGCCGAACCGAAGCCAAATCTTTAAAATTCAAGGCAATAAAAAGTTTAAGTGAACTTAACGGCTGCTAATTAGCGACGTGTATTCGAATAATTAATTTTCCATTTTAAGACATGTTCACACTGGCGACAAAACCGCGCGAAATGACTCACGTTGACGGAAACGACGTCAAGGTCGATCCACACGCGGTGGCGCGAAACGAACTATTGTTTTACACACTATTGTAGTTTTTACTCCGCTCCTCTATTACTGAACCGTTTAAATCACTTTAATTGACATTTTCTACGAAATGTAACCGGCTTAAGGATAATCGAAACAATGCAGTGTAAGATGATGGATGAATGAAAAGTTTTGGTATTGTGACTGTATAAACAAAGATGTTATTACGGCGGGCGTTACATTGAGCGATTTGGCAAGTTTAATAGATCAAGAGCGTGATACTTGTCAAACTACTCTGTCAGTCATTCGCCGTCCGCCAACTCGTTTAAACAAACCATGACTCTGAAATATACTTCTCTATACTCTATCAATAGAATCCTTTAAGAACAATGGGCAAGATCCTAAAGTTCTTTAGAATAAAAAACAATTTAACCAAATCACAACCTTAACCCAAAATAATTCGTTGTAAATCATACTTTTTAAGCATTTACAAATCAACCAATACTCGCTTTATCCAACCAGACGTAAATCCTCATTCAAAGTCTAGTCGAATCGGATATCGAGTTACGAGTTGGAAGGTCTAGCTAATTACGGAGTACATTATAATGGCTCGGCTAGTTAGTAAAGCATGGTGTAGACTAGACTAGGTGCAAGGTCGGGCCGCAGTGCGGCTCAGACGTGCAGACAGCGGTATCGATCGCATCCCGCCGCGGTAGACGCGGCCTTTACGGCGCACGATAGTATAAACTGGGCTTTAAATTTATAGAACGTTTATTGTTTTGTTTGACGATTTAGGTGTCTGATGGTTGGGTGTGTTCAGTTGGTATTATGTAGGTGATTTATGATTTTCAATTTGTTATGTAGATGTTTGTAAGTGCATTAACAGCGTAGTTCACTATTAATGTAGTTTGAGTCTAGTGAGCTGTTTATCTATGTTGAGAAATGTCTAGAAAGAAGGAGGAGGATCGTTATTTATCGGAATAGCAGTTTATAACAAGAAAAACGTGTTATTTATATTAAATATGGTAATTAAAAACTTGTGGACATAAACTACTAAAATATTATTAACATATATATAAAAACCAAAATATAGAAATCAATCTGCTTAAATCGTGCACTATAAAACTCCCACAATTTTCTCGAGAAGGTTGATCCGTGGGGTGGCTGTCAAGGTCAAAGTTACGGGAGAGTACGCTTGTGTGTAGTATCCTTAAAGCCGACTTTAAACTACGACATAAAATGTGACACGACACAAATAACCGACATTAATTCCGAGCTTTCATTAAATTTTTGTGTGTTCTGTTTATAAATGTACAAAACAGGTATTAAATTAAATTCTATTTTAGATAGAAGCGTCCATAAAGGGGCACAGGAAACAAAGTGTACGTACGATTATAATGTTCCAGTCAAAAGCAGATTATCTTCTTTAGTATCTAGTTTGAATCCTGAACTTGGTTTAAACTTCTTCCAACTTTTTCTTATAGGATCTAAATTGTAAACTATTATTAGCAAATTAAATAAATAATTTTAAATTTAAAATGCCATCAAAAAAAAGATTGACTGCGACACGCCAGTCAAGCTTTACTCCCGACACCCAGCGTTAGCTCCAACTAATACAATAATTCTCTTTACTATTCCGGCGAGACTACTTTTATGAGCTCTAAACGGCAAACTGTTACTCTATTAAGTTTTGTAGTTCATGAACGAATGAGTTTACTACTTTTAGCACTATCTATGTTTAGAAAATGGCAGCGTTCTGCTTTGTAATGAGTATTTTTATCACGTTTGTGTAATATGGGTTGTTTGCTCTTGGATTAAGCTCTGAGTTTGAACTATGGAGCGGGCAAATATAGGTACTTATTTACTCTGCTGAAACTTTAGACTTTTTGTTATTAGCGAAGCGAAGCGGTTTTTGAGAGTGTATGGTAATATTATAAGTGGTATAGAGTTAGTTCGATAAATGAATAGTCTATTGAATTGGGGATATTGGGCGATCTATCTATAACATTATGCATGCTAAAAAGTTGTTTTTTCTCGGTCCTTCTCAAAATATGGTGTACATAAAAATAATCCCAAATCATAATGCCTCATATACACTGACACGTTCGCCGCGTTCGTTCTTGTTCGTCGCACCTTTTCATATACATGTCCGCCGACATTATCAGCCGCAATTGTCCATCGGTAGCGGTGGACTACTGTAATTATTTGAAATAAAACTGTCCCCTCATGCTGCAGCGAACGACTCACTGTAACCGCGTCTTTATAGTTAATGAGCTATGCATCACAATAGAGGCAGTTAACTGCTATTAATACACTATTAAATATTAAGGCTAAGTTCACACCGGACCGAATATCCGCAGTTCTCAAGGTATTATGTCAATGACGGCTTTACGCCTGACAGAATACGGTAATATCTGGCGTAAATACATTGACAAGTCATTCTGAAGTAGTGTCTTTCACCTACTTAGATAATAGCGGGTTTTAAAAGTAGAACTCTTGAACACATTGTTATGATACTTTACATCATATTACAGATGCGTTATGAATTATTCATGTAATAGTATAAAAAGTATGCTTAGTACAATGTAAGGAACAACATGTGGGTTTTATCACATTTATTATCGTAATTAACCTAGTGACTAGTGGCGAAGTTTAATTTGAGCGAGTGTACAAGCTGTGTGACGGTTTAATAAATAAAACATGAACTTGTGGCGTTCGCTTTCGCTCTTCGCGCTCGCTCTTTTTAACCTCCGCCGCAAAAAGAGGGGTGTTATAGTTTGACACGTCTGTCTGTCAGTGGCACCATAGCTCCCGAACGGATGAAGCGCTTTCAATTTAGTCTTTTTCAAGCTTCGCTTTAGATTCGTCAGCTCGTAGCTTATGCTCGCTTTACGACCTAAGATTCAAAGTTTTAAGATTACTAAGCTGTAAATTGAAGGTACCATTAGTAATTTAGTGCGATAAAAAGAGCGAACATAATTATTACTCGCATCGTACTAATATTAAAATAAAGATGGAATTATGTATGACGTGACTAAACAAAGACACATCATCTGCACGTCATGACCATCAATAAGTAACATGGAAGGTTAGGATATGATAGCCTCTTTTGTTTCCCCAAGGTTTTTAAGAAAATAATAAGTAATGTGTTGTAATAAATTCACTCAGACCAGTAATTAGTGTTATGTGAATTATAACTTCCTTGGAAGTCATGATTTTGTTTTATGCGTATAGTCTTAAGAGCTTATGATTTTGTAACTATGTACTTAATGTCACCGTATGAAACTGTTAAGTACTTACAACTTAGAACTTTATCATACCTAAACTTGTATAATATACCCTATTGAGATGTCAATGAGAACTGTCAAAGTTTAGAATGTATTAAAATGTCGATGTTTAGAATTATGTACTTAATATTTTATGTGCAAATGTATTTGTGATCTTATGCGAATATGATGAATTGGATTTATTACATTTCATTTCACATGATATAGGATGTATTTTCGTCTCGGTATTTAAGACTGTGTTTTTTTTCAAGATGGCGCGATGGCGGTAGCGGCTAAGACACGAGTGGGCAAAATACAAATTCGGAAAAAGGAAAATCAAAATCTATAAAACATCAAACTACGGGACTCTCCAGGTAAACCTATTCTTTCACCTTTGCTTACTGAACTATAATTATCATTTATAAAAATGTAGAATTTATCAATTTTATGCGATATTCATCTGGACTCATTAGTTTATTGATTTATACTTGTGGACTGTGGTTAACACTCATGGTCTCAACTCTCATTGGACTAACATCATATAGATACGCTTTCTATGCATAAAATATAGAGCTTAAATATTAGTCGACAATTAGCTTGACAAGTTATTAATGTTAATAATTAGATAATAATGTCTAATCCACCTTAAAGGCAAACTAGAAAATTCATTTCACAGCTTCATTACTATACCTAGTAAAAGTAATTGATAAATAATCACGACATAGTTTATAACAAAGTCACTGTCCGCTGTCTATCTGTCCCTATTTATGCTTAGATCTTTAAAACTATTCAACGGATTTTGACGCGGTTTTTTTAATAGATGGGGTGATTCAAGAGGAAGGTTTATATGCATAAAAATTATCGCAATTCCCACGTGAACGGACACAACGTGGGTAAAACAGCGGGGCGCTGCTAGTCTAAATAATAAACTGAGAAGCACTTAATTATAAATCCATATTTTCTACGGCACAGCTAGTAGGAGTAGACGGTTTCCAAACAATATTTTCACCATTTAAATCAAATATTTACATTATAAACGGGTAGATCGTATCTTTGAGATCGGAACAGCGTTCTATAGTAGTTTATGTTTTGTACTATCACAGTATAAAGTAAATTGCAGTAGGCTTATGCATACTGCGTGGAAAATGTTGGGTTTTTATACAGTTGTCATCAGGAAATCGGTCAGAGATACGTGTGTTTATCTGTAACAAGGTGTGTTACTTTGGGGTGGCTTGTAAGATCCCACTCCAGGACAAAAGCCTTCCGACAAAAGTTTTCTCCTCATTTACGTCAATTACCTATCAGTAATACTTGTTAACATTATATTTCATCGAACAATTATGGCTTGGATACCACTATAATTTCAAAAGAATTCTATCGATTATTTTGCTTTTCCCCTTTGAATCTGGTGGATACAGACACGGATACTGAGGGTTTTTTCAATAAACACATTACTATCCAAAGACATACACCCATTACAAAGTACTTAGTCTATAGCAATGCTTACTCTGTGGTCCTTTAGTTGTCCCTTGGAGCGGTATTCTAATGAGATAGAGCGATTTGAGTGATACCGAGCTAACTCGCGGTGAAAGTAAGAGGACAACACATCAACTCTGTCTACTATAGTGGTTTAGTGCGAGTTACGGGATGCTGGCGGGCTTACTATTTCGTTTTTACTGTGGATATTGCGAAAAATTAAAAAATCGAATTGGTAGAAGAGAAAATCCTGGATCAGAAGGGAAATTCTCTTTTTGAAACAATATAATATTTTGTCACTACCACTACAGTGTCTACGACACATGTATTGCACCCCTCTCAACGTCTTCGTCATCATCGGGGTTAAATATAAATACATCATTTGACCGTTTGAAAATACGTAGCACGTTGTCATTGGTCAATTGCGCTCCACTCCGTTCCCTACTTCTTTCATTAAAAGCTAGAATGAAACCGTACTATGTTTACAAATAGTGAAATTAAAAGTATGAGAGTTATCACCATTCGCCATTAACTTGCAACATAGTCCCGCGCGTCGTTCAACGTTTTCCCTAAAAGGACTTATCTCAGAAAATACTAATACAGACTCACGTAACGTAGCTTTGTTTAGGAGGAAGTAGTTTTAAAGCGTTATTGATATTAAGCGAGTTGACACGCTGCGAGCTGGCGAGTTCAATAGAAAGATAGTTACACTGGTCTCGTTCAAACTTGTCTTTCTTTTGAATTTGCCAGCAACTCGTTAAGTCGTTGAATGTCAACGGCCATATTTAAAACTTAATTTAAACTTATTTTAAACTTAATAAAATTGCTAATCAAATAAGAAGAAATTCAAATTGGGCTTTTGAAAAAAACATTTTTTTGGGATAAATGGAAAGATTATATATTAGTTTTATAACAAAACTATTTTTATTTTATTTTTTTCGCAATAATTCAAAAGTTATTTCAAAATAAAAATTAATTTTTGAATCCAGTACCGATAACACTCGGACAACTCCCGAACAAACCCGAGTGGCGTGTGACGTCATAATGTATAGCCCCATTCGGTTACACGTGTAATAGCCGTAAACGCTGTACGTACTTATGGTTAAATAGCTATACATTATCACGTCACAACCACGGTGACCAATTATGGCGCGTTTATAGTCACGTGATTTTTATTCAATTTTTAATTGTTTATAATTAATTGAAAAAAAAATTTTTTTAAGTTTTTTGCATTAAATATCAATATTATTAATAATAAAGTTTTAAAATACATAAAAAAAATCTTTTTTTTTTTAAACGCCCAATTGTGTTATTAAAGTTAACAAAATGTCTTGAATACTTGTTTAAATATTGAAACATCAATACATCCTTTCAATACATTGCATTGAAATGCGATACAATAATAATTTGTATATTTTTTGTTTCCCACGAGCTGTCGTTACGCATATCAATTTAATGGCACAACTGATCTTGATACTTGCTCAATTTACTCACTAGAGTAAATAATACTGTAACAGTACATGCTTTGTATGTCAAAAGAGACAAGAAAAAGTTTAAGTAGTTCCTCTTAAATGTTGCTATCATGTATACATAGATATAAACATAGTTTTTCAAATACGAGATACGTCTCTGTATGTGACAGTTAGAGCCTTGTAAATTTTAGTTAGTTTTTCTAGATCCTAGATAGATTATAAAATAACATACACAACTTATTTTTTTATCATACATGGATTTACATGCTAAGAAAATTACTTTTGTCTTTGATTTTCTCTCCTCTTTTAACATTTTTATATCTATTTCTATATGAAGAGAAGAAATAAAAGATGGAAGAGAGATATAGAACAAAATCTTACACTTACAGGGTAAAAAAAATGCTCAAGACAACTTCAAATGCAACATTGAGTATCTCTGTTTACGTTTACTCAGCATTGCTCAACTATTGACAACGCAGCAAATGACACTATGTCACAATTGAAAATACTTATATCGTAAAACAACATTACATTTACGCAGTTATATCAATACACAATCATGATAAATTATGTTTACATATGAACAAATTCATTTTGTAAGGTGTGACAAGTTGTAATGTATATTGAAATACGATGTTATTTTATGGATGTACTTACTGGTTTAATGAGTGGTCGGGTGGTAGTATTACTACACATCTTTGTTAAAATTAAATTGTAATCTTTTTGCACCTGTAAGCATCTGTAAGTTACAATAAAAATATTAAGTATGTGTAAATTTTAATATACAGAGTTCAACGTGTATTAGTGTCTGGATTGCCCCCTCTTTACATTCTGTTGAGTCTACTATCAATGTGTTAAAATTACAAATTGCCCTAAATAATCTGCCATTTTCGAATAAGGTGTTACATACGGACATTCCGTCCATTCACGTAAATATTTCAATCAAATGTTATTAGTAGGTCATGATTATTCAAAAATATACTAAAATAATAGAACAATAAATCACTAGACATCAATTAGCGTCTGAGCGTACAATCGTATGGAGGAAACAAACTATGAGCGCAGCACAAGGAGCGAAAGTTTATTCCGGTTCGCTTATAAAGTTGCAAGCGAGCTTTGAGCTTTATAGATACGTAATACTTATTCTATTCACTTGTTACTTCGAGTATTAGGAAACAAAAAGTGTTTTTAAGATATTGTTTAAAACCGATTCAGTTTTAGTAGAAGATATAAATACGCTCTATAAAACTGAAACAAGCAGATTATCTCCTTTCAGGAGCCCTTTCAGGAGCGAAATATTTCGCTCATACTTTTCACTAAATAAGTACAAATATTCCTACTACATAATTAGTTTACTACGTACATGTACGTTGTGCTGATGGCGTACTTTTGACTAAACGATGTTAAGCAGTACTTGCCCCTACTTGGATGGGTGGCCATTAGTGGCATTTCTATCTAAGCCCTACCGTACTTCGGAGGGTAAGTATATTAAATGTTGATCTCGGTTGTTTCAAATGATAGACCGTGTCTGAGGCCTTTAGGCGGTCCATAAAATCCGCCACTAGGGTAACTAACCTACACAAACTTCTTTTTACCACATAACATAAATAATATTATTAATTAACTAGGTTTAGTGTTCGTTCTTCATTCGTCCGTCCTTTGCAATTCAATCTTCGGTATTCGTCATTCGTTTATCCTTCGTAATAATTACATAGATGACCACACGCAAAAATATCAAATGTCCGACTGATAAATCTTCAAAAAAGCTAAGTAATCAAAATGCGACTGGTTCTTGGTACAGTATTATCTTGCAGTATATTGATGGCACATATTTAAAGATCGTATTACTTGCAAACACATATTAGTTTCATTGTATTTCGCATAAGTAGTGGGTTTATTATAGACTCCTCTTGGCGCCATGTGACTTCAGATTATTTTACGATTAAAACTATAAAGAGCTGAAACTCCAACCCTGTGTGTTAAAAACTACATACATTATTTTACGATTCAAGTTATGAAGAGCTGTTACTCCAACCCTTGTGTTAAAAATAACATACTTATGTGTAAGTTACTTTTTACGATTTTCATGTTTTTCATATTGGATTCTAATGTCCAAAAATCTGTCCAAACTAAACATTAAAATAGTATTACTAATTATATAAACTTTCATATTCATCAAACTTACAAAATCTTGTAAACTTTCGCATTTCAATAAAGCTACGTCTGCATAATAAGTATTTAGCTACCATCATAGTTCAAACAAACACTTAATAAAAACAAAAGCATTCCTTTCACACGATTTTAATCGAATGCAAAACAGAAATGGTATAATATCTCTTCCGTTTATGCAAATGAATTCCTGACTTCTAAATAAAACGGCTGAACAAAAGATTCTGGAATTGAGAACACAAAAGATGACTGCGATTCATTAAAAATTAAAAATCTTCATGTTTTTATTGTGGGATATTTGGGAAAGTATGAATGACGAAGTTCACACTAGCAGCGTCCTGCGGTTTCATCCCGCGTTGTGCCCGTTCCCTTTGGAATTTCGGGATTAAAGCCTATAGGTATAGAATTTCCGTTAAACGTGACTATCCATTATAAAAAGAATTATTCAAATCGGACCAGCAGTTACTGAGATTAGCCCTTACAAACAAACACATATAGTTAGAAACTTTACCTCTTTAAAATATTAAGTACTAGCAGCGCCCCGCGGTTTTACCCGCGTTGTGCCCGTTCCCGTAGGAAATCCGGGATAAAATGTAGCCTATAGCCTTCCTCGATAAATAGACTATCTAACAGTGAAAGAATTATTCAAATCGGTTCAGTAGTTTCTGAGATTAGCGCGTTTAAACAAACAAACAAACAAACAAACAAAACAAACTCTTCAGCTTTATAATATTAGTATAGATAATAAAGTACAATAAAGTTGTTACAGTGTAAGTGAAGATTCTCTTTCATTATTAGTTATAGATTAAGGTTCAGGTTTTTTGTATGTAAATTAACTTACATGTCCTGCAAGCATGATATTGACTTATGTACTTATTATTTTACATTTTTTATGTATGGCAATCACATCCGATAAATAAGGGTGTTACCATCAGAACTGACAAAGGTCAATGAGTTTGATAGAACTTCAAGTAAAAACGAACCAAGAAGTCGCACCCAAAGAGAGTATCAATCAAACAATAAAACGCGTTTTAAATTAGGTCGTTCACCTCTCCCATAACAGTAGCACCAACAAGAACAAAGTGACATAACAATAGACAATCGACACTGACATTACAACCATTGACAATCATATGAAAGCAGAAAAACTCATCTATTCCATGCATTTCTCATTGATAATGCATTATATCCAATTAGAGATACAAACCGCAATATCCTTTACACTTAGCTTTTTCTAAATGTTCCCATCAGTAAACTAGTCATACATTACTTTTTTAAACAAGAATTTAATATAAATATTGGTAGCAAAGAAGCAATGTACGTTCTATATATTGTATTGAACGTAGAAAGGGAAAGGGCCCTAGTAGGCAGTGAGGAACTTAAAGCAAATCGAAGCGGAACTAATGGTGATATTTCGATACAATGCATCGTTACTGCTTTCTGTGCGATATAATCAGAACATAACGTATTAAGGTAGTATTTATATTATCGGCGAGATAAGTTCGAGACAACAGAATACCTAGGTGTGTACTGTAAGGTACGAAAAGGTTGGACTCTGTTAACTATGTTTATTGAGAAGGCAATGTCCTTTACTTATGCTAAGAAAGTGTCTAAAGATTCTGACTTGCTTTTCATTTATTACAATAATCTTAAGAGTAACTTTTACTCCACTCTGAAAACCTTTAAACGTGTGACCAATATGAAGAAGTGGTCGCATAGATAGCAAAATTATGTCTTAAGATTAATCTGATTCTAGTTTATGCTTGCACTGGTAACACGATATTGACTAAAAATGAACTCTACATTTTACGGTCTTTGTATTTCGAAGTTGAGTTTATTAAGAAAATTGGCTATCTCAGAAAACTCTACGAAAGTGTCAGGGCAATTTAAATCATTACCACGGTTTAGGAACTCATTCATATCAATCATTTCTCTTTAGTTCAATAAATTACGCAGGTTTATTTTAAAACAAAAATATGTTTAAATATTATAGATCTAGACACGCGGCAGCGTGTCAAGCCAAGTTCAAGCAAAGGAACGGCTAGCCAGCGCCGAGTGTAATATTACACGAACCACTTGGTGCCACTTTTGACCCTTCTATAACTCAAAACCTATTTAACGTAAACACATGAAACTTCGTGTGTTTAATTATATCCATTAGGACATCTAGAAACCCAAATTTCATGAAGCTAGCTCAAACGGTTATAAAGATATGAACGTCAGAAAGTCGTAAATTTTAGTATTGACTGACTGACTGACATATAGTACCTAAACCTAACCTACTTCCAGATGACCTAGAAGGATGAAATTTGGAATCTAGCTCGGTAATTGTGTGTAAGCGTAAGAAAAAATCTAAAAATATAAAATAGTTAAAAAATAGGGGGGGTCCCCATACAAAAAATATATTTTTTAATTGTAGCGTTGGAACCGTTACTAGCAGATATTTGAAACTATCCCAATATATGTATTATTATATTTGCTATTTAACTGCAATATAAACGTAAAGTTAAATAAAAAAAATAAGTGGTGTCCCCATTCAAAAAAACTTAAATTTCGCGCTAAACAACCGGCCAACGGTGTGTCGTCGGCGGCGCGCGGTAGGTACTTATGACGCGGTCGGTCCACCGTCGCCCCAGCCAATCAGCGTCACGCTCTGATGAATAGTACACAATTATAAGCGGTAGCGATTTGGTAAAAATTTAGCGAGTCGGTTGGTTTATACCTGCATGGTAGTAAAGCGATGTATTATTGTTACCGATATAATGTATGTATTGACTAATTTAAGAATGCTGGTTGAACTCGCTCGCGCCTTGCACTTGTACGCGGGGGCAGCGCGCGGCTCACAAGCGCTATACGATACGATTTAAAATGCGAACGAACCAAAGTACCTATGCAGCGGAAACGCAAGAAAAAACAATAAATATCAATACCTAGTTTTCTTTACAAAAAGTAATGATATCCCACCAAAAACATAAATGTAAAAAAGGAGAGCCAAGTTCAATACAAAAATTATGCATGGCTATGGGCTTCGCTGCAAAAAGAATGGAGATCTAAATGAGGGCCAAGTTCTAGGCAATATCTCAATATGTATTTATAGGAACAAAATAACATTATGAACAAGTATTGAACTCTATTTCTTCTCTTTATTCGATACCTATGACAATTGCTGTTATTTAAAAATGTGAGATCTTAAAGTGGGTTAGATTTAACTTGGCCAGTTTGTTGTTATATGTTGAATAACTTTATAAAATGACTGCTGTAATGAAAACTGGTCAAGTCAAATCTAACCCACTTTAAGATCTCACATTTTTAAATAACAGCAATTGTCATAGGTATCGAATAAAGAGAAGAAATAGAGTTCAATACTTGTTCATAATGTTATTTTGTTCCTATAAATACATATTGAGATATTGCCTAGAACTTGGCCCTCATTTAGATCTCCATTCTTTTTGCAGCGAAGCCCATAGCCATGCATAATTTTTGTATTGAACTTGGCTCTCCTTTTTTACATTTATGTTTTTGGTGGGATATTTATTTCAAGATTGCATGGGAATGAATACGAGTATGCTTAGTATAGGTAAAATCTGCAACTAGTCTGTTTAATGTAGGCAATGTAACATGATATGATATACACTGCAAGCTAAGTAAATGGCCGTGAAGGCTGTAGAACAACGATGTTGTATAAACAACGTTAAGTATAACTTAAAGGAAGGCATAGATTCTAATTAAAGGTAACTTAATAACACCCACCCACATTTGCACATCCCAAGCGTCGATGACATTAACGATTTTAATAGAACTCAAACATCACTACATAGTATTTGTACATCTATAGATTTCGTCAATTCATGTTGTTATTTTTGAATAAAAGAGGGATGTACGGGGCGGAATAGATCTAACTAAATGGTTTAAATAAACCGGACACATTTACTAGTAGTAAAAAAATATTAGCCTGTAATCTCCCACTGTTAATCTCCCATTGTGGAGGATATTTACATTTATGAACCGAAAAAAAGGTTTGTCCAAAAAATACTTCGAGATTGCATTCATTGCAGGATGTTACTATTAAAATTCTGAACACAACTACTACCAAGTTGCCAAAACATACACAGATATGACGCAGGTAAATATTAGTATGGATACGGTTTTAGAAAGGATGACAAGATAAAACTGGATGGAAACCGGCGGACATGCTGCGTTTAGAGCCATGAACCGACCTTGATATTGAAAACGAGAGAAGCCAAAAATGAAAGTGAATTAGATTTGTTTTCTCTTTTAACGGTTACGTCTGTGATGACTTAACTTCAATTCAGACGGTGGACAATTTCCTTTAGGCTCAACATTGCACCTATTAAAAGTCTTATATAACGCTAGGTTGAATATTATTGAGGTATGTACTAGCAGCGCCCGGTTATTCTCGTGTTGTGTCCGTTCCCGCAGGAATTCCGGGATCAAAACTGACCATTTCCAAGCTTAATCGGGAGAACTTATTTTTGTTAGAATTACTGAGTTCCAAATTCAAGTAAAAATTACATTAAAATTCTAGCAATACCAAAGTCTTATTAATAAGACAACCAAGAAGTATTTACAATGTATCCGAGCAAGCCTTAAAATAAAAGAAATAGCCGACCACCGTGACAAATACTCATCGTTTAAACATCCATCGAGAACATCAACACATCATTACATAACCGATTCAAACTTAACTGGCTGTCATTGTTCGAATACAACTCGAGATCACGTTCATTGTAAAACAAATTGAAAATCGAGTGAAAACAATAGTAGGGTACTTTGTCGCTGAACAGTTTCATAGCGGGTGACCTTGAGTCGAATTAGTCCACAAACAGGTCATAGAATTCTCGTAATAATTACGTAACTAATCAAAATTAACCCTTACCAAGTGTCGCAAGTTTCAGGTCTCGGCCGTTTTGAGTTTTAATTAGCTGTTTGACCGTGGGCTGCGGTCCGGTTGGACAATGTTATTAGAATTGAATCCCTTTTTCGTTTGATTAATCAATGAAAATGTGTTCGAATCATCATAGTGTGCGGAGATGCTACGGTCCAAACGGACTTTGAAATAAGTAGCAAAGCTGTTTAAATAAAACTTAACAAATATATAGTTTAGAATCTAATGCTAAACAAGATATTTGTGTTTTTTTTTCAAAAATATCGCTAGTTGCTGACACCGGCATTGCTTGTACAGTGGCTTGTTCATATATTATAAATTTCGTTTTGTATAATCAAATCAAGTCAGCGACCTTTGCTTTCTACCATAATGACACAATTTCCCATGCTCTATCAGCACCAGTTTTCGGAATATTCCAATTAAAAGTTTCATACCTTGTAATAATGTAAATTAGTACAAATAGCATCCAAAAATAGGCTCACTACATGGACAAGTAAATGTGGGCGCTTAAACGTTTGACATTTGTTAAAAAGTCCTTTTTCGACCGATTCTGAATAAGGTTGGTAATTAAACGTGTCTGACCATTTTAGGGCTCTTCTAATATATGTCGCAGTTTTATGCCTAGATTTAGAACTACTTACGAACTTGATTTGGTTTTTGATCATTAAAATCATTAGTGCTTGTTAAGGAGATTGTTTGATTTTGGAAAATTTTAGTTCTAGATTGATACATATAAATAAATATAAATATACGGACAAATTCACAAACGGTTAATTAGACCCAAACTAAGCTCTAAGCTTGTAATTTGGAATCTACCTAACTGATACTATTACATATATACACAAATAGTTTATAAGAATATATGTATAATTGACACCCAGACGTAGTCGCCAACAACTACATATGTCATCACATAATATTGACTCCGAGCGGGAATCGAACTCGCAATAACATTTGACGATACAATTACTTTAAGATTTTTAATTAAGTATTTTCCTGGGGATGTTTGTATCTGGTGAGATGGAAGTGCCTAATATTCAAAATAATACTTCTTCAAGATTTTTAACTGAATGTGTAACATAACGCCTATAGAAATACCTTCAATTTCCCCTCACTACATAAGCATCTATTCTCTAACCATGTTCGTTCAGAGTTCAGACTCACAAATGATATTGAACTGCATTTGTTCCACAAATCTAAATAAGGACAAGCTTTCAAAAGCGATAATCAATCCATATATAGCAATGTTATTGTACGTCTGTTATACTCTAAACACGGGTTGACCGCCAAAAAGCCCTTCGTATGTCGGCCAAAGCATCGCTAATCAAATTAGTGGTAGAACTAATATAATTTGAAGGGAATGGGAACGAAATGCTCGCAATTAGCATCTGGAAATAAGGTTGGATTGAAGAAATTATCTCACTGCATGTACTGTGATATAGATCGAAAGAAATTGGACCTGTTAGCACTCTTTAAAGGTTTATTATGCATGTATGTGTATGTGTCGGTAAATATTTTATATTTAATCTTATTAAAACCTAATTGGTTTTTAGCCCCCGCTGCAAAGAGGGGTGATTTATTGGCAATGTGTAGCTCTATAGTATGATAGGTAGCTTAAATGAAATCCGATTTCGGTTAAGATTTTTTAAGTATGAAAGATGATTGAATTAAGAATATTCTTAGAGTCCTGAAAAGGTTTTCTATTCATCAAGTTTACACAGAATGATAAATTTAATCAAAATTACAGTTTAAGAGTGGATTACACAAGGATTATTAATTTGTTTTGGCGCTTAAATATGTTTAACAAACAAATGACGTTCGTATTGAATTGTATTCTATTTGGTGCATTATAAAATACATTTTTGAATTACCACTTTTTCCATCTTAAACATATTTAGGTACTAAATAGATTTAAGAGTTCTTGTGTTTCTCTCTTCCCCTTAAGTTAACCTGCGTATATTTCTATTACAAAAATATCTATCATATAAACAAGAACGGTTCCCATAATTTCTCTCATTCTCTCACTCAAAATTATGCCATTAAACTCTTTTTTCGTTTCCAATTACTAGTAATGATACAGAAGTAACGATACCTGAACACATGGTTAGGAGAGATGATCGAATAATTTTGTCAATGCAACACTTTCTCCAATTAACTAGAAAATTGTAGCGTAGAGAAGTTGTGAGAACAAATACTTTGGCGAACAAATTCAAGTAGGTACTTGAGAAATAATGACCCAGACATCTTGCCAGCGTCGCTGATATTGGGCGAGTTTACAATTACAAGCAAACCGGCGAGTATGATAGAACACGAGCGTCACTTTTGTCAAATCACAAACTTTTAGCTTTAGTGCTTTTTCAAATTATATGTTTTCAGGTCGTCCTGCTACGTGGGTTGTGTATGAAAAACAAAAGAATATCCGTACACGTGGACCTTGCTAATACTCGTAGAACTATTACCTTCGGTAGTATAGTAATCATAAGATAAAAATCAGAATACCTATGCAAAGCAATGTCAATTTCTTTATGAAAAGAATCTTTATGAAGAGAGTAAAGTTTTTGGAATTTTTGTTTTTAGAATTCGCTGGCTCCCAATTTGTAAACAAAGTGTTGGTATTATTCATCCAGTGGTAGTGTGGGTTTCCGTTCCGATATTGCTGTAGTAGATAATTAGCTCCTGTAACTGTACCTGTAATTCCTAAATTTTGGATATACATAATATATACATTAAATGCTACGATTGAAACCGCAGGCAACAATCAGTTCCCTCTAACCATACTCGTAACATAACAACCTCATCTAAAGTAAACTATCTCGATTGCACAACGATAAAGGACCTTCGACACCAAGTTCCATTCAATATTCAATTCGGTCGGTGTAAACAGATGTTGTCTGTCTGTCGGTCAATATTTACAAGACATTCTACACTACAGCGCTACGAAGGCCGTCCACAATGCATACATAACTCGACTCTTTTGTTAAACTCCTAAAATTAGTAGTTAACATGTTGAAATGAAAATTAGCAACATTTAAGTTCCCATCAATAGCAAATATTTCTAAGCTATTCATTTAAGTATCGCATTTTGAAACCTAACTGACTATTTCGTTTTATGTACAGAATTCCGATATTGTTAAATTATTCGCAATTACACTTAACATTTTGCAAAATGGGCACTTTAAGTTTATTGCATTCCTTTCTCTTTCTTATTTCGATTGATTAGTGAAGCTAAATTAAGTTGTTATCATTCAAACAGTTCGCCGAACTAAACACTCGCTTCATATAATTACACTTTACTATTACATCTCATCCTATTCACTGTATTGATATTTTTAGTGTAATGAGAAGCCTTTGCCGAGCCTTCACCGAGGTGCCATGATTCAAGATTAAAGAAAGCGACTAGCGAATTTTATGACACTTACTGTCGTACTCAGAGACGTCCATTTAACCGACACTTAACTTATTGACGTAATTTTCATATATTACAAGTCAAACGCCTCGGTGGTCTAGTGGTATGTGCACTCGCCTGCCAAGACTGAGGTCCCGGGTTCAATTCCCAGGTCGAGCGAAAAACATGTTTCCTACTTTTCAAACATGGCTCGGGTTTGAGATCACCAACCCGCATTGGGCAAGCGTGGTGATTACGCCTGAAACCTCCTCACTGTACTGATATCTTCAGTGAGACGAGAGGCCTTTGCCCAACAGTGGGACATTACAGGTTTTATTTATTTATTTATTACAAGTCAAAATCACTCATTAAATCTCTACTTACAAAGCATTTGATGTCTCGGGTTGCTTATCAACATTACCTGCCCGCACCGTGACATTCCCGTTTTAGTTCGCTTTATACGTACAAAAAGAAACTCTCAAATATTATTCACAGTAAAAGGGTATATACAACATATACTAAGTAACTAATAATCACTTAAACATCTCAACGTACCTACCTCTCTAATTACACTCAATAAATCAAACTTCAATCTATATTTAGCAATAACATTTGAAAGTAAGTCTTGAATGGCACCAGCGGATCTGATGCGCTATTTGTCGAGTGCTATCATAATAGTGGGTTATCAAATGACATTCATTATGATACTCCATTGAAGGTTCACACTCCTATGTGTCAAGGCGTTTGCAGTTTTAAGCTTTGGTTGACATATTGTTTGTATTTCGACATGGCTTGTGTTTTGTTTAAGTTCGCAATGAAGACTGTGTGCTGCTGCTAAGCTAAAGTTGAGCAAAAAGCTTAAAAATGTAAATGATATAGCATTAATCTCAAATGCTCAAATTGGTCCCATATTAAGATCGACTTAACCAGTGGGAGTGTCAATGGCGATGTATATATTTACGTAGGATACTGCATATTATATGAAGTATCTTACGTAAATAAATACATAAAATAAATAATATATTACCCGGACAAATTCACACACGGTTAATTAGACCCAAACTAAGCTCTAGGCTTCTATTATGGAATAATACATTTAATAATATATTTAATTTAGTAAACATACATGTATATGCAGCATATACATGTATGTTAACTGAAGCCTGAAATGGATTAAGATAGGGTGTTTTTCCACGAAGCTATGATATGCTAAACAAATCAAACGTTATCATTATGATGTTATTAATGTAAAAAACATTATAAAGTAATTGTATTAAATAGATATTATATTCATAGATTCGATTCTAATATTTCATAATAACAAACCGAAGCTCAATATACGCTCAAATAATAACTATACAGTTAATTATAACCGCCTTGAACCGATTCACGTTCATGCACCTCTTATTAATATTGATATTACTTAGGTATCGACAGAATAATTGATTTATCTGTATGAATCTAGGTTCTCAGACTTAATATTATCTATATAGATGCTAATGAGGCAGTTTTTGCGGTTTTTCTCGTTACTTTAATTAATCTGAGTCTGTGTTAGTGTCCTAGGTAAGTAGGTAAGTATGTATGGTAACAGAGTATGATAGATTTGTTTCCAATATTCTTAGAACTTAGGGCTGTTACCCACTCCTAAAGGTATGCCATTGTGGAAATATTGGATTTATTTGCGCTATAATCCGAAAATAATCTTATTTATCGAGCCTAACGACTATTCAAATTCTAAGTAATTTATTTGCAATAATGTAAATTACATCACACCCTGCTAATATAAACTAAATTAAAAACTGCAATAGCTTTAGGCAAGGTGCACATCTGCCATTTACCGACTATTCTTAGATTAAATTGTTTTACCAAACTAATTTTGCTACATTATTTACTTTATTTTCTTCAATTACTTACATCTTTCCAAAAAAGTTGCTACATCTTATATATAAAATTCTCGTCTTATATATAAAATTCTCGTGTCACAGTGTTCGTTCGCGTACTCCTCCGAAACGGCTTGACCGATTCTCATGAAATTTTGTGAGCATATTGAGTAGGTCTGAGAATCGGCCAACGTCTATTTTTCATCCCCAAATTCCCGCGGGAACGGGTACAACACGAGTGAAACCGCGGGGCGCAGCTAGTCTTATATATAAAATTCTCGTGTCACAGTGTTCGTTCGCGTACTCCTCCGAAACGGCTCGACCGATTCTCATGAAATTTTGTGAGCATATTGAGTAGGTCTGAGAATCGGCCAACGTCTATTTTTCATCCCGAAATTCCCGCGGGAACGGGTACAACGCGAGTGAAACCGCGGGGCGCAGCTAGTCTTATACATATATAAAATTCTCGTGTCACAGTGTTCGTTCGCGTACTCCTCCGAAACGGCTCGACCGATTCTCATGAAATTTTGTGAGCATATTGAGTAGGTCTGAGAATCGGCCAACGTCTATTTTTCATCCCGAAATTCCCGCGGGAACGGGTACAACGCGGGTGAAACCGCGGGGCGCAGCTAGTAATTATATAACTGTAGCCTCATGACGAATCTTCGTACTTATTTGATTTCCTCACATCATTCTTTTAATATTGTTCTTAAATATCAAACGAGCGGATATCGAAACATTTACTTTTACAAGTCAAAGAAATATTTCTATTGAACAGATGGCGACTACTGATAATATTAATAAATAATAAGTGTACCTCAAGGTCGGTTAACTCTGACAGTATTTAAAACTGAAATGATTTATTAAAGTTCAATAGTTTCAACATTTATTTTGCAACTGTGGACGGTATTAAAATAAGTAGACGGAGCAATGAGGTGGTGAATCAACGTTAGTGAACGTGTTCTGAAAGTCATTAACTAATTGATAACTTAAGTCTATTCTTATTCAATACAAATAAACTTAAATGACATCTTATCGAGTAATTAAAGTCTTACATAGACTGGAATAACATTGATACAAATTATTATAATAAGTCAAGTCTGTCTTTGAAAATATTTATAACTTACGGCATATTATTTACCCAATAAATCAGTATCATAGACCTAAGAAAGAACCCTGCCAGTAAGAAAAGGCAAACCTTATACCTTTAATTCTCTTAAAACATTGCATCTTCACTAGTCTACCTAAACATATTGATAATCTCCTCCATTTAATAATCAATATAAAATTAAACAACTTTTCTTTCACTTATCTAGACGGGACTTAATCGCAAATAAATGAGTACCCTCGTGAACACGGCCGTTGCGACACGACCGAAACGTTGAGGTATACATTCAATGTTTTATTTGCGATTAAGTCCCGTCTAGATTGGTGTTTACAATATGTTCATATCGTGATAGTTTAAATAGTATAACTTTTCTTTAATTGTTCATTCTTTCTCTTTCTTTCTATCCTCCGTCTACACAACTTGACTCGCTCTACGTCATTTAGAACTTGGCTAACTGTTCTGTCGGTTTACTAGCATTGTTTCGGTTTCCCATATCCATGACCCCGGCGCAGTCATGCTAATTTACGATTCGAGACGATTACGGGTTTCAATGAGAAACCTTTTGGTTCCCGAGCCTCTGATAATATGCCACTGTAGTAAGAAATTACAGCTGTCAATATGTGGGTTGTTCTTTTTTGGTTAGGTAGAGTAGGAGATGGTCATTACTGTCAAGCGGGACGTCAAGGGTAATACTACAACTAATTTTCAAAATATGTATATCGAAAGAGTCCTTTGCACAATAGTGAGACATTAGAGGCTAATCCTTCATTTTGAATCAAAAGTTTTTGAAATAAATTATTCCTATTTCGTAAATACTCAAAATTAATGGGAAGTACTATTTTTTAACGAGGCTTAAGTATAAAAGAAAATGGCGAAAGAGATAGCGTGACAATCTTGTTTGCCTAATCTAGCCCAGAACAGGGATGCTTGGAAGGTGTTGAGAGTAGGAAATAATAGTCATAATAGTCATAATAGACATAATAACATCATTAAGAAAGAAAGCAACGCTTAAAGAAATAAAACATACCTTGTACTTTAAATGCCTGTTAAGCCTCTTTCAAAAACAACGTCAATTTAAAAGCAACAAAACAACTTGCTATCTTTATCTAAATCCAATTTCAAACAAGTGTGTATGAAAGCGTTATTAATTGTATTAGTCATACGCCACACATGCACACTCCGTACAACATGTATTGATGGGATTGTGATCGATACGATATGCTCTTAGATACGCGATAATATGCTTCGATTACTTTGCCTTTGATCTGTTAATCTCTCATATGTTATAACAGTATGATATAATACTTGTAACCTGATTTATATCTTTGTCTTGAGATTATATTGTTCAAACAGTTTCTGAAAAAATAAATCGTGCTTCAGTCAAATTGCAGCACTCGTGGCGTAGTTTGACTACGCGTTGTTAGCTCATTGCGATTGTTAAGCAACGTGCAGCTCGGACCCTTCTTGGATGGGTGGCCGTAAGTGGCATTTCTATCTGAGCGTTACCGTGTTTCCGAAGGCACATACAAATGTCTGTACCGGTTGTTTCAAGTGATAGACCACGGTGGCCTTTAGGCGGTCTAAAAACTTCGACACCAGGATTGACCGCTGACCTGCTGGAATTTACATACTTAGTAATATTTCCGTACTGTAGGGTAAAAAAGGTTAATACAATGTACTCAATAAATAGCTAGCTTCTATCAGTTTATTTATTATAGCAGCGCCCCGCGGTTTTACCCGCGTTGTGCCTGTTCCCGTGAGAATTTCGGGATGAAACATAGCCTATAACCTTCCCGTTGAATGTGGCTATCTATTACAAAAAGAATTATTCAAATCGGATTTATAATTCCCGAGATTACCTCGAACATACAAACAAACAAACAAACAAACAAACAAACTTACAAATTTTAACTCTTTATAATATTAGTATAGAAGTATATACATTGTAAGTACGTCAATAATATTGAAAAGTGATAGTAAACCAACTATAACTTCTAGTGCATGCTAATTCTGTATCAGTTATGGCCGCAAGCAAGCGACATTGAAATCTGTTCGTTAAATGCGTATGTTTATAGTTATTCTAATGTTTCTAACACTATCATACATTATTCATACATAATAAATAAGACCATATCTATACAAATAAATTAAATTGAAATGTTTGTTTGTTACATGTTTATGTTAAATGCATGTTAGAGCAAGAAAATGTATTGCAAATAAGGATTTTAGTTCGACTGTTTTTGACAGGACTTTCACTAATAGATAGTTGAAGTTGGCAGGAATGGCAAGACATATTCAAAATAAGTATTATGAGGCAAGTTAGGATAGTATGCCATTGTCATTTATCTTATAAAACTAATAACTTCCTTTGTACATTTTATCCCAAATCCCCGCATGAAAATATTAAACACAGTTTTAGCGCCAGGAAAACTGTAGCTTGATAAATTATTAATACATATTCATATTCAATCCATAAGCCTCGCATTTCGTAACGATATTATACCGATAGTTCTATTAATAGTAAAACAATTTACTGTAGAGGTGTTACCATTTTAACAAATACCTTTGGGAAATCGTAAGATTGTATCTAATAAGGCCGGTGGTAATTGAATTACGACAACTGGCAATGTTTTATGCGTTAAAATACATTATTTTGAATTAAACGGTTGGATAAACTTACTGTACGGGAAGTGATCGGTTTCGATCTCTAGCGGATGATAAAATAAAGTTATTTAGAAAATCTGTTAATGATTGGATAAGGATGTGTTTCCATTGAATGGGAGAGGAGCTGTGCGGACCTCAACGGACTAATCACTATGCGTTACGAAAAGATTTTGACAATCCCAATCCGCTGTGATTGGTGAATCGGCCACCGCGCCGCTCTGCTTCGCTTCAATGGAAACGCACCCTTATTTTTCGATTCTTTGGTACAATTATATATTTTTTTAAGGAAACGTATAGATATGTAATTTGTACATAATGTAAGGTTACTTCTGATTCCCAAAGTTTCGTAGCAAATAAGTAAATAATTATCTAACACAACCAATTTAAAAAGACAATTACGCACGATAATCAAATATTTGTGTACCAAAAATCAATTTGTGATCAATAAAAAATGGCCTTCGGTTATGTTTAAAAACGTAATTCAATGGTCACGGTTCGTTATAAATAACACAAATATATTACTTACTTTGGTGTTAGGAAGTTTGCTCTATTGATTTGTGTGTTTATGCTAATTGGGACAAATACAACTTATTATTAACCACTTCTTATATATAAAATTCTCGTGTCACAGTGTTCGTTCGCGTACTCCTCCGAAACGGCTCGACCGATTCTCATGAAATTTTGTGAGCATATTGAGTAGGTCTGAGAATCGGCCAACATCTATTTTTCATCTCGAAATTCTCGCGGGAACGGGTACAACGCGAGTGAAACCGCGGGGCGTAGCTAGTAATAATATAAATGCCAATATTTGTGATGATAGGTGTACGAGCATGTTTTGCTCTTCTTAGGGTGACTTAAGATTGAAGAAAACCGGAACAAGGCATTACGAAAAGATTTTGAAACTGTCAATATCTTGCTTGGCCTTTTTGTGTTGTGATTGGTCGGTTGTGATCCGTACAGCTCCACTCCACTTCAGTGGAAACACAACCTTATGGAACTCACTACTCGCAACTTGTAAGCTCACACAGTATCAACGACGTTTTTGTGCTAAAACTAATCAACGCAATTACACTCTCAGTAAACGAATTATCTCTTTCTCTTAGTATCTATATCTAATCAAACTAATGATGAGGACTCTGTAACTCAACTTATTATCTCCTCTTTAATAGAACTAATTATAATAATGATCAGGACTAAAATAAGGCTTTCAGACAATTTTTACCTTTTCTAAAGGAAAACGGTTAATGCGTGTGATACCGCGGAACCCTGCTAGTCAGATATTAATATGAGTTGTCAATATTTGTGATAACGATGATGTTATTCCGTATGTGACTTATTGATAAAATCGAACTCAAGGTGATTTGATTAACGTCGAGTCGTAATGTACTTTGTTATAAAAACAATGTTCAGTGCCGAAGATTTTATCTTAAAATAGATTCTTATCAATATAGGAATCGGAATATTTTAACATTTAAATAAAGTATGTATAAACTTGAATATGAATAGAAAGATTGCCCGCTAAACCTTTTTTGTAAAATTTAGAATTTTCAACTTTTGACGCAAAAATTTGGATACCTATTAAAAGTTTGACGTGTATGACTGAGGCTTAAAGCGTCCAAACTGGACCTAAAATACAGATTTTTAAAGTTTTTGTTTCACTAGTGACATGATAGCTAAAGCTCTTAGCTTTTGTAAAAGATTTCAAGATCAGAATATAAAGAATTGTAAACTCTTCAGCTTAAACAAATTAGCAGATTTACCCGTAGATAATACACAATACATAGACAGAATACTTTCGCAATGACATCCATACTGGCCTTCATATGACCTTAAAAGCATCACCACTCAATACTCAAAGATTAATGATTCAGGAAGTAGTATCACCGGAATCGAATAAAAAAACCAAACCAAAAAGGCAATATTGCGAATTGTCATTTCTCTACCGGAATGATAATGTTGTGTTCCACCTTCACAGTGAAAGTACTGAAACTGATGTACAGTAGAAGACAATGTGACTTGCTCGTCGGGGAGTGGGGTCTTGGTTTTTAAATGACTTTAAAATGGTGGTTGCTCTCATAAAAAAGTTTTTAGTTAACTGGGTTGTTAAAGTCGGTTTTACCATAAAAGTTAGGTAGAACATTATGTATGTCACGGAAACTACATTATCTAATATGTGAATTTTTGCCGTACTGGTATAACCACCGTCGGACCATCAAAATTCACTCAGGTTGTGTGACAGAATCATCAACATCGCTCTACAAAGCCGAAACTACACTATCTCCCTCCAAAGGCAGCCGAGCAAGACATGTCGCTCTTTGCTGTACAAATATTTGAGGCTCAATCATTTGAGGTCAATATTGAATACATCACTGTTGTAAAAAGTATAAAAACTAGCCCGTTAAACCCTGTGGGTGGTGAAAAACACATCAAAAGTGACCCGCGCGCAATTTTTTTTATATCTTTTTGTCCGTCAGTAATTTGATCAGATGATCGTCATTTTTTGATCGACGCACGATTGAACTGCTCCAAAAGTATCTTTTTGGATTACAAATTGTTTGTAATTGAAAGCGAGGATTGGGTTAGAAGACTGGTTTGTTGTTTCAAATAGTTAAGATGTATAGGCGTCGACAAGATAACGGATTTGGTGAAGAAATAATTTAGAAACGTGTGGTTGAAGTTATTAAAAAGTTGTAGCTTTTTTGTTAATTTTCATCGTGTTTCGGAGGTAAAGTTGTAAAATGGTTTAAATCATATCGCACGCCTTTAGGCGGTCTTCAAACTCTGACACCAGAGTCGGCCACTAACCTACTCGATTAACTTACTTACTTTACCCAACAACGCAGAACTTATTTTTTCTACTCAATCAATTATAGTTTTTGCGGTTACTGGCAACCTTTGGGTGAGGTTGAGTACCTTAAAGAATGTAGTTTCCATTTCAAAACATATCAGTATAGTACATAATGATATTACAAATATCTTTCTGTAGAGCATTATAAGATTTTTATAGAATCACAGTTGGTTTATCACTAGAAATATTAAGAGCACAGTAACATAAATTACTCAATACAAATTTTACAATAACTATAATAATGATTTATCATCACGTAGAGCTAATATATGCGTATTTAATTACGATAAAGAAGCAGTAACTGTGACTTGAGATTTATTCCGAGTATAAAACTTGATGATGTATTAAATGTTTCCGACATTTGGATCGCGAATCGTCATAATTTGTACAGTATTTTGTGCTTATTGCTCGGTAATTGCTGTTTGCTTGCAAGTTTTTTGAAAGCAATGAAAGTGCCTTAAGATTTCATTATCGATACGAAGTAGCAACGTTAAAACTCTTGGATTCATCATGATTTACAGATACCAAAATTCTTCTACCTTATTAACATATTGTGCCAAAATAATCATGTCTTTCTCTCGGAGAAATTATTCTGTAAATCATTTTGGAATAAGAAAACGGAATAAAAAACTTGGAGTAAAATTTACTATAACCGTGTATCTTGGGTCATTTCACTTCTGCACAATGAGATTTTAGTTATGAAATCAAATAAAAAGAGCCTCGCAACAATTCCCTATAGAAAATGAATTGAAATATGACAAAAGGTGCACTTACAAACGAACAAAGTTCACCAAATTGGATGCTTACAATTTCTCTATAGTGTAAATAAAATAAGACAACAGCTGAGAGCGAATTTGGCATTGAAGCAAAAAGTCCAAGTTATATTACTCGAACAAAATGTTTGCTTGTTTTTCTGGTCATTTTTTTGCTCATCTGTTTTGGTCTCGGTTGAGCTGAAACACATGGTACTTTCGACGCCCGCCAGCCATTCATTCTAATCTTCAGTATTGTCGGCTGTGCTTACCATTTTTACATTTTCAAATAACATTTAGCTGTTCCTTGGCCTTATTTTCAGCAACACGAAATTTCCTTTAATTGTTCTCATTGGTAAGCTTCAGCTAATTTAGTTTCGATTGAACGATTTCAACTCCATCCGTTACTAAATTAATCTTATCTCCAAGATGGATATTAATTGAGACCCTAATTGTCAATTTCTTATTAGCTTTTTCATTAAGAGAAACTAAATAATCTATTGAAACCGAGTTGGAATTAAAACTCGTAATACATTTCGTAATTTTTCCACCATTGTTGGCATCAGATTAAGTTGTGTTGAAAATCATTGATTCTGCTGATTACTATTTAGATAAAAGAGGTATTGTTTACTTCGCGGTCGAAATTCTTTATTTTGTAAAGTAAATTATTCTTCGAGTTGGATGCAATGTTGGTAAAGTTTTTGCGTTGACAAGGGCAAGGACTGTTACAATAAGCGTTAGACCATGTCACAATCGCACAACCATTGTCATGCAAAACACAAGTTTTTGGTCGCAAATTCGTATTATATTTTTAGAAACAGACGTTGAATCATAAGAAAATTATAATAAAGTAAAAGGCGTTTCTTCAATAAATATCAACGAGTTTGACTTTCAACGTTTAGCAGTTGACATTGTGATACTTACGCGAAATTTTAACAGCACTTTTACAGCGGACCCTTGTCTCTGTGCACTAAGTCCGGTCCATCCACGTGCAGGACAAGTGATCCAGTCACTGACACTTTACACTCACAGAAAATCAAGTTAGCACTTCACAAAAGTCCTGTCTCGACGGGTCCAACTAAACCCGTTCCGGAGGATACTCAATTCCGGTTTTGGAAGGTCACTCGATCGCGGGGCGCGGCCGGGGGTCGTCTTCGACGGGTTGCCGTCAATTTCGAGGGTTGAAAGGAGAGTCTATGAGGGAGAATCGTTTGTAAACTTTTTTCGCGATGTCGGAGGTAGGTCGTGTCGGCGCGAGCGGCACGTGCGTCGCGGTCGGGGGCTCACTGCGGACTGACACGCGAGGCGGCGCACCAGTGTGCATTCGAAGCCTCCTCGTCCGACTATAAGGTTTCCATGTGTGCGTCTCTTGCAGATTCCTCTACTGCGACACGGCGCGCCGACACGACGCAACTTCCATTTTCATTTCCATCGCCGCTTTGGCACAGGTGCGGGAATTCAGCTCGAGCGTAAATGTTTCAGTAGAGTTTAAAGTAATCGTGGAGTTTCCCGGCGCAGGCGATAGGTAAGTGCGAAAGAGGTATCAGGTTGGTTCATTTATTGTTATGGGTGTTGCGTCGTGTGCATGGTGCATAGTTTTATGAAATTGGCTTTTTGTTCGAGCCGTCTGGTTTCGGTCCCTGGGGAGACTCGTAAACAGCCTGGGAGAGAGCGCGGCCACTTTTGATCATCATTTTATTAAGCACAAGAAACTGAACGCCTGATCGTTATGGCTTGTGCAGTATAATGGTATTCTTTATAACTGAAATGCGAAATATAACTAGTTTCTCGCTGTTTAATTAATGTTTACAGTTTAACAAATAATAAACGGGGTAAAAATTTATGCAATCACCATACATTTTGAGCCATTTATCTACATAAGTATATAATAAATTTATATTTTCAACAATGAATTAAGAGGTTGGCTACTATTTAGGGGTTCATTTCCCTCAGCATGCCTTAGCTATGATATGTTTGTTATACTTGGTGGATATCAAATGAAGGATAGCATATCTCCCTTAAGTTACCTCATCCTAAACTTTGCTCAAACCCACGAAATTACACAATTTCGTAACACAAAACACTGTATTTTGTATGTAGATAACTGAGTGTTATTTTAACAAAACATAAATCGCCGATCGCGTCTGTAAATCATCTAGAATGGACTTTACAACTTGTCTCTACCCTTTTTGATAAGGCGTGGCACTTAGGATAAACATCTATTTTAAGTTGCTTAAAACTTTTGGTCTATAGTTTTTGGTGTAAAGTTTGAAATCGTCAGGAAATAGATTCGTCTCGGAATTAGTTCATAAAAAGACGAGACGAACTGAGAACGTAAAGTTAGAAATGAAGCTGAGAATAGTCGTAAGGAAGCTTTTGGTTTTTTATTTTATGTAAGTTTTCATAAACAAAATGATTATAATACAAGGTGCTAACAAATTAGTCACGGACCTTATATAAAAATTAACATTTTTAGGGAAAAGAAGAAAGCTTTTATCCTTCAGTCCATCCACTACCTTAAACTTACACTTTTGGTTGTACTTCAAAAAAGCTCATATTGCAGATAAATCTTGGTCACCCTATAAAGTGTCGAAATATCAATATCCCACGGTCTGCATAACTCTAGTTCATAATAATAAAATAGACTAGTTACTACTTGTGACTTTCATTCCTGAATAAATGATAAGTTAATACATTATTTTATTTTATCAAACATATTTCTACGATTATATTTCGCATTAAATTGTTACATATAAAGCTTTGTTCACATTAAGCGAGTAAACTGCGAGCCGAAGATTTTAACAACAAATGAGCGTCATATTTAATGTCAAAAGCGCACTGTTATTGACTGTACTGTAAACTACTTTGGATCATTAATTAAATCTATAGTAATATAATAAAGCTGAAGAGTTTTTGTTTCTTTAAAGGCACTAATCTCAGAAACGACTAATCCGTTTTGAATAATTCTTTTAGTAATAGATAGCCACATTCAACGGGAAAGTTACAGGCTATTTTTCAACTCGATATTCCCACGGGAACGGGTACAACACAGGTAAAACCGCGGTGCGCTGCTAGTAAATTGATGGATTGGACAGATTGATGGATTGCGCGCTGCGAATACAATTTTGAGGTTCTTTTTAAATTTTCAATACTGGCTAGTTAGCTGCTTGTAAACTCGCTTAATATCAACGTCACCTTATTTGCAAAATACACTTACGAAATTCATTACTCGTATAATATTAACATTATTTCAGTAACACTGTAGGCACTAAACAGAACACCAAACTCTGATTTATTGGTTGTAAACTGGATTAATGTCAATGAGTATTGACTGGACAGTGCACATTACTGGTATTAAGGGATCAGCGAGCCGTGATACACTTACAGACAACACCTACATGTATTTATTGGAGGTACAGTAGGGGCAGGAAAAACCTTTTTACATTAGACGACAACTTTGAGAGAATATCCTGAATAGCCACTTTAATACCTGCGATAATAATATTATCAACGGAACATAGGTGTCAAGGTTATTGACGATTCCAGATTGTCTTTTTACAAAGTTCAGTTTTTCAATGTTAACGCATTACAGTATGTCATTATGTTTCAGTGTACTCTACCTCAGCTTTACCCATGTACTTTTGCATTAAGTTTTGCTTGGTAGAGCAACAATTCTATAGTAAATTGCTTTTATATTAAATCCTATCAATTTATGTAATGTACGTAACTTCGCAATAATATTGAGAATGTCTATGTAATAAAAAAAATGCTGCTTGTAATTACTAGTTGCAAGTATTGCTGCATTGGCTGCAATGCTGTAATGCCTTCTTCGAAATGGGTCCTAAAAGTTTATCATTTTAAGGCAACAATCGCTTGCAGCCTTGCATTGCCGTATGTACTCGTAGCATATACATGACATCTAAGTATGATAGCGTTCCGAACGTCAAACGATTTTCGCCTAAAACTGCTTTAACGCCAACTTCCCTGACAGTGAACAGTGGGTGTTGGTCATTGTTCAAACGACATAAATTAACTAAAACCAAATCTCGTGTAGGTGTCATCCTGGTGTGATAGTTTGACCGCCCATCGGTAAGCAAGCTGGCATTTATTAATATGGTCATGAAAATATTATTTTATAATATACTAGCCGCGCCTCGAGGTGTTACCCGCTTTGTACCCGTTCCCGAGAAAATTTCGGGATAAAACGGGATAAAATCCCATGTGTTATTCTGATGAATAACCTTTATTACTGTAAAGTTTCATCCACATCCGTCCTGTAGTTTTTTCGTGAAAGAGTAACAAACATACAAACATACATCTATACATCCATCGTCACAATCTTTCTCATTCATAATATTAATAGAACAGTAAATAGTATTTCATGTCATTACATAGGGTTGAAGCATAATTACATTCAGGCATTCGCCGCATGCGACAAACAATGTAAAGAATACCGTAGTCGGCATTCGGCGAGTAACTGCAGAGCAATCTGCCTTATGTAGATACGTATTAATTACTAGGTTTAAACAACTCATTACTACCGCAATAAACTATAAAGTATGAGTGTTAAGAAATAGTGCGGATCCCTTCACCGCTGGACGGCGCCTGACGAAATGTCTCGCGGGTCACACGCTCCTATTGTTCACAGCCGACCCGGAGTCACCTCCTTGCTCTTAATACCTTAATACGAGGGTAAAGGAAGGAACTGGGCTATTTTTGTGTTGGGATAGGACAGATAAAAAATGTAAGCTCGAGAAGGTTAGTGGCCAAGAATATTATAAGGAGATATTAAATGAATGAAATCTGTATTATTTTATTTTATTTGGAAAACAAACAGTGTAACTTAAACTAAGGAAAAAACAATCTAAAACACCATTAATTATAGTAATTCATTATCTTAAACTTCATTATCTTATCTTAAGTTAAAGGCAGTTTAATACACTTAGGAATTATCTCTCATCTGTCCTTGTAATAATAAAACTGAAAAGTTTATTCCTTTTTATGTTTGTTGAAATAGAAGTTGTAAGTCTTAACTGAAAATATTTTGTTCAATTGCCAAAGGTTCTGTTTTCATTGAAGCATAGCTAAGTGGCTCCAATATCAATATTATTGCATAGCAACACAATGTCTATTGAGTTATACTCGGCTCGGCTCCTTTTAGCAAAAACGCATCCTACCATACCATAATGTCATACACCTACTTGTAGAACTAAACACAATCAACATTTACAAACCCCTGTAAGTACAATACATACCAACAAACTGAACTCTGACAACTCACCACAGGGCAAAGGCCTCTTCCTTAACGTTCAATCTAATTGTTTCGTACCAATTTCTTCTATAACAACGTTTATTTACAAGTCATCTTATAAGGAAGAGCATGTAACTACGTAACTGTATGTAATAGTCGGGTTAATTGTGTTCACGATTAACGACTAATGAGATAACCCGACCTGGTATTTGAACTTAATGCTTTGCTATCTGTTTTGTGGAATTAATAAAATTGAAATGGATGTTCGGGAAATTGTAATACACTAGCAGTGCCCCGCGGTTTTACCTGTGTTGTACCCGTTTCCGTGAGAATTTCCGGCTGAAAAATACACTTTAACTTTGTTTTCATCCCTAAATTCCCACGGGAACGGGCACAACGCAGGAATAACCGCAGGGCGCTGCTAATACATATTAACATAGTCGTTAGGCGTTCACTTGGACCGAGTGATTTCAACTTCTTATGTTACAATTCATTTAGTACATTAACCAAACAATTTCTGTAAGGACTTTACTTACTTTACTTAGATTGAGCCTTTAAAATGAAGTACTACTTATCTATAATTGAGTTGAACAATAATGTTGCGACACATGCGCGCTCAGTTTGAGCGACATGTTGTGAAACAAGTAAAAACAAAACATCCGAGGTATTCTCAGACTATCACGCTCGCGTTAATTATTATATGCACCGTTTAGATACTCAATGCCATTAAGATTGACTAGCAAAATAATCGAATGTTGATGTGAATAATAATTTAGTAGACGTAGTTTTTACTGAAAAGTAATTCCAGAATGAAGAACAATAAGGACTCTTTCATTTCACTTTGTGAAACGAAACGCAAACGTTTAATATTTATAATTTACTAGTAAATTTTTCTACTTAATTTATAAGTACATACATGCAGCAGCTTACAGCAGCACCTAAAATTAAAAAATCGCTAGAAATATTTAGAAACCTTTCAAAAATATCGATGTTCAGGAGTCGAAATATTACGCGTGATATACATTGCATGCTCTCTCTTTCTCTTCACTCACACTCACCTTTACGATACTGCAAACAAACAAACCTCTATTTTATAAAAGCTCGCAGTCTAGCTAGCTACCTTTGCGGCCTGTATGTATCAAACCAACAAATTGCCTTCGGGTTCAGCAAGTATTATGCAGTTCCTTATTGTAAAGTGACAGAAATAGGGAAACTCCACACGATCTAATCTTATTTATACACGTAACTAGTTTTTATTCTCAACCTTATGTCGTTAATCATATAGTTGTGAATATATTGTTAGTTATTGAGAAAACGCATGTACGGAGCTTTGAAGTTGATTAAAAAGATTCTTTCACACGAAATGAGATTGTGGAGGTTATCGGTAAACTGTGATTAAGATTAGCATCTAGAAAAGGTGTATTTGTTCTTGGGTATGTTATAAAAGTGTTGCAAAATGGAATGAATGAAACCATTCTTTCAATGATAAGTAAACTGTAGATTCACTTAAGAGCTTATTTTATTCGAATGATGCACCCTTTTAGTTACCCTTAAAATAAAAGAAAGAGGTCATAAACTTGTCTATGATAATGTTATTATGACTATTCAATTTGGCCGTCCAAAAATCTACCTGCCTATTCTCTATGCTAATTATGACACTATGACGTCATTATGATTCGATGTCTTTCCGTACCCCAGGGACGTTACAGGCTAATACTTTACTTTTCTTCGATCGTGCTCTAACAAGGAACTAAGTTTAAGCAAAACTTTCAACGTCGATCCAAACAGGAACTTTCGCTTATTTGTGTAGTACATTGTATGAACAATATTGGGTATACGTCATAATTCAGGGTACAATCTGGGTGCATTAGTATTGTGGTTATCTTGGTTCGGAGCGCCGCGCCTTTGTTACATTACCCGTGACTCCTACTACTGGCTACTGAATCTTCAGGGGCAATTGATTTTGTTTTCGAGTCAACATCTAGTAGTGATCGGGAAGTATTTTCTTGATTTTCCGAATTTATTCATCTTTTTTCGTTCTTGTTTCCCATTCGACAAGCCCGTTGGCACAGTGGCAGTGAGAGCGCTTGCTGTGTCGGGGGTTGCGGGTTCGATTCCCGCCCGGAGTCAACAATATGTGAAGACATAGTTGTTGGCGACGACGTCTGGGTGTCAATTATATATTCTTATAAAGTATTTGTGTATATATATGTAGTAGTATCATTTAGTTAGATTCCGTAATACAAGCTTAGAGCTTAGTTTGGGTCTAATTAACCGTGAGTGAATTTGTCCGGTTATATTTATTATTTATTATTATATTTATTTATTCTGTTTCAACTCGAGATCCGAAGTTGTGAATTGTTTTTAAATTAAGTAGTACTTCTTGAATGAAATTCACAATTTCGTTTGAAATATATAAACCACTATAACCTACTTATACTATTATACCTAGTTTAAAATGCGTCCGTGACTTTGATCTGGTATTCCCATTACACTATCTCAAACAGATCTGTACGTCTTTGTCTAATCAATCACTCGTAGAGTCATCGATTGATTACAGAGATCTTCAATCATCTACGCATTGAGATATAGAGATATTATTTACCTCAAAATATACAAGTACTTGCGTATTCACATTGGATTTAATTTGCTTTATCTTATGTTGTTTTACTTTGCAAAGTATAGCTGTCAACCTAAACTGAAATTCATTTTGATGAATATCTGCTAAGTATATGATATCCGTAGATTTAATCATTAAGTCGTAAACACGGGTAAAACAATTGATAATAATTGGTCTAATTCTAAGTCCATTAGTACAATTAGAACCAAATTCAGAGGGTCGCACTTGAAACTTAAAAGCGCTACCAGATAAAACCCTCTAAAGGTACCAAAAATACATACTTACCTATTTTAATGAACACTTATTATTGTATAACTATTTATTTAGTAGACTAACTACCAACATTATTTGTTTCAAATGTAATCGTCTGAAATCATTTAAGCAATACATTTGTTTCGATCGCCCGATTAAACCAACTGCCTAAAGGCGGGTCAAAGTTGTCCACTTGGTGACTCACACAATGTTTATTTAATCTCGTTTAGTCTTAGACTTATGAAACGTTTAGACTAAATGACGAAACCGATAGTAGTGGTCTGTGTGTTCCCATGAAGCGACTGTCGGCCATAGGTCCAGATCGTGACCGCAAAGACTGACCTTTGTCAACTCAGGACAGCGCAGATACAGGCTTGTTAAATCTCGCCTCTATCACAAAATAGGTACTAGGTACCCTAGTACTTATATTAATCTATTACTAGACCTATCTGGACCGGATGGCCGCATATTACTTATGGCGTTTTCAGTTTCAGTTTTTGTTGTTGTGCTTAAAACGCCGACGGAAAAACGTGGCTAAAACACACACTTACATCATTTTGGTAAAGAATTTAAAAAAGGAATAATATTAGTATGAATTAAGAATGCATTTAAGTTTTGTAAGTAACAAATGAAGTTTATTCTTTCACAAGAAGGTCCGTTGCACATTCCGAATTCAAAATCAAAACACGTTTTACGAACAGGAACATTTCGCGTTAAGTTTATATTTAGAATGCGAACTCGATTTAAAATCTCGTCGTTTGCCAATAACGGCAGAATACAAAGAGATGTTTAATTTTTTAAATCGACGATATATAATTTCCTTGGAAAATTCTGCACAGTTTTACGTATACTTATCGCAAAACAGTACCTTTACGTTAGTCAAAATTGCCTTGTTGGGAAATGATTATCTCGTGAATTACTCTATTTCAAATTTTATAGTTTCCAATGGCAGAATGCGAAGGGAAGTTATTTTGAAGTAATCACCAAAAGCTCTGCACTTTTAAAATGTGCAAATTAAATTAAACTTAAAAATGGTAGCTTCACTTTACTCAAAATTGCTTTTTCTAAAAATTATTTCACACACCATACATATTTATGACTCGTCCAAAAAGACTACACCGAAATACGTAAGTGACCCATCTCTTAGTGATTTAGTATTCGCGAGGGAATCTTCGTGAGTCAGAGGCGAACTCAGCTACTTTGTGATTCATTCCTGAAATGTGAATCAGATACTATACTTAATACCTGGATTGGGTCATTGGTCTGGGTTAGTAAATGCTTCGAACTTAATCATAGAACTAGCGACCCGCCTTGCTTAACCGGGTACCTAGTAAAAAGTCAAAGTAAGTAATTTTATTTGCTCAAACAATATTTAGTGTCGCGAAAACCCGTGTGATTTGCCGTAATGCTTATAAGTAGGTATTAGAAACCATACTGAATATCGATCTGAATCCAGAATCTCAATTTCTGGACTCAGGACGCCCAGTATTTCTCTCAAAAAAATTTACGAGTTCCACACACATTCTGATTTTTCAAAACGATCTGTAAGAACGACTAATTTGTCTGATTTTTTAGATAAGTATGTACGAGTCAAAGATCCCGAAATTCAGTTTATTATTTCAGAAACTGAATTCAGATCTCGATTTGGCATGTATGGTGCCGGCCTTAAACAAAGTATTTAACACAAGTTATAGTCCTAATGACCACAGAGTGTCCTAGTGTGTCCTAGACATGGGCCCACATCACCACCCAGTGGGGGTCCCGGGAGGAGCGCGGCGCCGCGGGCGGCCTAGGAAACGCTGGAGGGACGACATTGTCTCCTTCGACAGCGAGTGGTGGGAGACCGCGAAGGACAGGGAAAGATGGAAGAGTTTGGGGGAGACCTTTGCCCAGCAGTGGGACGATATAAGTTAAGGAAAAAAAATAGTCCTAATAAAAAAACAGTTTAAAAACAATGTTACTTTAAAAAGTCACGATGAAGAAAAGTCCCTTGCGGACAGATAACAGGGTTAGTCTGCGCAGGCATTTACGATGTCTATTTACCTATTTTAAAAAGGAAAAAGACACTTAGACCAATACGAGAAAATAACAAGTTAATCGAATAACCAATTAAGTTGTTAACCATAAATTGAATATTATCTCAATGATTATTTTATTTACTTCACTTATCATAATTTCCACTTCCCGGATAGTGAACAGGTCCGATAGATTTTTGATTAGAAAATTAAAAGTAATGAAAGTTGACTTTGATCGCGTGTCGCCAAGGCCAATGCTATCGGAGAGAGTTTCATTTAATGTAAACGGGTAAAATGGTTCAGTTCTGAGCTGGTCTCCATCAACACTTCGAAACATTGCATCTTCTTTCTTTACGAGGTAAATATAAGTTCGATTAGATTAGTGGCCAAATCTGGTGTCGGAATTTTAGACTACCTGAAGGCTGTCGACAGGGTCCAAAGGTTGCAACGACCGGGACTGTACATTTTTCGTTCCCTACTAAACACAAGGCGGTTAAATTGGAGTTAGCTTTTACAATATTTACGATATTCATTAAAATTTGGAATAAAATAGCCTAACTATTTGAGAGCTTAAATCATTCTCACGCGACAATAAAGGATTATTGTCATTAAAATGAGGAGGTACCTTATGATGAGGAGGCTTTGAGTATATTACGAGCTGTGAGCTGGCGATTTTTAAAGAAAATATTCCAAATTGACATGACATAACCGGCAAGTTTTTAGCACTATGTAGCTAGCTTGTATCTTGTACACTTACTCAATTTCCACGCCTGAGGTTCAAGGGCTAAATATACTAAACATACAACTGTATATTTTTCTCCATCTTTTTATGTTATTATGATTAAGGAGTGAAACCGAAGTGATTATCGACGGCGGCGCGGCGCGGGGTGCGCAGGCGCAGGCGCGTGTGCGTAGAGAAATGTGCGCGCAAGGCGAACGGCTTGCGTTTGCACTTGTTATCTCTGCAATTTGCGTAGGGGAGCCATGGTTTGGAATTCAATAAGTAAAGCTAAAATAATAACGAAATCTTGCTAACCAAGAAGACAAGATAACATACGTATCAACTATCATTCACACAAAGACAAAATTATGCACATAGCTTATGATCATGACAGTCCTTAAACACAACTAGACATTATTTAGTCAGACTGCCTTTAGTCAAACAATTATTGGACAAAAAAGTCTGTGAAAAATTGGACGACTTGTCTCTGTATTATCTCTGTATCTTGTCACAGGTTTTCATAGACTAACAGAGTTAAAATATACGACAAAACAAAGCTTTGATATTCCTTTTCCTCTTCTATAAAGACATTTTTATTATGACATTATAGTAGTTTATGCAACGTCATATAAAGAAGGGTATTAAAACACGAGTGTGAGTTTATGAAACGAGCGCAGCGAGTTTCATAATAGTAACGAGTGTTTTAATACCCGTGTTATATGCAGTTGCATACACTACTTTATCTTCACTATTTAATGCAATTAATCAAACAAAATTTTAAAAACAAAACACATTGCGAAACATTAAATTCACGCGTAGGTACGTGTATTGTCACAGTGAACTTGCCGCCATTAAAATCTAACCAATGAGAGCGCAACTGCGCGTAGGGCCAATCAGGAGCGAGCGAGATCTTACCAAAGAGTTTTGTGTATGTAGTTTCGACGAAGTTTTCACGTATAACCCAACTGTTTTCAAAAGCCAGCCTATATCAAAATTTTATACAACTAGTATGAGGATTTTGACATAAGGCTCGCCAGGTTAATTGGTCGCGTTATAATGATGTTATAATGTTATATTATAATGATATTATATCATCATGTGCAATTGCTTAAATTGAGTGTTTTAGTTGTCTGTGCTATAACAGTAGTAATTATAAGTCAAGTATTGGAATCATAAGTAGAATGTTACAACATTAGTGTAGATAAAATGCATTATTTATTTGCTTATGAAGAGGAGAGATAAAAGAGAACATCTGACTTGAATTGAAAGCCCTAAAGAACACAGTTTAAAGACTAGATATTAATAGATTAAATATGTCATTTAATATATTACTAGTATATGTTTAATTAATAATTAACTGTACTTTCTGGTCACCCTATTCGAGCGACAGGTTTAGTAGGTCGATAGAATAACCTGCCCTTATGTGTGTCTGTCTGTCTGTCTGTACCCACCAACATAACGCCGGGTTACTATAAACAACTACAGTTACTTTCAATGATACAATTACTAACAAGAAATAGTTAATTACTTTTATTTTAGATGCATTTCTATTTCTTACTTGGATGTTAGTACCAAGACTGTTATTATACCTGTTTAACTAGTGGCACCCTGCAGCTGTGCTCGCATTTAATCTTTCCTTACAAAATATTTATAGGAAAATAGTATAAAGTAACGAGTTCTTTCTAAACACAATCCATCCATATTTCCTGATTTCCCAAAAAGAAACAAAGGTGGAAATATTCTAAAATGTCGATACGAAGCTTACACATACTATTGGTTAAATATAACACTACACACACACACACACACACACACACACACTCTACTCTGTTTTATTATGTAAAGAAATCATTGAAAACTTGACTACGTTTACAATAACCAGTATTAAATAGTCAGAATTGCGAAAGAAAAAAATATCATTAATTTACATTAAAAGCCTTCCTCATGGCTAAAGCTAAACACCATTTATTAGTAAACAATCAATCTTCTACCAAATATTTGGCGAACCTGTCACATTATTGACACACAAACGAAACTAGACCATTATATTAAGATAAATGATACTCAAGTCATAATGGACTTAATATTAATGTACTTACAATTATTACTAAGGCAACTTTTAAACCAGAAAAATGCTAAAATCAACCTTAACACAAAGGTGTTAGAGGCTATACGTAAACATATAAGTATTAGAATTAACTTGGTGATAGTAATTTGGATGTACTGGTAAGTATAATTGTGTAAAGTTGCGCCGTAGGGGTGCTAAAAATGACATTTTTGTGTTACAATCTATGGCATAACGTAAACATTGGACGTTTTATATAACTGTTTGTATGTAACCATTAAAAGTCCGATTGTGTAATTGGATGACACTACATAATAAGAGCTTCAAAGTACTGTAGGTCCATTGCTTCATGCAACATGCGTGATCGCACTCTACAGTACAGTCGTTGTACATAGTCTTATACATATAAACCTCAACTGTATTTTAATTACCTTGTACTGCAGAGGGACTTGAAAAGCTGATCAGTTGAAGTGGTGGAAATGGAATACGACAATTGTTATTACATCTTAGAATCTTGCAAAGATTTTAGAAATTTTCGTAGGGCTACCTGGGAATTGAACACGGAACCTCCATCTGGGCAGACGCATGCGCTCCTTTACTCCAACAAGGCGCAACAGATTTTCGAAAACGTGAACATTGGTGGTAGAGGCTGCTGTTGCGGTCGCATATTAATGTTCGTAAACTGGTACTTTTAAAATACAACTCTAGTTCTAGACTTTAGTAATGTTTAATATAGTACACCATATTTTGTATTAATCGAAAAGTAACGAACTATTAGCCTGTAATTGCCCACTGCTGAGCAAAGGCCTTTCATCTCACTGAAAATATCACCATGCTTGCCTTCTAACCCGAGCCATGTTTGAAAAGTAGGTATCAATCGTATTAACGTCAAACGTAATCGTACTGTTTTAATGCAATCGTATTTATCAAATTACGCTCATAGCCTGAAGCTTTAGGAAGCGTACCATTTAGCGGACATTTTTCACAAACCAAAGCAGCTTGCCGACGTATCATTAGACCTCGTAACTACTCGATTACTTGTTACATTCATATAATCAACTTAACGTACTATTACTATTAGTATTTAAGGAAGGTGTGTAATATCTGTTACGATCCTAGGCATTTCTATAACTTGATATAGAATACGAAAGTTGGTGACGATGGGTCGGTGGATAAATCGATTGGCAAAATAATTTAGCTGTTTTGTGGATTTCATGAACTTATAGAATCAGAATGGTTCCATTTTTAATCAATATCTTAAGGTGGAAGTATCTATTAGAATCTAGTTTAAAGTAATATGTGAAAGTTTTGTAAGTGCAAGTAACGCTGAAACTCAAAGTTTTGGAAACTGGGTCGTACTTTCAGTATTTTCAGACCTTATGTCAATACTATCGCAATAAAAATATACCATAGTATACAGTGTTCACATATGTTTTGGAAACAGTCCCCATAATATGGTAGATACTTACTAGAAAGTGAAAAACAAATTCAAAACCTGCCCGAGCTTTATGCAAATACAGAATCAATATTATCTATACTAATATTATAAAGCTGAAGAGTTTGTTTTGTTTGTTTGTTTGTTTGTTTGTTTGTTTGTTTGTTTGTTTAAACGCGCTAATCTCAGAAACTACTGAACCGATTTGAATAATTCTTTCACTGTTAGATAGTCTATTTATCGAGGAAGGCTATAGGCTACATTTTATCCCGAAATTCCCACGGGAACGGGCACAACGCGGGTAAAATCGCGGGGCGCTGCTAGTAAATAATACTTTCGAAGTCAAATCCGCCCTTTATTAAATAATCCAGCCAAACAGCCCGCAGCGAACAATTTCCAATTACCATTAAGTAAAACTATTAATATATTTACATTGTAAGGAGACAGACAGGTACACTCGGGGCACTAAATATGTGGATAATTTTGCAACAATGTATCGAATCGACACAACAATCTAAGCTCTACAAAGTTTAAAATTTACATATATGGCGTTGATATCTCTTTCTGGGCGCGATAGTTACTTTATATTATTACTAGAATAATGAGAAGCAACAGATTCCATTCACATATTTTTTGTTAAATAAGAGTTTTTCCGTAAAAGAAAGTTTCAAATAAATGATTGTGATAAAAAATCAATGAATGAATTACAGAAAAACTTTTAATTTAGCTCTTTTTACATGAAATTTTTAAATTACTTTTACACAGTACATAATATTTATGTAAGTAACAATTAAACATAAGACATCGTATAAGCACAATGTTGTCTGACAGTACAATACATACAATCAATCTTGAGGTAACATTGTAAAGTTGTAATGTTGTAACAGTTGATCTCTTTATAGTTAATTGTTTGAGTCGATCCAACGAACGGTTACTTCCTCTGCGCTGATTGTTTGCTATATGATCGGACTGTACCCGCTGTTACACCGAACAGTAGGAAACGAATCAATTGTAGAATAATATTCTAGAGAACAGGAATTCAGTAAAACAAATATGTTACAGTCCTATGTATTACATTAAGATATGTACATATACCGGCAGTTAGCATAAATTTAACGGCCAAGTGAAAATATTTTACTTCTAAGATAATAAAGATGAAACGTTTTTTTTTTGTTTGAACGCGCTATTCTCAAGAACTACTAATCCGATTTCAATAATTCTTTTTGTAATGGATAGCCACATTCAACGCGAAGGAGATAGGCTATTTAAATCCCGAAATTATCACAGGAACGGACAACGCGTGCTGCATATAATCTTTTATTGGTAATTTAACGCTAAATATGGTACCTGGAAAGCTTCATATCCATCCATACATTCTAGAGCTTTTTACATTTGCTCGATCACGAATTGTCACAAATGCTTTGTGTAGCTCAATTGTTACATTTCGGTGTAACAGCAGCCTGAAGTTACTATTTAATTAGCATATTATATCGATGTGACCGACTGCGACCTATCAATCATTTATTACTTAACTAATCGTTTGGATTGTTGTTTTGTTGTGTATGTTGTGTAGGCTGATGCGTAATGCGTAAAGTTAACAAGTGGGTAAAATTGGTGAAATGAATGGCGTTTTCACTAAAATACGGTACAGAAAGTATAGACAAAATTGAATAAAACATACTTTTGAATAGAAGAAGAAAGTGAACAATTAAAACAATTACTTATGAAACCTACATCGTAAAATATTGTCTCCTTTAAAACAGCAAAAAAACTTAATAAAATCGGTTCTTCCGATTTACAACGCCGAAGACAAACGACCAACATCGACCTCTTCAGCACCAAATCGACACCAGCACTGTAAAAAGTTTATTATTTTATTTAATTCTTCGTAACAAAACACATGGGAAACAAGAAATTCACACGATATTTTTTGAAAGTACTAAATAGTACTTTGAGACAAAACCGTATGTGTGTCAGGTCAGATTTGTACTTATTCCGCGATTTTAAGATAACGGCGTTCTTAAGTACTTACGCTTATTAATCCGGATTGAACAATTAAACAAATATATTGATATAAAGTTAAAGTGATACAATAAAATTTAAGGGTTTTCGTTATTAACTTTTTTGACGAGATCTTTTTATTAAAAATTAAATTTATTTTATTTTTAGTCATAGCATAATTCAGCCAAGGAAACGTTAAGTCGACAGATAAAATTCTACACTCCTTAGTACTTTGTCATATTCTTCTTCTTCATCGAGTGGATGGTCAACCTGAACAATCCTGGTGTCAGAGTTATTGTGCCGCCAAAGGCCTCTGACATGTCATATTAAAACTTATACAATAACTACTTACATGTCAATAAAAGCATATATTTGACAAAGTTCTAAAGTGCCAATCATTTCGATTTACCAACGATTTGAACAAAAACTTACTACCGAACTCAAGAGTCGCTAAGATGAGACATCAATAACAGATTTTAGACAAAAAATCGATTAATAAAAATTACTTCCATTAGTTCATTAAATTGTCGATATTAAATTGACGTCTATACAAAGTCGGTCAGATGACAGTGCAATAGACCAAATAGGTCAAATTCTGGTCTAAACATATTTAACTTAAAATAACCATCTCGACTCGAAAAGAAGTAAGCCACCAAGTTAAACCTACAAACCACCCATACGACACATAAGTAAACATTTATTGCAAAAGTATGTTTCTGAACCAAAGCTTAAAAAGTTAGCGATAGGTATGGTGAAACATTATTGACCAAACAATGGTTTCGCAGATAAAACCACATATATTAGTTAATGACCGTGGGTGGACCCCGATACATTGGAACGGTATGTGAAATTTGACTCCACACGTTTTTGCATGGAGCAACGATTTGCGTAATTATCTTAATCCTAATTGATATAATGTGTAAGATTGTATTGAGAAATTATCGGCTTGTTGTATCAATGTTGACTTACTTTTCAAACTATACTTACTTGGGTATGTATTTACGATAGTAGTAAGTTCACTACTTATTTGTATTATACTGCTACATACAATGAGCAAATTCAATTATGTGACCTCCTTAAAATCTACTTGTTAGAGATTAACAAAAATTATGATCTCTTGAACGCCGCGGCAGCCCAAAAAGGAGATGGCGAGATGAACTCGACGGATTTTTGCCTGGTTGGCGTCATAAAGCTCATGATACAGACAAGTAGATATAATAAGGCATAATAATAATAACTACCTCAAGGATCAGATTTTGATCCGTAGTTAATATAATACGCCAACCAACCAACGGATGGAAATTATAATAGGAACTTTAGTTGTCATTTTCAACTACTTGTAAGCTTAACTACGTATAAAGAGTCTTAATGGTTATTTAACTTGTCACATGCTTGACCTTGTATATATTTCCTTGTACCAAATACTCATAAGTAAATATTTTCCAACAAACATGAAACCTTGACGAAGACAAAACCTGCCCCATAACATATGTCAAACCATGAATATTTTCAATTAGATTCAGTTTTACTAGCACGGCACCGTTTAACAACACGGGTTACTTACAAATCTTACAATCAATGGAAAATGTATATTTCTAATTTGACATGGTGTTGATTGCCCTACCTTCACTAGTTCTTGTAATATGTAGATATTTTTTGGTAGTAAAGTTAAGAATTATATTTTGACCCTAAAATCCCTGTGTCGAAAAAAAATTATTACACTATTTAAACTATCTGAACATTGTATTGTAAATATGAACATTGTAACAACATTGTAAACACTAATCTAGACGAAAAAATCAAGTTAGAAGGTTCTAAAAATGTGTTTACAATATTAAAATTGAATGAAAAGACCAACATTTTGTCCATATCATGATGAATTGCTTATTAAATTTACCCAACTTTATGAGAAGTATTTGATTCAATCAAAACAGAAAGTAAGAAAGTAACCCTCGAAACTTTCAGGGCTCAGTTTCAGGATACGTCTTCTAATAATAAGTTTATAGATAAGATACTGTACTGTATTCAATATCTTAAAAAATCCACAAAACAATTTTTTATAAGGGCATGGATGTAGTTTATTTCTTAGAGACAGACATAAGCTACTTTTCTCGGAATCACGTACGATGTGAGTAAGACCAGGGGGCACTAAACTCCAAAAATGTTAATATCCTCCTCAAATCCGGCCCCTCGTTAATCCAACGAGTACAGAGTACCGAATACTTTCGCTGGGCAAAACATTCAATAAACAATCGCCGGGTTGTCTATGGAAGAAATCAATCGGCTCTTAACATGTCTAAACTTATGGCCATAGAGTAATCAAGTGCAGAAGCTATTGGACTTTGAAGCTCACGGATTCAACTATGGCTAGTCAATAAGAAGACTAAAATAAACCATAAAGTGTAATAATAATATAGCCCTCAAATAATAATAACTCATAAGTACTCCAGGTCGGCCTCCGACTCGATGGCGAAAAGAGCTGGACGATTTTAAAAAGGATTGGAAGAGTTGGCCATGAGCAGAGATAAATGGAAAGAATTGGGGGAGACCTTTGCCCAGCAGTGGGACAGCGAGGTTACGTAAAAAAAAAAAAAGTTCTATAACCTTAATTTAGTCGGGCCCGGTTGTTTCAATCGGCAGACCATATCGGAGGCCTTTAGACACCAGGTTTGGTCGCTGACCTATTCGAAATGAATGAATCATGAGTACCTAGCTATTATCTCTATTCGGACTATCGTTCCCAAAAGTTCCTTGTCCACTCTACGTCGATTTCGTTACTCTATGCCGCCAACATACTTTAATGGCTATTACATGTAGATATAATAATTTGATAATGGATCGGTAATTGTTAGAAATTGGACATTTGACCGGGTAGAGCCGTTTAGTGATCGGCGTTACTTTTTATTTTCAAATAAACGATTTACCTCGTTAAGTACGGTAGCCGATTGTATGGGACTTTTCTTTCGCTCTCTATGTACTTAAGCTATTTACTTAGTTATATATACTTAAGTATTGTGGCTTTTCTATCTAAAGTTAAAATCCGTCGAAGGGCACGTTGAATTGTCAGTCCCAATTGTTTCAATTATTAAACCATGTCGGAGGTCTTTAGTAGGTCTAAATTCTCCGACTCCAGGATTGGCCACTAACCTATTATAATTTACCTTGTTCATTTATTTACAAAGTTTTCTTTAATGGTTTCTTAAGATGTCTTCTGTCATGACCACGGTTCTCGTAAGGGACCGAAACGTCAGATAAAAAATGTAAAAAAAAGCGAAGTGTATACGTAAACGTAGTTTCAATTCCAATTTTTCTTTAGTCTTACTTGTTCTAGGTATTTCTTTGCGGTGCCTTATTCCGATCAAGCTTAGTTTAGAACACTGCGTCGGGAAAAATAATGAAAGATTTGTTTATTTTGTACTAGCAGCGCCCCGCGGTTTTACCCGCGTTGTGCCCGTTCCCGTGGGAATTTCGGGTTTTTTTTTACATAAAAACCTTCCGTTGCGTAATTTTAAAGATTTAAGCATACAGACAAACAGACAAACAGACACAAAACAGAGACGATGATGTATATCGTAAACTGTACGTATTTGTTTAACGTTTACTTCGGTAGCGTGAGTGCTGAACATTTTGGAGTGTCATATTTACTGACTCATAAACAGGTACAAGGCTAACTGTATGTAATGTACAATGTATATATACTCTACAGAACCCTACACCAAATGTACACTCCCAACGTCCAAATCGTGATATAAATACACCTACTTAGCAAACTGCTTAAACGACGTAATAACTTATTATAACTTAATCATGGTAACTGGATAATAAGCCTATGGATACTTATTTTTAAATAATGGCTTCATTTTATTTAAACTCTTATGTTCCGTACCGGAAGAGTTTAAAGTTAAACTGTGATAGTTAAGTGAAGAGTTTCCTTTTTTGGAGGACTTGAGTTGTGAAATTATTAAATACTTGAGATACAATAGTCATATTGTACAGCGAGCTTTATTGAGTAACTAGCAGCGCCCCGCGGTTTTACCCGCGTTGTGCCCGTTCCCGTGGGAATTTCGGGATTTTTTTTACATAAAAACCTTCCTCTTGAATCACTCTACCTATTACAAAAAACCGCATCAAAATCCGTTGCGTAATTTTAAAGATTTAAGCATACAGACAGACAAACAGACAGACAGACACGAAAAAGAGACGACTTTATTTTATACTATGTAGTGATGTGTACTATGGAGTGAGCTTTCCAATCAAAAGGGCATATTATTTTTTATAATTGTCCCTTCCCCATAATTATAGTATTGCTCCTTAGAGTCCCGGTACATGCCCGCTTGTTTTGTGAGGCACGCAAAGGGATACAGATCCAACTTTTAGATGTGTGATAACGGCAAAATATAACAGATAACTGTATATGAAAATCAATTTACATAACTAAAGACGACCCTAGCAAATCAAACATGCTAAAAGTTATATATTTTCGCCAAAATTTTTACTTACATCTACTTTCACTAAAAAAAGAAAATGCAATAAAAACCTATGAAAATTTTAATGCCCCTAATAATTTTTCGTTAATAAATAAAGATTATCTCATATCACTCGAGTGTGGGAACATTGTGAATACATAATAGTTGATGTGTGATTCAATTTCACAGGTCGTCAATCGATCCACTTTCATTTTTAACTTCACATCACTTCTGCTAACTACTTGAAAACATCAAAAAGATATTTAGATTTTGATTTATTACTCTTATAATTATTATTTAACTGTTATGGCTAACGTAATAACGTTATAAAACTAATTTAATTAACTATGGGTATATTGAATTTGATTAATATACAATCTGTTACACGGGGAAAGTTTTTACGTCGTTTTGGTTTGTAGTTTAGTACTTTAGGGTTTATTCATAGGTAAAACCTAGGAAACACTAGTCATCATATACTTATTTTGGTCCATAGTTTAGTAATTAAGGGTTTATTCATAAGTAAAACCTAGGTAAGGCTTAAACTAGCCTTCTTATATTTACTAAAGTTTTTTCCAATTCGACTGGTTCAAACTAAAATAGACAAAGCTTTCAGCTTTATTATATTAACTCGTCTAGAAAGATAAACAAAGTTAACATTATTTTAGAACGCTATATCAACTTTCCCACCATCGAACACTGTGGGTAAAATGTTTAGTTTACTACGTAGGTTTTAGTAAAAAGTTTTTACCTAATACTAGGACACTAGGCGCAGCCCCACCCACGTGCAAAAACTAGTCCAGCTCCTACACTTTAATCAAACAGATCCAATACAATCTAAATAACCGGCAAATGCCGCCATAATCTCGCAATTTACAAACGCATAAAATATAAAATGCGTGGTCAATATTAGCAAGATTATGCTAAGCAGAAAGAGGTGACAGTATTAGCAAGAAAACGTAAAATAGCAATAGCACTCGTGGCGTTTCACTCAACAATGTTAAGTCATCGGGATTGTTAAGCAAAGTACAGAACGACCACTACAGGGATTCATCATCATTTCTATCTGAACATACCGTACTTCGGAGGGTAGGTTAAGTGTTGTTCCAGGTTCTTTAAATCGTTAGACCATTTCGGAGGCTTTTGAGCGGTCTGACGCTTCTGACAATTCAACGTGCCCTCCGTAGCACGATAGTGCTTAGATAGGAATATCACCAACAGTCACACATCCAAAAAGGGGCCGAGGTGCACGTTAATTATCAATTGCATTGACCTACATCAAACTACGCTACGGGGACTACAATTAATAAATATGTATAAGACTAAATCATACACGATTATTTAGACCCAATATAAGATTTAAGTTTATTTTGGTCATACCAATAAAAAATATGCAGAGTATACAAAGATTATAAAGAATGTAATACGTTGTAGGTTGTCATAATCCTAGGTATGACAACCTACAACGTAATACATTCTTTATAATCTTTGTATACTCTGCATCGATGTTATTAGTGAAACTGTAACAATATAGGAAGACGACTTTTATACCATCTTATCGCTCTATTACATATCAGTGAATACATAACCATTAAAACCATACATTAAATAAAGCATAAGATACATGGGAACAATTGCATCACAGAGGAAGTGTGAATGAAACTAAATCTGATACTATCTACACATTCACAAATCAGTTATGTCATTCGCAATTGGAACACATCGGTAAACTGTGTAATAATAAATTAATTGCATTTTATTATTTAACTGCTGGCCCATTTGTCTGATCTGTAGTGATCAATAGAGATATACGAGAGGCACGCGCGTATTTTAATGATCATAGGTTAAGTGGCCTCTTATTGGGTTTGATTAAAAGCTCGTTCATTCATCCATGTCGAGTAGGTTAGTGGCCAACCCTGGTGTTAGACCGCCTAAAGGCCTCCGACATGGTCTGACGATTGAAACAACCGGGACCGACTGCTTGACGTGCCCTACGAAGCACGGTAGCGCTCAGATAGAAATGCCACTATCGGCCACCCATCCAAGTAGGGGTACATTGCTTAACAATTGAACTAATATCGCTTAGCCACGAGCACTACGATTAAGCAAAATCAAACAAAACTGCCTTTACTACTACGACTATGTTGGTAGTCATGTGAATGTGTGAATGTTTAATTTTAGTAGTGTAAGCCTGCCCTGAACATTTCATCAAACTAAACAAAATCGAAATCAGATCAAATTAAGGTTAACACTGTAGGTGGTTCTTGATTGTAATAAGACGTGATAAATAGGAAATCGCTTTTCGTGCTTTTCCTGCCTGAAACTGGACTAAACTGGACTAAAGGACTAAAGATCTCTTGTTCGCTGAAGAGGAGAGCCTGACCATTCTCAAGCACTGTCCCTATACAATTTCTAAGTTTCATCCATCCATTGCCTTACATTCTTTTACTAAGAATAACTACAATCCATTTGAATCGATGGCCAACATACCACCTTCCACTTAAGTACTTATTTATCCACTTTTCAACGGACGTTGCATTACATTCAAACTGAATGAAAGCTTCATGACATAACGTTCGTTCCCACAGATAAATCACAGGTCCTATTTAGATGTTGCCTTATTTAAACCACAGACTAAACATGTGTTGTACAGAACGATGTGTATTGATGACTGTTTGCCAAAAACTGATTAGGTAGATGTGATCGTGGGGTCGAATAAACAATAGAAAGTTTAAGTTTGTAGTGCACTGAGTGGGATTATTTTGAGCTTTTTTTCCAAATGTAAAGTATCATGAAATTGAGCTTGTTATATTCAAGCTTAACTTAAGATTTATAATTTGCTAGAAGGAGATTAAAAGCTTGTAGCTAATAGCATACGGAACTAATCTTTTTAAACCTAAAAAAATATATAACATATCTTATTATCTCTATGTTCAATGCTTTATCTATCAAACCATTAAAACATTGTTTAGGTGTAACTGAAAGATATAACAATTTTGCGTATGAGATACCTACCTATAAATATACATAGGAGTTACAAAACGGATCACGAATCATCAAACATTTTAACAATAATCAGATAGAGCAGTAACTTTAAAATAAAATAGAATAGATAGATAGATAGATAGATAAACACTTTATTGCTTGAAAAGACACACACACAAACATAATGGTGAGTACATAAATTTAAAACCAACATGAATGAAAATGAATACATAAATAAATCATAATACAAAAAAGATAGTCACAATTTTATTGCGGTCGTTATTCTAATACCGAAATTATCTGCGAACCTTAAACAACAATCGATGTCAATTTAAAAATCAATTCACAGACTATTCACTGAATGCAAACACTCACACAATTTAATAGACATAGGTACTAGTCTATGTCTATTAAATTGTGTGAGTGTTTGCATTCAGTGGAGAAGCAAAGAGAGCAATAAAACTATTATTTATTAGTTATTGCTTACACAATCGCATGATATGAGTACGCAACCGTTTGTTTATTTGAGACAAAGTAATTGTTAGTATGTTCTTAGTTTTATTGTGGCTAGCACAGATGAAGCCTACTTTGCAAAGGTAACTTACCTACTTTATATTAGTTATGTAGGTCTATGACAATAGGTATGAAAGAACGTGACAACACAGATTAGATAAGTTTACAGAATGTGAAATAGTGGAGATGTGTAGCAAGTTTAAAAGTATGTTTATGTTTGGTAAAGCCACTTCCATAGAATATTTGTTATATTAATCTGCTGTGCATGTGGTCATATCCTAAGTTCTCAGAGACGTTACCTACTTAAATAGACAATTAAACGACGAATATTTTTTATACATTACATGTCAAAAATCACTCATTAACTTATGTCAAGGGATCATTAGTGACTTTGAGAGCTGTAATTCGTTTAATAACCTTAAGTCAGCCCCATAATCACCTCAATTAAGATAAGTAATTAATTTCACTTTAAAAAAATACGATAGTATTTTGTGATTAGATATTTTTATACAAATGTTTAACTCCCATATGCTTTATACTTATTTTATCATAACCGATTGGCACAGTGGCATTTGAGAGCGCTTGCTGTGTCGGGGGTTGCGGGTTTAATTCCCGCCCGCAGTCAACAATATGTGCAGGCATAGTTGTTGGCGACGACGTCTGGGTGTCAACTATAGGTATATTCATCATATAAAGTATTTTGTGTATGCATATGTAATAGTATCAGTCAGTTAGATTCCATAATACAAGCTTAAGCTTAGTTTGAGTCTAATTAACCGTGTGTGATTTTTTGCGGGTGTATTTATTTATTTATTCATTCACAGCTTCCCCTATCCTCGGTGTACCTCTTACCTAATGTCATAAAGAAGTAATTACATAACGCTTTGTGTCGGAACAGGCACATGCTATCCGGTAATTAATCTATGCAACAGACGAGTGGGGAACTCACGCGCATGGTGCCACATAACACACCTATTTACTCGTAACTATAATAATACTAGCAGCGCCCCGCGGTTTTACCCGCGTTGTGCCCGTTCCCGTGGGAATTTCGGGAATCTTTTTACATAAAAACCTTCCTCTTGAATCACTCTACCTATTACAAAAAACCGCATCAAAATCCGTTGCGTAATTTTAAAGATTTAAGCATACAGACAGACAAACAGTGTGACAGACACGAAAAAGAGACGACTTTATTTTATACTATGTAGTGATATTCGTAACTGAGTACTAGAATTGTAAGAAGAGCACTAATCTATATTTTATATCATAAAGAGGTAAAATTTGTAATTTTGTTTGTTTGTATGTTCGGGTTAATCTCGGGGATTACCAGTCCGATTCGAATAATTATTTTTGTAATGGATAGCCACATTGGAGGGGAAGGTTAGGTTAGGCTATTTTTCAATTTCCACGAGAACGGGCACAACGCGGGTAAAACCGCGGGCCGCTGCTAGTGTTTTATATAACTACACGATGAGCCCTTTCACCCTTGTCAGATTTTGTGTGACAAGTCGGAATCCGACAAATATGATACTATCATACATAATGTTCTGCTATTGGGAATCGTATGCTAACACAATGTCAGAACCCGATAAGTATGAAAAGTTTCATGCAAAACGATCTGCTCGGTGACATTCGATACCCCAGGCCTGACAACCGGCAACTTAGTCCCAATTCCACCGTTTCAAATGAAATCGATCAATTAACTAATCCTGGTTCACGAGCTTAACTGAGACCAATACTTCATATTTCATTCACTAAAACAGAGATCAGTTAATCGAGATAGAAACCGGTGACTGGACCTTAGAATGGTGTTTCAATCTGTATTTACATTTTAAATCCTTAGTTAATTTAAATAATATTATAAGTTTAATGTGACCAATGTAAACTTGATTTTTACCAGTTGAATTTTGCTCTGAATCATTTAAATACATAGGTCGTCCCGCCCATAACCTCACGTCACTCTCCGTCAAGACGATCAAGTTACGAAAGAATGGTATTTAGTCCAAAAACCAAAAATAAATTTCCGTCTATTTTCAGAAAATGTAGGGTGACATCTTTAGTGTTACACATTTTCACTTATACTCGTACATAACTTAAAAATAAGGTCCCCCAACAAGATCCGTATGTTTACGTAAATTCAAAAACTACTGAACGGATTTTCATCCAGTTTTAATCATCAACCAGAATTTTTTGGTCATATCTTATAATTCCTAAGTTATAACTACTATCTTAATTAACCGAAGCAAAACAAGTTCTCACCACTTCAAAAATAAAATACAACAATCATTGCTGTCTGAAATTCAGACTGTTCATCTCCAAAGAATAGCCGAATTAATCAAACAAAACGCAGATTTGGCACGGTAACTCGGACTATTCGATTCCTGACAAGCGTATAATGCTGTATCACAATATTGTGGAGTATCGTGCAGATCGCATCGAGACCCCAGGGGTCTGACTTGACCCTCAACTTGACCCCAAGGGCAACTATTGTCCGACATGTCAATATGCTAATGCAAATCATGGCGCGAGTGGGATTTGAAAGTGAAATGGTTTCTATTCTGCCTTATGTTTACTTCCTACGCATTGATACTTATTAAGATTTATTCGTTTTGAAAATGCGTGACCTGTGACCCTTAGTAACCATAGTCGTAGGATCAGGGAACAATTCTGCTAAATCAATCGGGTGACAAGTGTGTTAATTGAGTTTCAATTGGATCGCGATAGGCGATAGAATTGTTTGACACATGTTGTTCCTAGCAGTCACTATTCTGTCAAGATCTAATAATGAAGACTTAACTGACACATAATATAGTTTAATTTTAATATATTTTTATTTCGAATTTACCCTCTGAAGGAAAGTCTTTATCATATATTTTGATCAAAATTGTACGATCAAATAGGACGATAGAGGTGACCTCGAGATACCTTAAATGAGGTCCTAGACATCAAAGAATTAAATTTTCAAGGATTTTTTACAAATTCCCATGGGTAAGAAGTTTTATTTAAGCTTTTACCAAATGACTAAATTCACAGGGTGTTGCCATCATAACCTTTCCCCTAATCATTCCGTCAGTAGATAATGTTACATTCGAAATCATTTCCTACGCATTGCAAACCCACAAGCATTCTCTTTTCATTAAGATGAGTTTACATGTGTCGACCGCCCATATCACGATGCAAATTAATTATTATTTTGTTATTATGAAGTTGGACAAAAAATCTTTAATTTACTATTAAAAATTGCTCAATACTTAGTGTTGGCTAGTAACCTACACGAACTCAGTTACTTACTTACTTAATTCTTTAAGTATATACTTAAAGTTTCCTATCTACTTGTAAGTTAAAGTAAAGTAGATTCCAACCCTTCTGTCAGGTTTTAGGTTACCCTAAGAATGTAAATTTTGGGAATCCTTTTAAAAACTTATTAAAAACATTTTGATCTTACGACAAATGCAAGAATTAAGTTTATATGTGTAAGTTTTATTTATTAGCCTATATAACTTTTCTATAGAGTAAACTTTTCGCTTATAAAACTTTTCCAACGATTAAATATAGTTAACACTAGAGTATTTTCCTGTCAAGTGTAAATAAATCTTTAGATAGAAAGCGGGGTACAAATATGTAACGTTAGAAGATAGAAAATAACACTATCACCCTATTCATATGTCGGTTAATGAAATAAAACCGTTTGTCTTTACAACATGAAAGTGAGAATCGGATCTCTTACTTTTACTTATTATTTACGTCCTATAGATGTACCTACTTTAGTGCCTAGGTTACTTTTCCTACTAGGCAAATAAAAAAATATGTTTAAACTAAATCAGCCAGTATGGGCAAGTCACTGACTTTAGAAATAACAGAACTGCATCAGTTTTTATTTTAATTTTTTTTAATGTACTATGAAATTAAAACTTACTTACTGATCGGATTAAAAGACACCCTGTATAAGATGATTTGGATTTGGACAGACCCATATTAGCTAGGGATAGGGGCAGCTGCAAGAAAGGAAGAGAGGCTTTTTCCCTAAAGTGGGACAAAATAAGCTGAAAATAAATAAATAATAGATATTATATTTGATCTGAAGAACGAGAGGTGATCACTGAGTGAGTTAAGAACTATGGGACCGTGCAGCAATCAACGAAAACGGAATCAACGGAACATACCTACAGGTTATTTTAGTCTAAAAATATACTTATGTGAAACAGTAGATATAGGTAGGTATAAAACTGACAGATCCAATAACAGTTAAACTGTAAGTAGCATTCCTTAATTTGATTGTTGCGCAAGCGGCTATAAAAATTAAGTCATTAATCGTGCAATTTGATTACTTTCCTATGTCTGCACTCATTACGACTAACTTTCCTATGACTGCGGGGGGAATCGAATCTGCAACTCCCGACACAGTAGACGCTCCATTTGCCACTGTATAATGCCACTAACTCCATCGTCTTCCGATGGCTCATTCCACATCTACACACACATGTTAATACCAAACGGAAGTTCACATAATTACAAAAGTTAATTACATTTTGGCAGGTGCCGCTAACAATACGCTAATACGACAGGTATTTAGAACTAATTGTTATATAATATGATTTATTTGCGGCACTGGAAACTACTTGAGAAAGTTTTTGTGCGGGTTCTCAGGTTAGCGGGCTAGGCTATTGTAGTCCATTTAATTGTGAATTGTTATAATTATCTGTGGTTTGACAAGGTGGTGTTTAGTAGGTTATAAATGTGGCAGGTTTTGAACTACGGCGTTCTCAATTTTATTTTAAACAAGGCAAGGAAACGTCTCTGGAGCTTGAATTGCCCCGTCCCTCCAGACTTCATCCAGCCAGCGGAAACTCTGCCTCCTGGGTCTGAACTGCAGTGGCCTACTTGGCGCACGCTCAACCGTCTCCGGACAGGAGTAGGTCGCTGCAGGTCAAACCTGGTAAAGTGGGGCTACTCCAATAAGTCGGAGTGTGACTGCGGTGCCCCAGACCAGGACATGGTTCACCTCTTGTCCTGTCCTCTGTGCCCTACCACCTGCACTAAAGAGGACTTACTGAACGTATCAGACGCTGCCCTCTCTCTTGTGAATTACTGGTCCGGGAAAATATAAATACTGAAAATGATTTTGCGCCATTGACTCGAAAGAAGAAGAAGAATTTTATTTTAATTAGTACTATTAATTAACTAACTCGTGCCCACTGATGGGAGCTTGCTTGGCTGTGGTGGGAATAGACATTATGTGTATCTAGTCAAGCACTGTTTACAAGAAATTAATATGTGCAAAAAGGTTTCATTCAATCATAATATCTCTCTTTATATTCAAAATGCAAAACTAAATCGAAATTGGTTTATAAAACATCCCTCGCTTAGGGTGCTCTACCACCTAAGCAATGCTATGTTACTTTGGTATGCTACGTTTGATATGATTGGTGACACCTACGAAACGTAGCGTAGCATAGTTCTAAAAAGCGGCCAAGTGCGAGTCGGACTCGCCCATGAAGGGTTCCGTAGCAGCGAGTAACATAATAAAGAAGTTCTTGAAATAAATGTTTTTTTATTTACATTTGAGTTATTGAATGAATAATCAGTATTTTTTTGCGGTTTACGATTTATGTCGTAAAAAAAAAACTACTAACTAGACCTCGTTCAAACCAATTTTCGGTGTTAGATTACATTGTTATGTACATCATATATTTTTTTTAGTTTTATCATTCTCTTATTTTAGAAGTTACAGGGGGGGGGACACACATTTTACCACTTTGGAAGAGTCTCTCGCGCAAACTATTCAGTTTAGAAAAAAATGATATTAGAAACCTCAATACCATTTTTGAAGACCTATCCATAGATACCCCACACGTATGGGTTTGATGAAAAAAACATATTTTTTTCATTTCTAAGTATGGGAGACCCCCCTAAAATTTTATTTTTTTTCTATTTTAGTGTGAAAATATTAATGCGGTTCACAGAATACATCTACACACTAAGTTTCAACAACATAGCTCTTATAGTTTCGGAGAAAAAAGGCTGTGACATACGGACAGACAGACAGACAGACGGACGGACAGACAGACAGACAGACATGACGAATCTATAAGGGTTCCGTTTTTGCCATTTGGCTACGGAACCCTAAAAAAAAGGCACCTCTAGGTGCCTCTAGCTTCAAAAATAAAAAACTGATGAAAATAACCTATTATATTTGTTGAATCGTTTTGCAATAACACTCGTAATTAAGTAAGGAGGTTGCATATTGCACAATCGTATGATAAACTAAATAACAATACAATATGGCTGGAGGTGATCACGACACAACAACAGCCGACCGTCCCTTTATAAATCAAATACGCGAACATTAGATAGCATGAGTAAACGATAATCGAATTAATACAACTACTGTAATTACACACTCTGCTCGATATTAAATCGATGTACGATTTATTGGGTTTATGATTTCGATCTATCTCACCTAAGTACGATTGTTGCATGTATTGAATGTATTGAGAGTTGAGAAATATATCTATTTGGTAGTTAGTAGATACATGGATGTGAGTGGCACATACATAATACATATGATAATACCTAACCTAGATAATATCAAGTTCATTCATTAATTTCGAATAGATTAGTGGCCAACCCTAGTGTTTGACTTTTTAGACCGCCTAAAGGCCTCCGACATGGTCCCACAATTGGTACATTTGGGACCGACTGCTTAACAAGCCCTCCGAAGCAATTTCAAGTTAAAGCACATTCAAAACAAACAATCGAATGTCTTCAGCTTTATATAATTAGTAAGTGAGCATGGCTACAGATACTAGTGATGAGACATATAGCTAATGAATGTATGTAGGTATGTACTCCACATATTTTACTACACAGTTATAAGTTTCTATGTAGGCACTTTACATTATTTGCTATAAAGTTAAGTTTCCTAAGTCTAAGTTTTAAGTTATATGTTAAAAAGTTCTCATACAACCATGCCAATATTCTCACGGTAGACTTGTGCAGTTCCGCTCACTTCCGCAGGCGGGGACGCTTCAACCATAAGATTGCGAAATACTAAATCCACTTGTACAGAATGTTTTATTTCAGCTTCTCTCTTTTCTCGTCTCGCTTCGCACTCCTCTCTCCTGTCTCCAGCTCCGACCAGCACAGAAGTAGACAAGTGACAATCGCTTCGCATTTTACTAGGTCGTAGGTCACGTCGTAGGTCGTTTACTAGGTAGGTAGGTATTTTACTGACAAAGTTTTAAAATCTCCCTTACGTATATGGTCATGACACATTCCCATAAATTTAAAAGGAGATAGGAAAATAGAATGCAGAGCGATTGCCACTTGTGGGCTCCAATCTATTCAATTTATTTACCTACTTATTATAAGTAAATACAAACGTTTATTGAATAACCATTATTTCATTTCAATACCTATTTAATTATGACTAGACATCTATAATCACCTAATGTACTATTTCAAAATAATAACGACCTACAAAGCTTTGATATCTAAACCAATGTATTTCAATTATGAAATTTTCAATTAAAGTTGTGCTTACATATTATTACATATAATGTTTCTTGTTTAGATAATATCTCGAGGAAGTATTGTAGGCATGTGTTGTCTGTTTATTTAGTACAGTAACACCCTAATCGAATGCTTAAATGATTTGCAGATATGGTATTGCCACATTCGTCATCGTTGGTAGATAGAGGTGTGACCTTTTTCGGCAACATCCGGGCATACCTGTGACCATAACCTAAGGAGAACATTGGGCTGAAGTCTGCTGTCCTACATCGTAGTCACTAACTATAACCTTTTTACATTAAACTGGCAGCAAATAAATTTATGACTTGGATTCTTGTTTAAAAATTTGAAGCACGGTTTCTTTAAGTCTTCTATATATAAATCGATTTCTAATTACTCCCTTTTATAAAGTTTTATGACTCTACATAAGTGGGTACCTCATCAAGTGTGTTATTATGCATACTCGTCGTAAAGCTAGCGACAAGTAATGACTAATAGGATTTGAAACGTACAAGTAGATACATCGATCGATTTCAAAGATTACATCACATAACGTACAGCTTCAGTGAAATCGTAAAACAAACAAAATCATAAATTATTTATTAAGAAATGAACACCTTCCGCCGTCACCTTGCATCAAGTTAAACATAATCGCTCCATAATCGGCAAGCATATATAAAGTAGATTAAATACGCTTCAATACAGTCACCGTTTACGGTTTGCGGTTTCGCAAAGAGTATTCTATTGGAGTGTACTTCCTAAGTTATCTAATATTTATTTAATTAGGTATCATATCTTTGATTTATGGTTGATATTCTTACTAGGAATTTGCGTTATGTTCGATTTGTTTAAGCGTCCCTCTTCTCTTATTCGTAAAGGGAATATATTGAGTACATGATATAAAATCATTTTAATGATTATTTTCGTAACACAGCTAGTGTATATATATAAAAACACGACTTAACAAAGCAACGTCTTTACGTCAATAGATGTAGAAACACTAAACACGTACGCGCGCTATGGTTACTGTATGGGCGAAGAGGGGATGTGAAGGGAGCAGGAAGGGACCAGCACACCCGGCGGCAAGATGTGTTTTGTCATTATTTAGGGTCTCAGGAATAAGAATCCTGTCATAGTTGCCGTCACTCGGATTTTGCATACTCAACTACCTCTAGCGCCTGCACTAATAGCGAGTTTACAATCTTCGGGCATGCAAATATATGACTAAGGACATCATTTGACTGTTGACATGTTGACACACGTGTGACTTGTTGACATTACTTGATTGGCGGGCTCAGTCAATATTATTAACAACTCATAATCGAAGCGAAGAGAATTCATTTCAATCGCCAACTCACATATTATCAAGGTTATATTTGCTTAGTTAGTTATGAAGTTATAATTGTGGAAAGTAGTTATACATAATATACGATTAACGAATTCCATACGAGATTAAATACATACTCGTAAGTACTTAATTCATGTTAATAATATGCATCGGTTTGTAATTGCTTCACTCATACATACATAATACATCATTCCTCCAGTGCCTGGTAATATTATGTGAGCATTTATCATTTAATCTTGCTTTTCATTACCAACTAGCAGCGCCCCGCGGTTTTACCCGCGTTGTGCCCGTTCCCGTAGGAAATCCGGGATAAAATGTAGCCTATAGCCTTCCTCGATAAATAGACTATCTAACAGTGAAAGAATTATTCAAATCGGTTCAGTAGTTTCTGAGATTAGCGCGTTTAAACAAACAAACAAACAAACAAACAAAACAAACTCTTCAGCTTTATAATATTAGTATAGATAATTGGAGTCCTTCCTTGGATCAACAAAGCTAACTAAATCCTTGTTTCGAAGAGTGATTTTAAGTTTCATTATGACTAGATTAAATGTTCTAAAATATTATCGTTAATATTTTAATGGGTTTCATGTTTAGAAAGCCTAAAAATATATTTATATTATGTGCCTATTAAAAAAGTAATAGCAAATCACTCAATGACACATATATTCGTAAGGCGTTATGTGACAACCGCCTACTGCCTTATACCGGGTAGCTTGAACCATAAGTATTTTAATTTGCTCAGTCAACCGCGCACTCTATCGCTCATACAGCCGCCATGTTGACTAATACTTTCCCACGACACTAATCGTGAAAGGGCACTTTATTGCCATCTCGAGTTACAAACTGTTTCAAAACTTTACACTTCACTGCTCTCTGTAAACTGCCATAGTGTATTTGTAGCAAAACTGCACATAAAATTAGCATTCGAATAGTAAAACCTGTGTGATTCCACTGTGTCCTACCAAGTTGTTTCACTAGGCCCCATCGTTAAAAATGTTGAAGTTGATTTGGTCCCGCAAGTACTTACTTACCTACCTTAGGTATATATTTTTACCTTGGACCTGAGCTTAAGAAACAATAGCCCTAACCTTAATTACACATTTTCTATTGCGTTTATTTTTTACCCGAGACCAGTATAAGTGGAACAAAGTCATCTTTAAAGTTTTTTGCGATCGCCTTTGACCTACAGGTAGTGTAGTAGAGTGGACTGACTGATGGAACTTAGTGGAAGCACCCTAAAACTCTAGTTGCTTTGGATGAATGTTACCACTACGTCTACAATGTTACTCACCTCAAAATATGCAGGAACAATGAGCTATAAAGTTTTATATTTTGCTCCGTAAAATAAAACGCCTACCGAGCAAATTGTGTTGGGTTGGGATTACATCGGTTTGTTATAAAAATAATAAGTAACTAGATGGTTGGGTTTCATAAAGTAGCCACTACTCACTAATCACTACATAGTACGAGTATATAACAAAGTCGATATTTTTGTCTGTTTGTCTGTATGCTTAAATCTTTAAAATTACGCAACGGATTTTGATGCGGTTTTTTGTAATAGGTAGAGTGATTCAAGAGGAAGGTTTTTATGTAAAAAAATTCCCGAAATTCCCACGGGAACGGGCACAACGCGGGTAAAACCGCGGGGCGCTGCTAGTATTACATAAAGGACCTACCTAAACATAGGTTGATATAGCACTAATGCGATGAAGCAGTGTTCAGAACTAAACCATAAGTTAGGTAGCGACATCACAACATACGAGTATACATAATATAAGAAGGGTTTTTTATCAAGCATATTTTTTTTTTATAAAGGAACACACGAACATTTAAAACCTGAAGTTTTATCGCACCTTCAATTAAACATCTCAATTGTCACCAATTTATCAAGTGTTAAAGCATTAAGATTATGTACAAGTTTTAAACATTATTTTGAATATCGTCAAAAGTTCATAAAAAGTACTAACAAAATATCAATTGGAGTGCTTAAGTACGTCGTCGAGTAGCTTTTACAAACAATAAGCACTAAACTCTTTAAACCCCGGCGCAAAACAAATTAAGTTAAAAAGGCTTGTCGAATGCAGTTCTATCATATTTTTAGAGAGGTTTGATTCAAGAAAATGTTAGTCTTTTTTATGATTTAGTCGATGGCAACTTCTGATTTACAGGGATAAGTACCACGATGCAGCGATGTTGCCGGCGACTTGCGATACAAAAATAATAAAGCAGTAAGCCAAGTAAAAACACTGATTGATGTCACTGTCGCTGCATCGTGGTGCTCCCCTATTAGTAATTTAAACTTCACCTTAATTTGATTCATTTGCAAGTATGCCTTCTCGTATCCTATTTCCAAGAGTGGTGTTAATCATAGAGAAATATTTAATGGCCCGACTTTGAATTTGGAGTATGGCGTTCTTTAAACTATCGACTATGTTGTTAATTAGTCTATCTTTGGCATCCTCAGATAACTGTGTGAAGAGTTCACTGGCTTGATCATAATTATAAGGTAAAGTCTGAAATAACTCCACGAGACGAGTATTAGTAAAATCCATGTTAGCGTAAGGACCATTAAACGAATTAGGAAAGTAATTGGGGACGCCATTCATGTTGTCGTTCGCAGGAGGCACACCATCTCTGTTGTAAGTACCGTATTCGGTCCGGAATGGACAATTCACCGGTATCTCATTGAAATTCGTACCAAGACGATAGTTCTGCGCATCTCTATAAGAAAACCTTCTAGCTTCAAATATTTTGTCAGGAGCTCCGAGGATACCAGGAACGATGTTTCCAGGACAGAATGCTAGCATCTCAACATCAGCGAAGTAGTTTTTAGGGTTCCGGTTCAGCTTGAAATACCCTATAGGTCTCAGAGGGTATTTATCTGTAGGAAGTATTCTTGTGACATCAAATATATCAAATTCAGCGTTTTGTGCATCAGTAACGTTCAAGACTTGCCAGAAAATTTGCCATTTAGGAAAGTTTCCTCTGCCGATCTCATCGTATAGATCTTTTATGAGATAATCAGGATTGGTCCCAGCGACTTTAGCCCCTTGTGACGCGTTCATATATTTGATTTGTCCCTCGGGTAGGTAGTGAAACCTGACAAAACGGGTTTCATCTCTGTTATTCACTACTTGGTAAGTGTGAATGCTAAAACCAGGCATCAATCTGTAGCTCAAAGGAATGCCTGGATCACCAAGGATCCTCATAAATGTGTACAAAGTCTCAGGGTGCAAAGTAAGAAAATCCCAAAACATGTTCTGATCTTGCAGACGCGTTGCTGGGTTCGGTTTTTGAGCTCTGATGAAGCTTGGGAAGAAGATAGGGTCTTTTATTGGGAATGTGGGTGTGTTCAGTCCTACAATATCGAAGTTTCCTTGCCTGGTATAAAACTTGATCGCGAACCCTCGTCCATCGGAGACTGTATCTGCTCCCCCACCTGCTGCTACTGTGGAGGAAAACCTTACAGCAATTGGAGTGCGCTTCCCTACTTTATTCAAGAATTCTGCTTTGCAAACATCTGTAACGTCATGGGTTATTTCGAAGAATCCGAATGCTCCAGCCCCTTTTGCGTGGACTACCCTCTCTGGGATTCGTTCTCTGACGAAATGAGTCAATACGTCCAGGAACAGCTGATGGTTTATCAGATTTGTGTTCAGAGAGTTGACGGCGAAGCTGTAGTCTACTGGTTCACCAGTGCTGGTTGCCATTTGAACTATTTGGCCCTGGAGAAAAGATTGATAGCACATTATAGAAGACGAAACACGCAATACAGTTTCATTCATTTTGAACAGGGATTGAAAAAGTACTCTAGCTATACAATGTACACATAAAACTTTATCTACTTTATGCTATTGTTTTGTCATATCATGCCATTCAGCCATTCACAATGTGTGGATAGGTTCAGGACGGCCCAAGACCGATTCACACATTGGTATGTTGGAACCAATACAATAATACGGCTAATGTGAAGCATCGGCTTTAGACACTTGCATATAATATCCGCGGGCTTATAGGCCATAGTGAAAAAACTGTGAGCACATTAATAATTATACTACTACTTTTACTACTGGTTTATCTATTATTTTTATTACTACTGGTACGTTCAAAAGAGCCTCTATGGGGCCAAAACTGAATAAAAATATTTGACTTTGACTTTGACTTTGACTTTGACTAAGTACAATTATACTTACACGAGTCCTGTTTCTATAATAAACCATCTGCAATGAAGAAGGATCCATCTCAACAGATCCCACAATTTGTATCATCATAACAATAAACATCATCCTCATTTTGGATACTGATAGTAATACTAAATACACAAATAATTAAAACAGTTTTTAAAAACTTCACTTTATTGGATGATGGAGGACTACCTTATGATTGAAATCAACGGATAAGCCTGGTAAATTAATTCGTGTTAATTAGACTGTTCGTTCAGGCTCAAACGCCTCCACCTTTCACTGACGTTGCTTCTTCCTCAAAGCCAGAAAACTTTTGTCGATATGTTTAAACGTGTGTTTAAATAAATACGTTATTAATGTAGATAGGAATAATGACATTCACATTCATTATTCCAAATAATTTTAGGTCAGTGGAGCATAAACAGTATAAAACAAATTATTCGATTACTTAACATACATGAAGACATTATCTACTTAATTAATATATTAAGATAAAATAAATAATTTTAATTTAGTCTATAATACAAATTGTAAAGCTGCTCTCCCTTTATTGTACTCTAAGTAACACAAATTTTATTTGAACTCATCTTCTTCGTCATAATGGTAATACCCGACAGTACGGTTTGCCTGTAAACCCTGCAATATTCTAGCACCAAGGTCTGGATGGATAATCTTGAAATATTTCGCTGCTTTGTCTTGCAGTTCCGACGTAGCTCCTCCCAAACTGTAAAGTATGTTTTCTACCAATCTGCTGCGCTCTTCTTTTGTCATTTCATTTGTATAAACATCAGTGGCTTGTTGGAAGTTATCTGGATCGTCTTGGTAGATTTCAACCAACTCAACCCTTTCCTTGTCAACGAAAGGTGCGGGCCCATTAAAAGTATTGGGGAAGTAATTGGGAATGTCCTTTTCGTTATTCTTTACCGGTGGTTCACCGTCTCGATTGTAAGTCAGCACTTCGTTTTGTATCGGACAATTCACCGGTATCTTATTGAAGTTGCCGCCAAGACGGTAATTTTGGGCATCTCTGTAGGCCAGCCTTCGTGCTTCGAACACTTTGTCTGGCCCTCCAAGAATACCAGGCACTAGGTTACCAGGACTGTAAGCCAGTTGTTCAATTTCGGCAAAGTAGTTTATAGGGTTTTTATTGAGCGTGAATCTGCCTACTGGTCTCAAAGGATATTTGCTCAAAGGCAGCACTTTAGTAACGTCAAACACGTCAAACCCAGCATTCTTTACATCGTACAAGCTTAGAACCTGCACGCTTACTTCCCAAGTAGGAAAATGACCGTTGGCAATAGCGTTATAGAGGTCTCGTGTAGCATAATCAGGATCGACAGCAGCAATCTTCCTAGCTTCTTCTGACCTCAAATTCTTAATACCAGCTTCAGGTGTGAAATGGAATCTTACGAAGTTTGATTCGCCATATCGATTGACAACTTGGTACGTATGGATACCGAAACCAGGCATGTGTCTATAACCATCAGGGATTCCTCTATCACCAAACACTAGTAAGAACATGTGCAAACTTTCAGGTCGCAGAGTCAAAAAGTCCCACAACGTGTTTCCATCTATTAGATTAGTAGCTGGATTCCTTTTCTGTGCTCTTACGAAGGTGGGGAACAGTAGTGGATCTTTGTAAACGTACATTGGAGTGTTGAATCCTACGATGTCAAAGTTACCGTCTTCTGTGTAGAATTTCAAGGCGAATCCTCTTGCATCCCTAGAGGTATCGATGCCTCCTCTTTCCACAACTACAGGGGAGAATCTGGCAGCTACAGGAGTTTTCTTCCCTGGCTTGAACAATACTGCTTTGCAAATATCTGTGATGTCATGAGTTGTTTCGAAGTAACCGAAAGCACCTCCAGCTTTTGCATGAACGAGTCTTTCTGGGATCCTCTCCCGTACTAAGTGGGTCATGGTGTCCATGAAATATTCGTTAAATATCAATGGTCTGTTCAGTGTGTTTGTTGCATCTTTGTATTCTATCGGTGCGCCTGCGCTGGTTGTCATGATGCCAATGGATTTCTGTTAAAAAAATATTTTGAAATTAATAATGTTTTCTCCAAATACTCATGACTATTTAGTATTTACACTAGTGATTCTGCGTAAATTTTATCCCTCCTTTTTTATCCCTCTTTTAACAATAACAGATTTTAATTTACTGCATTGATTCACACATCATATTATGTAGATATTTAATTGCGATATCAGCTCCTACTTACTTACTTAAATAATTATTATAGGTACCTTGGTTTTCTCCTTAAAATTGACTATTTGCTGTGAAGCTGGCTGCGCTTGCTGTTGTTTCGACATCACTGTCCCCGCCATAATTATAAACACCAAAATCGCTTTCATTGTCACACACATTATATCGCACTTATCAAACTGAACTGTTTTTAATTTTATTATAATAATGAGATCAAACGCAAGTGCAGTTCACATGTTTATCGGCTCGAAACAACCTGACAGAAATCAGTCTATTACGTTATATACTTGGAAACGGTGACCTCGCACAAATTGTTCTGGGTCTTTGCTGAAAATGTTTCATAATCAGTGATCGAGCGGCCAATGGCTTTTCATCTAAATACAAACTCAATCATAATAACATAATGAACTATACTGTGGCGATTTCAGGCTAGCAATTGCTTTATGTAGTAATAAAGTTATCTCACTTGTAAGTTACCTAACGTGACCTAACTTGGCTACTTCCCAATACTCGTGATTTATTTCAAATCATAATTAATTTAATATTTTATAGGAAAACGGAAAAAATGCCCCGGAAACAACTTTAATGCGAGATTGAATCGGTTAGGTATTTGGCTTATCCCAAAATATTGGCGCAATATTTGGGAGGTCGATGAAAAAAACTCGACAAGAGCTTTGCTCTATCAACTTAGTGATTATATTATTATCTTTGGCTCTATCCAAAAAGAAGAATGGGAAGGTTAACCTTACCTATATGTAGGTAGGTAATATCCACTTGAGGAAGTAGGCACCTAACCTAGATACTTATACAGCGTATAATAAAGTGCTGTAAGATAGACTTATAAGAAATTGATACAACCAGCCATGGTTGCCGTATAACCACTTTTTAAACGACTTCAAAGAGGGTCTCAATTTGTATGTTGTTTTGTTACCTCATCTGTCGATCATGGACCGATTTTAAAAAATCATTCGGCAGGTAAAAAAAAGCAAGAAATGGTCCCATTGTAACCGTTTCCAAAAATAGTAGAAGTTTTTTCGAAAATCATGGTTGAGATAGTTAAGTACATTGATACCTACAATATTATCATTAGAGGACTCTATCTACGCTACTCGTCATAAAACAGTGACATTACTATTTTACGTCTTCTGATAAAATTAATCACAATAGTCATTTATTGTATTATTGTGTGTATTTAATTAGTATTCGTTCAATTTACTGACGAATAGTGTTGAGTCTTGTCTAACTTTGTCGATTGTTTCTTAAAAATGGTAAGTAAATACCTACTTAAGTATTAGATAAGTATAGTAGAGGGCAAGATGTATTGCTCGTCTGTATCTGGAGGGATTTGGCCAGCTAGTCTCGCTCGATTATGTAGAGCGTTATTTCGATCACACTACCCATGTGAAATTTGATGTAAGTTAGATACTGACACAGCCACTGAAAATCTTCACACCAGTAGCCCGATATTAAATATTAATCTAAGTATACTAATATGGAGGGAAAATGTCTAATTTTACTTGTTTGTATGTTCGGGCTAATCTCAGTTATTATTAGTAGTCCGATTCGAATAAATGTTTTATAATGGATAGCCATATTCAACGGGAAGGGTATATGCTATTTTTCATCCCAAAATTCCTACGAGAATGGGCACAACGCGGGTAAACCCGTGGAGCACTGCACTGCTTAAATAAAATTGTACCAAAAATACCGACTTTCTTCCTCCAAAGAGGAGCAAGACGTTTAGCCCATTCCTATATACCAAATAATTCTATACTTATCTATTTTGCTCCTTCATGCATCTTGATGGCCTTTAATTTAGAATATGATCAAATAAGGTGAACGGCGCAAAGTTTTCTAATATTGTCACGCTCTAATGAATTGTGAAATAAATGTGGAAATCACAGTGTAACAGTTATTTAATGTCTTAATTTAACTGCCTATTAGATTAATAGTTCAATGTCGTGCCTGCATGTAACGAACTACCTACCTTGTGTTTATATTGTTTACTATAAAAGTAACTCTTTTATTAATCACTAGCAAGATTACTGAGATAAAGTTACCAATCAAATTATTATAAACTAAAAAGGAAGTACCTACTCTGATTAGGGTCGTGAACCCTTGGATTACATAAAATCTTTTCCCTTACAAATGATTATATTTAAGGTATCCAAAATATAATCTTTCAAACGGCTGTGGGCTGAGTTAGTTCATCTGTTTTATTTTTAGGTATAATTTTCTATTGTAAGTACATAGTTTAAATTTTAGATTACGGTAACATTTTTAAATATTTGCCGCCAAAACAGAACGGGTGGAACAGAGGATGTAAAAATATACATAGACAATTTACTTCCTCCGATACGACATCACGGAAACCTGTCGCTGTCAAAAATGACAGTATTTGACCTAGTTAGTACTGTCAATGTCAATCGATCCAATCCATTGTCTATGATCCAACTGGATGCGAAAAGCGTCAAATCGTCAATAAAATTACCATACACGTTTTTATCCACTTATTTTCCAATTTAAAAATATTAAAATGCAAAATCCTTGAGTTAAATAATATACATTTACAAGGTGCCAGTGAATATAAATGTTTACTGTGTTGTTTGAAAACTAACCCAAAAATGGCAAGGTCGCCAAAGGATGATCCAAGATTCTTTGATATGAAACACAATGCATGGAATTACCGCACGGATGCTGCTAAAAACTGTGCACCTGGTGGTATGACGGAGAGGAAACCGACGCCTATATCGAATGTTAACGAGTTGGCCGACAACAGTATGTACGGAAACACAAATTTCGTAAACGATGTTTATATGAACAAACATCCATTCAATGTGCCGACGGGGGACCCCGCAGCGGGCATGGAGGATAAGATTCCGTTCAACAACGTGCCGAGGCCGAGCCAGAACTATGGGAACGCTACTTTGAACCTTGGGAACGGGCAGTTAGTTCGCGTGTTCTACGACGAGAACAATCAGCAGCTCATCTTCCCGATGTCAGGCCAATACGAACTGTTCAACCACAACCAGAGCGTGCTCGACTCGCCCATGCAGGCGCAGCCCTCGCATCTGTTCACTCTGAACCATGACTACTCCATGAACAACAACAATGTTCATACCAACAACCCTATGCCCAACAACACTTTTCAAGAGAGTCTCAACACTCAACAGCAGTCCATGCCCACGTCTAACTTCTTAAATGACCTGTTGGGCAATCTGGAGCCAAACTCTACTGGCACATACTCTCCTTTCGGCCAGAATTATCCTCTCAATCACCCAGATGCTTCTAATCTGAACATTTTATCCAACAACCCTTTACTAGATGCCAAAAACTTAACAATTAAACCTGAGAATTCACCTAAGAGGAATGAAAACAGTCCTCTTGCTGATACTAGCAATAAAAAGCGCATTGTTGCTGAAGTGAAGCCGATGCGCCCTTCATACTCCGATGTTCTTGCCAAAAACACCAAAAATAATACACCACCTGAGCCAGTGCGTAAGACAAAGCCACAGAATATTGAGATTAAGCCACTAAACAAACTGAAAATTGAGAAGCCTCTGACTAACACCAAACATGAAGAGAATAAGCATAAAAGTGAGAAGAAACAGAGTACTATCTCATCAGGCAGTGAGTCTGGAGATGTTAACACGGATGACAATGAGAAGCATCCTAAACCAACCAAAAAATCAAAGAACAAACGCAGCAACATGTCTCGGAAGTGGTCCTCACTGGATGACATAACTAACGAGGAGGACACACAAGAGAATCAAAGCCAATTTGTGTTTATAGAGAACCAGGAGAAACCTAAAAAAGAAAAGAAGTCCGATCATAATAAGTCAAAGAGTTCAGATAAGAGCTCTATTCTAGAGGATGACTTCAAACTCGATGAAGAGGACAACGACTCCTCATTCATTTACCAAGAGCAATCCGAGTCTAAGTCTAAAAAGAAGAAGGATTCACGGATATATCATAAGACCAAACCTTTGCAGGATAAGAAGAAGGTAGTTCAGAGTAAAGTGAGGAGGAATAAGCCGGGGTACCTCGGGCTGGCTCAGAGTCAGTTGGAGCACTGGGGCGGAGCCACGTGGAAGGCACTGGTCTGGTTCTTTTACCTGCTCTCCGATATCTGTGGAATGAGCCTGCACTTGTCATTTGATCTGTAAGTTATAGTTTAGATCTTTGCTAAGGTTTCTTTTAGAACTACTCTGGTTTTCTGTGATATTTTGTACTTAACATGCTTTTCTTATTGGATATTTGGTTTAACTCTGGACCCTGTATAGTTATTAGTTACTGGATGACTTTTGGTAAAAAATTAGATTATGACCTGAATTTCCACAAGATACTTTTTTATTAAATAAAATATTAAAATAATATAAAGACTTATCCAATATTAGCCTTTAGCATTCTTTCATTTATCATTCAAGGGCAAATATTGACTTCCTTATTTGGCAGTCCCTCTTATATTTACTGGCTATGTGAACTTGGCACCCGACTTTTTCAAACTGGACCTTTTTTTGGTTTTTGTGATAGATAATCGTTAGTAGTAGATAGTAGTAGCAATAATTTTGTTTGTAGTAAAATAAAAAAAAAATAAAAAAAATAAAAAAAATTCATCTCCCGACTTTGCAAAAAAATATTTTACTCAATGATTTCCTACTAAGGAAGGCCCCTGGAGGTTTGTAGTGAAAGAATTTTCGCTCAATGTTACATAGAAGCTAAAATAATTCATACCTACTTTACCTAACTTTATATGGGACATTCCGGGATTAAATTACTCAAAGTCTATGGACTTTTGGACTACTACGAATGCTAGAAATGAATGAGAGAGGTCCACAGAGATAAGTAGTGTATGATTTTTCGTTTGTAGTTACTTAAAAGTTGAGAAAAGTACCTACTTTACGAAAAAATATGAAAGTTCCATTCCGGGATGAAATCATTCAAAGTCTATAGACTTTTGGATTACTACGAATGCTAGAAATGAATGAGAGAGGTCCACAGAGGTAGGTAGTGAACGAATTTTCGTTTGTAGTTACATAAAAGTTGAGAAAATACCTACTTTACAAAAAATTGTGCAAGTTTGGTCGCGGGATGAAATCACTCAAAGTCTATGGACTTTTGGATTACTACGAATGGTAGAAATGAATGAGAGAGGTCCACAGAGGTAGGTAGTGAACTATTTTTCGTTTGTAGTTACTTAAAAGTTGAGAAAAGTACCTACTTTACGAAAAAATATGAAAGTTCCATTCCGGGATGAAATCATTCAAAGTCTATGGACTTTTGGATTACTACGAATGCTAGAAATGAATGAGAGAGGCCCACAGAGGTAGGTAGTGAACGAATTTTCGTTTGTAGTTACTTCAAAGTTGAGAAAAATACCTACTTTACAAAAAAATTGTGCAAGTTTGTTTGCGGGATGAAATCACTCAAAGTCTATGGACTTTTGGATTACTACGAATGCTAGAAATGAATGAGAGAGGTCCACAGAGGTAGGTAGTGAACGATTTTTCGTTTGTAGTTACTTCAAAGTTGAGAAAAGTACCTACTTTACGAAAAAATATGAAAGTTCCATACCGGGATGAAATCTTTCAAAGTCTATGGACTTTTGGATTACTACGAATGCTAGAAATGAATGAGAGAGGTCCACAGAGGTAGGTAGTGAACGAATTTTTGTTTGTAGTTACTTCAAAGTTGAGAAAAGTACCTACTTTATGAAAATATATGAAAGTTCCATACCGGCATGAAATCATTCAAAGTCTATGGACTTTTGGATTACTACGAATGCTAGAAATGAATGAGAGAGGTCCACAGAGGTAGGTAGTGAACGATTTTTCGTTTGTAGTTACTTCAAAGTTGAGAAAAGTACCTACTTTACGAAAAAATATGAAAGTTCCATACCGGGATGAAATCATTCAAAGTATATGGACTTTTGGATTACTACGAATGCTAGAAATGAATGAGAGAGGTCCACAGAGGTAGGTAGTGAACGAATTTTCGTTTGTAGTTACATAAAAGTTGAGAAAAACACCTACTTAATTAAAAAATATGAAAGTTCCATACCGGGATGAAATCATTCAAAGTCTATGGACTTTTAGATTACTACGAATGCTAGAAATGAATGAGAGAGGCCCACAGAGGTAGGTAGTGAACGAATTTTCGTTTGTAGTTACTTCAAAGTTGAGAAAAGTACCTACTTTATGAAAATATATGAAAGTTCCATACCGGGATGAAATCTTTCAAAGTCTATGGACTTTTGGATTACTACGAATGCTAGAAATGAATGAGAGAGGTCCACAGAGGTAGGTAGTGAACGAATTTTTGTTTGTAGTTACTTAAAAGTTGAGAAAAGTACCTACTTTATGAAAAAATATGAAAGTTCCATACCGGCATGAAATCATTCAAAGTCTATGGACTTTTGGATTACTACGAATGCTAGAAATGAATGAGAGAGGTCCACAGAGGTAGGTAGTGAACGAATTTTCGTTTGTAGTTACATAAAAGTTGAGAAAATACCTACTTTACAAAAAATTGTGCAAGTTTGGTCGCGGGATGAAATCACTCAAAGTCTATGGACTTTTGGATTACTACGAATGCTAGAAATGAATGAGAGAGGTCCACAGAGGTAGGTAGTGAACTATTTTTCGTTTGTAGTTACTTAAAAGTTGAGAAAAGTACCTACTTTACGAAAAAATATGAAAGTTCCATTCCGGGATGAAATCATTCAAAGTCTATGGACTTTTGGATTACTACGAATGCTAGAAATGCATGAGAGAGGTCCACAGAGGTAGGTAGTGAACGAATTTTTGTTTGTAGTTACATAAAAGTTGAGAAAAATACCTACTTTATGAAAATATATGAAAGTTCCATACCGGGATGAAATCTTTCAAAGTCTATGGACTTTTGGATTACTACGAATGCTAGAAATGAATGAGAGAGGTCCACAGAGGTAGGTAGTGAACGATTTTTCGTTTGTAGTTACTTCAAAGTTGAGAAAAGTACCTACTTTACGAAAAAATATGAAAGTTCCATACCGGGATGAAATCATTCAAAGTATATGGACTTTTGGATTACTACGAATGCTAGAAATGAATGAGAGAGGTCCACAGAGGTAGGTAGTGAACGAATTTTCGTTTGTAGTTACATAAAAGTTGAGAAAAACACCTACTTAATTAAAAAATATGAAAGTTCCATACCGGGATGAAATCATTCAAAGTCTATGGACTTTTAGATTACTACGAATGCTAGAAATGAATGAGAGAGGCCCACAGAGGTAGGTAGTGAACGAATTTTCGTTTGTAGTTACTTCAAAGTTGAGAAAAGTACCTACTTTATGAAAATATATGAAAGTTCCATACCGGGATGAAATCTTTCAAAGTCTATGGACTTTTGGATTACTACGAATGCTAGAAATGAATGAGAGAGGTCCACAGAGGTAGGTAGTGAACGAATTTTTGTTTGTAGTTACTTAAAAGTTGAGAAAAGTACCTACTTTATGAAAAAATATGAAAGTTCCATACCGGCATGAAATCATTCAAAGTCTATGGACTTTTGGATTACTACGAATGCTAGAAATGAATGAGAGAGGTCCACAGAGGTAGGTAGTGAACGAATTTTCGTTTGTAGTTACATAAAAGTTGAGAAAATACCTACTTTACAAAAAATTGTGCAAGTTTGGTCGCGGGATGAAATCACTCAAAGTCTATGGACTTTTGGATTACTACGAATGCTAGAAATGAATGAGAGAGGTCCACAGAGGTAGGTAGTGAACTATTTTTCGTTTGTAGTTACTTAAAAGTTGAGAAAAGTACCTACTTTACGAAAAAATATGAAAGTTCCATTCCGGGATGAAATCATTCAAAGTCTATGGACTTTTGGATTACTACGAATGCTAGAAATGCATGAGAGAGGTCCACAGAGGTAGGTAGTGAACGAATTTTTGTTTGTAGTTACATAAAAGTTGAGAAAAATACCTACTTTATGAAAATATATGAAAGTTCCATACCGGGATGAAATCTTTCAAAGTCTATGGACTTTTGGATTACTACGAATGCTAGAAATGAATGAGAGAGGTCCACAGAGGTAAGTAGTGAACGAATTTTTGTTTGTAGTTACTTAAAAGTTGAGAAAAGTACCTACTTTATGAAAAAATATGAAAGTTCCATACCGGCATGAAATCATTCAAAGTCTATGGACTTTTGGATTACTACGAATGCTAGAAATGAATGAGAGAGGTCCACAGAGGTAGGTAGTGAACGAATTTTCGTTTGTAGTTACATAAAAGTTGAGAAAATACCTACTTTACAAAAAATTGTGCAAGTTTGGTCGCGGGATGAAATCACTCAAAGTCTATGGACTTTTGGATTACTACGAATGCTAGAAATGAATGAGAGGTCCACAGAGGTAGGTAGTGAACTATTTTTCGTTTGTAGTTACTTAAAAGTTGAGAAAAGTACCTACTTTACGAAAAAATATGAAAGTTCCATTCCGGGATGAAATCATTCAAAGTCTATGGACTTTTGGATTACTACGAATGCTAGAAATGCATGAGAGAGGTCCACAGAGGTAGGTAGTGAACGAATTTTTGTTTGTAGTTACATAAAAGTTGAGAAAAGTACCTACTTTACGAAAAAATATGAAAGTTCCATACCGGGATGAAATCATTCAAAGTCTATGGACTTTTGGATTACTACGAATGCTAGAAATGAATGAGAGAGGTCCACAGAGGTAGGTAGTGAACGAATTTTCGTTTGTAGTTACTTCAAAGTTGAGAAAAGTACCTACTTTATGAAAAAATATGAAAGTTCCATACCGGGATGAAATCATTCAAAGTCTATGGACTTTTGGATTACTACGAATGCTAGAAATGAATGAGAGAGGTCCACAGAGGTAGGTAGTGAACGAATTTTCGTTTGTAGTTACTTCAAAGTTGAGAAAAGTACCTACTTTATGAAAATATATGAAAGTTCCATTACGGGATGAAATCATTCAAAGTCTATGGACTTTTGGATTACTACGAATGCTAGAAATGAATGAGAGAGGTCCACAGAGGTAGGTAGTGAACGAATTTTCGTTTGTAGTTACTTCAAAGTTGAGAAAAGTACCTACTTTATGAAAAAATATGAAAGTTCCATACCGGGATGAAATCATTCAAAGTCTATGGACTTTTGGATTACTACGAATGCTAGAAATGAATGAGAGAGGTCCACAGAGGTAGGTAGTGAACGATTTTTCGTTTGTAGTTACATAAAAGTTGAGAAAATACCTACTTTACAAAAAAATTGTGCAAGTTTGTTTGCGGGATGAAATCACTCAAAGTCTATGGACTTTTGGATTACTACGAATGCTAGAAATGAATGAGAGAGGTCCACAGAGGTAGGTAGTGAACGATTTTTCGTTTGTAGTTACTTCAAAGTTGAGAGAAGTACCTACTTTACGAAAAAATATGAAAGTTCCATACCGGGATGAAATCATTCAAAGTATATGGACTTTTGGATTACTACGAATGCTAGAAATGAATGAGAGAGGTCCACAGAGGTAGGTAGTGAACGAATTTTCGTTTGTAGTTACATAAAAGTTGAGAAAAACACCTACTTAATTAAAAAATATGAAAGTTCCATACCGGGATGAAATCATTCAAAGTCTATGGACTTTTGGATTACTACGAATGCTAGAAATGAATGAGAGAGGCCCACAGAGGTAGGTAGTGAACGAATTTTTGTTTGTAGTTACTTAAAAGTTGAGAAAAGTACCTACTTTATGAAAAAATATGAAAGTTCCATACCGGCATGAAATCATTCAAAGTCTATGGACTTTTGGATTACTACGAATGCTAGAAATGAATGAGAGAGGTCCACAGAGGTAGGTAGTGAACGAATTTTCGTTTGTAGTTACATAAAAGTTGAGAAAATACCTACTTTACAAAAAATTGTGCAAGTTTGGTCGCGGGATGAAATCACTCAAAGTCTATGGACTTTTGGATTACTACGAATGCTAGAAATGAATGAGAGAGGTCCACAGAGGTAGGTAGTGAACTATTTTTCGTTTGTAGTTACTTAAAAGTTGAGAAAAGTACCTACTTTACGAAAAAATATGAAAGTTCCATTCCGGGATGAAATCATTCAAAGTCTATGGACTTTTGGATTACTACGAATGCTAGAAATGCATGAGAGAGGTCCACAGAGGTAGGTAGTGAACGAATTTTTGTTTGTAGTTACATAAAAGTTGAGAAAAGTACCTACTTTACGAAAAAATATGAAAGTTCCATACCGGGATGAAATCATTCAAAGTCTATGGACTTTTGGATTACTACGAATGCTAGAAATGAATGAGAGAGGTCCACAGAGGTAGGTAGTGAACGAATTTTCGTTTGTAGTTACTTCAAAGTTGAGAAAAGTACCTACTTTATGAAAATATATGAAAGTTCCATTACGGGATGAAATCATTCAAAGTCTATGGACTTTTGGATTACTACGAATGCTAGAAATGAATGAGAGAGGTCCACAGAGGTAGGTAGTGAACGAATTTTCGTTTGTAGTTACTTCAAAGTTGAGAAAAGTACCTACTTTATGAAAAAATATGAAAGTTCCATACCGGGATGAAATCATTCAATGTCTATGGACTTTTGGATTACTACGAATGCTAGAAATGAATGAGAGAGGTCCACAGAGGTAGGTAGTGAACGATTTTTCGTTTGTAGTTACATAAAAGTTGAGAAAATACCTACTTTACAAAAAAATTGTGCAAGTTTGTTTGCGGGATGAAATCACTCAAAGTCTATGGACTTTTGGATTACTACGAATGCTAGAAATGAATGAGAGAGGTCCACAGAGGTAGGTAGTGAACGATTTTTCGTTTGTAGTTACTTCAAAGTTGAGAAAAGTACCTACTTTACGAAAAAATATGAAAGTTCCATACCGGGATGAAATCATTCAAAGTATATGGACTTTTGGATTACTACGAATGCTAGAAATGAATGAGAGAGGTCCACAGAGGTAGGTAGTGAACGAATTTTCGTTTGTAGTTACATAAAAGTTGAGAAAAACACCTACTTAATTAAAAAATATGAAAGTTCCATACCGGGATGAAATCATTCAAAGTCTATGGACTTTTGGATTACTACGAATGCTAGAAATGAATGAGAGAGGCCCACAGAGGTAGGTAGTGAACGAATTTTCGTTTGTAGTTACTTCAAAGTTGAGAAAAGTACCTACTTTATGAAAATATATGAAAGTTCCATACCGGGATGAAATCTTTCAAAGTCTATGGACTTTTGGATTACTACGAATGCTAGAAATGAATGAGAGAGGTCCACAGAGGTAGGTAGTGAACGAATTTTCGTTTGTAGTTACATAAAAGTTGAGAAAATACCTACTTTACAAAAAATTGTGCAAGTTTGGTCGCGGGATGAAATCACTCAAAGTCTATGGACTTTTGGATTACTACGAATGCTAGAAATGAATGAGAGAGGTCCACAGAGGTAGGTAGTGAACTATTTTTCGTTTGTAGTTACTTAAAAGTTGAGAAAAGTACCTACTTTACGAAAAAATATGAAAGTTCCATTCCGGGATGAAATCATTCAAAGTCTATGGACTTTTGGATTACTACGAATGCTAGAAATGCATGAGAGAGGTCCACAGAGGTAGGTAGTGAACGAATTTTTGTTTGTAGTTACATAAAAGTTGAGAAAAGTACCTACTTTACGAAAAAATATGAAAGTTCCATACCGGGATGAAATCATTCAAAGTCTATGGACTTTTGGATTACTACGAATGCTAGAAATGAATGAGAGAGGTCCACAGAGGTAGGTAGTGAACGAATTTTCGTTTGTAGTTACTTCAAAGTTGAGAAAAGTACCTACTTTATGAAAATATATGAAAGTTCCATTTCGGGATGAAATCATTCAAAGTCTATGGACTTTTGGATTACTACGAATGCTAGAAATGAATGAGAGAGGTCCACAGAGGTAGGTAGTGAACGAATTTTCGTTTGTAAAGTAGGTATTTTGCAGGTATAGGCATTGCATTCGCGAATATGGGTCCCGGGTCGAGGTCTAGCACCGGGATACAATTTGTTTTCGCCCAGTCACACTCGTTGCAATATATTTCAATTGCAACTGACGGAGTGGTTGGCAATAAATGTTTTTCTATTAAATTGGCCACATTGGCCGTGCAGTCTAAAGCATTGTTTTTAATAACTGCTATATTTTTTAATATATTACAGCGTTCAATGTAAATTTGTGCATTAATCCCTGATTTTGACAATCTGTCAACAAAATTATTTAGGGAACATTTGTGTTCTTGAATCACTTTATTGTATAAAGTGTAGTCGTGGTATGCGGCTGTGGACCTCTCTCATTCATTTCTAGCATTCGTAGTAATCCAAAAGTCCATAGACTTTGAGTGATTTCATCCCGCAAACAAACTTGCACAATTTTTTTGTAAAGTAGGTATTTTCTCAACTTTTATGTAACTACAAACGAAAAATCGTTCACTACCTACCTCTGTGGACCTCTCTCATTCATTTCTAGCATTCGTAGTAATCCAAAAGTCCATAGACTTTGAGTGATTTCATCCCGCAAACAAACTTGCACAATTTTTTTGTAAAGTAGGTATTTTCTCAACTTTTATGTAACTACAAACGAAAAATCGTTCACTACCTACCTCTGTGGACCTCTCTTATTCATTTCTAGCTTTCGTAGTAATCCAAAAGTCCATAGACTTTGAGTGATTTCATCCCGCGACCAAACTTGTACAATTTTTTTGTAAAGTAGGTACTTTTCTCAACTTTTATGTAACTACGAACGAAAAATCGTTCACTACCTACCTCTGTGGACCTCTCTCATTCATTTCTCGCATTCGTAGTAATCCAAAAGTCCATAGACTTTGAATGATTTCATCCCGTAATGGAACTTTCATATATTTTCATAAAGTAGGTACTTTTCTCAACTTTGAAGTAACTACAAACGAAAATTCGTTCACTACCTACCTCTGTGGACTTCTCTCATTCATTTCTAGCATTCGTAGTAATCCAAAAGTCCATAGACTTTGAGTGATTTCATCCCGCAAACAAACTTGCACAATTTTTTTGTAAAGTAGGTATTTTCTCAACTTTTATGTAACTACAAACGAAAAATCGTTCACTACCTACCTCTGTGGACCTCTCTCATTCATTTCTAGCATTCGTAGTAATCCAAAAGTCCATAGACTTTGAGTGATTTCATCCCGCAAACAAACTTGCACAATTTTTTTGTAAAGTAGGTATTTTCTCAACTTTTATGTAACTACAAACGAAAAATCGTTCACTACCTACCTCTGTGGACCTCTCTTATTCATTTCTAGCTTTCGTAGTAATCCAAAAGTCCATAGACTTTGAGTGATTTCATCCCGCAAACAAACTTGCACAATTTTTTTGTAAAGTAGGTATTTTCTCAACTTTTATGTAACTACAAACGAAAATTCGTTCACTACCTACCTCTGTGGACCTCTCTCATTCATTTCTAGCATTCGTAGTAATCCAAAAGTCCATATACTTTGAATGATTTCATCCCGGTATGGAACTTTCATATTTTTTCGTAAAGTAGGTACTTTTCTCAACTTTGAAGTAACTACAAACGAAAAATCGTTCACTACCTACCTCTGTGGACCTCTCTCATTCATTTCTAGCATTCGTAGTAATCCAAAAGTCCATAGACTTTGAGTGATTTCATCCCGCAAACAAACTTGCACAATTTTTTTGTAAAGTAGGTATTTTCTCAACTTTTATGTAACTACAAACGAAAAATCGTTCACTACCTACCTCTGTGGACCTCTCTCATTCATTTCTAGCATTCGTAGTAATCCAAAAGTCCATAGACTTTGAATGATTTCATCCCGGTATGGAACTTTCATATTTTTTCATAAAGTAGGTACTTTTCTCAACTTTGAAGTAACTACAAACGAAAATTCGTTCACTACCTACCTCTGTGGACCTCTCTCATTCATTTCTAGCATTCGTAGTAATCCAAAAGTCCATAGACTTTGAATGATTTCATCCCGTAATGGAACTTTCATATATTTTCATAAAGTAGGTACTTTTCTCAACTTTGAAGTAACTACAAACGAAAATTCGTTCACTACCTACCTCTGTGGACCTCTCTCATTCATTTCTAGCATTCGTAGTAATCCAAAAGTCCATAGACTTTGAATGATTTCATCCCGGTATGGAACTTTCATATTTTTTCGTAAAGTAGGTACTTTTCTCAACTTTTATGTAACTACAAACAAAAATTCGTTCACTACCTACCTCTGTGGACCTCTCTCATGCATTTCTAGCATTCGTAGTAATCCAAAAGTCCATAGACTTTGAATGATTTCATCCCGGAATGGAACTTTCATATTTTTTCGTAAAGTAGGTACTTTTCTCAACTTTTAAGTAACTACAAACGAAAAATAGTTCACTACCTACCTCTGTGGACCTCTCTCATTCATTTCTAGCATTCGTAGTAATCCAAAAGTCCATAGACTTTGAGTGATTTCATCCCGCGACCAAACTTGCACAATTTTTTGTAAAGTAGGTATTTTCTCAACTTTTATGTAACTACAAACGAAAACACGTTCACTACCTACCTCTGTGGACCTCTCTCATTCATTTCTAGCATTCGTAGTAATCCAAAAGTCCATAGACTTTGAATGATTTCATCCCGGTATGGAACTTTCATATTTTTTCATAAAGTAGGTACTTTTCTCAACTTTGAAGTAACTACAAACGAAAATTCGTTCACTACCTACCTCTGTGGACCTCTCTCATTCATTTCTAGCATTCGTAGTAATCCAAAAGTCCATAGACTTTGAATGATTTCATCCCGTAATGGAACTTTCATATATTTTCATAAAGTAGGTACTTTTCTCAACTTTGAAGTAACTACAAACGAAAATTCGTTCACTACCTACCTCTGTGGACCTCTCTCATTCATTTCTAGCATTCGTAGTAATCCAAAAGTCCATAGACTTTGAATGATTTCATCCCGGTATGGAACTTTCATATTTTTTCGTAAAGTAGGTACTTTTCTCAACTTTTATGTAACTACAAACAAAAATTCGTTCACTACCTAGTCATGCGACCTGAGTCCGGCCCTGTTGTATTCACCAGAATAGCTGACTGAGCGTCTGGCTCGAATACCCGGTAGAGATAAGACGGTCATTGTGGGCGGCCTGCGAGCCCAGTAGAACTTTAAGTTAGATTTAAAATTCATTCCTTTGTACGTTACTCAATAATAAACTTGTCTTAAAATATTAAATTAATTTTTAATTTTTAAAAAGTCGCCCCGAAGCTCCCAAAGTAAAACTGGCGCAGCCGGTAGGATACCGTGTAAACCGTGTTGCTTAGTGAAAAACTCCAAAAATCGGGTTTTGGGCAAATTGTGTTCGGTATCCTCGAACCAAAGAAAATAAGTTTTCCGGGACGGGCAAAAAGATATTAGTGAACTGCAGAGGAATCACCACTGGAGGATTATGGCTGGCTTGTGAGTAGTCCAAATTCACTATTCCTTTTCCATTCATATTCTATTCCTATTAAATTAACTAGATTGTAGAGGTTCAAAATCACCTCATAATTATTAGTTAACTTTTCAAGGTAATTGCACAGAAAATAGGCAATTATCTATAGCGTACATCGTGTACAATTTTATTTTAATAAGTTTCAACTAAATTAAGTTAAATTGTAAAATGACTCAACCACAACTGGTGTCAATTCCACAAGAAATTTCATCTATTATACCTAAGTTCGATGGAGATGAAAGGCTCCTAAATTTATATATTAAGAAGTGTGAATATGTTATAAGGTGTTATAGACGGGAAAACAATCCGGCGCAGGATTTATATGTGTTTCATGTAGTGTCGAGCAAATTAATTGGCAAAGCGGCCCACTTAATTAGTGAGCGCCCAGACATAGAATCCTGGACCGAATTAAAATCTGTATTAACCCAACATTTCGGAGATCCGCGTTCGGAAGAATGTATAGCCATCCAACTAGAGACATTAAAAATTAATACTAACGAATCTTATCTAGATTTCTGTAACAGAATTCAACAGGTTAAGAGCTCTTTATTGGCAAAAGTTAATTTAATCACCGATGATCACATTAGGAGAAGTAAAATCACTATTTACGACAATATGGCACTTAATGTATTTTTATATAATTTACCGGAAGATCTTATTCGTATAGTGAGACTTAAGGGTACTAACACACTGGAAGATGCCCTCAGGATTGTTCTGGAAGAAGTCAATTTTAAATTTCAATACGAGTCGCGCAATAGAATAATGAGACCTTTAATGAATAAAAACCCTTCACAGCCTTCAGCTATTACGAGTAACCCTTATGTAGAGAAGTTTGGTCTTAAACCATTCTTTACCACTAACTCACAACAAAATCAGGGTTTCAGATTTGGTATACCGAATCAAATACGCCCTCATGTTCAGCAACAGCCTAATCAACAATTCAAATTTGGAATGCAACATAATCAGTTTAGACCTCAAGGTTTTACTAATCAGCCTAAATTTGTGAACCAACAAGTTCCTCAAGGTTATAGACCTTCGTTTGGACAATCTTTTAGACCAAATGTCAACCCTCAGACTCAATTTAAATTCGGGATACCCCCAACACATCAGAATAAACCAAAGGTAGACACCGATGTTACTATGCGTACAGCATTACCAGTTCGAAATCAGGCTCACCATAACGAGTTACACGTAAACTCACCCTATGAGACGGATCAAGATTATTACGAGCAGGACGTAGTCATAGATGACTACTTGTATGACGGTAACTGTGGAGTACCGGAATACACACATGAGGTAAATAACGAGACAGTGGAAAATTTTTACCAGATAGCCTCGGATATGGATCGACCGAGTTGATTAATTTAAATTGCGAAAATGTTGCAAAACTTCCGTACATTTACTTACCAGAAATCAACGCTAAGTTTATGATTGATACAGGCAGCTCTCGTTCCTTTATCAGCCCTAAAAAGGCGAATGAATATTATAACCAATATAAATTCCCAGCTCCATTTGAGGTAATAAGTACACATGCTCGAAGCTTACATAATGAGGCAATTTACACCCCACTTCCTGAAACATTTAAATCTATAGTTTCACACACATTTTATATTTACGAAGTAGACAAAGACTATGACGGACTTATAGGATCTGATCTATTATCACAACTTAACGCTAGCATTGACATGAAAAATTTGATTTTAAAGACTTGCGATACTGAAATCCCTTTTGTGTATAATCCTCAAGTTACAATTAAATTAGAACCACGTACCGAGACTAAAGTTACTTTACCGACAAATCTTGCTAATGGTACTGGAATTATTAATTACCATATATTTGAACCTGGTGTTAGAATGCCTTCTGCACTTGTTAATTGTAAAAATGGTCATGCTGAAACATTTATACAAAATAGTTTAGAAACACCTGTTTGTTTTACAATAAACAAATTAGTTTCAGTTACTCCATACACACCTGATAAATGTGAAGTTAATGCTAATACGGTACCTGATAACGACCTTGACATCGATGACCATTTAATAGAAAACCTAGAGAAATTAAGACTTGAACACATGAACACTGAGGAAAATAAAGCAATCAGTGCCTTGTGTTACGAATTTAGAGACATTTTCTACTGCGATAAAATACCCTTATCTTTTACAAACAAAGTAAAGCACCATATTAGAACCAAAAACGAAGACCCAATCTATATACGACCTTACAGACAACCCCAGAAGATAAATGACGAAATTAATAGACAAGTTGACAAATTACTAAGTGAAAATGTTATCCAAGAGTCTTTTTCTCCTTGGAACTTTCCTGTACATCTTGTGCCAAAGAAGCTGGACGCTTCGGGAGAGAAAAAGTACAGAATGGTGATAGACTACAGACGTTTAAATGACTTGACTACCGATGACAAATACCCATTGCCGAATATATCAGACTTATTTGACCAATTAGGAAACGCTAATTATTTTAGCACAATAGATTTAGCAAGTGGCTACCATCAGATCGAAATTGACGAAACTGATAGGGAGAAAACCGCGTTTAGCACTCAAAAAGGGCATTTTGAATTTTTACGCATGCCGTTTGGCCTAAAAACGGCACCTGCCACCTTCCAGAGGGCCATGGATCGCATACTAATAGGGCTACATTGTTTAGTATACCTGGACGACATTATTATATTCTCTAAGAGTCTTCAGGAACACATAGAAAAACTACGTAAAATATTCGAAACACTCAGAAAAGTGAATCTAAAAGTACAGCTAGATAAATCCGAGTTTTTAAGAAAAGAAGTTCTATACTTAGGACACTCAATCACGCGTGATGGGCTAAAACCTAACAATGACAAGATAGATGCAGTCTTGAGATTTCCGCTTCCAAAAACCCAAACTGAGATTAAAAGTTTCCTCGGTTTAATAGGGTACTATAGGAAATTTATCAAGGATTTCGCTAAACTCACACGACCCTTAACCGTTTGTCTAAAGAAAAACCATAAAGTAGTAATCAATAAAGAGTTTATAGAATCATTCGAAAAATGCAAAGAATTACTAACAAACGCACCCCTTTTACAATACCCAGATTTCGATAAGCCGTTTATTCTGACAACCGATGCCTCCAATTATGCAATTGGCGCGGTATTATCACAAGGATCGGTAGGAAGTGATCGTCCTGTGGCATATGCGTCGCGAACACTTAACGATGCGGAAAGCAGGTATAGCGTTATTGAAAAAGAAGCACTCGCTATAATTTGGGCTATAAAACATTTCCGCCCGTATCTATATGGTAAAAAGTTCACAATTTACACCGACCATAGACCACTTTCATGGCTTCATTCATTCGAAGAACCCAATAGTAAGATCACGAGATGGCGATTAAGATTAGCGGAGTATAATTATGACGTTATTTATAAAAACGGACGTCAAAACACAAACGCCGATGCGTTGTCGAGGGTTAAGATCAATGCATTAAGAAAGGGAGCTAAAGATAATAGTTCAGTAAAAGTAAACGTAGATGAAAAAGACTTAGAATTACAAAGGCACTGTGAACAAATTACACAAGAAATAACTAAATTAGGTAAAAAGAAAGGAAAAGCAAAGAAAAAGCCAGATAGTCCAATTTCATCAGAATCGGAAAAACCCATATCACTTTCATCGGACTCTGAGCGTACCGTTAGCATCCCCAAACGTTTGCGCTCACCCTTTCCAATCACTGAATTTTCAAGCGGAACTGTTACTGCCTCTGAGTCAGAATCACACGTAGGAGCAGAAACAGTACACTCTGCACATAATATGGATTCTACAGGAATTCCAATATTAAAGGAATCAATAGATACCAAACCAAACCAAATTTTGGTATATACTTGGTTCAGAGATCAAATAGCAGTCAAAAATATTTCTAATGTTAAACAGAAAATATTGGAAGTACACTTACCATTAGAAAGACCTGATTTAATAAAAGACTTTTTGAAAAGATACATTCGTACAAAAATTAAATATTTTATCTATTTCGAAGACCCACAGCATAGGTTAGAATTTACTAATGCTGTTTTAACACTTTTTAAAAAGGGAACCGTTAATATATTAGAATGTACTGAGCGAGTAGTTTACGTAGAAAATGAGGACGAACAGAAAGCAATTGTAGAAAAATATCATGTAGGTAAAAACTGCCACCGGGGTATCAAAGAGACTGTAACACACATAAAGCGCACGTATTTTTGGCACAATATGGACATAACGGTAGCAGCAATCATTAATGCATGTGAACCGTGCAAAAAGTTAAAATATGACAGAAAACCACTCAAACCTAAGATTCAATTAACACAAACCCAAAACAAACCCTTCCAAGAGATATTTATAGATTTATTCACAATTGAAAGTAAAACATTTTTAACAATTATTGACGCTTTTAGTAAACTTGGTCAAGCTTTCGAGATTCCTAACAAATCTGCCCCAGAAGTAGTCAGAGCACTTATCAAATACTTTTCTTTCTATGGATGCCCAAGTAAACTAAGTTCCGATTCAGGATCAGAATTTAACAACGCACTTATTAAGGAACTTCTAGATTTTTATAAAATAGAGTTACATTTAGGAACCCCAAACAACCCTAATTCAATGGGTTTAATTGAGAAATTTCACTCTACTATAATAGAGACATATAGACTGGCTAAGTACGAGCAAAAGTTAACAGACGCTTCATCAGTTATGACCTTTGCTGTATTAGCCTATAACCATAGTATCCATTCAGTAACAGGTTTTACACCTTTTGAGGTGGTATTCGGCCATACCGAATCAGCAAGCCCCTTTAACGTAAATTTCGACAAAGAATATATGCAAGTACTTATTCGAGATCATAAGAAAAGAACTAAATATCTTTACAAATATTTAACTGATAAAATGTTGCAATTAAAAGAAAATGTTCAAAATAAGCGCGGCGGTGAGACCGATTTTAATATTCAACTAGATGATGACATCTTTTATAGAGGAACAAATGTAAGAAGAGGTAAAGATAAACCTAGATATGATAAAGGTAAAGTTATAGGTGAAGTAGATAGAAATGTAGTGACAATAGCAACAAAGAATCGCGTATGTAGGATCCCCATTAAAGATGTTAAACGTCCTCCACAGAATCGGCACAGTCCTGTGGCTGGTCCTAGCCGAAGCAACCCTGGTCTCCGAAGTAGTTAAAAACTTATATAACACCACACACAAAATTAGAGAAAATGTTATACAAATTGATCTTAGAATGAAAGAGTTTCAGAATGGTATAGATAAAGCAAAAGAAACAGAAAAGATTCATTATTTGAATAATATAATAATTAATGTGTATTCTATGATTTTACACAATTTTCAAATTATAATTATAAAGCTAAATGAAGTAGAAACAGCAATGTCATTCAGTAAGCTTGAAACTCTACACCACTCTATAATAAACTCTGATACCTTATTAATTTTACTAAAAGAAATTGAACTTACTGAAAGATTAATTTTCCCTGCTGAGCCTGAAAATCTTGTGAAAATTGAACAATACATTAATGTAAAATCTTTTATCAAAGAAAACCAGTTAACATTCGTATTGGAAATTCCATTAGTATGTAAAGAAACATATACTTACTATAAATTGTATCCTATCCCTATTATCCATGATCATATGATATACATTATCCTTCCTAAATATCCTTACCTCATAGTGAAAGGACTTATCTCCGAGCCGCTAGCCAAACCGTGCCAGCGAACAGATAACAACAATTTCGTCTGTTTCGAAGATTACCTTGATAAAATAAATGAAGATCCGTGCATCTCCGAATTGATGCAATTCGCTAAAAACATCTCTTCCTGTAAGTTGATACCTGTCAAATACAAAGGTGTCCTTGTCCAGCGCTTACAAAATAATAAATGGATCGTATTTTCTGAAGGAAAGACAATAATTCGCAGTTTTTGTCAAAACGAAGTAAACCAAGAGATTATCCAAGGAACATACATCGTTACTACAGAAGATACATGTGAAGTGAAAATAGACAAATACTCACTAAAATCACGCCCTCATCGGACAACAAATTTGAACTACGAAAAACTGCCAACTGTAAACCTACCGCACATCAGCGAGATAAAGGCGGAACAGAGAAAACCAGTAGAATTAGAAGAAATGAATCTGGATAACATACAAGAAATAACGAATTCCGTAAAGTTCGATACCAATAGTGAAAGTGAAATAGTGAGAGTCAATAGTGTCAGTGTTTGGACCATTGGGTTATATTTTATTATAGCAGTTTTTGCAGGAGTTATGTTTTATATTAGATTAATAAAATTAGGTTATAAATGTAACTTTCGAAATTCTCCGAATCAGGTAAATTCGGATAATCTCGAATCTCAGGGGGGAGAAGTCATGCGACCTGAGTCCGGCCCTGTTGTATTCACCAGAATAGCTGACTGAGCGTCTGGCTCGAATACCCGGTAGAGATAAGACGGTCATTGTGGGCGGCCTGCGAGCCCAGTAGAACTTTAAGTTAGATTTAAAATTCATTCCTTTGTACGTTACTCAATAATAAACTTGTCTTAAAATATTAAATTAATTTTTAATTTTTAAAAAGTCGCCCCGAAGCTCCCAAAGTAAAACTACCTACCTCTGTGGACCTCTCTCATGCATTTCTAGCATTCGTAGTAATCCAAAAGTCCATAGACTTTGAATGATTTCATCCCGGAATGGAACTTTCATATTTTTTCGTAAAGTAGGTACTTTTCTCAACTTTTAAGTAACTACAAACGAAAAATAGTTCACTACCTACCTCTGTGGACCTCTCTCATTCATTTCTAGCATTCGTAGTAATCCAAAAGTCCATAGACTTTGAGTGATTTCATCCCGCAAACAAACTTGCACAATTTTTTTGTAAAGTAGGTATTTTCTCAACTTTTATGTAACTACAAACGAAAATTCGTTCACTACCTACCTCTGTGGACCTCTCTTATTCATTTCTAGCATTCGTAGTAATCCAAAAGTCCATACACTTTGAGTGATTTCATCCCGCGACCAAACTTGTACAATTTTTTTGTAAAGTAGGTACTTTTCTCAACTTTTATGTAACTACGAACGAAAAATCGTTCACTACCTACCTCTGTGGACCTCTCTCATTCATTTCTCGCATTCGTAGTAATCCAAAAGTCCATAGACTTTGAATGATTTCATCCCGTAATGGAACTTTCATATATTTTCATAAAGTAGGTACTTTTCTCAACTTTGAAGTAACTACAAACGAAAATTCGTTCACTACCTACCTCTGTGGACCTCTCTCATTCATTTCTAGCATTCGTAGTAATCCAAAAGTCCATAGACTTTGAATGATTTCATCCCGGTATGGAACTTTCATATTTTTTCGTAAAGTAGGTACTTTTCTCAACTTTGAAATAACTACAAACGAAAAATCGTTCACTACCTACCTCTGTGGACCTCTCTCATTCATTTCTAGCATTCGTAGTAATCCAAAAGTCCATACACTTTGAGTGATTTCATCCCGCGACCAAACTTGTACAATTTTTTTGTAAAGTAGGTACTTTTCTCAACTTTTATGTAACTACGAACGAAAAATCGTTCACTACCTACCTCTGTGGACCTCTCTCATTCATTTCTCGCATTCGTAGTAATCCAAAAGTCCCTGGACTTTGAGTGATTTAATCCCGCAATCAAACGTGCACAATTTTTTTGTAAAGTAGGTACTTTTTTCAACTTTAAAGTAACTACAAACGAAAATGCGTTCACTACCTACCTCTGTGGACCTCTCTCATTCATTTCTAGCATTCGTAGTAATCCAAAAGTCCATAGACTTTGAATGATTTCATCCCGGAATGGAACTTTCATATTTTTTCGTAAAGTAGGTACTTTTCTCAACTTCGAAGTAACTACAAACGAAAATTCGTGCACTACCTACCTCTGTGGACCTCTCTCATTCATTTCTCGCATTCGTAGTAATCCAAAAGTCCTTGGACTTTGAGTGATTTAATCCCGCAATCAAACTTGCACAATTTTTTTGTAAAGTAGGTACTTTTCTATACTTTTATGTAACTACAAACGAAAATTCGTTCACTACCTACCTCTGTGGACCTCTCTCATTCATTTCTAGCATTCGTAGAAATCCAAAAGTCCATAGACTTTGAATGATTTCATCCCGGTATGGAACTTTCATATTTTTTCATTGAGTAGGTGTTTTTCTCAACTTTTATGTAACTACAAACGAAAACTCGTTCACTACCTACCTCTGTGGACCTCTCTCATTCATTTCTAGCATTCGTAGTAATCCAAAAGTCCATAGACTTTGAATGATTTCATCCCGGAATGGAACTTTTATATTTTTTCGTAAAGTAGGTACTTTTCTCAACTTTTATGTAACTACAAACAAAAAATCGTTCACTACCTACCTCTGTGGAACTCTCTCATTCATTTCTAGCATTCGTAGTAATCCAAAAGTCCATAGACTTTGAATGATTTCATCCCGTGACCACGAGCGGTGTAATCCACTCGAAACGTCGGGTACGTATTTTAGTAAAATACGTTAAAATATCTAACGCGATAAGACCCGTTTCATTTATTATAATGAGTGCAAATCGTGTGAGTTTAAAAAGTATGCCGGTATGGAACTTTCAAATTTTTTCGTAAAGTAGGTACTTTTCTCAACTTTGAAGTTACTACAAACGAAAAATCGTTCACTACCTACCTCTGTGGACTTCTCTCATTCATTTCTAGCATTCGTAGTAATCCAAAAGTCCATAGACTTTGAGTGATTTCATCCCGCAAACAAACTTGCACAATTTTTTTGTAAAGTAGGTATTTTCTCAACTTTTATGTAACTACAAACGAAAAATCGTTCACTACCTACCTCTGTGGACCTCTCTCATTCATTTCTAGCATTCGTAGTAATCCAAAAGTCCATAGACTTTGAATGATTTCATCCCGGAATGGAACTTTCATATTTTTTCGTAAAGTAGGTACTTTTCTCAACTTCGAAGTAACTACAAACGAAAATTCGTGCACTACCTACCTCTGTGGACCTCTCTCATTCATTTCTCGCATTCGTAGTAATCCAAAAGTCCTTGGACTTTGAGTGATTTAATCCCGCAATCAAACTTGCACAATTTTTTTGTAAAGTAGGTACTTTTCTATACTTTTATGTAACTACAAACGAAAATTCGTTCACTACCTACCTCTGTGGACCTCTCTCATTCATTTCTAGCATTCGTAGAAATCCAAAAGTCCATAGACTTTGAATGATTTCATCCCGGTATGGAACTTTCATATTTTTTCATTGAGTAGGTGTTTTTCTCAACTTTTATGTAACTACAAACGAAAACTCGTTCACTACCTACCTCTGTGGACCTCTCTCATTCATTTCTAGCATTCGTAGTAATCCAAAAGTCCATAGACTTTGAATGATTTCATCCCGGAATGGAACTTTTATATTTTTTCGTAAAGTAGGTACTTTTCTCAACTTTTATGTAACTACAAACAAAAAATCGTTCACTACCTACCTCTCTGGAACTCTCTCATTCATTTCTAGCATTCGTAGTAATCCAAAAGTCCATAGACTTTGAATGATTTCATCCCGGTATGGAACTTTCATATTTTTTCGTAAAGTAGGTACTTTTCTCAACTTTTATGTAACTACAAACGAAAAATCGTTCACTACCTACCTCTGTGGACCTCTCTCATTCATTTCTAGCATTCGTAGTAATCCAAAAGTCCATAGACTTGGAATGATTTCATCCCGGTATGGAACTTTTATATTTTTTCGTAAAGTAGGTACTTTTCTCAACTTATTAGTAACTACAAACGAAAAATCGTTCACTACCTACCTCTGTGGACCTTTCTCATTCATTTTTGGCATTCGTAGTAATCCAAAAGTCCATATACTTTGAATGATATCATCCCGGTATGGAACTTTCATATTTTTTCGTAAAGTAGGTACTTTTCTCAACTTTGAAGTTACTACAAACGAAAAATCGTTCACTACCTACCTCTGTGGACTTCTCTCATTCATTTCTAGCATTCGTAGTAATCCAAAAGTCCATAGACTTTGAGTGATTTCATCCCGCAAACAAACTTGCACAATTTTTTTGTAAAGTAGGTATTTTCTCAACTTTTATGTAACTACAAACGAAAAATCGTTCACTACCTACCTCTGTGGACCTCTCTCATTCATTTCTAGCATTCGTAGTAATCCAAAAGTCCATAGACTTTGAATGATTTCATCCCGGTATGGAACTTTCATATTTTTTCATAAAGTAGGTACTTTTCTCAACTTTGAAGTAACTACAAACGAAAATTCGTTCACTACCTACCTCTGTGGACCTCTCTCATTTATTTCTAGCATTCGTAGTAATCCAAAAGTCCATAGACTTTGAATGATTTCATCCCGGAATGGAACTTTCATATATTTTCATAAAGTAGGTACTTTTCTCAACTTTGAAGTAACTACAAAGGAAAATTCGTTCACTACCTACCTCTGTGGGCCTCTCTCATTCATTTCTAGCATTCGTAGTAATCCAAAAGTCCATAGACTTTGAGTGATTTCATCCCGCAAACAAACTTGCACAATTTTTTTGTAAAGTAGGTATTTTCTCAACTTTTATGTAACTACAAACGAAAAATCGTTCACTACCTACCTCTGTGGACCTCACTCATTCATTTCTAGCATTCGTAGTAATCCAAAAGTCCATAGACTTTGAATGATTTCATCCCGGTATGGAACTTTCATATTTTTTCATTAAGTAGGTGTTTTTCTCAACTTTTATGTAACTACAAACGAAAATTCGTTCACTACCTACCTCTGTGGACCTCTCTCATTCATTTCTAGCATTCGTAGTAATCCAAAAGTCCATAGACTTTGAATGATTTCATCCCGGAATGGAACTTTTATATTTTTTCGTAAAGTAGGTACTTTTCTCAACTTATTAGTAACTACAAACGAAAATTCGTTCACTACCTACCTCTGTGGACCTCTCTCATTCATTTCTAGCATTCGTAGTAATCCAAAAGTCCATAGACTTTGAATGATTTCATCCCGGTATGGAACTTTCATATTTTTTCATAAAGTAGGTACTTTTCTCAACTTTGAAGTAACTACAAACGAAAATTCGTTCACTACCTACCTCTGTGGACCTCTCTCATTCATTTCTAGCATTCGTAGTAATCCAAAAGTCCATAGACTTTGAATGATTTCATCCCGGAATGGAACTTTCATATATTTTCATAAAGTAGGTACTTTTCTCAACTTTGAAGTAACTACAAACGAAAATTCGTTCACTACCTACCTCTGTGGGCCTCTCTCATTCATTTCTAGCATTCGTAGTAATCCAAAAGTCCATAGACTTTGAGTGATTTCATCCCGCGACCAAACTTGCACAATTTTTTGTAAAGTAGGTATTTTCTCAACTTTTAAGTAACTACAAACAAAAATTCGTTCACTACCTACCTCTGTGGACCTCTCTCATTCATTTCTAGCATTCGTAGTAATCCAAAAGTCCATAGACTTTGAAAGATTTCATCCCGGTATGGAACTTTCATATATTTTCATAAAGTAGGTACTTTTCTCAACTTTGAAGTAACTACAAACGAAAATTCGTTCACTACCTACCTCTGTGGGCCTCTCTCATTCATTTCTAGCATTCGTAGTAATCCAAAAGTCCATAGACTTTGAATGATTTCATCCCGGAATGGAACTTTCATATTTTTTCGTAAAGTAGGTACTTTTCTCAACTTTTAAGTAACTACAAACGAAAAATCATACACTACTTATCTCTGTGGACCTCTCTCATTCATTTCTAGCATTCGTAGTAGTCCAAAAGTCCATAGACTTTGAGTAATTTAATCCCGGAATGTCCCATATAAAGTTAGGTAAAGTAGGTATGAATTATTTTAGCTTCTATGTAACATTGAGCGAAAATTCTTTCACTACAAACCTCCAGGGGCCTTCCGTAGTAGGAAATCATTGAGTAAAATATTTTTTTGCAAAGTCGGGAGATGATTTTTTTTTTATTATTTTTATTTTTTTTTTATTTTACTACAAACAAAATTATTGCTACTACTATCTACTACTAACGATTATCTATCACAAAAACCAAAAAAAGGTCCAGTTTGAAAAAGTCGGGTGCCAAGTTCACATAGCCATATTTACTTATCATTCATGTTAATTTTTATAGCAATTGCTTTATCTGTTTCATAATGCTTACTCCCATAATGAGTATTTATTCCAATATAATTGGACTCTGGTGAAAGTCCAATAACAACATACATGCATGATTACCATTATTTTATTAATTACTATAATTGTATCAATTTTCTTGGAAATTTTAGGATGAATGGCCTTGTATTTTACTTTAGGCTACAATCCATCTAAATACCGAACATTGGTCATATTCAACTAGAAATGTTTATTTATCTATAGCATGACAGAGCAACCAACATACATCCATCACATACTTTCCTACTTATAATATGAGCTGTTAGTAGGATTATATTATGACCACAATGCCACCTCAGTTGTTGATAAGAAGAGAGATATAACTCAGTTCTCTCTATACTTACCTACTCTACTGAAGCTAATCTACTTTCTTACAATTGTTTACTTAAACAATAAATATTGAATTTATATTATTTATAATATTATTATTTTGCTCGCTGTATGGCTTATCTTTAGCGAGTTGAGTGGTTTTTGCCCAGCAGTAGGATATTCCTGTTTAATATTTTTTGTTTCAAATGAATGTTTTTAATCAAAAAACTCGTTTAAACTGGCGAGTTGTATGTTTGTTGCTCATTTTAAAAAAATAACTGGATAGACTTGTTATGCAGTTAATTTACTCAGTTAGCTCATGGACACATTTCACAGAATATTTCCTGAAAAAGATCCAAAAAGTGAGAGGTTATAGTTTAGACTTGAACTTTGTCAAATATTTTTATTCCGTTTTGGCTCCAAAGAGGCGAGAGAAAATAGTAAAATAATTTAAATAAGGAATCTTACATTGTTAATTATCAATATCCGATCCCTTTCTTAATACTAGTCAAAGTATTAACAAACTAATCCATAACATCCATCCCATGTTAAACTTACCAACTTTCTTTACAAGACGAGTATAGCCCGACTTCCTTTCAGTTGCACATCTGTGTTCACCCAAACATATGTGAGCTCGCAAGCAGTGTGGCGCAGCAGCAAGGACTGGTTCTCCAAGCTAGCAGATAACAAGTATTTGCTCTACATCGACAGGAAGTTTGGACACACTAAACTAGGATTTTGGAGGAAATTGAAATGGTTTAAAAAAGGTACTACTATCATATACAATTTATAAGGAAAGAATAACGGAATTTGATTTTAAAATCTTATCTCTCATGTATTTTGTAATACATTCCCAGATACAGATTCTGACACTGGAGGTGAAGATAAACTGAACTCGAATATCCCACTGCCCGCGACCGGTGAAGAGGCTATGAAACGACTGCTAGCGTGCAAGGGGAAAGATCCTTACAGGTAACGTTTTATCACAGTTGTAGTAACCGAAAATATCTCTATATAACCCCTGTATCCTCATCTAAATATCATAAATGCGAAAATATACTTCCTAGCCTGTAAAGTGTATGGCGACCCCACTAAATTTGGAAAAATAACGCGAGCGTGATCTAACTTTTTGTCATAATAGCATAAAACTTAGTATAAACATTGAACCGTGGTGGTTGCAGCATCCTGGGCGTGAGCGTGTCTTGCAGCGACGAGGAGATCAAGCGCTACTACCGGCGCCAGGCCTTCCTCGTGCACCCCGACAAGAACGCGCAGCCCGGCGCCGAGGAGGCCTTCAAGATCCTGCAGCACGCCTTCGACCTCATCGGGGAGCCCGTGCGTACCGCTCGCCTTCCTATTTGTCTTTATATTCATATCATTATAATTTTTGGAAATGTCAGCCAATGCTGGTGTCGTAGTTTTTAGATAACCTAAAGGTCTAACAATTGAAACATCCGGGACCGACTGCTTAACGTGCCCACTGAAGCAAGGTAGCGCTCAGATACAAATGTCACTTTCAGTCACTCATCTAAGTAGCGGGCGAGAGTTTCCGCAGAGGTATTTTCTGAAATTGTCACGTTTAAATGCCATTAAAATTGTTGATGTTTATTTGAGATGGTCGCTATGTTGCAGGAGCGGCGCGAGGAGTACTCGCGCCGCACGCTGGAGTCGAAGCACGCGGAGGCGGCGTGGGGCGAGTTCAGCGAGCTGCTCGCGCAGCTGCACGACAAGATGGAGTTCGCCGCCAACACCATCCGGTGAGCGGGATACCATTACTCAATATGGACGTACCCAGTTATAGTTTTGTCGCAGGGGATTCTGAAACCTTCAGTATTTCTGTCAATTCTAAGGGAAGGTTCGAATATCTATTGGTTGATGTTAAAAAATAAAGATCAAACATTAATAATTTGAGGCTGTACCGGAATCCTGACCGAATATAATGTTTCTTCACACAAAGGCTGTGTACGATACGTAGTAATGTAACTATCCTAACAACTACCACTCTGATCTAATGTGTGTCTGTCCGCAGCTGCACGAACTGCGGTCGTCGCCACAAGCGCGTGGCGACGGACCGGCCGTGCTACGCCGCGCGGTACTGCGCGCAGTGCAAGATACGACACTCCGCGAAAGAGGTGACCCGATCACATTATTATATCATACTAGCTGCGCCCCGCGGTTTCACCCGCGTTATACACGTTCCCGCGGGAATTTCGGGATGAAAAATAGATGTTGTCCGATTCTCAGACCTACCCGATATGCACAAAAAATTTCATGAGAATCGGTCGAGCCGTTTCAGAGGAGTTCAACCACGGTACCCGTTCCCGCGGGAATTTCGGGATGAAAAATAGATGTTGTCCGATTCTCAGGCCTACCCGATATGTACCTACACAAAATTTCATGAGAATCGGTCGAGCCGTTTCAGAGGAGTTCAATTACGCACAACGTGACACGAGAATTTTATATATTAGATACAGACCTATATTTACAAATGGATATACTAAAACTGCGGTATTACATTCGGAATCGTTGCACAAGATGAACAGCTTGTTGTTAAATATATAATGTTGATAAACAAACATGCCGCGGTGTTCAACGCTTTTGAGCATGATGACCACATGTTGTGCGCAAAATTGTTGCCTAGTAGGATACGAGACTCGCGATCTCACGAACAAAAATAGACGATAATCGGAGGTTCAAGCGCACGACCACACTCTTTCGCTCGCGGGTAATCTTACTAATATGATAAAGCTGGAGAGTTTGTTTTTAACCGACTTCAAACACCGAAGGCGGAGGTTCTCAATTCGGCCGGTATATATATATATATATTTTTTTTGTTTGTTTGAATATTTATCTCTAATAGATCTCACATTCACCGGGAAGGCTATAGGCTATTTCATCCCGAAATATCTTCGCGAACGGGCATAACGCGGGTAAAAGTGCGGGGAAGTGGTAGTTGTGTATATTCCATAGTGGGAGTGAGAATGTGTATGTCCGCAGGGCGACATCTGGGCGGAGTCGAGCCTGCTGGGGCTGCTGGTGATGTACTACGCGTGCATGGACGGCGCCGTGTACCAGATCACGCAGTGGGCCAGCTGCCAGGTACAGGAGGCTGCTTACCTACTGTGTATCATTCAATAGTCTTTGCGTGAAAGAGTAACAAACATACATAAATACGTACATACATCCCGACAAACTTTCGCATTGACAATATTAGTAGGATTCACTGAAAGACATGATTATTTGGTAAAACGGGAACGTACGTACGACGGAGGTTATAGAAGTTAGTCCGTTTTTTTTACTGACAATGAAGTTTTGAATGCGGTTGAAACGGTAAGGCTGATGCGGTGTATAACTGTATTAGGATTGAAATATTCATAAATGGTTTCAGAAAAAGAACCTGAAGCAGCTGCGGCCCGACTGCCACGCCGTGCAGTACCGCATCGTGCTCGGCAACAAGGCGGCCGAGCCGCGCCTCGGCGCCGGGTGAGCGCCAGCACTTGATACACACTCACGCACACTTTGTACAACACCTCGCTACGGACATACACGTTTAGTGACGAATATTTTTGAAATTTTCCGACGAAATCGCGCTCTGCAAATTTTCATGTTTACATAGTCGAATATATATATAAGGGTATTTTTTTAATCGGTTAAAATTGCGGGAAAACACTCTTCTATTAATACATTTATTTATAAATCTTCATGCACACTCCATGAAAGAAGTCTTACAATCTTCACCTGTACTGTCGCTTGTATGTCTGTATTTGTTGAAGACCTACTTTCTTTTATTCCATTAAGCTGTAACTTTGTAGACTTTGCAAAACTGGTAACAATTTGTGTAAAATTTAATATTCTTAAAAAAATAACAATATTGATAATATCTTGATGAATAACATTCCAGCCACGATCCGAACCTGGAAGAGTTCCTGAACAACCTGTACAAGTCGAGCGCCGCGCCCGCGCCGCCGCCCGCCGACCCGCAGCCCGACCGGAAGCGGCGCAGCAAGAAGAAGACATAGACTGGCGGCGACAACTCACTCACCGGATATCTCGCATACATACTGAAACAATCATGAAACACCACCATAACTATGCGTACTGAAACAAAAATAAACAGGAAAATAACTTCCAAATAAAAACTTCAAATTGACAATTAATAGGAACCAATATTTTTTAACTTACTACTTTGAGTAATAAAGTATCTCATATACATGTTGAATTAAAAACATTTACACGTACCGAATTGATATATGATATATGTCTAACTGTTTATCGTGAAAACCAAAGTTTTACAGTCCATTCCTACTTGTCAGCTTTCGAGCAACACAGTCGCAGAACATTTTGTATGAAGCTATTCACACTTATCGGACTTATATTCGATATCGACGACAGTTAGACATAACGAAAGCGCCGACTTGATTATAATCTGGTTTCGATAACTGACAGGTGGGAAAATGTTAATCGGCAAGAACGGATCCAATATTTTTTTACACCCTTCCACCCGAAATTCATTTATGTTGACAAAAACATAACATTTCCCTCCAATTAAAGGACAGTTTATTTTTATAAAACTCTTAATAAATAAAAATTGTTTATTAATTACGCATAATGTGTAAAATAAATGCTAAAATGCAGAAAATATTATGAAAAAGCAACCAATGCAGGTTAAATCACTTCTGCATAGTTTTCACAGCCATACGACGACCGAAGTATTAGTTATTTTCTGAAAGCCCATTGTCCTTCATCTTTACATTCGTTTTTAGTTATTTTCACGCTAGATAACAAAATACTCTCGTTGTTAACAAATGCCCTTACTTACAATACAATGTATCATTAGTTTATGTTATATGTAATATCTTTTGGCGACTCCATCTTGGGTTGATTCAAATAAAGAGCATGTTTCTGACACCATGAATCATAAAAAATACACTAGTTGACAATTCAGTTGGTAAATGTGTTAGTTCTCAAAGCAATTTGACTGGTTTTGAAATAAAACGCCCCGATCCTATTGAATTGCTCACTACAGTAGTAGTCATTAGTGATGACATTAATTTGTAGTGTTTGACCTTATGTCTTAATGTTTCTTCTTGCAATATTCTAATGTGACCCAGCCGTAACACAGAATATTATTTTATTGTTAACTTTGTCTTTAATCCAATTTAAAACAAATAAAAATCAGCTACCGAATTCTAACAAATAGCTTTGCCATAGATTATGTGACGTAACCATTTGGTCGAAAAAGAAACTGGACTTATAAAACAATAATAATAATTATTTGTATTTTTTTTACAGTTTTTGTGATAAAAAGAACGATGGCGAGTTTTTTGGAATATGTTTTGTGATATTAACTGTCAAGTCGAGTTATTTTTTAATATTAAAATTGACACATCATGTAGGAAATAGAATGTTGATGAGGCGCTGCGCAAACGTAGACACTTTTTGCTGCCGTTATGACACACCGTACACTTTGGCAATTGCATGTGTCAAGTGGAAGAAACTGGACACGTATGTGTAGAGAGGTGTGGATTAAATATAGATGTAACCGGTGGTTATATAAAAAAATATTCACTATCCTAAATGCATATTGAAGTATCTTGTATGCGCCACAAGACACACGTTAGCACAGCGCCATGAAGTCAACACACCGTAACGAAATGCGCCCGCACAGTACAAAAATAAGCGAGCAAAAAGGAAAAAACATGTTTAACCCCTGACTAATTTTAATCAGTTTAATCAATCCATTCAAAAATATATTACAAACTTTTATTAATTCAAGTACCTACCTATATTTGTTATAAAAGCTATGATGCCGCATAATACACACATAGCTGAACTTCTAACACCCCTCGTTGCGTTGGGGGTTAAAAAAGAGTAAGAACTTAATGTGTATCTCTATTTTTGTGCTGTGCGTTTGCACCGCGGTATGTGCGGTCTACAATCTATTGAGCTAGTATGTGTCAGCTGGGTTTGAATCGCGCTTACCGATGTATATTGAATGTACTATCCGTAATTCAGACAAAAATTGTTAAAAAGTTGTCACCCAGTTGACATAGCTTACTACAATCTGAGAGCATTGTTAAATGACTTCAATCGTTTATGTTTATTTAAAAATCTCTGTTGTTTTATATTTGCTTATGCCTGTTATGTACTTGAAATCATTTTACATCGACAAATTAAATTGAACTGTTTCGAAAATTATCTATCGAATAATATCTGATTTTTTAAATCATGTTTGTGGAGAAAATCGTGCCATCTTATATCTTGACGTATAATGGTAAGTATAACTACTTTGAGTGTAGTGAAACATCTGAAATCAACGTCTTTACACTAAAATTTCAATATATTTATACAATAGCAGAAAATTCTGCGTTTTTTAAAATTAAAGTAATAACTTTTTAGATGTTATTTTAATATAATATCATTAAATTCACCGAAAAGTACAATTTATGTGTGCATTTGTATAGTATAAAAGATATAATAGGTATATATTATAAATAGCAGAGAATGTGAGATTTAATTTACTTTCCAACGAGTAATGTTGTATTTTGTTAAAAGAAAGAAATTTCTCTGAAAATATGTTTTTAATTGTATTGAAAAGTTGGTATTTGTAACCTACCGAGTCTAATTTTTGATGTTATTAACATTTTGATTTGAGGTCTTTTGTTAACCGATAGAGTTTGTATTTGTATGTAATTTAATGAATGAGTATTTGTGCACTTTTCACTGCCTTATCCAGAGATTATTAATGTTAGGCTAGTGGCAGAGCATCGAGTCCTGTTTGCGTAGGGCCTTCGCGCTTCATGTGTCAATAAATGATGTGGAAATTATATTACCCTTTTATTTATTTTACTTTACTTGACCTCTTGGTGAATTACAATGTTCGCCTAGTACTGCGGGATGATTATTTTCACTTTTGTTATTTCCGTTACCTACAGAGGAACTGAAATAATGAAGTAGTTCCACGGGACAAATTTCCACTGGATGGAACTAATGGGAATGATTGACCATGGCCATCGTGGTCGTGCCACGTAGATCTAATACACTTTCTTTGAGCTAATACTATCGAATACCACGTCAGTACACAGTCACACCCTAGTGCCACGTCAATACGTACTCGACTACGCCCATTTCCCGTCATTAGTACACTTGTTAATGAAACAAAAAAGTAATTATTTTAACAACGTTTATTAGCTTAATCTGTAAAGTCTACATAATCTATTCCGTCATATCTTCATTGGATATCTTGTCTGTTACAATACAGTTTTCGTAGTTCCATTTCGGGAACATTCTCTTGTATAGGTTGAGAAGAACTGTGTCTTGTGATTTCAGCTGGCCGTCGAATACACATTTCATGTGACCGTGGGTTCCTGAAATCCAACATAACTGTATTATTATTTGTTTAAACGGGAACTTACGTACGACGGAGGCTACTTTTGAGAGTTCCTCAACACGTTTCGGTCACATTCGGTGACCTTCATCAGGAGGTGGGTGAAGTGCTCGCGACAGCGTTTAAACAAATAATAATGACATAAACGTACGTTTCAATGAATAGTAAAATAACTGTATTAATCTCTATTTTCTCTATTATGAAACTTTACATAAAATCTGAATTCACAAACGACTTGCATACGTTTTAACGCGCTTTAAAAAGCGTTGTAATAAAGCAAACCTTATTCCAACCATATTTTATTGTGTGAGGTTGCCTTTTCAACCCTGGGCGTTTGGAATAAAACATGAAACGTTTTACTATTTTTCACTCGAGTACTTATAAAGCGCTCTGGCGAATGAGGCATATCCCATGTGTTTAGGAGACCTTTTCACCAGTGCGACCATATAGGTTAAGCACAAAAATGAATATTTTTACCTAAAGGTTCCTTGATATGTCCGGACCGTCCGTATTTAGTCCTTAGCTTGCACGGCTTGAAATAGACGACGTCTTCCCGGTTGAAGAACATGAATCGAATCACAGCCGACCTTTTATTCACCTAGAAAGAAACAAAACAATTTAAAAAATAAATTCTACTGCATTAGTTTAATTTTTAGAAAGACATTATGGCTATCCAATATACCAACGAAAGCAATGATATGTTACATTACATTGCTGTGATGTTTAACATGATTAGTGGATACAAAATAGAGCATAATAAATAACGTATATGTTTAATTCCACGAGCACCCTTTTGCCATAATTGTTTAGGACTGTAGTAGTAGCGACAGCAAGGAAGGTACAAGTAAACGGAGAAAAGTTATTCATTGGAGTTACGTCAAATGTACAACAATCAGGCGTGTCAAATACATTGCAAGTTACAACTATAAAGACTTTATTTTTGAGCCATACTAAGTATGGCTCAAAAGTTTACTGTAATTTCTTCATAGGCCCATATTCTATCATTATCATAAATTTAAGAGCAATGCTCTTGTCGGTGAGTATGATGCAGACTTCTATATTATCTATGTATTTTCGATAACTGGTATTAATTAATTCGTAACCTTATACGGGTGTCCAGAGAGTACGATTCTCTTTATTATTAGTCTGTCTGGATTACAGGATTGTAAAACTCCCGACGCAACCAACTGCAATTTTGTATTCCTCTTTTCCTGAAAGAAAAATAAGATTAATGTTAAATAGGCTTGTTGACAACATTTTAGACCCTATTTAATATGTGTGTCCTTATGTGATTGATATGGCTAGATTATTAAAGTGACAGGCGACAGGCTGAGATCAAAGGCCACTGCACAAATTTGTCCCTGCTTTTCGACCATATGTTTAATAAAAGAAATAGGACTTACTTTAAAACATAGTACCGATGATGGGCTGAACTGGATGGGTGCGTAGAATGTGGCCACGCAAGTGGATGCCGGCTGGAAGAATCTTTCGTACTGAAAAAATAATATTGGAACTATCGTTAGTTTATAACTTACTTTTAGATTTTGGTAGGTAGTCAATAACTTTCATCGTGACTGTTTGTTCTTCATATTTATTTAAAGAATGACCTATTGAATGTAATTTAGGCTGAGGCTCTACTGCAGCTAAACCACCGCGATTCTTTTTCCGCAAGCTTTTCTAATTCAAGGAAACGTATACATTACACTTGCTGGTTTTCTCGCAACTCATAAAGTATGTACTCAAGCAATTTATAGGGGAAGGACACTCTTCTATAATAAACCCAAAGGAGAAATTCACAAACAACAAATTAAGACTCATTCATTGATTAATTTCGAATAGTGACCTACCCTGGTGTCGGAGGTTTTAGACAACCAAATTAACTTACCTTATGCTTACTCCCGTTAGTATGTTGACTGAATATAGGGTTCACAATAAACCTCCTGTATCCGACTTGGAACACCAATCTCTCTTTACTCTTGATTGGTTCATCGGTTGCGCCCGTGCGTTTCAATACAACATTCATCAGCGACATTTTGTGTTCGTGAGGTAAAAGTCCGAACACGGAGAGGGGAGCTTTAGGATTAGCCGTGTGGAAGGACTTCCATAGGTCTTGACGGACACCCTTTATGTGGATGGTGATGTAGAAACCGTACTGAAAAAATAATGTAAAAAGATTTATTAGGCATGGCGTAATTTGGTTGGTTTGATATCTTAAAGTTTTCAAAGTCCAAGAAGTTTAAAATTTTAGTCTTAATTCAAGGTAATTGACTCTTAAAAATCATTCATCATCATCAAATCAGTGTGATGCAAATCTGTACTTTTAAAGTTTTTTTTTAAATGTATTCCTTTAACAACTATTTACATGTGTTAAAGTAAAATCCTCACCATATTAACAAGACTATCCTCAAGCTCTTTAAACACCCTCTTCCTTGTTCTATCATAATTCTCGAACTGGAATATCCTCGCATAATCCTCAGGCAGATTCTCTTTTGCATCCCACTGAGAAGTTCTAAAAGACTCCAATCCCCTGTACCTCATGAACCTTTCTCTTGCCGGTAGATCTCGGGGGGTATCCACTTCATCAGGGAACAGTTTATCTTCTCTTGCCTCAGCTAGTTTCTTCAGCATTTCATGTTCTTCGTAAGCGTCTATTGTAGCGTCGTATTTCTCGTCTGTAGGCCCCATCTCGGACTCAGCCACTGACTCAAAGTCGTTGGCTTCCTTTTCCTCCTCCTGATCTGAGGTGTCCTCTTCACAAGACATGAATTCCTCATTCTCTTCATCATCGTCACTGCCGCTTTCCTCATCGTCTTCGGCGTCAGATTCTACTATCCATGCTGCTTGGTAGTCTGACCAGCCTTTAGGCACCTTTTTTATTTTTTTTGTTTTGGTCTGAAAAATAACCAGTACAAGATGTGAATGGATAGATGCAAAGTAGTCTAGGCATCTTTTCAGGTGTAAGTAGATGTAGATGTTGGAAGTTATGTCTGTATTTGCTATTCATAGTAACTACCAGCCTTATGTATGAAATTCTGCTAGGATGTATATTTGGAAACTAGCAGCGCCCCGCGGTTTTACCCGCGTTGTGCCCGTTCCCGTAGGAAATCCGGGATAAAATGTAGCCTATAGCCTTCCTCGATAAATAGACTATCTAACAGTGAAAGAATTATTCAAATCGGTTCAGTAGTTTCTGAGATTAGCGCGTTTAAACAAACAAACAAACAAAACAAACTCTTCAGCTTTATAATATTAGTATAGATGATGTGTTCAGGATGTGTGCAGTACATCAAACCAACATTCACATGGTTGTATCTGTATTACAGGACCAGGATTGACATATTTAAATACCTTATAAAAATACATATTAAAAAAAACTGAGAGCTTATACTCACATCCATATTAGCCTGTTCAATCTCCTGATCAGTAGGCCAGGTCTGCTCCGCATCCATGGGATCCGGAACATTCTCCGACACTAGACTCTCTTGCTTAGCCGGGTCTGCTACCTGGAGCACTGAAACCTTCACCACCTCAGAATCCATGGTATCAGGCTTAGTATTTTCTTTGCCCAAGGTCAAAGGGTGAGGGTCATCTAACCCATCAATTCTGGACATCTGGAAATCTCCCAAACCAGTCACATGGATCAAACCATTAACATTCAAAGGCATTCCTCGTAAATATCCACTGACTTTCAATATCCCTTCTTCCCCTTCAGCATCAGGCACATATTCAACCTCTTCAGCTAACAAATATGGCCGTTTTTCTCTATGATGTAAAACATTCCTTTTTTGATTTCCAATTCTTCGAAGCAGGTTTAGACCATCAGAACTCTTGTCCAGTTGCATTATTTTTTCCTCAGGAAGCCATTTGGAGACCAGTTTCTGGACATTTTGTTTCTCTGTGGTTCTTTTCTTTGGGTTGACACCTTCTATGTCCATGGCAGCTACTACTGGTGTTGGCATGCCTTGAGCCATAGACAAAGCCAGTACTCTTTCCCCCCATTCGTCAACTGGTTCATCTAATGCGGAACTGACATAGAGAACAGTGTCAGCTACTTTCAAAGCATCAAGGAGAGCAAAATCATTATCAATTTCTGGACAGATGAATGAGAAGCGCTGCTTGAAGTTTGGCAGGCTGAAAACGAAAAAACATAAATAAAAACATTGCGCCTAAGGAGAACTTGATCAGTTGATCGCAGATAGATAAATGAAAAATAATAACTATAAAAAATAAGTAATAGTCCACAATTGGACTATACTAAAATGGCCAATACAAAACAATTATTAGAATTTATGAGAATTACTAAAACTTTCAAGAGTTAACATTATAGTAAAATAAAAACAAAGTGTTCAAACTTACGCAAGGTGTAGAATGCCATTAGGAGACTCAGTAAGAACAGTGCCTTCAGAACAACTCCTCAGGATAGCCAGCGCAGACTTCACATCCAGTTGAGCATTTAGAGGCACCACACAAACCAAAAATGGCGGGTTTCGAGTGCCCCCTAGTGCGCGTTTCTTGGTCAAAACCTCCTCGCGTTTGTTCTTCCGTATCTGCAGAGCTTGATGTCGACGCTCATCCTTCTTCAACACATGACGGTTTCGACGAACAAACTCTTTTACGTTTACTTTGCCTGTAAAATAAAGTCTTTTTTTATGATGGGGATTATTTACTAACAAAACATTGTTGCAGGTCACTTCTGAAGTCTTAAGCTAAGAGAGCTTCTAATATGAAGTTTTAATTGAATGATACGTTTTCTAACGCAATATTTAATGAATTTAGACAGATATATTGAATATCTTCTAGCCGCAACTGTATTGTATCTAACCTTTAGAAGCAGCGGCTATGCCCCGTTTAGAACGATGACGAGACTTATGAACTTTGTTGCTTTGCTTCAAGTTTCCGGCGCGATGAGCTTGCTGCATTTTTATTGAATTTATCTCAAAATATTTACAAAATAACACAGCACATGGTTAGCGAAAACATGAGGAATTTGAATCAAATCGGATTTGAATATATGAAACTGTCAACTGTCAAGCTGGTTCATATTGTCATTTTTTAAATTGACAGAAACACTTAAGTTTTGGCATTAACAGTTAAGAAAATTGACATTGATATGATAGGTATCTATTTATTTGCTACCTCCATCACATATGATGTGTTGTTATCCAAAAAACAATTTAATTTCGTTCAATTCCAACAACATAGCGAGGTTTATTGTCGCTGCAAAATGTGACAACCCAGCTTTGGTTAAAAGCTTGCAAAATAAATTACAAATAAAACTCTGTTTTGGGACCAAAATCATCAAATTGAGGTAAACAAAAAATAAATGGCAGCCCTTTTGACATGGTAACATTTTACACGCCAACATCACTGGTCACGTGACATGACGTTGTGGACGTGTCATTCGCGGACAGCTCGTTGGCGGCGTTGTGCAGTCCTTTCTCGCGAAAAGTCCTAGTGGAGTGCTACTAATGAACAAAAGTTGAATGGTTTTAGTCGGAATTAATTGTTAATGTTATAGTTAGGATAGTTATAAAGCAATAATTCAAAATGGGAAGTGAGTATCCTTCGTATATTTCATAAAAAATCCATTTAGACCTCGACACGTATCAAATTAGATTTTAGTGAATTTTGGGTTTTAAAATGGTTTTTCTGTGTTAAGTGTGTATTTATATGGTGTATTTGTTATATTTGCAGTCAAATTCCTCGAAGTTATAAAGCCGTTCTGCAGTATATTGCCAGAAATAGCAAAACCAGAAAGGAAGGTAAGTGAACTTATCATACGTATTTTCACATTGTCCACCCTATTTTTAGATTATTGAGTGCATTATATAGTCGTAATTACTTCTAAGTATCGATATTTCACCTATATGGGTTAGATTCCACGTCGATAATAAGTGAAAGTCTAACCCCAAATCTTTGGTAAACCTAACTGTAAAATATTGTAAGTCGTTTGGACACGTATTTTATAATGAATTCTAACATAATGCTTTGTATTTCAGATCCAATTCCGCGAGAAAGTATTATGGACTGCAATCACTCTATTTATTTTCTTAGTATGTTGCCAGGTAAGCATATTTTATTTACTTAATCTCATATTCTATTATTCAAAGAACTTTTGGCTAAAACCTCTTTTATGAGTCCTAGTTTTACTTATAACACATCTATTAATACAGATTTTTCCTTAAAATTAATATACAGCCATTCTCTTTGTTACCTTATGTTCACCTTAAAACGTAATATTTCTAAATGATAACTGTACAAATTCCTAATAAACAATATAATATTCAACCAAAAAAGATTTACCATTATATCAGTAATTATTTAACACTGATTTGAATATTATAATTATGTTAATTTTATCCTTATTATGTAGCTCGCGGAACAACTAAACTAACAACATTAAGTATAATGTATTACATGCTTGTAATAAATTAAAAATGAAAATACCCATAAATATTACTTTTTAAATATAAAAACATATTATTTCATTGATGATGTGTCAGCCTCTGTTATCAGTTATCAATATTATGTTTCTCACATATGTCTTATCTCATTACAATTTTGGCAAAAGTCTTAAATTATCTGTAACATAGTTGTAATAAAAATATGTTAATTCAACTTTTTAGAGGCATGTAGCTTTAATAGCTAATTAAATAACTTATAACAGTAATTATCATTACCTGGTCTTATTCTTACACAATACCTAACTAATTAAGTAATCATAATGAAGTCAGTTAGGATTTCATTCTTTCTTCATTTAATATTAACTAAGTATCAGAAAATGACTGAAAAACATATAAATATATTATGTCTTATATAAAATTATATGTTTCCTATTAGAATTTGAACACTATTTTAATATAAGTTAACACAATACTTTCAAAACAAAACAGAATTATATATTAATCTTCTGAAATAATAATTAACTTTTTAACAACTTTTTACCACTCTTTTATTTGTAATCAGTTGAGGAGCCACCTATGCAACCATTTTACCTTGTGTATCATCATTATAGGGAGAAAATAGCCAACTATAAAAACTCGTACACCCATATAAATACCAAAATAATAATGGCTACTGTTACTTGAACCAAACCCCTTAATTCCAGATACCTCTATTCGGTATCATGTCATCGGACAGCGCGGATCCTTTCTACTGGATCCGTGTGATCCTCGCCTCCAACAGAGGTACCCTCATGGAGCTCGGTATCTCTCCCATCGTCACATCCGGTCTGATCATGCAGCTGCTCGCCGGAGCAAAGATCATTGAAGTCGGTGACACTCCTAAAGACAGAGCTTTGTTCAACGGTGCACAGAAATGTAAGTGTATTATTTTTGTTGTCTTGTAAATTTACAGGTTGAATTAGGAAGTATGTATTGAGGAATTTTATATCTAAACTTGTACAGAATTTGAATCGTCATTCAAGTTGACCACATGCAATCACAAGCATCCAATTATACTAACTCACCAACAGTAATCAGTTTGGAACTTCATAGTAAAAATAAATAAAAATGATGTATAAACATATAAATTTAATAAAACTTAAAAAGCGCTGAGTACAGTCTGATCTGTTCTACAAACCAGCTCATTTAATGAGACCTTTAGTTACTAATCATTTCCAATAAAAAATAATTCATAGAAATATGTCTATTCTAATTTCTAACCCACTCAATCTCTCCACAGTATTCGGTATGGTAATAACAGTGGGTCAAGCTATCGTGTACGTAATGACTGGTATGTACGGAGAGCCGAGTGAGATCGGAGCCGGAGTCTGTCTGCTGATCATCATCCAACTGTTTGTGGCCGGTCTCATTGTGTTGCTGCTTGATGAGCTGTTACAAAAAGGTTTGTGTTTAAAAAAGTATGTTTTGCTTATTTATGGTTAAGTTTATTTCCTGACTGCACCAAGTATCAACCAAGGAGAGTAAGAATAAGAGAAAGAGAGAGGAGAATCAGTTTTTGCTAGAGTTTACCACTCCATTTCGCCAATATTCTTTCAGTTTAACTTATACTAATGTTGATTAAAGGAAATAAAACAAGAACTGAGTTACAGCACATACTTTTATCATTATCTTCCAGAATATTAGTATCAATCACATAAATGATTATCAATTCACTATTGACAAATGTATTTTCTTATTAAGTACTTAAAAGTACAATTCAGTTAGTTACTAAAAAAAATAATCCTTTACTTAAGTATATGAGAAAATGAGTTAGCATTTGAGTCCATTATAGTATATTATTATGATAGATTAGTGTCTTTGCACTGTCTTGTCAATACTAATATTAAAAAGGGGTAAAATTTGTAATTTCGTTTGGGTGTTCTGGCTAATCTTGGGAATTACGAGTGCGATTCGTTTTTTGTTAGCCACGTTCAACGAGAAGGTTTTGGCTAGTTTTTATCCCGAATTTCTCAAGGGAACAGGCACTACGTGGGAAAACCGCGGAGCGCGCTAATATTTTATAACCTTCTGATTAAATAGAAAGTTAAATCGAAAGGTGAAAGGGTCAAGGACGCATAGCTTCATTTTACATCAAGATATGTTCAATAAATGCGCCTTACATGTCTAACTATATTTCAAGGCCTTTTTGAATATCTAAATATTAAATAAATAAATACTAATTTAAATATTTTCCGAGATTTACATTAACATGTAAATGTCATACTTTTTATTTCAAAACAACCCAAAATAAATGGAGATACTGAATATATAAATGATAATTTTTACATATATTTTTGGATGAGTAAAACCAAGAGTGCTAGTAAATAAAGAAAAAATGTAAAAAAAATAACTTCATTAATATCTACACCACCATATAGTATATTTTTTCTTAAATGCACTTGCAAAACAATATTTTATTAATTGATTGTGTTTGTTCTCAGGATATGGTCTGGGATCCGGTATCTCCCTGTTCATTGCTACAAACATCTGTGAAACCATCGTCTGGAAGGCATTCTCGCCTGCTACTGTCAATACCGGTTAGTACAACATTATATAAATATGATTACTGTTTTTTTAATCATCATATTCGTAATAAATACGAAGTCATTTATATTATTTTCACCCCATCGCCATTCCATACCCAATTCAGTGAAGCAAGATAAATCTTTTTCTGTGGGAGTCCTTTCAAAAACAAGTAAAAAGTGCAAAAGCTACGACTCATAGCCCATAGCAACCAAGATGCATTAACTGATTGGCTTTTGCTAACTAAAATATAAAATGTCTCAAATTATGATACAAATAAACGTTAGTTGAACGCTCTATAATTAACTCTCAAGTCTTGGTACTATAGTATATTTTGTACCTAGATGTAGTAGTATCAGTTAATTAGATTTCATAATACAAACTTAAAGCTTAGTTAGGGAATATGCTAGGGGTAAATGATATAATGCCATGAAGCAGTTATTAAAAGCGATCGTTCGTCAGGGCGCGGCACGGAGTTCGAGGGCGCGGTGATCGCGCTGTTCCACCTGCTGGCCACGCGGCCCGACAAGGTGCGCGCGCTGCGCGAGGCCTTCTACCGCCAGAACCTGCCCAACCTCATGAACCTGCTCGCCACCGTGCTCGTGTTCGCCATAGTCATATACTTCCAGGTGAGAGGCGGTGCCTTTATACGAATATCTTCATCATTTTTCCTTAGGTGAGGTGTCGGGTCTGCTGTAGGACAGTTGAAAATCTAAAGGCTTCCTAACCAACACGGTCTGATTGTCTAATGGTGTAGCAGCTGAGACAAAATCAAACACAATTGACTAGTTTCAGTGTATTATATCTCGCCAAGAAGTTTCTACTGCTTAACTTTGGTCGGTATCATTGAAGTTAATAATAAATTTTGTTAAGGGTAAAGAAATATAAAAACGCGATGACATTATTATATTTCTTTTACAATAATACGCCCAAAACTCAGTGATTTTATTATCACTAGAATTCAGAGGGTATGTACAAATGAGCCTCATAGAACCAAAAAAGCAAAATTAAATAAAAATATTTAACTTAAAGGTACTTAAATGTTCGGATGACACTTATATGAACCCGCTGGTCCGCAGGGCTTCCGCGTGGACCTGCCCATCAAGTCGGCGCGCTACCGCGGCCAGTACTCGTCCTACCCCATCAAGTTGTTCTACACCTCCAACATCCCCATCATCTTGCAGTCGGCGCTCGTCTCCAACTTGTACGTCATCTCACAGGTCTGTACTATTCTACTTCTTATTGTAGTCAGTAGATTTTTTTTTGTTGGATAGGTTCTTATCTTGAGATATTTCAATACGCTCTTAATGATAGCAATAATTTCATTAAATTAAACTTGAAATACAAATTTTCTCGATGGTAAGATGTTAAGAACTAACAAAGATTTGGGAATGTAAAAAAATTTTAAGGTCCGAGTTTATGTATGAATAGATCCTACCAATATTATAAATGCGAATGTTTGTGAGGATGTACATACAATTAGGTATGTTTGTTACTCTTCCACGAAAAAACAACTGGACGGATTTGGATGAAACTTTACAGGAACATAGATTATACATCAGAATAACACATGGGATACATTTGATCCATCGTTATGATGTTAGCATTGTTTGTTACCGTGTGTCGTCCGTGGCCCGGCAGATGCTGGCGGTGAAGTTCAGCGGCAACCTGCTGGTGAACCTGCTGGGCGTGTGGGGCGACGTGGCGGGCGGCGGGCCGGCGCGCGCCTACCCGGTGGGCGGGCTGTGCTACTACTTCAGCCCGCCCGAGTCGCTGGCGCACATCGCGCGCGACCCCGTGCACGCGCTGCTCTACATCCTCTTCATGCTGGGCTCGTGCGCCTTCTTCTCCAAGACCTGGATCGACGTCTCCGGCTCTTCCGCTAAGGATGTAAGTCTTCACTCACATAATATTTTAGTTGTATTGTACCGTAGGCTGGTCTCTGTAACTTACGAAGATAGCCTGTATCAAGTATTTTTTTTTTATATTTTTAAGCAGCCAAAAATGGCGTTTATTTACATACAAATCATGTCAAAGTTCGATATGTTAAGTAGGTTAAGCTAATCACGAAGTTCTTATTACCTAACGTGATTTATCATCACTACATAGTATAAAATAAAGTCGTCTCTTTTTCGTGTCTGTCTGTTTGTCTGTCTGTATGCTTAAATCTTTAAAATTACGCAACGGATTTTGATGCGGTTTTTTGTAATAGGTAGAGTGATTCAAGAGGAAGGTTTTTATGTAAAAAAATTCCCGAAATTCCCACGGGAACGGGCACAACGCGGGTAAAACCGCGGGGCGCTGCTAGTAATCGATAAAACCGAAACCGACAATTTGATGTGTCCTCTCTAAGGCAAACTTTACTATGCCCATATACTAATAAAATTGTGTTATCAAATCAGGATCGCACTAAATATGATGAAAGTACAAAAATCTTTGTTCCACAAAGTGGTTCGTAGGCATTTAGAGATGTGAGTTGCTCTCGATTGTGATCTAGATTGATAAAGTGAAAGTCAACGGTTGCGTAACGTGAACTTCGTGTTCATAGCGCTTCGGGCGATGTAACCGGCTGGTTTTAAGTGTTTTCGGTTAACTAATTCAGTTCTGACACCATAAGAAGTGTATATTTACAGTTGTAGCCTCAAACAAAAGGACTTGTCATATTTCGCAATCTATACTGGCCAAAGCACTCCTGGAAAACACCCCTTTATCTTCTAGTTTAATGAGATTTATTAATACATAATCTATGTCCTCGGCAAAGCGCTTCTGTAAAACATCCCCTTATATTCTAGTTTTATTCGTTATGTTAACACAAATTAATTGTCTATTTGCAGGTTGCGAAGCAGTTGAAGGAACAACAGATGGTGATGCGCGGCCACAGAGACAACTCCATGATCCACGAGCTGAACCGCTACATCCCGACGGCGGCGGCGTTCGGCGGGCTGTGCATCGGCGCGCTGTCGGTGCTGGCCGACTTCCTGGGCGCCATCGGCTCGGGCACGGGCATCCTGCTCGCCGTCACCATCATCTACCAGTACTTCGAGATATTCGTCAAGGAACAAGCGGAGATGGGCGGCATGAGCACGCTTCTCTTCTAAACTCGTTGTAGGCCCGCGGCCCCGCCCCGCGGCCACCAGTGTTCGTGTGCGTGACGCAGTGTGGGTTATGTGCTATTTATATTAAATGAACTTTATAATAAAATAATTTACAAGTACAGACTGCTTTTTCATGTCCCGTGCATTGTAATTATCATTCGAGTTGTAAGTTTTATATTTTTTATGTTGTTGTTCATGTTTATCCAACTTTGTTAAGGATGTCTTGCAAGGCTTAAGTTAATTAAGTTTGTGTTGGATCGTTATTAACATAAGATATGTAAGTTGAAGTAGATTAGTGCACGTCGGTTCTGTGTCGTGGTCAGAATGCATGTGTGATAGTTTATAGGATTTTTCACTTTATCACATGACAGTAAATTAAAGAATTTAGAATGAACTCTCTCGTATTAATTTCAATGTTGAGTTACTAACTGCCCTACACTTACTTCGGAAGGAAATGGCGTTGTGCATCAACACAAGCCAATAAAATGTCTCACGAACGTATTACAGTAATTGTAACTTTATTCTCCTCACTAGACATGCAAATACAAGAAGAAAAAACAATTCACATTACCCTTAACAAAACACGACTAAATATGGTAACAAACTTATGTACAGAACAAAATGAAAACGTGTTGAGCTGTGTAGTATACATAGTTACATACAAGACATTGAGATCTTAGGAACATGGTAAGAGATCGCAAGTGATCGTCACAACATGAGAACAGTAATGGCACGGACTAAACGATTACAAGTAATAGGCACTTCGGAGGAAAGGCGCCGATCGCGGTACTAATTCAATATTATAGGGCCAAGGGTAGGTAACACTGACGTTACTATAGGGTGGCAAAGACAACCCTTACGAATAATTTGTCATCGATCGAAGTAGTTACACCACTGGCAGGTAAATAGCCTAAGCTAGTTCCTATACACATGTGAGAGTTCACACAAGGTTGTTAAGATCTAGGCTTTACTATGGAATCTAATACATTACATATAGTTTTTATGAATTAATATTGACACCCAGACCTCAATACACAATAGGTAATTTTAATTAACCATTGTCTAGTCTTATAACATCCGTATTCACAAACATTTCTAAGCTAAGAGCATAAGAATGCCACGCAATTAATTCCTATTTCTACTTTAATTTAGAAAATGGTTTTGTACTGATATGCGTTCGGATGACGCAGTGTCGTTTGTGAATACGGTGGTTAATATTCTAATTAAAAATAGCCTATAATTTGATTTGGTTGATTATACCCAGACAAACTTTAAAACCATACTCTAACTAACCCAACCCCTATCTAAAAATATATTCATAAAATGCCTGTTTATATAAAAAAATAATTCTAAATAAAGGCACCTGGTAATACATAAATTTGTACAGGGTCTCTGTATTAGCAATTGAAGCGCGTGTATCGAAGACCTTGTGGGTTTTCTAACAATGCCGTGTTTACGTCAAGATAATCGGTTCTATTCTGCAAAATAACGAAGAACGCTACTTCATAAGACCGTTAACTGGCTAGGGGTCTATTGTAGATGTTTTCTTCAGATTATATTACAACCATTATAGGTTGAGCTTCCGTCATCCATCAATACTTTTTTTTCCAATGACCCCTAGAGCCGCATACGACTAAATATTTGTAGTTCTCATCTATAACTACTCATCTATGTCTACAAGGATACTGTATGTATATTTACGTACGTTATTTCAAACCCGTGCCATAATCAATATTATATTTTGTGTAAAAATTCTGTCGATTGGTCCCTTACCAACAGAAAAATAAAAGAAATTCAGATGTAAACGTAAACGTAATATTTATCTTGTACAAAAAAACGTAATATTCTTTATGCAAGTATATAATCTTCAAAATTACTCAAGATTAACATAAAAATGTCCTCAATAAATCATGATTACACATCTCTATTATTTACTGCAGCCCCATTTCTATATCATTTGCAATATTTCAATATAAATTAAGCAGAAATTTGCGACGTAACTGTGATTAATCAAACTCATCAAATTATATGCTTTTCCAAGCACAAAATTAAATGCAATGAAATTTGCTTTTTGTCCCAGATTGTTCGTTTCTATGCAAATAAATTACCATTCAAGAGAAGTATCCACGTCATAATGTCGCTATATTTTTTCCTTTCCCAGACAATTATTACACAAATTAGAACTGAACTGTACTTTCAATATAATTATTTTTCAGTTAACCATCTGTTTTGAAACTCACAACGCCCGATTACGAAGCAAATCAACAATAAAATATATTTTATATAAAATCGACGAAGTTACATACCTAAAAGCAGTATATTATATCACTATAAGTTTTTGCAATAAGTTATATACAAAGCTATATCTATGTATTATATGTACTAGTCAACCTATACCACTGCTCATTATAGTAAGTTATTGCATTATACTTTACATTAGGTGTGAATGTTCCATTAAATGTAGAAAGATAAAAAAATAATCTCAACAAATATAAGTTCATGCAGAAACATTTTATTTAGTTAACAACATCTGCGTAAGGAGAAAAAAGAAAACAAATAAAAATAACCATAGGAATAACAGTGCCAATTATAAACTAAAAGTGGGATAAAATTACTTGACTTAATTTAAGAATTAAATTCACACACTCGACGGGGCGTCAATAACGATGCCTCCTCGTTACCCCGTTACGCTATAACCCCTGCAATCAATATCATCAACAGTTACTTTAAAAATTATACTATTTAGATACACATGTCTAAAAGATGACTCAAACCGATATAATAAAATATAATCTAAAAAATATCAACAAAAAAACTATTTCAGAGTCGCGCCTCGCTCCACCCAGAGGTCCTCAGGTCCTATCTATGCTATATCCTAAACTAAGTGATTTCGCTAATTCAATCTTGTGTCATTTGTACATGCGTATAATAGCACTTAACAATTACAACTATATCTTTAGAATATGCATATTTATCGATTATAAAAAACGCATTGAATGTTACAAGCTACTTTCAAAATCATTGAAACCAAATTATATAGATGTTAGTAATGGTTACAGTTGTATTTCAAGAGTTGCTCTTACAAACAATAATGTATTAGCATAACATCAGCATTTTGCATATGAGGAAAACATTTATTGTCCACATTGTATTTCACTTTCAAACAGAACATTGAGTGAAAGTCGGCACTAGTGAGACACAATAACTGTAATCACTTGTAGTTTCCAAATGCTGAAACGGGAAGACTTGTGAACCGTGACACTGTCGGCAAACTGCTGAAATCATTTCATACACAAGCATGACAAAATGGCGGCGCACCGTTCCGTGTTGTATACCGTAAAAGCGTCGTTAGGCGACCGTTTCGATTTCCTCCTGAATGGGTGCTTGTTCGGGCGATGGTAAAGTTTTAGGTGGCGCACTGTAAGGTAGAGTTTTCAGTTTCCGAGCTTCGCGCTTCTGTTTCTTTTGTTGCATAATGAGCCTTAGTTGTTCGAGTTTGCATTTGGTCTTGGAGTTTTCCATGGCGAATGTTTTGGCGGTGTCGCATTTCTTGCATTCGGCGTGTCTCGCGCAGGCGGGCTCGAGCCGCGAGCCGCACGGGCACTCGCCGCGCTCGCGCCGCCCGTGGCCCTCGCACTGCCCGTGCCCGCACGTCGGCTGGCTGCAGCTCACACATTTAGAATCTTCCAAGCTACTCGTTGAACATGAATGCTTTGTCTCCTTCTGGAAAACAGAATTTAGCTATAAGACTCAAGGTCATTGTTTTAAACACATGTTGCAAGGCAAGGCTCGTTATTGTCAGTCTTGGTTACTTTAGTACAGACTACATAATACATACACCTATTAGAGGACTGTAAAAGTATCAACAGGTGATATAAATAAGGATATCATTAATTAACAATATTGGAGGTCTTTAAATGGTCTCTAAACTCAAATACCATAGTAATTTACCCGAGTTTTTGTTAGTTTATTACACTAGTTAATTTAACTACAACAATTTAGACTTCATTAAGTAATGATAAGATTACATTAATGTGACATTACATTGTGCTGTTACTCACAAGACAATTATAATTTCAAACAATATGGTCATTTAGAATACATTTGATACTAGTCAATAGTTGTTTGTTTTTACCAAGTTAACATAGACATAAAAGTAACTATTTACCTGTGCTAGGGTGATGGGTGGGGCAGCACACAGCAAGTCATTTAATATGTGTATAATAGTAGAAATATCTCTCTTTGGTCGGCCATATCTGAAAACAAAACATTATTTGCTTAAAACTTTAAAATGCAATAAAATACTAAAACAGTGTAGACTTGTTTACATTAAACATTAATCATTTCATCTGATAAAAGAATAGTTTCCTTTATTCTTAAACCAACACCATGATAACGGACATTTGCAATTTATAAAAATAATCTTTGATTATTTGTTTGCGAATTTATGTTTTGTTATACACATCAACATACCCAGGTTTTACCAAGATCCTTGTAGGAATTTCGGGATAAAAAGTTCTCATAATCCTTGCTCATGCCTATTGATGAAATTCGCGTAAAAATACATTCAGTTATGAGTTTTATAACAACACAAACTGATACAACACAAAGACAAAAGACAAAGGAAGGAATTTTGTTTAATAAGAATTGTAATTTAACAATAAACACCACACATTGCTCACCTGTCTTGCAGTGCTGGATTCAGTGTTCCAGAGAAGGTCCCTGAGTAAATCCCTTTGCCATGATGTTTCATGGACTCTATCACAGCCCCGGAACCAATCTTGGAGCGCACAGCCTCTTCTGTTGCTCTGAGATCTATTTTATTAGTCAAAACCTCCTTCGATAACTTCTTTAATTTCTGCGTCAAATTCTTGGAAGCCTCTATCAAAGCTTTTGTGTCTACCACAGGGGTGGGAGATGATCTCTGTGGTTTCTTTGGTGCTTCGGGAGCTTTGAAGGTCTGCTTTGATGTTGACGGAGAACTCTCATCACTTTGACTACTGCTAGGTTGCAGTATCAACTTCCTCGAGTTGGTAATGTATGGCTCTGTTCGCGAGGTAGATGCTTGAGTCGTATTACTGTCTTGGCGACTCTGCATTCTTTTCTTGTGTTTATTCACAACTGACTGCATAAATGCCTTCTGCTTGTTCTGTCCTATAGGGTGTTTGAACTTGGAGGTTTTATGCAACAAATATTGGAAGCGTTTATTTTTGAGAGGTTCATTTATACTTTGGAAGGATGGCAGGGTGGTGGCATTCAGCTCCTGGCCATGACTAGTAGTGGCCAGGTTGGATATCTCCCTGTCCATCATAGTTTCATCTTGATCCTCAAATAGCCCTTTGTCAACTGCACTGTTGAACAGATTCTCCATAGGATATTCATCTATGGTGCTTTCAGCAAGGAATGAACTTTGATCAGTGAAATTATCTCCACTGTCATCACTAAGGGTGCTGTCAGGGGTGTGAGACATTGCGGGGCACGGCTTGTCACTCATGGCACTTGTGGAGGGTATCACATCATCAGTTAACTTATTTTGGGATAAAAAGTCTATCAAGTTATTTTTGACAGAGTTAACAATGGCTGCCTCTCTCTCTGAGGCAGATAGGTCGATGGGGTTTGAGACCAGGTTTGACAGTGATTTAATAGGCGACTGTTCATTTTCCATTGAAGTTTCTGATAGGTCTGAAAGTGTACAATTAGTTGTATCTGCAGATTCATCTTTGTCTTCGTATCCTTCAATTTTTTCTCCAAACTTCTCTTCAGCCATGGAGCGGTACAGTTCAAAAGCATTCTGTAACATCTCCAAGTCATGTTTTTGGAAGAGAACTGTTTGTGTTTCTTTATTTTGCTCTTTGGGGACATCTTCGGGAAGAGGAGGTGGTGTTGTTTTCTGTGGGGTGGTCTGAGGACTGGGCGTTTCCCTGCCATCACTTTTTGACCTGGTAGATGTAGATGTGGAAGTGGAAGCAGTCTTGGTAGGTGTGGAGGTCCGCAGGGAGCGAGAGCTACTCGATGATCCCGAGTTGAGTGTGGACAGCTGGAGCTGGATCAACATCATGTGGTCTCCTAACCGCATGGTCAAGTTGAGGGGTGATTTACCACTCAAAAAATCATTTACTTGTGAATCATTCAGAGACTCAAGAGCTTGCATCACAGAATTTTCAGGCCTTTGGCTCTGGAAACAATAAATGACACACAATGTTAGAATTAACATTAGTAGAGATAGCTGTAATCAGTTTGATTAGTTTCACTTTGTTGTGAAACACGTGATATCAATGGTGGAGGATAGTTTCGAAACATGGCACTCACCAGCAGGCCCGTCTCGACGCTCGGCAGGAGTATGACCCTGGATCCATCCAACAGACCATTTTCTTCCAACGTGCCCTCCCTCAATTGTCTGCGAAGATAAAAACTAACGTCACTATCCTAGTCAAATAATGCTGATGCGTCATCGTATCGACATATTTCCGTGATATGTTTGACAATAGAACGCTTGGCGTCCGCTCCATTATCACCCACCTTTCGCGATGCAGCAGGCATATTCGATCCTTGGACACCTTCAATTTCTTAGACACTAGTTTCTTGAGATGTTCCACTGTATTTTTAACGTTCAAACTGATAGAGAAATTACCACCCGTAGTCGTTTGTATATTCAGCGTTATGTCCGTAGTTTGGGACGAGCCACACCCGTACACTTCAGTCCCTGTAGCGCGTTCCATGATTTGCACATATATTATACTACGATTATTCGATAAAACACTGTTTAAAACTACGGATGATCCCTATCTGGGAATATAAAGCTATTTTATTTCAGGGTAGAATTAACAGGGTCACGCCAGACCCCCAGTTTTTTTGATGTGGCCGTCAGTGTGACCAGTTACATTCGCGATATCCCGTTATTTTTTTTTTACAACAGCTGATGCGAATCGCTGTGCTTTTTACGTTCCATTCCACATTTATTTTAGGTATTATATTGGTTTAAGGACTATAACATGAGCGAAAATTGAATGTATTCTTTATTTTTTGGCAAAGAAACTAATTACAAAAACAGTAATGAAGGTAAATACTTTAAAACATGTCATAATATTACTACTGTTTTAAATATGAATACCTATTATGCGTGAAATATAGCGCCTCGGATAAGGCAAAATGAACGGAACAAATAAATCACATGACGTCATTACGACGCACTCATAGAAGTTTGTGCGGCAAATTTAAAAGTTGAAACTATTTTTTACTTTTGTTAGCTCAAGTGTCATCATAAGATAAATTCAAAATTTTATTATCTTGAGGCTTGAGTCATTATTATGAACTTCAGTACATTAAAAAAATATCCGCGGTTAAAAGTAGATCTTTAGGTCATATTGTAGTATTGCCAGCCAGCAAGCCTCACCCACGTAATAAGGGAATCCTAGCAATGACGTAAGTAAGTATGAAAGATGACGAATGTATGACGCGTTTAGACATATTAGAACTGCTTCGTTTTGCATTACATACTACACACATACTATATATATACATGGTGACGGCTAATCCCATTGCTAATGGAATAAATAACTAACGTCCGATGATGTCGCAATTGGAAAACGCAAAACGCAAGATTTTATAAAGATGGATGTATGTTTTTGTTTCTCTTTCAGGCAAAAATTACTGAACGGAAATTGAAGATAGGTACTTTGGCAGTAAAGATGCATCATAAGTATATGAACAGAAGCCGATTTTATATATTTCCTACGGGATGGGAAAAGTGCGGATGAAACTACGCTGGCAACGACTAGAAACCAATAAAACAAGATGATTATCCTCAACCTCTTTATTTACCCAGCACCTAACATTGGTAAGAACAACATATTAAGTGGACTTCTATCACAGCATCATTTCATAACACATTTTCTTAATTATTACATTTAAATTAATTATTTTATTATACTTATATATTAGAAGTCATTAAAAGTAGTATAAAATGCGTTAAATAAATTACTATTTTGCCGACAGGAAAATAATAAAACTATACTTTGATTAATATAAGTTTACATGAATTTTGATAAAATAAATAAAGAGTAAATTGTACATAGGTTAACATTGTATTGGATTAATAGACTACTTGAATAAAATTATTACAAGTTTGTTAAAAATCACAGACAATAAATTCGTGGTTATACCACTTAAGATGTAGAATATGATGAAAATAAAAATAAATAACAAATTAGCTATAACTTTATTGTACTAAAGTGCTTGGCGCGTATTTGAACAATACTTTACTTTTACGTAGGTACACATTTAGCTTTAAATTTTGATGTTAATGTCAGCTTTTCGCGCCGTTTTTTATGTCAGTATTTAAAATCGTAATAATGGCAATACAGTGGTGATAGCACTTTGTAACATTACGTGCGAGTGATACTATAGGTGTAGCTAGCATATTTTATAACATGTTTATACAATAATAAGAACTATGTGATTCCCTCAAATTATGCTACATTCATACAAGTACATACAAACCGGTACTTTTCGTTCAATGATCTAGGAAGGTATAAACTATACTTAAAATTGTATGTTCCATTAATTTTGACACTGTATTGGCCCCAAAGACAAGTAAAATAAAATAGTTTACAATAATAGTATAGTTGGATCAATGTTATAATTTTGTTGATTATGGCTTAAATATTGTAAGGTTTAAAACTTAACATTAACAATTCATAACGTAATAAAAATGAGTCCAGTCAAAGTTATTTAAGTTTTACAAAGGATTTTCCTTTGTAACTAAAAGTATTTTATAGTAATTCTTTGCCATATTCTTAGCTTGATAATTAACTCATGTTTGCCGTAAAAATTCACTGTTTAAGACTAAGACAGATAAAATATATTTAATAACATAATTTGTCCTCTTAAATAAGGTATCTCTCGTAACATGTAAAAAGTATGTATATAAAGGTTAAATTACAGCAAAAGCAGGACAAATGCATTAAAATAAAATTGTAAAATGAATGGTAACAAAATTATAGGACAGGTCTACTAAATAGGACCAACTTTACGTTGAACTGTTTGCCCAGAATAAATATAACCTAACTGATATTATAAATGCGAAGTTTGTGATGATTTTATTTTGTTGCTCTTTCTTTTTTTTTACAAAGCTCTCCTTTGTGATCATTTTCTTATAGTGTGGTTTCTACACCAAAATAGCGGGTGAAACCGTGCTAGCTTATTCGCTATGTATGCTTTTTCAATAATCTTTTATGTACGCGAGTGGAATTCCGAAGTTTCTATTACTTTTATTGTTTAGTAAATTTTAGGATTTCAATCGTTTGATTGAGTATAATTCAGGATCCGAACTCCGCAGTTTAATTACAAATATTATTTTAATTGATTGTGTTTAGTTCAGGAGTCAAACTTCATAGTTTGCATTTTATTATTTTCTTGATTGTGTATAGCTCAGGATCTGAAGTGGTTGGTGTTGTAGCAATTTAATTGATTATGTATAGATATAGCTCAGGATCCGAACTCGTCAGTTTCGTTGTCAATTTCAGCGAATACGTATCCGCCGCGGCCATCCATTTGTAAGTAGTGGTCGTGATGCTTCCACAGAGACTTGCGGTGAGACACCGTGAACAAAGATATGCCCATCTGGAAACAATAACATAGCATTTGGTGTATGGAGAATATTATGTAGTAGTGAAATATTGACTTGTAATTTAAATTATATAGACAAGAATAGATGGAATATTTAGGTTGTGTAGGATTTGATACAGGTATAAATAAATGATAATGCATTTATATCTCAGAACAAACCAGTTTAAGATTCAGGTTATAAATTACATTGTAATGGGAACAGATAATACAGATATTTTTATATTTGCACCAAGTATTGAGTTTGTGCTACGTTTTATACACCCATGCAATCTTCAACTATAATGCCTTTTATCAAAGAAAATTTTCGTTTCATTGTTATTTTCTAAGTGGCGGACAATTTTTTTTTTCACTCAAGAAACTACCCTATTAATCACTCACCTCTCTACAATATTGGTACATTTGTCCTTCCACATCGACGGAGACCGCGCTGGTGCACTCATCCAGGATCGCGAACTGGGGCTCGTGGTAGAACAGGCGCGCCATCTGTACGATACAATATAATGCATATAAGTATAGGTGATTTATTATGAAGGAACCTAGATTTTGTCAGATTTGATTGAGGCAATTTTTTTAAGTAGAAAGCGTAGATGAGTAAATTTAAAATTTTGATAGTTTTGGTGTCGGATTGTTTTATTAATCATACCAGAAGCTGCACCAGAGAAATCATACATTACAGAATTCACCCTTTAGAGAATCGTCACAGAAGACTTTCTTCTTTGTCTATTCAAAACCAAAATTGTAGGCTCATCTAACCTTCTAAGTAGGCAGCCACTCATAAAGTCCTTAGGCAACCACTCAAACACTTTTTAGTCCCCATAATGGGGGTTAAAAAGTGTTTGTCTGTATATCGCTGTAGGCGTATACTGCATTAGTCTATGGCTGCAGGGGTGTACTGTACTAGTGTGTGTCTGGCTGCAAGTGTGGTCACTTGGCTGCACTAGTCTGCATCCTACAGGTGTGTACAGTAGTATGTGTCGGTGCAGGCGTGTACTACAGTAGTGTGTGGTGCAGGTGTGTAGTACAGTAGTGTGTGGTGCAGGTGTGTAGTACAGTAGTACGTGTGGGTGCAGGTGTGTAGTACAGTAGTGTGTGGTGCAGGTGTGTAGTACAGTAGTACGTGTGGGTGCAGGTGTGTAGTACAGTAGTGTGTGGTGCAGGTGTGTAGTACAGTAGTGTGTGGTGCAGGTGTGTAGTACAGTAGTGTGTGGTGCAGGTGTGTAGTACAGTAGTGTGTGGTGCAGGTGTGTAGTACAGTAGTACGTGTGGGTGCAGGTGTGTAGTACAGTAGTGTGTGGTGCAGGTGTGTAGTACAGTAGTGTGTGGTGCAGGTGTGTAGTACAGTAGTACGTGTGGGTGCAGGTGTGTAGTACAGTAGTGTGTGGTGCAGGTGTGTAGTACAGTAGTGTGTGGTGCAGGTGTGTAGTACAGTAGTGTGTGGTGCAGGTGTGTAGTACAGTAGTACGTGTGGGTGCAGGTGTGTACTACAGTAGTGTGTGGTGCAGGTGTGTAGTACAGTAGTGTGTGGTGCAGGTGTGTAGTACAGTAGTGTGTGGTGCAGGTGTGTAGTACAGTAGTACGTGTGGGTGCAGGTGTGTAGTACAGTAGTGTGTGGTGCAGGTGTGTAGTACAGTAGTGTGTGGTGCAGGTGTGTAGTACAGTAGTGTGTGTACGCACGGCGACGCGCTGCTTCTCGCCGCCGGACAGCACGTCCATCCAGTCCTCGACGGCGTCCCAGGCGCCGTCGCGCCGCGTGAGGTACTCCAGCTGCACGCGCTGCAGGTACGACCACAGCTGCGCGTCCGAGCGCCCGCGCCGCACCATCTCCTCGCGGGTTTGAGGGTAGATTATCTGAACAACATTATGTGGAGTGCTGAGTATTGGTTTTAGTACAGTAAGGCAGCGGGCGGCAACCTTTTGGCGAGGCCACAAGATGGCAACATGAAGTAGGGACCGGCTGCACTTGTAAAATTATAATATCCTACTGGGCCAATTGTTATACATACAAATGGACAAACTAAAGACAGGAACAAGTAAATACCTGGTCTCTGAGCGTTCCGAGCGTCATGTACGGCCTCTGGGGCACGTAGAACAGTTTTCCCTTCGGCGGCTTGGTGAGAGTGCCTCCGAATATCGGCCACAGCTCGCCCAGCTGTCGGAACATGGACGACTTGCCGCAACCGTTCGGACCGCACACTAGTACGTTGATACCGGACCTGGGGAATTTAAATTATTTATTTGTATGAGAGACATGGTAATTAAATGTATATATTTGTATGAGTCATGGAACAAGAGCGATCTTTTTGAGAGGGGATACAGATCCAAAACGTAGAGGCCGTTTGAATATGTTTAATGTAATGTGTAACAACTGCAGAGACACACTCCCGACTAAATCAGTACATGTCTGCCAATATGTTGCTGTAGAAATAGGGACTATTGCAGGTCATGAAAAGAATAATATAGGACAGTGGACTATGGGACTGAAGTTTGGATGGACTGGAAGTTCCAGTCGGTTAGTGGCTAACTCGGTGGAGCTAAGATATACGGTCTATAACTGAAACACTGTTATAAAGTGTTATGTCTCTTTTGCTCTTTGCAAAATAGCGTGTCCGAAATTGATAAATAATTTGATATCTAAAGTCCAGTTAAATACACTTTAATTAATAAGGCACTTAACAATAAGAATATCTCTTTAATTGTATCTCTTTTCTTCATTTCTGCATTGCGAAGAGAGTAAGCTTATATTGACCAAACTCTATGGCCTCTATGGCCTCTATGACCTCTATGACTCTATGACCAAACTCTATGAATGATCAAAACATATAATTGAATACTGGCACTTACTTGACTTCGAAAGTGAGTTCCTTGATGAGTATGTCCCCGTTGGGAGTCACGAGCGGCACTTTATCGAACTTGATGATCTTGTCCTGGTAGATGATGCGGCCCGCGCCCGGCGTCAGCGCCAGCTGGCCCTCTGGAATACATAGACTAAGTTATATACTTGGTTATATACATGAATACTACATAGAGTATTACAAATAACATTTAAGACAGAGGCGAACGCAATAGACTCTTGTGTTGTATTTTGTGTTGTTTTATCCTCCTCATTGATATCTTCAGTGAGATGGGAGGCCTTTGCCCAGCAGTGGGAGATTACAGGCTAATACTACTACTACTATTTGGTGTGACTTTCTGTGGTGAACGAGCGGAAGCTAGGGGAAGCTCCGAGCTTATATTTTAGATTTTTTACTATAACTTCGTTGTGATTTCATATAAATTTTATTAAATTCAGGTGTTATATGTACAACATTAATTAGTGGTAGTGTGTCACAACCAATGTTGAGTTTTATTTGTTTCAAGGGTGACGTCTTCTAATAAATAAGCCACATTCAAGAGGAAGGTTATAAACTATTTTTTTTCCCAAAATTCTCACAGGAACAGCCATAATACGGATAAACCGAGGTGCTAGTGCTTCAGCATCGTATTCAAACCTATATTTATTGTGCAGTTTCTCTGACAATACCAACAAACAACTAAACACAATCGTTACCCGTGTTCCCGTTGCCCACGGGCCGGTCGACCATGGTCCGGGAGTAGTTCCCGCGGTTGATGTCGTCGAGCACGAGGCGCAGCTGCGTGACGCGCGCCGTGAGCCCGGCCAGCTTGCTGAGCTCGCGGCCCGACAGCACCAGCCGCCCGATACCTTCCGCCATTTTCACTAACATACGGCCGTATGTGTAGTAATGCTGCAATTACAAAATATAAATATCATAAATTTAAGAGCAAGGCTCTTGTCGGTGAGTCCGATGCAGACTTCTCCATCTATTCTTATTCAGCGCAAGCTCTACATCTCTATACGACATGACAGACATTTTTTCTTTAATCTGACTCATGTAACTTTATGTATCTGTCATGCATGTCGTATGAGATGTCCTATCATCTTCCCTCTCCTTTTTTCTATTTTATAAATAAATAAAAATAAAATAAAAAATCCTTGACCATGCTAAATAACATCTTAGTTACATACTGTTACTTATTTATTATTTTCTGCTTATACATATATTTTTAATACTAATACATACTACTTTTATAATAAAACGTTAATTGGGCTTGGTCCCAGTCCCAGGTTGGTTAGGTTGGGTAAAGGCCTAAATAAAATTAATATAGGTGAGTATTCAATATTATAAATGCAATTGTTTAAATATTTAAGTAAATACGATTAACAATAGACGGTTTAATTCGCCAAACCAATTTGCATGTCATGTTTTTATGATATTCTTTATTGAACATATTCTATATTTCACTGTCTACATAATAGTTCATATTATAAATGCATAAACCGGAATTTCGTGATTAAAAGTATTGGAAAAGTACATTATGAGTAAGTTAGTTCACTGGAGTCTCCTATAATCTTTCTATTACAGTTCACCATAATTAGTTTAGCGGTTAATCCATGAAAGCGTAACCCACAGCCTATCGCACTTGTAATCTTATACTAAAAGCAATTCCCGTAATTGTATATTATAGTAGTTATAAATAACTAATTTACCTTAAACCGATCATTTTCGCTGCCAGTCGTCAACAGATTGTGGTCTATAGCGAAGAACGGTCGGGACACCGCGTAGAAACCGACTGTTATTGCTATGTCTGCAACATTCAAACATTAAAACAATTAACCTTTTGTTCACCCAACATTATAAGTCCACTCAAATTGGACCGACGCAATACGAGAACGTTAAACCCATAGTTTTTACAGTTAGTTGCTATATAAACTATTAATTTATATTATGTTGGTTGGTTACGAAATCTACAATTTCAAGAGCACTATGTTTTAAACCACTTAAGTTTTTAACCACCTAATTTGTGCACCTTCTCCCTGCACTGACATCTTTGATGAGATGAAAGGCCTTTGGCCTGCAGTGAGACATTACAGACTAATCACTTTATGGCTAAAAACCATAGACAAAAATCAAAGACAATATTCAAAATACTCACATTTAGCGATGATATTGTCTATGAATCCCATGAGCACCCTGAAGTTGAGGAAGTTCCGCAGATGTCTGGTCAGCTTGTAGAAGCTAGCGAGTATTGTCAGTTGTTCACGGTTGTTACCCTGAACAGATATGAAAGTAAGTTTATGTGTCAAATGTTGAACATATGGTTCATTTGAATAAGTGGCAAGTAAAGTGTTCCCGGGATAGGATATGGATTAAATGATCTTTCTTTAATCCGGGATATCTGCAGATTCGGATTATTGGTGTAGTGATCCACGGATATCCTTTTCCTTTCCCGGATATCGGTCAAACCACTTGATTGATTGATGAGTTTATATTAATTAAGATTTATTTTATTTGAGAAAGGTTTCATGGTAAATTTCATTTTTAGCTTTGATTGAAAAGGTAACGGAAATGAATAAACTGGAATTTTAATTTTTAAACATTATCGTTGTAATAATTTACCTGATAGAAAGCGATCTCTTCCGAGTTCGTTATAAGCCTTGAATTGACGTATCTGAATTCTCCCTCCAATTTCTGTTCTTGTACTGTCATACGAGCTGTAACAAACAAGCGTAAATTTTTGTTAGTTTAGTATCATAGAAATAACATAAGGTGAAACGGTTTCTATGTCTTTGTAAAAAAATACTGTTTCCGTGTAAAACGTTTTTTAATCCTATGCATGACGAAAATGAAAAAAAATTAACATGACACATTGACAATATTTAACATCTTTAAAATATTACGAAGTATATATTATGTTTGATGGTGATATTGCTATCAGGTAGAAATAATTTCGTGGCTTTTTTTGTGGACCCGGTTAATTCAATCGTTAATAAGTTCGTGTTGGTTATAGGCAGATGCTTTTACAATGTTAAGGGGTCGTCTGAAGTTTAGACAGTTTAATAATCTATGTTTAATAAATACCCTAGGGTCAGCCATTATTCCCTGTTTTATTGTTGGTCTGTTACATTTATTTATTCAGGCACTGAATTGGAATATACAAGAACATTAACCCCATCGAATAAATACATTATATATTGTATGTTAATGTCAATCGTGTAACAAAAGTGACAAAAATAGAGAAATACAAATCTAGTTGTTCTTTAGTTACTAAGTCCTCTAGGTTTTGTGTCAATGGATCTCGAAAGAATAGTTTAACACATTTGGTATCTAGCGTAAATTTTTAGAAAAATTATCTTTTCCCTTAAATGCTAATTGAGATGATAAAAAAAATGAATTACCTGTCGGTTTCCTGAGGTAAGTCAAGAATACTCCAGAGACGAGAAGATATGCCATCATGATACCGGGAGTCTAAAATTTAAAAAGATATGTTAAATATTTCAGCAATCAATTATAATGATAATAATGTGTATAAAGTTTGTGGAGATTTTTATCCAATATTGGGATAAGCCAAATGGCAATAATTCTGCACTCTATATTAATGTATAGAAGTGTCACATGATAGTCACAGTAATATGACACATTGCTTGATTAATATGACTCTTCCATCTCTTTTCTTTATATAGAGCGAGAGAGATGTTTTCAGAGAAATAGAGCGAGAGAGATATTTTCAGAGAAATAGAGCGAGAGAGATGTTTTCAGAGAAATAGAGCGAGAGAGATGTTTTCAAAGAAGAGAAAAACGAAAACAAAACCATTGTCTTGGCTTGTATATCTGTAGATGATCTTAAAATCTGGTGGCAATTTTTGCGAAAACTTTTGCTCAATAATGGGACAGTATAGATTAAATAATACTCACTGAAGCTCCCAAGTTAACAGTGAGTCTGTACAGGTAGATTCCGATGTCCAACAGCGGTTTGCTAATGTTACTGTACAAGTCCACCACGGTTTCACAGAACTTGTCAATATCGGTTGTCAACAGTTGATCCGCGTTAGATATTCTGTTGTCTAAGTTTGACACTTTGTAGTATGTGAACCCTCTGAAAATAAAACAATATTGTAATAAACATTGTAATATTTATGCACTATACTGTAAAAGTAATAAAGAAAAGTGCGACTTGGGTGATAGCTTTATTCAAAAGGAAAGTTACTTGGTTACTTTTTATCTTAAAAATGCCTACAGGAATGGATACAAAGTGGATTAAACCACGGAGAGCTGATAGTGTCTGATAGTGAGAATTGTACACAAAACAATAAACATGGGCGTACATCATGTTTTGTTGGTGGAATCTTGCGCCCTAACCTAAGTATACATTGGTATAACATTTTATAGACAATCAAATTGTTTAACACCAATTTTTGCATAGACAATAACTTCGAAGATCTAGATATATGTAACTAATATTAAAAAAAAAAACATAAAATAAAAACGATAGACGGACACGTCTTAATTTAAACGGGAAATCATTTGCATAAAGATGATACAAACAGTAGCCATATCGCCTTCAATACAATAGTACCTATTGAAGTTATTTCAAGATCATAAAGGCGATGAATTTGTTTTTATCCTAGTTCAATTACTCGTTTAAAGATACCGGTTTTGTGTTTGATTGAGGAAACGTATTGTACGGTACACTAAGCTTCAAGTTTTCTCAAAAATAAGTATTTTTATTACACGCTAACCTAAATTCATATTATTTTTATGTAAAATAAGCCTATCACAGAGACAATAGTCTCACAGCTGGGCACCTAATATTATAATGAGGTAACATTTTTAATTTTGTTTGTTTGTATGTTCGGGCTAATCTCGAGAATTACTAGTCCAATTCGAATAATCTTTTTTGTGTAGAGTAGCTAGGTATATTCAAGAGGAAGGTTATGTTTTACAACTAAAATTTACACATAAATGTGCATAAAACGGGTAAAATTGCGGGGCGCTGTTAGTGTGAAAATGAGGTTTTAATTTATTATCTTACACCTGGGCAAAGTCTCTCATTTCTCTGAGGATATCAATACAGCGAGGAGAATGTCGTAACGCTTGCCTAGATCGGGTTGGTGATCTCAAGCCCGAACCAGGTTTGGAAAGTAAATTGAAAACATGTATCAAAATTATGTCAAGAAGTAAATGAACCGAAATAAACAAAATAAAATATAATTTCGTTTAATATACCAGCTTTTACTGATATCTGTCTCTTTGGATAAATTATAAAAAATGATGCAAACATTCATTAATTTCCAGACAAGATTATTAGTATTATCGCACGAACAACATTTATTTATCTTATATATAAAATTCTCGTGTCACAGTGTTCGTTCGCGTACTCCTCCGAAACGACTCGACCGATTCTCATGAAATTTTGTGAGCACATTGAGTAGGTCTGAGAATCGGCCAACATCTATTTTTCATCCCGAAATTCCCGCGGGAACGGGTACAACGCGGGTGAAACCGCGGGGCGCAGCTAGTTACTTTTATAAAGTTTGTTAATAACTTGGACACACTTCGTAAAGTGTTCCCACACGCAAAACAAAAAGAACAACTGTACCTAAACAATTTATTATTATTTTTACAATTGTTCATTCTAGAATTCGTATTTTGATCCACCCAAGGATGTCTGCTTTTTGTACTAAATAACATACCTAGTTTCAACATTAACATTATGAAATTAATTTTGGCAATAGGTTATAAGGTTTTCGTAATAATTTTAGTTAAGCCATGATATTGTAATATTCCACTGCAGGATAAAGACCTCTCTGAAGTTACCAGTATAGTTCTGAGGATTAGTGCATTACTAACAGAGCTATGCTAAGATAGGTACGTTTGGTATCTGACCTACCAATATTAATGTTACCGAAGGTTGCATAGTAACGGAACGCAGTGATGATGGTATCGATCACTCGGTCGTATCAAAAGTAGCATATCATAGTTCTGGTGGACAGGTTTGTATGAAATGTACATCAAAATGATAAATTAATTATATGTAAATTACAGCTTTTAAAGTAACGTAAGTAGTTTAAAGTATTCCTATTGGAATGATCTATTCCGATCTAATACCAAAAACTAATACCATTTGGTATTACTTTATTTCCGAATTTATTTTTCATTCCCAACGAGTACCACGTTTTTTTAAACAAAAAATGTATTCCTAACGAATACCAAAACATTAGTTGTAAGTACAGTCAGCTAAAAAAAAATAACCCTAACCTACCGAATTACTTACTATTCGGTAGGTTAGGGTTATTTTTTTTACTAGTTCCATAGTTATCGGTTAACATTAATTAACATTATGAGAAAATTAACTAGTGGTTGTAAATAAGCATTTTAATTTTACTGAACCTGACTGTACTTTATTCCTTCAAACTTATTTTGGTATTGGTTTACAATGTGGTACTCGTTGGGAATGGAAAATAAGTTCAGAAATAAAGTAATACCAAGTGGTATTAGTTTTTGGTATTAGATCGGAATAGATCATTGGAATAAAACAGATATTTAATTAAAAAAAGGTTAGAGTTCACGGCCAATTTGAAAAACGTTTAACTTTACTTTTTTTGTTTTGTTTTTTTAACGTTTATTTTGAAAGAAAAGGACAAGTCTATTTTTAACTGGACTCGAATACAATATACAACGAATTGTAATAAATAATACTGGTTCTTAGGCTTAAGCGAACCGGTCGTTTTTATCTATACTAATATTATAAAGCTGAAGAGTTTGTTTTGTTTGTTTGTTTGTTTGTTTGTTTAAACGCGCTAATCTCAGAAACTACTGAACCGATTTGAATAATTCTTTCACCGTTAGATAGTCTATTTATCGAGGAAGGCTATAGGCTACATTTTATCCCGAAATTCCCACGGGAACGGGCACAACGCGGGTAAAACCGCGGGGCGCTGCTAGTTTAAACTATGTTTACGGATGCACTTTTGATAGTTCAGCCCCTTTACAGGAACCGTGGACAGAAGATCTCCTGTGAAGAGGCCGAAACTAAAAACGGTTAAAGGTCGAAACGTCAAATAAAAATCTACTATATAAAAATAAGTCGGGTTTTCCTCCCTGACGCTATAACTCCAGAACGCACGAACCGATTTCCACGGTTTTGCATTCGTTGGAAAGGTCTCGGGCTCCGTGAGGTTTATCTTATATATAAAATTCTCGTGTCACAGTGTTCGTTCGCGTACTCCTCCGAAACGGCTCGACCGATTCTCATGAAATTTTGTGTACATATTGGGTAGGTCTGAGAATCGGCCAACATCTATTTTTCATCCCGAAATTCCCGCGGGAACGGGTACCGTGGTTGAACTCCTCTGAAACGGCTCGACCGATTCTCATGAAATTTTGTGTACATATCGGGTAGGCTGAGAATCGGACAACATCTATTTTTCATCCCGAAATTCCCGCGGGAACGGGTACAACGCGTGTGAAACCGCGGGGCGCAGCTAGTAGGGAATAAAAAACTCAAAATTCCCACGGGAACGGGGGCGCTGCGGGTGAAACCGCGGGGCACAGCTAGTGTAAAATAAAAAAGAAATATATCCGTAAACGTAGTTTGAATTCAAAATGTAATTAATAATGTTGGATATAAGTAGGAAGGAATGGCGGCAGATGATAAACTTCTACTTCCTGTTAACATTCTATGGATGAATGGATGTTTATTGCTCTGCCTTGCTAAACCGGTAAAATGGTGGTTAAATGATTTACAGTCCCGTTTTTGTGTGTGATAGATAACACATACAGTGTTAACGCAATACAGTCCCGTTTCATTATTTTTAACGATTACATAGATTCGGGAAAATCTTTACAATTATTTTTTCAACGAGGTTACTTCAAAAATGGAAATTACATAAAAGTCTCATGAAATGTGCATTGAAATTGGTTGTATTTTTCTAGTTGGTCGCTGTTTGATGGTCGTTTCATTGAAAAAGCTAAAGAGTCATTTTTAACCAAAACTTTTCCAAACTCTTAGTGCTCAATTTAACCGGTATGTTACACCGGTCATTATCCAAAGTATAAGCTGCCATTAAATCGGTTACAAAACCGGTTGCTCTGCTTTACTTGACGAGTAAAACATTCCGTTGTCCTTGGCACTGGTAAAAATATTTTTACAGAATGCAATTTAGTAACTAAGTACAAGTTCGAGGAGGTTAATAACCGACATCTTACTTTGGGCGCTTGACACGGTCTATCGACTGAAAGAATCGGGTCCGATAATTAAACGTGCTCTCCGTAACACGATGATGTGGTATATCGAAGAGTCGCCGAGCTTGGTTAACAATGGGAATGAGTTAACATTGTTTTTTTATACTACTAGTACCGAGGGGGCCAATTCTGCTATATCAATACATGCGTAAATTAAAATTGCCGGTCCTAGTTTTTGCAATCGATAGACTAAGTCGGAGGCCTTCAGACGGTCTAAAAACTCCCGAGACCTTCGACATCACCACCAGTTTGGCCACTAAACTATTCGAGCATACTCAGTTACTTATTGTGTCAATTGGATCTCTATTGGATCATAGTAGACATGTTTGGTACTCTCTGGAGGTTTCCTTGGAATTTGTAGCGCTTGTTGGGGAGATCAAAACTAAGCCGTTTCTGATTAGGCCCGGGAATTGCACCCCGAATCTAAATAACTAAAGTCTGGCAAATCCAGAAGAAATTATACTGTAGACGAGTTACTGTATTTGGGTTGTATTTAAAAATATATACTAACATGTCTGCTTATACTTTGCACCGAATCAATCTTGATAAATTGAAGAGTTCAAGGCCTTCAAGGCCAAATTCTGCGGCATGACTTCATATGTTTAATTGATGAAATAAGAGCAACAACTTAAAATACAATATATAATATAGGTAATAACACGTAGCTTGATAAGGATAAAGTAATAAAGGATATAGGTAAATATTTCATCTCATTTATATCGTTTGTGTTATCAAAATGTGCATCAGCTATAGATATACTCTTCCTTCGCTCTCTCTCTCCGATAGTGACATTTCTATCTGAGCGCTACCGTGCTTTGGCACGTTAAATTGTCGGTCCCGGTTGTTTCAATCGTCTGACCATGTCGGAGTGTTCATGGTTAAGCTACTAAACTGATTTTTCAAGGTTTGTTATTAATTCTAATTACCTAAGTGACGCAGGTAATTATATATGGAAGCAACAAGTTAAAAGTACCAACTAATTACCAAAGTAATAACCAAGTAAATATTACAAGTATATAATATGTGACTTTAGGTAAATAATCATAAAATAATCGAAGTGACCGTTTGAGAACATAAAGGCTACATTTGCATATAATGTCAGGGGACTGTTGTTCGAGAACGCTAACGAATTCACGTTTTGACGTCCAACCGAATATCACCTTAATTATTAGCAACTAAATCATCATGCATGTTACCAAATAGTAAATAAAATTTTAATAGAAACATTCCTTTTTTATGTTCCTTGTAATCGAATTAAATAGTTGTTTATTCACTACATATTTCTAGAACCGTCTAAATAAATCAAAAATGTATACGCTTAATAAATCTTACGTATTACATTAACACTTAAAATATGAACAACAATAATTAATAAATAATAAAAAGATAAATAAAATGAGAGATTATATATGTTAATCTATATACCTACGAATATAATATAGCTAGAGTTTAATTTTATTTTGTTTGTTTGTTGGAACGTGCTATACTTAGAAAATGCAAATCCGATTATAATAATTATTTCAGTAATGGAAAGCCACATTCAACGGGAAGGTTATATGTTATTTTTCATCCCCAATTTTCCACGGGAAGGCGCACAACGCAGGTAAAACCGCGGGACGCTGCTAGTTAACATGGATTACGACATTACATTCGGTCGGCAACTAATTAACATACATACATAGTTGAAATCAATGACCAAACGGCGTTCAAACATTCACAGTCACGGTACAGAGGTCGACTACATTTAATTCGCCTTTAGGCCTTTGATCGTTCAATATGTAGTTTAAAGTGAAACCTTAATGATTTGCCTTAATCCACGTATATCAGAAAATAAGGTATCTAAAGGAAATGTGCGAAATTGAATTGCAAATAGAACTATCTTCAGATTTATTTTATTAGTATTTGATATCCTATCAACAAGGGATTTTAATCAAACGGGAAATATTTCAAGTAGTCCAGCAACGATCATCCTCAATATTGTATGAGACTTTGAGACTTTTGAGAAAATTTTTGGGACGTCAAAACAAAGGTATTGTTTAAATGTATATACATTTTTTTAAATTAACTTAGTATTGATAGGATGACAAGGGTTAATCAAACGATCAAACGAGCAATATTCTAAAGCCCAGTAACTTAAGCGGTCAGCCTCAAACAGACACGGGATTTTATGAGACTATTGAGACAACTCTTAGAACGTCAAAACAAAGGTTAGTATTGATAGGATGACAAGGGTTAATCAAACGATCAAACGAACAATATTCTAAAGCCCAGTAACTTAAGCGGTCAACCTCAATCAGACACGGGATTTTATGAGACTATTGAGACAACTCTTAGAACGTCAAAACAAAGGTTAGTATTGATAGGATGACAAGGGTTAATCAAACGATCAAACGAGCAATATTCTAAAGCCCAGTAACTTAAGCGGTCAGCCTCAATCAGACACGGGATTTTATGAGACTATTGAGACAACTCTTAGAACGTCAAAACAAAGGTTAGTATTGATAGGATGACAAGGGTTAATCAAACGATCAAACGAGCAATATTCTAAAGCCCAGTAACTTAAGCGGTCAACCTCAATCAGACACGGGATTTTATGAGACTATTGAGACAACTCTTAGAACGTCAAAACAAAGGTTAGTATTGATAGGATGACAAGGGTTAATCAAACGATCAAACGAGCAATATTCTAAAGCCCAGTAACTTAAGCGGTCAGCCTCAATCAGACACGGGATTTTATGAGACTATTGAGACAACTCTTAGAACGTCAAAACAAAGGTTAGTATTGATAGGATGACAAGGGTTAATCAAACGATCAAACGAGCAATATTCTAAAGCCCAGTAACTTAAGCGGTCAACCTCAATCAGACACGGGATTTTATGAGACTATTGAGACAACTCTTAGAACGTCAAAACAAAGGTATATCAAAAATTTAGTTTCTCATCTCTGATTGAGAGTCGAGAGTTTCTAAAGAGCGAAAGACGGTAATGTAACGCATTCTCTTTGATATAGAATCGCAGTAATCCAAATTATATTTAGAAATAATTCATAACCTCTTTTAACTTTCAATTATTTGACTAAAACTAAGTAAGTAAATTTTATTTTAATGTTTGACTTATAAGCGAGTTCTTTGTTTAATCAAGTGGGCACAATAATTAATTGCCGTCTACTGTTCTTATAACCTACGTATATAGTATATTTAAAAAGTAATAGCCTACCCAGTAAGAATCTGTTGCCACGGGTACAACAAGGGTAAAACCGCGGGGCGCTGCCAGTTATTAATACAGATACAGATATAATACAGATAGATGTGCATCTAATATGTATGGTCAAAGTTCAGTAATGCTCATGTATGCAAAAAATAGATACCATTACAGGGTTATCAGTATAATGTCTAGATTTATCACGTGAGTGCTATCTACTGTAATCACTGTATTATAGGGATTAATTTAATACACGTTGATTTAGTAATTACCTGCTATTTACACTATAGTATTATACTAATATACTATAGTATTATACTAATATACTATAGTATTATACTAATATATTATAGTATTATACTAATCTATCTAATATATAAAATTCTCGTGTCACGGGTAATTGAACTCCTCTGAAACGGCTCGACCGATTCTCATGAAATTTTATGTACATGTTTGAACTCAAAAACTACCAGGCCGATTAAAATTATTCTTTTGGTAATGGATAGCCACATTTACCGGGAAGGTTGTAGGTTAGTATTTATCCCGAAATTCCCTCAAAAAAAGGGAGAATCACGGGGTTAAAACCGCGGGGCACATGCAGGTCAATAATATCAAATGTTGTATCAAGAGATATCAAATATGTTATACTTTTCGTATAACCTTTCATAAGTAAGTCTGTATGTTATTTAAATCCTTTTTCGATTACTTGATAACTGACGATGACGTCAAGAATGTGCAATAATACGTAGCTTATTTTTGCTCATAAAATATTTACTTTTTTTTAAAGATGTATGATGAAAAATATGTTTACATTGCCTTGTATAAAATAATGCTAGACAATAATTGGACATAATAGTCCCTATTTTTTTACATTTTAAAGACCTTGCTTTGTTTCGAGAAATATTATTTTTTTATAATTAAATCTTGTAAATAAATAGTAGTAGATTTCTCAGCATTCAATTATTTTTTAGGAATAATACAATTGATGCGGTTTTTTTACTTTTATGCTGTTTTAGGGTTCCTTTCCACTGAAGCTGAACGGAGGTCAATCGATCAATCACAGCCGGTAACTATAAAGTTATATTATATTTGTTCCTTGGTTCAGAGTTTAAGCTAAATTGTTTAATACACGGACAGATAGAGATACATTAGTTACACCATTTATAACACGAGAACGGCTGGACCATTTCTAATGATTCTTTTTAATTTTATTTATCCTGGTTAGAATTGGATGGTAAGTAATAAAAATCCCGAAATTCCCACGGGAAACTGAGCTGCGGGTGATATCGCGGCGCACAGCCAAATTATAATATTATATAGTACTAGCAGCGCCCCGCGGTTTTACCCGCATTGTGCCCGTTCCCGTGGGAATTTCGGGAATATTTTTACATAAAAACCTTCCTCTTGAATCACTCTACCTATTACAAAAAACCGCATCAAAATCCGTTGCGTAATTTTAAAGATTTAAGCATACAGACAGACAAACAGACAGACAGACACGAAAAAGAGACGACTTTTATACTATGTAGTGAAGGATATTCCTTTTATTATCCTTAGCAATCTATTATTCTCAACTCCAATGTATTGTTTGGTAAAATTAATGTCAAATAAACATTATAATAAGTACTAGTATATTTCAATAAGAATAGTTCACGGAACTAATTTGAACATCGTCACGCGATCGAAGCGTGAATTAATTTCCTTAGCATATTATCAAGGTGAGGAGAAAAGTTACTTAATAGAATGTTATTTTTCTTAGATTTTTAGACTAGCAGTGCCCCAAGGTTTTACTCGCGTGTAGTGCTCGTTTAATTCAAAAATAAGTACATATTCAGATCGGATTGGTTATTTCTGTGAGTAGCGCATTCAAACAAACAAAACAATTTACTCGTTAGTTTTATATATGTATGTATATACCTATATGTAGGAAATCCGCCTATCTATAGTATTGACACTAGACATAGATAGGCGGTAGTCCATTTAGTTTACTAATAGTTATATTTTGTGTTACTAACACCACTAATTTTCTGCCGTTTACTGCACATCATTAAATTTAAATAAAATGAGTACTTACTTCAAATACTGATGATACAGATGCAGCGACAGATTGGTTCGTACCCTCAGCTTCATTTCACCTATACTCCATTTGAGGACATTATTTACTAGAGAGATCTGGAACAGACGCATAAGTAAGTTGATGTTGAATTGTAAGCAGTTTTGGGACACAGCATAGCAGTGGCGATAACATAGTAATGTGTATGCGTGATTATGCTAAAAACGCCAAGCTGCGCTCTTGTGCGTTGTCGTAGCATAGCAGCATAGTGTAGAAGTGTATGCGTAGTCATGCTACAAAAACGCTAAGCTACGCTCTTGTGCGCTGTCGTAGCATAGCAGCATAGTGTAGAAGTGTATGCGTAGTCATGCTACAAAAACGCTAAGCTACGCTCTTGTGCGCTGTCGTAGCATAGCAGCATAGTGTAGAAGTGTATGCGTAGTCATGCTACAAAAACGCTAAGCTACGCTCTTGTGCGCTGTCGTAGCATAGCTGCATTGTGCAGTATAGCTCCGCTCTGAAGTCCGTTTCGTCTTAAAAATAGGTTATTATAATAATAGGTAGGGTTTGTTTTTATTTCGACAAGGTTACTTTTGGAGGGTGACGGTCTGCAAAATCTTCCACGACGAGAGACCGAGGTCAAAGTATTAAGTACATAAATTCGAAATTATGACACAATGTAAAATAATTTTAATTAATCATCTTTAAACAACATACATAAAAAATACTAATTATGATTTTCTACGTATTTAATATTTATGCTATCATCCATTGTCATGCAAAACATAGTGCGAAATTTCAGGTCGAACGGACATAAAAAGGTGGATAGTATGAATGATTCATACATACTAGATGTCATTTGGACACAACACAAACAATGTCAGGCTGACATTGTACTTAAGGTCTAGGAAAAATTATCTCGATTCACTGAAGATAGATATCAATACAGTGAGGAGGATTGGGGTATGTTCAATGTGATTGTTATACCCATAGATTTAGATTTTTTTTCGCTACGCTAAGTTATACCACCATTGCTAAGTTACTTTGAAATGCTACCATGGATTCGATTGGTGTATATCAAACCACAGATTAAACGCAGCATAGCATTGTTGTGGCGGGGGGCCAAGCCACCCACAACTAATTAACAATTACGTATCTATTATAAACGTATTACTACGGGTTTTTTTGCGGCACAATGGTTGTTATCGAAACGTCGGGAAATCAAAGTAAGTTACTTTTTAAACTCACACGATTTGCACTCATTATACTAAATGAAACGGGTCTGTATCGCGTTAGATTATTTAGCGTATTTTACTATACGGTCACGGGATAACTCCCTGAGTTATCCCGTGACCACGAGCGGTGTAATCCGCTCGAAACGTCGGGTACGTATTTTAGTAAAATACGCTAAATAATCTAACGCGATACAGACCCGTTTCATTTAGTATAATGAATCAAAGTAAGTGTTTTACTTACTAAAACAACCTTCTGTGCCGCGAAAAAACCCGTAGTAATAATGTGTAAAGATCGCGAAAGTATGAAAAATACAATTACGTATCTATTTAAGAAATTACTTTGACATGACTTCATATACATGTCTTATAAGTTTTGTTATTCTGCATAGAAATTATAAACTTAATACAAAATGTTAATCAGAGACTTACCATAGGCATAGCAGTGAAAAATTTTAACAACAATCTTTTGAATTCCTTGTGGTTCATTGATATAATTGATCTGGTGGAAAAAACAGAATATTATTTCATAACAAAAAACATTAAAAAGTTAGAATCTAACCTAACCTAACCTATCAATGTGGACTATAATATAGTCCACATTGATAGGTTAGGTTAGATAGATGACTGCATTAGATTATTTGTTAGACTATATTATAGTCTAACAAATAATGTAATGCAGTCATCTATCTTGTCTTGGGTAGCTTCTATTCGAGATTTGTTTTTAATGTGGAAATTGTAAACAAAAACAATAGATGAAATTAGACGAAACGTTTGCCCAGCAATGGGGCTTGAAGTTTAAAAAAACAATCACCATGATTACATGGTCTGATCTCTTGTCTTCTACCTAACCTTTTTTGGTCAGACTAACTAAGGGTCAATTCATTCCCTTCCAGTAAGTTAGTGGCTAACCCTGGTATCAGAGTTTTTAGACCGCCTAAGGGCCTCTGACACGGTCTAATAAAATGCTAAGGGTTAAAAGACTGTTCTTTGCACAAAAAAGGTTTAACTCACCCTTCAACCAAAGTCGTGTGTTGTATAAGCCACAAATCGCACATAGACCTCGATATCAGCGACAAGGCAATTAGAACCATAAAACCACTCTCCTTGGTCCAAATTCCCGGTACCATGATCTTCCATAATGCCTTGAATTCGGCTATGAAACGGGCGTCGACTTGGGCTTTTGGGCTTTTTTTGTTTTTATCCTTTATCATGTACTGGATTTGTTCCTCTGGAGATAGCCGGCCCGGTTTCTTTGTACTTCGGCTTATGTTTGTTCTAGAAAAAAACAGATTTTTTAGTTAAAAAGCATTTATGAAAACGGCGGTTCAATTTTAAAACTGCAGTGGCCTACTTGGCGCACGCTCAACCGTCTCCGGACAGGAGTACGTCGCTGCAGGTCAAACCTGGTAAAGTGGGGCTACTCCAATAAGTCGGAGTGTGACTGCGGTGCCCCAGACCAGGACATGGTTCACCTCTTGTCCTGTCCTCTGTGCCCTACCACCTGCACTAAAGAGGACTTACTGAACGTATCAGACGCTGCCCTCTCTCTTGTGAATTACTGGTCCGGGAAAATATAAATACTGAAAATTATTTTGCGCCATTGACTCGAAGGAAGAATTTAAAAAAATAAACTAAGTGTGGCTAATGTATGTAAGTTCTATCAATGGACCACCAGCAAAAGCTGCAATGTCTGAAATGCCCCATATTCTGCACCATAGAGAATTTGTGGAAGGATAGTGACAGTGCAACAGAACTGGCCGTATTCTGGTCCAAGTTCTATTTAAAAATAAGTAGGTACAAACATACATACAACCATCTCATTTCAAGAAGAAGTAAATGATAATTTCATTGACAGATTATTCTTCTTCATCGAGTGGATGGTCAACCTGACCAATCCTGGTGTCATAGTTATTGAGCCGCCAAAGGCCTCTGACGTAGCTCATGTAACGACTACTATCCGTAGAAAGTAACCGGGACCGACAGCTTAACATGCCCTCCCAAGCACGGAATCGTCTTACTTCGGGCAATCAGGTGATTCAGCCTGCAATGCCCTAACCAAACTGAGGACAGTCTCACAAAGTGATTTTTGTGAGATATTGTCCCCACCGGGAATCGAACCCGGAACCTCCGGATCCTGAGGCGAGCGCTCAAACCACAAGACCACGGAGGCTGTACTCACAGCTAATGGGTATATTTAAATTGAGTGATAAGTTTTATAAATAGGTAGATAAGATTTATGCTTAGAGATACATACATGATGAAAACTTAATGAAATAAATAAATAAAATACCCTATAGGTGTTTAGGCAAGTAATGTTGCAAAATAAATGATAAACATTTAATTGTTATGCTAACCAAGCATAGTGGAATTTTAATGAGCATTATTATAATAAAGCTCCCAGTTAAATTACACTTTATATTAGGTAGTTATTTATCAAAGTGACAATAGGGTCCTATTAATAGTGTGCTACATAATATTTTTCTTGACCTTTCTACTTATGATATTACTTAGATGTTTTTAAAACATTTTTTTTTTACAATTTGGATTTTAAAACCTTAACAATTTTGATACAAGTGTATAAACAATAACACAAAAGTCAATTTGCATGGCTATGTGTCCATGAAGTTGGTAAAAAATTGGACAACTACTGCTGGCTTAGAAAATAAGCATAACGAAGACCGAGAAGACCGAGGGTCTTTGTTTTACTGCTTCCCTTAGCTTACTTTATACTTGAACATCTAATTACTCTAGTAAAAGTAATGTATTAGCCTGTAGTGTCCCACTGCTGGGCTAAGGCCTCTCATCGCACTGAAGATGTCATTACTCTAATAGACAAAAGTTAATGTAGATGTGTAATTAAGTTTATATACCTACTTTGACTGCGACTTCGTCTACATGAAAAAATATTTTTTAAATATTTAGAGCTCCTTACAACAAAGTTACAAAATAAGTTTATACCTATACTCGGAATTTTTATTAGATTCCAGATTTGACATTAGCTACTGTCATTTTGTGAAATAATGATACCACATATAATAGTGTAGTGTAGTGATACGAATATCTTATTTCTTTGCGAATCGATATTTTGTATCCGAGATGTATCCGATGTATTTTCTCATTGTTTTTTACTTGTTATTAAACTAGATTATATAAGCTTTTTTTGACACCAATATATTAATTACTTGGAATGAACAGTCTAGCACATTAACCAAAACAAACAACGTTTTTTTTCTGTTTTATTTGTCATGTTCCTTCATGATCACATTTTTTTATTTATTTCACACACAATTATAAAAGAAAAGTCTCAGATCGTTAACTAATCGTCAAAACTAAATTATCGGTTCAGAAATATTTAATTTCCTGATATACTTAGTTTACGAGAGTAAAATTATAAACGAGAAGAATCGATCCGGAAATATTCCATTTCCATATCGAATAATTTCGCAACGTCACTATTTAGTATTTGTCATAATGTTGCAACACTGAAATTGTCAAATCTGGAATCTAATTAAAATTTTTAGTATATATAAAGTTTTCTTATCAGAACATCTGTTCATATTATAGGTAGTTTGTTGTACAGAACACACAATTTTGCCAATATTGACACACACCCAAGGTTTATTTAATGTATTACTAATACAGGTATTATGATGACCACTTGAACTTTGATATTCTTATTTAATAGCCAATTGATCAGTCAACACACTACTATTTGCAGGTGATAACTACGCATTGCAATAATAGTTCGTTTTTATTTGTAACGAACACAATTTAAAATTGAAACTAAAGTCAAATTTGTACGAAACTTATAGCTGTAAATTTTAGGTGATGATACTGTAATCAGAGTAATGTACGATCATATTTTTTTTAATGTAATGTTTCCACAGCGCTTACCTTGGCTGCTTCAAAGAATTCCGTAACCACCAAGCACTAATAGCCGCGGCAGCAGCTATTGCAATCTTTACATCACTCCTCTCAGTTAATTTACTAAAACTCGGCGCCATGGTTTTATATTAATTTTGATATAATTTAATTAAAGTATATAAATTAAACTGAACACAGTCCCACGTTACACGGGCACACCATTCACTTATCACTTCATTGTCTAATGTCTTCACAAAACGTTTAAGTAAATCGCCAAAGCTGAACGCACAAACCCACAGTACAAAACGAAGTGCCTTTTGGACTCTACTTGATAATGGGCTGGGTCAACGTCAAAATGACAATTCATCAGCTGCACGTCACGTACGTCATCGTGATAGCGCTGTTTTGTGCTACCAGTGTTAAAAATAAATTGTGCCATGAAACAAAAATAGTCCGACTAGTCCGCACAAGCCAAAATAAGTTATGAATCTTAAAATAATCATTTTCGTAATATAATTTATGGATTCTAGATTGTAGATGTGTCTGACCTTAACCGACGTGGAGATACATCATCTTAAAACGAAAAATATAATTACCTATTGGTTTCATGTGACATGTCCAAATTAAAAGTAGGTATATACTTAATGTATTATGTATGGGCGCTAAGCTTCCCAATTTTTATTTGAACTGGTTTGCAACTAATTTAAGGGTTGGTTCATATCTGACGGAACATGCGTCGCGTACTATCGGTCGCGTAACGCAAGAAAACAAATGTATGTATAGAAAAACACTGAACTGATGATACGTTAGTGCGTCGAGTGCACAGCGTTTCCGTCAACCCATTATCGGTCGACGTAAGAGATTGATGCATTCAGACTAGGTGTAGCATCAGCAGAGATACTAATATCAAGAACAAAAGCAATTATTATTATACAACTTACCTGTACCTACCTTTAACCGATTCCTTGCGGCTCCCGATTTCGCAAACTTTTAGCCGTGGCGGCGAACAAATATTTCATGGCACGCCTGTCGTGTCAGCCGCCACAGAAGATAATGACACACCTAGTGTGCCATCAGCCATGTGTAAGAAAATATATACTTTTATGCTTTTTACGCATGTTTAGACCTGATTTAGTTTAGTTTTCATCGCAAGTTGATAGTGAACGTTCTTATAAGTGGTATAAAGTGGCTAAATACGTGTTCTTCTACGTGATTTCCTTGAAATGTCGGGTAAGTGACTTTTTTATGTAGATGTTACAAACCTTTTGTCGTATTATTTTTGTATTTTCTAGTCTAATTATGTTGGTACATTTAAATCACCCTGAAAATCTTTCTTTATTGAATTAACTTTACAGTGTATAATCACGTTAGTAAATATATAATAATCAAGAACCTTAACATGGGAAAAATAGGGCATAGGTATGACTTTTACAAATATAGGTATTATTCGGCGAAACTGTTAGGCACATTTTTTTAAATAACGAAGTTATCGCAAAGACTTCACAACGCGATTTAACTGTGTTCTTACCACAAGTTAACACTGCTTCACGAAATTAATAAAATATGTGTATAATTTATATAGTGCGCGCCAAAGATAAAGTCCCGGAGAGAACGTGCATCCTATAAAATATTTTTAAATACCTAGTATTCCATACTTTTTAAACTCACACGATTTGCACTCATTATAATAAATGAAACGGGTCTTATCGCGTTAGATATTTTAACGTATTTTACTAAAATACGTACCCGACGTTTCGAGTGGATTACACCGCTCGTGGTCACGGGATGACTGGCTGGAGAGGCGAATATTCACTGCGTACACCATATTGTTTTTTCCAATTACCCGCACAAAACTACCCGCACTTAACGTTTATCACAAAATTGTTAGTCATTAAGTTGGCGACACACTACGCTCACTACATCCGAATTTTCGGTCAATTTTTCGTGTTGCCTACGACCATTAATTATCGGATTCCACATGGACGAGAGCTTAAAACCACTTTCCCGGTTGAAATTCGAGTGTTTTCCACGGAACGACATTACTACTCCAGGATTGTTCGTGAAGCGGTGGAAATCAAAAAACACTCGAATTTCAACCGGGAAAGTGGTTTTAAGCTCTCGTCCATGTGGAATCCGATAATTAATGGTCGTAGGCAACACGAAAAATTGACCGAAAATTCGGATGTAGTGAGCGTAGTGTGTCGCCAACTTAATGACTAACAATTTTGTGATAAACGTTAAGTGCGGGTAGTTTTGTGCGGGTAATTGGAAAAAACAATATTGTGTACGCAGTGAATATTCGCCTCTCCAGCCAGTCATCCCGTGACCACGAGCGGTGTAATCCACTCGAAACGTCGGGTACGTATTTTAGTAAAATACGTTAAAATATCTAACGCGATAAGACCCGTTTCATTTATTATACCTAGTATTCCATTAAGATGTATTACGTATGTCCATTCAATTTAACGATAAAAGACGCATATCCGCTTTTAATAATAATTAATAATACTATGTCAAAATCTCTTGTCAAAAAAGGTTTTCACCCCTGAAAATTTGTAATTCACAAAATATCTAGAAACGAAGGCTGTGGGCATGTACTACGCGCAAAATAATGCAAATTTTGTCTTGGATAAATCGTCCAAAAACGTAATTTGAGCAAGTTACAGCAATTTTATAAATGGCACGACTAGCGTGCCATCCGCACACAAAGAAAAGAAATCAATGGCACGCGTGTCGTGTCATCCGCAACGAATCGGTTAATATCTTACCTCAATATAATAGTGATTCTCCAGGCATAATTTTAAAATTAAATATCACGCGCTCGACGCATTTTCCATTTGATATGAACCAACCCATTCGACCGAATAGACGTGACCGATGATACGCTCGACGCATCATCCGTCAGCTATAAACCGACCCTATGAACAATTTTGGGGTAAATTCTAGATTGGCAGCACAGCAGAATAGTGTCATTCGTGTAAGTCTTTTTTTTTTATATCTCGACATTGACAGAACAGATACACCCACAGATAAAATTATTTGGTCGATGGCCAGTCCACATACTTTTTATTCACTCGTTAGTTAGACCATGTCGGAGGCCCGGCCCGGTAACAGTCTATAACGGTAATACATTTTTACCATAGATGTTCTATATTTTTTAGTTTTGTTTTAAGGTCACAAAGTAGGTATGTATGTAAATAAAACGAACCAAGTTAACATAACCTAATTTTCATTTATTCTATTATTTACAACACGATCATCTGTCGGATATGGAATGATCCACTTAACTATAAACTAGATCCTTACAAAGTAACAATAAATTAACCGCGTATCACTAGGAAGTCTTAATAGGACTAGTGCAATCTCTATGTCTATGGCGTGAGATCTTTCTGTAGCCTGAAGGTGATGCGGCTAGTCGACCTCCTCGACGGTGGGGCCGGCGCCGGCGCCGGCGCGCGGCTGGCCGCCCGGCGCCGCGCCCGCGTGCAGCTTGCTCATGAGCGGCGTGCACACGCGCTGCAGCTCCTTGAGCCGGTGCTCGTACTCCTCCTTGTCGGCGAGCGTGTTGTTGTCGAGCCACTGCATCGCCTCGTCGCACTCGCGCCGCGCGCTCGCCTTGTCCTGCTCGCCGAGCCGCTCGCCCGCCTCGTCCAGCGCCTGCTTCACCCCGAACACGTACGCCTCGAGCTGGTTACGCGCCGCCACTCGCTCGCGCTGCCGCTCGTCCTCCTCCTTGTACTGCTCCGCCTCCGACACCATACGGTCGATCTCCGCCTGCGACAGCCGCCCCTTGTCGTTCTTGATGACGATGTTCTTGCTGCGGCCGGTGCTGTTCTCCTTGGCGGACACGTTCAGGATGCCGTTCGCGTCCAAGTCGAAGGTGACGTCAATCTTGGGCACGCCGCGCGGCGCTGGCGGGATGCCGGTCAGGTCGAACCGGCCCAGCAGGTTGTTGTCCTTGGTCATGGCGCGCTCGCCCTCGTACACCTGGATGGTGACGGCGGGCTGGTTGTCCGCGTACGTGGTGAACGTCTGCGACTGCTTGCACGGGATCTTGGCATTCCTCTCGACGATCTTGGTCATGACTCCGCCGGCGGTCTCGATGCCCAGCGAGAGCGGCGCCACGTCCACCAGCAGCACGTCCTGGATCTTGCTGTGCTGCTCGCCGCTCAGGATGGCGGCCTGCACCGCGGCGCCGTACGCCACCGCCTCGTCCGGGTTGATGGACAGGTTGAGCTGCTTGCCGCAGAAGAAGTTCTGCAGCATGCTCTGCACCTTGGGGATGCGCGTGGATCCTCCGACGAGCACGACGTCGTGGATGGAGCTCTTGTCGAGCTTGGCGTCGTTGAGCGCCTTCTCGACGGGCGCAAGCGTGCCGCGGAACAGGTCGGAGCAGAGCTCCTCGAAGCGCGCGCGCGACACGCGCGTGTAGAAGTCGACGCCTTCGTGCAGCGCGTCGATCTCGATGGCGGCCTCCGTGCTGGAGGAGAGCGTGCGCTTGGCGCGCTCGGCGGCGGTCCGCAGGCGGCGCAGCGCGCGCGCGTTGCCCTTGATGTCTCGCTTGTACTTGCGCTTGAACTCGTCCGCGAGGTGGTTCACCAGCCGGTTGTCGAAGTCCTCACCGCCGAGGTGCGTGTCGCCCGCCGTCGCCTTCACCTCGAACAGCGAGCCCTCGTCGATGGTGAGGATGGACACGTCGAAGGTGCCTCCGCCGAGGTCGAAGATGAGCACGTTCCTCTCGCCCTTGAGGTTCTTGTCGAGTCCGTAGGCGAGCGCGGCGGCGGTGGGCTCGTTGATGATGCGCAGCACGTTCAGCCCGGCGATGGCGCCGGCGTCCTTGGTGGCCTGCCGCTGCGAGTCGTTGAAGTAGGCGGGCACCGTGACGACCGCGTCGCGCACGCTCGTGCCCAGGTACGCCTCCGCGGTCTCCTTCATCTTGGTCAGCACCATGCTGCTCACCTCCTCGGGCGCGAACCTCTTCGCCTCACCCTTGAACTCCACCTGGATCTTAGGCTTGCCGCCCTCGTTGATCACCTTGAAGGGCCAGTGCTGCATGTCTTGCTGGATCTTGGGGTCGTCGAACTTGCGCCCGATGAGCCGCTTGGCGTCGAACACCGTGTTGGTGGGGTTGAGGGCGACCTGGTTCTTGGCGGCGTCTCCGATCAGCCGCTCGGTGTCGGTGAACGCGACGTACGAGGGCGTGGTGCGGTTGCCCTGGTCGTTGGCGATGATCTCCACGTTGCCGTGCTGCCACACGCCGACGCACGAGTATGTGGTGCCGAGGTCGATTCCGATTGCTGGCATTTTGATTGATTTATTCAATACAATTATTCTTCAATAAAAACTGGTAAGTAATACTCCGAATTTAAATTCTCCAAGAAGCTTGTTGTTAATCGTAGATAATTTGTTCGAGTTTGGTTATTCCACCGAGTCTCCTTCCCTTGTGTTCACTCGTAAGCGTATTCAAATACTGAATGCTTTGCCGCGCTCGGTGGGGGTTTTTATACTCGACCAATAAGGGCCGAGAATATTCGAGAACCTTCTTGCGCTGTCCAATAGAAAATGGTCTGTTGTAGAATGTTCTGGATCTTTCATATTGTTCGACCAATAGGAATATAGTATTGTGGAGACAAGGATAGATATATTGTCAGTAGAAAGAGATGGAAACAATAACATAATACCCATCGCGAAAATTACCATATTTTATAGGAGCTCAAAGCTCAGCAATGGGAGAGGGAAATTATAAAATTGATGATTCATGTATTGTAGAAATAATGTATGAGTTAATGTAAGATGGTAGGTACTCCAAAAGTCTCCGGTCTGGAGTTGAGTTTGTAGGGAAAGGGCACTAAAACAAAATCAAATTTGCAAAGGTTTGCAAAATAAATCGTAGAATTATATTTGTCTGCATTCAGGAACGATAATTTATTTCATTAATTGTTACATCAGCGGCATTGACACATTCAATGAAATCCAATTGGAGTAATTTTTCATACAAACAAGTACAGCGGAAATAAATACGATTTGTAGAGAATTAGTGAGTGTCCTATAATGTCCTAGAACTAGGTAAACGACAGTGAAATTAATTTTATGGCACATTTTAATAACATTTAAGGTTTTAATACTGAATTACCTAGTAGTTTTGGAGTAAATTTAAATTAACTGTGACACATATTCATTATAAGTTAATAAACTCAAAAAATATTTTCTTACTGGTGAAGCAATTAAACTAGGTAATTAATTCGACTAACGTTATCATTGAATAATTTTCCGAAGGAAATTTTATTTCGCTATCTTGCAACCCTAAAGGTAGTCCTACCCGACCTATTCCAGAATGTTCCATGTTTGTCATTGTTCCAGAAACAAACTACACTATCTCTGTCGTTTGTAAGGGTTCATTTCATTCACATCAAGGGGTGGAATTTTCTGGAAGTTTTGAATTAGCTGGATAGCCTGGTGGTGCCGGGTGTATGTTTCCACATTTGACGTTTTATTTGTGTATGTACTTGTGAGGTCAGTCAATGAAATATGAATGATTCGTCCTCTAAACGCAGTTTACGTATGAAAATAAACATTTTATTAAAATAAACCTCTGGAAATAGATGTTCAGATTGTTCTAATCTGAGCTCTGGGATTGAAAATTGGTTAGTCAACTTCTCTGAGTTATTTGTGGGATTAGTACCTATCCGTATTTAGGTGGGAAAGATACCTATAGAGTACGCAGTACATAATAATGCCTCTAAATAATGGATTAAGTAGGAGTAGCTACTACGAGTAGGAACTAACTTTGACAGAAATACGAGTAATAAGTACCTAGGTAGGCAGGTATTATAATAAAACCACATCATATTCTAAGACGAACGATAGTTTTCGAGTCAGAACTTCTAATTTTCATAAAATTCGAATGTTAACCATTGAGTACTACGTTAGTATGTACATATTTTAATAACTCAATGATGTTAACACATTTTACCCTTCGTTCGAGTGTAAAATGGCAGAAAACAATCAGGCGTTTTGGTTTTGTGGGTTTGTCATAGGTAGGTATTATATGTCTAGCTAGCTAGCTGCGCCCTGCGGTTTAACCCGCGTTGTACCCGTTCCCGCGGGAATTTCAGGATAAAATGTCTCCCATGTTTTATTCTGATGTATAACCTATATTACTGTAAAGTTTCATCCAAATCCGTTCAGTAGTTTTTGCGTAAAAGAGCAACAAACATACATCCATACATCCATACATACTACAATCCATCCTCACAAACTTTCGCATTTATAATAGGAAGGAAGTAACTAGGATAGGATAGGATAGGAAGTAGGATAGGATAGGATAGGAAGTAAGATTTGGTGTGTCATATTCATAGTTTTTCGCTACAAGGAGGGTATTGAAGTTAGTTCCCAACGCTAAGACCAATTCTACGTTTGTGGTTCGATAATCCGGTCAATTTAAACCAAAAAATGAGGGTGAGGTTACATAAAGTCCCAACAAGCTGAAAATCAGTAAAATTTTTCAAAACATAATTATAAACAATGTGTAAAAGTTCCCCATCATTCCCGTGTATGGAATTTTTTTTATTCAAGGTCAAAGGTCAAAAAAAATTTTTTTTCGCGAATATCTGAAAAACGGTGCAATGTAGCAAAAAAAAGTGTATGATGAAATGAAAGCTTATAAAATTCTCTATAATTTTAATACTATCCACTTTTTCCATATTCCAAACCGTTATTGAACTACGCGCTCCAGAAATGTAAAAATTAAGGACCTCGGGCAGGTAACTATGGAGCCTGCCCCAATGCTCAACAGTGACATGACCTATGTCATTTGAAAGGTCTTGAAGAGTTGTACAAGTTACTTCTAGACAGTTATATCGAATTCGATGGCCAACTCGATGTTTTCGACCACCGAAGAATTACCACTGGAGGTGCTGTGGAGCCTGGACGGAATGCTCAACAGTGACATGACTTACGCATTTGAAAGCTCTTACAAGTCACTTTTTGATAGTTATGTCGAAATCGACGCCAAACTCGGTTTTTTCGACCACCGAAGAAAAAACACTAGGTGTATGTGCACTAATGTGCAGTTGACCCTGATCGTATTGCTCAACAGTGACATGACTAATGCCATTTGAAAGCTCTTACAAGTCACTCCTTGACAGTTATATCGAAATCGACAGCCAACTCGGTGTTTTCGACCACCGAAGTATCGACACTGATCGTATTGCTCAACAGTGACATGACACATATCATTTGAAAGCTCATAAAGAGTTTTATAAGTCACTCTTTGATAGTTATATCGAAATCACCGTCCAACTTAGTGTTTTCGACCACAGAAGAATGGAGTTGGGCTATCTATTCCGAAGTATCGACCCTGATCCTAATGCTCAACAGTGACATGACCTATGTCATTTGAAAGCTCTTGAAGAGTGAAGAGTGAAGGACAACTCTTCAAGGGCTTTCAAATGACATAAGTTATATCACTGTTGAGCAATACCATCAGGGTCAACTGCACATACACCCAGTGTCGATTCTTCGGTGGTCGAAAACACCGAGTTGGCCGTCGATTTCGATATAACTGTCAAGGAGTGACTTGTAAGAGCTTTCAAATGACATTAGTCATGTCACTGTTGAGCAATACGATCAGGGTCTACTGCACATTAGTGCACATACACCTAGTGTTTTTTCTTCGGTGGTCGAAAACACCGAGTTTGGCGTCGATTTCGACATAACTATCAAAAAGTGACTTGTAAGAGCTTTCAAATGCGTAAGTCATGTCACTGTTGAGCATTCCGTCCAGGCTCCACAGCACCTCCAGTGGTAATTCTTCGGTGGTGGAAAACATCGAGTTGGTCATCGAATTCGATAGATATAACTGTCTAGGAGTAACTTGTACAACTCTTCAAGACCTTTCAAATGACATAGGTCATGTCACTGTTGAGCATTGGGGCAGGCTCCATAGTTACCTGCCCGAGGTCCTTAATTTTTATATTTCTGGAGAGCGTAGTTCAATAACGGTTTGGAATATGGAAAAAGTGGATAGAATTAAAGTTATAGAGAATTTTATAAGCTTTCATTTCATCTTACACTTTTTTTGCTACATTGCACCGTTTTTCAGATATTCGCGAACAACACTTTTTTTGACCTTTGACCTTGATTAAAAAAAATTCCATACACGGGAATGATGGGGAACTTTTACACATTGTTTATAATTATGTTTTGAACAATTTTACTGATTTTCAGCTTGTTGGGACTTTATGTAACCTCGAATGTCTAAATTGACCGGAGTACGAAGTAATATAAGTAGTTTTTGTTCACAGATTTTTTCTTATATTGTGTCACGTCCAACGTCACTATAAAAAATATAACAGTGGTGTTCAGTGGTGGTATTGTATAAAAAATCAACTAAATTTTTAAGCTCAAATTCGGTTTCGATTGTGGTTTTACTATTCTGAGAGAGTTGCACTCTACGTTTCATTGCTTTTCCGACTGCAAAGCTACTGCAAGCAATGGCTAAAACATCAGCATCCTATAGCACCCCGTGAGATGAACTCCGGGCCCTACCTACGTTAATAAACGTATGAGGTATTTTGTTCATTTTGAATATGTTATTTATATCTAGTCTAGTAAAATAAAGCTGAAGAGGTTTTTTTGGACGCGCTAATCTCAGAAATTACCAATCCGATTTGCATGATTATTTTTGTTATGGATAGCCACATTTAACGGGAAGATTACCTATAGATTAATTTTCATCCTGAAATTCCGGAGGAAGGGGTAAAGACGGGCACACCGCGGGTGAAACCGTGGGGCGCCGCTAGTTGCTAATAAGTATGCTTACTCCTACCAGTATTAGGTACATAACTAAACCTAATTATCTATCTGTTGAAATTGTATTGAAATCATTATTGCTGTTGTGGGGCATTTCAGGATGTTTTTTAAAGGGCAAGGCCACGAAATATCCTGGTAGAAATCTTTGAGTTTACGGTAGTACTTACCTACAGCACCTGAATATACATACGTGGCGTGATTTCAGTATTGCACAAAAAGTATTGAATTAATAATGTTTTATTAGACTAATTACAGCACAAACCTAATCGAATATCATTCGGAAGACCTGATTTGATGATTTTGTTTATCGTTGAGTTTATTTAGCGTAGTTAACTTCCTTAATATTAGTTACCCGTTCATATCGTTAATATTCGATTTCCATTGCAAGTATCAATAGCATCAGTCCACTCCGAATTTAGAGGAGATGGGAGTGGGCGCGATACAGTCATTTAAGAGACCTTTTGGGAGATACCTACAGTTACTATCGATTGAAGCTGCCCACATATTTTGCACACTGAAATATTATTTTTAACTTTTGTCTCTATTTTTACCCACGAGAGAACGAGAGGAGGAATAAGTTTGTGTAGCATGACATGTTGTTTTTGAGTGCACAATCCACTGTTTTTATTCGTCCCAAAACGACTTCGATAAATGTGTTTTTAACGAATAATGACACAGTGGACATTAGTCACAGACAGTACAATTCTTAGCGTAGGCTTACGCCCGTATTTAGAGATGTCAAATATATAATATAATATAAATATAAATATACCTGGACAAATTCACACACGGTTAATTAGACCCAAAGTAAGCTCTAAGCTTGTGTTATGGAATCTAATTAACTGATACTACTACATATACATACACAAATACTTTATAATAATATATAATTGACATCCAGACGTTCGTCGCCAACAACTATGTCTGCACATATTGTTGACTCCGGGCGGGAATCGAACCCGCAACCCCCGACACAGTAAGCGCTCTCACTGCCACTGTGCCAACGGGCTTGTCGAAATGCTTCCATAGTAGAGATTTAAAAAGCCATTTGGACACTATATTGCATTAAAAATAACTTCAATTAGTTAAGTGTCGATTTAATGGACATCTCTGGGTGCAGTAGTTAGATAGTTACTCGCCAGGGGTCGTAACAATCAATATTTCATGTCGTGGGTTATTCAAATTGTTTATTTTGGTCTCTTGTGTGGGAATGGTTATTAATTATAGAAATTAAAGATCACAGCCTATTTGAATGTGTTAAACAACTTATTATTGCAGTTTTGATTACTTACTGTGTCTTCAAGTGTATAGTCGTGTAGTGTTTATGGGTATAGAAATAAGGAAATGAAACAAATCAAGTAAACATAACGTAATTTTCATTTATTTCTCTTATTTACATTACGATCATCTGTCGGATATGGAATGATCCACTTATAACCTAGGTCCTTACAATCTAACAATAAATTAACCGCGTATCCACAGCACGTATCACTAGGAACATTTTGAGTCTTACATAGTAGGACTAGTGCAGTCTCTATGTCTATGGCGTGAGATCTTTCAGTAGCCTGAAGGTGATGCGGCTAGTCGACCTCCTCGACGGTGGGGCCGGCGCCGGCGCCGGCGCGCGGCTGGCCGCCTGGCGCCGCGCCTGCGTGCAGCTTGCTCATGAGCGGCGTGCACACGCGCTGCAGCTCCTTGAGCCGGTGCTCATACTCCTCCTTGTCGGCGAGCGTGTTGTTGTCGAGCCACTGCATCGCCTCGTCGCACTCGCGCCGCGCGCTCGCCTTGTCCTGCTCGCCGAGCCGCTCGCCCGCCTCGTCCAGCGCCTGCTTCACCCCGAACACGTACGCCTCGAGCTGGTTGCGCGCCGCCACTCGCTCGCGCTGCCGCTCGTCCTCCTCCTTGTACTGCTCCGCCTCAGACACCATGCGGTCGATCTCCGCCTGCGACAGCCGCCCCTTGTCGTTCTTGATGACGATGTTCTTGCTGCGGCCGGTGCTGTTCTCCTTGGCGGACACGTTCAGGATGCCGTTCGCGTCCAAGTCGAAGGTGACGTCAATCTTGGGCACGCCGCGCGGCGCTGGCGGGATGCCGGTCAGGTCGAACCGGCCCAGCAGGTTGTTGTCCTTGGTCATGGCGCGCTCGCCCTCGTACACCTGGATGGTGACGGCGGGCTGGTTGTCCGCGTACGTGGTGAACGTCTGCGACTGCTTGCACGGGATCTTGGCATTCCTCTCGACGATCTTGGTCATGACTCCGCCGGCGGTCTCGATGCCCAGCGAGAGCGGCGCCACGTCCACCAGCAGCACGTCCTGGATCTTGCTGTGCTGCTCGCCGCTCAGGATGGCCGCCTGCACCGCGGCGCCGTACGCCACCGCCTCGTCCGGGTTGATGGACAGGTTGAGCTGCTTGCCGCAGAAGAAGTTCTGTAGCATGTTCTGCACCTTGGGGATGCGCGTGGATCCTCCGACGAGCACGACGTCGTGGATGGAGCTCTTGTCGAGCTTGGCGTCGTTGAGCGCCTTCTCGACGGGCGCGAGCGTGCCGCGGAACAGGTCGGAGCAGAGCTCCTCGAAGCGCGCGCGCGACACGCGCGTGTAGAAGTCGACGCCCTCGTGCAGCGCGTCGATCTCGATGGCGGCCTCCGTGCTGGAGGAGAGCGTGCGCTTGGCGCGCTCGGCGGCGGTCCGCAGGCGGCGCAGCGCGCGCGCGTTGCCCTTGATGTCTCGCTTGTACTTGCGCTTGAACTCGTCCGCGAGGTGGTTCACCAGCCGGTTGTCGAAGTCCTCGCCGCCGAGGTGCGTGTCGCCCGCCGTCGCCTTCACCTCGAACAGCGAGCCCTCGTCGATGGTGAGGATGGACACGTCGAAGGTGCCTCCGCCGAGGTCGAAGATGAGCACGTTCCTCTCGCCCTTGAGGTTCTTGTCGAGTCCGTAGGCGAGCGCGGCGGCGGTGGGCTCGTTGATGATGCGCAGCACGTTCAGCCCGGCGATGGCGCCGGCGTCCTTGGTGGCCTGCCGCTGCGAGTCGTTGAAGTAGGCGGGCACCGTGACGACCGCGTCGCGCACGCTCGTGCCCAGGTACGCCTCCGCGGTCTCCTTCATCTTGGTCAGCACCATGCTGCTCACCTCCTCGGGCGCGAACCTCTTCGCCTCACCCTTGAACTCCACCTGGATCTTGGGCTTGCCGCCCTCGTTGATCACCTTGAAGGGCCAGTGCTGCATGTCTTGCTGGATCTTGGGGTCGTCGAACTTGCGCCCGATGAGCCGCTTGGCGTCGAACACTGTGTTGGTGGGGTTGAGGGCGACCTGGTTCTTGGCGGCGTCTCCGATCAGCCGCTCGGTGTCGGTGAACGCGACGTACGAGGGTGTGGTGCGGTTGCCCTGGTCGTTGGCGATGATCTCCACGTTGCCGTGCTGCCACACGCCGACGCACGAGTATGTGGTGCCGAGGTCGATTCCGATTGCTGGCATTTTGATTGATTTATTCAATACAATTATTCTTCAATATAAACTGGTAAATACTCTGAATTAAATTCTCCAAGAAGCTTGTTGTGTATTGTGTATCGTAGATAATTTGTTTGAGTTTCGTGATTCCACCGAATCTCCTTCCCTTGTGTTCACTCGTAAGCGTATTCAAATACTGAATGCTTTGCCGCGCTCGGCGGGGGTTTATATACTCGACCAATAAGGGCCGAGAATATTCGAGAACCTTCTTGCGCTGTCCAATAGAAAATGGTCTGTTGTAGAATGTTCTGGATCTTTCATATTGTTCGACCAATAGGAATATAGTATTGTGGAGACAAGGATAGCGATATTGTCGGTAGAAAAAGATGGAAACAATAATATAATACCCGGTTAAAAATATACCCCATTATTGGGGTGTATACATAAGTTGTAATAAATAATAAAACGGATTTCAAATTAATAATCTTAATTTGTGGATATCTCATGAAAAAAGCTATTTTTTGTATCGAGAGTCGCCTTTGGTATTCGATGAAAATCATTTTTTCACCATTCATTTTGAGGTTCTTATCTAACAACTATCAGCGCCCCGCGGTTTTACCCGCGTTGCCGGTTCCCTTGGGAATGTGATGTGGTTATCCATTACCAAAAAGAATTATTAAAAGCAGATAGGTTTCTGAAATGAGCTCTTACAAACATGCAAAAGTTAAAAACTTACACCTTTTTATAATAATAGTATAGATTTAACGTTATGTCACATAATATTTAATGTTAGTAATAAAAACTACTATTACACTTGATCTATTCTGAAAAGTTTGGGTAGTATAGGTATACTAGCTGCGCCCCGAGGTTTCACCCACGTTGTACCCGTTCCCGCAGAAATTTCGGGATAAAATGTATCCCATGTGTTATTCTGATGTGTAACCTATATTACTGTAAAGTTTCATCCAAATCCATTCAGTAGTTTTTGCGTGAAAGAGCAACAAACATACATACATCCATCCTCACAAACTTTCGCATTTATAACATAAGTAGGACTAGCCGCACCCCGCGGTTTTACCCGCGTTGTACCCGTTCCCGCAGGAATTTCGGGATAAAATGTATTCCATGTGTTATTCTGGTATATAACCTACATTACTGTAAAGTTTCATTCAAATCCGTTCGGTGGTTTTTGCGTGAAAGAGCAACAAACATACATCCATCCATACATACATCCATCCTCACAAACTTTCACATTTATAATATTAGTAGGATTTACTGAATGGGTTACAGTGAATAAGGTTGCAACTGAAAAATATATGATTTTTCATGTTATTATTTTTCATTAGGGAGTCAAATGATAGTTCCTGCAGAGTTTTTTTTTCTTTATTTAGCTGCCTTATTCTTGTAAATAACATTAGAAAAAGAATATAAAAATTGGGCAAATAAAATGTGGAACTTATTTTATTTTTCTGGCAACACTCACTACTATACGTCATTAGATATGACTATATCGTTCTCTGTTTAACTATCATGCTCTCTCCTTTACCCGTTAAACAAAAATGACAGATGCTTCTAGAAACGTCACGAACTTTGTTTGCCATCTCTTTCTTGCTTATAGGTCCATCTCTTTCATGCGGATTTCGAATGTTCTAGAACGGTTAACCAACCCATTCGAATTGGAGTTGAATGTATGTGGTGCAGTAAAGTGTGTTACATTTATTATTGGTTGGTTTATATTTTGCAGGCATGGTGCGCTGAGTTTGGAAACGCATATATAAACAAACTTGGACCGGTTCCATTCCATTGAGAATCGTTGTTCAAGTCTAGTGGTGAGGTTTAGATCAGAAGTCATGTAGGGGAATATAGTTGAAGGAATATTTTCCAAAATGTAGGCTGCAATGAAGTAAAAATACTTATTGAAAAATGTTTATAATACGGCATATAATGCGAAGAGGTGGCAAGTCCCGTTAATAAATATAAAATGGCGGATACATCGCCCGGTTAACACTGCGTAGAAACCAAAATTTACCGAATAGTGAGGTCTGAGACGAGAAGCTAAGGATAATATGTAAGGTATGTTGATTTTACTGAGTTATTTGATTATATTTACAAGTATTTGCTTGTAAATTAGTTTTAATAGTTCTATAGATATAGGAATTGTGTTGCTTTGTCGGGAAGACATTTTGGTTGGGTTGGCAGCGGTGTTGTTCCCCTGAGGCGTGACCGGACCTCAGGTGAACACCATGGCTGTGAAAAAATAGTATTTCATTAATATTACCATGGAAAATGGTATTAAATAGTTAATTATGTTACCGAGTACAACATATATTGTGGATTACACGATATTTGAAGAAGGAAAGGAGTTATATCGAAAATTATAACTGGGGCCGGCCCGGCCGCCATCTTGAAAGGTATTCGCACCGCAGACATTTTCAATCGATAAACATTATAGGTACCTACGTAATTTATTTTGTTTATTCAGCTGTTTATTTCAATTATGCTTGACGGTGATTGTGGAATATTCCATTGTTTTACGTTTACAATTTGTTATCGCTATGACGAAGGCATCATTATGTGCCAAGATAATGCATTATAGGCGTGCTGTTGTTAGGCAGATAGGTAGTAGCAGTAGGTAGATATGGTAGGTATGATAAGGTTTTATTTATTTCGTTTCGTGTACGTATCGTATTTCATATTGGAAATAATATGTAATTTTATAGATAGTGACTTTATTTTTCCAAAGTGAACTAAGTTGTGAAGTAGGTAGTATCAAAAATTAATCATTGGAGATTAGTTAACTGTTGTAGATTTTAAAGTCATACTCAAAAATAGTATTATTTGTTATTTAGTATAAAAAGATTTTTTACAAAGAAAACAAGTCAAACGTGAAAAAACACGTTTTGCGCCACGTAGCAGTTACGGGCTGATTCGTTCGGAACGCAAAAAAAAATATCAAGTAGGAATTATTTTACTGCGCAATATAAGGAAATACTAGATTTTTATTTAATATCTAAATTATATTGAAAATAATTTATGTACCTATATATTATTTTGTAAGCAAAGATTTAACAAAAATATATTTTTTGACATTACCTAGTAACTAAGCCAATCCGTAATAATATTTATTACACTTAACATGCGCCATGACATTAATAATTTTTTTACCTAAAAAGGGAAATCTAGTAATCGATGCGTAAGTAGGTTTAACACAATATTTTGCAACGTGTAGGTAAGCAAAAAAAAATCGTTTTTTTTGCGAGGAAATGACGTCATTGGCCATATTCTTAGTCAAGTCAAGGCTGCACCAACATGGCAATAATTAACTACGTAGTTAAGAAAAATCATCAAATGATAAAGGGGAATTTTGACGAAAAGTCAAAAGTGATCTAATCTTTAACGAAATATGATAGTACATTGTCAATTATTGACATCGGGTAAAATAATGACACGAAGGTCTTACTGCCTAAAAAACTATTTTTGAAATTCGGGTGTCCCCAAAAATTTATTTATTAAGTAGGTTTTGGTATCTTATTTTACATTATGTTCTTTTGTATAATTAACAAACTATTTCAAAATATAATAGGTATTTAATGAAAATATTATATGTAGGTATTTAGCATCACGATGTGAAAATATAGTGAGGTAGGTAGGTACCTACATAAACATTTTTTGTTATTTGTATAGGTAGTTATGTTCTGTGTTTTTTTGTATATGTCGTAGGTTAATTTGATACTTCGAATCTTCGCGAAAATTCTAGGGGTTTTGCGAAAACGCGGATAATTAGACATAGGCGAAAAATTATCAAATCTTACTTTTAAACATGAAAAAAAAAATAACCCTAACCTACCGAATAGTAAGTAATTCGGTAGGTTAGGGTTATTTTTTTTTTCATGTTTAAACTCTCTCTTTTCATTAAAATGACATACGGCTAATACCCGAAGTGCGGCTTAGCCGGTTGCCTATGTCTAATTTAATTATCCGCGTTTTCGCAAAACCCCTAGGATTTTCGCGAAGATTCGAAGTATCAAATTATCCTACGACATATATATTTTGATTTCATTTGAGTTTTTTTTATTTAATTAGTACTTTTATTTTTTTGGTTATTTTTATTTTTATATTATTATATTATTTGGCATTGTCATGCAGGCTAGTAGAAGTTAAGTTTTTCACTGGATTAATTATCTAAGAGGTTGATCTATAGATAAAATTGTACTTTACATATTTAATTTAGCTTAGGATGTATTTTACGTTGATTGAATAGTGAAGGTTAAAATTTTATATTTTTGCTCGTTGTGTCGTTGGTCCCAAAATGCGCATTTAGGAACATAGGTAGTTAGGGACTGTCGGAATTTTCCATTTTGAATTTGATAGATTTTGATTTTAATACATCTAGCTGTTTCTTCTAGGTAGTTTGGTTAGTCTCTAACTAGTTTTTTACAGTGTTAGTTCTGTATAAACATTTGATAATATTACGGTTAATTAGGTTAATATCGCATACTGAGGTCTTATCTTGAACTACGTTTTTAAATTTATTTGTTATTTCTCTGTAAATAGTTTTTTTATTAATATTGGTCTTGTTCAGTATTGGTGTAGGTATTGAGAACAAAAAACTATGGAGTTGTTACCTTTACTAGATTTATTTATTGGATGGTAATTTTTTTTATTATAATATTTGGTCTTGATGTATTTTTCGTTATCTGGATTTTTTGTGTTTACTTGGTTTATTATATCTCTTTATCTGCGTATATTCGATATCTATGACAAATAGGTATGCGCAGTATGTTAAATGATAAGGCTTTAAGAAGACAATGAAAACAAAACTAAACTTATCCATTCAATAAGAACAATAACTTGAAAAACGCAACAAGATATTTTAAATCTGAATAATAGAATAATAGTAGTTTAAGAAGGATAAACCGTATAAATTACAAGATTATTACGAGATACTTATATGTAAATATTTACAGAATTGTGTTTTACATTAAATTTAATTATGTATTTATGTAGGAATATCCTAAAAAAGGAGTGGAATACGATAAGGCTTTAAGCAGAAAAAGAAAAAAACCAAACTAAAATTATTAATTCAATAAGAACAATAATTTATAAAGCACAACAAGATATTTTAAACCTGAATAATAGAATAATATTGTTCAAGAAGGATAAACCGTAAAAATTACAAGATTATTACAAGATACATATAGGTACATACCTATTTACAGAATTGTGTTGTGCATTAAATTTAATTATTTATGAAGGTATATCTTAAAAATGGAGTGGAATACGATAAGGCATTAAGCAGAAAATGAAATCATCAAACTAAACTTATTAATTCAAAAAGAACAATAACATGAAAAAAGCAACAAGATATTTTAGAATAATAGTTTTCAAGAAGAATAAACCGTATAAATTACAAGTCTATTACAAGATACTTATATTTACAGAATTGTGTTGTGCATTAAATTTAATTATTTAAGTAGGTAGGTATATCTTAAAAAAAGAGTGGAATACGATAAGAATTTAAGCAGAAAATGAAATCATCAAACTAAACTTATTCATTCAATAAGAACAATAATATAAAAAGCATAACAAGATATTTTAAACCTGAATAATAGAATATAAATAATAGAATATAAATATAAATAATAATAGAATAATAGAAATAGGTTTCAAGAAGGATAAACCGTAAAAATTACAAGTCTATTACAAGATACTTATATTTACAAAATTGTGTTATGGATTAAATTAAATTATTTATGTAGGTATATCTTAAACAAGGAGTGAAACAAAATAAGTACCAAATACACATATGTATTACTGAACCTACACGATGATTAAGCAATGATTAAGAACACTTCTTGCTAAATTGACAATTGCTTAAAAAATATAGATAATAAGATAGTTATTGAATATAAACATGATGCCACGCATTGATTGTATACTATTTATTACTCGATAGCACAAGAATAGCATTTCTAAAAGCTTTAAGATTCCACGGCTGGTCAAAAGCCTTTACCTCATTTTTACAAGATTTGATGGCAACAAAAAGGATTAGATATAAACATTGTTCACCTAAAAATAGTCATGATCTCAACCCGCCATGTTTGAAAAGATATGAAAGATAATACTACTAGGAAACACAATGAAAATATGAATAATTATGTTTAAGCAGGAGAAACTAAATTATGCAAAACAAATTAGTTTTACATAACAAAAGGAATTAATGAAACAAAGGAAATAATAATTAACTGTAAATTCATATACCTACGTTTGGAGAACAGAAAAGATATGCAGTCATTGTTTTAGAAACTTTACAATTTAATGAAGATAAATGAAACTGAAGAATACTGATTAGTGTTTCAAATAAACTGACTAAGGCAGAAACTGAAATAAAATAAACAATAACGTCTGTATTATAGATTTATTTTATGTATGTAGGTCCAACATGCAAATGAATTTGAAGAACAAAAACCCGTGAAGAGTATTGACCGTCTGATAATAATTTAGAGTATATTATGGAACCGTGAAACATGAAACATTATAAAAGAATGACAATTTTAAAAATATTTTGTGTCTAACAATCTAAACTTGAAAGATTGTTAGACTTTGTCTGAAGAATAATCTAGATTTAAAGATTTATGATAAATTGCCGTAAATTTATACAATTGCACAGAGAAAAAGAAAATCTTAGGCAAAATGTCACTTTAGAACAGTATTAGCCTGTTACGCCCCCCAGTTGGGCAAAGGCCTCTCATCTCAGGAATTTAGTGAGTTGCTTTTGGACATTACACGTACATTAATTTAAAATTGTTAAGATTTATAGAAATACAAATCCTAAGGAAAGAAAACCGATTTTGACAATTTGTCATAGGCGTCTTATTAAATGGGAGATAGAGAAATTTATTTAATGAAGAAAATCTTCATAATGCGAACATACTACGACCGGAACTGTAAATAAACTAGCAACTCCAGGGCTAGATTTACTTGTTAAAAAAATTAAATTGCCTTAGTTTGTACCTCAACGGTACCCGCTCAAAATGATAATAGAACCTGATTTTTTGTGAACAAAAATATGCTTGTTGTTTTTGGGAATACATAAGCATTAAGATGATTTTGAAAAGTATTACATGTACTTTTTCTTATCGCGTAAACAAATGGAAGAACCATAATTATAATTGAAAACTTAATTTCTCTATCAGCAGATGAAGACTAAGAAACTAAATACATATACTGAAATAGTTATTTTCATGACAGATAAAGCACATCTACTAAATTAACCGTCAAGGACAAAAAACAATGGAGACGTTATTGATATTACAAAATACAAAAACAAGAAGAATAAAGTCGACAAAGAAACTTTAAATTCAAGCAATAATAAGACTTGTTTTATTTTTAATAGACGTTAAATATAACCTTAATCAAGATTGCGATTTACAATACAGATTGAAAGTGAACAACCTTCAACAATCGAACTCGTCTCGAATACAATAAAGCAAGAAGTTTTGTAATCGATTAGATTCAGTTTTAATTTTAAGAAGGCACTAGCTTTTTATATTTAGAGTTGTTTTTAGTTATTATATCGAATTATTTAGCAGTTTATGCTCTAAGAAGATACAAAGAAATCATTCGATATTGATTCCATTTAGCTTACTAAGTTGTTTTAGACATTTTATCGATTTATTTAGCAGTATATCCTTTAAGAAGATACAAAGAAATCATTCGATATTGATTCCATTTAGCTTACTAAGTTGTTTTAGACATTTTATCGATTTATTTAGCAGTATATCCTTTAAGAAGATACAAAGAAATCATTCGATATTGATTCCATTTAGCTTACTAAGTTGTTTTAGACATTTTATCGATTTATTTAGCAGTATATCCTTTAAGAAGATACAAAGAAATCATTCGATATTGATTTCATTTAGCTTACTAAGTTGTTTTAGACATTTTATCGATTTATTTAGCAGTATATGCTTTAAGAAGACACAAAGAAATCATTCGATATTGATTTCATTTAGCTTACTAAGTTGTTTTAGACATTTTATCGATTTATTTAGCAGTATATGCTTTAAGAAGATACAAAGAAATCATTCGTTATTGATTCCGTTTAGCTACAATATAAACTGTTCTTACGAAGAAAATTATCGTTTAGTTAAAAGGTCTTTTTGAATCTAGTACAAGCACACATACATATTTTGATATTCACATTTATTTGACTAAGTAGGTAGTTTATATTTAGTATTTTTAAAATGTTAGGGCATTATGGGACTAGCTTTAGGTACTTAGTGTTAAAAGTTACTAAAATAATTATATATTTATCATATTTAGTTGTCTGGACTATATATATGTATTATGTATATTTATTGCTTAATGAGCTCAGAGTAAGTGCAAAACTGAAACTAAACTTTTTAGGACTTATATAAACTTAGAAGTTATAACTTAAATATAATATATAATATAGCACAGGCAAAATGTTCTTGAATACTTAGGAAGCTTGAATACTTATAAATAGGAAGGAGATTATAGTAAAACTCGTACCTATCATGTATTTATTTTATTGAAACATACGTTAGGGCAAAATAAAACGAAATATAGGACCGAAATAGTTATTTAAGTAAAATTAAAGTAATTTGATTTAAAATAGTCTTGTTAGTAGGGTAAATTGTATTTATTTATTTTTTTCAAACTTATTCAGGGCGAAAATGACGCGATAAGCCATAGAAATAGAAATAGTACTATGATATTGTTTAGGTGAATAATCGGTTGTATTGCACAGATTCAGAACAAGTTTAGGTGATTATTCCGTTAAATTACAAAGTACATAATGAACATAGGTTTATTCCTTAAGTAATACTATATTACTAAGATAAATAAGTAATTAAGGTGGCTATTTTGTTGGTTATATTACAAAGATACAGAATTAGTTTTGGTGATTATTCCGTTCGATGCAAAGTTGAAATAAATGCAAAGAAAACATCGTTATATCTCAAAGCCACTTAAACAATGTATTATGATCTATATCCTTTAAATATTAATAAAAAGATACGTAATACGTATAGGTCAAGGTGATTATTCTAATACAAAGATTTGGGGAAATACTTGGTTAATTATTTCGATACTTAAATTACACTCATACAGATGAAAACTATGTAGGTGATACAGATACAGAGTATAGTTAGGTGATTATACCGTTAGTTTTTATAAAGGCACAAAGTATAATTTCTAGGTCTAGTTTTCCGTTAGTTTTGAATATAAAAAATGATTGTAGGCGGAATGATCCATAAACTATATTACAAAGGTATTGGTGTAGGTGAATAGAAAGACACGAAGTATGTCTAGTTGATTAGTGCGTTAGTTATAAAGACACGGAGTATGTCTAGGTCAATAGACAGAGAGTATGTCAAGGTGAATAGTGCGTTGGTTATGAAGACACATATTATGTCTAGGTGAATAGTGCGTTAGTTACAAAGACTCAGAGTATGTCTAGGTGATTATTTCGTTAGTTACAAAGACAGAGAGTATGTCAAGGTAAATAATGCGTTAGTTATAAAGACTCAGAGTATGTCTTAATGAATAGTGCGTTGGTTATAAAGACACAGATTATGTCTAGGTGAATAGTACGTTATAAAGACACAAAGTATGTCTTGGTGAATAGTGCGTTATAAAGACACAAAGTATGTCTAGGTGAAGATTGCGTTGATTATAAAGACTCAGATTATGTCTAAGGTGAATAGTGCGTTATAAAGACACAAAGTATATCTAGGTGAATAGTGCGTTATAAAGACTCAGAGTATGGCTAGGTGAATATTGCGTTGATTACAAAGACAGAGAGTATGTCTACGTGTAGGTGAATAGTGCGTTAGTTATAAAGACACATAGAATGTCTAGGTGAATAGTGCGTTAGTTATAAAGACACAAAGTATGTCTAGGTGAATAGTGCGTTATAAAGATACAGAGTCTAGGTGAAGATTGCGTTGATTACAAAGACAGAGAGTATGTCCAGGTGAATAGTGCGTTAGTGGTAAAGACACATAGTATGTCTAGGTGAATAGTGCGTTAGTTATAAAGACACAAAGTATGTCTAGGTGAATAGTGCGTTATAAAGACACAGAGTATGTCTAGGTGAATAGTGCGTATAGACACAGAGCATGTCTAGGTGAATATTGCGTTGATTATAAAGACACACAGTATGTCTCGGTGAATAGTGCGTTGATTATAAAGACAGAGAGTATGTCTGCGTCTAGGTGAATAGTGCGTTAGTTATAAAGACACAAAGTATGTCTAGGTGAATAGTGCGTTATAAAGACACAGAGTCTAGGTGAAGATTGCGTTGATTATAAAGACAAAGAGTATGTCCAGGTGAATAGTGCGTTAGTTATAAAGACTCATAGTATGTCTAGGTGAATAGTGCGTTATAAAGACACAAAGTATGTCTAGGTGAATAGTGCGTTATAAAGACACAGAGTATGTCTAGGTGAATAGTGCGTTAGTTAAAAAGACACATGGTATGTCTAGGTGAATAGTGCGTTAGTTATAAAGACACAAAGTATGTCTAGGTGAATAGTGCGTTATAAAGACACAGAGTCTAGGTGAAGATTGCGTTGATTATAAAGACAAAGAGTATGTCCTGGTGAATAGTGCGTTAGTTGTAAAGACACAAAGTATGTCTAGGTGAATAGTGCGTAATAAAGACACAAAGTATGTCTAGGTGAATAGTGCGTTATAAAGACACAGAGTATGTCTAGGTGAATAGTGCGTTAGTTATAAAGACACATGGTATGTCTAGGTGAATAGTTCGTTATAAAGACACAGAGTATGCCTAGGTGAATAGTGCGTTAGTTATAAAGACACATAGTATGTCTAGGTGAATAGTTCGTTATAAAGACACAAAGTTTGTCTCGGTGAATAGTGCGTTAGTTATAAAGACACATAGTATGTCTAGGTGAATAGTGCGTTGGTTATAAAGATACAGAGTATGTCTAGGTGAATAGTGTGTTAGTTATAAAGACACATAGTATGTCTAGGTGAATAGTGCGTTATAAAGACACAAAGTATGTCTAGGTGAATAGTGCGTTGATTATAAAGACAGAGAGTATGTCTACGTCTAGGTGAATAGTGCGTTAGTTATAAAGACACATAGTATGTCTAGGTGAATAGTGCGTTAGTTATAAAGACACAAAGTATGTCTAGGTGAATAGTGCGTTATAAAGACACAGAGTCTAGGTGAAGATTGCGTTGATTATAAAGACTCAGATTATGTCTAGGTGAATAGTGCGTTATAAAGACTCAGAGTATGTCTAGGTGAATATTGCGTTGATTATAAAGACAGAAAGTATGTCTACGTTTTAGTGAATAGTGCGTAAGTTATAAAGACACATAGTATGTCTAGGTAAATAGTGCGTTAGTTTTAAAGACACAGAGTATATGTCTAGGAGAATAGTGCGTTGTAAAGACACAAAGTATGTCCAGGTGAATAGTGCGTTATAAAGACACAGAGTATGTCTAGGTGAAAATTGCGTTGATTATAAAGACAGAGAGTATGTCCAGGTGAATAGTGCGTTAGTTGTAAAGACACATAGTATGTCTAGGTGAATAGTGCGTTATAAAGACACAAAGTATGTCTAGGTGAATAGTGCGTTATAAAGACACAGAGTATGTCTAGCTAGGTGAATAGTGCGTTAGATATAAAGACACATTGTATGTCCAGGTGAATAGTGCGTTATAAAAACACAAAGTATGTCTAGGTGAATAGTGCGTTGGTTATAAAGACAGAGAGTATGTCTAGGTGAATAGTGCGTTGGTTATAAAGACACATAGTATGTCTAGGTGAATAGTGCGTTAGTTATAAAGACACAAAGTATGTCCAGGTGAATAGTGCGTTATAAAGACACAGAGTATGTCTAGGTGAATAGTGTGTTAGTTATTAAGACACATAGTATGTCTAGGTGAATAGTGCGTTATAAAGACACAAAGTATGTCTAGGTGAATAGTGCGTTGATTATAAAGACAGAGAGTATGTCTACGTCTAGGTGAATAGTGCGTTAGTTATAAAGACACATAGTATGTCTAGGTGAATAGTGCGTTAGTTATAAAGACACAAAGTTTGTCTAGGTGAATAGTGCGTTATAAAGACACAGAGTCTAGGTGAAGATTGCGTTGATTATAAAGACTCAGATTATGTCTAGGTGAATAGTGCGTTATAAAGAAACAAAGTATATCTAGGTGAATAGTGCGTTATAAAGACTCAGAGTATGTCTAGATGAATATTGCGTTGATTATAAAGACAGAAAGTATGTCTACGTCTTGGTGAATTGTGCGTTAGTTATAAAGACACATAGTATGTCTAGGTAAATAGTGCGTTAGTTTTAAAGACACAGAGTATATGTCTAGGAGAATAGTGCGTTGTAAAGACACAAAGTATGTCCAGGTGAATAGTGCGTTATAAAGACACAGAGTATGTCTAGGTGAAAATTGCGTTGATTATAAAGACAGAGAGTATGTCCAGGTGAATAGTGCGTTAGTTGTAAAGACACATAGTATGTCTAGGTGAATAGTGCGTTATAAAGACACAAAGTATGTCTAGGTAAATAGTGCGTTATAAAGACACAGAGTATGTCTAGGTGAATATTGCGTTGATTATAAAGACAGAGAGTATGTCCAGGTGAATAGTGCGTTAGTTGTAAAGAAACATAGTATGTCTAGGTGAATAGTGCGTTATAAACAGCTGCATTTATAGCATCAGCTACTTTCATAGCATTATGTCATACGGTCTACTGCTTTGGGGTAGTGCCGCTGACATAGATTCCATTTTTGTGCTCCAGAAACGGGCTATTCGAGCCATCTATATGATGGGTCCACGGGAATCACTGAGAAGCACATTCAAAGACACTAACATCCTAACATTACACTCACAATACATTTATGAAAACCTCATATATGTGCACAAAAATCCTAGTAAATTTAAGAAAAACAGTGATCTCCACCAAATTAATCTTAGGAATAAAAATAAGCTCGCTGTGCCCACTATTAGGCTCCATAAAGTGTCTCACTCCTTCGTAGGTCAATGTATACGTTTTTATAACAAACTACCAAACGACGTGGTAAGTCTTTCATTTATTAAATTCAAAAAGTTTATTAAGCATAGACTCAGCCAAAAGGCATATTACTCTATTTCAGAGTATATTCTAGACTCAGACGTTTGGAAATGAATTGCTCTATTATTTAAGGCTTAAAATTGTTAATACAATCATTAAAAAAAATGACAACCCCACTGAGTTTCTTGTTAGTTCTTCTCAGTAGGTGGCGCGATGCGAACTAACGTAAACTTAATTTTAAGCTGACGATTATAAATGATTGTAATGATCTTATGTAATAAAGACATTTTGAATTTGAATTTGAATTTGAAAAAGACACAAAGTATGTCTAGGTGAATAGTGCGTTATAAAGACACAGAGTATGTCTAGGTGAATAGTGCGTTAGATATAAAGACACATTGTATGTCCAGGTGAATAGTGCGTTATAAAGACACAAAGTATGTCTAGGTGAATAGTGCGTTGGTTATAAAGACAGAGAGTATGTCTAGGTGAATAGTGCGTTGGTTATAAAGATACAGAGTATGTCTAGGTGAATAGTGTGTTAGCTATAAAGACACTTAGTATGTCTAGGTGAATAGTGCGTTAGTTATAAAGATACAGAGTATGTCTAAGTGAATAGTGTGTTAGTTACAAAGACAGAGAGTATGTCTAGGTGAATAGTGCGTTGGTTATAAAGACACAAAATATGTCTAAGTAAATTGTGCGTTATAAAGACACAGAGTATGTATAAGTGAATAGTGTGTTAGTTATAAAGACAGAGAGTATGTCTAGGTGAATAGTGCGTTGGTTTTAAAGAAACAAAATATGTCTTGGTGAATTGTGCGTTATAAAGACACAGAGCATGTCTAGGTGAATAGTGCGTTATAAAGGCACAGAGTATGTCTAGGTGAATATTGCGTTGATAATAAAGACAGAGAGTATGTCTAGGTGAATAGTGCGTTATAAAGACACAGTATATGCCAAGGTGAATAGTGCGTTATATAGACACAGAGCATGTCTAGGTGAATAGTGTGTTAGCTATAAAGACACTTAGTATGTCTAGGTGAATAGTGCGTTAGTTATAAAGATACAGAGTATGTCTAATTGAATAGTGTGTTAGTTACAAACACAAAGAGTATGTCTAGGTGAATAGTGCGTTGGTTATAAAGACACAAAATATGTCTAGGTGAATTGTGCGTTATAAAGACACAGAGTATGTCGAGGTGAATAGTGCGTTTGTTATAAAGACAGAGAGTATGTCTAGGTGAATAGTGCGTTATAAAGACACAAAGTATGTCTAGGTGAATAGTGCGTTATAAAGACACAGAGTATGTCTAGGTGAATAATGCGTTAGTTATAAAGACACATAGTATATGTCTAGGTGAATAGTGCGTTATAAAGACATAAAGTATGTCTAGGTGAATAGTGCGTTATAAAGACACAGAGTATGCCTAGGTGAATAGTGCGTTAGTTTAAAAGTCATAGAGTATGTCTTGGTGAATAGTGCGTTGATTATAAAGACAGAGAGTATGTCTAAGTGAATAGTGCGTTAGTTATTAAAACAGAGTATGTCTAGGTAAATAGTGAGTTAGTTTAAAAGACAGAGTATGTCTAGGGGAATAGTGCGTTAGTTAGAAAGGCACAGTATGTCTAGGGGAATAGTGCGTTAGTTAGAAAGGCACAGTATGTCTAGGTAATTATTCCGTCAAACATTAACTCACAAAGTATGACGAGGTAATTATTTCGTGAAATATATAGTCACAGTATGACTAGGTAATTATTCAGTTAAATATAAAGTAACAGAGTATGACTAGGTAATTCCGTGAGACGTAAAATCATAGAGTATGATTTTTGTAATTATTCCGTTAGATATAAAGTAACAGAATGACTAGGTAATTATGTCGTTAAATATAAGGTCACAGAGTATGAGTATAGAATTATTGCGTTGGATATAGTCACAAAGTATGACGAGGTTATTATTCCGTTGGATATAAAGTCACAGAGTATGACTAGGTAATTATTCAGTTAAATATAAAGTAACAGAGTAAGACTAGGTAATTATTCCGTTAGATGTTAAATCATAAGAGTATGATTTTGTAATTATTCCGTTAGATATAAAGTAACAGTATCCGTAAGATATAAAGTATAACTGGGTAATAATGACTAGGTAATTATTCCGTTAAATATAAAGTCATAGAGTATGACTAGGTAATTATTTTGATAAGTCACAAAGTTTAACTAGGTAATTATTTCGTTAGATATAAGGTCACAGAGTATGACTAAGTAATTATTGCGTTAAATATTGTCATAAACCATGACTAGGTAATTATTCCGGTAAATATAAGGTCACAGAGTATGACTAGGTAATTATTTAGTTAGATAAAGGAAGGTCACAGATTATGACTAGGTAATTATTAAGTTAGATATAAGAAGGTCACAGAGTATGACTAGGTAATTATTTAGTTAGATATAAATAAGGTCTCAGAGTATGACTAGGTAATTAATGTGTTAAATATAAAGTCACAGAGTATGACTAGGTAATTATTGTGTTAAATATAAAGTCACAGAGTATGACTAGGTAATTATTTAGTTAGATATAAATAAGGTCTCAGAGTATGACTAGGTAATTAATGTGTTAAATATAAAGTCACAGAGTATGACTAGGTAATTATTGTGTTAAATATAAAGTCACAGAGTATGACTAGGTAATTTTTCTGTTGTTAATATAAAGTCACAGTATGACTAGGTAATTATTCAGTTAAATATAAAGTAACAGAGAATGACTCGGTAATTATTCCGTTGGATATAAAGTCACAGAGTATGACTAGGTTATTTTTGCGTTGGATATAAAGTCACAAAGTATGACTAGGCAATTCTTCCGTTGGATATAAAGTCACAAAGTATGACTAGGTTTTTATTGCGTTAAATATAAAGTCACAGAGTATGACTACGTAATTATTCCGTTGGATATAAAGTCACAAAGTATGTCTAGGTAATTATTGTGTTAAATAAAAAGTCAAAAAGTAAGACTCGGTAATTATTGTGTTAAATATAAAGTCACAGAGTATGAGTACGTAATTATTCCGTTGGAGATAAAGTCACAAAGTATGACCAGTAATTATTGCGTTAAATATTAAGTCACAGTATGACTAGGTAATTATTCAGTTAAATATAAAGAAACAGAGTATGACAAGGTAATTGTTCCTTTAAATATAAAGTCACTGATTATGACTAGGTAATATTGCATTTAATATAAAGTCAAAAAGTATAACTAGGTAATTATTGTGTTAAAAGTAAAGTTACAAAGTATGACTAGGTAATTTTTGCGTTAAATATAAAGTCAAATAGTATGATTAGGTAATTATTCCGTTAGATGTAACATCATAGAGTATGGCTAGGTAATTATTTTGTTAATATAAAGTCACAAAGTATGACTAGGTAATTATTGTGTTTAATATAAAGTCACAGAGTATGACTACGTAATAATTCCGTTGGATATAAAGTCGCAGAGTATGACGAGGTAATTGTTCCTTTAAATATAAAGTCACTGATTACGACTAGGTAATTATTGCGTTTAATATAAAGTCAAAAAGTATGACTAGGTAATTATTGTGTTAAATATAAAGTCACAAAGTATGACTAGGTAATTATTCCGTTAAATATAAAGTCACAGAGTATGACAAGGTAATTATTCCGTTGGATATAAAGTCACAGAGTATGACTAGGTAATTATTGCGTTAAATGTAAAGTCACAGTATGATTAGGTAATTATTCCGTTGGATATAAAGTCACAAAGTATGTCTAGGTAATTATTGTGTTAAATATAAAGTCACAAAGTTTGACGAGGTAATTATTGTGTTAAATATAAAGTCACAAAGTATGACTAGGTAATTATTCCGTTAAATACAAAGTCACAGAGTATGACTAGGTAATAATTCCGTTGGATATAAAGTCACAAAGTATGTCTAGGTAATTATTGTGTTAAATATAAAGTCACAAAGTATGACTAGGTAATTTTTCTGTTGAATATAAAGTCACTAAGTATGACTAGTAATTATTGCGTTAAATATAAAGTCACAGTACGACTAGGTAATTATTCAGTTAAATATTAAGTAACAGAGTATGACTAGGTAATTATTCCGTTGGATATAAAGTCACAGAGTATGACTAGGTAATTGTTCCGTTGGATATAAAGTCACAGAGTATGACTAAGTAATTATTCCGTTCATTATAAAGGCACAGAGTATGACTAGGTAATTATTCCGTTGGATATAAAGTCACAGAGTATGACTAGGTAATTATTCCGTTGGATATAAAGTCACAGAGTATGACTAGGTAATTATTCCGTTGGATATAAAGTCACAAAGTATGACTAGGTAATTATCGCGTTAAATATTGTCACAAAGTATGACAAGGTAATTATTGCGTTAGATATAAAGTTACAAAGTATGACTAGGTAATTATTCCGTTAAATATAAAGTCACTTAGTATGACTAGGTAGTTATTCAGTTAAATATAAAGTCACAGAGTATGACTAGGTAATTGTTCCGTTGGATATAAAGTCACAAAGTATGACTTGGTAATATTTGCGTTGGATATAAAGTCACAGAGTATGACTAGGTAATTTTTCCGTTCATTATAAAGGCACAGAGTATGATTAGGTAATTATTCCGTTGGATATAAAGTCACAGAGTATGACAAGGTAATTATTCCGTTGGATATAAAGTCACAAAGTATGACTAGGTAATTTTTGCGTTGGATGTAAAGTCACAGAGTATGACTTGGTAATTATTCCGTTCATTATAAAGGCACAGAGTATGACTAGGTAATTATTCCGTTGGATATAAAGTTACAGAGTATGAATATGTAATTATTCCGTGGATATAAAGTCATAAAGGATGACTAGGTAATTATCGCGTTAAATATTGTCACAAAGTATGACAAGGTAATTATTCCGTTGGATATAAAGTCACAAAGTATGACTCGGTAATTATTCCGTTAAATATAAAGTCACATAGTATGACTAGGTAATTATTCCGTTAAATATAAAGTCACAGTATGACTAGGTAGTTATTCAGTTAAATATAAAGTAACAGAGTATGACTAGGTGATTATTCCGTTGGATATAAAGTCACAGAGTATTACTAGGTAATTATTGCGTTAAATATGAAGTCACAGTATGACTAGGTAATTTTTGCGTTGGATATAAAGTCACAGAGTATGACTAGGTAATTATTCCGTTCATTATAAAGTCACAGAGTATGACTAGGTAATTATTCCGTTTGATAGAAAGTCACAAAGTATGACTAGGTAATTATCGCGTTAAATATTGTCACAAAGTATGACAAGGTAATTATGGCGTTAGATATAAAGTCACAAAGTATGACTAGGTAATTATTCCGTTAAATATAAAGTCACATAGTATGACTAGGTAATTATTCCGTTAAATAAAAGTCACAGTATGACTAGGTAGTTATTCAATTAAATATAAAGTAACAGAGTATGACTAGGTAATTATTGTGTTAAATATAAAGTCACAAAGTATGACTAGGTAATTTTTCTGTTGAATATAAAGTCACTAAGTATGACTAGTAATTATTGCGTTAAATATAAAGTCACAGTACGACTAGGTAATTATTCAGTTAAATATTAAGTAACAGAGTATGACTAGGTAATTATTCCGTTGGATATAAAGTCACAGAGTATGACTAGGTAATTGTTCCGTTGGATATAAAGTCACAGAGTATGACTAAGTAATTATTCCGTTCATTATAAAGGCACAGAGTATGACTAGGTAATTATTCCGTTGGATATAAAGTCACAGAGTATGACTAGGTAATTATTCCGTTGGATATAAAGTCACAGAGTATGACTAGGTAATTATTCCGTTGGATATAAAGTCACAAAGTATGACTAGGTAATTATCGCGTTAAATATTGTCACAAAGTATGACAAGGTAATTATTGCGTTAGATATAAAGTTACAAAGTATGACTAGGTAATTATTCCGTTAAATATAAAGTCACATAGTATGACTAGGTAGTTATTCAGTTAAATATAAAGTCACAGAGTATGACTAGGTAATTGTTCCGTTGGATATAAAGTCACAAAGTATGACTTGGTAATATTTGCGTTGGATATAAAGTCACAGAGTATGACTAGGTAATTTTTCCGTTCATTATAAAGGCACAGAGTATGATTAGGTAATTATTCCGTTGGATATAAAGTCACAGAGTATGACAAGGTAATTATTCCGTTGGATATAAAGTCACAAAGTATGACTAGGTAATTTTTGCGTTGGATGTAAAGTCACAGAGTATGACTTGGTAATTATTCCGTTCATTATAAAGGCACAGAGTATGACTAGGTAATTATTCCGTTGGATATAAAGTTACAGAGTATGAATATGTAATTATTCCGTGGATATAAAGTCATAAAGGATGACTAGGTAATTATCGCGTTAAATATTGTCACAAAGTATGACAAGGTAATTATTCCGTTGGATATAAAGTCACAAAGTATGACTCGGTAATTATTCCGTTAAATATAAAGTCACATAGTATGACTAGGTAATTATTCCGTTAAATATAAAGTCACAGTATGACTAGGTAGTTATTCAGTTAAATATAAAGTAACAGAGTATGACTAGGTGATTATTCCGTTGGATATAAAGTCACAGAGTATTACTAGGTAATTATTGCGTTAAATATGAAGTCACAGTATGACTAGGTAATTTTTGCGTTGGATATAAAGTCACAGAGTATGACTAGGTAATTATTCCGTTCATTATAAAGTCACAGAGTATGACTAGGTAATTATTCCGTTTGATAGAAAGTCACAAAGTATGACTAGGTAATTATCGCGTTAAATATTGTCACAAAGTATGACAAGGTAATTATGGCGTTAGATATAAAGTCACAAAGTATGACTAGGTAATTATTCCGTTAAATATAAAGTCACATAGTATGACTAGGTAATTATTCCGTTAAATAAAAGTCACAGTATGACTAGCTAGTTATTCAATTAAATATAAAGTAACAGAGTATGACTAGGTAATTATTCCGTTGGATATAAAGTCACAGAGTATGACTAGGTAATTGTTCCATTGGATATAAAGTTACAAAGTATGACTAGGTAATTTTTGCGTTGGATATAAAGTCACAGAGTATGACTAGGTAATTATTCCGTTCATTATAAAGGCACAGAGTATGACTAGGTAATTATTCCGTTGGATATAAAGTCACAGAGTATGACTAGGTAATTATTCCGTTGGATATAAAGTCACAAAGTATGACTAGGTAATTATCGCGTTAAATATTGTCACAAAGTATGACAAGGTAATTATTTCGTTGGATATAAAGTCACAAAGTATGACTAGGTAATTATTCCGTCAGATATAAAGTCACAGAGTATGACTTGGTAATTATTCAGTTAAATATTAAGTAACAGAGTATGACACTAGGTAAATATTTCGTTAGATATTATGACGACACCAAGTGGGCCCACGTTGTAATTTAGTTAGCTATTAAGATATAGAGTAATTCTTGGTAATGATTCCGTTAAATGTAAAGGCACAGAGTCATATATTATATTATCAAGTAGTTATTCCATGAGTTATGCTACGAAGGTCTAAGACAAGGATACCGTGATCCGTTAATTACTTATAATACAAACTACAAAATATTATATTAAGTAGGTGTTGAATTATCCTATTATATTTATTCAGCGAAACAAAGTTTCAGAATAACCTTCGCAGTTAACATAAGTTAAATGCATTCACACTACCAACGTTTCATGAAATAAGGTAAACGAATCAAGTCGTATTAGATACCTGTTGAAACCACAAACTAATTAGGAGGATTATAGTACTTATTTTGTTTATGAAAAAACCTTATTTTATTTTGAAAAAATACTTAACGTTTTTCTAGGAACCTAGGAAATTGCGAAAAATTACGAATCATTGCGAAAAATTTCGAAATATTGCGAAATATGTTCAATGACTAGTATCTTACATCGCATAATTTAAGTTCTATCTGAGTCATAAAGAGTCATTCATATTGGTACAATATTGTGAAATATTACGAAATTATTATTATTGTATTAAATAATTTTTTTATTTTATTTGGCTAGTCAAGAATTACTTAACTTATATATTATCGAGATGTCTTAACGTTCTTAGTTCGGTTCATAATAATATAAATAAATATGCATAATTCAGGCAGCTATACAATAATAATATTTTTTTTTCTATAGACTTTAGCTAGAATAAGAATTGAAAATATTATGAATCATTGCGTATATAAGGGTGAAAGACATATATTTTCTAAGGGAAAGGATTTTATTATTGACTTTCTAACTATGTACTAAGTTCTAAATTACGAGTAATCATGATAAAATAATACAGTTGCGAATTATTGCGAAATTGCAAAAAATTGGTAGATTAATATTTAATTAAGTTAACATTTACATTTGTTTAAATTAAATACAATTTGAAAATCGAGGGCACTAAAATAAATTTTTCCAACAGTTAGGCATCTATTTAAAAACATTATTTAATAATTATTTTGTTATTCAGTAACAACTAAATAAATTAACAAAATTATAAATTATTATTACCTACGATTAATATTAAGTAAATGACGTTAATTTTAATTATTGTAAACCAATTAGCTCTAGATAATGGACAAATATTAACAATTCCCTAATTTATTATTCAGTAAACAATTAGTCATGTTGTTATTAGTTAAACAAATACTTAAATTATATTTCAAGGATACCTAATTAGTTCATAATTATCAGGTCGGTGTTTATAATTCATTAATCATTGTTAGCCAACGTTATTATGACAATTAAGTACCATTTTATTATGAATTCAAAATTAAGGAAAACGTATTTTTTTGGGAACATGATTATATAGAAACGAGCGGAAATCTTTTATTAGATTTTGGGATAATATTTGGATAAGGTACTGGATTTATTTTTGAATTTAAGGGACTATTACACTTAATGAATAATTATCATGCTTATAATATGTAATCAAAAGTTGAAAAAAGCTGCCATACCATTATATTAAAGTTACTTAATAATTTAAACTTATAGAAACAATAATTATATAGCATCGATATACGATCGAAAGTCGTTATATAATGTACTTATTTTATTATACTCATTCAGATATATAATATTTGCACACAAATATTATGTATGTTTTTCAAAATTACAAAAGTTAAAAGCTCTTAAAGCTATTTAATGAGTCATACATATCTTATGTTGAGATTGAGCTAGAGTTGAGATGTTGCCTGTTTAAAGTTACCGTAAACTACCATAATTTGAAGCATTTAAACATCGTCAAAGTTATTAAAGGTTTCAATAACTCAATTCATCAAATTATTTCAAACTTGAAAACATAAATTGTATTCAATATTACGTTAAGTCTTAAGCTATTGTGATTAACAAGTTTATAAGCTTCGTCAAAGTTACAATATACTATCAAAAGTTATAGTAAATCCAAGCTCTTTAAGCTTTCAAAGAATAGTTATCGAAATTTAGATCATAACTTTCAGATTTAAAAAGTTACAATAACTCCCAGGTCAATAATTAAGCAATTTTACAGTCGAAAATATCTATCTATCTAGATAAAATACGTGTATATTATTATGTAGGTAACTATAAGGTCGATAAACTCTTCATCGTGGAAAGGATAAATACTATCTAAAGTTACTTAGGCTATATATCTATAGGTACTAAAGCTTAAAATTGGCTTTATAAGATTCTTCTAAGTCACAATAAAGGTTATCGAAAGTTACCTTAAACGATTATAATTTTCAGGTTTGTAGGCTTCGTCGAAATAATTATTACTATCTATAATAACCATTTATAGTCGAAATTCATTAATTACAGCTTTATAGCTTAGTCTTAGTCACAATGTGCCATTACTATCTATAATGCGTTAACACATACGCCCATTAAGTTTTCTTGTATGTTCATCCTTTATGCTATCAATAGTTGTCATTACCGACAATATAGGTACTTGAAGCATTTTGAAAATAGTTCAAGCTTCGTCCAAATTGCAATATGCTATGAAAAGATTCAATATTCCATGATACCTACTAACAGTGTTACCATCTTTTTAGTACATTTTTGATCGATACAGTGTTAAAATATATTTATTAGAAGAAAAACCCTTAACGTTATAAAATCTGATGATAAATAATATTACAGTGCTATCAAAAATATAATATTAATTTGTTAATTGTGTTGTAATGTTATTGTGCTGTTTAAAGTTTTAAAGTTTTAAATATATTTTTGTGAAGTTTTTTTTTTATTTCTAAAATCATACATGAGAACATGTGTTTCGATGTTCTCTAAGTGATATAAATCAAATAATTTAATTCGGATTTAAATGATACCCAATAATGATATTATTTAAAATTATATTTGCCAGAAGATATTAGAAGATAATAATATTTACGAGAAGATTGCGGTATGAAAAGGTTTAGTTTATGTAGGCTATTGTTATCTGAATCATGAAGTGAATTCAAATTATATGTGAAATTTCAATAAACAACTCTAGTTCTGCTATAGATTCTAATAACAAATATTAAGCAATTGGCCTTAAATGAAAAAAAAAAAAATGAAAAAAAGAGCTGAATTTTTAATATATACTTTTAACTAAAACATAAGAAAGAAGCAAGTTATGTTTTATAAAAAATATATTTTTTAAATTCTAATCAAAGTAAAAATTGTAAAAGATATGAAAGTTCAAAATGATAAACAAATTTAAATATTTTTGTGAGTAAAAGTTCGTAGTTCATGTGGTGTTAATAAGTATTCGTGATACCGTGATACATAATTGTATTTTTAATTATTTTTTGGTGATTCGTGAATTTTGAAACTTGAGTTATAGTTATATATAGTGCAGTTTTCAATAAGTATCGATGAGTGAAAAAGTGAAATATATTATTAATCGTCATTAAATAATTTCAAATATGGAATGAGTTTTTGTCTCGAATCTTATTAAGTTTTAGGAAAAGTTACTTCCTTGATATAATTTAATACCGGTTTTTTTAAATATTCCATATTTTTAAATTTAGTTAGGTTTACACGACATACCATTTATTCTTGCGGATATTTAGATACTTAATATATTGTATATTTATATGAAAAGTAATAGATTAAGGTATAAGGTATAAGTGCTAATAAGTACATAATACGTTATGCGGAGAAAATAAGAAAAGGAATAAGTTATGTTATGAGGTAATCGGAAAGTGGTGAAAACAATTATTTAAAAACTATAAGTACTGACAAACTAAGTTATACAGATATACGACACAGATATAAGTTAAATTAAGAATTTGACATTATTTAGGAAATTACAGATTAAAAATTTAATTTTAAGTCGAAATATCTTTATTGAAACGCAGCAGATGAGAATAATATTTATTAAGATATAAGCGGAATTGAAAATTATCAACATATGTTAGGTTACAGGACATAACTATAAGTAATTTAAATAAGTTTTTAAGGCAGAGATTACAGTTAAGATGAAAAATTTCAATAAACAAATGAAAGATAAGATGAAAAAATTCAATAAATAAATAAAAGTTAAGATGAAAAATTCATTAAGCAAATGAAAAGTTACGTTATTAAATTAAGGTATAAAACGTTATTTATAAGTTTACCAAACTAGGAAAATGTCTCCTTACAAAGCAACACAATTGTTAGGGTTCGAATGCCACCTTTAGGAGCTATGTAGAAGATTATACAGTAAAGTTTATATAACCTGAGCACCTGACTTATGGGACCAATAATACTTGAGTATTATAGCCTAGACGTAGACTAAACAATATTTATATTAGGAATATATAAGAGTTGAGTGTACAATTTGAGTTCAATTTAAGGTTTAGACAATTTGAGATGAAAATTTAGACTAATTTAAAAAATGTGTTATTTGTTATATAGAAAGTTATAAATAACCAAAGAGTTAAGTAATAGGAAAGTTATAGAAAGAAACAAAAGGAAAGTTATAAGATAGGAAATTATACGCTTAAAAAATCAATATGTCTTCCAACAAAGCAAAACATCGGTTAGGGTTAGACGCGACAATATTATTAGGACATAAATCCTGGGATTAAGATCATGTTCGTACATTTATGATTGACTAACTAACAATCAATATAATAATAACGCAGTAATTGGAAATATATCTAAAAGAAACTAAGAAAATAAAAAAGGCTTAATAAAAATAAGTACATGTATACTCGTATTAGCCTGTAATGTCCTCTAACTTTATATTTACAATTTAATTCGATATAGGATATATATTTATGATGATAACCACAAAAAAGTTGTTCTATGATAAGTAAGTTATGATTCGAATAGACAAAGTTTATGTAAATACGTTATATTAACACAAAGGTTAAGTTAGGTACAGACGCACCTATCCGAGTTATTAGATCAATCATTATGCAGTTAAATGGCTAGGTCTAAGTAAAAGTTATAAGTTGAACAAAATATCTACTAAACAAAGATTAAGTGATTCAGAAACATAAGAAAATTTCATACCTATATGAAATAAAGTTACAGATATTATAAGAAAAGATAATTATAAAAATAGTGGTATTATTTTCTAAGATAAAAAAACAAGGTTTCCCTGTAAGACAACGAATGAAATTAGATTACCACCTTAGGAGCTGCCAAATATAGTGTAATATCTAAAATAGGATACGTATCGTGTCATTGAGGTAGGCGAGTGAAGTACATTAAGAAAAAAATATAGAAGTTTTGAAGAAAATAGAATTATGGACAATACATAATAATACAAAGTAATAATAAAAAGTTATTAAAAAATATTAAAAGATGAAGCTGATGATGATTAACATAATTAGGAACACAATGAAAAGGATTTTAGAAAATAATTACAGAAGATAAAAGTTAGATGCTTATATTGTAAACATTTTAACAATGAACAAATAAATAAGGAGTTATGAAACATAAAGTTAAAAGATGAACTAAACTAGAAAGTTGAATGATGAAGTAAGGAAGACTTAACATTGTTTTTATGTAAAAGAAAATGGTTTTATAAATTACTAGCTAGTGCATACGTTTCGTAGTGTAGTAATTGCGTAGACCAAGAGTATATTAATAATATTTGAAATAAGCTGAAATGTTATTATTTTAAATGGATTGAAATTAAATTCCATGTAGTTTTAATAGGTAAAATTGATTTGAATTAAAATAACACGTAATAGGCGTTTTTAAAGGTAATAAATATTTATCTAAATAAGTGAAATGAAATTACATGTCATAATTGAAACAGTGTCATAATTGAAATGAATAAAATGAAATAATGTCAATAGATGAAATGAATCGAAATAGGTGATATTATACAAAATTGAAATAGGTGAAATTAAATTTGATTGAAAGTATATAAAAGAGGCTTCCGGCGAAACGGACCGCAATAAAAAGGACCGCGGTCCATTTCGCCGGATTCCATTTTATTAAATATTTTTCTTCCGTCAAAACGGCCCACACATTAATGGTATGAGAATTTTATTGTTCAAGTCAAAGCAGTACAGTCAAAAGCAATATTGTTTTAAGTTAATGATTTAATAAAACCATATGATAAAAAATAGTAAGTATTTATATTGTGAACAAATCAGTGTTAACAATGTAAAATATACAAATGCTCAAATAATTAAAAAAATAGTCAACGTATTCATTACTATAGGTAAATAAATAAAAAGTTTACAACACTAACAATCATAAAATCAGCTTCACATAATTAGCCTTAAAGAGTTTGGCTGTATGTAACCTTTATAAAAAACACAGTAAACAGTCACAAAAAATAAACAATCACACAAAATATAATCATAGCTTCACAAAATCAGTTTAAATATTTTCTGGTATTAACCAATGCTTAATTAAAATACTTTAACATCACCTCAATAAACATTCAGCACTGTGTCTAATAACTATCTAACGTCACACTGTACAATACAAAAAGTGCAATGTCCAATATGCTTCATAACAGTGATTGGTCGAACGAGTCGTCCAGCGAAGCAAAATCTCGTTTTACTACAAAAGAGCCGCATGACCTTGAGATAGATAAGTAAAAAGGACCATAGTTAGAAAGGGATAGCTATATTATATAAACAATGCTATAATTATAGCTATCTCTCTTGTTTGTACTTAAATGAGATGCGTTAAAACGGGCGCTTTTTTTGTACATATTACTTTTATCGCATATTTCATATCCAGAATAAGGCATTCTCACATGACACTGTACCAATGGGGTTGACTCAAAAATATTTCGTGTCTTTTGTTCTAATTTTTATTAACACTTTTTCATTTGATTGTACTGGTTTTGACTTGAGCAATAGACATTTCTTATACCATTTATGTGTGGGCCGTTTTGACGGAAGAAAAATATTTAATAAAATGGAATCCGGCGAAATGGACCGCGGTCCTTTTTATTGCGGTCCGTTTCGCCGGAAGCCTCTATAAAAGTGGGTGAAATGAATTGAAGTGAAATAAAATTGTATTTGAACATGAAATAGGTATTACGAAATGGAAATGGTGAAATTTGAATTAGGGAATAAGAAATAAAAGAAACTAGGACTGATTGAAATTCTTGTTTTTAAAATAATTGGACTGTAACGTTTTATCCAAAATTACTATCACCAGATTATTTAAAAATGGCCAAAAAGTTGGTACATAAAAAATTTGGATATGAAGAATATTTGACCGAAGGTATTAAGCATAGAGCTTAAATTAATAGAGACTGCAATTTCAAACTATAAAAAATCTTTACAGCGAATATACAGATTGTCTTCCTACGCATTTAGATTTTTTAAGATGCTAATTAGAATATAAGTGCGAAATTAAAGAATTAGTTTTTATAATTAAATTAAGGAAGAAATAATTAATATGAATATTAATGACGGCTATTCAATAACTTTATTTTAAGTAGCTTGAAGGTTAATTTTAATTACACAGCTATATCACGATTATACATAAAAATAATTACGTATTTAATTATAATTGAAGTTAGCAATTCAATTCTGAGAAAAACCAGTATTTTGGTGACTAGGAAACTAAAGAAGTTATTAAGATCTAAATACACTGACAGAACATTATCTTATTATTCGTATTTGTATACTGAAAAATCCAACCCCGAAAAATTTAATCGACAGTATTCAAATAGCTTAAAACACTATCATACGCCCTCAATTATGATTTTATATTTACACGAACGAAAACTCTACAAGAATTACAACCAATTTAAATAGATCTATATTTTATTATGTTTTTCTATAAATGTTGGAATATAACATACCTGTAAAACGAAGCATTAGCTTGCATGCCAGTTGACAGCAAATGCAAGAGCAGTACATTCTCATGAGATATAGATAATATAGACAGACAGCATAGTAGGTGATAGTGCAAGCACTTACTGGCAAGTGCTTGCAAGTCGTGCAAGCTCTTACTGGCAAGTGCTTGCAAGTCGTGCAAACTGGCATGCAAGTGTGCCAGTTACAGGCATTTGTATTCCCGCATTTATGTTTCTTCCACAAACACCATTGTTATTTTAATTTAACAAATACTATGTAACGACCTCCAAAATTTAAAAAACAGAAAAAACAATAACTAATGTATCTACAATTTAATTCCATTTCAGGACCAGTGCTTAGTGTTATCTAATGTTTCAATCATCGCTTGTTCAACAGAATGTTACGTTCGTTTGACACCATGGCCTGTCTCCCCGTCGACATAAAACGCCAACTTTTTAACCCGGACTAAAACGCCAGAGATACCGATAACGCCAGTTAAAGATATGCCTCAGTTAATTTGCATATTAGATTAAACAGGTATTATTTTGAAAGAATTTTCTTGAAAACTTAACATTTTTCTGTAATTTTCATTAATTCTGAAATATTCATTGCAAGTTATAATTCTGTAAATTTCATCAAAAGTTATAAATAACTTACAGTCATAAGCTATTTTCATTATATATATAAATCAAGTTTAAAACGAGACTCATTGAACATCTAAGGGTCGTGGTGAAAAAACCTAATTAACAGAAATTAAAATATGAGATTAGAATTCTCTGATACATTGGGATAAAACTCAGTGGACATTATACGGTTTAAACATTGAAACGAGGTCAAAATACATTTGCTTAGATTGCAATTTTGTACCCGGAAAACAAAAACGGCTCGAAAACTGATTCTTCGGAATCTCGTATTGAAGACCGATCAATAGCTAATAGCTTGATTAGACCTTTGAATACTTATAATAGCAATATTTAAGAATTAAAAGAATAACATTTCACATAGTTATAATTTAATGATATTTCTCATACTTTAACAGAAAATATTCTAGTTATTTAACAACGTAGGGTTAAGTAATTGCACAAATTAATTAATTTTCAGATGTTTTTATTAAATGTCGGCGTTCCGGTGGCAGGCAGGCTTTATACCATCGCAGCTAGGAGCGTTAGTAGCTAGATCGAGGCAGGAAGGGAGCCGGGATATTAGACTATACATACATACACCACAAAACATTACATTTATAAATTAAATATATTTTTAAATCCGTCTTACTTTACACCATGTAAAAACGCCGTTTTCAACAATGTAAAAAAACTAATTTCTCACTATGTAAAAATCTCCGTTTTACACCATGTAAAAAAACCGTTTTTCTACATGTAATATAATAACCGTTTATATTATGTAAAAAACTCAGTTTTTATTATATGTATTTTTATTTTTAGGTATATATTTATTAATTGTCTTGTAACATAAGATCTGATAATGCGCTAAATAAATTAAGGGGATCAGTTATTTTATAACGGTATTACATAAGACGTTTACTTTTCAATGTTATTCTTCGTATAAACACACAAGAGTTCCTTTACGTACTATATTAAAGTATATATTGTTAGGTATATATATTATGTATGTATATAACCGGGCGATGACAAATAGATATGTATTTTAGATTTAATTTAGGTGCGTTCAGTGTCCAACAGTATTCAAATTAGTATTATTTGAGTTATAAGTAGGTTAATAGTAATAGCACTTAATGCAGTCTAGCACTTTACATAGCTTAGCATTTTATTTACATAGCATTAGAAGTAACTAAAAATAGTAACGGGCTATATATTCTTAGATATGTTTTATTCTTTAGTTTATTCTGTTGGGGTCTGATTACTGATACAGTTAGTTTATGAACCTTTAGGTCGTAGCCCCTGTAAGGACGGGTCGTTAGATTCAAGAGGTCTAATAACCTCCTTTGACGAATCTGGAAGAAGCCTAATTTGTTGGCAGACCTTAGGACTTAATCAGGTGCGGCTTAGGACTCTAGGTACTTTAGGATAACTTAGGACTTAAAGCTAGGCTTAGGTAGTTCGTAACATTTAGTTATATGTTGCCTGTAATAATAGGTTATGTTTGACTATATTCGTTCGTAAATAGATTTATGTCATTGCTACGCCTTTTATTTTTTAATATTTTAGAGCTCAAAAAATCTGGCTCAGGAACTCGATGCGAAGTAAAAAAAATAAATAAAATACACAAATATCTGTCCCCTTATAATTTTTATTTTACGGTGAATCGAATTGTTTGTCGCATTCCCTTGTATAGTTTAATATGAAAAGAAATAAAAGTAGAATTACTACAAAATATTTAAGTTTATGTTATTTATTGTCTTGTCTTGCTACCTGTACCTGCTTATGTTGAAGTGGTTGAGCTCGGAGCATGATGGATTCCTTAAAGCCATGTCTACAAAGTGCTAAACACATTCTCACGTGAGCTGTCTATTTCGCTTAAGACTTGTTGACTTGCGATCACTTCCATTTTAATTAACACTGCGTCTTGTAAGAGGATGTTACCTAGTTCACGGATATTCAGTACTTTTTAATACATTTACATCAAAACTACTAACGCGTTGCACTAGTTAATAATGAATGTGACACAAAATAGATTATTTTTAAATATATTTTATTCCATTTGTGTTGTGAACGAAGTTAATTTGTAAAGAAAGCTTTTTTATTAACATATTATTATTACATCAAAGTTTCTTGTGTAGCAAGCTTCAGGCTGATGGAAGTGTATCTAATTCATGTACCGGTATTTCATTTAGCGCATTCTGTACACAGCTCACAGACACACAACTACACGGAAATGACATACACAAAGCACACAAAGAAGATACAACTTGTTTGAAAGCTGATTCCTTTGACATGGCTTATGTGATGTGGTTAAATGCTCTCCAATTTAGCTAAACCCCTTCTCACTATAACAACGGTAATCCATGAATTAGTTTGTTTATATGACAGCTAAAACCTTTTTCAGACGCTTAGATCATTGTTTTCAAAACACTGGTTGATTGTACAAATGGATTTTTTTCATTGAAAAGTAGAAGTTGTGTGATAAAGCATGATTTTTCTTGAACGTTCACTTTAGTTTGTTTAGTAAATAACAGAAGCAATTGGATTGGTTTAAAAGGTTGTTTGAGCAGTATACTTATTGAGGAACGCATATGCTTAATTTAATCATAGACATTAATATAGGAGGTGTGAGCTTAACTGTTGGAAATTCGGCTGTAATTCTATGTGGACCTGCGAGACGTCTTCTAATAACATAATAATCATCTGACTACGATTCCAGAGCTTCAAGGACCTGCACAATGTTATTAACAAAAGTAAATTCTAAATGGGCAATGAGCATGTTTAATATTTAATATACGGTATAAGGAACATTTATAACTTCTAGTTATTCTTCAAAATTCTAGAAGATGTAGCTTTTTTCTCAATATTTTGTTATGACACATTTATTCAAAATTTGTACAGATGTAGCTTTTTTCTCTATATATTTCGCCAAAAGCAACAATGTTTGTTTGTGTAGGCACCTGTTGAGTTTCTTGTCGGTTCTTCTCAACAGTTTGCAGGTTCTGAACCGGCGGTAAACTTGATAGTTAGGGCCAAAATATAATGAAAAATATGACTAATATGACTTCATTTTGTTCCCCCTTTCATTTGTATTGTATGTAACTTCTTGTCATTGCATTAAATACATAATTGTGTTGTGTATTTATTTTTATATCATGTCCTTGGATTGTTTATTATTGTATGCATATTTCATGTGCGTTTTTGATGTCTCTTTATATTAAAGTTATATATGTGTATGCTTTATATCCGCTTTTCTCAAAGCATTGTAGAATCATTCCTCTAATGTTTAATTTTTAATGTCCAATTAATTTTGCATAACATGTTGTATAATAACTAACTAGCATTGGATTGTATGAATTATTTTTATTGTGTTTTCATATAATCCCTCTTATTTCGACAGACTGACAGACAGAGGACTAAAATAAATTAGTAGCGTCTATACGTTAAAATAAGCTCATTGAAACTTGCCCATCAAAACGAAAACTAAATAATCTAAATAAATATAAACAAATAAAATGGTTGAAAAACGAAATAAATGATTATTTTGAAGTATTCTGTGGTTTGATTTCCTATTCCTTTTAAATTCATTGAAATACTAATTTGACTTTAATACTTAGATATCTATGTTTATTCTTGGCACTATAATATTTATGAAATTAGTAACGAAGACTTTTTCTTGAAGAAAAAGTACCTAAGTCAAATTACTTTCAACGAATTTATAGATATATTTAAAACCTAGATTTAAGATAAGTATTTAAGCTTACCTCAAGTACCTTCAGTGTTGATGAATATAGGACATAGGTTAGGTAAATATAGGAAACTTAAAAATTCCATTGTAGTACAGTACTAGGTTCGATCCCTAGTTCAAGCAATGCCTGGTTAATACTAGGACACGTAATAATTAGGACAATAATTAGGTGAATTTGAGAAATTAATCATAGGATTTCATGAGTTACCCCTATTTTAGATAAGAAAGAGTAAAATGAAATTAGTTCTACATACAAGAAACAGTTTAGAAGAAGAAAAGTCTACAGAAGAATTAGAGTAGGTACAGTCAATAACAAAAGTTGCTGAACACAATTCAACTAAAAACCGGCATAATATAGACGATTTGTAGGTTAAAAATCATTTAGTGATGAGATGTTTTGTACCTATGTAATTGAATGTGCTCATCAACTTTTATAGTTGACCGTACCGTTTTTAACAGGTATAGTAATTTATAACCTCTTCGTGCAAGTACAAAAGGATAAAAAACAATGAATTGTGTCTACATTGTGGTTTTAGAAATATTTTAGGGCGAGTAACGGTAAAGTAATGATCTCGAATAGGTACATACATGGAGATTGTCGCACATGACCGCGGCTAGTTTGAGCCTGCACCATATGTACCTACTAGTAGCGCCATCTATCGGATCCGTGGTACACTATTTGCCACAAAATAGTTCTTGGAGTTTGTATAGATGTCGCTACTTGGTGTAATAAATTAAAAAGAGACACCTTTCGTTTTATTGAAAAATTAATTAACTTCATTACTTAGTTAGTATTGCAAGTAAACGAAACTTCTTTCGGCTGAAACATATTTCTAGATTTCTAGAGACTTTTTTCATTGGTCTTAAATAAGTTTGGGGTAACTTAACTAGTTCTTTAATAAAACAAACGGAACAAACACTATTTGGGATGCAAGATGGCGAAAAATAGCGGAAATGAAGGAGTAACATACGGTAAGTAAGACCAACTTATAAAGAGAGGATCGTAAAAGCATGCCATATTCCATGTTTTTCTTCTGGTTCTCTCTTCTCTACATTTCTGCATAAATGAAAAGAAGAGAAATAAAAATGAAATAATATAAAAGAGATTGACTTTAGCGTCCAAATTGTTGTGCTCCTGCCCACTTAAAATTGGCTGCAATGCAGGCAGACTAGATGATGGCAAGCGCAAGCATACCAATACCCGTTCCTAATTGCCTTACATCTCAATCAATCCCAAATAAATGCAGTACTATGGCTACCTATACCTGGGGATTAAATAAAGCTATTAAAAATATAGATACCATTGGCGCTATGTTACATTGATGATACGATATAATTCAAAGTGATATCTCGAATAGATTGTACAATCAGTATATTACAATAGTCCACAAGCCGCAAGTCACGGCCCAGTTCCTTGCTTGCCTCAGAAAGTGTCAAACTGATGCCTCGGTTGCCTTATTATTGCAAAGTGATATGCATATTGCAAACATACTGTTTGTAATATTTATTAACACCCGCCTACGATTAATGTAGATTGGTTAAAAGAGTTTGAATTGTTCACATTGTATGCCTTTTCAAAAGAACTATTATGTACCTATGCTGTATTTGGTGGCCATCAATGTCATCAAACTTGGCACGTACCGAACGTACCGACGTAGTAAGGTAGGTACGTAGCATAATCTCTGGTGGAAAAGCACCCTAAATATTAGGAAGAGTCACGATCTAAAATTTGGAATCTAGGACTCTACGGTGGCATATCTTGCACCTGCAACCCAACTCAACCTTGAAACTACATATAGATTTTGACAACTTACTATTGTGACCGTTTTATCAACATTTCAAGAAAATGGGTAGTTCGAGACTGTAGATACTTAAAGCCTTTTTCATCTGCTACACTGATAACATCAGTAGAGAAATGAGATACCTATGTAGAGCGTAGAGCATAGGTACTTTACTTATTTCTCTTCTCCAACTTTATTGAATATACAGGACCTACTTAATACAGGCTATTCGTCTTTCTTAGTTTTTCAAATAATCTACCAGAGAAATAAAACAAACCAACTAAAGTTATTTAATAATAAGTATGTATTATAATAATAAAAATTGTCACAACAAGGAATTGCCACGATCCTAACTTACACAAATACCTCTTATTTTTTACTTGGGATACAGTGCAAGGCAAATTAATAGACACAAGATAGCTGCAAGCATGAGTATGAGTAAACAGTATGAGGATTAGTAAGTCGAGGGTTTACACTTTACTAGGACCTAGATTTGGTCTATTTTTTTGCCTTGAACTGCACCTTACTTATTCATAACTTAAGTAACTAAATAGACTTAACGTTACATCACAAGTAGATCGAGATATCTTTTATTTATAACATAAGTAACAATGGCCGTCACAATGATTCGTTTTCTCCAATAGTTATCGATTATAATATAAATTATTTTGATATAAAGTTGTTTAATTTTGTATAATCAGTTCTTATTTTAGTAAATGTATATTGTAAGTATATAGGTCTATATATATAGGTAACTTATCTACATATTTTAATAAGGTAATGTTAACACGAAGATAATATTCAAGAAAATCAATCAAGTTGGTTACCCGACAAGTATTGACAATTAATTCTAATATAATTTAAATACTAGTAAATTAGTTAGAGGTCAACTCTGGTCAAGAACTTTAGGTCCATCTAACTAGAGGCTCCGACATCTTTTAAACGCCTTTTTGAAAGCATCTCAATCAATAGAGGATTTTCTTGAATATTAGCTTCTTAAAAGCTACTAGCAGTTCCGCAGTGGTTCCACCAACGATCCCATAGATGGCGCTAGTGTGTAAATTGTTGGAGATCGCGCTTACGTTATTTTCCCAGATTGAGTGGGGTCGCGCCCATTTTGTTGGGTAGGATAAAATCTTCCTCTTTTTAAAATTAGTGTAGATGTTAGTAGACAATATAGTTCACAAGTCTCCTGATAAAACCATCGATATATAATCCCTATGACTTAAAGTTAAGTACAGTATTCAATTCCAATAAATTACGTAAAGTAAAATATGATTAGCTGATACTTCCATATTCACAAACTTGACATTACATTAAGTTACCTTCCGGGTATTCCTAGGAACATATTTCATCCTACTCGTTTGACAGAGGTCTAGTACATAGGTTTAGTATTGTGTATCATATGTAGGGATACATTTTAATTACTATACAAATACATTTGAGTATCAAAAGCTGTTGACAATAATTACGTAGTAGTCTATGATAATAAACCAAAATAATAATAAAAATATAGCATAAGCAAAAAGTAGCTGCCAAAATTAATTATTTCTATTGAAACTTTGCAAACATGACTAATTGAATGTAACACTCTACTGGGCATTCAAATTGAATTAATTGGCTTTATAAATGTGTGAATAATAATGGCACCCATTCCAATTTGTCTACAATTACATAAAGCCATTATAAGTTGAGTTTAATAAACGCTTTCAACAAACTAATTAATTATTAACGTGATAAATTGATGTACTTGTAACCTGTAATTATTTTAATTAGTATAGTTTTATAGTTTACGTAAATTCAGTTGAGTATACAAATATAACTATCAAAATTCAGTAGATACAGATACAAAAGCTTTTCTAAGTAGTTAATTGACATGAAAATCTTTAAATTTTAGAGCTGTTGGTGAAAACGTATCATCGTGTGTGTCGGCTGGAGATAGGTCTTATCTCTTGTTCTTGTTCTTCATGGTGAGACGCCGCCAGAAGCTGGTCTTCTGGTCGGGCGGCGGGTCCTCGCGCGCCTCCTCGCCGCGCGTCTCCCCGCGCAGCATGTCCAGGAACGTCGGGTCATTCTTCTTGACATTCTTCTCGATCTTGACCGCCTCCGCGCTCAGTTCCGCCTTCAGCTTCTCCGGGCTCGTGTTCTCCACCTTAAACTCGTTAGGGTCTTCCACGAACGCCTGCTGGAGGTCCCGCATGATCTTTTTCCTGATCGTCTTCTTCATACTGAGGTGCCGCTCTAGAGTCTTGACATCCCCGTTCCCGTACGAACGGTAGTCATCCTTTTTCTTTCTCGCCTTCTTCGTTTTGTCGTCGTCGTCGATGCTCTTGGCCTCGTACTGCTGGCTGAGGCCGAAGATGTCGCGCAGGTGCGGGATGGCCCGCTCCGACGTCATCGCGACCGCGGAGCTCTACAGACACCTCATCGTGAGACCTGAAATCGAAAACGTTAGAGATAAGCGACTTTTTGCGGAGATAATGTCGTGACGATTGGGACCCGTTAAGATTTAATAATACGGTGCGTGCCAATTGTTGCGGCGGACAATCTCGTATTTATTGGAAACTCGTGCGAATATCGTGCGTCGAGACAATCGGTCGCTCCTTTCTACTGTGAAAACTGATAAATCATGATGTTCGTGTGGTTCTTGATGAATATGCGCCAGGTGTTTTTGCCGAGAGACGGATTGCTCGCGAGTGTGTTACATACAATGGCGATAAGAACAGCCATGGGCCGCGGTCCGTAACTGTTACACCGCCGCTGACTGCAGTAACGACTTCCCTTCTTTTACAGCTATAAATTATTACCCAACATTTAAAAAATACTCTAAGCTCGTCTTAGTTTCTTATTTAAGTCTTAGTAATTATGACCTTAGGATCAAATAAGTTAATAAAGTATCCTTTAACGCAAAAATCATAGAAGCATGCTGCGACTTTATAAATATGCTAAGGACACTGGTTTTACTTGGGCATATTTCGAAAAACTTAGGTAGATATATTATTAAGATTTTCCTCCTTAAAGGTAGGTAGTGTTTTATATTTTGCCTTGCTTTAAACCTTGAGCATTCCCTCGAACAAATAAAATTCAATCCCGTGTGATAACATAACTATCAAATATTCAATCCGAACCCAATACGTAACATAATCTCCAAATAAATAAAGCTTTAATCCAGATTAGAAAGATTTACTGTTGTAAGTAACACATCAATACAGATCATAAGTAGTGACCCACCAGAAGCACCAGAAGTTCAATTTGAAACGAGTGCAATAAACTAAGTATCGGAGCGTAGTGTTGCGTGGGCGAGCGTACATTTCTTTATTTCTTTTAGCAGACCATCAACTATGGATAGAGTAGCTGGTAACGAGATCTTTGCTCCCTTCCGATTACTTCCCATAAATTTAGGGGAGCCGATACATTACACTGTGCGTTATAGTTCAGTTAACATATATATTGATTACGGTGTGAATCCACTGGTGGCGGGACGAGCTATGGGTAGATATAATTGCAAACAATTCAGACTGGCTAGGAATCCAGTGATACGTGTTTGAGAAGTGCCCAAAAGACCAAGAGTCAGGGTACTGTTGTGTTGTGTGCCTCGAATAATATGAACGCGAATATTTCTAACATTGAAAGTGTGAGGGTAGATTCAATTCAAGTTGAGACGCCAACCCTCGCATCACAGCGTAACTCCGATGTCTTGAGTGTATCCGCGACACGAGTGGTGCAATCACTCGAAACTTTCGGGAAACTGTTTAAGCAATTAAAAATGCTTATTTTTAGCATTTTTAATTGCTTAAACAAAATCCTATGCCGCGAAAAACTAGTTATACTTTATTAACGTTGTTCTTATTTCTGTGACACGCTTCAAGGTTCCGTATAAAAGCTCGATTAAGTCCCTCCTACACTCGAATTAAAATATTAGTGGTTCTAATAAATCAGGGTATTTTGGTGCTGCGTTCGTAATACGTAAGTAAAGCTATACGTTTTAATGGTTGTGTAACGTAGAAGCGGCTTTACAGCTGACATTAACATTGTGAGGGTCAGTGCTCTTTACCTAACACCACACATGATCGCGCGCCCGCCATTTTGAAATAGTGACGTCATTGCACTGTTTTTTGTTTTCTTGTTTTGTATGTGATTTGAATAACCAGTTCCGTATTCGGAACAAAGTAATGTTTTCTTGTGGTTTTGTAATTGTGTATTTTGATGGTTGAGTTGTGTGTATTCCATTAAGTCATGCATTGATCAATCCTATGCAATTTTCCTGTGTGATGTGATATTTGTTTTTCTTGTGACTTGTAACTATATTTTCAATACTTAACATTGGTTAAAATTTTCTGTCACTTTTACAATGTAGAATACATTTCATCTCAAAACACTGCAGAGTTGAATACAGATAACATCACGGCCGTTAGATACTAGTAATCTTAACAATCGACGCTTTGCCCAATTGTGATCTTTTATCTCAAAACATAACCACATTCATTATTACCATGAGAGATACATGCTAGTACCGTAATACTATTCATACGCCCTACTTATTAAGGGCCTACATAACAGTGTGTAACTCTGAGCAATGTTTACGGCGCAGATTAACTCGCACTCTATTTACATTGTAGAGCATGTCGCTTGATGAACAATTAATTGTAGTGTTTACTACCAGAGATGAAAACGATCGTTAGCTATTTGTTAATCTGTTTAGTTGTACACTTCTATCAAATGATCCTCTGGTCCCATCTTGGATTCACTCGGACAGACTCAGTGTATTTCGCCTGCACAGCCTCTTTTTATATTGCTGCCAACAAAAACATACGCAGTTTGAAGTTCTCCGGTTTTGAAAGCGACAAACTTATTAAATGCAGTCAAAGAAATATTAAAACTCGGACGGTTTTTAACAATCTATTTGTTGATAAAATGCATTGTTAAGTTTGTTTAACTTTATTGTCTTATTGGCTGTATTTGTACAAGTGTTAAACAAAGTAAGCAGTCTTCTGTACATTTGATATGTTTTGTTAACATGACGTAAGACGAATGTTGTTGACGAAACTAATGCGTTTTTCTTTTGTTTCTGTTATTGTTATATGGAATTATCTTTTGATGTCAGAAACGGTTTACTCAATAACAGTAACAGTTTGTAGGTATTCGTATGTTTTTTTATTATTTAAATTAAGAATATGGGTATTTCCCATTGGAAAGTACTAAGTACAGTCAGATCATTGAAATGGCATTGATATTACTTATGTAGATGCCTATTTTTGTTCACTGTTAGTTATAAAATGCAAGCAAATTATAAGACCATTAAGTAGTTGACGTAGCCATACACTAATGCGAAAGTACAGAGAAGTTTCAGTAACTGAATAACTCCAGTACTTTTCATACATAAATTTCATCTTTTCAGCCTTTACCTTTCAACATTCATCATTTCATCTATTACGTTGTTTCAAAGAGACCTTCATCTTCTAATGAAAGTCCTCCATTAATTCATAAGCCAATCAAAATGTAAAATTCCTGAAAGACAGGCCACGATCGACCGTGCTCAATTAACGTGCGCATGCGAGGTGCGCAGGCGCAGGCGACCGACATGCACTGATTACGCCCGCATCGGTTGCGCAGGAAAATTGTGAAAATAACTCTTATTTTCTAACATATTTGTGTGGTTGAGATGTGGAGATCGGATCAGTATTAGATTATACGTTTATTTTTGTTTACTCGATAGGGTGATATTATAACGGGCCCGTTATGACATAATACTATTTCATTCCAATACGATTTCAATTAAATAATTTAAAGTCAAGTAATAGCGGTTCTTGCAATCTTTGGTTGAAAATAGTGTTCATTTGTTCACTCAATATATAGGTTTTCATAATATACTGTTTGTAAATATGTCACATGCATTACCTATTTCTTTTCATTAATATACCACTATTATAATTTTCCTAAAAATAAACCCTATCTGATACTATTGAATAGCAAACTAAATCAAACAGACGGAAACTTTTAATGTTACAGACCAATAACTACAAGATATTTATTTTATTTTATTACAAAATAAAAATAAATACAAGAAGATTCTACAACATAACAAACATTGTTTCAACTTAGTCACTGCATTAATAAGTTGACATTTATCAATGAAATGCTATAAATCATTAAATGACTGGCATAGCGATTGGTAATTAACAGCGATCTAATGAATGAATGGTATTGAATGAACTATATCACACTACCAGTAAGTAGTGGACTAGTAGTACAGTGGCACAGTTTGGTCAGGTACAGTCGGTTAAGTAAATGTAAAGGTAACATGAGTATGTTCATCCGTTAATAATGTAGCACCAGAACTTACGAACTTTAAAATTTTTGTAATTTATTGGATCGGACATTGGTCAAATCGGTCGGATTCTGCTTCATTATAAATTTTAAATAATAAACAAATCATTAAATCATGATAATGATATTGTTCATGTCATTTTATAGTAAAAGTAGTTGGTATCACTAGCTTTTAAACTAAGTTGTCGAACACTTTTCGTCCCTAACAGTACAGTTAACGTATCCAGTGCTACCTACTACAGGATATTGCGTGTTTGCGGACCTTTATTTTCAGTTTTGTCCTCCTAATGGTTGTAATGTTATCAGATGGACGAGTTTCTAACGATTTGTCAATGTATCTGATTAAACTATGGTTTATTGTCACTATTTGCAGCGAATACTCGGCAATGTGATACGTTCAAAAGTTAAAGTAGTATCTCTAGCAGTACTGCGTATTTAATTTCAGTGAAAAAAAGCCGTCCCGTTGAATGTGGCTAATCAATTACAAAAATAATAGTTACAATCAGATTTGTAGTTTGTGAGATTAGAAGTGAGTTCAAACAAACATAAAACATACTCTTCAACTTCATTACGAGTATATTAGCATAGATTTAAGCATAAGTAGATCCGTTAACTGATAAAGACCCAGATACAGATAAAATGATACAAAGAAATAAATGAATTATGATACAGACAAGGTCACAAAACCAGAGCTTAAGCCCACACCACACTCTTATCGATCGATTGCTAACACTCTGTATCAAACATATCAAGAAGGTTATTAAGAAGTTATGAGGCACCATAGACCTTTAAACAATAAGCATACCTGAAGCAAATACAAAGCAACAGTGACTTACTAGATGCATTATATCATCATTGTAAGTAGATGTAAGTTTCCATAAAGATGTATGTAAACCTAACCTAACCTAACCTAAACCACATCCCTGGACCATAACCTTGAACTTAAACTTCAAAGTAAGGGCATTCCATAAGGGCAGCCTTGCCAACCATGAAGGAACATAGCTACACCATAAATCCCTACTTCAAAGCTAAAACCACAGCAAACCGAACCGCATTTAATAATGCGGTACTACTTTAATAAGTATAGACTTTAAATAACCTCAAACAGAAAACACATGAGATAAAACTTGAGGTTAATAGAATACTGAGTGTAAGTGTTCCCACGGTTTGGGTTGGATAATAATGCGTTACTTAAGCACTGCGGTTGCGCAAACCCCAAGGTTCTGCTCTCAGCGAGTGCTCATTGTCAGCTTGTCACAATGGAGTCACGTGGTGCGGGATACTCTTGTAGACACTGGTAGAGATTGTAGATGGAAGCCATGGCTAACATTCAAACCCCCGATCACTCTTACCATATTTGTAAGTTTAAGCGAACATTACTGATTAATGATTTTGAATTGAAACTACATACGTTTACGGATACACTTCGCTTTCATTTTACATTTTTATCTGTGGTTTTAACGGAGTCTTTTTTGACCACGGTCCTTCTAAGGGAGCCGAAACGTCGGATATAAATGTAAAATACTTAAAAGCGAAGTGTATCTGTAAACGTCGTTTCAATTTATAATCATATTTATAAGTTTGATCAGACAAATAGGAACAAGAGCTGGTAACCCGACACCAGAAGGGATGTATTTGAAGGGTGTGTCTGTGGCGTCGTAACTTTTAAAAGTTTGTTTGAAAGTTACTTTGATCGCAGTGTGCATAGCTTCTTACCCATGTTTACGGTTAGTCACATTCATTTTCGGTTCTATGGAATACGGTGTTACCCGCGTCGTACCTGTTCTCGCGGGAATTTCGGGATAAAATGTATTTCATATGTTATTCTGATGTATAACCTATATTACTGTAAAGTTTCATCGAAATCCGTTCAGTAGTTTTTGTGTAAAAGAGTAACAAACATACATCCATCCTCACAAACTTTCGCATATACAACATTTTACGCTGTGAGGGAAGTGTAAACTAAGTTACAATTTTAATAATAAGGGAAGTGTCTACGTACACTAATTTATAAATGAACAAACTTACATTTAACGTAACTAAACTAGCAATTAAAATACCTATTCGGAAAACTAAGCTACTCACGGAAACAAAGATATAAGGAAAAAAACGTAACAAAAACCACGGTAAACCGTGTTTATACCAAAAACAATAAAAATAGAGGCTTAGATTGTGTTAATAATTTAAATTTCAATCTAATAACGAACCATAATAGAATAACAATGGCTGCCGGGAAGTTATTGAATTAGCATTAAAAACTCATCTGATGTGAGGACTCGGTGACGTAAGGGCGTTATTTAACACCTATAGTTAGTCCTTCACCATAATGGACATGCGGTGACCGAAGAATATGGTAGTCACCCGCATTCGGTGACCGAAACTATCTAATTTCTTAGGCATTTGAAAGAGTATGCTACCGAAATGGTCTCATTTTCATCTTATTTCTATTCGCACTCAGTTTCATAATAAAAAGATATAGTGGTCATATCACACCATAGTATAAAACAATGTCGCTTTTCGTTGTGTGTCCCTATGTATGCTTAGATCTTTAAAACTGCGCAACGAATTTTGTTGCGGTTTTTTTTAAATAGATAAAGAGGAAGGTATTTTGTTGCTGTTTTTTTTAAATAAATAAAGAGGAAGGTTTATGTATATATCTGTAAAATTATTATTATTATATCTATGAAAATTCTCGAAATTCCCACGAGAACGGGCACAACGCGGGTAGTACCGCGGGGCGCAGCTAGTTACAATATATGTTCGTCCAATTAATACAAAAGCAATCACCTTGACTGGATATGATTGCTTCATCCAAATATTAGTGTGGATATGATCTGATAAGCTAATAGTCGGATTTAATTATTTATATTGGATGTGTGCCAATAATATTAAGCTTATCTCGCATTGATTGAGATAATATAAGTGATGGTAGATTAATCGGATTTTGTTGTTACTATAGTCAGTTCAATTAGTGGTCAAACAACGATTTGTCGATCAATTTAAAACTTATACCGGGAAACTCTATTAAAAAGGTTTTTAAGTGACTACGTTAGAAGTTAACTAAGTACTAATATTATCTACTTTACTGATTAAAGAATCTTAAATAATTTGAAACAAATGTTGAATAAGTTATATTTTTAGTTATAACTTATTAAACATTATATATTTATTAATAAGTTATGTATAATGATTTAGGTCATAACTTTATTTCAGTTCATGAAAAAATACGGTTTTAAAACATAATAACTTGCTCTACTTAGCGTCTACGTACGTTAGCACAAATATAATTCTATCGGTGACAATTTACGAAGAGCTATTATGTCTAAACTGTTAGCTGCTATAATGCCTAACTGTAGTCTTTGTCACTTGTAGTGGTATCTTATGTCTAAGCGAACACACACACATTGCATTTGAACTACACTATAACCTAAAACTATTTTTTTATTTACTCTCGTGGCGTAGTTTGTCTAAGCATGTTAGCTCATTGCGATTCTTAAGCAACGTGCAGCCCGGCCTCTACCTGGATGGGTGGCCGATTGTGGCATTTCTATCTGAGCGCTACCGTTTCGGAAGGCACGTAAAATTGTCGGTTGTTTCAATTAATAGGCCAAGTTGAAGCCTTTAGGCGGTCCAAATCTCCGACACCAAGGTTGACCACTAACCTACATGAACTATCTTAATTTATTTACAGTTCCTTTATCAGTCGTTTACAGTTAAATTAAAGGGGTCGAAACATCAAAGAAAATGCAAAGCGAAGTATATTTGTAAAAGTAGTTTTAATAAACAAAAGAGTTTTAAAGGCCAGTGGGTACGAGTTGTCTATGTATGTTCTTAACAAAAGGCCGTTTGAAAAGCCTTTAGACTTTAAGGTCGTTTTTAAAGATAACAAGCGATTAGTTCAGGCCATCCTGGACAATGACCTAGTTTACTCCGATTCGCGAGTTTCGACACATCCTACAACCGAATGTTGACTCAAATGGCTTTGTTTTAAAGTTTATTATCATTTGAAGGTTATATGGTAATTTAAATTGTTTAATTTTTATCGGACAGATTAAATTAAAACAGGATTGAACCTAATTTACGAGTAATAAACACGTTTATATTAAAACAATAAGCCTGTAATAAACATAATTTTGCCTTGTGAAGTGTATTAAATTTAAATAAAAAATATCAACCTATTTTATAACCCATTAAAATAATTCACTTTGAATTGATTTATCTACAATTTGATCCAAATTTTTAATTATTTTTGAGCGGTTTCCTATTATGTGCGAGTACTTAATACAATCTGTGAATCGGGTCGGCAAGTGAGTAGGCACACTTTGCCGCCACACTTCACTACATAGTATAAAATAAAGTCGTCTCTTTTTCGTGTCGGTCACACTGTTTGTCTGTCTGTATGCTTAAATCTTTAAAATTAAGCAACGGATTTTGATGCGGTTTTTTGTAATAGGTAGAGTGATTCAAGAGGAAGGTTTTTATGTAAAAAAAATCCCGAAATTCCCACGGGAACGGGCACAACGCGGGTAAAACCGCGGGGCGCTGCTAGTAAGTAAATAAATAAATATACACCCGGACAAATTCACACACGTTAATTAGACCCAAACTAAGCTTTAACCTTGTGTTTTAGAATCTAACTGACACTACTACATAAACAAACACACACATTTTATAAGAACACTAGTAGCGCCACGCGGTTTTACCTGCATTGCCCCCGATTCAGTAAGAACTTCAGGATGAAAAATAGCCTATAACCTTCTCGTTGAATGTGGCTATCCATTACAAAAAGAATTATTAAAATCCAATTAGTCGTTCTTGAAATTAGCGCTTTTGAACAAAAAAAAACAAAGTTAATTAAACCCGCGTTGTTTCCGCGCGAATTTCTGGATGAAAATCCTATGTGTTATTTTGAAATGTATCCCACATATAATTCTGATGTATAACCTATATTACTGTAAAGTTTCATCCAAATCCGATAAACTCTTCAGTAATATTACGAGTATATTAGTATAATTGACACCGAGATGTAGATAACTAACTATGTCTGTACATATTGATGACTCTGGACGGATCGAACCCGCAGTCCCCGACACAGTAAGCGCTCTCACTGCCACTTTTCCAACGGGCTTGTCGTATAAGTATGAAGACATGTGTGAAGCTCGCTTTCTTTCACAGCCTCGAGGGCCTCTTGTAAACAGTAAAAACGTGTAAATTTTCCATGACATAAGATCGCAGCTTCGCTTTTCAAGTTCAGATTATAGATAAGTAGGATTAATGTTATGTTCGTGAGAAAAATCTTACCAACTTTATATAAATAAAAGGAGGTAAATGTTCATGCGACGTGATACTAATTAAATCCGTTATTTGTAATTAATATCAACAAACATATAATTCATTTCATTAGCACCATCAATTTCTGATAGTTGTAATATAGTCAAAAATATGCTCGATAAAATATTTATGATGAATACAGGCACAGTCAACGAATTAAATAGCTATCCACTTTAGTACTTTGTCAAATTATAAATTCGAAAACTCTTATTGACATGTAAGTAGTTAAAGCAAAGATTTAATAGAACAAGGTTCTAAGTATGGACGGGTCGGCCATTCATTTCCACACGTTTACGAAATTTGAAGCACGTACTTAAATATGATTTATTATGTAATAGAAATGTAAAACCGTAAACTGTATAAATAGAAATAGCAGACGTAAACAAGCATTATGAATAATCATAATATTTTGAATTGAATTTATCAAATCTGTGAAAATAGACTCTAAACAAAATTAATTTAAATCAATGACTGCACATGTTTATAGTTTACAGCCAGCCAATTAAAATTAATTTCGTCTATAAATACGTAACAATAAAATTGGTAATAATGCTAAATAACTATTACTTAGCATTTTTAATTGTTATTATGTAATCATTTTTATACACATACGAGTATCTATACTAATATTATAAAGAGGTAAAATTTGTTTCTTTGTATGTTCGAGCTAATCTCGGGAACTAACAGCCCGATTTGAATAATTCTTTTTGCAATGGATAGCCACATTCAACGGACAGATTATAGGCTATTTTTTATCCCGAAATTCCCACGGGAACAGGCACAACGCGGGTAAAACCGCGGGGCGCTGCTAGTTTGTAATAAGGTAAAGACATGTTTTAAGAAATAAATCTTGAAATGACTAAAATCAAGAAGCGAATGTTTAGAAAAATCTCAGAGAGAAAGTTTCGTCTAGTTTTTCTAAGACCTAACAGTATAACAGCATCCTACGGCTTTACCCGCGTTGTAATAAAGATTACGAGATGGAATGTAACCTTCCTCTTAATTGTGGCTATCACATACAAAATATCGTTTTCCTGTCTAACATCTTAGGTCCTAGTCTAATCTAGCTATAGCCAAGTAATAAAGCCTAGAAAAGTGCATCACAACTTCAAACTGAACGCCCTACTTTAAGCATCTTGATAAATTAATAAAATCATTAAAAAAACTATTTAAAAAAAATGATGTTACAATTTGTTTACTACTTAATCTAAATACTTCCTTTCTGCGCGTCGGTTAAGGTCACTAGTCTGTAGTTTCCGGTTGAATACATTACACATTCAATGCGCGCGATCACGTTATCATTTAAATCTCTCTTCTTGAGTAAACAGGAACATTTCTACTGTTCTTCTCTTGAAATATAAAATGTTCTGATGTTTTTAAAGATGTTACTCGAATCAAATTGATACCTTATCACTTCTCTTCGGTAAATCATGACTTCACGTAGTAAAATGGAGATAAAAATGCAAACTGTGGTAGTCATTGATATTCTATTTTTAAATTAATTGCTCAATTAGTTATCAACACAGCAAAAACAACAAACTTATTTTATGATAATGTATTAGATATTTACAAAATAATCAAATTTGTCATTCAAACAGCTACAAATAGTCAGTTTGCGAAATAATTGATGGATTTTATAAAGGTTTTGATAGGTTTTAATATAACTTATATAAAATACATCAATAATGTTAATATGATTAACTAAATTAACTATTCCTTGTAAAGTTTTCTTAAAATACCCGCACGTCTTGCTAATAGATCATCTTCGGTTCAAAAGACATCAACGCGCGCTTCCAGTTTTCTAATGACAGAGCTTGTAACAAACATGTCTTTTCTAAAGATTTTACATTAGTTATACATGACGTTCTTTAATATAATGTTAGAAAGATCATAGAAATTTGCGGTGGATCCCTTATTGGCTTTATTTTACTTCGCTACTCTACTAATACTCCGCCAACTTACTGTACTGATATCTTCAGTGAGATGAGAGGCCATTGTCCATCAGTGGAGAATTACAGGCTAATACTTTACTATTTTATACACCGCCAACTCTCGTTTTTCATTTACTAGTGTTAACTTTAACATATAAAATAAACTAGCAGCGCCCCGCGGTTTTACCCGCGTTGTGCCCGTTCCCGTGGGAATTTCGGGATATTTTTTACATAAAATCCTTCCTCTTGAATCACTCTACCTATTACAAAAAACCGCATCAAAATCCGTTGCGTATTTTTAAAGATTTAAGCATACAGACAAACAGACAAACAGACACGAAACAGAGACGACTTTATTTTATACTATGTAGTGATAATGTTAACAATACATTATACCAGGTTCGTTAAGAGATTGTTTTAAAATATTTATAGAATAACTTATAATGAATGATCGCATTTTTCTCACCCAATTAAAATTGCTGCAATAGTTAGATGTAATCTGGGTATTGAACATGACTTGATGGTATCGTACAGATATGGGTGGACAGTTTTATTGTTATTCTTAGCTACCTTTAAATGTTATGAGATCATGCTTCTATCGCCTGCATTGTGATTTTAACTGGAGTCTTACTAAAAAGAAGGGTTAATCGAAGTTAAGAACTGGCTTTGTTTCTTTTTAATATTAAAACCCTTTTAGCTAAAAACGTACAGAGAAACACTCAGTTTTATGATATTGATATCAATTTTATTCTTCTTCTTCATTTTCGAGTGGATGGTCAACCTGACCAATCCTGGTGTCAGAGTTATTGAGCCGCCAAAGGCCTCTGACATGGCTCATGTAACGACTACTATCCGTAGAAAGTAACCGGGACCGACGGCTTAACGTGCCCTCCGAAGCACGGATCAATTTTATTAAGATAGATTCATGTCCAAATTTAAGGAACCAAGTAATTATCTTGTTATTAAGGCGGAAAAGAACATTTAAAACGGAATAATCGTGTATTATTCAATGACAATAATCAATTACACACTTTAAAAACCGTTAAATTCGCATTAAAGCTTTTTAATTAACCAATTTCCGGCTATTATTTCTGATTTAAACTCGTTATATTTCTTTCAAACAACACGCAAAATGGGTCCTATTTTATACCCTATAGTAAATGTCGTCTTAGGTCCTGTATAGGCCTACTTCCAGACATACTTCAAACTATATGACATGAGAGAGAATTACGATTTAATTGTTTACCAACACTTCGAAAAAAGAATTTAATTCCAGCCTGCAGCGCCCCACTGCAGGGCATAGGCCTTTCCGCTCACTGAAGGCATCAATATATATATATGGTGTAACCATGTACTTACTTATAATATAATATTATATATCAAGTAACGAAAGGCAATTGAAACCAAATACTCAAAGCTCACTAATGCGATCATGTATCTTTTGCCCCGCAAATTTGTTTCTTATATCGTTTTGCTAAGAGTTATATTCGCGATAGATCGAAAGGTCAAGAGAGAATGGAAAGTGTTATTGAATGAAATAAAAGGACGTCAAGCGAAGACACTGCAACATTTCAGTTAAGAAACGGTTGGCTTAATGTTGAAAGAGCGAACATCTTTTGTGCGAAATTAGTTCTGTAACTTAAAAGGTTTGGTTTGTAATATTTGTGTGCAATAACGAGAGGCGCATCGCGGGTAGAGATGTCACACAAAGTATAATTAGGTCTTGTAACATTTTATTGCAGAGCATAGGTCTCAGGTCACTCAATAGGCGAGATTTAAAGACAACATCAGAAGTATGTTTAATTGCACGACGCAGTAAGTGCTTCGCTCTTCAGTGTGTAATTGTTACTAATTTAATCACTTTGGCCGATTTTAACAACCGATACTATGGTATGTATAAGGAATTTGACTAAACAGTTTATTCCTTTTTCTGAGAACAGAAATCGATCAGTTATTTGAGACACATTAATACAAAATTATCATTGTTTTAATTTCATTAAGCCTATTATAAACTATTTATTGGGCAATATATTTACCTATTGTAGTGTTATTGTCTCTTATGATATGGTATTAAATAGGTTGACTAATACATAGTATCTGTATTGTCATGAAAGTAGGATAAACATCCATTTTCACGGTTTTCACAATCTATTCTACAAAACATAAATCACCATCTCATGTCCACGAATCGGTTTCGCATATCAAGTGTGAACTCTGCCTTCTAATGGGACACTTTACACAAATGTGAACGCGGTCTAATCATAGTGTAATGACAGTGAAAATATCTTTAGATCACACTTTAACTTTCACTAATAGATTATCGTTTTTTGTCGCCTTACATTGAATAGCGACCGAAACCGTGCGACAGATATTGTGATAAATTATTTATTATTAACATCAAAATTATAGATTTTAGAAAGCTTGTCTAGACTTTTACAGGTCTTTCAATTTAGACGCTTTTAGTGGTCCTGCTACACGCCGCAGTGGTGTGCAGTCGGCCGCGCGTATGAACGTTCTTTTGTTTTTGTACAAAACGCACGTAGCCAGACGTTCGCGTAAAGCGCATAAAGCGTTCAAATTTAATGAGCCCTTGTAGTACTCTCTTGAAATTGGTCCACTTAGAGCATTTAGAACTATCAAAATACGAAATAAGCGAGCGAAGTAACAAGATGTGAGCGATTTCTAGACAAAATTTGAAATTCGACATGTGTGACTTTCGCGTTCTATTACGAATAAACTAGTCGGCTCGCAGCTTGTATTTTCGCTCTATGTCAAATATGCACTTTACGTTGAAGAACTGATGATTTTCATTTCATAGATATCTAAACTTAGTACGTTACAAAGCTTTTCACCACGTTGCGGTCAAGAACTCTTAAATGCGAACATGTTATTTTCTAAACAAGCCATTAGGCTATTGCCTCTGCTACTATCACTTTCTACTGCGGTCACAATTACGTATTTGTTATGCATAAAACATCTATAATATTATATATTTTATCATAAATATTATATAACATATTTTTGAATATTTCACGAAACAACGTGTTCATAAATAACTGTTGATAAAAAGTGAGATACTGTATTCTGTTCAACTAATAAATATGATAGGTAAAACTGTTGTAATATACATATTTGATTAAAATATACGCGTAATAGAAATCAGTTACGTTTTCAATCATATAGTTAATTTTTTGGCTTGAATACACAATTTCCTTTTTCAAAGTTGGTAAACACAGAGGATAAATGTTTCTACGTATCACCTTGATGCGACCAATAAACATCAAAATTGTAAAAACTGTAGGTCACTGGTATTTTCCCTATCAGAAGTCATTGGCACGACCTCACATCAAAACCACAAACCTAAGTACTTTTAAATATATATGAACTTGATATTTTTATTGCGAAAGGTCATCGCTATTACCTATTTACTCTAAATGACATAACAATACTAATAATATATAATGGGGCATGTCCTCGTGTTACCAAAATGTCATCTAATGTCGTGAATCTAGTTTGGATGCAAGGTTGTTCCGTTATAGTATGCAGGTACAAAATTATTTAATACTAGCAGTGTGCCGTGGTTTTACCTGCCTTGTACCCGATGCTGAGGGAATTTGGGAATGAAAAGTAGTCACACCTTCCTCTTGAATCACTCTGTATGTAGGTGAAAACTGCTTGAAAATCCGTTCAGTAGTTTTGGAAAATACTACACACAGCTTTTGGGGACTTGATTTTATAATGTTTTTGGATTATTCGTTAATATTTTGGTCAGAGTTTCCCAAACTTACGTTTTCTTTGTAGTAGTCGTAGTCGCTTTTTTTCCATTGTTCAATATACCTACCTATCTTTTTATTCTCACTAACGTTTCAATATCACATTTGTTTACACATGCATCCTTCGATCAACAGTTGTGTATTGTTGATCAAAGCATGCATCTTTTCAGATTGATTACTTACTTACACAGCCACTTACAGACTAACGACAAAACAAACAAACAAAGACAAAGGGGTAGCTTCTTCGCTTTACAATATCGAAATTAGCCGATACCTCTAGCCCACTCTCTAGCCAGACAATCCAGATGTCTAACTAAAAGCTCAACATTCAAACTCCTTTGAGTACTTTCGAATAAGTATCAATAACATTAATTTCGTATCATCACCTTTCACATAATTAAATTCAATCTCAAGTAACATCCGATTTTAATCACTCAGCACATTACCTTCCGAGTAACTTTAATGAGAAAACTTGTAAATAATCAAGAATTTATTAGTTTCATATAAAAATTAAACTAATACATGAATATTGAACACGAATTAATATCAGATGCAATCAAATTAAATCTGATTTATTCATATTCATAAGTTAAAGTAATAAGAGAAAGCTGTGAGTCGTTTAGGTGTTTGAAGATGACGGACGGTCCGCGGGATACTTTTCGTCCGTCAAACTAGACCTGACCCTGAATGTCTCATGGGAAGCATGGGAAGAAACAAGAGTGTATCAAGTCATAAACCTAATTGAGAAGACTGAAAACCAGTGCTGTGGGGGTAAGAACCCCATAGCGCACAATGAGTCTGTCCTCTACACCACTGTCACTGTAGATTTAATTTTATATTTCATTCATTATTTTGTTCATAGTGCTTAAGTATTACTTCTTTTCACAAGGTTTTATTGTATACTGTTATGTAGAAATAAATGGTTTAAATAGTCTGCTCTTTAAGGCTCATTGCAGATTATAATTAATTCAGTCACAAGACTGACTTTAGCTAAATGAAAACCTATGAACAAGTCTGTAAGACTTCTTGTCGCCATAATATACGCAACTTCAGGTTTCATAGAAGTCAAAACTTAGTTTAAGACTGTTGTGGCTATAGTCTGCGTTCATCTTTATGTTACTCTGCCGCCATTTTATTTCAATCAATTTATATCTTCACAGATGGTTCATTGTATTGTATAAGGAAACATTTATTATAAAATCGCTGTGTTCGTGTTTATCTGGCTAGATCGAGCACGACCTAGACAGACCGGTTCGGCCTAAAAAATAGGTAGAGATAAATACCTATTATTCTAAGCAATTAACTGATGTAAGAAAGAACTAGAAAATAATGGGTTTTGTCTGTAGTTGGAGGTTGTCTTTGATCATGATTAAGATTAGTTAATTAACTTTCAGTTAATTTTATATATAAGTATGGGTTTACCCTAAACGTCTAGAGGTGTCCTCAATTTTTTCTACGAAAACCTTCGAAAATTCTTCTCTCAATATTCTTTCTTTAGCTAAGACCGTATTGTATGTTCTATTTATGTATTGCTTAAAACAGGTCGACAACCAACTTTGTCTTGTATGTGCACACGACTTTAAAAGGCCGAAATAAAACACTCAATTGACAATAAGGTTGATTATAAAGTTAAGGAAAGTTTTGCTTTTAGGAGGAAAAAACCACTGATGTTATTGACAATGGCATCGGATATACAAGTGGAAGAGTCTCTAGTACCAATATATTAGTGAAGGGAATGAAATAAAGATTTGATACTCTACTAGCTATCCTTCGCGGTGGTTCCACCCACGACCCAATAGATGTCGCTAGTGTGAATTTAAACCATCCAGGAAAATCATTCAAATTGGTCCAGCGGTTTAAGAGGAGTTAAGTGAAGAGGAGTTAAAGATTTGATATTGCAGTTTAGGCAAACTCATAGTCAAATTTCATTAAGTTGTGTTAAGTCAATATCATGATGTAAGTAAGCTCGTGTATGTTAGTAGGCAACCCTGGTGTCGGAGTTTTAGACCGCCTCAATGCCTCCGACATGGTCCAACGATTGAATCAACCGGGACCAACATTTGCCCTGTGATTAATCTATACTAATATTATAAAGCTGCAGAGTTTGTTTGTTTGAACGCGCTAATCTCAGGAACTACTGGTCCGATTGGAAAAAATATTTTTGTAATGGATAGCCACATTCAACAGGAAGGTTATAGGCTACTTTTCATCCTGAAATTCCCACGGGAACGGGTTCAACGGGGGCAAAACCGCGGGGCGCTGCTAGTATAAAATAACAATTATACCACCCTTACAAAATTTAACATTAATAATTCTAGAATAGGTGTTTATATTAACATTATAATGGTTAGCTTTCATCAACTATATTTCTTCACTTTTTTGGCGTTTTAGGTTTTAACAATTAGGTTTTTCGTTTCACATTTATTGCGATATTTTGACGTTAATTGCAAGTAGAATATGCAAATATGGCCATCTGCGCGGAAACGTTCATGAATATACATAAATATTATATTTTAAATGGTGTTGCAAAGGCGATTGTCTGTTTTGTATAGGTAAATCGTGTTTTTATATAATTAACTAGCAGACTGACCTCGCTTCGCATCCAAGTATCAAGATACTGAAATAAAAACAAAAAGCATTGTCTTTCTCCGCGAGGAGTTTTCAATTTACATCCCAAATTTCATAATATTAGTTTTCTATTAATAGTGTTTTATTTTTCATTAACATAAACTCGATTTATTAAATACTAGCAGCGCCCCGCGGTTTCACCCGCGTTGTACCCGTTCCCGCAGAAATTTCGCGATAAAAAGTAGCCTATGTCCTTTCTCAGGCTCTGGACTAACTGTGTACCAAATTTCATTCAAATCGGTTCAGTAGTTTTGGCGTGAAAGCGTAACAGACAGACAGACAGACAGAGTTACTTTCGCATTTATAATATTAGTTAGGAAGTTAGGATGTTAGTTAAATTTAAGTTAAGAAGAAGAAGTCCACTATCCAAATATGATTCAAACAAACAGTTTGTAAAACTAACACGCTACCTTTACCGACTGTCAAAACGAAACTCATTTATTTTCGGCAATTTGAGAAACAAAAATCAACGGTCATTTTAAAACGACCGTTGATATAAAACGATTCCTACCAAAAACGGTATTATAAACTGGTGCAGATTTGGTACTGGCAGGGAACTTCGCATTAGATCACTTTGGGATTTAGAGCTCGCGCAGTTTGCTTGCGAATCGTAGCGTAGTTCATCTCTCACAAATATAAAATAGTTATAAAATATAAAATATATACTCGTATATTGTTTTGTATAGTAGAAACTGTCAGGATTTATAGAGAATAGATCTTTTAAGAAAGGATCAAATCAATAAGACGGCAGTCAATAAAATAGCGGATTTCCAACTGGATCTCCAACGTTATCAATGTTAATTAAGTAGTGTTACTCGGTTTCGCCCAAATTCGCTCAACTGCAAACGTCCCTCACAGTACTACTCGTTTTATTGTTACTTTTTTTAATGTTGCACCTCGTTTCGGAACCAGTCAGTGGTCGGGTGGAGCTGTCTCGTGACGTGTCGAGAGCTGACATAATGTGGCCTTCGACAGAACTGAACCAACTAATTATTGTAAAATCATCGTTTAGATGGCGCAGCCTTTGAAGCCGCTCTGTCTAAACTCATAATAAACCATGGTAATAAACATAAATAGAGGAGCAGTAAGTACTTCGCTCTTCCGTGTTAAACAAATCCAAACTAGCAGCGCCCCACGGTTTACACGTGTTATGCCCGTTCCCGTAGGAATTTTAGGATGAAAAATAGCCTGTAACCTTCCCGTTGAATGTGGCTATCTATTACAAAAATAATTATTCAAATCGGATGGTAATTCCCGAAACCTTGAACATACAAGCAAACAACCAAATTTACTACCTCTTTATAATATTAAGTATAGGCGATTGAGCGAGTTTACAGGCTGCGAGACAGCAAGTTCAATAGTATGCTAGCGTCTTTTAAACTTATAGGAAATACACAAACTGCAATCTTTCGAGCCCCAGAAACAGCTTTGTAACTTGGTAACTCTCTCCTAAACTAAATGACAAAGTATACGAGTACTGTACAAACAGAAATTAAGCCCGAATTGGGCTTTTAAAAAAAAAAAAATTGTGATAAATGGAAAGATTATATATTAGTTTTATAACAAAACTATTTTTATTTATTTTTTTTCGCAATAATTCAAAAGTTATTTCAAAATAAAAATGAATTTTTGAATCCAGTACCGAAAACACTCGGACAACTCCCGAACAAACCCGAGTGCGTGTGACGTCATAATGCATAGCCCCATTCGGTTACACGTGTAATAGCCGTAAACGCTGTACGTACTTATGGTTAAATAGCTATACATTATCACGTCACAACCACGGTGACCAATTATGGCGCGTTTATAGTCACGTGATTTTTATTCAACTTTTAATTGTTTATAATTAATTGAAAAAATATTTTTTTAAGTTTTTTGCATTAAATATCAATATTATTAATAATAAAGTTTTAAAATACATAAAAAAAATCAATTTTCTTTTTTTCAAAAGCCCAATTGAAAACATCTTGAATGAGCTCATTTAAATTTACGAACTTTCAAATAAAATCGTTTTATGCGACGTCACAACAGACACACAACTACAGACACACCGCACACGTCAAACTTTTAACTTTCACCCCTCTATTGGGGGTTGAGTATAAATAAAAAAGCTACCGAAGTTATTAACTAAGTAGGACTTTTTAATGTTACAGCCATTATAGTTATGTGTTGTAGAGGAAATATCACACTGAATATTGCTCAGAATTAAATTAAATAAACGAAGGAATCTTCATCAAACTGTCACTTAGGCAGAGTCACAGACAAAAACTAATTACAAATTCTATTAGTTTATTGGCCAACGCTAGCGTAGACATATAAGACAGCCTAAACGCCTCCAATAATTCATGTAATGATTGTACCAACCATAGACATAAAGCAAAGCGAAGAGGTTTGTCTTTGGATATTATATACCTACTATATTATCTTGTATAACCTATCTTTTATATAAAATTCTCGTGTCACAGTGTTCGTTCGCGTACTCCTCCGAAACGGCTTGACCGATTCTCATGAAATTTTGTGAGCATATTGAGTAGGTCTGAGAATCGGCCAACATCTATTTTTCATCCCGAAATTCCCGCGGGAACGGGTACCGTGGTTGAACTGCTCTGAAACGGCTCGACCGATTCTCATGAAATTTTGTGTGCATATCGGGTAGGTCTGAGAATCGGACAACATCTATTTTTCATCCCGAAATTCCCGCGGGAACGGGTACAACGCGGGTGAAACCGCGGGGCGCAGATTGAATCCAAATCCTTCCATTCGTTGTTATAAAGATACACTTGAGATGCACATACGTCATACAATTGATACAACGTTTTACAGACTTTTCCATACATTTAATTTTTTCTTTCCATACATTTAATTTTCTCTTCAGACCGACTTTTTTGAGTTGCGCTCTGCGGATTACTAAAGGCAAAGGCAAATAATATATTAAACTAGCTGCGCCCCGCGGTTTCACCCGCTTTGTACCCGTTCCCGCGGGAATTTCGGGATGAAAATTGATGTTGTCAGATTCTCAGGCCTACCCGATATGTACACAAAATTTCATGAGAATCGGTCGAGCCGTTTCAGAGGAGTTCAACCAGGGTACCCGTTCCCGCGGGAATTTCGGGATGAAAAATAGACGTTGGCCGATTCTCAGACCTACTCAAAATGCTCACAAAATTTCATGAGAATCGGTCGAGCCGTTTCGGAGGAGTACGCGAACGAACACTGTGACACGAGAATTTTATATATAAGATTATGCCAATTTAAAAACAAGTTTGATTCTATATTTTATTGTCCCATTTAATTGGACCGAGGTCCGAAACTGGCGCCTGTACCTTTTTATTATCATCGGCTCCAATGAGGCAGTTTTATCAACTTTGTTACAAGAAATAATTTCTGAACATTTGCCGCCTTTAATAAACGCGGTGTAACTAAAATAATGTATTTTGTCTCTTTTGCTCTTGGGAAAATTGCGTATGTCAGAAAGTGACAAACCATTTGATAGCTATGTTCTTAATATGCGTTTTTTAATATGGTCCTAATGTTTACTATTACAAAGTTGTCGAATATCAGACGCGTGTGTAAACGCCTTTCCTATTCTAATTGAAGTATATAAATTGCTGCAATATTATGATTATTATTGTACATAAAGATTATTGAACCACAATATGTTATTATTGAATTACTTTCTGGGGAGAAAACACAGTTACTATGTAAGACTGTGATAAAGCTTGCTAACAGTCTACCAGGGTCTTTTTGACCTCTTATAAACTGTATCTAATCATATAACATCAAAAGCTTAGCCGTAAGCAAACAATCTTTCTACCAAACGTTTGTAGAATGTGTCGTGACCACGTGACCATCCCATACATTTTGACAGTAGATAATAATAACCTTATAGGATATGAAACGTTTGTCACTTGTTCAAGACGTCAAGTCAAGTGTACAATTTTCTTATCTTCTAGGGACTATAAGACAAAAACGTCGATAATATTCGTAAGCCAATACTAAAACCCACTAAAATAAATGAGGTACAAAAAAATGGAATACACACCTAGGAAAAAAAGGAACTTCAATAAATATCAGTCTTGTATCAGGCACTGCCTCGGCAGAGTCAACACATGGATCTGAAACAAACAAACAAACACATTTTTAAACTTTTCCCAAAAAACTTAGAATTAATCACTTTTTTAAAACCTTTTGACATCTAAAAAAACATTTTAAAAAATACGTATCTCCTCATTTTTAAAGTCGTGAAACAAAACATTATAATTCCAGAAATCTGCTCTCAGAATCAATTCAACCAAAATATCACCAAAGAGTTCCTCGTTCATTAAATCTTCATCACAGATAGTAAAAAACAGTTTTTAACTCATTTAAATATAGATTTACATTATGTACAACATCTGTGATAACATAACATGCCGAGTGTTTCGAGGGTCGTTATTGAGTTGTTAATTATAGCTGTTAATTAAGACAAACAATATTATTCAACGTAAATGTGTACACAGTAAAATAAACTAACTAATTCATCCAATAGGTTCAATTATATTTGTATTTCTGAAGGTTTTGAAGGAATTAATTGATTTTAAGCGTTATCTTAATTTATTCTATTAAATCTACAAATCTGTAATCTGTAGTCATTTATAATTCGAACTTCGAACTGCGTTTTTTTATTTTGTATATAAAAAACCTTTTACATATAATAATTAATACATGAAAGAAAGAAAGATTTATCTACATAATTCGGTACTGTCGTTTGGAAGTTATGCGCGTACGAAGAATTCGGAGATTCATTTTATTTGGATTATTAGATTTCGCTAAATAATTTTCAGAGCCAAAAAGGAAACGACATTTCCTAGAAAAAACACGCTCCTTTCCGACTAACAAATGAAATAAGATGTGTTCTCCTTTCTTAACAAAAAAGGTTCAAAGTTGAATAAGGATTTTCTGTCAACAATTTTATTGAGCGAGGATTGTTAATGACTTCGTAGGTATCTATTATATCAATTACGGTAATTGGCTTTCGTAGGGAAGGTTGCGACATCCCTTGTTCCTAAGCTTATGTCTTTAACACCTTCTAAACCAATTAAGCCAGTTACGGTTACCATTTAATCAATACCCATTATATTAAACTGCCGAAACAACCATAAAACAATTTCCACACAATTTTTATGTATCGCACTCAATATTTGCACAAAAACACTTATGTACAAACAATTTTGGTTTGTTCAAATTTGATTCGTAATTTTTCAAGCGAGGCAGTGAAAGGCAAGGCCAGGCAGACAATGGCCAGAATTATGGGCGATACAAATAATGTCCGATAGACGCAGGAAGACGGTCCATTCATAACGGATTCTTTGTCTTGAAGAGCCTTCTCGAATGGTATTAGTGGTGAATGCTGCAGGCGATAGCTTTAATCCGAATGCGTTGGTAAAAGAATGCTGGTAGCTGGTACAGCAAACGATATAGAAAGCTCTCTTTTTCCAACTATAACAATTGAGTATGGTATACTTGCACTATCTTGAAAAATATACATATCAATAACAAAAACGCCATTTAAAAAGGATCAGTATAAGGATAATAATTAAAGACGCAAACTAAGGGCCTTAATCATAAATGCTTATTAACAGGACCCAAGCTATCAAATGGTTGGTCCCTTTCCGACATACGCTATTTGCCAAAGAGCGAAAGAGACAAGACACTTTAAAACATTGTGTTAAAAATATCGTTTATGTATAAGGCAGTGCGTACATATATAAGTAGGATCTCCTTGTTTTTTAATATCTTTCAAATTGCTAAGAAAGGGATGGATTCCCATTAGGTGTAGATAATCTACGCAACCCTATTTTCATAACACTTTCCTAATCCTACATTTACAAAGTATCAACCATACCACACTATAATTTACAAATCAAATAGCGAACCAATATGTATTTCAAGTCACACAGCGAAAGTATAGCCCTTAGTGTTAATTATATAGAATTTATCCAAATCATTATGTTAAACATGGCAATACGAGGTAATAATATAGTGATAGGTGTGTATGTTCGTAATTATGTGGGTTATTATCGCTTTAAAACTCGCTTGTTAAGGTAATTGCTGATTTAAATACATACATATGTTTGTAGTTTGCTTGAAGAAATGCGATGATTTGGACTCGACTGGATTGAAGTGATAAAACTTTTTGCATATGTTTTACGGCGTTATTTAATCAAAATTTTAATCGATCATCTTCAAATTGAATCGATTTCTAATCTTGACCTTACTTGGTCAATCAACTGATTAACTCACTAAGATTCGTCAAAGACGCCTTTCTTTAATTGAGCTTGGACAGAATCTTTTTCACTATTTTTACTTGTCTATTTAGCATTATTTTACTTCACTACATATTATAAAACTAAGTCCCCGGCTGCATGTGTTTGTCTGTCTGTTCGCAATAAACTCAAATACTACTGCACGGATTTTGAAACGGTTTTTTAAAATAGATAGAGTGATTCAAGAGGAAGGTTTTTATATATAAAAAAATCCCGAAATTCCCACGGGAACAGGCACAACGCGGGGCGCTGCTAGTATATTATATTTTAAGATATTATTCTGTATTACAGTGGTTTTAAAAACGTATCTTACTATAAGTTCTATCTGATACGTCAAGTATTCGGGTCATGCGTCATGTTTCTTCAAAAGCATTGTTTTATAATTAACATTCTTTACTTACACTTTCGTTCACTTCCTTAATAATTATGTAACAGTTGAAAAGTTTTAATCATACGTGAACTAAGTAAATAAAGATTTGACGCTTATACTTTTCAACGTTTTGTAATATGCAACAATATACAAGGGTTAAGAAGTTATGAGGCAAAGATATGCAAAATAATGTATATAACATTGTACATATAATGTAGTATGTATGAACATATACATATATTGGACATATTATGTATATTTGACAGTGTCCTACTGCTGGGTAAAGGTCTCTCATCTTACAGAAGTTCAATACAGGCGAGGAGGAACATACATATGTAGATGAAAATGCTTTGGCTAAAGATTTCATAATTTTCATTATATTTGTTGTATATTTTGTTTTTGAATGATCTCAATTTAAGTTTATACTTAGTATAGCAGCGCCCCGCGGTTTTACCCGCGTTGTGCCCGTTCCCGTGGGAATTTCGGGATAATATGTAGCCTATAGCCTTCCTCGATAAATAGACTATCTAACAGTGAAAGAATTATTCAAATCGGTTCAGTAGTTTCTGAGATTAGCGCGTTTAATCAAACTAACAAACAAACAAAACAAACTCTTCAGCTTTATAATATTAGTATAGATTTGGCGGATCTAGTTTAGTCAATGATTCATTTCTTCGAGGCCACTTTGAGAACAGATTACATTTACGTTCATTTCCGTTTCTAAATCAATCAATATAAATCATCTGCTTGACTGTAATTGTTATTAGAAGCATTTTGATTCCGGATTTATTTAATTTATCATTAGTATATTTAAAAGAACATTTATAGTATCATCGATTATATTTAACATTTAGTTACAAATTTAATTAACTGAGGTTATCAGAACAAGGTTTAAATCACGGGCCAAATAGATTAACATTATTTGGAATTAACAAAAGTGATAATAGAGCTATACCCTAGTACCATCTTCGCAGGATTAAATCCATCTCAACTGTACCCAATAATTTAATATAATGGCATCAATTACAGCGGTTTGACGCTCTACCTTCGCGCCGTCACGACGTGAACAAATAAAACGATCTTACCGAAGCTCGTGACCGCATCGCCCCATTTTTCCCCTCGACCTCACTTGGTTTCACTTGAAAAATCAAACTCAAAGCGAACTCTAACATCTCTATTTCCTGTTACCTAAAGTCTATAATAGAATTCAGTTCAAAACCTAAAAGTATTTTTGTATTTCCATTGTTCGACGCTAGTGTTCCGCAAGGCTCCACTCTCGTGCCAACGTTATAGAGTGTGTTTTAGTTTGATGCGTGGTAAACTTTGAATCATTAGTGAGTTCACCTGATCCTGTATAATGGAGCTTACATAAGTAATTCACATTGTTTCCTGGAGGCTGCCGGGAGTATTAGAAAGTGGATGTTAAGAGAGCGACTAAATAATTGGTAAACAATCCAATTTGTCTTCTGGTTTAAGACTCTGGCATATTGTTCTAAAAATCCTTAGAAAATTGTGAAGTAGCAGTTGATTTGGAAAACTTGAGATATTTCTGAAAACTCTTGACATGACAATGTTAACTGTAGAAGTCTTTATGAACTGTTTTTGCTGCATAACGATAAAATTTATGACAAAATCACGTGACTTACGACACGCGGTAGTATCCACTGACCAGTAACGGTTACCTTCACCAGTAACAGTAAAGGAGATAAATATTGCTTAAAGTATAGTTGACATTGAGCGAGTTTACTAGCTACGAGCTGGGTGCGAGCCAAGCCGTTCGAGCCGCCGGCGCCGAGTTCTATATAATAAGAGCACATACGAGCGTCGCGTTCCATACAAACTTTATCTTTAGACTTCACCAATATTTCATCGACGCTTATCAAACATGTTTAGGTGTACGTATAACCTATTTTACAGTAACTATGTCTCACGTATAAAGATAATTGAACTTTTATTGTATCAAATTAATAATAGTGTCGATCGGATTGATAGACAGACGTGTTCCCACAAACAAAAGTGAAAACTCAATTAAAGGTCAGTCCACAAAAGGGACCACAGACTTGTCATTGAACTTAGCTTTCAATTGTTATTCTTACTAGCAGCGCCCGCGGTTTTACCCGCACTTTACACATTCCCATAGGAGTTTCGGAATAAAAAGTAGCCTACAGCCTTCCTCTTGAATGGGGAAGCGATTAGATATCCAAAGATTAGCGAGTTTAAACATATAAAAACTAACTCTCCAGATTTATTTAGCATACATATATTTAATTGAAAAAAATATTAACTGTATAATGTACGTACATCCAAGATTTTTTTATTTGATGATAACATTTTCCATTTCCGGTTCATGTTATCTACTTCACTGCATCAATTTAACGATGGCCAATAATTGCATCCTGATAATTATTCTAATAACTAATAAAAATAAGAAATAATAATCGTTTGAGTCGTGAGCGATCGAACTTTGCCACAAGCTATCAAGGATAACCGGTCGCTTGTGTTCAGTTTTATGATGTAAACTTCACAACATATAGTATAAAGAAATCTACGAATTGGGCAAACTTATTAATAATATATGAATAAAATTAGTTGGCGTTTTGCTTGAAATGTGATACCTTTGTGAAGAAATGTTTGTTATTCCTTTATGTTTTGTTATTGTTGCTAAAATTGGAAACACGTGTTGGTATTGATGATGCTTTATAATATGTTAACCTACTTTAAAAAGGTGAATATTTAATTGTCCGATAGGCTCTAGGCTCTAACGCATATGAGATACGATCTCGTATATAATGTATTATTATTATTGTAATATCTACAAATAACGAAAGTGAGATGAGAAGCTTTTGCCCAGCAGTGGGACATTACAGGCCATGTTACGAATAAAGAAACGTTAAGTTAGTTAATAAACGAAACAAAGCATAACATACACACAATAAAATTCCAAAATTATTTAATTAATTAGTTAATTTACATTTTTTAAAGTATAAACTTGGTTTCTCTAGTTATTTTTTGTGATATTACATACAATACAAGTATGAAAATATAACAGCCTTGTCGGAGTCTATTGTTTAAGTAACTGGCTCTTAATGTGAGGTTAAAGTGTCGATATGACTCGGTTTAATAGTCCAGTGTTAAACGTAAAGGTATTATAAAAAGATAGGAAGTCAACCCTACTGATATTATAAATGCGAAAGTTTGTGAGGATGGATGTATATAATAATATGTGTGTTTTTTACTCTTTCACGAAAAAACTACGGGTCGGATTTAGATGAAACTTTACAGTAATATTGGTTATACATCAGAATAGCACATGGGATACATTTAATCCTAAAATTCCCCCGGAAACGGGCACAACGCGGGTGAAACCGCGGGGCTCAGCTAGTGATGAATAAAGCAAAGTTGGTACTACAAAGTTTCACCCCTGAGTAACATATATTTACCAAAAATCTAGACACGCGGCAGCGTGTCAAGCCAAGTTCAAGCAAAGGAACGGCTAGCCAGCGCCGAGTGTAATATTACACGAACCATTTGGTGCCACTTTTGACCCTTCTATAACTCAAAACCTATTTAACGTAAACACATGAAACTTCGTGTGTTTAATTGTACCCATTAGGACATCTAGAAACCCAAATTTCATGAAGCTAGCTCAAACGGTTATAAAGATATGAACGTCAGAAAGTCGTAAATTTTAGTATTGACTGACTGACTGACATATAGTACCTAAACCTAACCTACTTCCAGATGACCTAGAAGGATGAAATTTGGAATCTAGCTCGGTAATTGTGTGTAAGCGTAAGAAAAAATCTAAAAATATAAAATAGTTAAAAAATAGGGGGGGTCCCCATACAAAAAATATATTTTTTAATTGTAGCGTTGGAACCGTTACTAGCAGATATTTGAAACTATCCCAATATATGTATATATTTATATATTTGCTATTTAACTGCAATATAAACGTAAAGTTAAGTAAAAAAAATAAGTGGTGTCCCCATTCAAAAAAACTTAAATTTCGCGCTAAACAACCGGCCAACGGTGTGTCGTCGGCGGCGCGCGGTAGGTACTTATGACGCGGTCGGTCCACCGTCGCCCCAGCCAATCAGCGTCACGCTCTGATGAATAGTACACAATTATAAGCGGTAGCGATTTGGTAAAAATTTAGCGGGTCGGTTGGTTTATACCTGCATGGTAGTAAAGCGATGTATTATTGTTACCGATATAATGTATGTATTGACTAATTTAAGAATGCTGGTTGAACTCGCTCGCGCCTTGCACTTGTAGGTTAAGGACTCACGAAGCGGTTTTCACCCGTGCCCGCCGCGGTTGCGGGCCCGCAGCCTTTGTAGAATACAGATATTTATGTAAAAACTTAAAGCACATTTCACGACGCGTTTTACGCCCGCGACGTGTGCGATTGTTTGCGGGTCCCGCTGCTCCAGCGGTCATCTTGTACCGGCGGGCGCGGGTCGCGGTCCCGCAGCCGCGGCGGGTTGCACCCGCGCGTTCTGCGGTCGGTTGGCGGGCGACCGCGCGTGGACAGCGGGGGGCGGGGGGGGAGGTTAGAAATCCGACGCCATTTTGCAGTGACTTGTTATTACTCGTTGCGTAGTAGTTTCTGGTGTGTGTCCATGACGGTCTGGGACTCAACTGATCGTTTAACCGCCCGTCTTGCGATTATCAACCGCCAAGTTTGCGGGCGATAATCGCAACCGCGACGGCTGCGTAACCGCACAAAACTCCGGTCTCGTGAGTTTTGAAAATAAAACTCCATTCCGCCACCGCGGCGGGCACGGGTGAAAACCGCTTCGTGAGTCCTTACTCGTACGCGGGGGCAGCGCGCGGCTCACAAGCGCTATACGATACAATTTAAAATGCGAACGAACCAAAGTACCTATGCAGCGGAAACGCAAGAAAAAACAATAAATATCAATACCTAGTTTTCTTTACAAAAAGTAATGATATCCCACCAAAAACATAAATGTAAAAAAGGAGAGCCAAGTTCAATACAAAAATTATGCATGGCTATGGGCTTCGCTGCAAAAAGAATGGAGATCTAAATGAGGGCCAAGTTCTAGGCAATATCTCAATATGTATTTATAGGAACAAAATAACATTATGAACAAGTATTAAACTCTATTTCTTCTCTTTATTCGATACCTATGACAATTGCTGTTATTTAAAAATGTGAGATCTTAAAGTGGGTTAGATTTAACTTGGCCAGTTTGTTGTTATATGTTGAATAACTTTATAAAATGACTGCTGTAATGAAAACTGGTCAAGTCAAATCTAACTCACTTTAAGATCTCACATTTTTAAATAACAGCAATTGTCATAGGTATCGAATAAAGAGAAGAAATAGAGTTTAATACTTGTTCATAATGTTATTTTGTTCCTATAAATACATATTGAGATATTGCCTAGAACTTGGCCCTCATTTAGATCTCCATTCTTTTTGCAGCGAAGCCCATAGCCATGCATAATTTTTGTATTGAACTTGGCTCTCCTTTTTTACATTTATGTTTTTGGTGGGATATATCTTACATCGATTAAGTTCGGAACTTTCGAAACCAAAACTTTGACAAAATATGTTCACATACACAAATCGAACTTCAAGCATCCCTAATTTTGATTGGATGGTGTAAAAGCTAATTACAGCATCAGTAATGTTACCTAGTTTAATAATCTAAATGTAAGATATAAATGAGTTGTTATTATCATGATAATCTAATTATAGGATCATTTTCATTAATTCACAGAACAATGTTTAACCCTATTGTTTCAAAACCTCCGCCTTAATAAGACAGCAAGGTCTTGGATTCTGAGTTTGACTTTATAATTTGAGAATTTAATTAATAGCCTAGATTTATTAATTAACAACATCTTGTCTACTTCTCATAGCAAATAACTTCGTAAGTAAAATTAATTAACTAAGAAAATCTTTAGTATTTATTTTAAATTTTCCTTATGATTCCAAAACAGGTTTCAACCAAATCAACCAAAGGTTTTTTCCACTGTCTAGTCAGGAAAACCACAACAAAATAAAAAAGAAATATTATTTCGTAGAAATTAAGATATACAGGGAGATCCGACGTAACAAGAAATAACCTTCTCCTGATTTTCAAGTAGGTTGAGAAGTAAAATTCCACCTTAACTAACAATTCCCCGCGGTTTTACCCGCTTTGATTCCGTTCCTGACAATTTCGGGATGTTAAATAAATCTATAAATCTAATATATAAAATTCTCGTGTCACGTTGTGCGTAATTGAACTCCTCTGAAACGGCTCGACCGATTCTCATGAAATTTTGTGTACATATCGGTTAGGCCTGAAAATCAGACAACGTCTATTTTTCATCCCGAAATTCCCGCGGGAACGGGTACCGTGGTGGAACTCCTCTGAAACGGTTCGACCGATTCTCATGAAATTTTGTGTACATATCAGGTAGGGCTGAGAATCGGACAACATCTATTTTTCATCCCGAAATTCCCGCGGGAACGGGTACATCGCGGGTGAAACCGCGGGGCGCAGCTAGTACTCGTATAAAAGAAAGTCGTGTTAGTTACACTATTTATAACTCGAGAACGGCTGAACCGATTTGGCTGAAAACTGGTGGGGAGGTAGCTTAGAACCAGGAGATGGATATAGGATACTATTTATCCCGTATTTCCTACGGGAACGGGTGCGCTGTGTGTAAAACCGCGGGGCACAGCTAGTAGCCTATAATCTTTCGGTTGAATGTGGTTTTCCTAAATTGTTGTTTTTTATACATACGTTCGTAAAGTTTACGTGTTTTAACGCTGTTAAATGTCTGTTAAATGCAAAGCGTTGTTTCGTTATTTAAATGACAGTCTATTAAAGTTATTCGGGCCAGTTGAAAGCTACGATTGTTCATTTTCCGAGCTTTACACTAAATGATAGTGATATTATGACCCATTTAAAAACGTAAACCAAATTTATTTTAAATAGAGTAAATATCTTACTAATATGGGCGAATTCCCACCAAAGCCACATTTGATATTACTTCTATAGAAGAAAAAAGTTATGTAGTAGGTAATAATACAATAAAATCAGACAATATTATTCCTCTACAGAGTTTGGTTGGAAAATCAGCCATAATAGGATAGATTTTAACTGTTTTAAAAACAAATTAAGTACACATCATATGACCCACTCTAAATATATGTATGAATGTAAAATTGTGCATTTGTTTGTTTCAAAACAATGTCACAAACGCGCAAATAATCGCACACACAGTAAACAAAGTAGGTAATATTACGCACTTATTAAAAACTGCATTCGCTTCCAAATAAAGTCCTTGACTTCTGTCGAGTAAGTAAATGTAGCTGATTATTAATATATCTAGACACTAGTGATGGGCGAAACAATCGAATCATTCGAATGATTATTCTATGCAAAACAAACTGAGCAATCACATTTTTGCCTTTTGTGTTGCTCGCTCTTATTACTCAAGACTATTTGTTTATTCATTTGCAAACATAATAACAATTTGCTAGTTTTCTATGATTTACATGTCTGCTTCAAAACGCTTATAAGCAATATAAAGCTTTACGATTTATACTTGGTACTTATTTAAATTGTAAGAAAGGCAATCAACGATTTTGTCATTTGTTTACTGAATAGATTCGCCATTACAGTTCTTTTCTACCCGATTAATTAGGACACTACATCATTCGATAATTGCCCATCACTAGAGACATAAGCGGGCAGTAACCGAAGTCCGCAAATAGACAACTTCTCTTATTTCCACCAATAGCATTCGATACCTCTGTCTACAGTTACAAGAGCAACGTATTCTTAGATTAGTTTCATTTTCTAATTCACATTTGCTTCACTAACTTAGACATGGGATTCTGTCTGTGTATAGAATAATGATCGATGAACATCTGTGGATTTGACGTCACACTTCTATCTGTCTCATCTACAACTACAATCATACTATATTCATAATAAATTCGAAAAGAAAATCATATCGGTTTTAAAAATATTTCCACTTATCACTACATATTTTAAAACAATGCTCCGGCCGCATCTGTCTGTTCGCAATTAACTCAAATACTACTGCACGGATTTTTACGCGGTTTTTTTAATAGATAGAGTGATTCAAGACGAAGGTTTATATGAAATAAAATTCCGAAATTCCCACGGGAACGGACACAACGCGGGTAAAACCACGGGGTGCTGCTGGTTTTGATTAAAATTGTATTGGAATCTGACGTAAAATTACGAATAATTCATGCCGAAGTTTATGACTATTGGTTCGATTAGAAACTACGATACCATAGACAAAAAAATATCTAAATACATATTGTCAAACAAACAACTTTTTGCCATGAAATTAAGAATGAAAAAGATTCAAATAAGGGTCCATTATTCAGTGACGAAAAACATTGACTATTCGTATAAAAACTTTTATAATGGAGTGTAAATTGGGTCATAATAAACACTAGCCTATTATAAGAAACATCTGGGTTCCGAATCAGTTGTCAGTCTTTGGGACGAAAAAATGATAACAAAAACTGAGTATTCAGATGGCGTCGAGCCGTTTAAAAGTTTTTTACTTGTTTGATTCGGTCTTCTTCGCGACAGTAACGAGATATTTATGTAGGCCATCTCATCATATATTTTTTTAGTTAGTGTTGTGTTGTTTTAAATTGTATTAATATATAATGTATAGATTACTGATTAGTATGCAAAATAATATTCAAAATGGCCTTGGCCAAAAGACCATGAAAAAAATGACCAATATCACTGAAAATTACTTTTCAATTATCTATAACGAGAGTTAGAGGATACAAAACATTTTAGATATAGGGGATACATTGTGCGTCTCGGCCTCTGGAGAGAGATAGTCAGCAATAACGATCACACAACACTTGTACAGCGCTGTACGCTGTACGACCGACAAACCGAGATTGCTGCTGCCGAATTGCTGGTCAATGGCCAATTGTCAATGGCCGAACCAGTGCCACAAACTTAACTTCAGTTCAGTAGCATGACACGAAATAAAGCTCTACAAAACCGAAACTAGCCAACCACATCCCTTCACAAGCGACAATTTTCGAATTTTCGCTAACTTATATGTAATATCGTCCCCGTAGAGCGAAAAGTCACTAAGTCGAAAAATGCCCAAAATTACTTATCAATGTCACTAAAAACAATATTTTCTTCTCTAAATATCTGTCTAACCGTCATTTTTGTAGCTGCCCAGGCTTTTGTTTTACGAAATGTGAAAAGTAAGTAAGTCTACCCTTTGCACCCCACAGCGTAATGGGAGAAATAACTAATTTAGTAAATTAATATACATTTATCAAAAATTTACATCACCCGAAATTAAAACGATTTAATTACTTTTTCTCTTGAATTATCAATGCATACATGCGCCTTTAGGTAGTTTAAAAATCACTAAAATGATTTAGTGAGTTTTTAAAGTCAGTAGTTTGCTAAATCACAAAAAAGCGAAAATTAACTTACTCGACTTAGTGACTACTCACTATTTATTTTTAAATTATTTGTACAATACTACAAAAACGAAAAATCTTATTTACGAGTATATTATACTCGTAAAATCCACATTAATATAAAAGTACAGTTAACAGAAAAATATAACATACATATAAATTAGGTCAGCCCGAGGTCAAGTGTACGTCTGCGTGTCACATATCCGTCAAAGCCCGAGGGGCACTTGGACTATTATCCGAAAACTGGGCCAAACGGGGAGTGAAGTATTAATGGCATTTATATGTTAATGTCAATCATGTGGGCTGAAATAGGGAGTGCCTTTTTTGCAAGTCGTACTTAGTACGTATATTTTTAATAATTTTCACGTATTTTTTTAAACATGGCTCGGGTTTTAGATCATAAACCCCGCAGAAGGCCAGCATGGTGAATAATTGATAATAACTAATCCTCTTCACTGTATATCTGTGATATCTGCAGTGAGATGAGAGGCCTACGCCCAGCAGTGGGATATTACAGGCTTATAACTTTACTATAAACATATAAAAACATATCTTTGAATACCCAGATAGTCGAGTACGTATTAAAACATGAATCTATCATAAAAAGGCTATGTAATAAACAAATACAAGATTGTAATCTAAACTTCTATTAATAATTTGCGATGACTTGTCTTATTAACAAGTCTTAATTACAAGTGCACACAAACATAATGGTTTAAATTATAGGTTATATCAATATATGCATTTTTAATTACGTAAATAACTTAGTACCTTTTTAGCTGCCTTAACGATTATTAGTAGTGTCCCGCCGTTTTACCCGCGTTGTGGCCGTTTTCGTAATAATTTTGGGATAAAAATATTCTATAACCTTCCTCTTTCATAAGGCTACCCAATACAAAATAGCTATTGAAATCGGACTGATAGTTCCTAAGATTAGCACTCTCAAACAAACAAACAAATCAAACTCTGCAGCTTTATTATATTACTGTAGTTAGATACAGATGATGTTAGATATTAAATGTTAGATATAGATGATAATATGTAGCTTTAACCATCAATGACGCAAGAGGAATGGCAGTTTCAATGTAAGTACTTAATTAGAATTCTACGTATTTTATTTTTATAAGTATTAGAAAACAAATTGTCCTATGACAGAGAAAGTTTTTATAAAATGTTCTCAAACTTCAATCTACAATAAAACTGTTCTTTCGAAATTGTGTTGCTATATATATAATATGCACTATATAATATTGCACTACATAATAATATGTGCACATATTTAAAAGCGACCGTCATATCTTCTTTCACCACTTAATTATGTACCGAATAAAATAAATTAATTAAGTTAATGTATTAATTAAATACCTAAGAAACAAAATAAATAATTTAAGTACTTAATTATGAACCAAAATCTATTCTCAAATTCAGTCATTCAGAAATCCTCTAAAACTTAAATAATGTTACTTACAAATTAAGATTCCATTCACTAAACAAGCAGTATCATTAATTTCCTTTCAGAGTGACGCCATTAAATTTTATCATCGCATTAACTCACTTGATTATATCGAGAATCGAGACTTGACCGAATTGAATGCAACCATAGACTCACAGCATAAACAAATATGACGTCATCAACACAATATGGCGGCAATTCGTGTAATTGTCGATGGCAACATGTTCAATCAAATTGTTCACATTCTTTTAACATGAAACTTACAATTATGGTCTTGTTAGCAGATTCTATATCAGCTGATGGTGTTTTTAACGATGTTTTATGGGCCTCTTTGTTTTAACGGCTGTCAAAAATAATTGGTAACGGAGATAAAAATAAAGAGGTAATTGAGTTGCGAACTCTGTCCCCTAACTTCATTGTTCTATTAAGAAATTAAGAAAAAAGTCATGAAAGCTATAAACCATAATTTTAATGGGTTATTGAACCCAAGTTTACAAAATATTATGATGTTTTTACTTAATTAACTCAATACCATCTATACTTAAGCGCATTCTAAGCGTCTTTAAGATTACCTAACCGAATTTACAAGTTATAATATTCCGACTTCCATAGAAAGCGAGTGCACAGATGTCTTTTAAAATGTCTTTAATATGTTATCAAGTGGTTTTAAAAAAAATCGCACCTTGTAATCACGCTCAAAGGGAACAATGTTAGGGTTCATTTCCATTGAAGCGAATCGGAGCTGTGCGCAGCTCAACCGACTAATCACCGCGCATTACGAAAAGATTTTGACAATGCCTTGTTTGACAATTGGGCTCTTGAAAAAAAAAATTTTTTGTGATAAATCGAAAGATTATATATTAGTTTTATAACAAAACTATTTTTATTTTATTTTTTTCGCAATAATTCAAAAGTTATTTCAAAATAAAAATTAATTTTTGAATCCAGTACCGAAGACACTCGGACAACTCCCGAACAAACCCGAGCGCGTGTGACGTCATAATGGTAGACCCCATTCGGTTACACGTGTAATAGCCGAAAACGCTGTACGTACTTATGGTTATTAGCTATAATATTATCACGTCACAACTATGGTGACCAATTATGGCGCGTTTATAGTCACGTGATTTTTATTCAAATTTCATCAATTTTTAATTGTTTATAATTAATTGAAAAAATATTTTTTTTAAGTTTTTTGCATTAAATATCAATATTATTAATAATAAAATTTTAAAATACATTAAAAAAATCAATTTTTTTTTTTCAAAAGCCCAATTTCAGTGCGTTGTGATTCGAGGTCGATGAGTTCCGCTCCGCATCAAGGTATCGCACCCTAAGTTATATGTTAACGTTTAATAATTTGAATATTTACCCAACTATTTAACAACTAACCGCATATTAACAGTTATTGCGTGATCCACTCCCTTTATCAATCCTCCCTTAGTAGAGCCCGTCACAATAATTATTCCATTATCCGTAAGATAGCTAAATGAAAAATTAAACACGCAAATGACGTAATGGGTAAAATTAGGGTAAAGTTATGGTTTTAATGATATTTTAACTATAAAACATGTGATGGTTAATGTTCTATTATTATAATTAAATTGATAATTATTTAGGCACCCCTTTATTTGTTTACTAGAAGCTGCTTGGAGCGTCCCCGAGGGTTCAAAAACAAACAAAAAAATCAATAACTTTTTAAGCGAAAAACCGCCTTCGAACCACAATTTTATAAGAGCTTCTATATTTTGATGGCAGATACAATCGGTTTCCTTGGAATTGAGAAAAATCGCAGTTCCTCCATAGATTTTTGTAGTCAATCATGTTGATGTTGAGTATACACGCTGCGAGCTGGCGAAAACAACAAAAAGCAAGCGAGCGAGCGAATAATAAAACACGAGTAGGTATCGGAGCTAGTCACACAATATAAACTCCCTTATTTTAGAGAGCATTTATTCTAATACCAGCTGTGTTTTAATTAATTTTGACAGGACTATTACTTTTATCCTGAATGGACCGGACGAAAATAGAATTAAATTGAAATAGATTGAATATCTTATTTTGTGCCCTTTTAAGAATTAATAGAATTTCTTGAAGAATGACAGTTTCGTTTATAAATAACAATTTAAAATTTCCGTCAACAATCTAATTTGAATTCAAATAGTAAATGTAACTAAATTTATTAATTTTGTTCGGGAAGGTCATTTTTATCTAGGAATATATATTTAAAACCAAGATAACAAAATAACCTTGCACACTATAATGTTCCTTGTAAGTAATATAAAGGGTCAAAAGTGGCACCAAGTGGTTCGTGTAATATTACACTTGGCGCTGGCTAGCAGTTCCTTTGCTTGAACTTGGCTTGACACGCTGCCGCATAAAGCTAGGTTTAATAAAAGTAATAGCATCATATCGCATCCTTCAAATGGAGCGTTTTTACAAGCGGCGAGCAGATACATTTTAAAGACTAAACGCCTCATAAACAATGTTATAAAGTGTTTTGTCTCTTTTGTTCTTTGGAAAATAGCCTGATATCGAAAAGGGATTTAAACTTCGATCAACAATACACAACTAGATGTCGGGTCGGCGCAAAAAATACGTCTCGGAGAATAACGCCTCATTTGAAAAGTGAGCTCTTATTTTATTCATAAGATTTGCTACTTTGTTGCTAGGTGTCATGGTTGTAATTAGGTTGAGCTTCGAACTGTTTTAAAACTTTTGTTTCACTTCGGTAGTAAACGAAATAAGCTGTCACACGTCATCCACGCGGACAGTATTTAGCTTTGATTTTGTACGTGACCCGATATCTAGATGTGTATTGTTGATCGAAGGATTTAAAGATTTAAATTTGACGTTCGACATTTGAAATTAGACATCATATATGAATGATACATTCCATGGATCTCACCGCTGGTTCGCAACCTATTTTAATAAACTCTTTAAAAGTCAAACACTAGCTAAATATTCTGAATAATCTCCAATCTTAACACAAATAGGTAACCCCAATATGAACTACAGACGGTATTTATCTCCTATCTGTTGTATTGTGGAACCAGTTTTAGTTTGCACAAGTGTGTTGGTTACACCGGGCGTTTCGTCACCGCACCTTGATAACAATGAAATGCGTTATCTCGTCAATATGAGATTATGACGAAGAGAAAGATTCTAAGACTTGAGAATGGTCTTGTTCTTCTAGAGTTCTATAGGATGAAATATTTGTGACTGTTACTGGCTTTTTGCAAAAGTTTTTCATAGGTTCCAGTTTATTAGGACTTTTTGTGAGTCGTGATACAGAGTGGTGATTTGATCGTCGAAGGAATGTCGAATTGTTCATATTAGGAACGACAGTTTTAATACTTTATGTTAAAGATCACATTATTAGCACCCAACACTGAAAACTTAATGAAATATCGAGGAAGGTGCATCCATTATCCTCTCATTTCCCTACTGTACTGCGTACTGGTGGGTACTGGTGTACTGCTTCCATCAAACAAAAGTCAATGAATGCTTTATATTGTTCAACCTTTTATGAACTAACAAATGCCATTTCAGTACAACTTACACTTTGATACCCAATTTTGTTAGTGTAGTAAAATCTAGGCGAGGTTCTTTTCTTAATCCATAATATAGTATCACAGCCTACAGCCGCACTATCTGCACTCTACTTGATAGAATATTCTAGATTACGGAGCTTTTTAAAGCTCTCTCGGGCGGTTTAAACTTTGTATTTTTATTGGCTGTTGCCGTTGGCAGAAAAAAAAGTATTGCATTTTTAACATATTTTAGTGTGGATTTGTGGTTTGTTTATTGTAGACGAGCTACCTTCTTTTAAAAAGCCTACTCTAATAGAGTATCTCACTCTCAAAAATAATGTAAAACTATTGCCACTTATATAAATATCTAAAACTTATTCTTCATTACTTACTTAAGCCTGAGTTAGTAGGTAAGTGTTAAAAAGCAATATCCCACTGCTGGCCAAAGACGTCTCATCTCACTGAAGATATCAGTATAGTGTTGTCTACTCTGAAGTAGAAATGTGGTGTGGAGAAGCCTTAAAACTATGAATATTAAGGTGTGACTACACTTTCGACTGCGGTCGTTGACTGATTGATGCATACGGAATCTATCACCGTTGTGTCTAATCCGTAACATTGTTGTGATGCAACATTTTATATTTTACTATCCAATATATTTTGTATCCCATACATTGTATATGGGACGTTCGTAAATGTCGTCGCGTAAATTTTTGTACGTTGGGTTATAGTGGTAACTCAATTTTCGTTATGCAGAGGTAAAAATAATACTATAAAAGGAAATACTTGTATACTTTACTTGAATACCTTTAGGAAAACTACGAAAATTATTGATGGTAATATCCACAAGTTACTTTACTTTTTTAGAGTTTAATTAAAGACTTCCTTAGTTAAGTAAGAAGTAAGACCTAACTAAGGCTTACTTGAGATAAAGATAAATAGTTATCACTTAGATAATAAGATTGGAACACTTACTAAAGAAGGCAAACCTATTGTAAACACTCAGTAGATATTACTACACATCTAAAGAGCGTCTTATAAAACTTCAGCCCAAAACCACAGTAATCGCTTTTATAAACATCGACTACAGAAATCTACAGAAATCATGAACCAAGAAAATGATTTCAGTGTCAACATAGTTGGTAAAAGACATACAAACTCAAATCTATGTATCGAAACCGGTCCGCCATTGTAGGCGTTTGCGTTCTACAGTTCTACTGCATATTGTGGCGGGTTGTGGTGTGCAACGTTACCTTTAATTTAAACCCCCTATTCAGTTTACGACAGATGTATGAAAAATATTCGGACTGAGACTGCAGTATAAGCAAATGGCCTCGATTGTGTCTAACTGACTGTAAGTTTTGAAAGAACTTCGTTGATATTGAGCTACTTTACAAGCTGCGAGCCGGCGAATTTTGATGACATTTGAATTTGGAAATATGTGTATGATATGACTGTCTCTGTCTTTTAAACTATCTATTAACTCTCTAAAAAGTAAGTTCGTGATTAATAAGGTTAGTGGCCAACATTGGTATCAAAGGTTTTTAGATCGCCTAAAGGCCTCCAACATGGTCTAAAGATGAAATTACGGGAACGGACAATTTTACGTACCCCCCCAAAGCACAGTAGCGCTCAAATAGAAACGCCAAGCTGCACGTTGCTCATTAATAGCAATGAGAACATCGCTTTGTACTAACCAACTTGTCAAACAAAACATTATTTGTACGACAATCACATTAGAAAGTGTAACGACACGTCTCTAAACTGTCTAAGGAGTCAGTCTTGTCGCGTAGTGAATACTTCGCTTTATTTAAGCTTTGCGACGCGGCTGAGTCATCGGTCAGGCGGACTATAGATAGTATAGTTTGGTGTAGTTTGAAGTAAGGTATGATTCAACTGACTGATTCACCGTCGAGAGTTCTATCCTGGAAATGTCTTGCTCTTTATCCTGTCTGTTAATTGTAAGGTGGTTGTGGTAATGTCAAGGTGAAACGATTTACGTATTACATGCCTTTATTAACGTAGTATAGCCAGGAAATTATTGTTCCTTAGTAAATATCTTCGAAAAGATAATATGAGAAACTTTTCTCCTATTAAGTCTTATTATGGAAGGTAATTGTTTACGTAGGTAGGAAAAATACGTTTCAATAACTTCGTGTCAGGCAGTGGGTACTACTATTGTTTTAAACTGCCTAAAGGCCTCAGACATAGTCTAAGGAAAACGATTTATTTACTTTAAATGAATAAAAAAAAGTTTAATAAATTCGTGTAGGTTTGTGGGCCACCCTGTTGTCGGAGTTTTAAGACCACCTATAGGCCTCAGACATGGTCATATGAATAAATCAACCAAGATTGAGAATTTAAAGAGCCCTAAGAAACATTGTGGCGTTCAGACAGAAATGAAACTATCAACCACCTATCCAACCAGTGTCCAAGCTATAAATAGGACACTAAGCAAAATCATCACAGTTTCACGTGCAAAGTAACTTGTACTTAATCTTCTTATATATAAAAATGAATTGCTGTTCGTTAGTCTGCTTAAAACTCGAGAACGGCCGAACCGATTTGGCTAATTTTGGTCTTGAAATATTCATGAAAGTCCAGGGAAGGTTTAAACGGTAAGCAGTGAGGAAAAAATGCAGGTGAAACCGCAGGGCACAGCTAGTATTAATATAAAGTTGTAGTACCTACAATTTATACTTACTAAGTATAATGTTACAAAGGAAACATGCGCACAATACCTTCCAAGGTGCGGTGACATCAACTCTTTATTTATCATCTAAATATGAATTTAATTATGCTTTTAAAGGATCTTCCTTGTCTTATAGAAACAGTTGATACACCGACAATGACAATGGGTTTGTATTTCTGGGTATTATTATTTATTACTAGCTGCGCCCCGCGGTGTTACCCGCGTTATACCCGTTTCCGCAGGAATTTCGGGATAAAATGTATTTCATATGTTATTCTGATGTATAACCTACATTACTGTAAAGTTTCATCCAAATCCGTTCAGTAGTTTTTTGTTGAAAGAGCAACAAAAATACATCCATCCATACATACATCCATCCTCACAAACTTTCGCATTTATAATATTAGTAGGATATTAACGTCCCCAATTGTCTAGCGGTATGTGCACTCACCTGCCAAGAACGAGGTCCTAGATTCAATTCCCAGGTCAAGCTAAATGACAAACATGACTCGGGTTAGAAATCACCAACCCGCATTAGATTAGGCAAGCGTGGTGATTACGCCTAATCCTTCTCACTGTACTGATATCTTCGGTAAGATGAGAGGCCTTGCCCAGCAGTGGGACATTACAGGCTAATAATACTTTTTTATATTAGTGACTCCCCGCGGTTTTACCCGCATTGTTATAGTATAGAGATAAAGTAAATTTACATAAGCAGGCTCGCGCCTTGCATTTCCATGAAATGCGGTTATTATTTTAGTTAAAGTGGACTTGTACTTCTAAAATCAAATCCAACTTGCAATTCTAGAGAAAAGCTCGTTGATACAAACATAAACCTCTTTAGCTTTTTATATGAATATTGGAACACAGTTTAATTCATACAATCTATGGCTTGAAGTCTATTAATAGAATAGACGTAAATACAATTTATGTATTGTTTATTTACTTTAACTATAAATGGATAATGTATACGTTTATGGAATACAAAATATACGTGTAGTGTAGTGTCTACTACGAACGATTGATACTATGAGATATTTTATCAGATGAAAAGGTTCCCTAGGGAATCATTGGTAAGATAGACGCATACCGCCTTTTTAATAAACGATATTTAACTTAAACACTGTTTTAAAGTGTTTTGTCTCTTTCGCTCTTTGGCAAATAGCGTATGTCGGAAAGGGACAAACCATTTGATAGCTAAAATGCTGTTAATAAGACTTTATGCATAAAGCCTACATTAGTATCACTACATAGTATAAAATAAAGTCGTCTCTGTTTCGTGTCTGTTTGTCTGTTTGTCTGTATGCTTAAATCTTTAAAATTACGCAACGGATTTTGATGCGGTTTTATGTAATAGGTAGAGTGATTCAAGAGGATGGTTTTTATGTAAAAAAAATCCCGAAATTCCCATGGGAACGGGCACAACGCGGGTAAAACCGCGGGGCGCTGCTAGTTAGGTATATTTTTAATACGCGACCCACCCTTGCGTCGTATTAGGTAATTGAACTAGTCAACATATGAAAGTCTTGGTACCTACTCTAAATATATTAAAAAGGCTTTCCTTTTTTTAAATTACAAATTATTTTAGCCCGATTAGTAAATCTTTATATTGTTTAAATCTATCATCGAAAAACTCGTGCGTACAACAAACAAACACTCTTTGTTAAAACCTAGACTAATCTAGATCAAACTTCCTCAAGTGGAACAGTACATTATAAACATATTAACAAATTATCAACACTCGATCGATAGGTATTTACAATTAAACTAGGTTGTATAGGTTTCAGAGCATTGCCCGGTATAAAAGTAGGTTGACACAAAACATACGTTTGGAAGTAAATTATAGTCATGTGTGGATCTAAGTACATTTAAATAATTTGGCAGTTGACCACTTTCGTGTATTAGATTAAAGTCTGAAGCTCAAGACACAAAACGCGCAAGACACAAGACACGTTGCGGGCCCATCCCGCATCCGGCCCGCAACCTCAACGGATCCTCATCGGAGTCATCGGGTCAGTGTGACACCTTTCATACGAATATAAGGAACTAGCAGCGCCCCACGGTTTTACCCGCGTTGTGCCCGTTCCCGTGGGAATTTCGGGATGAAAAATAGCCTATAACCTTCCCATTGAATGTGGCCATCTATTACAAAAAGAATTATTCAAATCGGACTGATAATTCCTGAGATTACCTCGAACATACAAACAAACAAACAAACTTACAAATTTTACCTCTTTATAATATTAGTACTAGCGGCCCGCCCTCGCTTCGCTTCGGGTAATCAAGATTTCATGTAGGAAAATCGGGATAAAACATTGCGTGTCTCCCGCAGGAATATACACAATCAAAATTTCAAGTGGTAAATTGGGGATAAAATATAACATGTCTCGCGCGAGTATATATGTATACACAATCAAGATTTCATGTGAGGAAGAATTCGGGATAAAACCTACATAGCACGTCTTCGTCGTTCGTAGTTCGTAGGTAGGTACCTATATCACAGGAGTAAAGAAACGGAACAGAGACAAAGCTTCATACAACCGCGCCGCCGTAGGTACACCACTACAAGCATACGGCGCATGTGTGCGTGTCAACCGGCCGCTGTGTCGCGTACACGCGCCAACGCGCCGCCACTGGATAAAACCGGTTTACGCTCACTCGGCTAGTTGACAAACGGAGGGCCTGCATAACGCGTGTTTTATTAGATTGTGTTCAAATAAAAATAGTTTTATGTTAAATATATTGTAAATAGTTATACAAGTGTAAATATTTAGGGTTGGGGTGCACTGTTTTTGTATGAATAACACAAGCAACCTGTAAACATGAGCAAAGATTCTTTATTTTGTCATTACAAAGATTTTAATGAAGGTAGTGTACGGTCAGGTTTTTTAATAATACCTCCTGACAATTTTGTCGCATTTGTGGAAACGCTTGAAAAAAAGTTTCGCGAATATTTTGATCTCGACATAAATATTGTAAATGTTGGTAATGATATTCTTAAACGAGTACAAGATTGTAAATTTAATATGCCATGTGATTGCTTCCCAATCGATTATTTAAAAAGACTTTTTATCAGATTCAGAATTTACCATTCTATCAAAAGGTACAACAAATTATTAAAATGCAAAAATTATAAAAAAAAAATATTTAGAGTCAGTAATTTGTAAATATTAATATCTTACCTTATCTTATTTAAATACCAAATATACATACCTTATGTATGTACATGTTTCTTAATAAAAAGTTCATAAAAGTTAGTTTATTTTATTTTATTATTTTTTGCCAACCCTACTAAAATAGGTAAGAATTTCGCACGCTCCCTAGAAGCTTTGTCTCTGTTCCGTTTCTTTACTCCTGTGCCTATATCCCCGCGCGCTTTGACCGCACGAAACAGTAAGTAGCCATAAGAGACCCGCCATCGAGCATTACTATTTTGTAAGCAGCGCCCCGCGGTTTTACCCGCGTTGTGGCCGTTCCCGTGGGAATTTCGGGAATTTTTTTACATAAAAACCTTCCTCTTGAATCACTCTACCTATTACAAAAAAACCGCATCAAAATCCGTTGCGTAATTTTAAAGATTTAAGCATACAGACAAACAGACACGAAACAGAGACGACTTTATTTTATACTATGTAGTGATATTTCTCATCATAACTCTGAAACTAACTGTCCGATTTTAATAATTTAAAGAGGTACACAAAGAAACATAATTAACCTTGATTGTAGAGCCATTTATTTTGATGTAGATTCATATCATCATATGAATATCATCAATTTAAAATTACACTCCTTTTTTAACTAATTAATTTTAACTTAAAACGGTTATTGTGTCTTAACTATAATAGTTAGACATATGCCCTCGCGAACTTATTTGTTTGCAATGATATGTACTTTGATTGTGTAGAACATTGTTTTTGTGTATCATCAATAGATTTAGTAGCGCACGCCAATAACCAATTTTTTTAGGCATGTTTTTCATACCTTGGGTTACATATACCCGCGTTGTGCCCGTTCCCGTGGGAATTTCGGGAATAAATATAGCCTATGTCACTCAGGGATAGTGTAGCTTTCGAATGGTGAAAGATTTTTTTAATTCGGTGCAGTAGTTTCAGAGCCTATTCGAGACAAACAAACAAACAAACAAAAAATCAAACCTTTCCTCTTTATAATACTCGTATTAGTATAGATAGATAGAGACAACGTCACGTGACGCAACCGGACCCGCACGCCGCCCGCAACCGCACTATGTGTGTCTTGCACTTTAGGAAAACTGTTGTTAGACTGACGATTACAGGACTGTAGGAAGGAAATCTCTAACGTGAGGAAGTACTCGAAGAACACTCAATGACATACAAAGTAATTAGTGTATCAACAACAATTACTTCATAGGCATAATCATAAGCGTTGAGTCACGGCTAGTATTTTTTATAGGCTTTAAGATAGACATAGCAATGTCATACAATACGTAAGGTACATGAGTACAAATGGTTTACAAAACTATTGCATTGTGACTCAAGATATTGTTCCTTTTTCAAGTTCTTATTGTCTATGAGTTATTTCTTTCTCTCTTTCTTCTCATCTTCTTCTTTCTTTGGTTAGGGCATTGCAGGCTGAATCACCTGATTGCCCGAAAAGTAAGATTCCGTGCTTCGGAGGGCACGTTAAGCCGTCGGTCCCGGTTACTTTCTACGGATAGTAGTCGTTACATGAGCCACGTCAGAGGCCTTTGGCGGGTCAATAACTCTGACACCAGGATTGGTCAGGTTGACCATCCACTCGATAAGAAGAAGAAGAAGATCTTCTTCTGTTCATAGATATGCTTCTGTCTAAAATGAGACGTTAAGATTGAGCAAGTTTACAAGCTGTCTCCCGGCGAGTTCAATAAAACGCTTTGGTTGTGTTTCCATCGGAGCAGAGCCCATGCATCAATGCAGGGCCCGACCAATCAACGCATTGAAATTGTCAAACAATGCATTTGAATTGACAAAACCTTTTCGAATGCGTTGGTCTATTGGACTCCGTACCGCTTATAAGGAAACTCACAAGCGTTTTTCAGGTCAAATTACTCGCACTTCTTATTGAACTTGCCGGTAGTAAGCTTATTAACTCGCTCACTGTAAACAACACGCTTATCTGTTATACTAAGCCTCAATTTCACGGTTAGAACTCGATCAATCAAATTAATCCAAGTTCACCAGCTAAACAGAGATCAAAACGTTGAATTTTTTCCCTAAAACCGAGTTCAGTTGATCGTGGTTTGAGATAGAAACGGTGAACCCTCAACCATCTTCTCATATAATATTTTAGTAGCAGATGTGTAACATTTGCAAAATGGCTTCCATTCCGCAAACGAGCAATGCTGCTGCGATTTCCGTGATGGCGGAGATTAATCAAAGGTTTAAGAATCGCTTTTGTGTATGTTTTTGATGACGGTGAAAAATGTGTGTGTCGTATCTAAAAAACTCATTATCCGCATTAGGGAATAATTAGCAAATATGTCACTTCAAAAAAGGTTAATAGTTTGCCATTGGTCTGTACTTTTGGAACTCTTATCACTAATGAACCTTTTACAATGTAATATCTAATTATTGTGCGTGAAAAAATTTACAATTTTACAAAATAATATGTATGTGTGTGCCAGGTAGCTTTTGTTAATGAACGAACCGGTAACGGTAACTTTATTAAAACATAAATAATTGTAGGGATACACAATAAAGCCGTATAACACGTATAAAAAGGTAAAATCCAATATTTCTAAATCAAACAAATACCCCCCCACCATCCTGAACATGTAAAACATTTAATTTGATCACCGCACTTCATCAAACCCTTTCAACGTCCGCGGGGTATTCAATACCCGACCCTCGTCCAATATTCCCATTTAATATACCTATTAAGTACTTTATCGTACTCAATAGACTCTAAATTGCATTTATTTGAATAATTAATTTTATAGTAAAAGGATGCTGTTAATATGACGTGCTAACAATTAAATCTTCTCTACTTATTTGTGTTGCTGAGTAAACGTGAGTAAAAATGTTTAAAAGATTATATATATACTAGCAGTGCCTCACGACTTTACCCGGGCTGTACCCCGTTCCTGTAGGATCTTAGCCATTTAAAGTAGCCATAAATCTCCTTCTTAAATCACTGCAGTTTTAATGAAAACCGCATGCGAATCCGTACAGTAATTTTTTCAGACAGACAGCTTTTGAGGACTTTGTTTTATTATATGTTTTTGTAAGTAAAGCTCACTTAAAATTTAACTTAGTTACTTAAAATTACTATAAGGATATTTTTAAAATTATTTATAATTAAGTGGGGGAAAATTATAGATTTTTAACAACACTATGTATACCCATGCATGTTTACAAAATAAATGCTTATGATTTTAACTAGAGCAATTTTCTAAGGGCTAAAACCTATTACAGTCGTCCCGTCCTTTAAAATTTCAACTCTCAAATTATGCGAGCACTAAAAGAGCAAGTGTACCCGCCTTTGTTTGCCAATTAGTTCGTTGACACACGTTGCATGACTCTATGGTAATAGTGGCATGGCGGGAATACCAATGTATCGGAAACACGTCGATACGTCATAATTTATAGCGGCGCTCGTGGGGTTAAATTAATGGCAAATTATTTGCCGTCTGCCGATTAGTGATTGAGTTAGACGCAAGGGTTCGACACTTAATTTTGAACTAGTAGAGTTTGCGGTAGAGTCCCTATAGGAGAAAGGTATTATATTATACCTTTTGAATTAGTGGAGTTTGCGGTAGAGTCTCTATATCTCCTCACCGTCTTTTTCAAACTTTCGTGATTTTAGGAAGTGTTTTTACTTACTAAAACAATTTTCTTTGTCGCGAAAAAGCCCGTAGTAATATATTCTTATAATATGCTTAATATAAAGACCGCATGTGAATTTGTCCGGATGTGTATATATGTTTTATCCCGTGATGACTTTGCTCGGCCGTGGGAATACTTACTTACTAGGAAAATTTAAATACATACATAGATTAAGTTACATCATTTATAGGTATTTAAGTTTATTCTAGAATCTAGCTAAGTAGTAAACAATGATTTGGTAATATATTTTGCTACACTCATACCTACTCTAATACCTATCGTATGCTTGATCGGCACTTGTTTTTGTGTTCATTTGCAAATGGCATTAAATCAACTGAAAACAAGCGTTTTTATTTGATTTTTTTAGTCAGATGACGTAAGTGTATGTATACGTCTTTCAATTTGTTTTCAATGGTTTTTCATAAGATGTACAATCTTAAAAATTGCCAATTATACTATTTTAGTCAGAGAGTATTGGTAATCTTACTAAAATCTTATTCAATTTCAATTATTCAATTCAATTATGTATTTATTTTCGAAAGAAGTAACATAATTAAGATCCTCTTTTATATAACTAGGATCCTCTCTTACATAACTAGGATCCTCTCTTATATAACTAGGATCCTCTCTTATATAACTAGGATCCTCTCTTACATAACTAGGATCCTCTCTTATATAACTAGGCTAGGATCCTCTCTTATATAACTAGGATCCTCTCTTACGTAACTAGGATCCTCTCTTATATAACTAGGATCCTCTCTTACATAACTAGGATCCTCTCTTACATAACTAGGATCCTCTCTTATATAACTAGGATCCTCTTTTTAAAAGATAGAAATTGGGTATTCCTTATAACGCCCGTACTCAGAGACGTCAAATGCTTCCTAAGAAAAGATGTAATTAATGACTTAAAACATTAAAACTTACACCAATTAGTTAACTGTCGACTTAATGAGCATCTCTGAGTGCGGCATTAGTATTTATAGAGTTAGAAAACATCTTTAAATTGGGTGCAGATATAGCTACAGATAGAGATAGATAGAGATAGCAGAGATGTTGAAGGGCAAACGCCCTTTTCTCAAAATTCATACCAGTATATACTTTGAGCGGTTAACTTTAAGACCGTATGGTAATTTAGTACCTACAAAAAGAAAAAAACAATATTTTTTTGTATCACGTAAAACGAAAGTTCCACCCATATAAACTTATTACATAATTAAATCGGTTAAGTAAATATATATAAAAAACAACATAAAAACGTTAATAAATATCATATTAACACAAAGTTTTATGTAAAAACACGTCAGACTCGATCATAAATGTAAATATTTGCACCGAACAAGATCGCATATAATCCAATTCTTTCTTGATTATTCTTAATATACCGAAAAAAGTAGCAAGGCGACTTTAAATGTTAATTCAATTCAAAATACAGCTTTTAATTTCGTAACGAATGTAAAATTAGAATATATTTATGAGAAGAACGGATCCTGATTTATAACATTTTCTCTTGAAAACAAGTGTTAGATAATCCTTTTATCTGTATCACTTTCACACAATGTTAAGATGTATTTTTATATGTTTATTTCTTTTATTTGGTTTAATTGTGTGTTAAATTACATAAAATGTATCTAAAACAAATATTTATGATTGTTAATTAGTCCCAATTTCACAGTCACATTTAAGTCGATCACGATCACGAGCTAAACTGAGTTTAAAACTTCAAAGTTACTTGTCAAATTCACTTATTAAATCACGATTAAGGAAGTTTTGATGTCTCTGAATACAGGCGTAAGTGTCAAAATAAAGTGGTTGTATTTCTTTACTTTTGGAAAAAGTTCTTGCTAACTTAACTTCAGTTATTCTGATTGGACCAATTTAAATATGTGAAAAGAAATGCCAAGAATCTATCATTATTCCAGAGAGTTCCTATAAAGTAGAACATCTAAAGTAGGAACTCTCAACAGTAGCCTCCGTCGTACGTAAGTTCCCGTTTAAACAAATAATAATGACATTAACGTACTTTTCAATTAATGGTAATAAAGAATCTATAGTATCATACCTAATTTCTCTAGATTTATCTTAAAATATATTCTTCCATTCTTTACAAAGTTATTTTCTAAGTCTGCCGACCTCTATCTTTCTATCTATCTAATTGATTTTCATACAGTTTTGACCACCAGAGTGATTCACTATAAAGCTTTAACTATTTGTTTAGTGTTTATCCCACAATTCCTAGGAACCTTACGCAATCTGGATTCACCGATGTATGGGTGGTTTACTTGAATATCGTAAGTATCAATAGCATGTAGGGTATAATAATCGATACATACTTCTATACTTATATAATAAAGAGGTAAAAATTTTATGTTCAAGCTAATCTCGGGAATTATCAGCCCGATTTAAATAACTCTTTTTGAAATGGATAGCCACATTCAACGGGAAGGTTATAGGCTATTTTTCGTCCCAAAATTCGCACGGGAACGGGCACAACGCGGGTAAAACCGCAGGGCGCTACTAGTAAGTATACATAAGAGTATATCTATGATGGCAATGTCTATAACGTGACCACGGTTGTAAACCTCCGTATCGCTTGCCGAAGCACAAAACAATCCAAGTATTAATTAACCCAGTTAAAGTTTTGCAATTATATCTCAGCAATTTCTGTAATAGTATCAAAATCATTACGTTAAACGTGAACTCATTATTTTTTCCATTCTTTCGGTATCTAATTATGTATTTCTTATGTGCTTGGTGAGCACAAATGGGCTGTAATGACCACATAGCTATGACTAGCAAAATATGATGTTTCAGTATAGAGATGGAAAATGAATATGATGAATTTTCAACAGTGTGGTGAAGTACGTCGTCTATTCACGCTGTCAGGGACAAAAGAGGATATTTTTTTCACCTCTCTTCTTTTGATATAAAGTTATACATATATACGTGTTTATTATTTAAATAAGTACAGAAAAATATTAAAAATCATATTATGTAACTTAAAACATAACAAACATTAAATAAAATGCCCAAACATTTTCTAAATAGGACAGTCCAGGCACCAGCTAAATCATGACCATTTTATCTCAAACTTTCACCGAAAAAAACTGAAAAAAACGACCAGATATACTTACAGGGAGACAAATCCAATGTGTTTTTGTGTAATTCTAAGCACAGCACGTGTTTTTTATGTTATAAATTGTGTTTTTTGAACGGCACTGGTTTATTCGCGGGAGTACGTGTTTCCACCGTGGTTCAGTGAGGACTGGAGCCCTCGCGAGCAGAGGACCGGAGGGGCAGAGCGCCCCCGCACCGCGGCCCGTCTAGCGAGGACTGCCCGACATTTACTCGCATTTGAGTTACATTGCTGCTTCGAGTGTACAAGTTTCTTAAATGTAGAGATTGTAGTTGATAATCTTTTGTGTGGAGATTCGTATAATTTTATATTAAAAGACTCCTTTTAATTAGAATGAAGTACTTAGCTTGAATCAAAATGCTTTTGTTTCCTAGCGGTGATAAAACAAAACATTTTTCAAACAGTCAAGGAATTTTCTGATCTTAGCTGCTTTTTCATAGAATTTACATAATCAATTTTGCTTGACTTAAAAGTGTCAACCTTCAATTTATTTCACTATTAACATGTGTTTTGTTAGGCGAAGATGTTAACAATTAATGACAAACATTTCCTTTACTTCTTATTGTGAAAAAGCGCAATGTATGCTCTCCACCCAGTTTGGGTAGCGACAGGTAACGATATCATATTACAAGGCAGGCTGCTGCAGTGCCATAGTGTAAAGACTTCAGAATAGAGATGTATGTTTATAATAACTGCACAAAACTGCAATTTAATTAAAGAACGAAAATAATTTGCTTCATACATATTTTCTGAAACACATAAAATATATAATGTACCTATACTGCATGAAACTTACAAAAAACATTATGTTTCAGTTCTGCCTATACCTCTTTCAGATGGCCGACCAAAATTGCATAACGCATCATTAGAAATAAATATTATCTACTTTGATTTTGAAGCAGTAAGCAATAACGTTAGAATAGAACTCTTGGAATTCGGTATCTGGCAGCTCATGAACTGTAAGCTCATAACATAATTCAACTAAACGTCTAAGGGCCGAAACTGCGTTAAGCCTGTGATTAAGCGGTTTGGCCCGCGCGGTTTCATCCAAAAGTGAACCGTCGCGTGCGCCCGTCGCGTGCGGTTTCATACAAAAGTGGACCGTCGCGTGCGCCCGCTTAACGCAGTTTCGGCCCTAAGCAGTACCAATCTTTTTGAAAATTGCAACGATATATATTTTTATTTAACTATTTCGTATTTCTGCTTCTATGTATGTTGTGGTCCATCTGTCAGTGTTTGCGCTACGTAAAGGTCGGCGACACAGTTCGGAGCCGGGACTCGAACCCAGATCCGCGCACAGCTGTATTTGTAATTACCTAACGCGATTCAAGCTGATGTTTCCGTGTGCATATCATCTGCTAATTTGATTATTCTGCTCTTTTGGTGAGGCTCTTTTGAGTAGGTACTCGACGAAATTGAGCGAATCATGTTTGTAAATTACCTTCAAACCGTCGCCAATGAAAAATGGCATCACTGAACAACACGCGCGGTATCTAAAAGGAGTCTTTATGATAGAGCTGTTTAGAGAAAAACAAAATCAATACTAGCCATCTTTGCATTTTTTTTAACTACTTATAAGTACCTACTTACTATATAACATAATTTTAATATTTCCTTTAAAAAAATTTCGTGTTCAAAAGATAACTCTACGAAAATGAAATATGTTATTTTCAACTTAGCGCAGTGTTCATTGCTGATATCGAAATATGGTTACCGTAATTGTAAAAGCAACTATGATGATTACGGCTGGGACATCCATATCAAAAGCTTCTTGCCAAAGCTGTTATCTCTTCAATAAATGGACTGAAAATATCAAAATATTGGACGTGAAAAAAGTAAAATTCTGTTGTTCAAACTAGGCATGAAAATCCGTAAAGACGAGACGTAATTGAATCTATATCCATCCATCCATAACCTAACTAACTTAAAAACACAAAGAAAGTGTATGATTCATTTAACACAGAACTCATTACTCATCAACACTTATTTAGATGTTCAAAAGTATCAAATCTTTCAACAATACTGATAGAAAACACAAAGCAATCAAAAAAAGACACGATTTTCAATAACTAAATCTAAAATGAACTTTATACCCCACAAATAAAGAGCAAAAACTTACAAAAACAACTTTTCGAAATAATACTCAATTGCAGCGAATCTGATTGTAAAATGACTGACGTAATAATTTCAATTATTTATTATCGTTTGTATCACGTTTTGCTTATCAATGTTACAGTGACTTAGTGCTTACCAAATTCAGTTTCTAGGCTAGATTTCTTTCTAGAAAACTAGGTACGAATTGAATTAGTCGCGGGTTTGTTAGCGTCGTAGTTACTGCTACTAATTCTACGACCATGTTAATGATTTTGAGTTTATTTATTTATTTATTTTTGGAGAAACAACAGCTATACATAACAATATACACACAGAATAGAAAACAGTCAGCCAATTACAGATTCCCACGAATAGATACAGAAATCAAACAACACATAAGAACAAAATTAACAAAAATAAAGAAAGAAGAAAACCCGTAGATAAAACACAATACACAATATAAAAGAACTATTAGTTAAATGGCTATATTGATTCTATGCTAGTGCTAAAATCTATTTTAGTGCGAATGAAACTACGAATATTCTATATAGATACTGTTGCTTATTCTATAGCCAATGTCTTGGTAACTTTTACTGAATCTGTGAACAATATTCTAGTATCGGTTGCTTAATAACTAACCGATATCTTAAGTACTATATTATATTCTGTGATCAATATCATACTAACTGATACATATTCTGTAATCAATATCTTAGTAACTGCTCCGTAATCTGTGAAAAAACTTTAGTAACTATCACTTATTCTATGACCAATATCTCAGTAACTATTGCATAATCTGGTGTCCAAGACCATGACCTTGTCACCAGCGAGCGTGGAGAATGTGAGACAAATGCTTTCGTCTCGCAAGACGCCTTGATAGCTCGGTACAAAATGTTTTATATTCAAACTTAAGTATATTGGAAATACCCAGCGTTGTGGCTGAAATACTGACATATTGTATGAGTTATACAACATACTGAATTCTATCCGACAGTTCTATCTATACTTTTCTCGTATAAAAAAGAAGGTGGTCTAAAAAGTCTGGGTTGGCCACTAACCTACTCAAAATTAATGAATAACTTTTAAAGAGGTAAAGTTTCTAGCATTGTTTGTTTGGTTGTAAAGGTAAATCTCAAAAACTAGGCTAGACTAGGATAGGCAGGGAAGTTTATAAAGTTATGCAGGTTTTACTACATTTCGGGTAAAACCGTATAGTCTATCATATAGTATTTACCTGTTACTGTAGCATCTATCATGCCACTGCTGGACATGGACTTCTGGGCAAGGGCCACTTGCCAATGTCCTACTTACTTATGGAGCCAAAGCTGAAACTGAAGCTTTTGGTTAGTTTCTCTTTAACTAATGGACTCTGAATCACTTATTGGGTAAGTACAAGTACTAGTTCAAAACCAAAGAAACCCAATATACACGAGGCCAGCTTTAAGAAAGTAATCTATACTAATATTATAAAGCTGAAGAGTTTGTTTTGTTTGTTTGTTTGTTTGTTTAAACGCGCTAATCTCAGAAACTACTGAACCGATTTGAATAATTCTTTCACTGTTAGATAGTCTATTTATCGAGGAAGGCTATAGGCTACATTTTATCCCGGATTCCCTACGGGAACGGGCACAACGCGGGTAAAACCGCGGGGCGCTGCTAGTACCCAATAAAATACCCAAACATACCCAATTAAAATAAAACTCCTTGTTGATAGCACAAAGTTGAATTCTTTCAAACATTGACATCAACAGGCCACAAATAATAAAACAATAAACTAATTTCAAGAAACCTCGTTAATATTTTACAGTTTCTTACTATTTCAACATTTTACGGTAGGAAATAAAAATAAAGTGAGTTAAAGTGACGTACTTTATGGGTCAGAAAGGAAGATGGCGGAGGCTGACTTTAAGAGTGCGTTCTCAAGTCGTGACTTGGTTAATATTAAATGTTACCCCGACGGAAAAAGGGTGTTATCATTTACCTTTATTGTAAGTACTCTCGAGATTGTACGTATGTATATAATATAATATAAACCCGGACTAATTCACTGGTCCGGGTTACGGGTATACGGTTAATTAGACCCAAAGTAAGCTCTAAACTTGTATTATGGAATCTAACTCGTATACAAATAATTTATAAGAATATATAATTGACACCCAGACGTCGTCGCCAACAACTATGTCTTCACATAATATTGTTAATTCCAAGCGGGAGTCGGACCCGCAACCCCCGGCACAGTAAGCGCTCTCACTGTCACTGTGCCAACGGGTTTGTATGCCTTGCTGATGGATGTTTTAAATTTTTTTTAAACGTACGTCGTGAATCGTGATCAAAAACGAAAACGTGATCAACTTACGTCGAAAACGTTTTTCAATTTCAACTCAAACATTTTCGATCAAACAACTTTCATACAAAACAAAGTAAACTGAAATCGTTTTATTAACTCTAACGATCAACGCAGTCGTCATCGTTAGTTAGAACATCTTTGGCAGCCCTTAGGCAGTCTAAAGACTCATACTTGACTAACTAACCTAAAAAAATTCTTCCAACACACTTTCTTAAATAGACTTCTTCCTAATAAGCCTAAAGTTCGGTAAAAAAAATCCCGCGAAGAGTATAACGCGGCCCTAACATTAAACTTGGCTGTGGATAGTTTATAGTCCTCTGTGTAACACGCTATGACATTTTTACGGTTCAACAAGCAAGGGGAGCATAAGTCCTTATTCATGTAACTTATAGTTCAATATAATAGGGATTTAGAGAGGAATGCCACTGCTTGGAGTTTTTATAAGAGTTTTTGTAGGAAATCATGACGGATTGCTTACGGTTTCTTAATCTGTGTGAATGTAAGTTTGTTTGATCGAATTTTGATGTGATTAAATATTTTTTCTCAGTGTGCTTTTCCTTGGTTTACATTTTTAAGTAGCTACTGAGTTGTAGAAACAAATTGTTCTTAATTTCGGGTAATTCGGTTAATAATAGGTTTTATTTTTATTCTTTCAGAGTACCCCACTATAAATGCGTACGTATTATAAAACGGGCACAATGCGGGTAAAAGCGCGGGGCGCTGCTAGTTTATAATAAAACTAGCTGTGCCCTATTATTCAAATCAGATCGGTAGTTTCTTAAATAAGCGCGTTAAGACAAAACAACTCTTCAGCTGTATTATATCAGTATAGATTTAAGTATGATCAAAGTTATAAATTACTGAAATAATTGAAAAGCTTGATTTACTCAAATCAATAAAGTAGGAGGTACTCGATACATTCGTTACAATATAACTGTATCCGTTAAATCAAATTGTAAGTTACTTATAATTACTTTAAGTTAAATTATGTTAAGGTTTTTATTCTCCTTCTTCTCGAGTCGAGACGGCCGCAATTTTTTTCGTTTTTAAATAAATATTCATAATTATATTCATATATTACTAAGTAGTACTATTCCTACACAGCAGAAATCATATATCGTCGTTGACACTTAGAGTTTACCAATAGCTAATTTCCATCCTTTGTCTTTTCAATTCGTGGAAAACCTCGAAATGGAGATAGAGGAACTTCAGTGAACTTCAGCCAAATATTATTAAGGTACTTTGATTTGAACGTGGTTAAATTCGCACCCTCTACGTAATACCAATATTTCCAATTAACTGAATCGATACTAACTCTATAAACACACTTCATAGAATCTAACTCGATTAAAGGATGGACATCCATTAGGAAAGGGAACATTTGGGAAACGCGTTCGAAAATCGATACAGGATAAGTTATTGAGGAGGGGTCAAAAAGTCGATTACAATTACAAATAGAATCGATTTTAGATTGGTTTTGTGTAGCATAGGGGATTGCACAATGTGCGTTTGACGGGTCATAAATATTTTATTGTGAATCATATGTCTGCACTGTAGCGTTATTTGATAAAATGTGGGATACATTCTGTATTTATGTATGTTTACTTTATACATTTATTTAAAGTATTCGTGTACGTATATATCATTCAGTAGTAGTATCAGTTAGTTAGATTCCATAACACAAGCTTTGACCTTAGTTTGGATCTAATTAACCAAGTGAGTTTCTAGGTGTATATATTTTTTTATTTTGTTGACACTTGACAGTTGACAGTCGAGGAACAATCTAGATAGCTAGTGTGAAAACGAGGTTCAGTCTACCAGAAGACTTCTGTATCCACGGTTCCTGTAAAGAAGCGAAACTGTAAAACTGAAAGATACAAAAGTAAATTAAAAGTGAAATGTGACACAAGTAGATTGGCTTTTGCGACCCTAAGGGACTTATTATAAAGAACGCAATAACATATCATCTATCACTATAGTCACATCTTATTACTTAACAAAATAAATCTCCAAGTATCTGTTACCATAATTAGCTCCGCCATCCAAAACAAGGGGTACTGAACAAAAAATTGGAAGCATCAATCATCCGTTACGATTTGTTAAAAGAGAATTTGTTCGGAAGTGTTTGTCTTCGGCCCTAAGACAGGGCACTGTTCAAACAAGCCGACTTATCTATATCACCCTGTTTTTACCAAACTTAGCCAAAAACAGGCGAAAATGAACGTTATGCCTGTAAAAATAAGGGACGTAGTAAGGAATATGTATGCTGGTACTGTAATATAAGGGGTGACTATGAAAACAAAGCTGTTTTTGTTTTTAGACGCCTGTGGTTAAAATAAACTGAGGGAGATTGATAACATAGCGTGAATAACAGAAATAACAGTGAAATGTAGGATATTATCAGTGTAAAAGGTAAGTAGGTTGGTTAGTATTTTAAAGAGAAATTGTGGTAAATGTGAAAAATATAAAACCATAAAGTTGCTTAGAAGGTGAAGATAACTCCTTGAAAAATTGTTATAGCAAATATCTTCTACAACATTTTCATGAACTATTTCAATAAGCACTTGCATTATATTAACACTGAAAGCGTTTGAATAAGTTTTTATTCACTAGATGAATTCTACACAGCCAAAACAACTGAAGGTTAGGTTAGGTATGTAACATAATGATTACCAAGATAATAAAATTAACATTCTTATTATTAGATAATAGTTAGTAGGTAACTTCGATATTCTGTTAACTAACTAAAGCGCAAGATAAGAAACATATAATATAGTGCAGAAGTTGTATTCCTTGTATTTGTAAGAAAAGCGTAACACAGGCCCGCTGCGGGCCAGAGCGACGTTTATGTGAATCTAGCACAATAGTCCATCAAATCCTTAGTAGCTTAGTAGTACCTAAAGATGACATAAAATGAGTACGTAAAGTGCATAACAAAAATTTTGGTTTTGCATATGACCACGCGTCCTCATATATTATACAAATGTTTATCACAAAACACAGTAGTAACATGTTACTATACCGTATCACTGTGTTTTGTCATGGCACGTGTTATTACTGCGTTTGTCATGACAAAACTTCGCCAAAATACCTACACTTCCTGGGTAACATCTTTAATACTTATCTACTAAAATATACATACATATTTTAACCAAATGATACATCTCAACAATGTCGTGTTTTATTTTATGTACCCAATCGAATTGTTTAGTATCTTCAAGAATATCCGTGTAATATCCGTAAAGTATGTATTCATTGTACATAGCCGTATATAACAGACGGTGATGGAGTTGTCTACTCATTTGCTAGTCTGAAAATGGGATCATTGGTTTGGTTCGGTTGGGCTGTGCTCGTGGTGAGGATATGTGATATTCTGTGCTAATTTTTTTTGGAAAAAACGATTCTTTTATATGGTTTGGGACTTGTTTTAAAAAGGATTTAATGGAGAAGTTATTGGGGTGGTAGAACAGTGATTAAGGGGTGGTTTTGCATGATGGGGCTGGCATGTTTTGCTTGTGCATAAAAAGGGTTAGTCTAACGTGTGGAACCAGGTTATGATTTGGAGTGAAAATCTGAAAACTTCTTGATTCTTCAGTTTGTTTATACTGATTGGGTCCCGCAATTACTTTTGTAATTGCAGTGATTCTATAAAGTTCCATTTGTATTTTAACTAATTTGAGAGGAGACGGTGATGTGTTAACGCACATGGGACCAAATTCAATAACACGTGGTTTATTATCGTCTGGACATTTTCTTTTGTCTTTGCTTTTGTAACTCTTCATTATTTCATTTCAGGTTCTTCTTTCGAACGGAAATGAAGGTAAGTTCTGTTTTTATTTAGCAGTTAGGTTTTGCAGGTAAGATTAAGTTTTCTTATATTAGGCATTAGAGAATATTAGGAAAAATAGTGATTTCCATTATCTGAAGAGGTTTTTTTGCTGATCACTTGTCCATTAGGCTAAAAAGAGATTAACATTCATGAAACCTTAGTACCTAAGCTAACCTACAGTGCCCATCTAATATGGTGCTATTACTAGCCAGCCAGGTTCACTAAAAGAAACTCCGCGAGATCTATGCTATCTATGCTAAATGGTAAGTTCCTATCTACCTGTAAAAAATAATATCAAACCCACCTCTAAAACAGTTTAGTATTAGCCTGTAATGTCCCAATGCTAGGCAAAGGCCTCATGTTCACTGAAGGTAACCACTCTTGCTTGCTGCTTAGTGAAAATATGCTTCGCTCGACCAGGGAATAAACGACACGACCCTACTTCGGTAGGATACGTAGGTAAGCCTATCCCGTGATTAATAAAAATAATTGATTTTTCCTACATATCTGAACTGAATTACTAAAAGTTTCAGAACAATTCAGTACCTACCCCACCCACCTATATTATATGTTTTCTTACGATAGTTAAATTAGTCCACATTTTAACTTGTAAGAAAAATACAGTGTATCTAATGTGTGTACTGATACTTTGAGTCCTTGAAATGCTCTGTGAGGCCTTTAACCCATAGCAGGATATTACAAAGGCCTAGTATTAGATAATGTACCTACCTTGCTCTATTCAAGCTATTCATATTACCCACTTGCCAATTTACATGTTGTACTAAAAATCTTTGTGAAATACATTTAGGTACCTACCATATTAAGTTCTCTCTTGTTTAAAGTCGCTGAACTATTTCCATGAAATCTCGTCATCCTGAAAGTCATCTTTACTTACAAAGATTTCAAAAGATATTCAACGTTGTTAACTTTGAATACTAACTAGGTACCAATCAAATCACTTTACATATCGTGTAGTGATAACGTACGATAGTACATAGTACATATCTCTGTATGTTATATTTTTTTACCCCCGACGCAAAAGGGGTTGACGTCGATGTGTGTGTGTCTGTCTGTGACACTGTTGCTCTCAAACGAATGGACTATTTCAATGCAGATTTTTCATTTGAAAGCCAGTCCCTGCGGTGCTTCTTAGCTATGTTTGGTAAAAATTGGTGTTGTCTTTTTTTTTTGCGTACAGTTAAAGTAACCAGTGAGTTAGGTAAGGTACATACCGTCCGTTCCTCTGCCTCGTCATCTCAACGTCATCTGCTCAAACAGGGTAAACAATTACGAAGCCTTTCCACTACAATGCCACAATATATAGCAGCCCTTGTGGCAATGCTATGCTATGTAGCTCAGCTGATACGATTGGATACCGCACGGCAATCGCTGTTGCATTGCTATGTTGATTTGATATGATTTGTGGATCGGATACCAAACGTAGTATAGCTACGTAGCATATAGCTGCATATAGCAGATAGCTTGGGGGAAAAGCAACCTAATCGTTTTGGATAAAACTCTCATATATTAAACTTAATCATTTCATCTGACTGCAGCGAAGCTCACAAGGTTATTTAGGCAGGTAAAGTTTTGACTACAAGAAGCTTTTCAGCACACAAACACTTAACCTCCTTTTTTAAATCGGTTTACTACATTTGCTATCTGTTCCAGTCCACAGCGCCCCCGCCCCCGCTCCAGCCCCCGTTGACCCTTGCATCATCATCGCCACCATCACCGGGAAGAAGTTGCAGACTACCACCACCGAAGCACCCAAAGAGAAAGTAGAGCTCTTAAACCTGACCGACAAGAAGTCCAAGTACAAACAGATTGAGAAATGTAAGTCCAGTTTCAGTCATTTTTGGTACAAGTTCACGTTTCAGAAGTATTTAGTACCTCAAGTCTTAGTATAAAGAGATTGAGGAATGTAAATAAGTGTAGTGTGCGACATCAGATTGACTGGCATAATAATATGCTCTTGTTCGAGTGGAATAACTTTAAATTTAAATATTGCAGTTTGGGAAGATTCTATTGGGTCACAGGTTGGGAGGAATCTGATCACTAATGAGTGGTATAGCTTTAGAGGGAAAATGTATTTCTCTCGTCAATAGTGTGGATTACCCAGCGAGTATGACTCATCGAATCCTTCCCTGGATTTTAGATAGAGGCAGTGTTGTTTAAGATAGAGGCGGTGGCCTTGCAGTTGTAGAACATAAAGACTAGGGGCCTTATTCATAAACGCTTAGAACATAAGCACTTTAGCTATCAAATGTTTTGTCTCTTTCCGACATACGCTATTTGTCAAAGAGCAAAAGAGACAAAGCACTTTAAAACACTGTTTACGTTAAATATCGTTTATGAGACGGTTAGATAATACTTTTTTTTACTACGAGTACTTCTTCAATGTAATCACTACATAGTATAAAATAAAGTCGTGTCTGTTTGTCTGTCTGTATGCTTAAATCTTTAAAATTACGCAACGGATTTTGATGCGGTTTTTTGTAATAGGTAGAGTGATTCAAGAGGAAGGTTTTTATGTAAAAAAATCCCGAAATTCCCACGGGAACGGGCACAACGCGGGTAAAACCGCGGGGCGCTGCTAGTAGGTATGTAATAACAATAACTCAAACTCATTGTCTTTCTTGTTACAGTGATATCGGATCTCGGTGAGTGAATTCAATATTTTTAAGTTCATTACTTACACACCAACTAGAAGCCAGGATACGAGGGTTTGTTAGAATCTTGACTAGACTTTATTTATTAAACTTGAAGACAGAGATTCTTAATAATAAAACTTTGTATTTCCAGTACAATTAGAAGAACAAACGACGACAGAAAAAGCAAAACCGAAAAAGAAATCCAGAGCAAGATCCTATTTTACCAGATTACTGAAGGGCTACTTCGATTTCCTGAAATTTTTCGTGAATTGGTTCTAAGAACGTTCAAATCATAGCTTTAATTGTTTGTTTGTTTTAATACATTGGTTTTCTATATATTATCTTTTACTGTGGCAAAATAAATACTCTCCACCATGGCTTCACACCCCACATACATAACTCAGACAATTCAACTAGCTTTGGTAAGTCAACTTATTTGCTTACTTACTTACAACGTACTTTTTGGGTCCCCAGTAATTTTAGGAAGTATTAAAAAGGCGAATGGAAAACCAGCAAGTGTTTCCACAATATATTGTAGTAACAGTATGTCAATGAGTATATAGTTATGTATACTAAATTTTTTCTTGATTGTCCCAAAATGTAATGAAAATTTACATTGGCCCAATTATTTGACAATTGACAATTAGGCCTACCTAAGACCAGGTTCTAAGGTTCCAAGCTTAGAGAATGTAAGGAAAAAGGAAGGAAAAAATCAGACCATTTAATAATTTTATAATTAATTTAATCAGACTCATTTCAAACATAAAATGAGAAACTCAAAGTTTGATTCATTATACAATATTAATCGAATTCCTTAAAAACATTAATCTACGACGACTACTACTGTATAATCAATCCCCAAAAATCACACCCCACACACAGTGCGAGGTAAAACAATATTAAAACTACCGACGGGGAAAGAGCGCTGCGATGGCAACACGATGGTTTTGACGTTTTCATTGACAGCTGTCAATCAGCTGCCATCCACAGCGCTTTTCCTTCGGCGGCAAACCCTCTATACATAATACAAAAATCAGTCGCCGACGTAATAAATTAAAATTGCACACAGAACGTCGGAACTTGGAATATTTCGAGCAACACGTGCTGACTGGATACAAACACTACAGCGATGGATTGGCGGGACGCGCCAGCCCTGTATTTTATAATACCCTTTGTTTAGGCAACCTTATTGTAACACTATGATGACCTAATGTTGAGCTAACGTCTTCTGTGTCCACTTCACACACACTCGTACACACATCCTATTGTCCTTCGCACACATTCACAGTTTACAATTCGTCGTGCTCCTCCTGTAACAATGAATTCGTATGTTAGTAATTGTTATAATATTCACATTATACAGTGTAAGACTAATAATAACAGACGTTTTACACAATGACATTTATCACCTTGTGTTCACCTATAAAACAAAACAATCTAATATCTGTGTTGCTATGTATACTCAAAATATGAGCGATGAGCGACCTTGTAAATAATAAGTTTTTTTTTTTATAACTAAAGCGAAGTGTCCGCTACTCACCACAGGCGCGGCCTCTCCCATCTCATCATCCAGATCCTCGTCATCCTCCTCATCATCAGGTTTCTCCGCCTTCTCCTTCTCCCTCTCCGCCTCATCCTGTTCCGACTTCATCTTCTTCTCTCCTTCTTGGGTCTTCTTGATGATCTCTCCTCTTTCCTTGGCGATGGCGGGGTCATCGGTGATGAGAAGGTTGTCGAAGATGGTTCCGGACTTGACTTGCCATAAGTCGAGACCGACTGAGCAGATCTCGTCGCGTTTGTAGAGGTTGGCATCGGAGGAGTACTCCGGGTTGTCGATCTCGGGGTGCACCCAGGGACCTTTGTAGGCGGGGTTGTCAATCTGGAACGGTAAGGAAATGGAATAAGTAAAGGGCATTGATAAAACTATAACTTAAAACTAAAAGGGTTTTGGCAGGGAAGGAGACTGAAAAAGTATAACATGAATTGTGTGTAAACGTAGATTATTACATGGATTGCTTTAATTATCAGTATACCTACATAATGAATGTGTTGGTTTAGTGAGATTTTTGCTTCAAGTGATCGACCACTTTTTTTTATGACCTACTATTCAGATTAACACACCTCAACAATAACTAAGATTTTAATTAAAACGCCTAATAGATAACTTCATTCAATTTAACATGAAAATCTCAGATAACGGTTAAAAATAGCGTCACCACCCTATATTTATTTGCTAAGCAAACAAACGCAACACTTATTCGCCTAGCAAACGACAATTATCACAATATAACGGTAAACCTCTTCCATGCGTACGACTAGGGTCAATGAACAAGATGTTTGAAGTTTAAGATCAGTGCTCTTGGCTACGTCACTATGTGGCGGAAATATTGGCCATATAACTTGCTAATAATATCTAATTGGAAAGTAGATACAATTTAAGTCGCATGTAAAGTCAGTAACCTTTTGGAATTTACTTTCAAATAGTAGAGAGACAGTAATATTAACTATAACTATCTCTTTCTTGCACCGTTTTTTGTGCAATAATTTTGCATGCGTATTGGCTTTAAAGTTATAGTTACGCCTGCTAAGTTTTATTAGTTTATTAGTAATCGCTTGTAATAGAAAAAGTGGTACAAGAAATAAAAGAAAATTGCGAAAATCATTTTAAAATTGCTTCTACATTGTAAATTGTGAACCAATAAAAACAGTTTGAAATCGGTTGTTCACAGTATCGTAGAGTTATCGATTTTGCTAGTAAATATGTACCTACTATGATAATTTATAATGCCTACTAAAGAACAAAAGTAGTGGGAAATTCCTACATAAAAAACCTTAACAATTAAGTAATATCAAGTACAAAATACGTTGAAAATAACAACTAATACCGCATACAGTATGTACCATAACCTTGAAAAAAATACAGTAGGTACCTACTGTAAAGCAAAAAAAAAGACTTTGAATAGTCAATATTCACCTACTAGGTATTCACAAGTGATACTGTACTTTAACTGGTTCGATAGGTCAGCTTTTATTACTAGGTCAATACTATGAAGTATCCACGCCGATCAATAAATGTTGTGACTTTAAATAAATTATATGTATGCTATGCACGACAGTAATGTGTTTTACATGTGAAGGACTTTTTAAATATTCATGTTTGATATCAATTGTTTTTATATCACAGATAAAGCTTGTACATTCATTTTCTACGAATAAGCATAAATATATAATGCATCTCCTATTCCCACAGGAATGGGTCGTTAAGCCGTCGGTCCCAGTTACTTTCTACGGATAGTAGTCGTTACTTGAGCCATGTCAGAGGCCTTAGGCGGCTCAATAACTCTGGCACCAGGATTGGTCGGGTTGGCTGAAGAAGAAGATAGGAACGGGTACAACGCGGGTAGCTACTAATAACTAGTGTATCGACCTGCTTGGGCGCCCAGACCCCCTTGAAGTCGGGGTTGTCGATCATGGGCGGCTCCCACTCGCCGTCCATGTCGTCGTCCCAGTCCTCGGGCTTGGCCGCGTCGGGGTCGGGGATGTGCTCGGGCTTGTCCCAGTCCGCGGGCTTCGAGTCGTCCGGGTCGGCGATGGTGGGCCGCTCGTCCCACTCCTCGGGCTTCTTGGCTTCGGGGTCCTAAGGAATATCTCAAGTTAGTACAAATGTAGCTAGATACAAATGTATAATCTATTTCTTTTGGATTGGCACAAAATGTGGACCAATGTCGTCAATTTTCCAGCCGAAGACGATTGCCTCTGAAGAGGAAAAAGGTTTAGAGATAGGGTAAGAATGAAATAAAATCACTAAACATTTTTCCTATAGAGTATAGGGGGTATAGTACTGAACAAAGAATGTAGGGGTAGTAGAGTTATAGCTTTTTATAAAGTTGCTTTTATGTGTAGTGGACGAGTAATTGGCGAATGAACTGGCTCCAGTACATGGGCTCTTTCTACAGCGAATGAGTGATTGTATTGCCTTTAAGGGTCAAAACTGTATAAATATATTCGAGTTTGTATTCAAAATAAACCCTCTTTAATCTCGTTATAAACCTTCGCAATCTAATATGATGACTATCCCAAATGAACTATGTGGATGCAATTCATTGTAACAACAATAATTTGGCTTCTATTGTAAATGGTAGACAATGTTAAATATTGTTTTTGGCACACATTTCAGTAAATAGGTTATCATTATCATGAAGAACTTTAGATTACGTAAAGTATTTTACTTTATCAATACTTATTTGTTACATTTATTGGAAAGATAGCTTTTATCAAATATTTTTAGATTACACTACTTTTTCTTTCCTCATTTTTTTTTAATAACTACAACAATGTTGGCATCTAACCCACACAAAGATAAATGTTTTATCATCACTCAAACTAGTAAAAAAAATACTTTGTCTTCACCCCTAACGCCTCTTAGTTTTAAGGCCCCTGAAAGTAAAGTGGTCGGTGGGCAACTTTAGACACAGAAAGACTATCTGGCCCAAATAGGCCTTTGCATAAGCGACTCGTGGCCAAGCCTAGAATTATAGTTTAAAGCCGCCTAAAGTTCTCATTAATATAATATCACAAGCTCAAACTTCTATTTCAAATACCATAAAGAAAATCTAAGTAAAAGTAAAGTATTAGCCTGTAATGTCCCACTGCTGGACAAAGGCCTCTGATCTCACTGAAGAAATCAGTACAGTGAGGAAGATTAGGCTTACTCACCACGCACCATTTTTCATTTAAACATAGTATTTTACGATGATTCGGTTAAATTAGTGAAAGTTCGTTGCTACCTAAGATATCAGAGTTTAAAGAACATCCAAAGGCATCCAACAATCTGCTTACCTTGATCTTCCTGGGGGCAAGGAAGTCCCAGTCAGCCTCGAGCTCTCCAGACTCCACCTTCTCATTGTCGATGAGGACCTCGTAAGTGTTGTCGGGCTTCACAATCAGGGTGTACAAGTGGGTGTAGACGTCGTCCTTGCAGCGGATGTCCTTCTTGATCAAATGGTTCTTTCCTTTGTAGCTGAAGATCACGTGGACCTAGCAAGAAATGTGGGGTTGAGTCTTTGGTTGTCGTATGTAGTTTGGTTATAGTATTGGTGTATAAATTCGATCTTTTGACTCGATCGATCCACTAAGCAATATAATTATTGGTATCTTCGTTTGAAAAGTTTTCTATTTTTCTTTAAACGATTTATTATTTTTGTGATGTTCTATAGATGTCTATTTGTATATCAGAATTTTTAATATGAATAACCTGTTGTTGCCTTACAATAGCATCTCATAAGTCATTTCTACTTTATTGAAATGGATAAGTAATGTAGAACGTTTGCATCAATATTTTGCAGAATTCATTTATAATAAATATCGTAGTAGATACTATCAATCAATATTAGGTAGACACTTTACTTATTCTTATCTTGTCAACTTGCTATTGTCACAAATTGTGAGCTTATCTTATTCAGCCATACTTTGAATATACATCCAATTACAAAACCATTACAGGCATAACTATTGCCGTGAGCAATTTCACTTATCAGTTGTACTGTACAAGTTGTACTGTGTAATGCAAAATGGTTTTTTATCACCCACTATATGAATTTAAAACTCGTGTATACGGAATCAATTTGATACAATTTGATAATAAATATTTACAACGTTTTTCACGTTCACTGTACAGACAATTGTGCAATATCATTAAACGCACGAAAGGATATGGCATAATTTTCCGATAAAGCGATTTTACCGATGTATAATGTCGATTACTTGAATTATCGGTAATTAAAGTTTCCATTTTATTTTTGAGCTTTTTGTTCTATCGCGGTGATTATGGATTTAGACATAATCCTAATTAGCCTAGATGATTTAAAAGTCAGTACTTAGTTAATCATCTTACTTAGTCACTCATTGATATAAAATAAAACTAGCAGCGCCCCGCGGTTGTACCCGCGTTGTGCCCGTTCCCGCCCGTGGGAATATCGGGAATTTTTATACATAAAAACCTTCCTCTTGAATCACTCTACCTATTACAAAAAACCGCATCAAAATCCGTTGCGTAATTTTAAAGATTTAAGCATACAGACAAACAGACAAACAAACAGACAAAAATAGCGACTTTGTTTTGTGTAGTGATAATGTAAAATTCCTACCATGACATAACGACGGCGACGAGACATGACATGATAAACATTGCCTGTTGATTGGTGGGAGGCTCGAATTTCAAATATTTGGCCAATCAACACACAGTTTTTAACATGCCTTTTCCTAATTGGTCTATTGGATCACAGTTTATATCATGTCTTGTCCTATAGGTTCTTAGAAGAAGATATACTTAAATTGTTTTACTTTTCTTTTTGTATTAGAACAATGACTATTTCACTGAATTGTGAATTAAATTATTAGTTATTTATTATTGATGATTCAATTTAAATAATGTAATTTATTAATAGGAATCTATTAAATTAAAAAATAACACAGAAAAATGTCATAAAGGTCAACATCTGGTATTTAATCAAATGTTTTAAATGACTTAAGAAGGTAGTATATTATGTATGCAAATGTCAGTTATAAACATTACTTATTATTTTATGTTATGTTAATTTTATTCACTATTGTTTATTTAAAGTTGTACATGACCTTATATGTGTAGTTAAAAAAATATGGAGTTGAATTTTTTTATAAATTTCAAAATAGACATTGTTGTAATTTTTTGTTAGTTTTTCAATTTTTCTGTGATTATGTAATCTAGCTATCAATTTTACTTTTAGTAATAGCTCTCAAACAGATATAATATATCTATACTAGATAAGAATTGTAAGTTTGTTTGTTTGTATGTTCGAGGTAATCTCGGGAATTATCAGTCCGATTTGAAAAATTATTTTGTTATAGCCACATTGAACGGTAAGGTACCTACATACCTAGGCTATTTTTCATCCTAAAATTCCTACGGAAACTATTATATTATTATAAGTCTATTATATATTCATATATATATAGACTTTTTATATGTAATAATTAGTAGGTATGTATTAATTTTCTTGACTTTTTTCAAAATGGTACCAATTACAGTGTCTTTTTAACAGTACTTCAGTTATATTTTACTGTTAACAAGTATCAATTACCATATTTGTGACAATCGTTTAATTAGGTAAACACTGATGACTAATTAAGTTATGGTAAAGAGGTGAAGTCGTTTGGTTTTAATTAGAATGACTCATTTTTTGACCATTTTAGTTTTGATTAAATTTTATTTTTATTTTTTATCTACATTTTTTTTTTATTAGGGTTCCGTAGCCAAATGGCAAAAACGGAACCCTTATAGATTCGTCATGTCTGTCTGTCCGTCTGTCCGTATGTCACAGCCTTTTTTCTCCGAAACTATAAGAGCTATGTTGTTGAAACTTAGTGTGTAGATGTATTCTGTGAACCGCATTAATATTTTCACACTAAAATAGAAAAAAAATAAAATTTTAGGGGGGTCTCCCGTACTTAGAAATGAAAAAAATATTTTTTTTTTTCATCAAACCCATACGTGTGGTGTATCTATGGATAGGTCTTCAAAAATGGTATTGAGGTTTCTAATATCATTTTTTTCTAAACTGAATAGTTTGCGCGAGAGACTCTTCCAAAGTGGTAAAATGTGTGTCCCCCCCCTGTAACTTCTAAAATAAGAGAATGATAAAACTAAAAAAAATATATGATGTACATAACAATGTAATCTAACACCGAAAATTGGTTTGAACGAGGTCTAGTTAGTAGTTTTTTTTATTTTTTTAGTTTTTTGGTTTGTGAGGTCGTTAATCGATCACAACCCACACGCTAAGTAAGTAAGTAGTAGTAAGTACAACGAACTTCAAGAACTTCTTTATTATGTTACTCGCTGCTACGGAACCCTTCATGGGCGAGTCCGACTCGCACTTGGCCGCTTTTTTGTGAAAAGTTTTTGCTTCTATTAATCTTAAATCAATATTGGGCAAGGTATAAACAAATATTTCGACAACTTAGCAACCTGAAAAAAAAAAATCTGAAGGAACGTTCTGGAAAGAAAAAATGCCAAACTCTGAAAGAAAAGACTTATTAAATAGTATCTCACCTTCTTGGTGCCAGGGCCGCAGATGTCAGGGCCAAACATGATCTCGTAAGGAGTCTCTCCGTGCATGTCCTTCTGTTCCAGCTTGCAGTCGAAGACCTTCAGGTAACCACCTCCGCAATCAATATCCTGTTCATGTTTCACCGAAAACTGAACAACCAGGGGCTTGCCTTCGTTGCTGAAGGGCTTGAACTTGCGGGACAGGGCGTAGAACCTCGCGTCTTCAGAGGTCTGCAGACCTAGAAGTACCAGGAGAACATGATTGTAGTGTAGTCTAGCGTATTGGGTTAGTGAGGGTCGGTAGGGACGGTTTTGAAATACTTGAGAAAAAAGTAAATTATTATAAGTACTTACATAATGTATATGAGTAAAAGCACTTTCAATTAATGAATGTAACTCAAAATAAGTTGCTTATCCATTCAAATTTGACTAATTTCAGTGTGTGGGAACGTCGGCGTTGGCAATTTAGAAAGGCGTTGCTTACCTTTATCTTCCTCCGGGTCATTGTAGAACTTTCCAGCAGTCAACTTGAATTTGCCAAACTCCTTGCCGGGGTGCTCACTGTATATCCAGTTTGATTCCCACGAGTCTAAAATACAAAGAAAACTAGATTAGAACAACTAAATACCCAAAATAAACCGGCTTCCGAACGCCGAGGCGATCGATCGGCCCAGTACACGCGGCAACCGGCAACACAGTCGCATTCTTATTACTAAATATAAACTCACCGTCGGGGAATCTCTCCTCGAAGAACACATCACAATTTATTGTTGAGATAGCCAGTAAACTGACAACTGCCACTACTAAATATTTCATTTTGATTCACAATCACCACCTTCGTTCTCAAAGGACTGGCCACGAATAACTTCAAATTTTGGCGTATTCTCGACAATGACTTCGACCGGTGATGATCGCGACGTGGATCTTCCTTTTCATTTACGTCAATGGAAGATTTGAAGGAGTGACTGAGATAGAAAGAAACACGTAATCAAATCGGCAATTGCGTAACCGAAATAGCGATACTTTCACTATCCATTGAAATTAACGTGTGCAAGGGAGAAAGAGTATTACGTACTCGCATTAAATTACGACAGACAGATGGAAAGCTGTGATTCGTTGATGTCAACGAATAGGAATTGAACACACTGCAGGCCGTAATGACTTTGTTGGCGGGAATACTTGAATGGGGTTTGATATTGATTTTCCTCTTTACATTATTTAAGAATAATATTTGCTGAATGAGCACTTTATTTCAACACAATTTGTTACATTGATATGTATTTAAGTTATTTAATACGTATAAATCTTTTTTACACTACAGGGGGCCACAAAGAAATAAAATAATTTTAATATTTTTAACTCGCGTCAATTTCATTCATTTGAAGATTGTCTTTATCAGCCAATCACATGCTCACATCGCATTAGAGCGGGATGTAGCTATCCTATTCAATAAAAGAGAGTGGGATAGAGTATGTAAATTTACGTAGACTGAAAAGTTGGCGTGTACTTTGCAGAATGGATAGCAATATCTGAAGGTTGTCTTTGTTATTCAGAATTTAGAAATCCCAATTTATTATGTACTTATTACAAATATTCATATAAAATACATATTAGATATTGCGGGAAAATAACTTTAAAAAATGTTATCGCAAAATTTCAAAATATGGAATTACTAATTGGTATTTAGTAGAGGTACAGATTACTTCATAGTTTGTAGGTATAAGTTAATGTCTAAGTATTCTCAATTTAATAAATCCAGGAAATGATTAAAACTAACTGATCTGGCTTGGTACCTAATAAATATGAATAAAAAGGTCATATATTGACTTAGCTTGACCAAAAGAAACGAGGGAGAGACTAATTCATATTTCAACCCACATCTTTTAGTAAATTCAATAAAAAAAGTTAAGACCTTAGATTTTTCTCTGCTTAGGTGGAGATAAAAGATCCTGCTTTGGGGGAAACCCTCTTCCACTCACTGAAGTACCTAATATTACATACCTACACCACAGATTACTAAATAGTTACTACGTCCTACACTACAGTGAGAAGAATAAGATATCTCGGTACCTAACTCGCTCCTGAAGAACTGTTGGCCTGCCCTCGTAGTGATATTTGGACAATTTTTTATACTCTTACTAAACTGATCAGAGCTTGGATAGAGACGACTAACTGATCGACAAAGACCTTTACTCAGAGCACGATAGATTTGTATTTAGGTACATGTTTTTATACAAATTTCTGAATTCGACCGTATCTCAATTCGATCGTATCTCAATTCGACCGTATACATACGGTCTAATTGAAACCTCCTCCATTTTTAAGTCGTTTTAAATATAGGATTCTATCTTTAATTTTTTGGATAAGTAATATTTTTTTGACTAATAAAGCGATTTGCTACTTTTATTAATTGCTACTCGTTTGAATTTCGGTATTGGAGTAGCAATACGACAGAGTACTTGACAACTGTTTTCATTACGAATTTAGTCATACTCTGTTCTGGTTCAGAGGTTTAGCCATGTAATGTTAATGGAGATAACTTGGCAAGGTATTGATAATTTAATGTTTTTTTTTAATATTGTTAGTAAAAAGTTACAGTTACAGTCAACCCGTATCGCCTCACTGTTGGGACTCCTTCATTTCCGCCACTATTCTATTTAAAACTATCAATTGCCGGTAAATAATAATTATTGAGCCATTTCCCATTTCCATACAATATACTTTTGAGGCATTTTACTGCAGGGGAATCGTTAGTAACTTTAACTTTACTATTTATGACATAAAGCAGCTAATTTGTATTCTAAAAAAGGTAGGTATTAAACATTTAACTTCATCACTAAATTTCCTCATAAAATTGAAAAACACTCTAAAAACCTGCATGTTATCGCTTCTCACTCTGTTATCAGCATTAAAAAGTTAATTAATTCAAAATAAATGGTAAACCACTTTAATTATATTCACTTTATTTTAAAAACAAAATCGTTGATAACAACTCTGTTTACTTGCGTAAAACTTGTATTCTTATTACAAAGAGATACGGTACATAATCCTATGTAGAGGTTTATAAAGTGTTGCCAAGCTAAAGAGAAAAGTCTTCTTTGAAATCGTAGTCATCCTTCTTGGAGTAAGTTGTCAAAGTGACATTTTCCAAAACTCCCGCCAAATTGATCGCTTGTTTCTCATCCTTTGCTTTTTTCTTCTTATCCTTTTTAAATTGTTGTTTTCTTAATTTATTCTGCTTTGTGTTTCCTTCTAAAAGCATTTCGGGGTCCTTTTTGGAGCGGTCAGCAGATTTTTTCGATTTGTCTAATTTGGACCGTATGTTCAGTGTTTTAGGGAGCAAACTTGATTCATCTTCGTCGACTTGCATGTCCTCTTCCATTGCCTTTACTGGTCCTGTACTTGAAATCTAAAAAATGAAAATGACATTATGTTACATGGCAAAAACATGCTTATATACACATTAGAATTAAGGTGTAATTAAATTAAATTATTTGGTTTGGGGTCTAAATTAACTGGACTGGAAGCATTTGACCTTTTGTGGGAATGATCATATATTGTTCCAAGTATTGATAACGGGTACAACTCGGGTATAACCGCGGGGAACAGCTAGTAAGAATTAATAATGTGCCGGTTCGATAACAAACTACATCCACGGATCGGAATGTTTTGTGTCAAGATAGGGATACGGATATTTTCTCCCTTGGATATCCGACACATCACTAACAATCCATACATACCACAATCCCGTCTGTCCCGGTGCTGTGTTCGTCCAGCGCGTTCATGGCTTCAGTCTCCATCGCCTCAAAGGAGTTGATGTCAAACTCTTTAGCGAGTGACGTCACGATCTGAGCGTCTACGTGGATGTCGGATGACAGGATTTCGGGAGGTTCGGTGAAGTAGCGGACCTGGTAATGTTAATGACAAATTACAGATTACGAAAAATTACGGATTACAAATTATTCATTTCCCATAGGTATATTGTCAATTTTCCAGCCGAAAACGATTGCTCCTGAAGAGGAAAAAGGTTTAGTGATTTTATTTCATTCTTACCCTATCGCTAAAGCTTTTTCCTCTTCAGGAGTAGTCGTCTTCGACTGGAAAATTGACGACATTGGTCCACATTTTGGGACAATCAAGAAAAAATATAGTATAGAACAGAATAAGTTTCGTTTTAATATTCCTATCAAATAAGTTCATACCTACCCATCCGTAACAAGTACATTTATGAAGCTAATATAATGGTTACGAGTAAACTTAAGCTACCTTGCCAGTATTCCAGTCGTTGAGCAGTATTCTGGCGGCGGCCTCTTGATCAGGCACGCCTCCTTTCTTATACCGCCCCATACGAGACGCGAGGCTCGCGAAGAATTCCTGGAACAAAAGACACAAGTATAATTATTATAGAGTTTCTCATCAGAGTCATGGGACAAGCCCGGTCTTTTTAGAGGCATGAGAATATACAGATCAAACTCGTACAGACCCCTTGGAGATGTTTAATGTAATGGATTACAACTGCAGGGAAACACTCCCGCACTGTTATTAATATTTATTACATGTACAGGTTTGTTACACCATTGGAAAATGTTATAATAGTACAAGATACTTTTATAACCCTCGCAGCTATCAAACCGAAGTGGTAATAACTGTTGAGTAGGTTTTATCTTTATGACATCATACAAGTAGCTTTATATGATAATAATGTTTTTAATATGCATTTCATAATATAAAGTAATTTATTTATTTTATTTTATTTGGAAAACAAACAGTGTAACTTAAACTTAGGAAAAAACAAGTATAAATCTAAAATACCATTGATTAACCCCTAACAAGATTTAGGGGGTGTGCGTGGTAATATTGGTTGAATTAAACCACAAAGATGAATTGCCAAAGTTTATTAGCCACACACAACACACACTATTTTAGTTTTTAGAAGGATAGCAAGACAGGATCAATGTAGCACATAATACATATCATGTAATTAATCAAAGTAGTAAGTGAACAGTTCACGCGTGGGCAAAACGCGAGTGCGCGTGAGAACGAGTTGTATGTGTCTCTCGTAGCATACGCTGTGATCGACTGCGCGCGCGCGATGCGCCTCCGCGTGGCTTCACATTCCACAATTAACTTAAATGCAAGATTTGCACAAATTCGGAACAACGCATATCGCGCGGGTTTGCTTGCCGAATTATTGTTTGTTTACATTTGGTTAGAAATTATTTATTTGTGTTATGAATGTTATGTTACTGGGATATGAATGTGTGATGTATGTAAGTGGTTTTTAATATATTATTGTGTGTAAATAAAATATAATTATAATGTATGTTTAAGTGGAGGTCACCTACATCATCCCCCTCCAGAGACCGACTAAGGGCGATAAAAGTCAGGGAACCGTACTGTACGACCTGAACGCGTAGTTGTTAGCGCGGTCTTTTCCTGCGGTGGATGAACAGGGACACGTTCTGGAGTTGCAGTGTAGGATCGAGGAACGGGTACACGAACGTCTAGTATATAGGCTGGCTTAAGGCGGTCTATAGTTACTGTGAGATCTTTGTTCCTAACGCGAATAATAAATGTTTTACTCCTTCTTTTGAGCACTTCGTATGGACCAGTGTAAGCAGGCTGGAATGAGCCACGCATCACTTCTTCCCTAAGGAATACGTGACTGCATGTAGCTAGATCTTGGAATACGAAAGCTCTGCGATTTGAGTGGTGTTGGGAGGGAACCGGACGAATATTTTCCGCAAAGGACTTCAACCGAGCCGCGAAATCGGTGATGTCGGTGGTGTAGTACGCAATATCGTGACCGAAGAATTCGCCAGGGAGACGAAGTGGTTCACCGTACACCAACTCAGCTGATGAAGTCTGGAGGTCTTCCTTAAAGGCACTCCTAATGCCTAGCAACACAAGTGGAAGTGATTCGGTCCACTTGGTGTCTGCATGACAGGTAATTGCAGCTTTTAGTTGCCTGTGAAAACGCTCCACCAATCCGTTGCATTGCGGATGATAACTCGTTGTCCTACGGTGATCGTAACCGATGGACTGAGAAAGCTGTTGAAACAGTGCCGATTGGAATTGTCCGCCTCGATCGGTTACGATCTCGGTAGGACAACCATATCGTGCCACCCAACAGGAAATAAACGTTTTGGCCACTGTTTCCGCGGAAATATCGGTAATAGGCACAGCTTCCGGCCATCGCGTAAAGCGATCGACGGCTGTGAGGCAGTACCGATAATTATTGGATGATGGTAGTGGGCCGATTAGGTCTAGATGTACATGTTTGAACCGTGCTGAAGGTAAATCGTGCGTACCTAAAGGTGAGGCAACGTGTCTCGTTACCTTCGAGCGCTGGCATGCCAAACATGACTTAGCCCATTCTCGGCAGTCCCTTCGCATCAGTGGCCAAACAAAACGTTGTGCAACGAGTTTGGCGGTAGCATTTGCACCGGGGTGGCTGAGGGAGTGGAGACTGTTGTAAACTTGCATTCGAAGTTGTTTAGGGACGAAAGGTCTGGGTGTCGGTGTACTGACGTCGCAGTACAGAACGGTACGACTCCCAGGTATATTCGTCTGTGTAAGGCGAAGTGAAGTGTCACCTTTGAGGTGTTCCGCAAGGTCTGGATCTGAACCTTGGAGCTCAGCCATCACTTCAAGGTCAACTGGTACCTGCAGTTCATCGACGCGTGATAGTGTGTCGGCAACCACGTTGTCCTTACCAGCAATAAAAACGATATCGGTGGTGAACTGCGAGATGAAATTAAGGTGTCTATACTGACGTGGTGAGCAGTTACTTTTACGTTCACTGAATGCGTAACAAAGAGGTTTGTGGTCAGTATAGATAGTGAAGTGAGTAGCTTCCAGCATATGGCGGAAGTATTTTATACTCTCGTAAATGGCAAGGAGCTCACGGTCATACGGAGAGTATTTCGTTTGTGACGGGCTTAACTTGCGAGAGAAAAATGCTAATGGCTGCCAGTCTCCATCCTTGAGCTGTTGCAGGACACCACCTATCGCCGTGTCTGAGGCGTCAGTGGCCAATCCTAATTTAGCTTGCGAATCAGGATGAGCTAAAAGTGCTGCATTGCACAGACTCTTCTTGCAGTTTTCGAACGCTTGCGATGATTCTTTAGTCATAACAATCGGATCGGATGCCTTAACCGATCCGGACAGTAAGGCATTCAGGGGTGCTTGAATCTGAGCGGCGTTGGGTAAAAATCGCCTGTAAAAATTTACCATGCCCAAAAATCGTCTGAGTTCTCGGACGGTTTTTGGTAGAGGGAAATCAGACATTGCCTTTACCTTGCTGTCCAGAGGTTTGGTGCCGCTTTCAGAGATTTCGTAGCCGAGAAATTGAATATTAGACACACCGAAGACACACTTGGCCGGATTGATTAATATACCGAATTCTCTCATTCGCGTAAAAAGTTGACGCAAGTGTTCTTCGTGCTCACGTGGCGTGCGGCTGAACACAAGAAAATCGTCCTGGTAAGGCCAGCAAAAGTCTAAGCCACGAGTAAGCTCATCAACAAATCTCTGAAAGGTTTTACTTGCGTTACGAAGTCCAAATGTCATGACTAAAAATTCAAACAATCCGAAGGGTGTTGTTATTGCAGTTTTCGGAATATCTGCCCTATTAACACTAATCTGATTATATGCTTTCACTAAATCGATACTCGAGTATACAGTACAACCCGACAGGTTTTGCGAAAAATCCTGTATATGACGAATCGGATACTGATCTGGTATAGTACGAGCGTTTAATTGGCGGTAATCGCCGCATGGACGCCACCCATTATCTTTTTTAGTCACGAGATGAAGAGGTGATGCCCAAGGGCTGTCAGAAGGACGTGCGATACCGCTAGCAATCATAGCGTCAAATTCTTGACGAGCTACCTTCAATTTATCAGGCGCGAGACGGCGAGGAGAACATGATACAGGTGGACCTGGTGTGGTGCGAATGTGGTGTTGTGTATTGTGTTTTGCGATTTGAGGAGTTCCAAAAGGACGTGTAATTTCCGGGAAATTAGACAAAATTTTATGATACACAGTATCACCATTAAAACTAGCTACCTTAACACTTAAAACAGCATTGTCGCTTAAATCTAAACAAGCTACAGTGCTAACATTGGTTAGACTATCGATAAGCTTCTGTTGGCCAACATCAACAACCAAACGATAGTGAGAAAGGAAATCTACGCCTATGATTGCTTTTGTGACGTCAGCAACAACAAAACGCCACGGAAAATCACGCCGCAGACCCAAATTCAAATTTAATTGCATGTAGCCGTAAGTGTCGATAGTCGAACCATTGGCAGCACTGAGCTGATATGTTGATTTACAAAGTTGCCTTTTAAGGGCTGAAACCGGGTACACACAAATGTCACTTCCAGTGTCTATTAGAAACTGTATCTGTGAACCACGATCCGTGATGAAGAGGCGACCTGAGCTGGGGTTGTGGCAATCATCAGTCGCCATCACTGACTGCCTCTCTCGTTTCCCTGGTTGTAGTCGCACGGCTGGATACACCGACGAGCTTTGGAACCATGCCGTGAGTGGTACCAACAAACTGGGTACTTGCGGTAGTTCGACGCTGAACGTCGTGACGTCGATCGGCTGCGTTGCGCATCTCTGCGGCGCTCGGTGGGTCGAGGTCGATGTCGCGATTGGATAGTTAAAGCGCTCACCTGGCGCGTCAGCTGAGCTACCTGGCGTGTGAGCTCCTCAACAGCTATTGATGATGACGGTACCGTTGAGGTTGCAGCAACTTGATGAGATGGCACTGCGATGTCATGGACGCGGTCAGCGAGTTCAGCGAGTGCGTCAAGACCCAGGGTAGGCTGTGACGCAACGATAGGCTGAAGTGAAACGGGTAGTCGGCTCGTCCAGATTGTTTGGAGAAATTCTTGAGGGATATCTGGACCGGCGAGATGTTGAAGATGCCGAAGGAATTGTGACGGCTTGCGATCACCTAGCTGCTCGTAGGTCAAAAGTTGTTTGACTTTATTTTCTCTCGACGCAGACAACCTTTTGATTAACTCCTCTTTGAGGCGTTGGTAATTGGGAGGACCAGTGAGGATGTCCTCTATTTCAGCAGCATACTGACGGTCGAGCGAAACCAAAATGTGGTAGAATTTGGCTGCTTCGTCTGTCACGCGCATGATTGCAAACTGTCCTTCTACTTGTGCGAACCAAATTGCTGGTTTTTCAGGCCAAAAAGGTGGTATTCTTATGCTCACTGGATTACTTGCAACTGTTAAAGCGGGCACGACGGGAGACGCCATCTTGATTTTGGAGTGGCGTCGTGGACGCGTGTCCACGTTACCGGTGGTATCTGAACCACTCGACGCCGACATCCAGGCTGCGAATTGCTCCTTGTCTTCCGTGTTCCTCAGTTTGTTCCGGGGTCACCAGTTTTAGGGGGTGTGCGTGGTAATATTGGTTGAATTAAACCACAAAGATGAATTGCCAAAGTTTATTAGCCACACACAACACACACTATTTTAGTTTTTAGAAGGATAGCAAGACAGGATCAATGTAGCACATAATACATATCATGTAATTAATCAAAGTAGTAAGTGAACAGTTCACGCGTGGGCAAAACGCGAGTGCGCGTGAGAACGAGTTGTATGTGTCTCTCGTAGCATACGCTGTGATCGACTGCGCGCGCGCGATGCGCCTCCGCGTGGCTTCACATTCCACAATTAACTTAAATGCAAGATTTGCACAAATTCGGAACAACGCATATCGCGCGGGTTTGCTTGCCGAATTATTGTTTGTTTACATTTGGTTAGAAATTATTTATTTGTGTTATGAATGTTATGTTACTGGGATATGAATGTGTGATGTATGTAAGTGGTTTTTAATATATTATTGTGTGTAAATAAAATATAATTATAATGTATGTTTAAGTGGAGGTCACCTACACAAGATACCATAGTTATCACGATCCCTGTAGTACAGGGCCAATACTATATTACTACACCACCAATAACTTTATTTTGCTAAAGAAACCCACCTGTGGCTTACTAAACTCAGGTACACTGTACAGCTCGGTCAAGGTATGTTTGTTGGCCCTCATTAATATAGCAGTGGCCGGTGTAACAGGGTCCTTCAGTGCGCCGACTCTTATAGCGTTCTTGAGAGCCACCGTGGAGTCACTCTCGGGCCCCGAGTGGAACACTATGCCCGGACTGTCGAGGATCTTAATCTTGGAGTCTAGCTGGACCGTCTGCATTTGTCTGTAAGAAGGTGTAATTAAAAACATGAGTATTAAGTTAAGTCAGACAGTGAATCATTTGTCTGTGCATGAGAATCTGTATGTGTGTATAAGAATCTGTATAACCCACTTTAAGATCTCACATTTTTAAATAACAGCAATTGTCATAGGTATCGAATAAAGAGAAGAAATAGAGTTTAATACTTGTTCATAATGTTATTTTGTTCCTATAAATACATATTGAGATATTGCCTAGAACTTGGCCCTCATTTAGATCTCCATTCTTTTTGCAGCGAAGCCCATAGCCATGCATAATTTTTGTATTGAACTTGGCTCTCCTTTTTTACATTTATGTTTTTGGTGGGATATCATTACTTTTTGTAAAGAAAACTAGGTATTGATATTTATTGTTTTTTCTTGCGTTTCCGCTGCATAGGTACTTTGGTTCGTTCGCAAAATTTGTTCGTTAAATTGTATCGTATAGCGCTTGTGAGCCGCGCGCTGCCCCCGCGTACGAGTAAGGACTCACGAAGCGGTTTTCACCCGTGCCCGCCGCGGTGGCGGAATGGAGTTTTATTTTCAAAACTCACGAGACCGGAGTTTTGTGCGGTTACGCAGCCGTCGCGGTTGCGATTATCGCCCGCAAACTTGGCGGTTGATAATCGCAAGACGGGCGGTTAAACGATCAGTTGAGTTCCAGACCGTCATGGACACACACCAGAAACTACTACGCAACGAGTAATAACAAGTCACTGCAAAATGGCGTCGGATTTCTAACCTCCCTCCCCGCCCCCCGCTGTCCACGCGCGGTCGCCCGCCAACCGACCGCAGAACGCACGGGTGCAACCCGCCGCGGCTGCGGGACCGCGACCCGCGCCCGCCGGTACAAGATGACCGCTGGAGCAGCGAGACCCGCAAACAATCGCACACGCCGCGGGCGTAAAACGCGTCGTGAAATGTGCTTTAAGTTTTTACATAAATATCTGTATTCTACAAAGGCTGCGGGCCCGCAACCGCGGCGGGCACGGGTGAAAACCGCTTCGTGAGTCCTTAGCCTACAAGTGCAAGGCGCGAGCGAGTTCAACCAGCATTCTTAAATTAGTCAATACATACATTATATCGGTAACAATAATACATCGCTTTACTACCATGCAGGTATAAACCAACCGACCCGCTAAATTTTTACCAAATCGCTACCGCTTATAATTGTGTACTATTCATCAGAGCGTGACGCTGATTGGCTGGGGCGACGGTGGACCAACCGCGTCATAAGTACCTACCGCGCGCCGCCGACGACACACCGTTGGCCGGTTGTTTAGCGCGAAATTTAAGTTTTTTTGAATGGGGACACCACTTGTTTTTTTTACTTAACTTTACGTTTATATTGCAGTTAAATAGCAAATATAATAATACATATATTGGGATAGTTTCAAATATCTGCTAGTAACGGTTCCAACGCTACAATTAAAAAATATTTTTTTTGTATGGGGACCCCCCCTATTTTTTAACTATTTTATATTTTTAGATTTTTTCTTACGCTTACACACAATTACCGAGCTAGATTCCAAATTTCATCCTTCTAGGTCATCTGGAAGTAGGTTAGGTTTAGGTACTATATGTCAGTCAGTCAGTCAATACTAAAATTTACGACTTTCTGACGTTCATATCTTTATAACCGTTTGAGCTAGCTTCATGAAATTTGGGTTTCTAGATGTCCTAATGGATATAATTAAACACACGAAGTTTCATGTGTTTACGTTAAATAGGTTTTGAGTTATAGAAGGGTCAAAAGTGGCACCAAATGGTTCGTGTAATATTACACTCGGCGCTGGCTAGCCGTTCCTTTGCTTGAACTTGGCTTGACACGCTGCCGCGTGTCTAGATATCAGAATTATCACGAAATTCCCGCAAGATCGGGTACAATAAATGTATGGGTAGGACCGTGAGGCACTACTAGAAGAAAGTAATTCAATAAGATTTTAAGAGTAAGTAATTGAAAGGTTGGTTAATTTTACTCCTAATTTTTACTTTTCAGTCATAATTTTACATAGAAAACAATTAGACTTACTTAGTAACGCCCGGTGTGCTGCCAACGTTACACGCTTTGGATCTGTTCAGGCTGTTGATGATGGAGCTCTTGCCCACGTTGGGCAGACCGACCACGCCCACTGTGATGGAGGTCTTGATGCCCTTGTTGCGACAGTAGTTGCCCAGCAGACTCATCAGCAGCTCCGCGCCAACGCATGCTGAACCTGTTGATAGAACAACATTGAATTAATAACTCTAGCGCTTATGGGGAAGATTGTCTAAGCTTTAAATGATGGTAATGAAATTCTATGTAGCCCATACTACTAATACATATTATAAATGAAATTGAATGGATATTTGGATATAATGTATGAATGTATATATGTTACTCTTTCAAGCAAAAACTAATGAGTTGTTTGTGTTTTTGATAGCCATATAAATAAAAATACCAGGGTTTCTATCTCAAATCGATGATAATTTCTAAAAATTGCTAATAACATCAATATTTTCCAAACATAACCCACCTTTCATCTCCTTCTCCTTCACAATATGTTTCATCTTCCTCCTTCCCAAATTATGCTGTTGATCCTGTGTTGAAGCTTTGAATGGTACTGCCGGAGCTGTTCTTCGAAGATACTTGAGCCAAGCGGAGAGGTTCTCGCGAGGGACCAGGTCAGCTTTGTTGAGAACTAGGACTAGACGCTTGCCAGACTCGCGGACGGCTTCTTCAACTTGTGTGCAGCGAGTTCCTGAATGGAAATGATGGGAAGTTCTTGGAAGTGTTACATAATTGACCTAACCGGTGTATAATATTGTTATTGCTTTGGTCATTGGTGTAAACCTCTAATATCATCCTAACTAATATTATAAATGCGAAAGTAACTCTGTCTGTCTGTCTGTCTGTTACGCTTTCCACCAAAACTACTGAACCAGCTTGAATGAAATGTGAAACACAGATAGACCAGAGCCTGAGAAAGGTACAACGCGGGTGAAACCGCGTGGCTCGGCTAGTATATTATAATCAACCCTTACATATATACATTATACAAATAACATCAAGATACATTAAAAACAGAACTAGGCTCCTAAGGATGTTTATGATGCAGATTTCTCTACATATTTAGTTCTAGTGTAAGGTTTTCAGAGGCTTTTGGTGGCTCAATAACTCTGACACCAGGATTGGTCAGGTTGACCATCCACTCGATGAAGAAGAAGAAGAACAGTAAACAAAGTAAGTGAGGTGTACATTGTGTATCTATTTATTCTTACCTAAAGGATCCCTTGCATCAACAACTTCCAATATAACTTCAGCTTCAGATATAACTTTCTTGAATTCTCTGTAGTAAGTTTTGAGTGAGTTCTCCTGCTTCCTGTCTTTACCGAACTCTACGTCATCTGTCTCATTGTCCGCTCCTTTGAATGCATCATGGACTTTGCCTCTGGCTTCTGCGTTGGCCACCTAAAATAATGTTAAAGCTAATATTTAACATTAACAGTTACTTTCTTTACTTACCTAACTATAGATGTGACAAGTAGCAAACTATGTGATATTTATGTCCCTTTATTAATTTATTTATCTATTAAAAAGGTTGACAATAACTAGAACACATTAGTGTATAATTATAGCATTTTAAAAGTGGTTATTCAAATATGTAAGCCACTTACAGGCATCACATACAACATGCACAAATTTTACAATGTATGTATATTAAAAACACAGAAAAGATACAGGCCCTTGTCATTTTGTATTTATTCTGTTACAGCAAATTGATATCTACATTTTTGAAGACTGGTGGGGGACCAGTATGAGGGTGCCAGAAATGCTACTACAGCCACATGTTTACTATATAATAGAAAATAGTTTTACTTTTACACATAGAAGAAGTTAAATATTTTAGATATATCATTAAATTTCTATATCTGGAGGTATAACAAGTTATTTTAAATGATTATTTAGTAAGTAAACACAAGTGTGAGACATACCAATGTATTCATGCTAGCCCCACTACTATTCTTCTTCTCTTCCATCTTCCTCTGTTTCTCCAGCTTCGCTTGTTCTTTCCTCTTCTGCTTTTCTTCTTCTTTATGTTTCTTCACCGCCTCTACTTCCTTCAAGATATCTTCTTTGAAAGGACATACATTTGGGATCTGTACCGGCTTAGGTTTCTTAGATTTAGGGTTCTTCTTAGCTTCTTTTTTGAGTTTTCGATTGTGGTCTTTTACTTTCTTCTCTATTTTGTAGCGAAGACGAGCAGGCTGTCTCTTGGAAGGCTTCTCTGTAATGGTGGAGGTAAAATTATGACTACGAAAGTATTCATGACAGTTGAAGATGGTAAACGAAGGTTTCAATCATTGGGATATTATGTACGTAGTACATATATCTCAATGGTTTCAATGTAGATAACTGACTACTTCTACAGAACGTGTGATAAGATGCTTTTATTTTCTAAACATGTTGGTCAGAGAGTTAACATTAAGGGTTCTTTAGTTATAATATTTTTTTGTTTATGTACTTTATCTTCAATTTATTTCAAGGTGTTTAGGTTATAAATACATTTTTTGAAAGAAATGTTTTTCAATACTCACTCAATTTAAACTTAGCCATATCTGAATTGTAATTTGTTTAATATATAAGTCGAATCTATGAAATTAAACTGTTTTTATTTAAATAAATGTGATTCAGCTCATTACAAAACAACACAACATAACCTCACTTTTGGCTCATGTGAAGATCGAATGTCAAATTGAAATTTAGCTTTAATGTCACTGTCATCAATTGACGATGACAACGGCAATAACTGTCATATTTTCAATAAATTAAATGTCAAACATACGTCATCTATGTCAAACAATAATGTCAAAATCAGCTGATGTTTATTTACTTTATCACGACTTTATCGGGAACACTGACACTGGCGGAATTGCGACGAAATGTCAGCAGAAGCCAATAACAAAAATTGAATTGAATTGAAAATCTTATTCAAATGTTCAATTCAAAAAAAATAATTTTATACTATTGGGATAAATAATATAATATCTGTATTAACTAATGGGGGTAGGTTAACAAATGTTCTGTACTTGAAAAATATTTATTTTAATATTTGACCGTCGTCACATGTTCATAACATCGTCGGCTTAGAAATCGTCGGTATCTTAATATTAAACAATGTTAAATCTAATGAATCTAGTTATAGCCTAGCTCGACTTGCTTACATAATACATTTCCAAATAGAAGGCATAGATGGGTACCTACTCAAGAAGAATTTACTATTTAGCCTCAGGGAGATAGGTACATCCTAAACATCCCCCGGAGGAAGGAACTTACCTATACCTAGATGAGTACAAGTTTAACAATTTCAAAAATAATTTGTGTAGGTACGTAGGTAAGTACCTATATTTTTTACAATACAAAATAATCAAGAATAAGTCAATGGAATAAGTATACATACATGAGTAGGTACATAAAAAAGTATTAACCTGTAATGTACCACTGCTGGGCAAGGGCCTCCAATCTTTATGAAGATATCAGTACAGTGAAGAGGAATAAGAGTAATCATCACGTTTGCCTAATGTGGGTTGGTCATCTGAAACGCAAGCCATGTTTGAAAAGTCAATTGGAAATTAGGAAGTATTTTTCGCTCGACCTGGGACTCGGGACCCTAGTCATGGAAGGTACACATGGCACTTATAGATCACCAAAGCGTGGTCTAGGGTGCAGCATGTGCATTATTATTATGCCTCTTATAAGTATTTTATGTATTGTAGTTGATCATTTTGATATAAAAGTAAGAAATTGTTCAAAAAGTAAGTCGATAACTAGTCAGTAGATCAGATACTCGTGTAGTCTTTTCAAAATTCTTCTTTAATATTTATGTCGGAAGACGATGGATTTGAATGCGGTGAATCGGCATGTTCGTGACCGTACGAATTAGAAGGCAAGTCCACAAACAACGGCGTTCGAATCACTCTACTATTACAATTATTATCACATAAATCAGTTGCTTCAGTCAGATTTTTCAATAAACCCCTACGTAAAACATTGTTAATTATAGATTCGGCGTAAATCGCTTGCACTGGGTCCATTTTGGATAACTTCTTTGTGACACTCATTCCTGTGATGTCGAACTCTGAAAAGTCCTTGGGTCCGCTGGAGTCTTGGATGTCCGTGGTCCCGCTGGTGGATGGCTTTGGAGTCGTTTTGTAGCTCTTGAAAGATTGATTGAGAACTCTTGGCGGTGGCGATGCCTTTCGTTTCATTGATGCTTTGGTCCTCTCAAAACTGGTTCCCTCTTGTGACTGAAAAGAAGAGAAAATTAGGTTACACAGTGTAAACTCGTTAAAACAAAAGAGACTGAGCATTTTCCAACTCAAGAGACTGAGCATTTTTTGTCGTTATAGAGAGTTATCGTTATATGGAGTGAACAAAAAACAACCAAATTAACAAGAATTTTTAATATGTACCTATGTCTTAGATAATAAATGCTTATAAATTATTGTTTACACATGTAGTCTGATATCTTTGTCTGACGTTTTTTGCTATGCCAGTACTTGTTTTGTATTATTTTATGTATTCTAGTCATATCTAGATAACTAGTTATGTGGTGGAATCGTCTTGATTACACAACAAAAAAAATTCTACCAAGTTAGCGGCATCTAGGGCTTGTTGAATTGTTGGTGGTGATTCGGCTTTGTCCACTTGATCATCTTCTTCATCTTGATTATCGGGTGTTTCCTGACTTTTTGACACTACATCAACAATTTGTTCATCTGTAAGTGTACCAGTTGTGGTTGTCACATTCATATCGACATCCCGCGCCTCTCCGTTCATTTTACCGTACGTAATTTGGTGACGGTGCTTAAATTTTCCGAGCCAACCTTCAGATGCTTTAAAGTCAATTATGCCAAGTTGGTTGGCAAACTTTTCAGCCTTAGCTTTTACAATTGGCCCCGAGATGGGTACATTATTCTGGCGCTGATTGTTACACCACGACAACATTGCCTGATCTAAATCTTCGAATTTTGGCTTTCTTAATTTTTTAGAAGAGTTTCCTTCCAGCGCCGCCTGTAGAATTGTTTTTTGGTTTTTCCAAATGGTAGCAACAGTGGATTGACTTAGTTCAAAACGCTTTCCAACGTCACTTTTCTTTTCTCCCTTTTCAATCGCACGTATCACACAAACTTTTTCGTCAACACTAATCGCTTTCCGTTTACTGACCATGTTAACAGTTTCGAAGTAGGTTTACGACTGATAGTACGAGAGGTACCCAGTATGCTTGGTCGAAGACCATCACTTCCGAGAAAACAATGCGTCATACTGCACGTGTTCAAGGCAATTAAGGATAATAAAAGCTAGACCGACCTCGGATGTTTCGGAGCTTCAAAGTCTTTTGTTACCTGATAACATAACATAAACAATAATACCGATACTAAATATTTACTGTCTAAAAATATGAACACATTTCTTCGTAATAGAGAATGGCGTATTCAATATATGGGTAAAGAGTGTTTCAATATGTGGGTTTTAACGCAAACCAACCAAGTTGGGCTCACTTCAACGTTACAGGGAGTTTATTGTTCGGTTTAAAGAACTTTATTTCTCATTAAGACACTAAGTCACTTACATGAGAACAAAAAACATTAAATAAATACAATTTTTAGCGGGTGGTTTAACAACAGAGTATTTAAAAGTATTTAATTTTGCAAGTTGTAGTTTTAGTTGAAACCAGTAAACAAGAAGCGAGTTCGTTTCTTTATCTAAGGTACGATTCCACCAAAACAGTGTGCAGCACATTTGCTTACAAACATTTTGTGCAAAACTCCAGCAGTGCAGGTACTAAGCTGGTATCGCATTTGGCTTCCATCTCCACTGGTAAGGCTGTGCGTAACTTTTGTAAGCGCACAGTTCAGCATATTTGTGCGCGAACATGTACACTGAGCAGAGTTTCTGGCGATGACAGTTCACTAGTTAATATGGACGGCCAGGAAAACGTAGTGCTTTGTGCTGCAGCATGTGTTTTACTGTGTAGTCTGCTTATAAAGAAAAAAAGAAAGAAACCGCGATGTTGGGTGAGGCCTTTACTACAGCGACGGAATGAAGAAACGAATAGGTTTCTAGAAGAAATAAAAAAAGATCAAAAAATTTGGTGGTTTTAAAAATTTCACACGTATATCTTGCGAATATTTTGAGTTGCTGATCAATGCAACTATTCCTTTTATTGCAAAGCAAGATACCAACTACAGAAAATGTGTTCCTGTTTCAATAAGTCTTGCAATCACATTATACCTAATAATATCCGGATTTAATAATAATATCCGGATAAAGTGATTAATTTATCACATTATCTAGATAATTTAGTTATTATATAATAATATTATGTATATAGTAATTTTGTATAGGTATTTAATAACTATTTAATCACAATGTGTATGAATACATATAACACAATAGTTTAAACGTACTCACACGGGTTTTTTCGTGTTAGAAAGTTAATAAAGCAAGTGTGAGCCCGTGTGAGTACGTTTAAACTATGTGTTCAAATCGTGTAAGTTTAAAAAAGAATATAACACAATAATTTTATTTATTTATATTTATTATTTATTATTTACAATGTACCTACCTGTTCATTTATTTCGTCGTATGAGTTCAAACTGTCGTTCGGGGCATCCCTTCCATGAAAGAAGTTCAAATATGCATAAGCAAACCATTTTGGCTTATATATATCTAAAATCCCAGAACCTGAAGATTTTGAGTCCGCGATTTTCTTCTTTTCTCTTCGGTATTGAGCCAAAATAATCTTCCATTTTCTCATTACCTCAGTCGAGTCACAATTGAAGCTTTGCGCCAACTCTTGAGTGGCGTCATGTTTTTTGTTTTTATTTTTATAATCACTGTGACTAGAATCCCACAGCACAGGATAAGTTTCAATAGCTTGAATAAATTTAATAATTTTATCATTCGTCCAATCCATATTTAATTTGGTGAATTAAAAATGTACGCGCACAAATAAATGTTTTCACTCCGGTAGCGGAAGCAAGACTGAGTTCGCGAACAACAGGTTTGTACACGTCGACGCGAGTCCACTGCCTGCATGTGTGCGCGGCGCGCGCACAAAAGTATGGCAAATGTGCGCGAACATACCTAGAATGTTCGAGCACAATTTGTTATTGTATGCTTTAATGAGTCGACCAGAATAAACATTTGTGTCGCACAATGTGCATTGCAGTGCGGCACAGTTCGGCACACTGGTGGAATCACATCTTAAGGGTGTGGTACCTACAAGTTACACGATGTGGGTTTTTAGTAAATTTAATTTCCAAATAGGTAATTAAATTATGATTAAAATTACATATGGTATTTATATTTTTTTTTTTTTGGAAATTTAATATTTTATAATGTTGTTTGTGTACTAATGATCAGTACATAGTTTCGTCTTGATAGATGTGAGTAATTAATCTTTTTTTAAAAATACACAACGAACTCGACTCTTTTACATGTTTGGGAAGTTTATTGTACAATTGTGCTCCTCCAAAGGTGAGATTATTTTTGCCATAGTTAGTCCTTATGGTGGGCAGGACTACTAGATTACCTCGACGCGACCCCTTCGGCGCATAATGTACAAAACGTAAAATGAACACGACACGCAAAATGTACAAATCGCAGAATGAACAATACGCAAAATGTACAAAACGTAAAATGAAGACAACACGCAAAATGTACAAATCGCAAAATGTGCAACACAGCCCACGTTCACACAAACGAAAAAATTATTGAGTGTCTCATTCCCAATTCAACCGATTCCTATCTGTACAGATTTCCAACTATTCGGTAGGTTAGGGTTATTTTTTTTTTACATGTTTAAACTCTCTCTTTTCATTAAAATGACATATATATGACACCTAGTTCTAACCGGCTAAAACTAGGTGTAGGCTCTAACCGTAATGTTAACCGATAACTATGGACTAGTAAAAAAAAAAATAACCCTAACCTACCGAATAGTAAGTAATTCGGTAGGTTAGGGTTATTTTTTTTTTCATGTTTAAACTCTCTCTCTCTTTTCATTAAAATGACATATATATATGTTACGGCTAATACTGGGTTTCTGTAAAAATGGGAATCTGTAGAAATGGGTTTCTGTAAAAATGGGAATCTGTAGAAATGGGAATCTGTAAAAATGGGAATCTGTAGAAATAAGTTTCTGTAAAAATGGGAATCTGTAAAAATGGGAATCTGTAGAAATGGGTTTCTGTAAAAATGGGAATCTGTAGAAATGGGTTTCTGTAAAAATGGGAATCTGTAGAAATGGGAAAAATTGATTTAGACACCTGGTCTAAGTGAACAAAACATTGTGAATCAAGCCTTAGACGTTCTTGCACATTTTGCGATTTGTACATTTTGCGTGTTGTCTTCATTTTACGTTTTGTACATTTTGCGTATTGTTCATTCTGCGATTTGTACATTTTGCGTGTCGTGTTCATTTTACGTTTTGTACATTATGCGCCGAAGGGGACGCGACGACTCGAATATTTATTTACTTGACTTTTCAAAGTAAGTTCGGTGTGTGTATGGATAAGTTTGTGAATAATTTTGTAGATAAGAATACATGTATTATATGTGAATAGCTGTTTTATATTTAGTATTTTTGTGTTTTTGTAAATTATCTTGGACGGGGTTAAGAAATCGTAATTATATAATATTTTGATTATTTTGTTTTGTAATATTTGAATTGGTTTTAAATTTGTTTTAGCAGCATTACCCCATAACTCAATGAGATAAAGTAAGTGGGGTTTTACCAAGGTGTTATATATAAGAGGTCTAATATCTTTGTTGTACATCTAACTATTTTATGTAATAAGCCAATAAGCGAAGAAAGTTTGCTTTTGATTTTTTCTAAGTGGGCAATACATTTTAAATTTTTATCTAGTGTTAATCCTAAATATTTTTCATGATTTGCTTGTTTTAAAACCACATCATTAATTTTTAAGTCAAGATGTTGAGGGATATTTTTATTTTTAGCATTAAATATTACTTATGAGGTTTTTGAGGTATTGATCGTTAAGAGGTTGCATTGGAACCATTTTTGAAGTACGTTTAAGTCTTTTTGGGCCTTGTTAATAATATCATGTATATTGTTTCCAAAGTAAAATAAACTGGTATCATCGGCATATAAGGCCAGGTGACCTTGTAATCCTGCTTGGTGAATGTTATTTAAATATATGAGGAATAGTAGAGGTCCCAGGATTGAGCCCTGCGGCACTCCACACGTTAAAGGCTTTGGTGCACTTTGATATGATCCTATTTTGACTATCTGTTGACGGTTTTCTAGGTAGGATTTTAGAATTTTTAGTACATTTCCAGTTATACCCATTTTTTGTAATTTCTTTAATAGCAGTGAGTGGCTAATGGTGTCGAAGGCTTTTTTTAAGTCAATGAACAACCCAAGTGCTATTTCCTTTTTATCTATTTTAGTTTTGATATTGGTAACTAGGTCCATGGTTGCACCAAGTGTGTTAGATTTGGGTCGGAACCCATATTGCTGGCGGCACAGAAAATTTATCTTATTTAAATATTGCTCTAGTCTTACGTAGATTATTTTTTCTAAAATTTTAGATAATATTGGCAAAACTGAAATTGGCCTATACCTAGTTTTCAGGATTGGATTTAGCACCTGTCTTGTAAATAGGAGAAACTTTGGCAATGTTTAAACTATCGGGAATATCGCGTATAAAGGATAACGTTATAAAGAGTTTACACTGTATATCGAGATTCAATAATCAATAAAATATTCAAGAAGGTTTTAGTCTATTGCAGAAGAAATCAATTGAGGGGAGCAGACTGGCTAATGGTAAAATGTAATAAAAAACACGTTAGGTAACATTTTTATAGTTGTTAATTAGTAGGTAGGTACTTAAACTAAGTAGGTATGAATATTTTATTTACAAATATAATTAATTAAGTACATTACTTACTAAATTTAACATGCATAAACAACACTGATCATATATTATGACAAATTTTCAATCAACAATACACAACTAGATAACGGGTCACGTACAAAATTAAAGCCAAACCGCGTGGATATACATCCATTGTTAGTCCATTAGTTCCAAGTGCGAGTCGGACTCGCAGACGAAGGGGAATAGATAATGGTACGCATTATCTATTAAAAATTATTAGTATCGAGCAAGAAACGGTAAAAAATTTACTTTACTTTACTTACTTTGGGTCTAATTAACCGTGTGTGAATTTGTCCAAGTATTTATTTATTATTATTATTATAAAATCACGTTTGTTGTATAGGATGCCCCCCTTGAATATTTGTTTTATTTAATTTTTAGTATTTGTTGTTATAGCGGCAATAGATCACATCGTTCTTGAGATACAGCCTGATGACACACGGACGGACGGACAGACAGACAGCGTTAGTATGATTTTGATAATTGTTTTTTAATGATAACTGTTAAAAAGTTTTTAAATTTAATACTTGTATTTCTCTTTAGATATGTAATCGCTAATAAGAACACTATTTATCTGAGTCATTTTCAAACCCCAATTAATTTCCTGTAAATAAATTGAGTTTATTGTACAATTGTCGTTTTGATTTGTTTTTAATATCTCCCGTTTCTTTTTTACATTATAATGTAACCTAACTCAACTACGGATTTGAGTAAATTAATTTCGTGATTATTAATTACTGTACCTACCTGTAATTTTGGAACTGCTGTTTTAAGCAGTCGATGTCGGTTAGTATTTCCAGATATATCCGATTTATCAAAGTGATCCGAACATATAACCGAATTCTTAGCTGGCGTATAAAAGTCATCTCTTCTCTCACTGGCGACAATCGAAATCCATTCTGCACATGTATACGGGTCGCTCGGAAAGCTTAAATAAACAAAAAATATTTTAAAGAACCGACTTCATAACCTTTTTTGAAGTTGGTAAAAAAGGAAAGCCAAGTCTTATGTATGAGAGTCCAACAAACAGACACAAAAGTAGTATAACCAATTTTAAAGTTCTGCTAACAAATACATTGTTACTTCAATTCAATACAAATCTACTCCATGAATCTACTGTTCTGTTTCACAAAATTATGCGCTAACGTTGGCCAATCATTTGTAGCGGTGGCTTAAAATTGGTAATTTTATATTATTTGTTAGTTTAAAACTTAAAATAAAACTTATTCTACATGTACTTACCGAAAGTAAGACACTCCAACCGTTAAATTGTTTTTCCGGGCATTATTTTTGCAACTTTTGAATACACATTGTGGCATTGTGACACGTGTTTACAGTGGCTGTGTTTCAAGCGAACTAGATAAAATAAGAGCTCACGGCCTCACGTTTCAAGTGCGCTGTTATTCACCGAGACGTATTTTTTGCGCCGATGCGACATCTAGTTGTGAATTATTGATCGAAGATGACGTCGAGCGAGTTCCATGAGAAGCGAACCACGGAGGGCTACTAGTTCAGTCATATTACCTATAACAAAATCATTATAACTAATAGACGGATTTAAACTTTAATTGAAACAACGATACAAAATCACAGGAGAGTTCAAAGTGCGTGATCACATCATTTCGTTACAATATAACGTTGGTAGATAAACATGAGTTTATTATACACGGCACGTTGTCACCCATTCATCATTGTGGTCCGTAGGGTTGGTCCCTGGGTGAATGAGCTTCCTTGCACCGTGCGCCCGGTACCCGCCATATGACTGCTTTGTTTGCGGACGGCAGCTGCGTCGCGAAACGGTCACGGCGACTATTTACCTGAACAGGTAACAGAAGCAACAGGTCATTTCTCTAGCGCGGGGCGCTCCGCTCCGCCGCCGACTCGCGCCAGTCGCAGTCGCATTCAACGCGCCGCCGCGAACGGTCTCCTCCGCCCGCGTGACACACGCTCCGCGTATCTCGAGTTATGTGCGCAAACGCACGCTTCGGTAGTTTTTCCATCGGTATCCATTCGTGACGGCACAAATGTCTCCCAGTCTCGAAGGGATCATGTTTAACAGGAATGCGAATCTGTCGTCCCGCAGGCCCCTCCTGGCCGAGCCGCAAAAGCCTGTCGTGGTGCCGCCGCGAGCGCCGCCCCGCGACACGGGCCCTCAACGACCTCTACCTGCGCCGAGGAACCTTCCCACGGATTACTCCTACCGACCGGATTACTGGAAGCCTTCTAACGTCGAGCTAGAAAAGCGATTGCAGGAGACTAGGGCGAGGGAGAAAGTCGGTTACTTTCAAGACAAAGTGACTCCTCCTGAGTTGAATTTGGATCGCAGGGAGGCTGAGCTCGTTTTCAGGTTTGATAACAATGCTTCTGCCGAGTACTTGTCGAGTCAGTATCGGATGCCGAGCGTTCAGTACGCAAAGCCTCCTACACCGGCGAACGGGCGGCCCGTCCTGGACAAGAACGGGCCGTTCGTGTTCGGGGTGCACAGCCCGAGCCAGTTCCCCGTGTCCCGGCGGGACGATGACGACTACGACTACTCCGAAGTGGCCGAGGACAACAACCGCACTGTGATACGAGACGACGTCTCCGAGGACTTGAACTGCTGTGATAAAATGAACGAGTGGACGGTACGAGACAAGAAAGCTAGGCGGACTTTGAATAGAATGTTTCAGATTAAGAATAGGACTGTGAAAGGTAATAAGAAGGAGAAGATAAAGTGTGTGTTGGTGGGTGATGGTGCTGTGGGGAAGAGTTCGTTGATAGCTGCGTACGCGCAGGACACGTTCCGGGAGGAATACACGCCCACGGCGCACGACACATTCAACGGTGAGCCACTAATCAAAGTTGTATTCATTGACATTATTGGAATTCATGATAACCTTATTAGTCATAATATTTGCCTCCTCTGTACAAAGATCTAAGTAAAGCAAAAACCTCGCACGGAGACCTATTTGCGTGAGTTATCGCAAATGGCCCTGATTTGTAAGATAATGATTATCGTGATTAGCACACAAATTATCGTTTTTTGAACGACTGCTTGCATCGTTTGGGAGTTCGGCGACGTGATAATAATGACTTTTGTTATTATTGGCGCCACATTTCTTTAGATAATGCAGGTAAAATGGAAATCGCTTTAAATTCCTGTTCATACAACCGTTGCTCTTTGTTAGTTGATCTCTTGTACTGATAATATTGTAATTGCCTGAGGTTTATTATTGTTTGTCAGATACAAACAATCCAAAATACAACGGAGCATTTTTGTTAAACTTAAAGATTTCCTCATTTTAATGGCAAGCATATAAATGTAAAAAAGTGTCTGAGCTTCTGATTTACATAACAACACAGTTATAAATGCTTCCGACACACAATTAAAAAACAAACTTAAATCATGTGGATCAGTTAACCAGTTTCATTACATTGATAAAATGTTAAATTGTTAATTAACGTCGAAATCTCGAGTCTTTAATGTCAAAATAACAGCTTTTTACTAAATGCATAAGAAAGTACGAGTTCAATAAACGAGACCAGTTATATCTACATATCTTTTACCTAATAATATGTAGATTCGGACCATTTCTTAAGGGGATACGCATTCCCGCTAATCTTCAAAGCTACAGAAGTTCCTAGTTTGAAAGGGCTTTTGACAGTTACCTAAGGATGAACTTAGAGATTGATCCTGTCATTTTCCGTAAACAGTGCTGACAACACAAGGCGTTGCTACAAACAAAATGTTTCTTCTATCCTGTAGCTATTAAGCATTCTGTGCTTATATCATAAAATTAAACGCCGGGCCAAGTCAACGACACCGCAGTCGGTCTCTGTAGCGTTATCAACAAAAGAAACTTGTTTTCTCATAACTTACATACCTATAACACAACTTATACAACGGTCCGATGCATTGGTTGATTTCTTATTTAAAATATCCGATACGCTTTCTCATTTCGATTTACTTCGGACGAAACGATATTTTTCCATTAATAAGTTTGAATACCAGTTTAATTTAAACGATCGTTATCTAATTGGGTTGCACCGATTTTTGAGTGACTTTGTTGCTGCCACAGTTTTAAAATGACGATAAAAATAAGAAGTGGAACCTCTTAATGCGCTAATTTACCTAAGTTAGAAAATACAAACGAAATTGAACCCAATCAATACTAGTTTGGACTTGAAAGACCAAAATAAATATAGAAGAGATTCTATGTTACTAAGTTAGTATAACGTTCACTGCTCATTGCATATCGGCACCTATTTGGACAGGTAGCCGATAGTAGCATTTCTATCTGAGCGCTACCGTGCTTCGTAGGGCACTTTAAGCAGTCGGTCGCGGTTGTTTCAATAGTTAGACCTTGTCGGAGACCATTAGGCGGTCCAAAAACTCCGAAACCTGGATTGGCCACTAACCTTCTAGAAATAAATGAATATATGAATCTCCAATAATATCTTCCGTTTGCAGTAAAATAAACCTAATTCAATAATACGTGCCTTTATAGCATAATAAGGAAATACCGAAACCTTTAACAGCTGATTAGGCAAATTTTGACCGCGCCGTGACCGCGGTCCGATCATGCACGTTGAGGAATGATCTTGAAATATTTAATCTAGATTTTGAAAGTGCTTCGATAAGATTTGTTTGATAAAATTATTTGTTATTCTTTACTAATGCATAATAATGTAATAACAAGTTAATTGTTTGATGAAACTGATGTAACCATATAAAGTACTAATAAAAAAGTAATTCTGTTCTGGTAGGACAGCTATTACCCAAACTATGTTTTATACTTGTAGTTAAGCATTGTGGTTGCTACTAGCTTTGTTTTATCCAACAAAACATGTCCTAATTCAGATGATACAGTAAAGCAAGGATAGTTAAATAAATAAATAATCAGACGAAATGACTCGATAATCGATGCTATGCAAAAACTCACCAATATTATTATTGTTTGTGACACCATATCTCATTGATTTGGCTTTCTATTAAAAGTACGAGTTGCATTGCGTTAAACAATCTCATTGTCACCTGTTATGAATCATACATAATACACATTATTGAATATCTGATAAACATGACTTTCCCGGAAACACTTACAAAGATACCTAATAAGTAAATATTATTTGTGGTATTGTTTTTCCCTGTGGAAAATATGGAACAATAAGAGCCTCCTATGTTCGAACGTTCAGCAAAGCTTCCCGGCGATATTCCCGTAATTATTATTGGGGACCAAGCCCACCAAAAGTTATGTTTTTAGCGTGAATCAACTTAAAATTATATACGTTTCACGTGATAAAATTATTTCTACTCTGTATATTGTTAGTGATTTTATTCTGTTAATGTAAAATATTTATCAAAACTTATCAAAACGTTTTAGATAACTAGATACTTAAAATACTGACAGAGAAAGTTAGACAAAGAATGAATTCGACTAATAAATAATTACAACTAATTTATCGTTTCATCTTTTTTAAATGTCAGATGCACAGATACGAACATTATAAATAAACATAAATCATTTCAAATAGAAACGTTTATTATTCAAAGCGTGTATCAAAACAAACTGACAATGTAGACATATTAAATACTCGAAATCGTATCCAAAAAAAAACAAAGATTCTCACCATACCTCCACGTAGATTAGGGTCTTTGACCCTATTTAATATTTAGTCACTGTACCCGAGACCAATTAACGATACCGTGTTTTGAGGTTTGAATACAAACTAGACAATCATCTCAACTATTTGTATTCATTAATCAAAAGGGATATAAAAGTAGAGCAACAAAGTAACAAGTAGTCTTGAGAATAACGATCGTGAGTAAGACAAGACAACAAGAATAAAAACATGCATGATATAACAGTGCGGTCCTAAGTTCGAGCCTTGAGGAACCCCAACTGAGTCATCCTATTACCGGCCAAATAAATCGAGTCGCGAAGAGCAATATGAATAAGCGTGACAGAAATAAACACTTCTTAGTAATAAACTGCCCTCGTTTGATATTAACTAATTATATTTATTGCCACACTATAAATCCTTTATCCAAATCGGAGGACTTTGGCAGTCTATAAACTCGCACTAGGTTTGGCTACTAACCCACATAGTGTATGTTTTTTTTCTACATGCCACATATTAGTGGTACCCATATAATTCTGTATTCGTTGCATATATTCCCTAGGAAACTCTTTCACAAGTTTTTATATATATTTTTCTGTAATAACCGGAATAGTAGCAAGAAGTGCTTCCGCATTCAAATTGATTTCCTTCTATTAGTATCGGAAGTGGTGTCCTCCATTTACGCTATTTTAGGACAGGAAAATGTACTAAATAAACACGTTGAGCAAAAGTGACTTGACTTTTAACAAAAGAGTCAACTGGACATGATTAAAACTTAACAACTTCTTTATAACATTCATGAAATGTCATATTTATAATAACGAATATAAAGTGATTTACTGTTGGTGAATGTTTATTAATTGCTGTCAGATCGTGGCATTTAAAACTTGAAATTACTTCACTTAAATACTTTCATTCGAGGGAAACCAACAAAAGAGTAAAATCCCTTTAACGGCTGTTGCGCGAAGCCGCATCGTTTGCTTACAGTGAAAGTGCAATGCTTAAGATTAAACCAACTTCACCTTGAGTTTGTATTTATGAACAACTTCGCCCCATTTCGACATAATGTTGGGTGTCAAGAAGAACAAATGAAGACAATGATATTACAATCGATGTAACATTTATGAGATGATGACACACCGGCGAAAGATATTCAATACAAATACTTTCGAGTTTGGACCATGGAAACCTTTAGTCTATACCATACTTTGTAGTTCGAGTAGTATGCTTGGCTTTATAATTCCACTGCCATCTTAGCGTAGGGATAGTTAGTACCAATATTGAGAAGATATGGATTAAATTAATTTTTTAATGATTTGAAATACCACTCCGTAAAGCTAAGCTATTCAATGCACTAGAGCTGGTGTAATAATTACGACGGCAAAATAACCCTAGCGTAGCGGCTATCATCCCACAGGGCTAATGCATGTTATGCAATTAGGACATACTCGGCAACATCTAACAAGGAATAACATGACCTCTGACATGTTTACAACACAACGATATCATTTGTGAAATATTTATAGACTTGCAGATAAATTATTGTTCTACTCTGTAAGAAACTTAACAACTGACCTGTAAAATCTGACTGCAGAGCAAAGTACTCCTAGAAGGAATCTATACTAATTATTATAAAGCTGAAGAGTTTGTTTTGTTTGTTTGTTTGTTTGTTTGTTTGTTTAAACGCGCTAATCTCAGAAACTACTGAACCGATTTGAATAATTCTTTCACTGTTAGATAGTCTATTTATCAAGGAAGGCTATAGGCTACATTTTATCCCGAAATTCCCACGGGAACGGGCACAACGCGGGTAAAACCGCGGGGCGCTGCTAGTATTCTTTAAAACTGTATTTCACAAATCAATGACCTACCTACGTTAATTTTATTTATTAAAGGTATTTTATGAAAGCCCGTTATTTTAAATTGCTTAAAACTTATATTATTATTATATTCACATTGCCACGGGTATTAAATTACATAGAATTAGTCGCTTATTGAAACGATTACGTTATTTTTCAATGTCAACATTTTATATTGCTTATTTAAATGTTTATGCATGTGAATTTCTTGTTTAAAAATAATGATTTCAGTATTTTTTATTCGGCGAAAACTTCGTCTTAAGTAGTAAGTGCATAGCCAAAGTCGTCATAGAAACTGTCCGTCAGTCTGTTGTATAGCCGCTAGTTAGCAAGTTGTTACTTTCTTTACAACAACGGCTTTCCATTGCATCTTTGCCTTGCACTTGTATTATGTATTTATGCAGTGCTAATACATATTGAAGCCAAGTTATTATTAAAGCCATTTCCTGCGTACATTTGTTACGTCTGCATACAAATGAAAGCATACAAGTAATATCTTTGCAAAGTATGTACTGGTTTGCATTGCGAGTTACCTACACACTTCCTTAGTCTTAACAAAAGGTTTTAAATATTGCCATGTGCAATAAAGAATAGTAAAATGGCAATAATAAACACAGCTTTTGATGTTGGTTGGGAACGTGCTGCGATGCCGTTGCTTTATACGACAAGTATTAACCAATTAACTGTCTAGCTTCTTCAATAGGTATTTCAAAAGTTGATAGATAGCTGAGAAACAAAATTCTTGATGATCTAAATCTAAATTCTCAATGATTCTTGAGAACATTAATATTATGAAGTTGAACATAAACTCACTTACGTAAGGCCACATACTCGGATCGTGTTTGTCTAGCAATGTTTAAAAAATATTTGAAGTTATCAACACTACGGTTGCTTACACAATTAACTAAGTCGATCTTAAAGAAAAACTAAAGTTATTTGAAAAGGGCTGCCAATATTTCGCAAACATTTTAAAAATAACATCTCTCACAAGTTTTATTTTCAGTTTCATTTCAGTTGATGGTTACAACATTTTTGTCCTATATTTTACCGATATCTCTGACGGGAAAGTGCTCTTACAGCAAGCATATTTATTGGTAGATGTTCTTTAATAAAACCCCTGTTCCATTGCTCTAATTTTTAAGCGATAAAGAAAAGTAATGCTCTTATGATCTGTCGATTCTGAGTTGTTTGTAGTGTGAACCATTTCACAGAAAGTACGAGTCGTAGAGATCTAAAACTCGGTCAATCCATTTGATAAGTACCTATATATGTTTCCGGTCATTTTTTATTTGACTTCAGAAATGAGGACTGCAAAATTTGTTCACATGTCCTAACAATTCAATGTCTTGCAAAATCCATATTTTCGTTCATTGTACATATTTGTTTGTAGATGTCAGTTTCTTTTGTTTTCCATAACAGTTGTTAATAAGTGTGATCTTAATTTGTTTTGCATTGATTTATTATTTTGTCACTGTACAGTTATAACCGAGTGGACAGCGTAATATTAGTCACTAAAGTGCCGACTTCCTTGTCATCAATATTTATGTTGGCGATTGCTTAATTATTGGCAATAAAGTTTGCTTGTTAAACGATATTAGTGTATACTTAAAGTACTTACTAAATACCTATTAATTAATGCTATCAGCGGCCCACGGTTTAACCCGCGTTGTGCCTGTTCCTATAGGAATTTTGAAATTAAAAATAACCTTTAACCTGTCCGTTGAATTTGGCTATCCATTACAAAAAGAATTATTCAAATCGTCTTGGTAATTTCTGACATTAGCGCGTCCATTAAACAAAAAAATACAAACTCTTAAGAAAATATTTTCACTGTTCAGTCGGAGCATAATATTTTCCATTTGATCCCATTCCAACAATTGTAGTGATATCACAAAGAAACCGCCTTTAGGTCAACGTATGTAGTAGGTAGTTATAGGTCCTTCAACAAATAAGAACTCACTATCACCTACTTGTTTTATCAAATATGTGTCACTAGGCGTTAATTGTTCATAATAAAAGTTATCGGTATTGATAATGTGTAGGTAATTTAATGCAATTTATGGAGTCTATAATTAAACGATCTAGTACTTAATGGCATTGGTTCTAGTCAAGGCAATGACCATGAAGAACTAGATGTTGCTAATACATTAATATAAAAATACTAAGAGCCTTATTCGCTTTTTATCAGCATTTTAGCTATGACATAGTTTGTCCCTTTCCAACATACCATATTTACCAAAGAGCAAAAGTGACAAAACATTATGTTGGTTGAGGAGCGTTTATGAATAAGGCGGTAAGTAACTTGCAATTGCTGCCGTTTCTTCAATTTTGGGATGAAAGGGTATACTATTTTTTAAGTATCTGCGATTGTGCCTTTATAAATTCAAGATTTCGTTCAAACCAAGTAACGTTTTCCAATGTTTAAGTTCGAAAATCACTAGTTCTCAGTTTCTAGTTAACCTGCAACGTAAAGCGCACTACGGAGACAGCCAGAGCCGGTAAGTAACTTACTTAGTAACCGACATAAGTAACTTACTTAGTCAAAATGTTACTTATCCTCTATCAAATAAGGTCGGTAATCCAAAGCTGCTTTGAATTGTCGGCGGCAGCCGGCGGGCTGGTTGTGTATTGCGCTTTATATGAGGGTTGTTTTATTGGAGCACCCAAACTGGTTTACTGGATTCGTTTTTTTTTTCTGTTTGAATGAAGACGAGTGTTAAGAAAGTGTTATTAAATCTCAGCTATGTTTTGAAAAGCAGTGACGGGTTTATTAATGTTAACAAGATATTTAACAATTTAGATATTAGGTATTTGTTGTAACTGAAATATTGATTATTCACCTAACCCGCCAAGACTTTTGTATACCCGTACTTAGTACAAGGCCATAACATTGAACACTCGTACCTACCGTTTGATACGAGTAATAAATAAAAACAAAAATCTGATTAACAACTTACATTATCGCTTTTTAATTGTATTGGCGTATTTTTTTCTCTCAGAAAATCCAATGCCTTATAAGCAAACCACTTCGGTTCATGTACATCTTCCCCTGATCTCCGTAACTCTTCAACCTTTTTTCTTTCGCGAAAATAATGAGACGTAATGTTTTTCAACTTTCTCTCTACTTCGCTTCTGTCAGTGCAGAATAAAGATGCGATCGCATGCACCGCTTCGGTACGTTTGAATCTGTGCTTGTAATCTGAATTGTTAGGGTTCCAAAGCATTTCGTTTTCGCGAAACTTCTCAATGAGAAGCAACACTGATTCGTCGCTCCAGTTGTAAGACATTACCCACTGATATTAAGTGAAGAATTCACACAACACTGACTACCACAGTCACTGGATAGCCGCGATTCCTTACTTTCCTGCCAACATTTGGCAAGCAGTCCAACGGTTACAATTTAACACAGGTCGTTACTACCAGGGGTAGATTTGTTTACAGTTCCACACATTTGTTGTAACTTTTACTATTTTTCGGGTGTGCGGCACTACTTCACCGCATGACTTGTAGGATCGAACTGCTTACTTCGCCCCGCGCTACCCGCCGGCACGCCCCGGCGGCCGTGCCGGCGGCCGTTGGTGCGCACGCCCGACAAGTATTCACGCCATTGTGCCAACCAGTTAGGGCGATGCCCGCCGGCAAAATATGCAGCGAGCTTTAATCAATATCCAACCGTATTGGACTGTGATACGGTGTATTATTTTGTGATGTTTTTGTGGCAATTGTTCCAGCCATCCTTTCCAATGAGTATTTAACTATATTTTGTTATAAAACGGACACTTCCGATAGTTCACGGACACGGTTGAACCGAGTCTGTACTCGTTGTTAACAGTTGACGGCTAAACCATCGAACGTATTTTGATTAAATTTTGCATAAACAAAGGTAGTTAACCCGAGGTCGAACAGTTTCGAAAATTAAAACCAGCGCTTTTGGTTTGGATACATCGCGGGAATACCGCAGGGGTCAGATTTATAAAATTACTCACTTACAACCGACATGGTCACATCATGAGCAAAAACAGTAGAATACTGAACATCGCTGTTATACTTAATTCTCTAACGTTATTGACAAATGAGGCTGAAATAATTACTAAGATATTTGTGCCATTTTGCACTTGACCAATGATGCAGAAAATTGTATATTAAGTATTACTAGTAAAAACGTAGTAATGTTAGAAAGTACTTGTAAGTCCAACAAATATAGTGATTTAACTGTTGCAACTCATACAACATGCCGTAAATATATGAAATGTTATGTACAGTTGTTATATAACCTCTTTGGAAATCGATTTGACTTATTATAACTTATTTTTATTATAACTTTATATCTTTATGTCACGACTTTTATATTTCTCGGTGAGATTACATATTTTATCTAAACTTATTTTTCTTTTATCTATACTAATATTATAAAGAGGAAAGGTTTGATTTTTTGTTTGTTTGTTTGTTTGTTTGTTTGTTTGTCTCGAATAGGCTCTGAAACTACTGCACCGAATTAAAAAATTCTTTCACCATTCGAAAGCTACACTATCCCTGAGTGCCATAGGCTATATTTATTCCCGAAATTCCCACGGGAACGGGCACAACGCGGGTATATGTAACCCAAGGTATGAAAAACATGCCTAAAAAAATTGGTTTTTGGCGTGCGCTACTAAATCTATTGATGATACACAAAAACAATGTTCTACACAATCAAAGTACATATCATTGCAAACAAATAAGTTCGCGAGGGCATATGTCTAACTATTATAGTTAAGACACAATAACCGTTTTAAGTTAAAATTAATTAGTTAAAAAAGGAGTGTAATTTTAAGTTGATGATATTCATATGATGATATGAATCTACATCAAAATAAATGGCTCTACAATCAAGGTTAATTATGTTTCTTTGTGTACCTCTTTAAATTATTAAAATCGGACAGTTAGTTTCAGAGTTATGATGAGAAATATCACTACATAGTATAAAATAAAGTCGTCTCTGTTTCGTGTCTGTTTGTCTGTATGCTTAAATCTTTAAAATTACGCAACGGATTTTGATGCGGTTTTTTTGTAATAGGTAGAGTGATTCAAGAGGAAGGTTTTTGTGTAAAAAAATTCCCGAAATTCCCACGGGAGCGGCCACAACGCGGGTAAAACCGCGGGGCGCTGCTTACAAAATAGTAATGCTCGATGGCGGGTCTCTTATGGCTACTTACTGTTTCGTGCGGTCAACGGGTCAAAGCGCGCGGGGATATAGGTACACCTACCTACGAACTACGAACGACGAAGACGTGCTATGTAGGTATTATCCCGAATTCTTCCTCACATGAAATCTTGATTGTGTATACATATATACTCGCGCGAGACATGTAATATTTTATCCCCAATTTCCCACTTGAAATTTTGATTGTGTATATTCCTGCGGGAGACACGCAATGTTTTATCCCGATTTTCCTACATGAAATCTTGATTACCCGAAGCGAAGCGAGGGCGGGCCGCTAGTACATTATAATATAACATTTTTGCTTTTAAAACAATTTGGAGTATCTACAGTAAGTACATATAAAATTAAGTTAAAATAAATAAAAATAAATGTGAGACGTTTTGAATCATTGATAACGTCAGCTGTTCTTATCAAAGTACTATCACGCCACCGGGCTGATAACGATTGGATTCAAATATAAAATGCATTACGATAGATAAGTACCGTGAGGTTAATAGTAAAGGACACTAAATAAGAACTCCTGCCACCAGGCTTCGTCTTAGTGACATACTCGAAAAATGTTATTTATCCCTACTGTAAGTGTTTTTTCACTTAACTATACTATTAAAATAAAGTTGAAGAGTTTGATTAATAATTATTTTTATAATAGATAGCCACATTCTACGGAATGTAACCTTTCCAATTTTATCCATAAATTCCCACGAAAACGACCACAACGCAGATAAAACCGCAGGGCGCTGCAAGCGTTACATGTAAAAGTACATATCAAAACAAAAGATACCACTTTTGTTAGTGGTGCACAACTCGGTTCGAAAGACATCCGTACGGACGACAAATTGAATCTAGCATAACAAAGTACCCAGTTACAGTTTGATCTGATTATACAATCAGCCATATCTCTATTATTTATTTTAAGAAAACCGTGAACCGTGTTAAATAAAAATAAGTCCAAAATCCAAATGAGTCCATAGAGATAATAGAGGTAATTAGCTCAAATATACATGTACTATCTATATAAAAACTCTGTATACTCAGACGAGTATTAATTACAACCGACATTACCGTTGAGTGCATTCCGGCGTGATAAAAAAGTACCCGTGTAAATCCAGGTGATTAACTTACCCTGATAAATGCATAGCATAAAACGAGGCAAGGTATATTCAGCTGTGGCAGCTGCCTTGCCTCTTTGTCCGTTCACCTTCCACGTACAAAATACGAAAAAAACGAAAGCCTCAAGCGATTACCTTATAGAAAAGGTTCACTCCGCCCTTGGGAACCTCCATTTCATTTTTTGTTGGCGTCCCGTCGAACTCATTATGGCGGCCCATTTGACGTTCATAGTTTGTACTATAAAATGTAGAAGAGTAAGGAATTTGTAAACTATTTGATTGCTAGAACCTTCGGGAGATACTTTCATACTTTGTTTTGGTGGGCTTCAAACTATTTCGATCATTGCTCCCGCACGGCTGATATACATGTTTACAAACATTTTCTGACATGAATACATTTACTAACAAATGTTGAATTGCATTCTCTTGTAAGCTATCCCAGTGCAAAATGCAAATAATTCATACTGGTACTTTTTATTAACTACGTTGATAAACGTTGATGAATTATAAATTATCTCGCATATGACAACTGTCATTCAATACAATTTTAATCAAATCAAAGTCAACTAAATTCAAGTTTATTTTATTGGCCTTTGCTAACTTGACGCAATTCCGGCTAAACAATTTCAATTCATATATAGCAAAATAACAGTCATTCAATATTGCGTTGAGTTGAAAATGTTTACTAACATTTGTTACCTACTCCGGCCGCGGCACCGGACCCCGCCTCGCGTGCGTGACGTCATTCGTAGTCTGACGTCTATCTTCATTTTGAAGAGTCACTATATTATGTCCTCATTTTCGCAATCTAATAATCTGAAAATTAGGTATAGGAAGACGAGAAAATAAAACTCACTTGCCGCCATTCCTCATCAGTTGAACTTGGCGTTTCATTACCCATTAGGAACATCAGTTTGTGAAATGCAAACCATTTAGAGTCATAACCTCCAGATTTAGTTTTACATTCTCTATAAAATTGACCAATGAGAGATCGCATTTTTCTTTCTATAATAAACTTATCCATTTTGAATGCATTCGCAATTTCTATCCAAGCGTGGTGTTTTTTATTCCGGTTTTTGAAGTCTTCTGATACCGAGTTCCATAACGCTTCTCTAGCTTGGTACATATCAATGAGTTTGTAAACATTTTCTTGAGTCCATTTGTAGGCAGACATGTTTTTTGCTGATAGTGGCTGATACCTAACAAGTTGGGCTATGTTGTATTCGCTAGTGGAGTCTCTCTGGTTTTCACTTCTTTACACTTTACAAGTGGCAATGACGTGTTCTCGCGTATACGCGTGCGCGGCTACTAAGCGCCTCACCGCCCCCCTCTCTCCGTCACCCAAAGGTGCTCCCACACTGCTGTTACAAAATGTTTATAAACATTTTTGAACACTAAAACATTTACTAACAAATGTTGTCAATTCTTACATTTTGTTAGGAACTGTTATATGTTATAAGTGCTCCTACACTGATGGAAAGTGTTTACTAACATTTTATAACATTTTGAATCTGGCATTGGCTCGCAGTTTGGTTTTGCGTTCTGAGGCGTCTACACGAAAATGAAAGAAGATTTGCTAGTTGGGATAGCTTTCATTTTTTGTTTAAAAAAAAAGAAAAAGCGCTCTTATTGGATGCGCCGAACGCTTAAAGCTAGAGAAAAACTCACCGACTCACCGCATACCCCGCCGTCACCCGTATAAAATGTTTACAAACAAAATTTTGTTCAAAAATGTTAATTAACATTTACTAACATGAAAACATTTTTTGACTTTGGTGATTAAATGTTAGCTAACAAATGTTTACTAACGTTACTTAACATTCTATAACAGCAGTGTGGGAGCACCTTAAATAAATGTTCACGAACAATGTTCCAAGTGTTCAATAACATTATCTAACATAAAACTTTCTCCTAACATTTGATCAAACGTTTGTTAACATTTTTAGTGATGTGCGGCTTTTCTAGTTGTATTTGTAGTTTATTATATTTACGGTTTAGTAAGTAGTCTCTTTACGGGAATAAGTAAGAGTCGCCAATAAGTACGTTACCGTAACATAAAAACTAATAATCATGCTTTCACAAATCTTCAAAGTGTTAATAAAATAGTTCTTTAATAACCAACCATTTGTTACCGATGAGAGAAAGCTGAGTGATCCATGTAATATCATTTCGTGAAAGAAAATATTGCTTTATGATAATAAATGATTTTGCGTTAATGGCGTCTTGTCCGGTCTGTTATTTATTGGAAATCTATCAATTAATTAAGTCAATCGCTAATGAAGTAATGACTCAGTCACTGGGTCTGAATGAAAGTTACGCAATGTTCTTTATTATTATTAAACCAATTGATATTATTTTACGATTTGATTTGACTATAGCTTGATTGAAGTAATGATTAATTCTGACCGTGTTGTTGAAATTAAAATAAATAGCGAACGTAGCTATGTTTTGATTAACCAAAACTTTCCGTTCAACGTTAAGAATGACCATTTGTATGATTCTTGTCTGGAATTACGATTGGTCAAATTAAAACCAGCGAAATCACACTCAACCAATCACAGATTTGATTACTTTTACATATCTCACTGGCATTCGTGCTTTGGTAGTAAGTACTTCGTTCTTCCTTCATACGTCTTTCTATACTATACGAAATGATTAGAAATTCTCACATGAGTAGCTACATATAGATACTTAATTAATTACGAATATAAGTAGGTATGTATAGTGTAATCTGTGAAGTAATTAAGATACGCCACGGTACAGTGCGTTCTACAAACGATTGATGCAAACAGGAAGATGCAGCCAGCACGCGAAATACTGCTCTCGATTGGAATCATGTAGGTTAACGTAGTTACGTCGATAAAAAGATAATTATTGCAATGTATTTTAATTGGAAAATACACTATCGGTTAAGTGTAATTACTTGCTACCTACTTCTTGTTGGTATAGCTTCGTTATTGCATGATACAAAGCGCTTTATACATACACGTTGTTTACCTAAAACGCTTTAAAGTGATTTATCTTTTTTGCTCATTGGCAAATAGCATATGTTGGGATAAACCATTTTGATGATGTTAAGCGATTATGAATATATGATTAAGTATGTTTTGCATTTATGCTTATTTATTCCTAACATCTGTATTGAGAAAAAGGCAGTTTGGTGTTAAATCAAATCAATGTTTGAGACGAAGAAACGCTGCAAAAATTCAAGAAGAAAGATCGATAAACAAAGCTGTCGAAAGCTACTAACAAGGTGACGAAGACATAAGACATTACAGCTATTACAAGCTTTTTATAATCACTATTTACAATGCAACATCTACTAATAAGAGTAATGTGAAATTAATGATTGTTATCAATAAACTTTCACGGAGTATTCTCGGAGATAACGGCCGCTGGCAGACTGAATGGCATGTTACGCAATGGATGAATGGTACCTCGGATTGATTTGACCAGCAGTCCGGAAGGTCGTGGGAAGGTGCTAGGAGATAACTTTGGAAACATTTGTATCTAGTTTTAAAATATATTTTAATGCAGAATATTTTCTTCCTAAGTTATTTAGTATAATTATATTTGAAATGGTTAGGAATACCTACTTTCAATTCAGTCATCTAGATATTTCTCTACTACCTAACAAATAAAGAGAGGTTTCTATTTGTATTTCGATGTTTTAACAGTTAAAAACAAATGGAAAACGAAATGAGATGTATAAGGTTCGCAATGTGAGGTTTTTGAAATTAATTAAAAAGAACCACAAGGTAAATTTTGGCTCAGTTCTATATCAGCAAATGATAGAAAAAACGAGCAATTTCAAAAATTATACTTATATTTATTTGGAACAAATTGAGAGTATTTATTAATAGCAACATTATCGTATTATACAGGAAGTGTTGTGTAATCTCAACGTGTAATTTTACAAACTAGATCAACGTGGTTCATCTCGATTTGTTTATTTAGATAAAGATTTATTTAGTTAAATTTAGACTTCATTCCTGTTTTATTCCGGTTATTATAACGATATTTCAAGTCGGCATCGGCAGTTAAATAATGAGAATATCCGTTGGATGGTCTTTCGGTTCGTTTACATTACACTAACTAGGGCGAAGCTAATAAAAGTAATGTTAGGACTTGGTATATAACTAAATGTAGGAACACCTAGTTCTATATTTTCTAGACGCTCTTCTATACCAAATTTTCTGTAAACAAGGAAATGACAACTAAATGTAAAGTGTAAACGAAACGATACCTATCAATTCCATGATCTATCCTACTTAATATTATAAATGCGAAAGTTTGTGAGGATGGATGTATGTATGGATGGATGTATGGATGGATGTATAGATGTAAGTTGGTTGCTCTTTCACGCAAAAACTACTGAACGGATTTGGATGAAACTTTACAGTAATATAGGTTATACATCAGAATAACACATGGGATACATTTTATCCCGAAATTCCTGCGGTAACGGGTACAACGTGGGTGAAACCGCGGGCCGCGGCTAGTACTTATATAAAAAAGCTTAAGAGTTTTTTTTATCAGAAACTACCATTTCGCTTTGAGTAATTCTTTTTGCAATTGATAGCCACATTTAACAGGAAGCTTATAGGCTGTTTTCATCCCGAAATTCCCACAGGAACGGGCACAGCGCGGGTAAAAGCAGCGATGCTAGTTATACAATAGTCTTAGTTACATTGATCTTGCTAGCTTTATACATTGCTTTGCCCTCTCTAGTCCGCAGACATTTTTAATCACACAGTCAGATTGAACGTTATCTAGCTCACAGTTGTTCGGTCCAAGAGCGTGTTCCTCGAGACCAGTCAAACCAGTTCCTCCACGTGCTACCCTGTCGTGACTCCTCACTTATTATCTCACTGGCAACACGGCTCTGTGTGGCCATTGCCTAACATCGGTGCATTAGACCGCTCTCATATTTCATTGATAATCGATTTTAGGAAAGCTCTCTTGTTTGTACGAGATTTTAAGTTTTGCTTTTTGTTTTAATGTGTTGTCTATTGTGCTTTGATTCTGATGTGAGAGTGTTTATCTTCGAATTTCTCGATTCGAATCTCTTGTGTTAACTGAACTGTTTATACGATGCATACTAATGATACTCATTGCTTTGAATATCATTTAGTGAAATGTTTTCTAAAATTAGGTTTTTTTACAAAAAGTTAATAGCAATATTGGAAATTATTCCAGCCTCTATAAACTACAGTCAAATGGCAATCACGTCACTTCTATTTGGTTGTCTTCTGACACTTATCCAGGCAGTCGAAGTGGACTAAAGTATGGCTCTGAGTAGCATTGAGTACGTTAGCCAACTTGATGTCGTAGATTTAGGACACAACTGAAATCAACTAAAATTTGAATAAACATAATATGATTTACGATCTCTTACTTTGATGGTAAATAGGGTTGGTAGTTCAAGTGTACGAGCAATGTGTCGATGTTATAAAGGAGAATGCTCGTCTAATGAGTTCAATTGCTTAATGTCGAGGTCCCGAGTTCACGTGTTATCCAATTAGTGGAGCATCGCAGAAAATTAACTTAGTAAATGTACCTATAAATAACTTGTATCTGTTTACTTTTTATCGCGAAGTGGATTAAAAATATTGAAGTCGTTGAACTGTTAGTTGGGGTATTAATTAAAGTGCCAATAAATTATTATACTTTTTAAGTGGCAACGAAAGGAAAGTTTTGCTACTTATAATGCAATTTTGGTAAAATTTAATTTCAGATAGTTTAGGTAGTTTCCTAACGAATAGTGAGTAGCTACCAAGTTTGTAGTAAGAAATAAAAACTCAACATCGAAATTTTAACTAAACCCGTTTGGGAGCTCCGATTCCATGTAGAGGCAACCCTATAACACCCCTATTTATACGTCTGTAGGTATAAGACAAAAATTAGACTCTTCTAACAATATTTTATCTACCCAAACATAGTTGATTCATAGTTTTGCTATGTGCATAAACACTTGAATTTAACCATATTCAGGTATATCACGTTCTTTACCAAAGTACTTACTCTACTTAAGTGAATAATACTAAGTTTAAGTATAGATAATAATGTACTTGTTAACTTGAACATGTGTAATGCAACGTGCATAACACGTGATTTTGCAAAAAAGATATTTCATGGTCTATCACCATTTATAAGAATACTTTTTGTTCAAGGTGATTAGTTAAATGGGGTTTTGTGTTACCTTGATACGTTGGTATTACGCTAAGACAATTACCTACATAATATTTCTTTATAACTTGACAAGGAGGTGTAAACTCATTTTTGAGATCATTACCATGCCATCAATCATGAAAATATAATTAGCGTAAAAACGTATTAGCCTGTAATGTCCCACTGATGGGCAAAGACCTCTCGTCTCACTGAAGATGTCAGTATCAGTACAGTGAGGAGGATTAGGCATAACAATATACAAATTTGATTGAATCTTCACGTAGGTGCCTACTAGGTTTTTGTGTAACTACGTAAGCTAAACGATAACCTGCATTATATTTCTTTAAAACTTAACCTGGAGTGTATTCATATTCGAGACCATTACTGTGCCATCAACCATTACAATAAAAAAAATATCATTGGCCAAAATTACACTGATTCCACACGTACTGGTCAGCTATTGTTCAGATCACGCGAAATGAAGTTATTTGGAGGCCTCTAGAGTTCAGCTAACAATATTCATCTAACAATAGATGAAACAATGTCCTCGGATACGAGGAAGTTGTCAAAAGGTCACGACTAATAAACCTGTCACGGTAATGTCAAGTCATGTAATGGAACCATTACCGATAATGTGGAAAATGGCGCCAAACAGCGTGATTGTCTATGATACTTCGTTTTACGAAAATTGATTCGTCGTTCATGACGGACAATAGTGAGATTTGAAAATCGAAACATCTTTTGATCTGGATCGTAAAGTTTAATAGGAAAAAATAGGAAAATTAAATTATCTTGTTTATGGAAAAATATGAGATCTAAAAAATAAAATGTCATTTATGATGGACAAATTGAAATTAAAAAAAAACTAACAATTAAACTATTTACCCGATACGGAGCAAGGCCCTTTTCAAGTACTTTATTTTTTCTAGTACTTACTTAATATGGACAAAATAAAAAGAGAAAACTCAAACCAATAACACCAGTCCCTAGAAAAACGTTATAATCCAAAACGTTAAAAGTGTTGGCGCGGCAGGTGATGATCAATACTGGTTTGGAGCGGTTTGTCTAGTTGTAATCCATTTACAAGAAACATCTGTTGATCTGTTGGAAACACCTGATCGAGGGCAACATTCAGGTTGTTATAATAACAGTTTGCTACTTTTTGTTGTGACTGGGTCGAGAACTAAAGTACCTATAGTTACTTGTGAGTGGGATTGGCACGTAAGGAAACTAAGCAAAATTCTAAATCTAGAAAATAGCTTGGAAGTATATAACTTTACGATCAAAAACATAATATAATAAGTAACTCCTAGTTTTGGCTATGCCGTAGTAGAGTAAATGCATAATATACATATGTTTCAACTTAACTACAAATTTTATTTTTCACCTTTGGGCAACATATCTCTAAGTTGAGCTATAGTAGTGAGTCCATCTCAACTCATTGTTGATTAACAGCCGGGAGTTGTGACGTGTTTTATATATTGCGGTATACTTGTATAGAGAGATATCATAGATTATCTGGCACTTGTTGATCTGCTATCTTAGATTGCTGATCGAAATCGGTTATTGGGACCAGCCGTTAGATGAACTTGACTTTACATAAATACTGAATTATGATGCTTAACTTTATATGCAGTTTTATCTGGTCTTAATCTGTATGACCTTATAATTGACTTATCAGTATCACTCACTACATAGTATAAAACAAAGTCGCTACTTTTGACTGTTTGTTTGTCTGTATGCTTAAATCTTTAAAATTACGCAACGGATTTTGATGCGGTTTTTTGTAATAGGTAGAGTGATACAAGAGGAAGGTTTTTATGTAAAAAAATTCCCGAAATTCCCACGGGAACGGGTACAACGCGGGTAAAACCGCGGGGCGCTGCTAGTGTACTTATAAATTCAAGTAACCACAGGTATCTATGCAAGTAACGAACCAAGATAATTCTTGGTAATATGACAAATGCAGGCATACTCGTATTATGCCGAATATGACAATTTATGTTTGAGGAAAACTGACGCTTTTATATCTACATACATAATGCCAACCGATTATGTTACATATTAATATTATCGTACATTAATTGATGATTTTCATGTATGCATTAAAAATAAATTGAATTGTCTTTTGTTTGTTGACATGTCACAGAAGTATTGAAGTAAGATACCATTACAAGACAAAAGAAAAGCCTAAAAGTTATACCTACCTATAGCTTGCTGAGATTCCCAGTGATATTTATCCAAATAAAGAAAATGTTACGGGAAGCGTACGAATTGTAAATAACAGAAAGTTTCCACGCCGCATCCACAATAACATTAAAAAGGTATCGAGAAAACTTCATTCGATCGACGATCAATCTATAAATCAGTGCTTCTTATTGCTTGAACATTCAGCGCATAAGGCGATTACCCGGTTCTTTTATATAACACACTTTGTTGTGATGTTCTCTATCTCTTATGTCGATGGAATAAGGTTAGTTTTAGCTGTGTCAAGTGGCAGAAAGCTTGGTACACGACTAACGGTCGCCCAGGCTGTGTGACGGGTATACACCAGTCATTTTCATTATGGTCTCTGCTTATGCATTCCTACGTTACCTCGAAGTTTGACTGCAACAATCGCCACTTCATAATAATATAAAATGCTTCTTATATAAACAAGGATAAGGGTCATAAAGTCCAGCAAAGGTGCGATGAACGAACAGCTTTTTTCGAGCTCAGTTCCGAGGCTATTGTGTGTGCGTTGTATGCGCGAACGCATAGCTTGATTGCGCCACTTTCTTGGTTGATTTATTAAACAAAACGACCGGTTTTATGATTACACGGAAACTCGAGGTATGATGATAATAATATTAAGTTGCGAGGGACAAACGAGACGCGTCGAGAATGATTATAGACCTGGATCGATTAATTATACGAATTGTTTGAAGCGTTTAACAGCTGAGCAGAGTAGGTAATAAGACTTGAGTGCTAAAATTGCTCTTAAATAGGTCAGTTGTGTTTTAAATTAAAGATATCTTTGGTTCGATCTACCGACCAGTAATGTAAAGTACTTAACTATCACTTCACTTACTTCACCTACTGTCAGATTGGCTGCAGGACAAAGATCTTACACACGATGATCTTGAAGGGGAAAAGGATAAGACATACATTATATCCAAACTAGTTTGGATGATAGTGATCCAAGTTTAAAAAAAGTTCCTAATTCAAATCATACCAGACCAGCGAAACACATGATCTCAGGCGGTCAGCAGGCATTCATTCATCCATTTCGAGTAAGTTAGAGGCCAATAGACCGCCCAAAGGCTTCCGACATGGTCTAACGATTGAAACAACCGGGACCGACTGATCAGTCAGAACTGGTCAGAACATTCCACTTCCAATGAGTAAGAGAAAATATTTAACCGAAACCTTGTAACAGTTAATCGTTAGTAATTGTTATTCCTGGCAAAGGGCTTCCTGCATTTAGCACGTTACTCATTACGTCGTCCCGTACAATGGTGGGGAATTGAAACAAAATAAAGAGCTTGGCGCCATCCACTTTTAGCTGAACTTCGATTTTATCAGTGTATGCTGTGAATAAGTCACGTTTGTTGATTGCTGTTGGGTTTTATGGTCATTTGTAGAAGTATATTTGTATTCCCCATCTCGCTGAAGATATCAGTAGATTTGCCTTATAATTTACCTTACTATACCAAAAAGTGCTTTTTTTTTACTTTACCTAACTATATTTTACTTTTTAGGATTAGGAGGGTAAGGCGTAATTCAGTGAGACGAGACGCCTTTGCTCAGCAGTGAGACTGGCTAATACTATATTTATCTATTCCTTAGAATTAGATTGACATCTCATTACAATGAGATTATTTACAAGAAACTGAAAAGAAAGATGTCTGGCAAACCTTGTTAGTCAACCATTTGCAGGCAAATCATTTCTCTATATTTTTCCAGGTTAACTGAGTATACGTGCTTATTTCATACCAATATGTTTGCATGTAAGGGCAATCAACATTCACACATCCTTTCTTCGACACATTTCCTTGGAATAACAGAGGTATTAAAATGCAAGGCCTCATAAATCAAACTTTTATAACGGTAAAAAAGACACCAACCTACTTACTTGTAATTTGACTTCATCGGATCCGACCTTCAGCTTCGTACAGAAATCGGTTAACTTGGCAAAAACGCGGCAAATTGCCTTCTTTATACCATTCAGTTAATCTATGCTAATATTATGAAGCTGCAGTGTTTGTTTGTTTGTTTGTTTGAACGCGCTAATCTCAGGAATTAACGGTCCGATTTGAAAAATTCTTTCAGTGTTGGATAGTCCACTTATCGAGGAAGGCTATAGGCTATTTTTCATCTCGACATTCCTACGGGAACGGGCACAACACGGGTAAAACCGCGGGGCGCTGCTAGTGAACCCATAAAAGATTATGGCATAACGCTAAACCACTAAATATAATCTTTATTTTGCATACAACACAAAAACAGCCGCTTTGGGATCTCACGAACAATGAACATAATATTTACTTGAGGATCATTACATTATGTGATCCTTTTACTTACTAACCAGGTTCTTCTATGACCCAACCGTCCAATTATTTCCCCACTTGTCCTTAAAGACAATGACTAATACTCAACCGCTCTTTCTTTGTTATTTTGCGGTTAAATCTATTTTAATTAACGACACATGTTAATCTCTTGTGCATGAATTACCCGCGGTATAGTTTTAGACTTCTTTGTTTGGTTTAGTAGTTATTATTGCTATTTTTATAATGGTAAATACGCTTCGTGGTTCGCCTGCGATAAGCTGTTTCCGTATAGGATACTAGCAGAGCCCCGTGGTTTTACCCGCGTTGTGCCCGTTCCCATGGGAATTATGGGCTGAAAAATACCCTATAACCTTCCCGTTGAATGTGGCTATCTATTACAAAAATAATTATTCAAATCGGACCGGTAATTCCCGAGTTTAGATCGAACATACAAACAACCATAGCATTATAGTAGACGCGGTTAGCATTCTATATGAAGTAATATTTTATTAAATAACAGTAGCTTACTAACAAAGTAAATAAAACTTAAAGTGTTATGTGAAAGTCGTGCGCTCGCCAAAAAACGGTTCAATTTGTATGAAAATGTCATTACATATTTGTTTTGTGTCGTCAACAAGATATGTACTTTCAAGGTTGTCTCTTGGCTTGTGTATTTTGATGAATATGAATTTTTATACAACTTTAACTTGTCTTAAAAGTAGAGATCCTGTAATATTCCACTATTGAATAAAGATGTCACTGAAGATATCAGTACAAGAGACTTAATCACTCCGCTGCGTTTACCTACTGCGGTGATGTCTAACCCGAGCCATGTTTGAAAAGTCAACTTCATTCTTTTAGAGTAGGTTAGTGGCCAACCCTGGTGTCGGAGTTTTGAGACCGCTTCTGACATGGTCCGACGACTAAAACAATCGGGACCGACGGATTAACGTGCCCTCCGAAGCAAAAGTAAACTGGAAACTTTGTATAATTTTGAAAATGCTACGGGCGATGATTCAAACATCCAAAAAGGTTGGTTCTCGTTATCAATGGTTATCGTTATCACGCGCCCGTCTACGTGTGTCTACGTATTATTCCAGTGTTATATCGCAATAAACACTTGACATTTGATAAAATTGTATTCAAACTATGTGCATTCGTCATTTAATAATTTGAGGAAAATTTGCTTTTGTGAAACGCCGCCGTTGAAATATCGACAGGAAATAAGTATATACTGAGATATACTGCCTCATGGATGCCCATTCTACCTTTTCAGTTAACGAATTTGGAGATACATCGTACATGGATACTCTAACTACTCCTATTTTCGATTAACTATCGACTGTGTGCTGAATTTAATCAGTCGTTTATCCGTTCATCAGTTTTAATATTAAGGACATCGCTCATCTATCGCCCTGGGAGTCCCAGGACTCGCCTTGTGGGTCCACCCGCTTTACGCGACGTCATCGTACTCTATCCTTCATTTTGTATTCTTTATCTCCATCTCTTTTTGACTCACGGGCAGCAGGTACGTTAGAAAGAGTAACTAACTTCTACCCCAGTTTTTGGGCTGTTTAACTCAAATCTCTTGCGTATTACGCAAATTCGTAATTTCCAAAACAAACTAGTATTATATTTTAAGTTAATCTTCCTTTACCAATTAGTTAGTTAATCAAAAACCTTGTTATTCCGAATCCATGACATTACCAATAACACTTTCACAGCAACTGCTCTTTTAAACTTTTATCACCTTAAAAGGATTATAATTAAGAGTAATTTGTACTTTCGAACCAAATACTTCGAAGAAAAGAGATTTAAAGCAGTTCTTTACAATTATGTTATTCAATATTTTATTACAACACAATAAAAATGTTTCCAAGTGACATTTACGTCAATTTTATGGAGAATTTTTAGTATCGAAGATAAAATACGATTTCGCTGTTTTCTCGGAATGGGTGCGAGTTTGATAAGTTTTAATAGATACCAAAATACTTATTTATAATCTTATCAATATCAGTACCCCGCTGTTTTACCCGCGTTGTACCCGTTCCTGTAAAAATTTTGGCATGAAAAGTAATCACAAACTAATCTTGAATCAATCTGTGTTGGTGAAAACCACATGAAAATTCGTTCAGTAGTTTTTAAGAAAATTAATTACAGACAGACAGCTTTTGGAGACTTTATTTTATGGTACCTATGTACAGATAAATAAATAACATTAATTCGAATTTCCTGTCACAATACATTATTTCGTCAATTGCACAGACGTAGATTACGCAAAAGTAAAATTGAACCTTATACAACGTTTAATCAAATGGTTACTCCTTCTAGAAAACTATCTAAGTGCACAACCTAATCAAAATTCATCCAATATCTCTCTGTTCATTGAAAATCGTTCCGTCCGTTTAATTCCGGCAAACGCACAATGAATAACAATCTTTACTCCAAGTCCAAGGTGCCTTAAATAGCCCACGGAATGTGTATTAATTAAACATTTATTATTGTTATGGATGGCCAAATATGTGAACATCATTGTTCTTTAGCTTATTTAGAAGACAGCTAAATTAAACTTGCAAATTGGGTGTAGTTATTAGATAATAAACTCCATAGCTGAAACAAAAGTATAGTTTTTAGGCATAGCTTTATAGCTCAGTTAGTTAAATCACTTTTTAAGTAGTTAAGTCAGTTTAAACTATTCCGAAAGTCGTAAATTCTAAATGCTAATAAATTGATCCAAATAAAAAAAGAAAACAAATGAAATGTCAACAAATGTCAAAACAACGCATTCGAAATTTAAAAATATAACTGCAGCACGTGTCCGTTTGAGATCTAATTTTAAAACTAAGGGTAAGAATACACTGGAGCTTACTTTTATTAGAACAATCTCCATTTCTATTTTACAACCTTGATTTCTAATACCATCGGACGTATTAATATCTATCTCATTTTACCGAAAGACACGACGGCCTAAAAGCATAAAGTAAGTCTAATCACCAATAGAGCAAGCAAAGCAAGCCAGGAAACAAAATGACAGACTCACAAAGATAGAGCATAAAGTAGAGCTCTTGCAGTAACGTTACACAATGTGAAAGAAGCATCAAATGCTCGATAACTTGCTCCAGTGAACACTCATCCTAACTTAAATATGGCCGATTCATTGTGCATTAGTTCAATGCAAATGGAATAAAATAATATTTATGGTGTTGAAGCAATGTTATTATTCTGCCTCCGTAAAGGAAAGGTTTTACGTAAAGGTTTTACGATTATGAGCCATAAGATGGGATTTACTTTATTGTCTTATGGAGTTATTGAATATGTAGGTTGTAGTTGATTGTTCGGCCCTTACTTGGATGGGTGTAGGTTACTTGATAGGGGCATTTCTATCTGAGCGCTACCGTACTTCGAAGGATACGTAAAATTGTCGGTTCCGCTTGTTTCATTGTAACACCAAGTCGAAGGCCATTACTGTTACTGTTAGCCTGTATCATCCCATTGTTGGGCAAAGGCCTCCCCCCATTTCCGCCACTCTTCTCTATTCGAAGCCACCAGTTGCCAGTCCCTCTTGTAGGCGTCCAGTTCGTCCCGCCACCGCCTGCGCGGTCTGCCGCAACGCCGTCTTGCTGTCTCCGGGCGCCACAGAGTGGAAATTTTGGCCCACAGCGTGTCAGGCATGCGGCAGACGTGACCAGCCCAATCCCATTTCAGCTTAGCGGCCTTTTCACCTACATCGTCGATTTTAGTTCGGGAGCGCAGCATAGGCGGTCTAAAAACTAGCAACACCAGGGTTTGACCACTAAGGTTAGTTGAGTAGGTATTCAAACTTAGTTGATTAACAAACCAAGCACTTTTGTATTGAAAGTAATCGTAGATCGAAGACTTATAGACTAATACCCCAATAATCAATCGCTACATAAATAAAGCAGTCTCTGAATTCCGCTGTTACGAAATTTACTTACTTACTAAGACTCTAATTTTATAGTTAAACTTAATCCTAGTTCACGAGTTCAACTGATATCAAATCTACAAAATTAATTCTCTCTAACCGAGTTCAGTTGATCGTGGTTCGAGAGAGAAATGACGAATTTGGATATAATCGAGCCCGTATCTTACTAAAGTATAAACACTGCCTAAGATCTTTCCTACCTATGTTATACAACACAGAGATTCGCAACACTACCCCGGGCGTATAATTTTAAACCCATATCTGGATCATACATCCTAAGCAAATTATATATCTGTGGTCGCCGATAAACGCTACACCCAAATATGGAATCTACTGGATCTGGTTTATTATTCAACCACTTAGGTAATCTGACTGTTCTAGTCAAGCATTCGATTTCTTTAGAAGCGGAGGGAGATGTGGGGATCTCAATCGAACAATCACAGCCCATTACGAAAAGATTTTGACAATGTTACAATGTCAATGCATTCTTCTTCATCGAGTGGATGGTCAACCTGACCAATCCTGGTGTCAGAGTTATTGAGCCGCCAAAGGCCTGTGACATGGCTCATGTAACGACTACTATTCGTAGAGAGTAACCGAGACCGACGGCTTAACGTGCCCTCCGAAGCATGGAATCATCTTACTTTTCGGGCAATCAGGTGATTCAGCCTGCAATGCCCTAACCAAACTGAGGAAAGTCTCACAAAGAGATTTTTGTGAGATATTGTCCCCACCGGGAATCGAACCCTCCAGATCGTGAGCCGGGCGCTCAAACCACAAGTCCACGGAGGCTGTTAATGCATTGTGATTGGTCGCGGTTCAGCTCTGCACAGCTCCGCTCCGCTTCAGTGCAAACGCACCTTAACACTGTCATTACGTTATACTATAAATTAACCGACAATATTGAATACTTCTGTTATAAAATGGAAATGACTTTATAAGGAAGTTTTAATTTTATATCAGTCTGTTGTAAATGTCAAAACGTTTAATAGTTAATACTAGCTGCGCCCCGCGGTTTTATCCGCATTGTGCCCGTTTCCGTGGGTATTTCGGGACTTTTATACATGAAAACCTTCCTCTTGAATCACTCTAGGTATTAAAGAAAACCGCATCAAAATCCGTGCAGTAGTATTTGAGTTTATAGCGAACAGTCAGACAGACAGACGCGGCTGGAGACTATGTTTTATAATTTATGAAGTGATTAGTCTAAGAATGTTGGCGCCATGTTCTTACTACACAATGTAATTGAAATAATGACCGTTTATTTTAAATAAGGCCCGGATAACCTATAAGGATATTGATAAAGGTGCAATTTGACAATCATGGAGATGTTAGTTTTTTTATATATTTTTAACTCCTGTGCAAAAACAAGAGTGTACGAGTATATTAAAAGTGTTACGCGTGAGTCATTACGATATTGTAATTTTTAATTAAAATTAATTCACCCACTTTTTATCCATTACATCCCACCACTCGTTTTTTTTCTCCCTAGAAGGTATTGTCTTCGGTCAGAAAATCCGCCATATTCGACATTAGTTCACATTGAGTATAGGACTTGGCTCCGTTTTGAGATCACCAACACGCAGTAGGCAAGCGTGGTGATTACGCATAATCATCCTCACTGTACTGATATCTTCGTTGAGATGAGAGACCTTTGCCCAGCAGTGGGACATAACAGGCTTATACTTTTTTTAAATACTTTACTTGTAACAAGAAAGTGTTTCCGTCTTGTGACAGGTTTCAATGAAAAGTAAGTGTAACTAAGTGATTTCTACTGAAAATATGTAGCTAATAGATCGGATATTTAAAAAATAAGTAGAAACTCAGCTCAATGTACCATAATATTACTAAGTAAGTGTTGAATGAACGATAATATTGACATTAAATGAGAATATTGTCGGTAACAACACAATGGATATATAATGTGAACTGGTCTGCCTATGTACTTGTGGTATGAATTTAACTCAAGTGACTTAAATATTTTGTAAACATAGCCTTGCAATAAGATAAAGGAACCATTTCCTGAGGAATTTACAAGAAAGTACAATTATATTATTTTATACTTAACAAGCAGCGCCCCGGGGCTTCACCCGCGTTGTGCTCGTTCCCGTGTAAATTTCGGGAAAAAAAATAGCCTATAACCTCCGTTGAATGTGGCTATCTACTTTATTGTGGCTATCTCTTGTTTGTTTGTTTGTATGTTCGGGGTAATCTCAGGAATTATCAGTGCGATTTGAATAATTATTTTTGTGATAGATAGCCACATTCAACGGGAAGGTTATAGGCTACTTTTCATCCCGAAATTCCCACGGGAACGGGTACAACGCGGTGAAACCGCGGCGCGGCTATTCAATATATTTACATAGCTATAAAATAATGACCATATTGGTTGCTTTCAGGCGGTCTAAAAACGACAGCAGGGTTGACCATTCATAAATGGACGTCCCTGAATGTGGCACTATGACAATATAAAGAGTATTGTAATATATCTATCTACGTTGGTTTATTAAGTTCGTTAACCCTACAACGTCCAGGTGTCCATTTTATACACGAGAGGATGGTCATTAACGCTTTACGTGCCATTTGTAGCAACGACGAACAGTCGTAAACTATTCTCTTCTTAACCACGCTCGTAAACCTGAGACTTCAACAGGTTATTATTTGTTGATTAAAAGTTTGTTTCAAATAATAAATATCGCCGTCTCAAAATCAGTGCTATTCTATTTTATAGTCCAATGGCATGTGTTAAGTGTTTGACTTATTCAGAAGAACTTCAGCAGAGAAGAATTGTTAAGCTGGTTATTAACTTATTATAGTAGTTTATGCAACTGTCATATAATGAAGGGTATTAAAACACGAGTGTGAGTTTACTATTATGAAACTCGCTGCGCTCGTTTCATAATAGTAACGAGTGTTTTAATACCCGTGTTATATGCAGTTGCATACACTACTTTATCTTCACTAATGCAATTAATCAAACAACAAGAGTAAAAGCTGACAATAGTTTTTCACGCGTACGTAATATTTCAGGATTTAATAATTTAATTGAATCAATGCTTTTTACTGTAGTTGGCAACACTATTTTAACAATTGACATTTCAATCACTGTACTCCGTCTGAATTTTTCTCCTCTAAGCTACGTTACATAATGAATGGTTTAAGATATAAATATAGGTAATTCGATTCACCTTTTGCCTGTTCTATTCAGGTCAGGTTTATTGTTTGCTGTAGAAGGTCGCAGTGGCGCCATCTGTCCTGGGTCAATCGGGACATAAAAGACATGTCATTGATACAGTCGCGTATTTAAGGGTTAATTAGATTCACGTTTTAGGTTTATAATGAAAAACTTTTTTACCGAAAAACCGACTTTAACCAGGATTTTAAGAGAAACCCCACTAAGAAGGCGCCATTATGTAAGCAAACAAACCTATGCCGAAAAAATTTTATGGAATTCGGTTAATATCATAAACGAAGTTAGTAGTTAAGGTACGATTCCACCAAAACAGTGTGCAGCACATTTGCTTACAAACATTTTGTGCAAAACTCCAGCAGTGCAGGTACTAAGCTGGTATCGCATTTGGCTTCCATCTCCACTGGTAAGGCTGTGCGTAACTTTTACAGTTTCGCACAGTTCAGCATATTTGTGCGCGAACATGTACACTGAGCAGAGTTTCTGGCGATGACAGTTCACTAGTTAATATGGACGGCCAGGAAAACGTAGTGCTTTGTGCTGCAGCATGTGTTTTACTGTGTAGTCTGCTTATAAAGAAAAAAAGAAAGAAACCGCGATGTTGGGTGAGGCCTTTACTACAGCGACGGAATGAAGAAACGAATAGGTTAAGAAATTAAAAAAGATCAAAAAATTTGGTGGTTTTAAAAATTTCACACGTATATCTTGCGAATATTTTGAGTTGCTGATCAATGCAACTATTCCTTTTATTGCTAAGCAAGATACCAACTACAGAAAATGTGTTCCTGTTTCAATAAGTCTTGCAATCACATTATACCTAATAATATCCGGAATTCATAATAATATCCGGATAAAGTGATTAATTTATCACATTGTCTAGATAATTTAGTTATTATATAATAATATTATATAGTAATTTTGTTTATAGTAATTTAATAACTATTTAATCACAATGTGTATGAATACATATAACACAATAATTTAAGAAAATAAACATTTACAATGTACCTACCTGTTCATTTATTTCGTCGTATGAGTTCAAACTGGCGTTCGGGGCATCCCTTCCATGAAAGAAGTTCAAATATGCATAAGCAAACCATTTTGGCTTATATATATCTAAAATCCCAGAACCTGAAGATTTTGAGTCCGCGATTTTCTTCTTTTCTCTTCGGTATTGAGCCAAAATAATCTTCCATTTTCTCATTACCTCAGTCGAGTCACAATTGAAGCTTTGCGCCAACTCTTGAGTGGCGTCATGTTTTTTGTTTTTATTTTTATAATCACTGTGACTAGAATCCCACAGCACAGGATAAGTTTCAATAGCTTGAATAAATTTAATAATTTTATCATTCGTCCAATCCATATTTAATTTGGTGAATTAAAAATGTACGCGCACAAATAAATGTTTTCACTCCGGTAGCGGAAGCAAGACTGAGTTCGTGAACAACAGGTCGACGCGAGTCCACTGCGCGCGCACATGCAGGCTAATGTGCGCGAACATATCTAGAATGTTCGTGCACAATTTGTTATTGTATGCTTTAATGAGTCGACCAGAATAAACATTTGTGTCGCACAATGTGCATTGCAGTGCGGCACAGTTCGGCACACTGGTGGAATCACATCTTTATGATATGAAGTACCTAATCAAACATAAGAAAACCTAGATTTTTGAATTCGGTAACAAAAAGAAACTTCTTTATAATTGCATTTTAGCGCCTTCTAAATAAGAGAAACTTTTAATAACACTTCAAATAAACTTAGGAGTGGGCTGTTCATTTAATTTCACAATTCGTCATAAAGAAATAAAATCTTATCATTATGATTTACTTGTTGCATAAAAGTAATTCGTCAAAATCCCACGTAATTTTTACGAGACAATTAAATAAGCAAGTACCTCGTAAACTTCAGTTATATCCAAATAAGTCTGCTTTTGACTACTGACTACTGAAAATAGGTATATAAAATAAACGGGAAATGCGACCAAGAGACATTTAAGACCGTTACTTTATGAAATCTTAGGCGGTACTCCAACAGATCAATTTAATTAAAGCATTATCAAATCCCGTCCAAGTCGCATCGAGTCACATGTACCAGTAATTCATCAGTAGCATCTAATCACGTGATCCGATGCCACTGCTTTCATTCACGCTCAAACTTATCTGTGCAAGTGCTCTAGAATTACATTTCACCTTACTTTCGCTATGCTTAGCGTAGGAAACCATTAATTAGTTCCACACAGTACTTAACTAGAAGAGCAATTAAATAGATTATAGTATTTCAACACGTCATTATGCGCATCTGATGACTGATATCTTGAATCTTTGCATGACGACCGATTGGTTTGTATTATCACTACATAGTAGGTATAAAACAAAGTCGCGTCTGTTTGTCTTCTGTTTGTCTGTTTGTCTGTATGCTTAAATCTTTAAAATTACGCAACGGATTTTGATGCGGTTTTTTGTAATAGGTAGAGTGATTCAAGAGGAAGGTTTTTATGTAAAAAAAATCCCGAAATTCCCACGGGAACGGGCACAACGTGGATAAAACCGCGGAGCGCTGTATAAAATAAAGTCGTCTCTGTTTCGTGTCTGTTTGTATTTTTGTCTGTATGCTTAAATCTTTAAAATTACGCAACGGATTTTGATGCGGTTTTTTGTAATAGGTAGAGTGATTCAAGAGGAAGGTTTTTATGTAAAAAAATTCCCGAAATTCCCACGGGAACGGGCACAACGCGGGTAAAACCGCGGGGCGCTGCTAGTAGATTATATATTGTTGTTCCATAAACACGCTCAGTTTTTGTGGTACTTTCATATTCTCATATCTATCGAGTTGGATTGGTCCAGTCAAGTAGGTATACTATAAAGCGAATTAACAAGGTGCGAGTCGCCGCTCACACGCATGCTTAAGGGTCTAGACAGACGGACTGCAATTCAACTGCAATCCGACTGCCAAATGGCAGTTCAGATGCAGTTTGAATGCAGTTGGCTCGACTGCAATCAAACTGCACGTCGACGGGCAGTTGGCGTGCAGTTGGATTGCAGTCTGTCGTTTTAACTGCACTCAGACTGCAATCCAACTGCACGCCAACTGCCCGTCGACGTGCAGTTTGATTGCAGTCGAGCCAACTGCATTCAAACTGCATCTGAACTGCCATTTGGCAGTCGGATTGCAGTTGAATTGCAGTCCGTCTGTCTAGACCCTAATGTATACCTATTGCAAGGTAGGTATACCTACCTATTAGGTATCCATTTTGTGTTTTTAAAGTTAAACATTGAACTTACTTTTGTTTGGATCGGTGGAGGTACTAATCCTAAAAAGTTCATTTCGTGGAAATACCACAAAGTTGGTGTGTAGACGTCTTCCGAGTCTGATTCACTCTGTTTCGATGACTCCACCTTGACAATAATATTGATGTAATTATTATAACATTTTAGTAATCATCTTACAAACTGTGCCCCTAAAATAAACATGCCTACCTACTTATAAGGAAAAACGCGTAAATAAGTCGTATTGTTATGTACTTTTCCCTTTTTTCGGAAAATATAATGTTTGAAATGTTTGAATTCTGAACTGTAACACCCCGTATAAGGATCACAAAAAGAATTCGCAACTAAAAAAAACTAGGTGTGCAATTAATCTATTTTATCTTAGCTCAACTCAGACAACACAGCCCTCTAGGGCTCCTAGTAGGCTCTAGGCCAGCTCCATTTATTATTAAAATCCAAATAGGCCAGTCTTCTCAGTCTATTATCATTCGCACAACCCTTCACTCCACAGCTTCACTCAACACTCAATCAAACATCAATAAATTAAGACTTAAATGTGATTAATACTCTATATTTGATATTATTTGACATTGACAATGACATTGTAGAAAAAAAATGTGACAGTTAACACATTCTTTTGGTGCGTAAAGTTGCTAGAATTAAGTATCTCTGTTCAATTTTCTTTGCTAACTCCATGGTCAGTTTGTCTCGTGCGCGGCGCGCGGCACACTGTCACCATTTTTATAGGCTGTGGATGAATGAAATCTAACCTAAATTGGATACAATTTAGCAATGTTGACAAAATGAAAAACTATATTAATAATTCTGTAAGATGACTCAAAAACTATGTATCAAAGCAGTACTCATGCTTGAACCATGGGCTCACCTTTCTCCACTCCCTATAGTACGTCGTTTTTAAATTCTCAATTTTTTTCTTTAAAGCTTTTAGGTTTGCGTTTTTGTCATAAGTTAAGTAGGTTTGCAACAGCTTATCAAATCCTTCTTCTCGCATAATCTTGTTATAATAGTTTTTGTCGTTTTTATCATACAAAAAAGGCATATCTCTGTACTCTCGGATTACTTGCAACAGAACTTGTTGTCCATTTATTCTTTCCGCCATTTTGTTTTACGTTCTCCCTCGCGTAGCCACACAACACGACCGACCCTAACAAAGCGTGGCCGCCGACTGGTTGGTTGGTTGGTTGGTTGGTTTGCACACATGCCTAGATTGAACCGTCCTAAATGGTCTCCCTAATTAGGATGCTAAATTGTTTCGATTATTTGGAGCCATATTTTTTTCTTATCTATGATAATTAATACTAATCATAAAGCATTTTTTTTATAACGAACGTTTATAACGAACGAGTCATGGCGGAACAACTACTTTAGCGAGCAATGCGATTACACTCTTGTATATCAGACAGAGACGATTTAGGAATGCGATAGGTAGGGCCCTAAATATTATTACTAACGATCGAAACCGGTCTACCCTACCTGTGATTGCGGCGACTGTTTTTTATTTCTTACTTGTCCCTAAATTTCAGAGTAAATATAAAGTCAGTACCAAGATAGTATAATGTTTTGCTGCAAATTTTTTTTTTTGCTATATTCGGTTATGTCTGTTAATGTTACAAAGCCAAAATTACTAACATCGCTATAGTTCGTATGAGACCAACCATGCCGCGCGTAATTTGGTCGAGGTTTAAAAAAAATAATTACTTAATAATGGTCGACCGGCAACTTGCCTTATTGTACTTTTATAGCAGTATATGCACCGACCGTGCTATGTGTTAATAAAATAAAAATGCTAGAACGACACTTATCTAAGTCGAAATTGTTACATTCTTTAACGGCTGTACAATAAATGTAAATGTTACATAACATTTACAGTTTCAACGTGCAATAAAGACACAAAGCACTTAGTTTCTTCTAGACATTTTGAGGTTATGACTCACACCTTCCAAAATTCGTTCCATTGTGTGATCTGATTCAGATAACACTTTCATTTTCGTTTAACTCTTTTTGCTTATAATAACGTTTAACTAAATGTTTTGTCGAAACAGCTGTGGCGGGACCGTTATTTATTCTTTTTGAGCTGTAATTACTGTTATTAGACAGACCTAGGTCATGCCAACTTTTTAGCCTCTCTCTCGATTTCTTAATTTAATGGTCTAAATTTGAGAAGCTTCTGAATAATAATCTAATATAGGCACCCTTAGTACCTACCTATTAAAACATAGCGGCGTTATGAAAACTTTGTATATGCATAGGTACCCAAAAAGAGTACCCAGAACAATAAAATAAACTGTAACGTGACCTTTAGCCACCGCCTGACTACTTCCCAGTGAATTGTATCATATTTGAGTGTACTCTGACCAAGCCTGTTCTCACAATGGACAGGATGCGATGCGGTGCTGTTCACCGCGTGAATCCGGCGCGAGGACTGACCTGGTGTCGGGTGACAGTTGTCTGTATGGAGAATTAGCGGTTATTAGCAGGACTGGACTAAACATTGTTTGGCATAATAATGCGAGGCGAAAAAAGTACGAACTGGACTTTGATTGAAATTGCCAGGCGAAAAAAGTAATTACTATTGATGATGATGGGTTCAAACTTAAAATCTGTTTAATAGTAGTTTATGCAACGTCATATAAAGAAGGGTATTAAAACACGAGTGTGAGTTTATGAAACGAGCGCAGCGAGTTTCATAATAGTAACGAGTGTTTTAATACCCGTGTTATATGCAGTTGCATACACTACTTTATCTTCACTATTTAATGCAATTAATCAAACAAAATTTTAAAAACAAAACACATTGCGAAACATTAAATTCACGCGTAGGTACGTGTATTGTCACAGTGAACTTGCCGCCATTAAAATCTAACCAATGAGAGCGCAGCTGCGCGTAGGGCCAATCAGGAGCGAGCGAGATCTTACCAAAGAGTTTTGTGTATGTAGTTTCGACGAAGTTTTCACGTATAACCCAACTATTTTCAAAAGCCAGCCTAATATCAAAATTTTATACAACTAGTATGAGGATTTTGACATAAGGCTCGCCAGGTTAATTGGTCGCGTTATAATGATGTTATAATGTTAAATTATAATGATATTATAACATCATGTGCAATTGCTTAAATTGAGTGTTTTAGTTGTCTGTGCTATAACAGTAGTAATTATAAGTCAAGTATTGGAATCATAAGTAGAATGTTACAACATTAGTGTAGATAAAATATATTATTCCAACCATCCATATAGCTATCTAGTTTCATAATCATAACGTTCTAAAATCTTGATGAATGTTGTTTTTGACTTATTTTTTGTTTTGTTTCAGTCGTGGTGGACGTGGACAACCGGCCAGTCTGTGTGGAAATCTGTGATACTGCGGGGCAGGTGGGATATACCTTCATTTGTTACTTAGCAACGCACTAGAAAAAAAATGCAAAATGCAACCCTGACTGAACATATTTTCTTTAACATGTTAGGGACAGTCTCGATCTTGACCTTTATCTATGAATATCTCTTTCTTACTATTTTTCTTCTAGTCGCTATTCAATGCACTAAGTTGTTAGTACCAAAGTATACAAAAATCAAAAGGCTTCTGTTCTGTTTGTAACGCAAGTTTGCAAAAACGCAAGGGTTAAAAATAAAGTTATTTTTGGCTAAAGACGCAACTGATAATTAAGTAAATAGTGTGTTATCTCTATTGGCAAATAATTTAGTGACGATTCTTTCCAAACCATTGCCTAAGCAAATATTCTTACTTTAAGCGGGATTTACATTACGAAACTAGTTTCATGCATGATGAAACTAGTTTCGTGAAACTAATTTCAGCACATGTGAAACTACTTTCGTTTAAATTATAGTGTCGTGAAATTATCAGTATCGCGGAGATAATGGCCCTGTCAATATCATAGCTATTGCTGCTGCTGTCTTTGAAATGATGTCGCGACACTAGTTTCGCGTCGCATTTACATGATGAAACTAGTTGCATGACACTAATTTCACCTAAAAATCGCGCAGGGCACGAAACTAATTTAGTTTCACGAAAGTAATGCATGCATTACGAAACTATTAAATTACACGTGAAACTGTTGTTAAAACTAATTTCACGAAATTAATTTCATGCCACTAATTTCGTAATGTAATTTAGGCTTTACTTAGGTATCTATACGAACGACGATGTTTTATTGTCATTATTTGTTTAATATTACCTACCTAGTACTGACTAGGTATGTTTTCCATAACACAATCTAACTATCATTGCCTATGATTATGTAAACAATTAATTAGGAAAGTGTATCTACTTAGCTACGAGTATATTTACGAAGTATGTGATTAATAAAATAAAAAGAGGCTACGTGAATATAGAAAATTGGATTGGGTTAGCCTAACTTCTTTTATACGCATAACTACTTAGTATCACAAAACATACAATTAGGGCCTCATAAACGCTGATTAACAGCACTTTAGCTACTAAATGTTTTGTCCCTTTCCGACACACGCTATTTACTAAAGAGTAGAAGAGACAAAACACTTTAAGCAGCATTTATGAATAAAACGTTTAGAACATTGGAAGAAATATCTAGGATTCCTACCCTATGGTACCTAACTATTAAGGAAACATTACTGAGCTAAGCTCTCGTATATGAAAACCTTGTAGTTTAGAGATAATTAAAAAATCCTACCATACCAATTTTAAGGCTAGATCCCACCTTTATAGGGACTGTTACCTATATCACATCACCTAAGCAGGTGGTAAACTTCAAAGACACGTATGTCCATATCCATAAAGCCAACCACCTTCGCAACATCAGGTAGAAAACGGAGAAACTGTGAGAACCTTATTGTTGAATGTAATGCTATTAAAACACTCCCGATCAAATCTACACGACTCCATTCAGACTGCACGTGTTTTTTATGGAAATATCAAAATATTGTCATTTTTCTGTGTGAAATTGTACGACAGATGTGTATGTTTAATGTGAGAAACACGTATGTTTGTATTATAAGTATTTATACGTCAGTCTGTATGTTATATCATCTATGTACCTATTTAAACTAATATTATAAAGAGGTAAAATTTGTAAGTTTGTTTGTTTGTATGTTTGAGCTAATCTCGGGAATTACCAGTCCGATTTGAATAATTCTTTTTGTAATAGATAGCCACATTTAACGGGAAGGTTATATGCTATTTTACATGGTAACGGGCACAACGCGGGTAAAACCGCGGGGCGCTGCTAGTTCATAATATAGTAGGTAGACAAACATAGACTCTATAGGTGGGAAAATGAAATGTTTATAACGTAGGTATATTCACCTGCCAACTAATGCGGGTACTTGCGTAATAAGATAATCGATTAATGTTTTCAACGGAAAGTTCAATGTTTCTAACATTTTTGGTAAGTTGTTGATCTTTATAAGATTTGTAAAGTGGACGTCAGTGTATATGCCTACGCTTTTATTAAGAAAACTAACTGTTTATGACTAGTTAATAGAGAATACAGAGGCGCCTAGTTATATAGAATTTATTTATATTCAAGTATTCATTCCTCCTCACTGTACTATCTTCAGTGAGATGAGATCCCTTTGCCCAGCAGAAGGACATTACAGGCTAATATTTTTATAAAAAATATTCCCATAAAAATGATTAACCCTGTCCTACCCGTGAAGTAGTTTTTTCAGGAATTTCAATTCTTGAACTTAAGTACTAGTTGATTTTGGTAGTCAAATTAAAAACAAAAATTTCCAACTCTGATTTTAAAAACAAAAGCTTAGTATTTTATTACCATATTTTTAATATGAATGAGATTCTAACTCGGTATCATACGCACGTGTCCACAATAAAATTAAATATGAAAGTGAAAATTGACGTTTGCGTCATAAACGCTGTAGTCTATGCCAGTGAGAGATTTCTCTATGGAATAGGCAGCCCAACAAGCGATGATACTTGTGAATATTCATGACGTTATAACGAAACACTCGGAAAACGTAATTGGTCGTTGCAAATTCAATTTATCACTACATAGTCACTACATAGTATAAAACAAAGTCGCTACTTTTGTCTGTTTTTTTGTCTGTATGCTTAAATATTTAAAATTACGCAACGGATTTTGATGCGGTTTTTTGTAATAGGTAAAGTGATTCAAGAGGAAGGTTTTTATGTAAAAAAATTCCCGAAATTCCCACGGGAACGGGCACAACGCGGGTAAAACCGCGGGGCGCTGCTTATCACTTATAAAATAAAGTCGTGTCTGTTTGTCTGTCTGTATGCTTAAATCTTTAAAATTACGCAACGGATTTTGATGCGGTTTTTTGTAATAGGTAGAGTGATTCAAGAGGAAGGTTTTTATGTAAAAAAAATCCCGAAATTCCCACGGGAACGGGCACAACGCGGGTAAAACCGTGGGGCGCTGCTAGTTTTAATTAATGGATTAAGAGATGGTGAAAAATGTAGTAATTTATGTTACATTGATCTAAGTAATTTTATATTTTTACTGCTTTTGTCACGAAAGCGAGAAAAACTGACTTTAGAAGATAACGCTTAATATGTATGAGATGCTCTTCGTTTTGAATAAAATAGTTCTAGAATAGAAGGTAATGTTTAGTAAGACATGCTCTTTAATTTAATCACAATAAATGATTTAGGTATTCAATAGACAAGTTTAATCTTGGATAAATAATAAGATGGCCATTTAAGGCAGTCCATTACCGCGCAAAAGTTTGATTTGACATTCGATGGTCAAATCTACAGCTACAGAATACAGACAACTAGGTACATTCAAATATTTCAAATGTTGCCATTTACAGAAGGTTTACGCAATATTGCAGTGTTGGTTATTAAATAAGTATTTGCTGTGCGCCTCTGTTTGTTGCGCTTGACTGTCCTACTCGTACGAGCTGGTAGTTAAGTTTTGTCAACTTTCACCCATGTTGACACTATGGTAGGCACTTCAGTATTCACACCTCAATTTGCTGGGCATTAGGTTTGTAAGTTGATGTAAGATGTTTATTAGTGGTTAATAACTTCGTGCTTTTGTAAAGATAAAATTTAATGAGAATTATAGCTTTGATTACGGAGTCGTTAATAGACTAGATTTGTTAGTCAGACTAAGAGCGGATTGCACAAAAACTATTAAATCAATTCAGTACCTAAATATGTATAAGAAACAAAAGCTGTCCCTTCAAAATTGAACTTTATAGTGCATCAAATAGAACACCATTTCAAACGAACGTCATTTGTTTTTAAAATAAGTTTAGGCCTTTATCAAAATAAGAATCTTTGTGCAATTCACCCTTAATAAATTAATTGCAATGAGTAGATAGCCTAGGTGCATTGCTGTGTTTTTGTTATTCTCTTACTAGATAGACAAAGCCTAGCATAAATCCAAATACGGTGTGTTTGTACGTATATTTTCTATTTGAGTATTTTTACTGGCTAGGTTTGGTATGTTTGTAGATATTTTCTCTTAAGTATTTTATCGTCTAAGTTTGAGAGGAAAAGTCTTAAAGATTTCTTCTTGGCGCCTACCTTTACCATTAACATATTAAGGAAAATGAACCTAGAGTGTCGTAGAGGAAAACCGTGCGTAGAAAGACCAGGAAAATATTTAAAAATCTTTAGTATTCATTATTAGTAGGACCATACCACAACCAATTTGCAAGTCCCAGCTATGTCTCCTGTGGTCCCGGGGCCCAGGTCAAACCCAGTATTTTGATAGTCTAGCCAGTCAATACAAATCCAACGTAAACATTTATTATGCCTAGAAAAGAAAACCTTTTTTCTTAACACGTAGACCGCCATAACGGACACCATGTGTCTGACAGTATGGTTTTACACGGGGCCGCATTATAAAATTAAAAATCTTCAAAATATCGTCGGTGGTTTTTATTTCAAATATTACCAGGAAATTACTCAAAAATAATAGGCGACTTACGGAAACAGCGATAAACATAATATTTTCTGAGATATCAAACGGCAGACACCAGTGTCCGTCGCGGCTTGTGGGAGCGTCCAACCGACTTTCCGTACGCAGGGGCCGCGCGGGTCACACTGTGCTGTGCGGGTCACACTGTGCGCGGGTCACACAAAAAATGATTATGTAAAAATATCATGGGCTTAATTCATTTTTCACAATTGGTATGTTTTTACGTAAATAAATAAATAAATAAATCTACTTGCTACATCATTTTTGGAATGTAACCTGTTGAAAAGCCCATAAATTCTAAGTCTTCTCGAATATTTGTGGGCCAAGTGGCCTGGTTGTTCTGTGGGGCCGCGCGGGTCACTTGCTATAGTAAAAATAGTCGAAACGCTGTCCGTCGGCCGGCTAGAGGATTCTGAATCGATCGAGGGCGTGCGGACACATGGTGTCCGACGCGGCGCCATGGACCTGACATATTGACGGTCACATGGTGTCCGCCGTGGCCCACCGTGGTCAACGTGTTAAGTATGTAAAGATGAAATAACTCCCCATCAAATATATGTTCAGGCGAGCATTAAGGTTTAACGTAACAAAAATCTACGGAAAGCCATTTCCTTATTTAAAAAAAATCCTTCTTCTAAAAACAAAACTCGTTGTATAAAAAAATAATCATCTATGTTTTTTTACTTTCCCAGGACTCGATGTCAGAGCTCCGCGAGCTCTGCTACCCCGGCACCGACGTGCTGATGCTGTGCTTCTCCCTCGTCCGTCCAGAGACCTTCAGATCCGTCGCCGAGAGGTGGACGAAAGCGGTCGCCAATGTGAACGCTCCTTTAATACTAGTGGGCACTCAGAGTGACCTGGTGCAGGACTCTAGAGTTTTACAGAATTTGAGGGTTAGTAAACGATTTTTTAAACTCCAAGTGGTTATTGCGAATTTTTAAATACTCACATTTATTTTATACTAGCCGCGCCCCGCGGTATCACCCGCGTTGTACCCATTCCCGCGGGAATTTTGAGATCAAATGTATCCCATGTGTTATTCTGATGTATAACCTACATTACTGTAAAGTTTCATCCAATTCCGTTCAGTAGTTTTTGCATGAAAGAGCAACAAACATACATCCATACATCCATCCATACATACATCCATCCTCACAAACTTTCGCATTTATAATATTAGTAGGATAGTAGGATAAACAATTCAATATTTTTGTCAATGTATACTTTAATAAGTATCCTTTTTAGTGTACTTTTTTTTTCTATATAAGTACAAAAAATAAAAACATAGTTGTAGTACCCACGGTGAATAACAACCTAAGGGTTAACTTTGTTTTTTTATTATTTTTCAGGCCCGTGGTGAGCATGTGATCACAGAGTTCGAAGCGAAAGCACTAGCGGCCAAGATCAACGCAGTCTACGTAGAAACATCATCAAAAACTAGAAAACAACTGAAAGATGCCTTCGACGCCGCCATCTTAGCGGGGCTGCCAGTAATAAATAACAAAAAATCATTTTGGAAAAGAATGTGTTGTATAAAATAATTAAAATTAATTTAATTTAATGTGGTTACTAGCAGTGCCCAGCCGTTTAACCTTCACAGGACCCGATCCCATATAAATACTGGTATAAAATTAGCCTATTTTAAGAATGTCCTTACCTTAGCTAACTTATACATAAATAAAAATATTTTCTTTTTCATATCCGACTGGTAGTAAATCTCTTCAGCTTATTGTATTAGCATAAATGTACTACTTAATTAAAATTCTATAGATGTGTATTTTTGGATTATTGTTGTGTACAGTAACTTATAGTAGGAGCTCTTGAAATCGACGGCCTTAACTAATCCTATTTTAATTTTGTATTTCTACTTCTTATTCCATCAGATATATTCAAATAAATCCCACTAAGTGCCTTTGAACTTAAAAGTCTCTCGATAATCGATAATTTTAATTTTAAATTAATAAAATATCTAAATGTTGCCTTTTTTAAATATGTGTAACTATTTACAAAAATCTTTACAATATAATTAAAGTTTATAGAATGTCAGGACTTTTGTTTTTAAATAGAAGTCCGATGATTCTACCACCCATGTTATCGCTTATCATAAATATTATTTTAAGATAAAATGTAATGTGTATATACGGCAATTAGTTTAATTCTAGTTAGTAAAATGTAATAATAATTTGATACTCAACTCGAACTGACTATAAAAAATAAAATTATTATACTATAATTATTTTATGTCACATTGACTTTTTATTTTTGACCTAGCTACATTAATATTACTTTACTGAATCTTCCTAAAATATCCATAAAATAGAAGATCCTTCAGATTTAACTGAAATTATACAGTCCTAGGTCCAAAACATGATAATTTACAATAGACTTGATAATTTACAATAGACCTTCATGTAAAAAAAACGATTGAATATAGAACCTCCTTTTTTTGAAATCGGTTAAATTAAAATGCACTAATAGTACCTACATACCTACTTAAACTGGTTTAGGCCCATCTCGTAGCCAGATTTGGTAGCTAGCTTCCAAATGGGAGAAATAATCCCGATTCGAAGCTGGCTACGAAATAGGAATTCGAAAGTCAAAGATTTAGGATTTTAACTAGTAAAAAAAAAAATAACCCTAACCTACCGAATAGATCGTTCCCATTTAGTAGCTAGCTACAAGATGGGAAAACACTTTTCTCATTTCGTAGCTCTCGGCAGAGAGTATTATATTCCTTGTTTCGTAGCTAGCTACCAAATCTGGCTACGAGATGGGCCTAACCTCTTAAACTCCATCCCCAACCTCTCTATCCTACCTCCATGTCAAAGATTACGTCTGTCATTGACAGTGACAGCTCTGACATTGTCTCTTATTACGAACTGTCAATGTCAAATATATTTAATTTCGATTTTCTCCGCCAAATCGAGCTTGTTTTGTGGTCTGTGATCGAGCTGTGTTGGTGCATGGTGCATGTTATGTTAATGTTATTCTCAATTCTGTTATAAATCTATTAAAAAAACTAATAAGCTGTAACAAAAAATGGCACAGGAATCTTTCGAAGACGTGGACATATCTAACATTATTGAAGATACAGATCAATACTTTACAAGCGACCATCGAATGTCTGAGATTACGGAATCTGAAAACATAAACAGTATTCCTAACTCTGAAGTCTTGGAACCTCAGGAGCCGGTGGCTGCGGAGAAGAGGCCAGCCCCTCAGAAACCAGAGGTTGTGAAGACTACGCAGCTTCCTTTCTCAAGGATAAAGAGTATTATGAAGATGGACCCCGATGTCGGAGTTGTTAGCGGTGATGCTGTGTTTCTAGTTACTAAAGCGACTGTAAGTATTAACTGGGAAATAATAAAAGTACCACTAGTTCCACCCTCAGTGTATACGGACCCTAAGAAATCGGTATGGTATCCAATGTCCATTTTTATGATCTTATGAACTAAAAGTTGTAATATATAAATTGATTTATTGAAATCTTTGTGTTCTGTTGGGCGGTCCCAGAGATAGGGCATTATTGCACTTCTACGGTACCTCCTTCCTAATAGGCACCATTCAAAAGATACAGGTGAAACCTTAACTCAATCTAGTGTATTAGTGTACATGTATTCTGTTATTGATTGCAAGTATCTCCAACCAAGATTTAAAAAAATATTTTTCTTGAACTGATGTCAAGCCTAGTAAGCCAAGTATGTAAGATAGACTCGTAGTTAGATAGAATATTGATGTGTAGATAGATTGGAAAGTAACTTTTATCTTGTTTATTCCAGGAACTGTTTTTGGAGACATTAGCCAAAGAAACCTATGCTTACACATCATCAAACAAACGGAAAGTAGTATCTAAGAAAGATTTCGACACTGTGATCAATAAAGTTGACTGCTTATGTTTTCTAGAGGGAACTATGGACTTTTAAATCTAGTAACAAAAATAAATTTATTTTATACTTACTTGAGGAAGAATAAGGCAGATACACAGAAGACACCATAGAGGAGCAGAAATTTTATGAACTGGCTGTTCCACACAGTGGTTTCACCCGTAGTCCAATAGATAGTGTTAAAACTTTGTATATTGCGCTTATTTTCTTTGGTTGGGTTGGCTGGGCCATGTCAGAGGCCTTTGGCAGCTCAATAACTCTGACACCAGGATTGGTCAGGTTGACCGTCCACTCGATGAAGAAGATTGAGTTGGGCCAAGCCCATACATTTTGTAAAACAGAAATAAATCTCCCTCTTTGTAAAATAAGTAAAGATCCATCAATAGAATTGATATCTCATCAATTTATCTTAATTTTGATTGTCTTCACTGTTCTGCCACATCACTCTGCTCTAATGAAAGGCATCTAATTTTCCACCAGAGCTGTGGCAAGCAATTTGGAATACACCAAGTATGTTTGGTATACACCAGAGCTCTGGTATAAGGGCATCCCATGGCTCTGTTTGGTGATTCATAGTTAAGATGATAATTGATTAAATTGTACATAATAAATAACTAAATTGTCATATCTGTTTTTTTTGCCAATTCTTTTTTGTACCGAAAAAAATCCAACCCTTAGGGTGCCTGACCATTGATGCAGAGTGAGGCTACGGAGTGGAGAAACGGACATATATTAACCAATAGGTTTGCATAAAATATCTGACCGGAGTTTTATGCAATCCTATTGGGTATCAATGGACAGGCACCCTTATTATGATTCTTTCCAAGATAAAATCATTGTTTTTAAATACATACTAAGTTTTATACTAAAGTGATTGTAATTAAGCTAATAATAAAACTATGTATAAGTTTATGGAATGCTTTTATTTTAACATGGCTTAATACTTTGGCTCCCTTTTAACAACAGTTGGCTTTAGACAGCAAGACTACCGCTCCGTGGGCAGAAATAGGGATGTTGTTCTTATTCCTCTCCTCACTGAAACAAATTGTTATCTTTAGTATATCAAACTTTGCTAAGGTGCAAATGTCTATGTGTACTTGTGTAGTCGTCTTGTGTGGCCCATTGTCAAACTGGTGTAAGAGTTGCTAATGATTAATTCACCAATACTCAACGCCACTCACATTAAGTAGCCTCAAATAAACAATATTTTGAGAAATTTTAAAATTAAGTAGGTACGTTTTTTTAATTTGAAATTAATAATTTGAGTGATATTAGAGTATTCGGCGATAAGGATGACTGACAATACTGTTTGAGTCCTTGAGTCCTTAAGGCTGTTATTATTAATCTAACATCCACTTGCCAAAGCATTAAAGTATGAACTGTACCCACTAGACTAGACCAATACCGCCCAATACTAACCCTTTCTTCAAAGAAGCGCTGACTCCAGCCGCAGCGACCTGTAGAGTGTCCGGCAACAGTCTGACCGAGCTGAGGTCAACGACCTCGTCCTTGTCGGAGAAGCTGCCGATGGCCACTATGGCTGGCTGCTGGGGCAACAATCTGAAAGGAAAAGTACATTATGGGGATGAATATATATTTTTCCGGGCTATCACTTGTCCGAAATTTCTATAGCTTCGAGTACAACACGGATAAAACCTGTTACAGTCGTTGGTGAGTAATGAAGTTGATTCTAGAACCGAGAAGAGAGAGAGAGAGAGAGAGAGTTTAGGGGTTGTATGTATTGTTGAATCTGTACCTGATAATAACAAACACGTTTTCGGTAACGGCTTTAATTTCCAAGTCCCCGAAGCGGCCGGCGGGTGATGTCTTAATTGCAGCAACATCCTTGTAGAACTGCAACATACATTAATTATCAAGCTACATTATTAAGATACATATATACATATTTTTATCTACACTAATGTTGTAACATTCTACTTATGTTTCCAATACTTGACTTATAATTACTACTGTTATAGCGCAGACAACTAAAACACTCAATTTAAGCAATTGCACAGGATGTTATAATATCATTATAATATAACATTATAACATCATTATAACGCGACCAATTAACCTGGCGAGCCTTATGTCAAAATCCTCATACTAGTTGCATAAAATTTTGATATTAGGCTGGCTTTTGAAAACAGTTGGGTTATACGTGAAAACTTCGTCGAAACTACATACACAAAACTCTTTGGTAAGATCTCGCTCGCTCCTGATTGGCCCTACGCGCAGCTGCGCTCTCATTGGTTAGATTTTAATGGCGGCAAGTTCACTGTCACAATACACGTACCTACGCGTGAATTTAATGTTTCGCAATGTGTTTTGTTTTTAAAATTTTGTTTGATTAATTGCATTAAATAGTGAAGATAAAGTAGTGTATGCAACTGCATATAACACGGGTATTAAAACACTCGTTACTATTATGAAACTCGCTGCGCTCGTTTCATAAACTCACACTCGTGTTTTAATACCCTTCTTTATATGACGTTGCATAAACTACTATTTTCCCCTTTTTTGTATCTACCATAAAGCGATGGGGATCCACTGATACTAATAAAGGTTATGCTCACATCGTAGTACAGCATATCTCTAGCAGGAAGGCGTTATAAATTTTTTTTTTACTTTTAAAGTACAGCACTCAATATCATTTCTCACCTTGTAATGGCTATTATTGGCTTGTATCTCGGCAGCCAAGTTCACAGTCTTGTAGTTGGAAGCGACTGGTAGCCAAGTTTTGCCAGTAGTGTTGGAGAAGCCGGCGTTTCTGGTATCATCCCAGTGGAACGGCGTCCGGGTGGGGTCGCGGGACTTCTTCCAGTAGTTGATGGGGTCCTCGGTGTTGCAAGCCTGAGGGTCTTTGGTTTCCTCCCAAGATATTTCGCCGTCTGTCATGCCAAGCTCTTCGCCCTTGAAGTGGACAGAATAAGAAAAGGTAAGTTAGCTATGATCATAATAATTTCGATATAATTTAGTTGGTCGGAATACTTCGGTACCAGGGTAGGCCACTAAAGGACTTGTCACAAACTAGTTTCTTAAGTTAAGCAACTATTTCTCATTTTGAATTTAAACTACGTTTACGGATACACTTCGCTTTTATTTTACATTTTTTAACTGACGTTTCGGCATGTCACAAGTGGCACAAAGTGGAATGTCGATGTACATACATCAACTGCACTTACATATGCCTATATGTACTTCTACTTACTTGATAAGTGATAGTTATTCCAGGCAGCAGTAAGGCCAACATGTTCATCGCGTCCACTCGGTTGACTCCGTGTCGCGTCGCCATACGACTCTGGTCGTGGTTACCGTTCTGCAACCAACAATACGTGCGGATAAATCGAAAGATCTTGGGCTAGTTCTGCTACATCAGCGTTTCCATTGAAGCTAACTGAGCTATGCACAGATCCGCTTCGCTTTTAAGCCTTAGTAGACCAGGTAAATGAAATTGTCAAAATCTTTTCGCAATGCGCTGTGATTGTTCAGTTACAGCACAGCTTCGCTTCAAGTGTCCGGATTGTGTGTCAATTAGATCTCCATACAATATATAGACAGTGCCTTATTGAGAAATTGACAAATTATGATCTTTTGCTCTTCGAGTTTCATTTGCATATACACATTGAAAATCATAAAGCTATAAACACATTAATAGCTCTAAATAAATATAAAACAATATACATACCACCCAATTAGCGACCTTTCCATTAGGCATATAGGTCAACCACTTGTCAACCACAGTTTTAACGTCTCTTGCATTTGTTAAATTGGACAACTGTTCCAAGTACAAGAAGTTGAAAGGCACTGATCCGTTTCTCTGATCCGTTCCGTAGTAACGGATCATTAGAGGTAGGTCAGCGTACGCTTCAGTCATCATAACCTTTGACTCGCCGTCTTTAGCGGTGACCGCGTCTAAGAGGTCTCGCCACGCGTAAACTACGTTATATGTTTCGTCCAAGTTTCTTGTGTATATGTGGTTTAAGTATTCGTAATCATCTGGAGTTGCGTTTGCGTCTCCTGTGAGTGAGAAAATGGGTTAATTTTTTTTTATTAGACCTTTGTATTGTATATTCATTTTGTTTTGAAAATACTGAGTATAAACCATTTAACTTATAATAATCCTTCATGTTCCAACGTAAGTTTTCTCTCCAAAGACATTCTCTGTCTATTTCTACATGAAGTGAAGAGAATTAATTAGACAAAATTGAATTTTAACCAAACCAGTACATACAAACATTTCGGTTCACTATAATAAAATGCATACATTTAAGTAGTAAACTATATAAGATTAGTTTGGTTCTGACCTGAAAGCGGCTCATCGGGGTATTTACCCCCGAAGTCTTTGGCATCGACCTCGTACATCATGTTGATAGCGTCCACACGGAAACCAGACACGCCTTTAGCCAGCCAGAAGGACAGCACATCCTGGGAATTATTCAATATTACAAGTGTTGGCCTATAACGTCCCATACAGCTGGGAAAAAGCGTTTCTTACTTTATTTATCTTTTTTTTCTTATGAGTTAAAATTCAAATTGAAACGATTAATTTTTCAACCAAAGACAGCCAGAGAAGAAGTAAGTTGCTCTCAGCTGGGTACGTTCAAAAGTGTCTATCTGGGGCCAAAACTTAATAAAAATATTTCAGTTTGAGTTTTTAAGGTTAAAAAGCTTTATAGTACCTTCATCTCCTGTTGAACCTTAGGGCTGCGGTAGTTGAGGTCGGGCTGTCCGATGACAAACTGATGCAGGTAATACTGCCCGCGGTCAGCGTTGTACTCCCACGCGCTTTTACGGAAGATGCTCACCTGAAAAAGAAAAAAATATATCAGACTCAAGATCCATAAAAGTAAAGTATATTATAAGCTTTATTATTATAGGGACATTGTGTCCCACTGCTGGGCAAAGGCCTCTAATCTCATTGAAGATAAAATATAAATAAAAGTAAATGTCCTAATAATAATCAATAGGTTAGTCAAACTAGAGAATAAAGGCAAAGTGTATCCGTAAAAGCTTTCTTGATTTATTGTTGAATGGGTTTGAGATCACCAACCCCCATTAGTCAAGCGTGGTGATTACGCCTAATCCTCACTGTACTGATATTTTCAGTGAGATGAGAGGCCTTTACTCAGCAGTGGGACATTACAGGCTAGTACTTACTTATAGTTGAAAGAATAAATAAAAACTCATTCGACCGTTTTTCCAACCATACCAGACAATTCATAAAGGCGTTTTAGAATTTCACAAAAGTCATCACAAGCACGTCTTACAAACGAACTTTATATATCTTACCCAGTTGTTGGGGGGCTGCAAGTTGCCCTGGGCGTCCTTTTTGCCGTCCGCCCATATGTAGTAGTCGTCATACCCGTCCTGCCGCTTGGCCGACTTGACGAACCACTCGCTCTCGTTACTCGTGTGGTTGGGCACGTAGTCCAAGACCACTCGGAGACCTGCAGTCATACTCGTATAATAGACTAGCTGACTCGGCACGTTGTTTTGCCATATAAAAATTAAGGGTAGGACCACCCTTATCACTATACATTGAGGTGTAAGGTATAAGCTATCTTTCAAGTTGGATCAAATTGCACACGGTGTGCAAATCAAATTTTAAATCGGTTCAGTAGTTTACGGGTCCATCGCGGACAAACAACGTGACACGTAATTATTTTTATCTACACTAATGTTGTAACATTCTACTTATGTTTCCAATACTTGACTTATAATTACTACTGTTATAGCGCAGACAACTAAAACACTCAATTTAAGCAATTGCACATGATGTTATAATATCCACATCGATATCATAAAATCTCATTATAACATCATTATAACGCGACCAATTAACCTGGTGAGCCTTATGTCAAAATCCTCATACTAGTTGTATAAAATTTTGATATTAGGCTGGCTTTTGAAAACAGTTGGGTTATACGTGAAAACTTCGTCGAAACTACATACACAAAACTCTTTGGTAAGATCTCGCTCGCTCCTGATTGGCCCTACGCGCAGCTGCGCTCTCATTGGTTAGATTTTAATGGCGGCAAGTTCACTGTGACAATACACGTACGCGTGAAAAACTATTGTCAGCTTTTACTCTTGTTGTTTGATTAATTGCATTAGTGAAGATAAAGTAGTGTATGCAACTGCATATAACACGGGTATTAAAACACTCGTTACTATTATGAAACTCGCTGCGCTCGTTTCATAAACTCACACTCGTGTTTTAATACCCTTCCTTATATGACAGTTGCATAAACTACTATAATAGTACTATGATGAGTAATGATGATTTTGTAATAAATCTAAGGGATTGGTAAATCCTTCTAATATTATAAATGCGAAAGTTTGTGAGGATGTATGTATGTATGTTTGGTATTCTTTCAAGCAAAAACTACTGAATGTATTTGGGTGAAACTTTACAGTAATATAGGTTATACATCAGAATAACACACGGGATACATTATATCCCGAAATTCCCGCGGGAAAGAGTACAACGTGGATGAAACCGCGGGGCGCGGCTAGTTTGTAATAAATCTAAGGGATTTTGGTAAAGATATATTGTCATTCTTAGTAAACTGCTTTAAAAGAAGGATAATATACCTAAACCGCGTTTATTACAGTTTTCTATAAATCTAAACTTACCTAGTTTCTTGGCTTCTGCCATGAGCGCATCAAAGTCCGCCATAGTTCCATACTCGGGCGCTATTTGTCGGTAGTCAGAAATATCGTATCCAAAGTCGTACATAGGAGACAGGTATATAGGAGACAACCATATGGCTTCGAATCCAGTGTCCTTTATGTAGGACAGTTTTTGGGTGATACCTTGAAAATAAAAGGGGTTATGACAAGTTATTAAGTAAAAGAAATGTCCTAATGCAAGGCAAAGGCTTCACATACCAATTCATTCCACATTCATTTTAAGTAGGTAAGTGGCCAAGCCTGGTATCGGAGTTTTTAGACCGCCGAAAGACCTTCGATATGTCTGACGATTGATACAACCGGGACCGACAATTTAACGTGCCCTCCGAAGCACGGTAGCGCTCAGATAGAAATTCCACTATCGGCCACCCATCCAAGTAGGGGTCGAGCTGCACGTTGCTTAACAATAGCAATGACGAGTCAAACTGTAAATGTAAAAGAAATGTCCCAATACAAGGCATAGGCTTCTCATGTCACTGAAGATGAGAGAGTGAGGATGCTGGTGATCTTCAAGAATAGGGAAAAAGTAAAAAAAAGGCAAAGGCCTCTCATCTCACTGAAGATATCAGTACAGTGAGGATTAGGCGTAATCACCACGATTGCCAAATGCGGGTTGGTGATCTCAACCCGAGCCATGTTTGAAAAGTAGGAAACATGTTTTTATCTCGACCTGGGAATTGAACGCGGCACCTCAGTCTTGGCACGCGAGTGCTCATACCACTAGACCACCGAGGAAAGTTAACTTTTTTTCGTATCTTTATTATCATCACATTAAAGAGAAGACCGCCGGATTACGTGGGGAACCTGGCGCTACAACTCTCCATCCCCGGTCGAAGATCCAGAGGCAGACCCAAGACAAGGTGGACGGATGTAGTGTCCAAAGATATGGCTGAGTGCTAGATTTCCGATGACGACGTCGACGAAAGAGCGAAGTGGAGGAGAAAAATAAGGAAGGCTGACCCCACCACCATGTGGGACACATAGCCAGGAAGAGAGAGAGAGATTTTTGTAATGGATAGCCCCATTCAACGGGAAGGTTACAGGCTATTTTTCATCCCAAAATTCCTACGGGAACGGGTATAACGTGGGTAAAACCGAGTAGCTTAATAAAACATCCATTGAACTTACCATTCAAATCCCCGATGCCATCCCCATTGCTGTCCTTGAAGGAGCGCGGGTAGATCTGGTAGATGAGGCCTGACTCCCACCACATGTCCACGGCGGCGCCCGACGCGACCAGCGCCGCTAGCACGGTCAACCACACTACACGCATCGTCAATTCTGACGGTCAAATACATACAATAAATAAATCTTTACACAAATTAACTTTTATTAAATAATAATAAATAAATAAATATGCCCGGAAAAATTCACTCACGGTTAATTAGACCCAAACTAAGCTCTAAGCTTGTAATATGGAATCTTAACTAACTGATACTACTACTTAGACATACACAAATACTTTATAATAATATATAATTGGCAAATGGCACCCAGATGTCGTCGCCAACAACTAATTAAATATTATTACATGTAGCATAAACATTTATAGATAGTAGTAAACATGAGAATGAACTGGGTTGAAACCTGTATTTCAAGCAAAATTTTATCTGTACTATTATTATAAAGAGGTAAAATTTGTAAGTTTGTTTGTTTGTATGTTCGAGGTAATATCAGGAATTATCAGTCCGATGTTAATAATTATTTTTGTAATAGATAGCCATATTCAACGGGAAGGTTAAAGGATATTTTTCATCCCGAAATTCCCATGGAAACGGGCACAACGCGGGTAGAACCGCGGGGCGCTGCTAGTTAGAATTAAATTGATTGGTGTTAGAAACCTTTTCTTGGAAGAATTGAAGGTACCATTTATTTTATTAAACAACTACTTATCTAAACTAACTTAGAAAGGTTTTGAAGAGGCTTTTTGTTTGAACGGGTTAATGTCTGGAGCTGTCGGATTTGAATAATTATTTCTTTGTGGATTCACGGAAAAGGAACCAACGCCTATAAAATTGCAGCTAATTATAAACCAGAGACAAACATTGTTGAGAAAGAAAATTTGAAAACTGTTCCACACATATGCTGCCAACACGTTTTAGAATTATGATCCAAATTCTAAATCCCGAAATCACATTGGTACAGGTACAGCGCGGGCAAAGCCTTTTAATTCCGGTAATAAATTAATTCAAAACGTCTTACCTCTCAGATGTCGCAAAGAACACAAGCGTATGTGATCACATATGCTCCTTTTAATAGCCGGAAGACAAGTGGTTAAAGATAAAAACAATCATTAAAACAAGTGGACAATCTTTAAGTATTATCATTTATCATCAACAATAAACGTTCCCATGATCAAGAATTTAGATTGCATAATAATATACATGATATTAGTTTTTTGTGCCATAATTATGTATACTCGTAGGGTACTTAAATCAGAGCTATGCTGTGCTATGTTTGATATTATTAGGGCAAAGACCGCTACGAATGCATTTCCATTGAAACATTCAGCTCAGCATAGCTCCGCTCCTTTTGGAAAGCGCCCTTATAATGAGCATTACTTTTTTTTAAATAATTTCAAACCAATTGAATTAAAACTGCAATGTAAATTAAGTGTTTATGACGCATTAGGAAGTTGCAACTAAGGTAACATGCGGGCGGCGTGAGGTAGGAAACAAAATTATGTTTAAAAAATACAGCTTTGTTATTGCAACATAAGATATGTTTTATAAATATAACGGAAGATAATGTTATATGAAAAAGATTAAATGGGACGCAATTGTTTAAAATGTAGAATAAATCAAAGATCTTTCAGATTGACAACATGTTTATTCATTTGTCTCATTTGATTTTTAAATTGTTATCAATTGTAATGTCCATCTTATTTTTAAACACCACTAATACATCAAATAAAGATATCTCTATGTTATAAAAATAAAACTGACAGTAAATGTGTTTTCTCTCTGCATTTACAATTTGAAAAACATAATCTCCTTTTGGATTTTACGGCAGTCGGGTAAAAATATACGCAAAATAATTATTGCCGATAAATATACATTATTTGTAGATATAATTGACCCATACATACGTGTTGACATAATGTCATGTAAAGATAACATAACTTAATTATTTTTAAATAATGACAATCTCACATAATAATTTACATATTTTTTCTTTTGTTTATTCAATAAGTTTTTTGTGTAATTTACTGATATAGAAACACGGTGGAACTTACAAAATATAAAGAAAAAACGCATTTATATCATGTTCTCAAAATGTACTAAATCGTTCATTAGAAATGGACACGTCAAAATATACACAAAGTATCGTACAGATCTAGTCACATCTATACTAATATTATAAAGCTGAAGAGTTTGTTTTGTTTGTTTGTTTGTTTGTTTGTTTGTTTAAACGCGCTAATCTCAGAAACTACTGAACCGATTTGAATAATTCTTTCACTGTTAGATAGTCTATTTATCGAGGAAGGCTATAGGCTACATTTTATCCCGGATTTCCTACGGGAACCGGCACAACGCGGGTAAAACCGCGGGGCGCTGCTAGTTCATGATAATTTTATTATGAAGATTCAAACATAATGATGCTGATTATTACTAAGGTCTATCACAAATTGACACAAATTTAATACAATATGGAGATGACAATACAATCTCATACAAAAGCAGGCAATTTATATATATCTATGTGAATGGATCGTCTTCAAGTAACAATTTGTGTTACAATTCTCTGTAAAAACTATTTGAACAAACTTGATCATGATAAAAATACCTGTAATTTTGCGTTAACACAGAAAAGCTAATGTTTTTCAAAATAAAATTTAAAGTCTGGTGACTTGACTTTAATATTTCATTTAGTTATCGTAAGCATCGTAAGGTTTATATATAAAGAATAAAGCGTGATTTCCATCAGTAATGCTGCGATACGTTACTAAGATATGTTTGGTCTAATTGTATCAAAGGTAGCTTAGCAACATATCTTCGCTTCCAAAGAAAGGTGCATGAAACATTATCGTATTGTCATCCCCACCATACAAAATCACTTGACCTTTAGGTTAACATAAGTATGCTACCTTGGGAATCTAAAAACACCATCGAAATATATGGAAATGTATTTATTAAAACATCCAATATGTATTCAGAAAAGACATCAATAATTTGACCAAACTGTTGTTTAAAGGTATGTTTCTGTCATAATGTAAATACATATGTTAATGTCATAATTTTAAAGTTGACTTATAGTATGGCTAATTTAATGTAATTGTGCTTAAAGAAAAACAAGAGAGCCTTTATTATTTACAGAAATCATTAATAGGATATGAAAAAGCTGAAGTAGATTAGAATAGTCATAGAAACAAAAGTTATAGAACTTTTCAAGGAAAAATAAATCTGAACAGAAACATACCTCCAGACAAACAGGCAGACCTAAAAAAACATCGAATACACAACAATTTGTACTTTTAAAATGTACCTACTTTTATATCTATTACAAAAATATTGGATTGAAACATACATATGCATATAATAGGGAACTTCTAGTCAGGTCATTATCGATCTCAGAATACGTTTTTATACAGCAGTAAATTAGTGTCACATAATAGAAATGTGACAATCAGAATTGTCAATTCCAAAATGGCTAAAAATATAGATAAGTACTTTGTAATATCGACACCTGTAAAAATAGAATATTTTCATCTATGTACCAGAGTTCACTATAACTTCACACCAAGTTTTAAGGCGTCTGGTAGATTAGTCGAAGTTCCCTGTATATATAGTCTGACAGAAATATATTATGCAGATATATAATATACATTTATGTATGAAATATGTAGATGAAACGTTCGAAAGCAGCATTTTAGTTCATAAACCAATCCTGTATCAATTACACTTTAGGTGTCGTAAATCACGAAAGTCATTTATTAGAGTCCTATGAACTTACATAGCGTTGTATATAAGTAGTTTGTCCTTAATTTACTCGAACATTTCAAACATGTTGAGGCGTTAAAATGTCTTGAAAAGAATAAGTTTCAATCGAATTTCAACTCTAATACTCAACTACCGATAGTAATTCTTTGAACAATTCATGTCACTGACAAATTGAAGATCGAACTGGCAACTAAAATGATGCTTCACATAACATTACGTTTATTAAAACACCTATCGATATAAAAAAGAAACTATAAAAATATATCGAGGAATAGATCAAAACCTCAAATTACTCAACAAAACAAAAAATAATGATCACACCAAGACATAGATTTTACATCACTTCATTATATTTACATAATGTACAAGTTTTTAAATCTATATAAGAAAAGTCATTTTATATAGTGATATTGTCACTTCAAATTTGTATGTCAGATTTTCAATTTTTATGACATTAAAAGTGGTGTAATGTGTTTGCGATTTTTAGTGGTGACAACATTGGTTGATTTTATTATGGTGTTGTCATTTATTCTATATGGAAAGGTAGGTTAGCGGCTATTCTTGGCTTTTTCTTCTTTATTGGTTTGGACGATGTTGATTTTGGTTGTTGAGGGACCTGGGAACAATTAAGACGTTATTGTAATACTCATATAAATACACAGCTTTATACACAATAATATTAACGTACATATAAGGCCTCAAATCGCGAAGTTACAACAGTAACTCACGTCATACTACACATAAAAGTCGCCACTAAGTTTGGGGTAGTACACTTAATTACTTATTAAAATGGGTAATTATGAACAAGTAATATATACAAGTACATAATTACGCATATTAATCAAGTATGTTGATGTACTTGACAGTGGAGTGCGGTGGCGGATCGCTCTAACTCCTGGAGAAGGTCACCGTATGTGGCCGAAACTAATGAGTACAACATACGTATAATTAAAAAAAAAAGACATTCTTTGGAAGTAACTAAGAAAATAAAAGGACAAATATTTACACTAGGAACAGTAGTCGGAGCTTCAGTTGGCACAGTTTCCTTAGGTTCAGCCGAATCGTCTTGTTTCCGTCGGTTCGACTGTCCGCCGGAGTTTTGCATCCTCCTATAAAAAAAGAAAAGTATTAGCCTTTTATGTCCCACTGCTGGGCAAAGGCCTCTCATCTCACTGAACATAGTACACTGAAGAAGATTAGGCGTAATCATCACCTTTGCCTATTGCGGGTTGGTGATCTCAAACCCGACCCATGTTTGAAAGTAGGAAACTATATTCGCTCGACCTGGGAATCATACAATATAGTTTGTTTGAATGCGCTATCTGTAAATACGAGTCGGATTTGAACAATCTACATTTTATAAAAGTCCCCAATAACTGTCTGTCTGTATGTAACTGATCTTCTCGAGAACTACTGAACAGATTTCAGGTTTTCTCAAACATACAGAGTGAAACAAGAGGTATTGACGATTTTCATGCCCAAATTTCTACAGAAACGGGTGCTACACATATAAAACCGGGGGACGCGGATAGTATTGCATATATTATTTAATAAGTGACAATAAAGGGTACCGTGCTACTTCTAATATAGACATTGTCATTAAAGACAATTTTTCCATCATTCAGATAAAGTTTATCCATTAAACAAAGTCCAGAAAGTTATTTTTCAAATCAGGTTATAAGTTAGGTATGGTATAATAATGGATTTTCCTTGAACAAATTCTTGAGATACCTCATTGAAGTAGCGTCCTTACAAGTGCACCGATAACCAATGTTGTTTACAAACATTCAAGTGTTTACCGACGCGCCTCACAAGTACTTTATTATGAATATAACGCCATGCATCGTAATTCGTAAAGTACCTGTGTACTTGATTATGATAATATTCTTAGCAATCACGTAAGATAGCTTGTAATTTGAACTGTCATTACTTGGTAGCCAGTAGCCATTAGCTTTGATATTGTTATAGGTATTTTTCAAAAATTTCAAATACTTTTGTTTGATGCTGTATTCGAATGATTATTTTTTGGATAGCCATGATTTTGTGTTTTAGATTACTTTTTATCCCACGAGAACGAGTATAACGCGGGTTACTTTTTACGGATAGTAGTCGTTAAATGAGCCATGTCAGAGGCCTTTGGCGGCTAAATAACTCTAACACCAGGATTGGTCAGGTTGACCATCCACTCGATGAAGAAGAAGAAGAACGCGGGTAAAACCGCGGGGAGCTGCTAGTTAATGTATTTTAGTTGTTCAAACTCACCTTTGACTAGTCTGTACTTGCAGAGGTACGAAAGGATTGTTCACTTTCTCTCCGCTCGGTTGCGTCGCGTTGTTAGGTTGGCTGCCGCTGGGTTTCGCGTTGTTCTGCTGTTAAAACATAAGGATTTAGTTATTCCGTATTGTAAAATTATTTGGTGACCTCATGTGCGCCAACAATAAGAGCGTAGCGGCAGCGACGCACTGGAGCGGGCTCATTTGATTTTTTGTGCCATCGATACGAGGAAAAAGAAGAACATCCAGAAGGTGCCGATGTGGGTTTTCAGAGCAGATAATCTATTTCGTCATTATTCCGTACATTTTGAGATTCGAAAGAAATAGAAATTGATTGTACTCGTAAAGATGTAGATACGCGGCGGCCTGTCAAGCCAATTTCAAGCAAAGGATCCGCTTTTTTTCATTTATTTTTATGGTTGGATATAGTTCACTAAAGTAAAGAGTTATCTTATATATAAAATTCTCGTGTCACAGTGTTCGTTCGCGTACTCCTCCGAAACGGCTTGACCGATTCTCATGAAATTTTGTGAGCATATTGAGTAGGTCTGAGAATCGGCCAACATCTATTTTTCATCCCGAAATTCCCGCGGGAACGGGTACAACGCGGGTGAAACCGCGGGGCGCAGCTAGTAATTTGTAAAGTGATGCACTGCAGTGATGACAATAAGGCCATCCATTGTACAAGTTTTAATATTATTAATTTTCTGTTTTATGTGTATGTTAATGTGGTGTACAATACTGTGTTTATCGATCTATCTATGTACCTCCGATATCGATCTATCTATGTATCTACCTGTGCCATCCAACTGGGTCCTAGAGTGACGGGTTGCCCGACGGAGGGCAGGTGCGGCGGGAACGGGGGCCAGCCCGCCGCCGCGCGGGCCGGCGCCGGCGCGCCCGCGCCCGCGGGCTGACGGATCAACACACACTTTTTAATGAACACAACCTTGTAAATACTTATACAAAATATGAGAAGAAACGCACTCAAGTCTTCTTGATGGTATTAGAACTGGCCCATCAAATATAATGTACGAGAAAGAACTTTATATTAAGCGTTATTTTGACGTTTTCTTGTCACTTATCAACTTGAATGATTTTGTGTTGATAAAAAAAATAGGTTGTCGTTAACATTTTGAATAATTATTGGGTAGAATTAAGCATCGCTTAATTTAAGAACCCTTTGATTACTAATTTATGAAAACCCTCTTAGAAAGAGCGAATTTTAGCGACTTAAAGCACGAATTGTCATCTGTTTGTTTTTGAAATGAAATTCTAAATGTGAAGTCGTTTATTTTCACAAGACAATGATGATGAAGTTTTCATAACAAAATTATTAGACAATCCATTCAAACGTTGTGCTTATTATCTTATTATTTCCGCTGGGGTTTTACAGCTAAGTTACTTCACCTCATGGGCCTTTAACACACACGCATATAACCTTTGATTAAAAACAACTATATCTATGACAGTGAGCTTCGAAACGAATAATAATATGACTCCCAATGGTCCCTGAGAAACAAACCCTCAAAAACTCTACATCTAGTTAGTACCTGGTGTAATCACTTGTAAAAATATCGTACTATGTAACGTCCCATTAACCTAAGAGCGCGCAATATCTGCAAATAAATTGGGTAGAATAGACCTAGAGACACACATTATGTACAATAACAAGGGCAATAAACTAAGAAGAGTTCAGCATTGTACTTCTTCTTATCGAGTGGATGGTCAACCTGACCAATCCTGGTGTCAGAGTTATAGAGCCGCCAAAGGCCTCTGACATGGCTCATGTAGCATTGTACTCATACACGTATAATATAAATATTACTGGTGTCTTAGTTTTAAGCAAACACTACATATTTTAAACTGAAAACTATGTTTACGGACACACTTTTTATTTTACATTTTCATCGATATTACCCGAATAATTTTGTTGACAGCCAGTTAAAATTGTAAAATAAAAGTGAAATGTACTTCTAAATTAGTACAATTGTAATAATAGGAGCCCTAACTTAACTCTACCCCTTTGGGTCAAACGGTAGGTAGATTATACGGAAGGTTTTGCAAAGTCATGGGGCTGGTTACCGCCAGTACTATACTAAGCCCGGTTACCTATACGAATAGGAATAGAAGGCTTTAAGTTTATAATTGTGTAACAAAAGTGTGAGCTCACCTTGAAATTGCTGTTTATCCATTCGTTAGACGGAGGTTGAGGATGTCTTGTGTTGTTATAACTGTTTTCTGAACGCCAGCTTTGTGGTTGCACTCTAAAGTAAATAAGAACATACACTTCCAATGAATTTGTGGCTAACACTATGATACTAATGCATGCCAAAGACTCTTCTATCTTTTATCTCTTTTCCTCACATAGATTTCAAATGAGAGAGATTTTTATTGTAAAAGTAAAACAAAGACAAAACCTATGTCTTTTATGCATCTTTGCCCTGCTGATGACTAATTTTAACAGCCTAAAAGTATGTGTATCTGAACATTGTTTCCTTTACAAAAACACTACCCTCTACAATTTTAAAGGTACCAATATTTTCCTGAATTTTAAGTGATGTTTAAGGATTTATGTAATATTAATACATTACCCTGTATTAAACATCATCCAACCAGGATACGAATAGCTGCTTGTAAAACAGAATTATTCTTTACGTATTTCAATATTTTTAAGCTAATTTCCGAATCAAAATTAAGATTATATGTACCTTTTATCTAATATCATCTAGGTAATGATGCAAGACTTTTGTCCTATGATCTTAAGTTATTTTTATAATATTAGAATGAATGTGTATTGACCATACCTCGGTGGCTTTTGATGTTGGTTCGGTAGAACATTATCGTTCTTTGCTCGCCAGTTATGGTTCTGTTCTGGCACGTTCTAGAAAGAAATTCCAATATTAATATACTGTTTACTCTAACAAAGTACATTTTTGTTAGCGTTTAACATAAAATGCAAATCAGAATAGCTGTAAGGAAGGTTTACGTTCAAGCGTAGCTCAATCGGCCAATCAGACAACGGGCATGATCTTTGACATGTCAAAATATTTCCGTAAGGCGTCGTGATTGGTCAATAAGCTACGCGCCGTTGTTATAGAAACCCACCTAAGAAGGTGTTCATCAAAGAAAAGAAGAAGATGGTGCAAAACCTGTGATACCATCAAAATCACACTGCACAGTCCATGTCTGCAGGCTGATAGCGTGATACGCTATTATATACGCTTGACAAGCCCGTTGGCACAGTGGCAGTGAGAGCGCTTACTGTGTCGGGGGTTGCGGGTTCGATTCCCGCCCGGAGTCAACAATATGTGCAGACATAGTTGTTGGCGACGACGTCTGGGTGTCAATTATATATTCTTATAAAGTATTTGTGTATGTATGTATATGTAGTAGTATCAGTGAATTAGATTCCATAACACAAGCTTAGAGCTTACTTTGGGTCTAATTAACCGTGTGTGAATTTGTCCGGGTATATTTATTATTTATTATATATTTAAACACGCTAATCTCAGAAACTATTAATAATCCGATTTGAACAATTCTTTTTGTTATGGGTCGCCACATTCAACGGGAAGGTTTAAGCTATTTTCATCCCGAAATTCACGGGAACAAGCACGGGGCACTGCTAGTTAGATAATAAAGAAGTATTTAGAGTTATATCTTATTACCTTCTTAGACTTATTCGTGTCTGAATCGTTCTCGCTTATCTTGAGTAAGCTCTTCAGAAGATGTGTACCATTGTCCTATAACAAAAGTGAAATTTTATTAATATGGCAGCTTCCTTCATGCGACTACAACACAAAATTAATGCACTCAAAAGTCCAACTACGAACTACGCTTGAAGACAAGGGCATACATGGATGCGCCCTACATAAGTCTCAAGCAACGTCTAACTAATGCATTGTGGAGTCATTACGAAAAACGTGCAAGCCAGGCTGAGTCCGTTTTCGTAGCGGGTATTAATCTAGTAACTATAATTCCTTAGGTATTCTTCCCTGTTGGTTTTTATTTGATTATCAAGGAATTTTATTTTTCCTTTTAGCTCCCATGATCTTAAATAAAACCATGGGATTTTTTAAATCCCATGGGATCACGAGTTATATCTAGAAGATTTTTATTTTCTTTGGTATAGTAACTTATTAGGCAAGTGGTGATTACGCCTAATCATAAGAAGTCTTTGCCCAGCAGAGTGGGACAAACAGGTTAATGCTTTTTTTACTTTTTCTTCATCGAGTGGATGGTCACCCTGACCAATCCTGGTGTCAGAGTTATTGAGCCGCCAAAGGCCTCTGACATGGCTCATGTAACGACTACTATCCGTAGAAAGTAACCGGGACCGACGGCTTAACGTGCCCTCCGGAAGCACGGAATCATCTTACTTTTCGGGCAATTGGGTGATTCAGCCTGCAATGCCCTAACCAAACTGACAACAGTCTCACAAAGAGATTTTTGTGAGACATTGTCCCCACCGGGAATCGAACCCGGCTTTTTTACTGATAGTGACTTACCTGTGGTATGGGTAACGGTAGTCCATTGTTAGGCAGTGGCAATTGCGGGGGAAACTGAACGGGCATAGAGTTGCGTTTGTCCATGGGAGCTGGGGACGGCTTCTTGTCTACCGGAGGGCTGTGGGCAAAATCAAAACTGTCTTAAACAACTGTATGTTTATTGTCATACAAAAATATGTTATGGAACAAATAAAAAGTTCAAACCGTGAGCTGCGAAAAATATACCCCTAGGCATACACACCCATATATTTTAAAATAAAATTACATCTCAATTTTTATAGCTTGAATTATGACGTCAATGATATTATATTGTGCTTTATCTACACTAATGTTGTAACATTCTACTTATGTTTCCAATACTTGACTTATAATTACTACTGTTATAGCGCAGACAACTAAAACACTCAATTTAAGCAATTGCACAGGATGTTATAATATCATTATAATATAACATTATAACATCATTATAACGCGACCAATTAACCTGGCGAGCCTTATGCCAAAATCCTCATACTATTTGCATAAAATTTTGATATTAGGCTGGCTTTTGAAAACTGTTGGGTTATACGTGAAAACTTCGTCGAAACTACATACACAAAACTCTTTGGTAAGATCTCGCTCGCTCCTGATTGGCCCTACGCGCAGCTGCGCTCTCATTGGTTAGATTTTAATGGCGGCAAGTTCACTGTGACAATACACGTACCTACGCGTGAATTTAATGTTTCGCAATGTGTTTTGTTTTTAAAATTTTGTTTGATTAATTGCATTAAATAGTGAAGATAAAGTAGTGTATGCAACTGCATATAACACGGGTATTAAAACACTCGTTACTATTATGAAACTCGCTGCGCTCGTTTCATAAAACTCACACTCGTGTTTTAATACCCTTCTTTATATGACGTTGCATAAACTACTATTAATACATGTTTATTATTAACTAGCAGCGCCCGCGGTTTTACCCGCGTCGTACACGTTCCTGTGGGAATTTCGGGATGAAAAATAGCCACATTCAATAGATAGCCACATTCAACGGGAAGGTTATAACCTTCCCGTTGAATGTGGCTATCTATTACAAAAAGAATTATTCAAATCGGACTGATAATTCCTGAGATTACCTCGAACATACATACAAACAAACAAACTTACATATGTTACCTCTTAGTATAGAAGTATATAGATAAGGCCAAATGTCTAGACGCGTCTAGATTAGAGTCTAGATTAGAGTTAACATACCTATAGTTAGCGAACGCCGAGTGATGTCCATCTTCTCGCCGCAGTACATTCGGCGTGTAATTAAAGTTGTAAGCCTCCGTATCGTTTACGTTGTTAGATTCACGAAGCTTACGTCCGTACGATATGTTCAGCATATGGGTGGGTTGCATTCTGCAGAACCAAAAATAGGGTTATATTGCGTCACCGTTTAATATTATACCTTATATGGTTGCAATAAGGTGAAAAATAGAAAACATTTATCCAACTTCATACTATATTACATCATCCCTTTTTTATGAACAAGTTTTAAACCTACAACTGGCAATATTTCTTTAAAACATAATAAAAAGTATTTTTTTTTAATTTTTAATAATCTTACCTATAAAACCTAGGTTTGTCGAAAAGTTCTTCAGACATCGCAGTTGCGAAAGGCTCGTCAAACATCACCTATAAATAATTATGTAGTTATGAATAGAATAATTATACATATAACAATATTTCATAGTTATATGATAGTGAATCTACCAATCTCTGAAAGGAGATAGTAGCCTGTTTATGTAGAGCGTTAACTGTTATGTTTGTTGTCACTATGTAGTGTATTAGATTTCAGTGTCAGGCGCGTTGTGAATGTTTCAACTCAAGAAACCCTAAACGTATTTATAGCTCGAACATCAGAATAGTACGGCTAACTTTTCCTCTAACTCATCCCGAAATTGTCCCATCAGTCCAAATTGCGAGGCGCTGTTAGTTATTTATAGTGCGAGTGTCTATTCAGATTTTATAAAGAAGAACATCTATTTCTGCTCTTCAAAATGTTTGGGTCCAACTAAATCTGAGAAAAAACTTAAGCGCGATCTACAAAATGTTCACAGTAGCGCCATCTATTGGATTGGTGGTGGAACTACCGCACGGAGCAGCTAGTACCTGATAAGTATAGTCCGCATTGAGCTTGTCGGCCAGTCGCACCGTGTTGTGCGTCTGCGGCGGGTAGAGCGCGGTGACGGTGCCCGCGAGCCCGCGCGGCGCCGACACTTGGGACGACACGCACACCACGCGGTCCAGCAGGCGGTAGTTGGCCGACAGGTCGGGCTGCGTGTTGCCTTCGTGCAGCTCGGGCTGGGGACATTATGGTAAGGTATTAAGGTAAGGCCTGTACTGTCCCACAGCTGGGCAAATCCTCTCATCCTGAAACACAGAAGGTATCAGATGATGATCTCAAACTCGAACTACCAATCCGATTCGAAAAAATCTTTTTGTAATGGATAGCCAACATTCAACAGGAAGGCATTTTTCATTCATAGGCTATTTTTCATCCCGAGATTCCCACGGGTACCGCGGGGCGCTGCTAGTGTTCAATAAAAAATGAAGTGATTTGTTACCTTGTACAATAAATTCCACTTGACTTGCAGCGTGACTTTCTTCTGCTTGGGCTTCAAGTCAGCCAGCTGCGTCTCGATGGAGTCTGCGAGCGCCTTCATCTCTTCGGGCTCCAGTACTTCGGCGCCGCACTCGCGCCGCTGCGCCTTGTGGTGCGGCTGGCTCTTCAACCACTGAGCTAACTCTTGCGGCTTCTTTTGTCTGTCAAATGTGTGTATAATTAAATAAATAAAATAAATAAATAAATATACCTGGACAAATTCACACACGGTTAATTAGACCCAATAATTGTAGTGTTAAATATTGATATACAAATAGTAGGCATGAATTTAGAGAGGAGAAAAACGGAGACTCATACTGCGACCGCCACTAATAATTCCTTAAGAAAATGAAAGATTTTTGACATGTAATGTATGACAAAATACGTCAAAATAGCTAATTGCCGCTTAAATTGACATCTATAAGTACGGCATAGTGTCATAGTGTCGTACTGAATATGGCAGACAGTGTGATGGTGTCGTCGGGTGTACGCACCCGATCTCGTCGGGCCAGATGTCGGACTCGAAGAAGACGTCGTTGTGTATGAGGCGCGGCAGGCGCTCGAACAGGCGCGGGCAGTGCGCCGCGTACGCGCCCAGCAGCGCCACCACGCGCGCCGAGTACACCCAGCCGCCCGCCGCCGACCGCCGCGTGTAGCCCGACACCTCCAGGTTCTGCAATCTCATGCTCATGTAGCCTGCCATTCATTCACTTCGAGCAGGTTAGTGGCCAACCCTGCTGTTATTAGACCGGCTGCAGGCCTCCCGACATGATCTGACGATAGAAACAATCGGGATTGACTGCTTTACGTGCCCTCCGAAGCACGGAATCATCTTACTTTTCGGGCAATCAGTTGATTCAGCCTGTAATGCCCTAACCAAGCTGAGGACAGTCTCACAAAGAGATTTTTGTGAAACATTGTCCCCACCGGGAATCGAACCCGGAACCTCCGGATCGTGAGCCGAGCGCTCAAACCAAAAGACCACGGAGGCTGTGAAAAAAAAATTATGATAAAATACAAATGGGTGAAAGACACCAATAAAGGTCTCTTAAAAAACACTTGGTACGACCGTAATCAGACGTTAGTAGTTGTTTTGCCCGCTTTGTACCCGACCCTGATTTAGGCATGAAAAGTAAAACAAACTTCTGCACCAAGACGTGAAAAGAAATTTGAAGAGCCCTGCTTAATCTTAAGCAAAACTTCTAATTTACGCTTGAAGGAGTCAAATATTCTAAAAATATTTTATAGTAAAAACACTTACACCCATATTCTAAATCGTTTCCTCACAGTCCACTCACACTGGAGTCGATAATCGGTATTCTAGGTTGCAAAAACTGCCCTCGACTTGACGTCCCTCAAAATATTTATTCGAGTTGAGGAAACAACTGTCAAACTCAAGGTAGGTTGCTAGGTACCTTGAGGGATAATAAAGATCTTCTGTGGCGGCCATTGTAGGTGATTGTTTATTTGTCATTTACGATTATTTGTGTTTTTAAACATAGTTTGAAATGGATTTTCAAGAATGCATACGTTATCTTGATGGTAAACTGAACGGCTGATGGTAAACTGAACGGATAAAACCCAATGAAACTTTAGGAAAACAAAGAATTCCAATACAAAGAAAACGCTATCTTTTCGAGAAAGAAAAGATCATGGGTTTATTTACATATACAAAGAAACGGTATTCAATATATTTTAGGTAAATCAAACAAATTGAAAAATAAAACTATAATGAACTATATTATGTCTTGTTTATTTTATTTGATTGTATTTTACTGAATCGCCGGCAGCTATTATAACTGTTTAATCTCTTCCTGGCTATGTATCCCACACGTTAGTGGAGACGGCATTCCTAGTTTTTCCTCTCCACTTCACCCTATCGTCCGTCGTCGACGTTGTCTTCTTAATTTTGTTGATGATGAATTTAATTCAAGTACATTCCATAATGTTTATTTACTCTTGAAAACATAACTTCTCTGATTGACTAATGACTCGTTTCCTTGATATAGCTAAAAGTTTTCAGCTCTAACTGATAAGTTTAGGACATACAATTAGTACACCATACAAAGATATTATTATTTACCTATTTGTCTTTGATTTGTTATGACAGTATATTCAATGACAGGAGTGACAATTAAGAAGCGAATTTGGGAATGACCACAGATAAAAAGCTCAATTATATGCATATCCTATGATTTTATGACGTCATCGATGACGTTTTCCCTCGACTCAACTTTGCTTTATCCGCACTCGAGTGCACTCAACGTGAGGATTGAGATACAATTAAGAATACAAATTTTGAGGAATTGTTGAGTGACGCCTTGAGCGTTCTCGGTTGAGTCGAGTGTGAGTGGAGTTTGAGGCATCGATTTAGAATATGGGTGTTATATTCACTCGCAAAAACACCTTATTGTATATGAAACACTTACCTTTTTATTGAACTTCAAATTGAGTCCCAAGTTGATTTTGCTCGACATTTCCGTTGGGTTGTTGTGTCTTGTTCCCGGTATCACGAAAACAGAGCCCGTGATACGCGACAGCAGCTGCGGTGTTATACCTGGAACGTTGTCATTGAATGTAAGATGGTTTCAGAATTTCCTTTTAATGTAAAAATAGCAGCCACTGGTTTAAAACGAAGTCGAAGGTTCAATAACCTAAACGAATCTGGTTAATTGACTGAAAGTTTACTTATAACAGAAACATAAATACAAAACAAGCAAGAGCATCCTTTTTTTAATTTTTATTATTTCTGTAGTGGAAAATGTTAAAAAACTCTACCCTGTCGGGGGTTGCGGGTTCGATTCCCGCCCGGAGTCAACAATATGTGAAGACATAGTTGTTGGCGACGACGTCTGGGTGTCAATTATATATTATTATAAAATATTTGTGTATACATATATATTTAGTGGCATCAGTTAATTAGATTCCATATTACAAGCTTAGAGCTTAGTTTGGGTCTGATTAACCGTGAGTGAATTTGTCCGGGTATATTTATTTATTTATATCTATATATTAGCTCTAAAAGTATCTGCTCGTCAAGTCCTAAACCTTAGTATTTATTCCATGACATAAAGAAAATTAGTTTTGGCCCATGAAGCTGTCATTGACCGAAAGTGCCCGAAGCCCGATCGCACACTACACTTAAGTAACTATTGTTCTATTTCACCCGTCGTGTTGAATTACTTTATGATGTATGTGTTCGTTCAATTTAACAGTTACTAGTCATCCTGAGTTTTGTATGAAATAATATTTTGCACGCACACATGCGTGCGCGTCTTTTGTTTTTCATACAAAACGTCACAGGACGACTAATAATGCTTAATTTGAAAGAGCTCTTTAACTAGTTTACGTCTTAGTAAGACTTACCACAAGCAGCCGCCGCGTGGTTAGCCGTCAGATACTTGTTAGTCATCTGTGACGTGATTCCTCCAGTTTTAGGTTGTAGATCCTCTTCGACGCACACTTTTATACGTCCACTGCGAATACATTCTGTATCTACAACCTGGAAATATTACTCGGTTTTAATCTTTGTTAACCAGACAGATTTGATTATGTATAAACTTTCTGTATCTTTAAGGAAGTTCATCCCCATGAGAGCTATTTAAAGTAGGAACCGTAGGTACAACATACAGCAAAACAGCAACGAATACGGTCATTTTCTGTAATTAATTCGTTAAAAATGTAATTTGTTGTGTGTTTTGCACTTAGGACATTGTAGTGTGTATGTGTATATGTAACTAGCAGCGCCCCGCGGTTTTACCCGCGTTGTGCCCGTTCCCGTAGGAAATCCGGGATAAAATGTAGCCTATAGCCTTCCTCGATAAATAGACTATCTAACAGTGAAAGAATTATTCAAATCGGTTCAGTAGTTTCTGAGATTAGCGCGTTTAAACAAACAAACAAACAAACAAACAAAACAAACTCTTCAGCTTTATAATATTAGTATAGATGTTATTTTAAAATAACACATATGAATAGTCTGCAACACATTATATACAACATAAGTTCATTTTGTAGAAAGTTTAGAAGAAGTAGACTTTACAGATACACTCCTAACTTGCATCCTTCATACACTACCATTCAAAAATCAACTCAAACAGCCTTACCGTAGCCTTAGCTCCATAAAACTGTCCGTGGCTCAGCAGGAACACTGTATCTCCCACAGGATAAGCCTCCTTCGGCGAGCTATACTTCCCCGGAGCATCACTGATATAAGCAGACACGTCTGTGACGATCGCTTGTATAGCGTAACCGCAGGGAACGGTGCAGAACTCCATATCTTGGACCATACGAGCATTGTCCTGTACTACGTATTTGTAGCCTGAAATGTATGGAAATAGTTATAAGAAAAGTAGAAAAATAACAGAGTATAGTATCCACTAGGCAACAATCGAATCTCACGTGATGTTTTTTTTACAAATTCGCACACGTTTATTTGTCCCAAACTAAGCTCTAAGCTTGTATTATGCAATCTAACTAATTGATACTTATACATATACATACACAAGTACTTTATTTTAATATAAAATATGTTCGGCATCGTTGCACAACAACGCGCAACGTTTGTTTGCAACTTATTCTATCTAACATCAACTCATGCGTCATGTTGCGTGTGATGCACACTGTTTTCATATGCTCTCATAAGTGTTGAGAGTCAAGTGTTGCACTTTGGTTGTTGCCTAGTGCATACGAGGCTTTAGCCTGTAATGTCTCACTGCAGGGCAATGGCCTCATCAAAACAATATGAAAGTAAAAAATTACCAGCTGTAGTTACAACATACCTTTATGATTTACAGCGTGAACAATAATCTTGACGTCGCCCAATTCTATTCCGAGTCGATTCATATTACTGAAAGAATAAAAAAACTAAAAAAACACGCTTTTATTGCAAATTGAACTAAAAACTAGAAAATAATTTTTCTCCTCAAATCAAAATTATAATAAAATTTAAGTTGTAACACAATGATTCAATTCAGAGTAAAAAGCGTGGGGTGCATTTTAATGTAGTTCATAACTATCCTCTCATAGATAGTTACCAATGATGATTGTAATATTTAAAAATATTAAGCACCCCACGCTTTTTTACTCTGAATTAAATCATTGTGTTACAACTTAAATTTTATTATAATTTTGATTTGAGGAGAAAAATTATTTTCTAGTTTTTAGTTCAATTTGCAATAAAAGCGTGTTTTTTTAGTTTTTTTAAACTATAATTTTATTTTTTATTTTTTAGTAAGCATAACATTATATGCAACTTTTCATCCCGTAATTCCCACGGGAACGGGCCCATCACGGGAAAACCACGGGACGCTGTTAGTGTCTAGTACCATTTAGTAAAATAAAACAGAACTCCCGTTCCGTCCCACAACGAGCGCCCGTTGATGTCTTTTATATGAAGTAATAATTTTTTAGTAAATCTGGCAAATCCATTAAGGATAACGGGAAACTGTTATTAAATTATTGCATTGTCATCGGTCCTTGATACATATGCAAAGTTTCAAATTAATCAGACTTCTGGAAGTTGGTGAAAATGATGTTCAAAGATTTCATTACATACGTACATACATACATACAGGCCAAGCTAATAAAAGCGTGTTAAAAACAGTAATAAATTAAACAGAAACTTTAAAATGTCCGTCCTAAAGATCACAATCTTTTACCCCGAAATCCCCATACAGCGACGCACTTCTTACTGCTACTATATAATAAAGCTGAAGAATGATGTTTTGTTTGTTTAAACGCGTTAATCCCAGGAACTACCAGAACCAGAGGAACTACGTATCCAATTAATAAATCCTTGTGTTGGTTAACCACATTCAAAAGAAGGTAATGGGCTATTTTTTACCCAGAAATACGGGAATGGTCACAATGCAGGTAAATCAGCAAGGGAAGCATGTACGAAAATATGAGTTTTTAATCTGAAATAAGTAGCCTGTGTCTCACGGCAAAGGGCTCTCATCTCACTGAAGATGAAAAAGTATATCTTACTGTTCAATAATGGTAGCTCGTTCCGAAATCCATTGTTTGTGCAGGTTTCCCGCGTTTAACTCGGTGGTGAAGCTCGGCGGGCCGCTGATGTTGTTGTTCTGTTTGTCCACGTGGTGCAGACGCTTCTTCTCGTTCGATACTGATATTACTCTGAAATTGATGTGTTACTTCGTATAAAATAACTGAAATAGAGGACTAACGAGGAATGTTAGTCCTCTATTTCAGTTATTTTATACTGAAGATAATGACTTTGACCAATGTTCAAGATGAACGTTTCTGTCATGAACTCCACATTAATATTTCTTTTAAATAATTTCAAAGTCAGCTTTAAAATAATTTCATTGTTAATAATAGAGAGTTGTAATTCCCTCTGTAATAAAATAATCCTTAAGAGTTTTGAGTTTTTGTTTTTTTTGTTTGTTTGAACGCCCTTTTTTGTAATGGATAGGTTATCTGCTAGTGCTAAATTATAATACATTTCGATATAACTACTGCTTGGCTAAAGCTTGGCTTGATGTGAATGTGTAGGTGCGATGTGTAATAGAGATAATGTTTAGTGTTGTACTAACTTGGCCCGTGTGAGATGCGGCCAGCCTGCCCAAATAACTTTCCCGAGCAGTTCCTGAGCCACCTTCTCCAGATCACGATCCTCTTCATTATCTCGCACCAGCTCTACGATCATATTCTCGTTGCGGGACGGCTGGTCGAACACTTTCACTTTCGCTTTCTTTATGGATGTCTGTTGAAGAGTAATTTGATTAATGATCAGTCTTCCGTGACCACGATTCCTGTAAAGGGGCCGAAACGTCAGATAAAAATGTTAAATAAAAGCTGTATCCGTAAACTTAGTTTCAATTCAAAATGAGTAGTTTTTAGTTTTTTAGCTCGGCAAAAATTACTTACAGATATTTCTGCCAGACATAACTGAATCATTGTTTTGAAACAACTACAAATATGCACCATGTAGCTCAATGAGCCAAATCGGCTGAATAGTGGATACTAACAAAGTGTTTAATTAACGATCTACAACTTCTTCAACAACTCGATCAACATCTACACTACTTTACTTTTTTTCTCAACCTATATCGTTCCACCTGAGCAAAGATTTTCACAACCGGTTCTAACTTCTCCTGTCCTTCGGGACTGTTATATTACTAACCGTATATTTCAAATGCCTCATAGTAGGAAAGCCGGGGAAGAGTAGATGTGTGTTCGCGTTCGGCAACACTCCTTTCTTGAGTTTCTCTTCTGGCACTTCTAACTCTTGTCGGAACACGATGCGTTCGGACGCGTGGCACTCGGCGATGGGTGGGAAATAGGCTGGGGCAGTCACCAGACCTGGGGGAAAAATAACAGTTTAATTAAGTATAGGAATATTTCCATTAAGTTATAACAAGACAAGGTGGACGGAGGTAGTGTCCAAGGATATGGCTGAGTGCAAGATTTCCGAAGACGACGTTAATACATTCTCAGAGGACTGCAAGCGACCGGTGAAGCCGCAGCGTACATTTAGGTTATTATTATTCAAAATGTTACCATGCTTAAATTTATAGTAGTAGGTAAGTACCTTGACTCTGCGGCGACCAGTTATAAACCAGCATCGGTCCGTGAGAGTTACGTTTCATCTCCTCTTCAGTTAACCGTTGATAACACGGCGCCATTGCCGATAATAGATTAACCTGTGAACAAGTTAACGATGTTTAACGACAAACCCTTTCTTAAAATATAGCCATGAAATTATTGTCATTTTTAGCTTTTCCTTATAGTTTCCGATTTTCGTCGGCATAATAGCTTACGTTTAGTATTTTAGTACATAATTATCTATCTATATATATAAAAGAGAAATTCGCCGACACATTAATCACGAAATTTCAGAAACTATAAGTGCTAGGAGCTTCAAATTTTTTTTCTCACTAAGAAGGGATTTTGTGAAATTCAATTGTTGTTTTTATTTTTGAGCAAATTCTTTAATCTACTCTTATCTCGATATACCCTTCCTATACATTATCGTGATAATTTCACAAAATGGTCACATCCATTTTCATAACATTTTTGGCCGTATCTTTAAAAAGTCTACGACCTACGATTCTATAATAAGGCCATTAAATAGTCACAACAAATGTAACTCACCTCGTCAATAAAAGGTATAAGTACTACTGCCTCCCAATCGTTGATTTTCCCGTTGAGATCAGTTTCAAAGTTGATGGGGTAGTAATGTACTATCGGTGAGTCTTCATCTGTCATCAGACTGTGGAACGGAGACGGGAGGAGATGTTTGCTGGCAGCTGGCAGTACTGCTAGTAGCTATGAATATTAAAGGCATTCAGTATTTATAAGTTGCTCTCTGCTGTTTTATGATAGTGGTTAGACTTGTAAGAATTAAGAATATGGGATAAAAAAAGGCTTATGTTAAAGTTTTTATCATCAGTTATATGTAATTACAGAAGAGAAAAACGAAACAAAGCTTTTTTCTTGGCATCTTAGCTCTGCAGGAATCACAGAGAAGGAAATATTTTAAAGTTACCTTAAACTTTGACAGTTATAGCTTGCAAGCTAGGCTTATTGATTGATTTAATACAATCAATACGCAACCAAATTCAGGTAATTTCAAGGTTTAAATTACCTGTTCAAAAGGTTTAAATTACCTGTTCAAAAGGTTTAAATTACCTGTTCAAAAGGCTTAAAAGGCTCGCCCAATTCGAAGTCAAACTTGATATCCTTGAAGCCCTTGATGTCCGACATGTAGGGCGCGTAGTGGTGCGGGTAGTACCAGCACCACGAGGGGCAGCCCTTGTAGTAGTAGGACAGGTTCCACTGGATGGCGCGCACGTAGCCCTCCGCCTGGTCTACTAGGACTTCCCTGAAAGTAAGGGACAATTAAGGATTATTAAGGTATTGTTATGTATGAGTACACAAACATGCGACCCGTCATTTATGAGCCTAGCCGAATGGGAATACAGAACCAAACACTGTTCTAAATGCTATGAATATCTACTGTAGAAAATATGGTGTACGAGGACTTCCTTGAGGACAATAAGGAATTATTTATGTATTGGTAATGTATGAGTACACAAATATTCAATCCGGCATTTATTGGCCTAGCCGAACGGCATTACAGAACCGAATAAGTGTTGTAAATGCTGTGAATAACTACTGCTGAACACACTGCTGGTTCAAATACAGTCATGTGTGGCAATCCTCGCTTTTTCCCAGGAAATATTTATTTTAACTTAGATAGTGGAGTGTTCCTATTCCTCCTTTGTTTTTAAAATAAATGACAGTAAACTTCTTCGGCTGATTCTATGCTATGGCTGGATGCGCCTGTAGAGAGCTATGGTTGCAGGCATACATAAAAGCCAAACTTATAGTATGCCCCTTTTTATATCACGTGTGAACGAACAATCACTACATTGTATAAAATAAAGTCGTCTCTTTTTCGTGTCTGTCTGTTTGTCTGTCTGTATGCTTAAATCTTTAAAATTACGCAACGGATTTTGATGCGGTTTTTTGTAATAGGTAGAGTGATTCAAGAGGAAGGTTTTTATGTAAAAAAAATCCCTAAATTCCCACGGGAACGGGCACAACGCGGGTAAATCCGCGGGGCACTGCTAATACTGACATATACACAACAAAGTTCAACTCACTCAGTAACATTTGAATAATCCAACTTATTCATGTAATAATCTCTCTTGTGGAGTCTGAACTCCATCTCAATGTTCGCTTCTTCATCGCTCGTATCCTCCAACTCCTCATCGCCATAAATATCGACAATATCATCTAATAACTGAAAAATAAACAGCAATTTCGAAACACTGAGAATATGCTTTAGTAAGAGTATGCTGATACTACAGAAATACCGACCAAATTTTGAAGCTTCTCCCTCGGTTTTTAAAGTCGGTTAAAAATGGGAACTGTGTTAATGGGACATAAGTGTACGTAATATTAGTACGTCTTTAATAGTAATGTAGATAACGTACATTTTAATTAATAGTAAAATTGTATGCCGATTTTTGGAACGAAGTACCTTATCGCGGGTTACGAAAGGGGGCTAGCCGGCAAATGGTAACGACATTTTTTAGGCCAGTAAGGGACACACAGAGAAACTTGCGCACGCCAGAGAGAGACAGACAGAGAAACATGCGCGAGAGAGACAGACAGAGAAACTTGCGCACGCCAGAAAGAGACAGACAGAGAAAATGCGCGAGAGAGACAGACAGAGAATTAATAATTCTCTGTCTGTCTCTCTCTGGCGTGCACATGTTTTTCTGTCTGTCTCTCTCGCGCATGTTTCCCTGTCTGTCTCTCTCTGGCGTGCGCAAGTTTCTCTGTGAGAGCTCTCTCTTATAGAAAGCAAGCTAGATATTTTCGTTTCGTCTTTCTATTGCGCATTGAACAGTGTGGTGTCGCGACGATTATTTTTGTTGATAATAAATAAACTTCGTTCCATCCGAGTGTCCCTTGACACCTCTCAAGTTTTTTTTATATTTCTCACTGTTAATTCATCTTTACAGAGATATGTATGTCTACTTGAAGCTTGAGTTGTTAAAATTAGGCCTTTAGTTAGACTGAATTCCGTAACGAAGAACAGGCTGCAACTGTATTCAGTCTTCCTACATCAGTCGGTCGAACCGTCTTATGTATTCTGTAATTCGGTTGCGACATTGTATTCTGAGCAGTTATTTAGTGAAATCAAATTCGGTCAGCTACGAATGTAAACAGTCAAATTCGGTTGATCCGAAATTGGTCACAGAATTCGGACTTACCTTATGTAAACAAACAAGAAAATACTTGTTTAAGTAAAGAATAAAACTTACCATATCATCAGTAGCATTAATTAACGCTTGTAAATCATCATCAGGTTTATTTTCCTTAATATCTTGAATATTTACATTAAATGTTTCATCATTGTTCGGTTTATACTGGAAAATTAAATTTAGTTTTTCATTTATCCTCACAGTAGATAATCAGAATTAGATTACAAAAATCACAATGTGACCTATATCATTTATTAGATCACTGATATAGGTTATTAGCTATATAGATTTATTAAAAGTTAAAAGATTTGAATAAAAATAGTTGTTACCTCCTTTCTTTCTAACATATTAGGTCTCCTTCCAGTCTTGGCTTCAAAATACTTTAAATCAGCGTAAGTATCATGAAACTTTTCCTTGTCAATCTTGGCAAGCTCTTGCATAAATATCTCAAATCTTTCAAGATTCAATTCACCTGCTTCATTAATATAACCTAAGAAATAATGGAGGTGTTTAATATGTATTCTTAAGATATTGGGACTGAATAATGTCCCTTGAGGAATACCATAATTGATAATCTACTATTTTTCTAGAAAATGTACCTTTTGTAAACTTGAATGAATAATACTTGAATGTTGAAAATCGAAATGTTTGTAATATACGAGCCATTGACAGAATAACAAAGATTTTTTATAGGTACACAGTATGGTCAACATAGTCAAAAGCGTAACTAAAGTCTGAATAAACTAATGCCAAAAATGTGACTTACCACTTAAAGTAGGTAGCACCTTCATATACGTCTTATATAACAACGGTAGCGCATCATTACCAATGTGCATGTTAGGTAAATTCGGAATAAAGTCGTTTCCAACAAGAAAACCCATTAGTACCCAGTCATCGACAACTTTTTCTATATCAAAGGGGAACGAGAGTTGCTCCTTCATCCCAATGAACTCCTGCTCCAAATATTCTTTAAGAAGACACAAGTGGAGTAGGTAGAAGTTGGTTTCTTCAGGGCTTGTCGCGCGTTGGGTATTTCTACCGAATTTCACCTAGGTAGAAAAAATATATTGATAAAGGATGACTTTTAGGATAATTTAAACAAAACTGGAGTGAAGAAGAATTCTCCCCTCTGCATTTTTAGGGTGTATTTCTACCAGTGCTATGCTACGTTAGATATGATTGTTGAGTATTAAGCGTAGCTTAGCATGGTCAACATGCGCCTAGTTTTGTTTGTTTTGTGTCACACCTGTTAGTATTCCAATAACCATCACTAGTGTCAGTAGTCACTTTTATACAATAAACTAGCAGCGCCCCGCGATTTTATCCGCGTAATGCCCGTTCCCGTGGGACTTTCGGTAATTTTTATACATATAAACCTCTTGAAGCACTCTATCTATTAAAAAACCGCATCAAAATCCGTTGCGTAGTTTTAGATATCTAAAACAGCGGATAGCAACTTTGTTTTAAACTATACAGTGATTATGAATTTGAAGATTTCTAGAAAATAAACAACTTGAAAACTCACCTCCTCCCTCAATAAAGCGAAATGCGGTTCATGAGTACACATCCCCAACATTATCAGATCAGCGTCGAGACCGTACAGACAGTGTCTCGTGTTGGGATCATACTCGGGCTGCGATCGAGCCCATCTGATGTAGTCCATTATTTTGTGTTCCCCTTCGCCAGGCGTCTGAAATGAATCAAAATAATTAGTGGTTGGAGTAATTGGTGCACTGGAGCTATGGAAATAAAAGCTTATTATGCTGTCGATATGGAGAAGAAGTAGCACTAATAATTCTTAGTGGTTACATTAGGCTAATGCATGCTATTAGAAAGGCTGATTCAGAATTTTAAGTGGTCAGATTAGGGAACTGCAAAATGTTGCATTATTTTTCATCCCAATCGGTTCCGTAGTTTTTCGTGAAAGAGCAACAAACATCCATACATCCATACATACATCCACTATCACAAACTTTCGCATTTATAATATTTGTAGGAAATAGGATAGTGCGGCAATTTGTTGGCGATGTCGCACCTACACAGATGTAGAGCACATAACGTATCTAGCTGCTGAGATCTCACATCTATGCTTAAAAGTCATTTAGAAAGTTAATGTGTGTATAATATTAACAAACTTCCCGTGCTGTGCCTTTTCCCGTAGGAAAAACCGGGAGGAAAATAGCCTATAACCTTCCTGTAGAAAGTGGCTATCCTTTACAAAAAGATAACTGACCCTACCATACTTTGTATGCCCATTTAATCTCCAGTTATAACTAGATACAAAGAAGATAACAACATCCTCACATTTAATACACATAAATAAAGTACCAAACCTTACCTCATGTCCAGACAATATAACTTTGACCTTGGACCACAGAGGGTCTGTGGTCACCTTCTCCTTAATGAAATACTTGAGCTGTTCATGTAGACGAGTCATGAACACTGTGCCAGGTGTGATGCAGTTGCTATCAAACCGCTTCTCACTGGGAAGTGTTTCACCTATTGCGAGAAAACTATAATTAATTATGTGCAGACATATTCACATGGGCTTGTCAAAAGTCAGAATGAATCTAAACTTTAAGTTAGTTACTTGTAGTTAGAAGATATAATAAAGGATTATATTTTTTATGATTGCCTTTTATAACAATCGGTGGGAGAAATTAAATCATTAACCTTATTAACATTAAAGGAAGATTTAACCATGTTTGGGGAAGACCTACAAGATCTGATCTCTGATCTGAGAGAATTTAAGCAGAAAATCCATTACAATTCAACAGGCAAGGACTTTCGCAATGATAATAATAAAATTAAATAGCTTTAATTCACCTTTAGATCTAGCCTCTTCTTCCAGCTTTTCAGCTTCCCTCGCAGATCGGAATCTATGAAAGCCAAAGATAATATAGAACAAGTATAATATAGCAAAACATCTCTCAAATAGCTTACATCACAGCTACAACACACAGATCTACTACTCTTAATATAAACACCCCTCTTTGGTTCGAGGGTTGCAGTAAATATAACCTACTAGCGGCGCCCTGCGGTTTCACCCGCGTTGTACCCCTTCCCGCAGGAATTTCGCGATAAAAAGTAGCCTATGTCCTTTCTCAGGCTCTGGACTAACTGTGTACCAAATTTCATTCAAAACAGCTCAGTAACTTTGGTGTGAAAGCGTAACAGACAGACAGACAGTTACTTTCGCATTTATAATATTAGTTACTAGCAGCGCCCCGCGGTTTTACCCGCGTTGTGCCCGTTCCCGTGGGAAATTCGGGATTTTTTTACATAAAAACCTTCCTCTTGAATCACTCTACCTATTACAAAAAACCGCATCAAAATACGTTGCGTAATTTTAAAGATTTAAGCATACAGACAAACAGACAAACAGACACGAAACAGAGACGACTTTATTTTATACTATGTAGTGATGATTCCTGAGATGGAGATCTTAACAGACATAGTTGATTATCTCATTAGTCAGGCCTAATAGTAATACACCTCAAAAGGAAGTGAATGAAAACCTGAAGTGATTATCATTACTTTTATAAAATGTAACTTATGTTACTTTGTGTACTTTAAAAGCATTGCATGTTGTTTTACTTATTTATAATATACATAAAATTCAATCAACATTGCTTTGAACAATATGATATGGTTACCTTTTATCTTAAACTAGCAGCGCCCCGCGGTTTTACCCGCGTTGTGCCCGTTCCCGTGGGAATTTCGGGATAAAATGTAGCCTATAGCCTTCCTCGATAAATAGACTATCTAACAGTGAAAGAATTATTCAAATCGGTTCAGTAGTTTCTGAGATTAGCGCGTTTAAACAAACAAACAAACAAACAAAACAAACTCTTCAGCTTTATAATATTAGTATAGATAACAAGCTTATATATATTCGCTATGCACAATATTGCACTATTGTATCCACATTCACTTTGCTAGTGAACTTAAATAAACATTTTTGTGTTTTTGAATGGATTCCTGAGAGGATATAGATTGTTTAATCTTAATTGTGCTAACATAATGAAATAATGGACAGATTGTCATACCTTCTTCCTCTCTGTTGGTTCATCTTAGCCCTCGGGGCTACTCCATCAATAGCCATAAAAAACAACTTCTTAGGCTTAATAATTTGAAACAATATGCTTAAATAATGAAAGATGTCTTGGAATATCTTCTCCTCAGTAATACGGAAATGAGGATTCGAGTCATCAGGATGGGAGCAGTTGTGTATGATACCATTCATGTCCAAATACATATTGTCAAAATCTGGTATCTGAAACAATGGAGATTATTGATATTATTACAAGAGTTGTGCAATTTAATTGCCATGGGAAGTTAACAATAATAAGTTATCAACATTTTATAGATAGCGTGAATGAATTTTGCGTGATTTGGTCATAAATTTCAAGAATAATATGTCAGCAAATTAGCAGAAGTATAACAAGTAGGACCTATAGTATGTTTGACTAAAACTATCGAAACCAACCTGATACTGCTTCACCAGCTCGTTGAGGCATGGGTACCTCTCACTAGTGTACCTGAAAAACTTAGGTACACCCATTTTCACTAATAGATTTGAAGATAATTACAAAAATCTTGCTGATTTTTTGTTCAGTGACCCCAAACTGAATAACCTCTGTCAGTGATGAATGGCTGAACAATCTTACTGTGCCGGGTTTTCTGCAAGGCAATCAAACTGCAACGGTGGCGGTGGTTCGGAAAAGATGAGGAATTTTGATTGAAATGGAAAATTATTTTATTCCTTCAACAACCTACATCGCGAAACGGATTTTTTATTTGGCCTATGCCTATTGTGTTGCCATTTTTATAAGCCAACTTGTATTGTTTTGTTGTTTGATTGATTGATATTGATGAGAGATCATGAGAGGTGAGAGATCATCTTCACCAATTGTTAACATTGATTTGATAAAGTAGTAAAGAAATATATTTTTCTATGAACTTGGTGGGTTATGCATTCAACATTAAACCATAACGCTTATATTGGCTTGGTGGCTTGGATTAATAAAAACATTTTATTTTTATTTTGGCAATACAAGCATTGATTTTGCCGTTTTCAGTCACCAGTTACAGAGAGAGAAAGTTAACAAACAGTCAGATGTCAGATTTGTGATCAATGTCCAATTTGATGCTGCCGTCATTGTCACCATAGATTGTCACTGTCAAAAGGTCACAGGCAAAAATGGAAATAAACATGGATTATGATCTGTACCAAAATCCCAGATCATTTTTGTAAACAAAGTTATGTCAAGATTTTGTCACTGTCAATGTTAAATTACCCGAAGGTCAGATGTGTCGAACCTTCGGGTAATTTCATTTAAAAATAATAATATTATAAAATTATAAAAAATATTAAATATTTCTGTATGAACTTTTAAGGCTTGTTTTTATTGTTTAGTACAACAAGAAAACATATTTTATTCGAAATTAGGACATTAAAAACACTGCAAGTTCATTACATACATTTATTCACTATCCGAAGAGATATTCAGTTAAGGTTCTGCATCTGAGTAATTCACATTTTATAATAAAACTATCAGTAAATTAAAAAGAAATAGATTTAAAAAATGAGTTTTTCACGATTTTTATCAAAACGGTAAGTTTTATCATAAAAATACCTAAGACAAAATTGTTGATAGTAAAATTATCTACAAAAAATGTATTCATACTTTTTTCCCACGAACCACACTTTTTGAGATATAACGATTTAAAAAGTTGTAAAAGTTGTAATGGTCAATTATGACAAACGTGTGCATAATAATGCACACGTTACCAGGCCACCTATGAGGTAGTGTACTTAGCGCTTTTTTTGGAGTCCGAAATACGAACCACGATAAAATAAAATGGCGACTCTAAAAAATGTTCTGCGTCTCTGTAGTGTTCCAAGTATACATAAATAAACTACACAAAAAAAGCTTTTGATAATTTTAATTTTCTTCAGAATAACAATCGTTTATAAGTCAATACTGCATAATCGTTTGAATAACTATAGCTATCCCCTTATTTTTATAAGATAAATAAATACCGTGAAATCGTGAAATTAACAACTGCACGATTTTCGTGCAGGTTTTGTGCACTGGTATCACATTTGTTTACATAATTGATCTGGGATTTTGAAACATGGTATAGTACAATTACAATGTACAATTTAATATTAATAATTTTAATTTTTAGAAAATAAAACACTCGAAAATATTTCTAGGAAGAGTCTTCCACAAAATAAATAAACACTAGTTAGCATTCTAAAGTTTCTCGGTCTAGGTATATTTTAGCGTCGAAGAAAAGATCTTACGTAAAAATATAAAATTAATAATTTTTTCTTTATCTTTGGTTAAATGTAAGGATAATAATTATTACTCTGTTGTGAATTTGTTATAATTTGAAGAAAATGTCTATAAATTATATCCCTAGAGTTACCCAGGTATGTTTTAGTCGTTATCAAGACTGAATAACATGATATTTACGATATTAGTTGTATTTATTTTGGAACTTCTAAGAATGGAATCAAGTGAATATAATTGTTTTTCAGCTCGATGCTTTTCAGTTGGATAGTCAGGTGGAAGAATTATTCAAACAATTAATATTTCAAGCGACGAAATACATAGAGGTATCCATCACAATATATTTACAGAATTATCATCTTCTTTACTTAATGTTTTGGTTTCATAAACTAACCTTATTCCTATATTTTTCAGCCGAAGTATTATCAGCCCATTCTACCAGAAATAGAACTCATAATAAGAACATGGATATTCAAATCTTCTGTTTATGATAAAAAAAGTACATTCGGCCAGCAAATGTTGTCACTTAAATATAGACCAGATAATTTTTCTAAAAGCAAACTTTATTGGTACTACGGTTATACTATTGGCTTGAAATATTTGAAAGAGAGAGCTATGTACAGTTTTACATCTAATAATAAAGTTCAAAATGTAGTTAATAAGCTGGAAACATTTCAATTATTTGGGGATATATTTAACTTTATAAGGTTCATACACACGGGTAGATATCCGGTGTTGATTGATTTCATTTTGGGGCTTCAGTTGACAGCTGATAAGCTGACCAGAGAGAATCTGACAGATTTTGCTTGGACAAGAGAGTTGCTGTGGCATAATTTTATTGTAAGTTGAAGTAACATTAAAGTTCTTATTTAGTACACTTTAGTAAAGATGAGTTAGTAAAGCAATTTAGAGTACTTACTCTTCTACTTTACTAATATAAACTATTGTATGCTATGTTTTGTCCCATTCATTTGGAAAGTTCAGGAAAGAAGTAGTTAAATGTATCATTCCTTTTGAATGTGGCTATCATAAATAATATTTTGTTTCAATCTTAAGACAGCTCCTAACACTAGTTCATGCTAAAACCATAAAACTATTCTGTGTTATAATATAACAAACTATAGAAATGAAGCATAATCTTTCTTTATTACAGGAACTGATAGGCACAGCAATATCTTTAATGAACATATTTGGTCTTCGGACTAAACTGTCCAACATATTGAAGTTAGTATGGTGGAGACAACATGTCAGAACCAATACAACTTCAGCTAATGCAGTTATGACACTGAGCACAGTATGTCCTTGTTGTCAAATGAAGCCAGTGTTGCCGCATATAATGGGCTGTGCTCACATATTCTGCTATTATTGTATTGTGGTAAGATTTTTAATTGATTTTTGTACTTTATTTTTCAGCATGTATTTGCCTGCTATTCTTTGATTAATTATTCCCAGTAATTAATTAAAAAATAGATATACTAAAATGTCAATCTCCGGATTCTAAAGTCTAATTCAGACCTAGACATAAGTTCTACAAATACAAATATAATAGGTCATAGTCACTGAAATCTTTATTGAGAATTTTCGTTTAAGTCTATTTGTAGTCGAAATATTAGCCTATAATGCCTTATAGCTGGGCAAAGGCCTGTCACCTCACAGATCAGTACTTACTTATTTTAATTATTTCTGTTTTTATGTGTCATTCATTATGCCTCCCCTGATTATTTTTACTATGGTCTAGTTTAAGCCCCTTAATCTTCCTTATAGAAGCTATAATGTAATATCTTAACCATGGGTGTAATTTCTGCTGTTATTCTTTACAGGCAAATAAAATGGCTGATGCAGATTTCGCGTGTCCAAAATGCTATTACGTCGGAACTGAAGTGAAGAAGTATGTTATGTAGATATTTATTCCATTTTGTTACTTATTGTGTGGTATTAAAGTAGCTAGTTTATTAATTGGAACATTGCATTTAGAAATGTAGAAATAGCCCCAAATATCAAACTGTATGACTACCACATTATATCTACATAAGCCAAAACGTCATTTTGTTGGAATTTTACCTAATAGGTGAATATTAAAGATAGTTATGAATGAAATTTTATTAAAATAACCGTCACAAATAAAAAGCGGTTTAAGACTAGCCAAAGGCTAATGTAGCACTCAGAGACGCCCATTAAATCGACAATTAACTATTTGACGTAATTATTCATACATTATAATGTCAAAATCCTTCGATCAACAATACACAACTAGATGTCGGGTCGGCGCAATAAGGGCTCCCACACAAAACTGCGATGCGATGCGATGCGAATTCGCATCGCAGGAACTTGCGATGCTGTTCCATTAATTAGCGATTCTCATTTAATATATTCATCTCTTTTCTTTGTACTGTAGTAATGGCGATAGATATACCTATTTCAGTTCGTATCGCAGAAATTCGCGTTTCTGCGATACGAACCGCAAGTTCCTGCGATGCGAATTCGCATCGCATCGCATCGCAGTTTTGTGTGGGAGCCCTAAATACGTCTCGGTGAAAAGTGAGGCGCCTCATTTGAAAAGTGAGGCGTTATGCTCACTTATTTTATTCATAGGATTTGCTACTTTATTGCTAGGTGTCATGGTTGTAATTAGGTTGAACTTCGAACTGTTTTAAAACTTGTTTCAGTTCGGTAGTAAACAAAATAAGCTGTCACACGTCATCCACGCGGACAGTATTTAGGGCTCCCACACAAAACTGCGAATTCGCATCGCATCGCAAAAATCTGCGAATTCGCAAGACGCATCGTAAGAATTTCCGATCTGCTTCGCATCGCACATTCCTGTCATATTACGTCATCCTTGGTGACACCATTTCAGGACATTTCAGGACAGGAATTGGGCTTATGAAAAAAAAAAATTTGTGATAAGTAAATGGAAAGATTATATATTAGTTTTATAACAAAACTATTTTTATTTTAATTTTTTTCGCAATAATTCAAAAGTTATTTCAAAATAAAAATTAATTTTTGAATCCAGTACCGAAGACACGCCGACAGCTCCCGAACAAACCCGAGCGCGTGTGACGTCATAATCTTAGTTTTCACTCCGCCGTTTCACTCAAAATTTATCTTCAGTTCTCAACGCATAGTACATTTGTGTAAAATAGTTCCCATCAGAGTTCATAATCCTAATAAATGGATGAACCCAGAATCTTCTTTTTCTTTTATATCTATTGAACAATAACAGCAGGCAGTGCAATAATCTTTTTGCGATCCATCTTACGCTTCCTAAAAACACGTCCAGTACGGCCTACACTTGAAGGAATGGTCACCCTACCAAACGGTTCGCCGCACTAAATCGCATCGCAGAAATTCGCATCGCAAGTTCCTGCGATGCGAATTCGCATCGCATCGCATCGCAGTTTTGTGTGGGAGCCCTTAGCTTTGATTTTGTACGTGACCCGATAATATCTAGTTGTGTATTGTTTATCGAAGTCAAAATCATACATAAACGCTTATCAACAGGAATTTTGCTTTCAAATGGTTTGTTCCTTTCCGACATACGCTATTTCCCCGAGAGCAATAGAGACAAAACATATTTTAACAGTGATTTAGTTAAAGAGCTTTTATTAATAAGGCAGTAAATCTTTACTAAGCAAGCATTTGACGTCTCTGAATACGATTCTTAGTTAATAACATAAGGCCTTATTAATAAACGCGCATTAAGAACATTTATGGTTTGTCACTTTCTGACATACGCAATTTTCCGAAGAGCAAAAGAGAAAAAAAACAGTGTAACAGTGTTATAGTCACATGAGCCATGTCAGAGGCCTTTGGCGGCTCAATAACTCTGACAACAGGATTGGTCGGGTTGACCATCCACTCGATGAAGAAGAAGAAGAAGAAGAAGTGTTATAGTTACACCGCGTTTATTAATGAGGGCCATAGAGTTTTAGGTATTATTATAGTAGCTTTTAAGTAAATTAGAATTTAAGTGTTATTGTGTTTTAAAGTTTAATTAGTAAGGCTGTGAAATAACGTGGACTGGTTATTGGTTTAAATGAAATAAATATTTATATTTTTATAATTTAAACGTAGTTTATTTGTCTCATTTCTTATACCGAGGTAACGGTGCAATTCATACAGTATTTAGAGTTTGATTTAAAATGAGTAATCCCAATCCCCCGTAGATCTTAAAGTTACTGAAAAAATAGACTTCAAAACTATTTCCCAGCGTTTCATCCGCATACCCAATAGATGGCGCTATATTATAAGTAAGAACACGCTATCGTTTTTCTCTCAATTCGGTGGAGACCCGTGGAGATGTGTATTTATGAGCACCAAAGTGGTACTTTAGGGTTTCATAAACACTTATTAACTGTATTCAGCTATGCAGTGGCTTGTCTCTTTCCAACGTTATTTTCCGAAGAGCAAAAGAGACAAAACACTTTATTGCAGTTTTTAGTTAAATAACATTTATGAATAAGCTAGTTAGTGTTCCTTCGAGTTAACGGGCTTCGAGCCTGGTCTTTTGGAGACGTTCCAACTCGTAAAGCCTCATTGGAGATGTTTAATGAAATTAATTACAACTGTATTGCAGAGAGTTCATATTATTGTTAAGCAAGTAGAAAATAAAATCCAGTCATTTTATTGAACTTTATTAAAAAAATATCAAATATAAACAATTTATAATTATGGCTACTTAATCTAATTTTAAACTAAGGTTCCCTTAAAATTATTATGTACTAAAGTAGGGACAAGAAAATTTACAAATTAATTTTAAAATACAAGTAATGTAAATTATTGACTAATGGCACATTTTACTATGAAATAGTTTCCAGTTTGTCTTAAATATAAAAGTTAATTGATATTTAAACAACGTTTTTTTATTGGTGTCAAAAAAGGAATGTTTAATTTTGAGGTCAAGTAGGTAAGTAAGTTTGATTAGGCGAGTCTTCGATCAACAATACACAACTAGATGTCGGGTCGGCGCCAAAAATAAGTCTCGGTGAATCACGCCTCATTTGAAAAGTGAGGCGTTATTCTCACTTATTTAATTCTTAAGATTTGCTACTTTATTGCAAGGTGTCATGGTTGTAATTAGGTTGAACTTCGAACTGTTTTAAAACTTTTTTGTCAGTTCGGTAGTAAACAAAATACGCTGTCACACGTCATCCACGCGGTCAGTATTTAGCTTTGATTTTGTACGTGACCCGATATATAGTTGTGTATTGTTGATCGAAGAGGCGAGTGACCAAAACTGGGGTCGGAGTGTTTAAACCGCCTAAAGGTCTCTGACATAGTCTAACAATTAATACCAATCGGGGCCGACAGTTTGACGTGTAGGTATGTGTGTCTGTCCGTAACCTATGATTGAATTACATAACAAAGATAAAAACAAACGTTTTCCAAAACTCCATTCCATTCCATTCCTGTGCCCAGCTGTGGGACAGTATAGGCACAGGAGTAAAGAAACTGAACAGAGACAAAGCTTCATACAACCGCGCCGCCGTAGGTACACCACTACAAGCATACGGCGCATGTGTGCGTGTCAACCGGCCGCTGTGTCGCGTACACGCGCCAACGCGCCGCCACTGGATAAAACCGGTTTACGCTCACTCGGCTAGTTGACAAACGGAGGGCCTGCATAACGCGTGTTTTATTAGATTGTGTTCAAATAAAAATAGTTTTATGTTAAATATATTGTAAATAGTTATACAAGTGTAAATATTTAGGGTTGGGGTGCACTTAGGACTTGCAAAATGGTTGTGTATTGTAGTGTTTGTATGAATAACACAAGGAAAAGAAAAGAAATTTCGTATTTTACCTATCCGAAGGATTCTACTAGGTAAGTAACTTAATACCAGAATAAACCTATTTAAAATTAGATATGTCGCACAAACCATTATGTAGGTAGATATGTATGTTACGTAGGTAATTATTATTTTTATTACATAACTAATTGGGTGAATTTCACACTTTCACAATTACCATTCTATCAAAAGGTACAACAAATTATTAAAATGCAAAAATTATAAAAAAAATATATTTAGAATCAGTAATTTGTAAATATTAATATCTTACCTTATCTTATTTAAATACTAAATATACATATCTTATGTATGTACATGTTTCTTAATAAAAAGTTCATAAAAGTTAGTTTATTTTATTTTATTATTTTTTGCCAACCCTACTAAAATAGGTAAGAATTTCGCACGCTCCCTAGAAGCTTTGTCTCTGTTCCGTTTCTTTACTCCTGTGGTATAGGTTAGTTATATATATAAGTACCTATAAGGTTCAAAGTACAAATTAAGTTTGAAGGAAGAGAAAGTGCGAGTTTATAAATTCTTCGTCAGCTTGCTAAAGGAAGGCGAAAGTTGAACGAGCCTTACCTTAAATAAATTTTGTGAAAGGACCAAATAGTGTTGTAAAATAAAGTATAACAAAGATGGTTTCTTATTCGTGCCTCAAAAAAAGGGTAAAATAATGTGTATGTGGTGTTGTAGTGATGAATTCGATTTGATTTTTTTGGGGATGGTGACTTGTTCGGGATTATTATAAAAAGATAATAACTAGCCTTTAAAATGGGCATTAAGACATTTTTTTAAAAAGGGCTTAAATATTGTGGCATAGTAAAAAGGTATCAGACAGTATAAGTTCTAGTTTTTACTATTTAATAGAATTCAGCGATTTCATATCCAGAACATTGTTTTTACCCGTTAAGGAGATAATTATTGGTATGCATTTATTAAATATGAAATTAAAACCCAATTAGTTCATGTCCAAAAAAATATTGAACTACACTGTAACTGGTTATGATATGTACAGTACGCTACGTTCGTAATAAAGACCATTTTATAGTTGTAGTACTATGGACCAAATCAGGGTCAACTACTTTTAGTAATATGAGGTGATATCCAAGATCAGTTTTTAAGTTGATGATATTTTTGTTTTTTGGACATTTTGCTTAATACACAATTATAAAATTACTTTCGTTTCACTGCTGGGCATTGGGCTTCTATCATACTAAAAATGTCATTACATGAAAAGTATATTTAATACAAAAATTAGAAAAATAAAGTAAGATGAATGAGATATGCAAAATGCGTTTTTCCGCTTGCAAACTCTTAAAAGATATAAATTAGAAGTGATCGACCTTTTTTTGCCTACAGTACCTATTTAGTACCACTAACTATCTTGAATGAATTTACCAATAGGAAACCGACACACCGGCGGTAAAAAAACTACAACAAATCTAGAATTTTCGTGGTATTTCCACGCTAAATCGATTAGTGTTGCAATGCAGTTTCCTTTAAATAAATTGATTATTTAGGACCAGTAGGTACCTACTAGATAACTATCGATTAGTTACGTAAGGTGGTAATGTGAGCTTAATTGATAGATATCGATGTTAGGTTCTAGGCCTTTGAAAGTACTTATAACCGGTAATGCGTATAGGCACTCGAGTAACTATGGTCTATCATGAATCATTCGGTCCTATGTTTTAGTAAATTGGTGTTGATATGTACAGATGACCCACTACATATTCTATGTTATTTTGCTTTATCAATTAATGCGAACTTTGATGCTGTTATTAGCCTATTAAAAAAATAAATATTGACTAACAATTGTTAATCCAATTCACCACTTTATAAAGCTGAAATACTCAAGGTCACTCAATTCAATTGATCTACTAATAGATTAGCCTCAAACATTAGCTATGGTTTACAAAAGCTCCTCTCTCGAACAATATAAAAGATTGAGTAAATAAAAGTAAATAGTTTGGAGGGCGACTACGTGTTTTATTCGAGATACAAACATTGCGAAATGATTGTTGTCTTTGTTACACATTCACGCCCGAAATGATGGCAAAACAAGTTTTTAAGTTTATTTCATAGGACAGATTTTATCGGGAATTTATCTGGCGGTCCTTCTACGAGTATTGATATAGTCTACGCGTCAATTTTATTACTCGGTAGTTTGTAAAGAGTTTTGATTAAGATTTTTTCTGATGGCTATACTTTTCGTTATACTGATGATGATGGGTAGATTTTAAATTGAGAATTTAATTTAAATTTCATCTGTTCTAAGTGCACACGGCATAAAGTTATGAAATTAGGCAAATATTTTATGCACACGTAAAGTCAGCCATTAAAATGTTGAGCGTTCTTAGAACCTTATTCTATTCAAACTTTTATAATACTAATAACATTAACAAGGAGAATCTAAATGTTTATAATCTGACAAAGTAGAAAGTACTCAACATTTACTTGAGCTGCCTTTACTTATCGGTTTCCTGTGCCTCGAATAACTAACAAATAACCTTAAAGTTAGTGCTGGTCTTTGCTGTTCCTCACGGTGGCATAGAATCCGTTTTCCCAGTCAGCAACGTAGTCCACAGTGCGGACTGAACCGTCGGGCTCTACTAGGGAATATTGACCTGTAACAAAGTACGTGAATAAGTATTAGGCCGTATAAAGAACAGCTCTTGATGTCTGTCAAGGATCACTGTATTGTCCGTCACACGTCAAAAAAAGTGATGATCGTAAGGGTTTCGATTTGTTTCTTTTGTGGTTCGGAACCCTAAAATCTGGTAGACTGCGAATGAGCGGTTTTATATTAGTGAGTTTCAACCTGCTAGTGGCTCATTGTATAAACATCGGCAATGGCTTCGATTCAGATTCGAATCGGATCCCGATTTTGGAAAATAAGTGACAGATACCACCGATTTTTTATCGTCACGGAACTTATATAGGTCCTTTTAAAATCACCCATCCCTATGGAAGCTATCGGAATATAATCAGTTTCCATTAAATAGGTAGAAGGATGACCCTTTCAAAAACTACTGGGTAAACAGTTCAAATAAAGTAATTGGTTTGACCATTTTCATTCCAACTCAATTTGCAGTGAGAGGGAATATTTCAAATACCTACTTGTTAATCAAATATTTTAATAAATAAACATTAGTTTGGAGTGGCTATTTGAATGATCTGAGAGTTATGCTCCAATTTACAAGACTCTGTATTTGGTTGGCGCATAGTAAATGTATTCGTTATGGAATCTACCTGTTAGCAAATGTGGACCACAACAGTTGCTGTTAATTTGGAATTAAACTAAAGAACTAAATTGTATAGCGAAATACGAATATCTTCCTTAAAGGATAGCTGTTTTTTAATTTCGCCAAACGTCCTTATATAAAGTACCCTTTAGGCATCCTATAGAGTAGGGTACCAATATAGAAAAATATATCTCTGTACTTATCAACATTTCATTAATATTTTTCAGTATGAAAATCGCGTTCTCTTATCACGAATCGACTTATGATTCATAACGAATTCCAGTGTAACGCTTTTGAAAGCTTGTAAGACTGACACTGTAAGACTGGTCAATCCATAGACGAGACAAGACTGATTTTTATTAAGTACTAGCCGTGCCCCGCGGTGTTACCCGCGCTGTACCCGTTCCCGCAGGAATTTCGGGATAAAATGTGTCCCATATGTTATTCTGATGTATAACTTATATTACTGTAAAGTTTCATCCAAATCCGTTAAGTAGTTTTTGCGTGAAAGAGCAACAAACATACATACATCCATCCTCACAAACTTTCGCATTTATAATATTAGTAGGAAGTAGGATAGGATAAGATGTAAAGTTCGAGTTGGTTGGTTAGTACTAATATTAGAGTAGGTATTACTTAGACTGTTAGATGATTCATACCTCTGACTACATCTCCATCTCTGGTTTCCTTCTGATGCTTCACATCACCACTGTGGGGGTCGTTGACTGCGTATTCGTAAGCGTATCTTGGATTATGATCCTGAAAGATAATACAAAGATATTAAATTGAATATAACTACTATACGATACTAGGTCCAGCTTAATAGAAAAAGGTAGAAATATTAGTTCCCGGCCGCGTCTGTCTGTATGTCTGTCTGTTCGCGATAAACTCAAATATGCACGGATTTTAACACAGCTTTTTTTAAATAGATTGATTCAAGAGGATGGTTTCTATGTATAAAAATTCCAGAAATTCCCACGGAAACGGGCAGAACGCGGATAAAACCGCGGGCGCTAGTAAAACTTATATATATATAAAGATGCAGGTTTGTCCAATTTGTCCATCATGTAGATTAATTAAAAATATTACTGAAAGTATATTTTATGAATTCGACATCATTGTGATTTTCTTATGGTTTGATATCGATAAACTGAGTTATATTATTTTTAGTTACTTTTAAACTATCGAAATGGTAACTACATATTTAAGTCTTACCTAACCTAAACATCTAAACAATTGATCGATTAGGTTGACTACGATCATTGGAAGTGTAATAAACTTAAGACCGTGAGAAATACCACTTAGAGTTCAATAAAATATTGGCATGAACTTTAACTGTCGTGGTTTAAGCAATACGCATATTTGTTCTCTATTTAGGTACTTTGTTAAAGCAGCTTTCTATTGTTATCCTTACAACCTTTCGAGCGCAAGCTTGTGGTTACAATAGGAGCTTAGTGTGTTTCAAACTACAGTAATAGCAATACAATGAAATACATTAGATTAGACCGTTTGTACGTAAATAATGTACGGTGATTGTGGTAGCTAAGTATCTCTGCGACTACCGCTATAGTTCACTAGAACATAGCACTGACAACCGAATTAGTCCTTCGGGCACGTTAAGCCGTCGGTCCCGGTTACTTTCTACGGATAGTAGTCGTTACATGAGCCATGTCAGAGGCCTTTGGCGGCTCAATAACTCTGACACCAGGATTGGTCAGGTTGACCATCCACTCGATGAAGAAGAAGAATTAGGTACTATATGGCTTTAATATTTGCCCTCTAATTTTTGTTATTTATTTACATATTGTGTCCCACTGCTGGGCAATGTTCATTCAACGCCTACTCCAAGTAATAAACTCGAATAATCGACAGACCAAGTCGGAGGCATTTAGGCGATCTAAAAACTCCGACACCAGGGTTGGCCTCCAACCTTCTCGATCTTGCTTACTTACGTTATCGTGAACTTGTACATTCGTTTTGTCCTTATTTTAATTCATGTTTGAAAGTACGCATTAAAATTAAATGGCCTTTTTATATGAAAAGTAAATCATTCAATGTTTTATTACGCCCATAATATTGCGTTGAGAAAACAAAATTATCTTTATAAAATACAACCAATAAAATATATTAACCTTCAGTTAAAGTTACTCCCATGATATGTTTAAATAGAGCCCATAAAAATTCCAAAACTATTCACTAATTAATGTTTTTATGGTATCATTTTACTATAAAGATTTGAGATTAATTAATCTGCACATTACTTATGGGAAAGTTGTTTATTTCAATCGTTAGACCATGTTGGAGGCGTCGTTTAGGCGGTCTAATAACTCCGACACCAGGGTTGACCACTAATCTACTGAATTAAGTAAATTTTTGTGCCATCGACACGAAGAAGAAGAATTAATGAATGGGAATGTTTGCAATATATTATACTCGTATGAAATTACCCTGAAACCGTATTAAACCTTATTGTACATTATATTACGTACATTGTTCGATATCTATCGCAAGGAACTTTCATTCTGTAACACGCCATTACAGCTCAAAAGTCCATCACTCACTCATGATATCTGTAGAGTGAGAAGGATTAGGCGTAATCATACTCGATACAAATTAGTACACATAAATAACAGCTTACCAAATTAATCTTATCTTCATAATACGAGCAATTAATTATAGAATCATTTATCTGAAATCTAGAACTGGACAAACACTCCTGTTTTTGAAAGTACTCGTACATTAGGACATATCTAGTACAAATAAGATCTTTGTTATGTAACCTAAGTAGACTATTAGAAACCGATATTGTCGAGGACATGTCATTGGTCACGAATTAATGGAACCGTTATGTTTATATGAATATTTTGAGAGGCTTGAATGGATAGGTGATTAATAATTATGTTGATATGATTACTTAATGCTTTGACTCGATGTACCGCATTGATTTTTAACTGAGTATGTGGTTTTATGATGACTATATATATTTTACTAGTGCCCCTAGTTTTATCCGCGTTGTGCCCGATCCCATGGGAAATTTGGGATGAAAAATAGCCTATATACTTTCCGTTGAATGTGGCTATCCAATACAAATAGAATTATTCCAAGATTAGCGCGTTGAAACAAACAGAAAATCAATCTCTTCAGATTTATAATATAAGTATAGATTAGCTATAGTCATAAAAGTTGAGGTAATATCTTGGTTTATGACATAAACCACATTGTATTCCATGTTGAGGATTTTAGAAATAGGATTGTGGTTGTAGCGCTCTGGAGATTCTACTTTTGTCTAAAATGTATCATTCGCTGCTCTTCTTCCAAATTTGGAGATATTTTTTGCTGTTCAATATCTTAGGTAGGATAAAATCTAAAAAGTTATTCAAGATTGCAACTGTGCTACAATACGTTCAGCTTTTAATACCATATCGGTGGTATTCAGGCGATCTAAATGATTTCAAAAGATTGACCCCAGACCTCAACCAATCTATACCCGTTCTCTATTGTTGACTAATAATCGGCACGGACACGATATATTTTTTTTACAATACATTTGTCGATATCAACGCTATGTAAACTTAAAGCTCAACTTATGCATCGATTGCTTTAGCACTTTAGAATCTATACTAATATTATAAAGCTGAAGAGTTTGTTTTGTTTGTTTGTTTGTTTGTTTGTTTGTTTGTTTGTTTGTTTAAACGCGCTAATCTCAGAAACTACTGAACCGATTTGAATAATTCTTTCACTGTTAGATAGTCTATTTATCGAGGAAGGCTATAGGCTACATTTTATCCCGAAATTCCCACGGGAACGGGCACAACGCGGGTAAAACCAGAATGGCAAAATAACTAGAATACCACGATTGTTATTTATTGTTATCTAATAAAATTATTATTACTGACTTTATAGCGTATGATCGTAAATTTAGATTTCATTCGTATTTATTATAGACTAGCAGCGCCCCGCGGTTTTACCCGCGTTGTGCCCGTTCCCGTAGGAAATCCGGGATAAAATGTAGCCTATAGCCTTCCTCGATAAATAGACTATCTAACAGTGAAAGAATTATTCAAATCGGTTCAGTAGTTTCTGAGATTAGCGCGTTTAAACAAACAAACAAACAAACAAACAAACAAACAAACAAACAAAACAAACTCTTCAGCTTTATAATAATTCGTATTTATTATAGATTACTGATAAGCTCATAGAGCGATAGGTGTGTACCATGCAGTGGGATTTTACGAAGCACGGATTGTAACATTGTAACGTCCCACTTTTTCGTAGTTTATAGTGAACATGTTATATGGTAACATAAACTTTAACTAAATTCAGTCTTAAGGTGGCGGTTCGCGCCGCGACGGAGACGGGAGACCGAGACAGGAGACTGAGACCAGAGACCGCGACCGTTACTTGACGTTAGGCAATGTATGTATCGGTCTCCTGTCTCTGTCTCGCTCGCGAACTGTCGCGTTTACATTGCCTAACGTCAAGTAACGGTCGCGGTCTCTGGTCTCAGTCTCCTGTCTCGGTCTCCCGTCTCCGTCGCGGCGCGAACCGCTACCTTTACCTTGAAAATATTGAGCATACTTTATAGAACCGTGTCTTAAACAAACTTATAAGTAATACCTAGTCAATGTCAATTTTCATATGTTGTAATCTGACTAGCAGCGTCCAGTGATTTTACCTATGTTGTGCCCGTTCTCGTGGGAATTTCTGGATGAAATATTAGTATGACCCTCCCGTTGAATACGACTATCCATTACAAAAAGAATTATTCAAATCGGATTGGTAGTTTCTGAGATTAGCGCGTTCAAATAAACAAAAAATCGAACTCTTCAGGTTTATATATTACACAAAGAAAAAAAAAATATTAAAAATCCAGAATTATTATTATAACTAGCAGCGCCCCGCGGTTTTACCCGCGTTGTGCCCGTTCCCGTGGGAATTTCGGGAATTTCTTTACATAAAAACCTTCCTCTTGAATCACTCTACCTATTACAAAAAACCGCATCAAAATCCGTTGCGTAATTTTAAAGATTTAAGCATACAGACAAACAGATAAACAAACACGAAACAGAGACGACTTTATTTTATACTATGTAGTGAAGTCTTATTACGAGTACTACATATATATCTAACATATTATATCTAATATATAAAATTCTCGTGTCACGGGGTGCGTGGTTGAACTCCTCTGAAAAGGCTCGACCCGATTCTCATGAAATTTTGTGTGCATATCGTAGGTCTGAGAATTGGACAACATCTATTTTTCAACCCGAAATTCCCGCGGGAACGGGTACAACGCGAGTGAAACCGCGGAGCGCAGCTAGTATAATATATGTATATCTAACAGCGAGTACTTAAATGTTTGAAATGTTACTCAGGCTATTAAAATTTATCGATGCAGTGAAACTAGTCGATTGCAGCTAATTGATGATCAGTCACATATGTTACGTCATCACTTGAAGGGACAACTAAAAGGGATACGAATAGACGATAGACTATTAATATTAAACGGTGACTTTACTTAACTGGTTAATAATTATAGTAAGTAAGTAAGTATTAGCCAGTAATGTCCAACTGCTGGGCAAAGGCCTCTCATTAATAATTATAAAAATATATAATTACTAGCTGCGCCCCGCGGTTTCACCCGCGTTGTACCCGTTCCCGCGGGAATTTCGGGATGAAAAATAGACGTTGGCCGATTCTCAGACCTACTCAATATGCTCACAAAATTTCATGAGAATCGGTCGAGCCGTTTCGGAGGAGTACGCGAACGAACACTGTGACACGAGAATTTTATATATAAGATTCTCAATAATTATAGAAAAACTAGAATTGATTATGTTAGGGATTTCCCACCCATTCACTGCTGTGAAGTTGGGAATACACTCGCTAAAGTCACACTTATCCCTTATTTAAACCTTTATTTCCTTGGAGGTTAAAATTAACCATAGTAAGCTCTTCTGTTTTTGTAAGTGTGTTTAAATGCTATATCATTTTAACACCCACACAATTGAATAATTATTAATAAGAGATTTATTTCCCAACTAGCAGCGCCCGCGGTTTTACCCGCGTTGTGCCCGTTTCTGTGGGAATTTCGGAATTTTTTTGTACATGTAAACCTTCCTCTTGAATCACTCCATATGATCTGACCGCGTCAAAATCCGTTCCGTAGTTTTAAAAGAACAGAGAAGGTTGGAAGCGTTTGGGGGAGACCTTTGCCCAGCAGTGGGACGATATAGGTTAAAAAAAACATACATAGGGACAGAAAGACAGACAGACAGCGGAAAGCGACTTTTTTCTATACTATGTAGTGATAATATTCATACATAATAAGTTGGCATCGTTAATTGGCAGTATCAAGATTTGTAATTGAAATGTAAACTTACGTAGTTCTTTAAGAAGTTTTCGTGTTGGTTTTGCACTGGGGCTGATGCTGCTACTTGGGCCAGATGAAACACTTGAGCATGAGCACTGTGGTTCACCGATGTTCCTTGTTGGCTTCCTTGTAAACTTGAGTATTGCGTCACTGGAGGAGATGAGTGTTGAGTCACAGATGCTGTTGAGTAGTGTTGAGTTGCTGCTGGCGTGCCATACTGCACAGATGGAGCTATATATTGACGAGACGTTAGATGGGCCACAGGAACAGCGTGCTTTTGAGTAATGGGGGCATGCTGAATAAATTGTGTGGTAGCTGGCGCAACATATTGGTTTACTGGTGCGGCATATTGAACCACTTGCGGAACATATTGAGAGGCTATTTCAGCAGATTGCCTTTCGTCATATGTCTCGACTGATGCTGCTGAGGAATGTTTAACGACATCTAATTCAGAGGTTGGGTTCTGTGGAAGTGTAGCAGCATACTGCACGATACGCGGTGCAATGTTCGGAGTGAAGTACTGCTGCTGTGCTGATGAAGAATACTGCTCGTTCAAATTCACTTCGCTGTACTGGATCCCGGGGGTCGGTTGGGTGGTTTTAGTCGATGTGGTGTATTTGGCATTTGCAGTCGGTTGAGCGTACACTTGCGATACGACTGGTTCATTCGAGTCCACAGTATTGTAGGAATTATAGGAAGATTTCGAGCCAGTCGAGAGGGATTGTTGGGTGACGTATGTCGTCCTCGTTGGCGCTGAGAACTTGGCTATTAATGGTGTTCCAGTCACTTTGGCTATGATTGGCGCTTTAGCGTACGTCTTTATCGGTTCTCTTCTTGAGGTAGCGGCCGATAGTCCAGCAGATGTCTTGTACCCATGCACTTCATTAGTGGCTTTTACGTTTGGAAAGAAGTAAGATATTGGTGCTGCTTTTTGTACGGGTGGCAAGTAGCCGACGTCAGACGGGAATCCACTGTTTCTGACTGTGGTTGTGTCTGTCTTTACTCCAATAGAGCTCCGCAGGCTAGGAACGGGGTAGACGTATCCATGGTCGCCCTCAGTGCTTATCACATTTTGCACTTGATCCAAATGGTAATTTAAATCGAAACTATGGTAACCGTACACGCCTGTCACCGCAACAAGGACACCGACAAGTAACTGAAAGAAAAAAATATAAATAAATCCACCCATTAAGTAAATAAAAAATTAAAAATAAACAATTTACTTACCAATTGCATAATGTAATTTAAATAATTATTTCAATAATTTAACGTAAATAGTCTAAGCAATAGTTTCGTAATATTGATTTTGTTTTGTGTAAGTTCTTAAATGTATTTGCCAAAGTTAAGCGTCCGTCGAAATGAGAGCAGAGTGGGTCCGCAAAGTCTTATATAGCGATCTCATATGTGTAAGAACAGGTCATACTTTTTCGCCGTCACTATATGTATAGTACACACATGTATTTATGTACTGGAAGCTGTGGGCGCGGTTCGTTTGGCTAAGTTCGAAACTAGCTGCTCTGTGCATTGGATAAAATCTATTTATTGAACACCGGGTATTACCATACTGACCTACATTTAAATAAGCGAATACAATGCTTGCTACCTTATATAAACTTGTACTATATTTACACTACTTGCACTATATTTACACTAACTTAATATAATATTCTTCAAACAATCGCCTTTATTCCCTTACAAATAAAATACATAATAAAACACACTATTTATTTTATTTGATGATTGTTCATCGATTTTTTTCTCATAACATCGGAAAAGATGTTCAGAGAAGTGAAGGTGACACAAATGTATTTACACATTTAACAATTAAACGTGTATGTTACGATTACTTAAGACAAACTCAGACCGTGACGGTATACTTAAGGATTAAGACAAGGAGGAACAATGCAGGTTACATCACAGATGTACATCCCCTCTTGGTACAGGTGCTGTTTAATTGTACTTGTGAAACTAATCCCTCAATTATTATTAACATTTGAGCAAAGTTTTAGTAATAAACAGAAAACGGGTTCCGGATAACATTTAAAATATTCAAAAGGTGTGTTCCGTATATAATAATACTCGCAGCGCCCCGCGGTTTTGACCGTGTCGTGCCCAATCCCGTGGGTATTTTGGGACGGAAAATAGCCTATAGCCTTTCCGTTAAATTTGGTTATTCATTACAAAATGAACAATTCAAATCGGGTGGCAGTGAGATTAGTGCATTCAAACTAATAAAAACTGCGTGTTTGTTTCCACGGGAGCTGCTTGTTTAATATTTCTCTTCAATCAAATCAAACCTTGTTCTATTGTGGGTTTAAGTTGTAAACATATTTTGAGTAATCTATTTCATCCCACTGCCTGTCAGAGTAATATCCTTTGCGGCCTCCCACTATCTCACAATTTGACGTTGAAGGAGTTGGGTTTGTTATAGTTGTGGCATTTTTTATTTGTAGTAAAGATAGTATCTTTTGTATTTTCGGCTTTAGAGTGTCTTTCCACTATGGTACGCACGAAATAAAGAAGTAATAAAAATTATGTATCAATCGTATTTCAATGACGATTAGGGTCATATTTGATTGTCATACTCGTGTTTAATTATTATTTTCTTAATTATTGAATTAAAATTAGATAAACTCTATGATGGCAAAAACTGCCCATATGAGATAGATTTTTAATTAAGCTTCGATCTTTGCATTCGGAATGGAAAATTTTGCCCCAATAATATAATAATATTTTAAATGCGTTTATTCAACTTTAGTCATACGTCTTTGTCTTGTGATAGTCAATCACAGACTGCGGGTCATTTTGACAATTGTATCGTGAACTCAATACGAACTTCAAAAATTTACACAAAAAGGGGCGATAGGGCTCTCGCACTCCTTCCGTCCTTACGCAGTAAGTGCTTCGCTCTGCCGTGATGGTACTCTACTAAACTATACCATAGTATAAAATGGGTGCTCCCACCAATGAAATGGCACCCGTAATCAAAACAACTATTGTGCCATTAGCAATCCAAAACAGAATAACATTAACTATAAATATACAGAGCGGATTGCACAAAAACTCTCAAATCAATTTAGTGCCTAAATATGTTTAAGAAACCAAAGCTGTCCCTTCTAAATTGAACTTTGGAGTGCATCAAATAGAACATCATTTCAAACGAACATCATTTGTTTTTTAAATAAGTTTAGGCGCTAAATCAAATAAAGAATCTTTGTGCAATTCATCCTTAATATTCCAAAAGTTATTTTAAATCAGAAAATAAACTGCATACTTCATATTATTTTAAGAAACATTTGCAAGTTTCCATCAACTTCTCACGGAACCCTAACGCCGCGTCATTTGATCGTGAAACCAGTTTCCAAACGATATGCAGTTTTTTTGCGTCAATAACCACGTGCTGCTGTAATCATTTACTTATCATAAAATTGCATTATAAAGATTGCTTTTCCAAACCGCCAATATTATTATTGTTTTATAGTTTTGATAATTAAAACATTGTAAAAAAAGGCCCGAAACCCGCTGAAGAGTCTGAAAAGCCTCTCGTTTTGTCATGATAACTATAAGTACAGGTAGGATTAGGTGTGATCAAAATGCTTGCTTAAGTTCCATATATAACGCGGCTCAGCTCGGCTCAGCGCTTGCTGACGCCGATAAGCGGTGGTAGATCGGTGACTTGGAACCTGCTGGCGTCGTTCTGCACTTATCGGTGCAGGCTCAACACCTTTTACCAGCACTGACTGGTTCCAATAAGCGCTGGAACATCATTGCGGAGTACCTGATTTCTTTCTGCAAGAGAGAACACTTTGTCATTACTTTATTGAAACCAGACGAGTAATTTGTAAATCGATGTGCTTTCATAGACCTGGTTAAGTCCTTAGGTTTCTTGTACGTATGATGACGAATGATTATTATTTTCATAGCAAAACACGGGTAAGGCGGATTTTATCTTATAAAACACTAGCAGCACCTCGCGGGTTTACCCGCCTTATACCTATTCCCGTGGAAATTTCGGGATAAAAAAAACCCAATAACCTTTCCGTTGAATGAGGCTATCCATTGCAAAAAGAATTATTAAAATCGGGTTGGTAATTTCTGAGGTTACCTCGAACATAACAAACAAACTTACAAATGTTACCTCTTTATAATATTAGTGTAGATTTATTTTAACCGTATCTTCACTACATAGTATAAAATAAAGTCGTCTCTGTTTCGTGTCTGTTTGTCTGTTTGTCTGTATGCTTAAATCTTTAAAATTACGCAACGGATTTTGATGGGGTTTTTTGTTATAGGTAGAGTGATTCAAGAGGAAGGTTTTTATGTAAAAAAATTCCCAAAATTCCCACGGGAACGGGCACAACGCGGGTAAAACCGCGGGGCGCTGCTAGTCTTTAAGTAAAACACAAACAAAAGTAAACGTGCTTCGGAGGGCTCGTTAAATTAACGGTCCCGATTGATTCAATCGTCAGACCTGGTCGGACCACACACCACCACCACAGTTGGCCACTAACCTCAAACTTACTTTAGTACCCTTAAAAAAAAAAGTATGAGCCTGTAATGTCCCACTGCTGGGCAAAGGCCTCTCGTCTCACTGAAGATATCAGTACAGTGAGGAGGATTAGGCGTAATCACCACGCTTGCCTAATGCGGGTTGGTGATCTCAAACTCGAGCCTTATTTGAAACTAGCAGCGCCCCGCGGTTTTACCCGCGTTGTGCCCGTTCCCGTGGGAATTTCGGGAATTTTTTTACATTAAATCCTTCCTCTTGAATCACTCTACCTATTACAAAAAACCGCATCAAAATCCGTTGCGTAATTTTAAAGATTTAAGCATACAAACAAACAGACAAACGACAAACAGACGCGACTTTGTTTTATACTATGTAATGATGAAGTAGGAAACATAACCCTACTAATTATATAGTACCCTTAACTAATTTTATTATTAACACAGTTTTATTGTAAAACAACTTAATTAACCGATATTTAATAATGTTAATACCACGTTTAAGCCCTAAGTTTCCTCATGCGTGTTCTAATACTGCAGATCAAACCGCACCTTGCATAAGACTAGCCTCTAAGCTCTCGAGAGCTTACACGCGAATTACGAAACTCTGCTACTATTCTAGAAATTATTAAACATTTTTGAGTTTTTTTTCATTAAATTTGATGTTATTTTAATTACTTTTTGTTATACATTAAACATGAAACAGGATAGGAAGGCAAGTAGAATCCTTTATATTGTAGGGGCCACTACAGGCCCCTAATTTGTAATATCGGAGCCGAGTAGATGTATTCGGGAATGTTTTCTTCACTACACAGTTTAAAACAAAGTCGGTTACCGTGGTCTGTCCCCTATATATGCTTAGATCTTTAAAACTACCCCACGGATTTTGACGCGGTTATTTAATAGATAAAGTGATTCAAGAGGAAGGTTTATATCTATAAAAATTCCCGAAATGTCCACGGGAATGGGCACAACGCAGGTAAAACCGCGGGGCGCTGCTAGTTACTTATATAATAAAAGCTAAAGAGTTAGATTCCATAATACAAGCTTAGAGCTTACTTTGGGTCTAATTAACCGTTTGTGAATTTGTCCGGATATGCTAATAACACGATAATTAATAAAGTGCTTGTTAACACCTAATTGTTTAAGTTGCCCTCTTATTAAAACTATAATAATATCTACTTTTAAGTCTTTTAAGATTGGCACTATGATTAAACGGTATGACTTCTGTGACAGCTACTTCACGCTCGTGGGTTAGCTTGATACGATAGTAATCGAGAATGTTAAGCAACGTTTAGCAAGGACATAAGTTTGATGGATGACCTATACTAGATTTTCTAACTAAAAGTTTTTGTATTTCTTTGGGTATGTTAAATTGTCGTCCACGGCTGTCTCTATGAATACGTCTTCTTGTGTAAGTGGCATAGAAATTCTTTTAAAATTTTTCTCATAAACATACCTACATTCTTTGTTTATTTTTTCATATTAAGAAGAAAAAGCTTTCTTTTTCTTTTAAATGGCGTTTTTGAATCTCCGTTTTGAGACAGTACGAAGATTCCGAAGCTTTGTTATTTTCCCTTTTTGACTATTGTCCTTTCAAAGGCCGCTCATTCTACATCTTTTTTTGATTTTGTTTCTAATTTCTTGTCTGTTCAATGTTATGTGGTGTACAATAAAGTATTTATCTTCCCTTGAAAATCTTGTTCTTAATTCAACATATTCAAATTGATTTGTTATGCATATTAGTAACACTCCACGATTACAGTTCTAAAGTGTACACACTGTCAAAAATAATTGACCCAATTGCAAATCAATTATATTGACAAGATGATTTTGCCACACTCAATTCTGGTCAAATTATGTGCGCAAACCAATCAGAATTGCCGAAAACAAGTTATTTAATTACATGTACCAGTCTATTTGTTTTATTAACCAGTTTTTTTTAATAAATACACTCATGGTAGAGTTTCTTCAAAATGAAAGCCGATCTATGCGAATTTATAAAAAAAACTAAATATTTCCTTAAAGAGCCGCCACAGTATAAAAACAAAAATATTAAGGCTTTGTGCAAAGCATCTTCGCTGATTTACCGGAGCCTTGAGAATTTTGATATATTAGGAAGAAATAATTTGTGATCTTTTAGGTTCTAAAGTAACAAATATATGTACCGAACCGTCTCACATATCCTCGGCTTTAGCTTAATAACAACATCCATCACCAATTGTCCAATTTTATAATAATATTTCTGGGTTATACTTACGTTCAGACAACAGAATAACAAATCACCCTCAATAAATGGCGGCCTTTTTTCCGAACAGGCTTTACAAGTACTTCAATTTTACGTAACTTTCTAATATGTAGCTCGAGGTTTAATGGATGTTATTGTATGTAAGGTCGTTTCGATCAAATAGGTTTTACGCACACGAGACGACTCAAACTGTATAGTATACGACTGCAATAGAGCCCTTATGGAATGAAAATCAATTGTCCAATTGTCAAGAGAAAGATCCTACCAAATGTAAACATGTGCGAAATTAAATGCCTTAGCGTCTACCTCCACAGCAAACAGGTATATAATAGTGCCTACAGTCATAACTAATGATTGTGTTTGTGGCGCAGTTTGATTAAGTGGCGTTATTTCATCCCCATTGTTAAGCAACTCGGTCCCTACTCGGTACCTAGATGGGTGGCCGATAGTGGTATTTCTATCTGAGCGCTACCGGGCTTCGAAAAACACGTTAAATGGTCGGTCTCGGTTTTTGCAATCGTCAGACCAAGTCAGAGGCCTAAAGGCGATCTAAAAACTCCGACTCCAGAGTTAGCCACTGACCTACAAGAACTTACTTACTTAAAAGAGACTTGTACTCTGTAGATAAGATACTTTTATTCTGTACCAACGGCTATTGTTATCGATTAGGTCGCCTGCAAGTTGATCGGTATGCGTAAAATCTTAAACTTTAAAAACAAAAATTAAGTAGTCTCGTACATTCGATCGTCTTGTTACCTTGCGATGAATTTTGATGTTTCTTTCATTTTTTAATCCATCTGAGGTCGCTCCTTAAAAAATTGATTTATTTATTATGATGGTTTTTAAGTGTTTTTTGAGTTTTGTGTTCTGATTTAATTGAGATATAAATACCTACATAAGTATTTCGGTTTAGGCCCATCTCGTAGCCAGATTTGGTAGCTAGCTTCCAAATGGGAGAAATAATCCCGATTCGAAGCTGGCTACGAAATAGGAATTCGAAAGTCCAAGATTTAGGAAAAAGAACTAGTAAAAAAAAAAAACCCTAACCTACCGAATAGATCGTTCCCATTTAGTAGCTAGCTACAAGATGGCCAAGATTTAGGAAAAAGAACTAGTAAAAAAAAATAACCCTAACCTACCGAATAGATCGTTCCCATTTAGTAGCTAGCTACAAGATGGGAAAACACTTTTCTCATTTCGTAGCTAGCTACCAAATCTGGCTACGAGATGGGCCTAAAGTAGTATTTAATTAAGTATTAGATATTTATGTATTCTCTAATTAAGCTTCAATCGTTAGCTAATTTACGAGTCATAAAATGCATACAGACATTGATTTACGTTCACACGTGTCAACAATCTCATCAACAAAAGTTGATAATAAAATTAAGGTCGGACTTATATTGGTTTGTTCGATATAACATCACTATCGAAAATCTAAAACAATGAATTCTACCTCATGTAGGTTGTGTCTTTTAACTAAAGTTCACTGGCTAACTTATTGATACGACTATCGAACATGACTAGAACACAATTAGTGTGGCTTATCTCTACCAATATATTTACTTTAAAGATTTATCAACAAGCATTTGATTGGAATATGGTATTTGTAATAAAAACGCTTGTTTATATAAAACTGTCAGCGCCTCCCGGTTTTACCTGCGTTGCTGAGGTCAAAAAGACATGGTCTTTTATTTCTGACGCTATGTTATTTAGCAAAAAATAATCCTTCTGATGAACCCTTTCGATCGGTATGATAAAGCTACAGGGTGATTTTTTTTCGTGTAGCGGGTTCGATTCCCGGTTCAAACGTGTAATTATTCAAAAATCTATGAATGCAGTTAAAATTGTTTTTGAAATTAAAATTATGTCTTCTTTCAGTAAAATGTTCTATCTACAATATTTAAGGTACTTTCCCTCCATGTGGCATGGCCGTGGGACGCCCTGTATAATCGACACCCAGACGTCGTTTTCCAATGCGGCGCGGCGGTCCAAAAAACTTCAACCATAAATCGCCTACAAAAGTATACAACTTTTCTGTATATTATTTTAGTTTCCACGCCTAACTATAGATAAGCTAAGTAAATCACATCCGTTAGCTAGTTGTAATTTGTATCTCTTTATTCAAATGTCAAATGTGTAGACAATATAATGGGGGCCTTTTGGCGTTTTTGATATGTGTCCGTTCAATATGGGCGCGCACCGCCAACACGTTACTGTTGATACTTATTCAATAGAAGGGTTTTAATGGATCGATTTAAATGTAATGTAGGTACATGAATATTTTCAAAATTTATTTTTAAAAATGTTCTAGGCTAATTTTCATGTCTAAAATTCCTACGGGAACGGTTACAACGCGGGTAAAACCGCGGGGCGCTGCTAGTAATACAATAAAGAGGTAAAGTTTCTAATTTTGTTCGTTTGTAACGGCTAATCTCAGAAACTATAAATCAGATTTCAATAATTATTTTTGTAATGGATAGCTTCATTCATCGGGAAGGTTATAGGCTAATTTTCATCCTGAAATTCCCACGGGAACCGGCAAACCGCGGGGCATTGCTAGTTTTTCATATAATTATACTGATACGTATTTGGATTTATCTTAGCTTCTTAGTCCCTCACACTCTCATTTTTATTAATCTGATGATTAGTATGCATCTTGCTTAAAATAAACTTCTGCATGCATAACATATTAGCGCAATCGCTAAATGCAATGCTCACCGTTATCAGGACCCATATCACTTGTTATATAACGTTTAGACAAACTACTGGTTAATAAATAAGGATCTATATATAGTTTGAATCAGACGGCGACATCTATTAGGCAATGATTACAACTTGACCGTGATAAAAACGGGTTGATTGGACGTGACTGTTATGAGATGATTCTGATTGTATGGATGAGCGTAGATAAATATAGTCAATTTATAATATTAGGATATTTCTCATGTTGAACAGAAATATAATAATGGTATGTTTATCTTAAAAAGAAATAAACATTTTATGATTTAAGGCCTATTTTAAAACCGTTGAAGATGGATGGAACAAGCAAATATGTATATATATTTTTCTTTTCATCTTAATAATTCCAATACATTTTCTATATGTATATTACTAGCTGTCCCGGCAAAAGTAATGGTGGACCATCCTTAACATTTAGGGGGATGAAAAATAGATGTCCGATTCTCAGACATACCCGTTAAGCACACAAAATTCAAATAACTAAAAACAAGTTCAAAGTGGTGCACACTTTAAACGAAATATGTACCACTTAGAAGCTGTACATATTTCTATGTCTCGTATCAAAAGTAGAAATACGTAATCACGTAAGTGTAATCTCATCATCTCAACCCTGCCCAATTGAACGTAACTCCGATATGTAACAAACAAGATTACTAAATCTATTTCATCAGTGGTCGTAGATAAAGGTAATACAACAGATAACATCAGACAATTCATTCTAGTCTGAATACTAGAATTGAAAGCAGGTGCGGTGTCTGCATGTCATGACTTCGTGACGTGTGCGTTTTGTACGAAGTATGATTTATAGGCTGGTTCAGGATATGTGGTAGGAAAGATAATGAAATCGTTTAGTCATAACTTACCAGTGGCCCGCTGTTTTCCCCGTTCTAGTAAGAATTTTGGGATGAATACTTGCTCAAAATCTTCAAATTTTGGCTTTACAATCAAAACTGAGCTTTACAATCTGCTTTTAAACTCGAACAATGCTCTCAATAAATAATTGATTGCAGTAACTTGCTCTAAGACTGCCCTTTATATAGACTAACATCACTCCGTGGATTTTTCAGCTGGCTATCCCAAGGGAATTTTGCCCACTATAGGAATAAAATGCTACAACTTTCCCCTCAAAGCCTATCACAACAATCAACTTCTTAGTACCTAATCTACTATATAAAAATAAGTCGGGTTTTCCTCCCTGACGCTATAACTCCAGAACGCACGAACCGATTTCCACGGTTTTGCATTCGTTGGAAAGGTCTCGGGCTCCGTGAGTTTTATAGGGAATAAAAATCTCAAAATTCCCACGGGAACCGGGGCGCTGCGGGTGAAACCGCGGGGCACAGCTAGTAAGTGATAAAGATCGATCCACAAAGCCTCATAGCTGGTTCAAGGTAGACATGACACCACACTTATATCTACAACCTTATCGTTCACACGTCTTCATTTCTTAAGAAACAAAAGGGCTCATACTTACCTAATTAATAATTAAATGTTTACTTAACTTTATTTGAAAACAATCGTTATTGTAACATGATACGCTTGAGAAATTAATTTGCTTATGGTTGCTTTATGTTGTTTGAAAATAAAAAAATAAATAAAATGCGAATAATTAAGATAAGTATGCTGCTTTTTTATATGCTAATTTTATTTTATAAAAACTATAGTTTATATTTGTAAAATACAATAGATCAAACCAAAAACGTTGTAATACATACCAGCACGGGTAGCATGAACACTGGTAGACATATATCTCTATAGGGTTAAAACTTTTGTCTTGTCTACGGGTTATGGCGCGGTTGCGAGCACATAATGACAGGAAGCGAAAATCTCTACTGTATACAAAACTTTCGCTACGGAAGACATAGAAATATTGCCCTTTACAAATATATTATATTTTTAACATGGTCACACATGATTACCGATAAATTTGTTGAAGCACAACACCGTCACAACACTATTTCATTCATTCGCCATTCATTCATTTCAGTGCGTTTTTGTCTGTGGTTATTGTTTCTTGTTTTCGTTTTTGTTACAAAAAAATTGTATTTTGTAAGTTTAAAATGTCTTGTACGAAAAAGACAAGCTTTGTATGCACCTTGGAGGGTAGCCTAAATATTTGTATACTTTGAAATGTCAAAGTCAAATTAGTCTCTGACGTAGACATAATATGGTCGTCATGCTCAAGGGCGTAGACATTTGTATACAAATGACGTACGCGACAAGACAAATCTATGTCGCGGTAGCTACTGTAGACAAAATCGCGATGACGTCAAACTTGCGCCATAGATGGTAGACATATTTGTATGTCTACTTGTCATGCTACCCGTGCAGGAGTAGCAACCAATGTATTTGTTTTTTTCTATTAACAAGCGATCATATTCTGAATTAGTCAATCTTCTTCTTCTTCTAAAATAAACAATGTCCAGAAAAAGATAATTATTCAAAAATTGCGGCGAACTCAATTATTCACCAGATTAACTTTTTATGTTACTCCATGAACTTTTAAACCACATTTCTGCTTCAGTTCAGTAAATATTCAGTTACAACTAAATACTTATGTAATATGATTTACATCGGCAATGTTCGTGTAATGCATTATTCACATGTATTGTAACTGAGATATCATGAATAATACAGTGGTGACAGGATTACTGATAACTCTTAAGCCGGGTATTCACCAAGTGTTCTGGCCGAACATTCGTACGGTCGTGCGGTATAAAAATACTGGCGCGAGCGAATGTTGGTTCGGTGATAGGAGCGGAACAGTTTACTTTTGTTTTCTACTTTGAACAAACTTCGAACATTTGTTTTGAGCACATCTTCGTTTAGAATACTAAGTAAAAACGCGGCTTCAGTTTAGAGTGAATACGATAAGCGAATGTTCGTCATTGAACGTTCGGGTCGCAACGTTTGGTTTTTACCAAACTGACTGAATTCAGGAAAATAAATCAGGTGATTCAGCCTGCAATGCCCTAACCAAACTGAGGACAGTCTCACAAAGAGATTTTTGTGAGATATTGTCCCCACCGGGAATCGAACCCGGAACCTCCGGATCGTGAGCCGAGCGCTCAAACCACTAGACCACGGAGGCTGTTTATTATAGTGCTGTAAATCTCGCCACGTAACATTATTGTTACACCTAAACGTATTGAGTCAATCTTCACCTTTAATATAGTACTCGAATAACAGGTTGCCGTTAGGTTATCTGCTGTGTAATATATACTGTAGTTATTAACATTATAATGAGGTGAGCTTACTTTGAATTTAACCGACACCAAGTAGGTGGTTGCCATTAATAGTTTGTTTACTTCGCTATATGAGAATATAAAAAAGAGGTGTTATATATTTGACATGAATTTTGTGACAAATGGTTTATCGTTTTCCATATAATATTTTTGTTTGTAAAGTTGACTCGATTGATTGTTATTGACGACGGTTGGTAAATCACTTAAAATCGGCTATTCCTTTTTAGAAGTTACCAGGGCACAAAAAATACTTAATTTGGCGATGTTTAGGAGAGATCTTTGCCCAGCAGTGGGGCAATATAGGTTATAAAAAAGAGTAGTATACATACGAGTAGATTTTTCAAATATTTGATAAGTGTCAATAAAAGCAATGAAGGCTCGAATTATAACATAAAAGTTGCAAAATTACACGAACTTACAACAATATCCACATGAGGTGCAATCAAAGATACCCCCAGGCGTTACCTAGGTGATAAACGTTTGACTGATCTATTTTACAATGTAGCTCAACTAGTTTGGACCAATTTAATTACTATTTACTATATTTCATCACACGTGACCAAAATATTGCACTTTATCTCAATTTATGCATATTGGTACCTTTTTGCAATTGATTTAATTTCGCCTGCGGCGTTTGAATAGACTAGTTGCTTGTTAGGTGTAGCGTTTTGAAATCGTAAATAGAGTAATTTTGGCAAATATGTATTTGTAATTTATTTCTGACTAGCAGTGCCCTGCGGTTTTACCCACCTTGTGGCCGTTCCCATGGGAATTTCGGGAATTTTATACGTATAAACCTTCCTCTTGAATCACTCTATCTATTAAAAAAAACTTCGTCAAAATCCGTTGCGTAGTTTTAAAGATCTAAGCATACATAGGGACAGACAGATAGCGAAAAGCGACTTTGTTTTATACCATGTAGTGATTATTTAGGTGACTTTTATCTAGTTACATATTGAATACAGATTTGTATATATTGGATCTCTAAGCTCCATCTAGGTAGACTATGTAATAAAGTCGAAGCGTCTGTTTTTAAAGCGCCTTAATCTCTGGAACTACCAGTATTATTTGGAAAATTATTTTTGTGTGTCATCGCTATAAAAAAAGGAATGATAAAAACACGGGAACTGGTATAACACGGCTAGGTAAGACATGCACGCCTACTAGTTTTCTAATACAATTTTCCTTTAATAACTTATTAATATACATATGTCTAGTCGCGCCCCGCGGTTTCACCCGCTGTGTACCCCTTCATATGTACATCCATCGTCAGAAACTTTCGCATTTATAATATTAGTAAGACTTTCAGCAAGTATTCCATAGATATCTATTGAATCAAATTAAGTTAGAATTTTCAATAAGGTAATAGCTATGCCGGCACAACATTTCAAAAATAAGGTGCTACTAAAGCTACATCTATGGTTGTGTACTCATACTCAGTGTCAATGTGTTTAGTAAATTGTACTTTGATTGCCTTTCACTAGACTCTTGTAACTCTTGTAAGTACGAATGGATTGAATTTTAAAATAGTTACAACGTTTTCCGCTAGAGGGCGGTTTATGTTTTATTAATAATTGTCTTAAAGTTAAGGATAAAAATATTTACTATATGTACATACTAATGTAATAAAGATGAATAGTTCGGTTTTTTGCTTGTTTGAATTCGTCAAACATCAGAAACTACCAATCCGATTTGAATAAACGGGGGGGCACTGCTTATAAAGATAACTTTATACATATTTGTATTTATTTTATTAATGACGGCAAAATCATTGATGTAGCTCTCAAAGCCACTAAAATAAAATGGGAATGGGCCGGCCACGTCTGCCGAAAGCCAGAAGAGCTGTGGGCCAGAACAGCCACTAAGCGCCAGCCAGATCCAGCGAGCAGGCGATACGGACCGAGGCCCAGGTGGCGGGACGATCTCGAAGCATACCAGGCCGACTGGAGGGAAGTAGCTCAGGACAGGGATGCATGGAAGGAATGGGGAGAGGCCTTTGCCCAGCAATGGGACACAAATGACTGACAATAATATATAATAATGACGGCAAAATTAACGAAACATGTAATATTTTTTTTAAATTTTTAACGTAACGCCAGTAAAGTCAGGGCGTCACTAGCATAGACATACTTATTGTACTATTTGTTTTAAAAATACAATTCCCAACACTAAACGACCTAAACAACAAACAAGATCTCATATAGTACGCTAACGAGCTCAGATTATGACAACATTTTTACATATTCAAGTTTTTTCCTCCCTTTGCATACATTGTTATCAACATAATTGACTTTGACAAGGACCTTTGTCGAAGCCTCGCATCCGGTGAAGTGGTATTGTTTCATATTATCTGATGAACTGACCCTATAAAATGGAGTTTGATGTGACTGCATCTTCAATACGATTGTGTACCGTTATAATAGTGATCATGGAATTTGTTTATTTGAAGGTAATTATTGGTTTCATGTTGTTAAAACCTGTAATAAAAGACTTATTATTTACTTATGTATATAAGAGACTATAACTGCTATGTAAAAAGAGAAGTAACACGAATTATTTATTGCTATGAATCAGAATATGGACAGAAGAAAGACAGCGATCAGAGGTCAAAGGAGCAAATTAAACACTATACTCTATTTTTTATTAATTGTCCCAAAATGTGGACCAAGTTCTCAATTTTCCAGCCGAAGACTACTAACTAAACTACTCTTTAAGAGGAAAAAGGTTTAGAGATAGGGTAACTTTTTTCCTCTTCAGGAGCAACTGTCTTGGGCTGGAAAATTGACGACATTGGTCCACATTTTGGGACAATATATTTAATTAATAATAAGTATATTTAATTAATTAATATTTGCCACATATTTTTAATCTGCAACACAGGTTACCAGAAGTTCTACAAAATCATGTACAAGGCGGATAGACTATAATTTTATTCCTCTTTGGATAATGCACCTTCAGCTTATTCATCGATCAGGGACGATGACACCCATCCCTTTTTGTGAACTTCTTTCTACATACTGACATACATTTTGATTGAAGTCCCTATATATATGTAACTAGCTGATCCGCGCGATGGTTCCACCTGCGATCAAATAGATGACGCTAGTGTGAACATTTCTAGACCGCGCTTACATTGTTTTCCCAGATTTAGTGGGGTCACGCTTTCTTCAGCACGATAAAATCTTCCTCTTTTACAATACATATTAGTACCTATCGGTATCTTTTTATCTCAGATCTTGCTAGTGATCAACTGGTGGCTGTTGACTGGCGCAGCCCCTGTAGCGATGGTGCAACACGCGACATCCTCACAGAGCTTCGTGTTCCATTCGGCTCAGTCGGACTCTTCCACAGGATCTCCAAGTATGACAATTTAAATCATAGATTCGTGTCTTCTTCTGAAAAAAGTAAAGTAAAAAGTATTAGCCTGTAATGTCCTACTGCTGGGCAAAGGCCTCTCATCTCACTGAAGATATCAGTACAGTGAGGAGGATTAGGCATAATCACCACGCTTGCCAAATGCGGGTTGGTGATTTCAAGCCCAAGCCATGTTTGAAAAGTAGGAAACATGTTTACGCTCGACCCGGGAATTGAACCCGGGATCTCATTGGCAGACGAGTGTAAATACCACTAGACCATCGAGGCGTCTTCTTCTGAATCTTGTTAAAATTCCTGTGATGAAGGTTCATTGTTACCGATTAGTTTGATGTACCCGTAGAAAGCGGGAATATCCTTGACATAAACCCAGACACGCATATTTAATAGCATCTAAAGAATCATGGGTTATACATTAATCAATTTGATGGAAGCTTGATATTGATATTGAGAGGTAGATAAATGCCATATAGAGCTATCCTGCATTTTGATCAATATGAACGGTACAGTTACTTTTATTTTAACGTATGTTTACAGGTACATCAACCATTGAAAGATATAACACGAGACAGGTATGTTACGTGTCGAATTAATGACATAATCTTTATTGAAAACTAGCTCTGCTCCGTGGTCTCCCGCAACAACGTTCCTGTGGGAATTTCAGGATTTTTGTTACTTATTATCTTAGTCCTGAACAAGATTAATAAAATAGAATAGGAGTCATTAAAATCTGTTCAGCCGTTCTCGAGTTATAAATGGTGTAATTAACACGACTTTCTTCTCTATACATCAAATCTATACTAATATTATAAACAGGTAAAGTTTCTAACTTTGTTTGTTTGTAAGGGCCAGTCTCAGAAACTGCCTATCCGATTTGAATAATTATGTTTGTAATGGAAAGCCACATTTCGATATTCCACGGGAACGGGCACAACGCGGGTAAAACCGCGGGGCACTGCTAGTATTTTATACAACATAACACACGATTGGTCGATAAAAAATTACAATGTTTATAAATATATTTTTAGCCTAAATACGAATACAAGTATGAAGTATCAGACCATCAGACTGGTGATAGAAAGAGTCACTGGGAGACTCGCGAAGGAGATAAAGTAAGAGGCGTGTATACACTGTACGAGCCGGATGGCGCTCTGAGGACCGTGGAGTACACTGCTGATGCTGTGCATGGGTAACTAGCTTTATTTATTTAAAATTATCTCAGTATAGTCAGTAAGATCACCTAAAGCGGCAGAGAAAGAATATATCATTGCATTAAAGTAAATTATGGTTAACTTAGTACTTTCAAAAATTGTGGATTTTAACAGTATTTTAAAGACAATGAATTAGGAATTACTCGCGCGGAGCGATAGCACGAATGCTCGAAACTAGAGAAGTTACGTAGTAAATACTTCGCTCTTGGGTGAGTTTGGGTAGTCGGCGTCAGAATTGTATTGTATCTACGAGTACTACTAGCAGCGCCCCGCGGTTTTACCCGCGTTGTGCCCGTTCCCGTGGGAATTTCGGGATTTTTTTTACATAAAAACCTTCCTCTTGAATCACTCTACCTATTACAAAAACCCGCATCAAAATCCGTTGCGTAATTTTAAAGATTTAAGCATACAGACAAACAAACAGACAAAAGTAGCGACTTTGTTTTATACTATGTAGTGAAGCTAACCAAACAAGATTCTTTGTTCGTGCCTTTAACAATCCACGCAGTGAAACCTAAAACACGGATTCCTTAACAATGAAATGTATCTAGATATGATCATCTTGTAGTGTTATATTCAACCCGTTTTCAATGGAATGTTTTCCATGTTCTACTAATCATATTACGTCTTGAATGTGTTAGAAGTTGTTTGAATAAAAAAGTTATAAACCAATTCCATATTTTATCACCACCAGATTCAACGCAGTAGTCAAAAGGAATGAGCCAACCAAACACCAGTTCCAAGCCAGTCCATCTTTCAATCGACCTGCAGCAGATTACCACAAGGACCAAGACAACTCATACATTCCTTCAAGGACTTCTTATGTAGGGAACAGGGTCAAAGAAGGTGTACCGAGTTATACAGGAATTACTGGGAATAAGGCGTTTGGGTCAGATGTGGAATTTAGCGTCAATCATGTCAACCATGTGAGTAAGTTTGAAGATGGTAGTGGTTTTTAGTTTTAGAATTTGATGTAAATTGTTTGTGCTGTTTAGATTTGAATCCAAGTGGTAGTTGACCAATCATAATGACAGTAACTTGGTTAAGTTATCACGAGCCTTGTGTAAGCAAAATACACATTTTTCTTAGATGATTTATAATATGAACTATTGTAACTGATTTTCCAGAGAAAGACAATTCCTACTAAATATATTCATTATACGTAAAAATCTCGACGCATACCAGACCAACTGGAGAGAAGTGGCCCAGAACAGGGATACATGGAAGGAATGGGGAGAGGCCTTTGCCCAGCATTGGGACACAAACGGCTGATAATAATAATAATACGTAAAAAATATTTTTTCTTAAGATGAGGTTGAAATAAAATTATTGACCTTTCTCTTTTATAAAACTAATATCTTCCAATCATAACCATTGGATGACATAGCATCATTATATAATTGATATCATTGATGAAACGTAGCATATCATCGTCGTAGCAAAGCTTTGGTGGAAAGGCATCCTACCTGTTGGCCAATAGCAATAACAATTTGTCAATATCCTGAAATGGTATTCGAATCTAACATGTACGAAAAACTGTAGAAATAATTTTATATACTCATAAAACAATAACTGTATATTAATTTAATGTGTATGTAATGCTTCTAATAAAACAAATGCAAGTATTTTTATTCGTTTCTTTTCCTACACATACTTTTAATAACACGCAGTATCAATTAATTTGTTTGATTGGTAGAAGTTTTTAGTCGATCGACTGCTTAGTACTTAACTTCCTTAATTACAGGATGGATGTGCTCGTATCATTTACATGATTCATGCAATTTTATGAATGTTGAGGTGTTGTGTTCCAAATATGATTTAACGTACAAATGTACTCGTGCATATGGAATAGGATAACTGGGCGACTCAATCATTTTTTTATGTACAATGAAAGCCGTAGTAGTCGTAGTAGTTTGTAGAAAATTACTGTATTAAGTAGTCTTCTATGGCAATTAGGAAGTAAAGTTCTCATGCTTGGAGGAGTCAGCGACTGATAACATTAGGGTGAAAATAGCTTGCACTCTGGTATAGTGAAGAAGTAATTTTACTTGTGTGACGTTAGCAGCTAGTATAAGCGGTTTTAGTCTTAATACGAGTATGACGGTAGTCAATAAATCTGTTTATCTACACTAATGTTGTAACATTCTACTTATGTTTCCAATACTTGACTTATAATTACTACTGTTATAGCGCAGACAACTAAAACACTCAATTTAAGCAATTGCACATGATGTTATAATATCCACATCGATATCGTAAAATCTCATTATAACATCATTATAACGCGACCAATTAACCTGGCGAGCCTTATGTCAAAATCCTCATACTAGTTGTATAAAATTTTGATATTAGGCTGGCTTTTGAAAACAGTTGGGTTATACGTGAAAACTTCGTCGAAACTACATACACAAAACTCTTTGGTAAGATCTCGCTCGCTCCTGTTTGGCCCTACGCGCAGCTGCGCTCTCATTGGTTAGATTTTAATGGCGGCAAGTTCACTGTGACACTGACAATACACGTACGCGTGAAAAACTATTGTCAGCTTTTACTCTTGTTGTTTGATTAATTGCATTAGTGAAGATAAAGTAGTGTATGCAACTGCATATAACACGTGTATTAAAACACTCGTTACTATTATGAAACTCGCTGCGCTCGTTTCATAAACTCACACTCGTGTTTTAATACCCTTCCTTATATGACAGTTGCATAAACTACTATTAATTACGTACTGGCAGATTATATTAGGTTGGAAATACAGTTGGAAATATCATGAAAATTCGTTGGATGTTTTTGCGTTATTTGAGCTCGATTGACTACACATAATATTATAATTTTTATGGTACAGATATCAGTGTCTTAATAGAAGTTGATGGTACGAAATAAAGAATGAAACTTCGCTTGTAATTGATACGTTTATTTTTTGGGCAATGTACCGCTAATAGGTTTAAATGAAGTAGTCAATAAATATAACAATCACAAATACGTAGTTAACTAACTAATACATACATCGTTTACAGCAAATAATACATAATAACATACGAGTACATATAAGTTATAAGAAGAAAAACATCTATATAAATAAAATACGTAGAGTTGTTAAAGTATGACATATTTCATCTGGTTTTTTAAAGTTTTCGACCACATATTTAAACGTTTTCTAAAGAAAGAACCTATTCTAAACAGTATTCAAAAGTTAAACAGTACATTTATTGAAGAGTAAAGGTACCAGTTCAAGTTGGACAACCACAGGAGTTGCAGCTTGCAGTTGCATGATGTTCACGAACTGCGGCAATTTGCAGTCCAATTCAGACTTGTACCAACATTTCATTAAGACAATAGTATTTAGTAAAGGTGCGTTTCCACCGGAGCGAAAGGGAGCTGTGTGAGCTCAATTGACCAATGACATTTTATTACGAAAAGCGTTTGACAATGTCGATGTATTGTTTAACAATCCCAATCCCATTATTGGCGAATTGAGCTTCGCACAGCTGCACTCTGCTTCAATGGAAACGCACACTAAGAACTGTATATAACTAACCCTGCCACCATTGGTCTTTGTCATCTTTCTTTACTTCAACATGAGGGTTAACGCCATCTAATCTTTGTTCAATCGTTTCTTCTCCAGTAGGCATAAAGTAGAACGGCTTCTGTCTTTCTTCTAAAGTCTTCTGCTTCAAGTGTTCTATCAGTTCGTCGTAGTCCTTGAATTGCTTCTTCTCCTTTGTTCTGACGCCTTTGGGAAGAATGAGGATTTGACCGCCGGGGCCGCGGGTGTAGTCGCGACCGCCGGTCTTCAAGTAACGGTAGTCGAGAACCCATGTTGGTTCGGCGTAGTCGGGACTGTAGACTCTTTCAATTATTCTGGAATTGAATAATTGATTTATTGGTTAAGGTGTTGTATTACTTAGTATCTTTATGAATGTAGTATAAAGTATTTTAGTGCATTACATCACTCGTGTGGTGTAATCCACTAATCATCTATCTATATAAATAAAAATGAATTGCTGTTCGTTAGTCTGCTTAAAACTCGAGAACAGCTGGACCGATTTAGCTGATTTTGGTTTTGAAATGTTTGTCGTAGTCCAAGGAAGGTTTAAAACGGTAAGCAGTCACTGAATTAATGCGGATGAAACCGCAAGGCACAGCTAGTTTTATATAAGTTTAAACGCGATATAGTCGAAACTTCCTTTAATGAATATTTTGCCGCCTTTCGACAAAGAATAAATAAGAGTGACTGTAGGAATAGAAACCGAATGTGTTTCTTTAGATAGGCACAAATAATTTACATATTATCAACAATGATACTCACTTATCTTGTTTGGCAATGTCCGGGTGATGCTGTAAATGAAAATACATTGTTCAGAAATGTATACAAAAATCTATAGAACATTTTAAATCGTATGTAAGTTTAATGATTAATTTGCTTAATTAATTAGCTTCAGCCATAAAACCCCGTAGGAATTCTAAGATGCATACTAACAAAAACTTCCCCTTTAAACAAGTGTTTTTGTGATAATACCATACAATTCCGTTAAGTAGTTTTTGAGCTTAAACCGAACATGCACGTACATATTCAGACGCAGTTTTTTTTAATACTATGTAATGAATTAAAACTTACATCATCATGAGGTCTAATAGTCCTCAATATGAGAGGGCCGTGGTCTTCCAAATGGTCATCAGGATGGTCATCAGGATGGTCATCAGGATGGTCATCAGGATGGTCATCATAGTGGTCACCATGGTGATGATGGTCACGCCAATCCTGACGGTGTCGGATCCCGCCTCCCCTCTGGTCGGGGCGATGCCTCGCCTCGTCTCGTTGGTAGTCTACCAGCACCGGAGAGGCGGAGGCCTGGGCTACGACCTTCTCATCAGCTAGACATGCCGACAACAATGTCGCGAGAACTAATATCTGAAGATAGATTGGGGTTAAACATGGTCGTGGGGGTTGCAGGTGGATTTTTTTTAGAAAGATAGGAAAAGAAAGAAAGGAGGGGTTAGTCAATGTGCAGAATGTTGCTAATGGAAATATTTATGTAATTATAGGTACAATGCATGTATTTGTCCGGGTTTATTTTAAAGTTTTAAAGATAAATGTATATAATGGCAGAGACGAAATGGCGCGCGATGATACATAAAAACAAGTCTTTAAAAGAAGTCTAAAAAGTGAAAAAACACTAGTGTCTGATATAGAAGTAATTACTATTTACAACAGAAATATTTCAATGAAGCCAACTAATAGGAAGTAATAGGATTAATGTTAATCTTATTGGACAGATCTTATCTAAATTTCAAAAGTGTGTCAGTTCCATTTCCTTACTTTTAACATGTTGACGGCCACACTTCCAAATAACGACTAACAGAACAATATTTCATTTAAAACCAATAAATGGTTTATATTCGCGTAAAGAACATCATTGCTTCTAATTATTTTAATATACATTTGCCGGATTTACGATTCATTATCTATCAATAGTTCAGTTTAACTGCGAATCTGACTCGTGGGCTGATGCTATTGGTTTATGTTAGTTGTTACTTGCATAACTAGTTTTTATGATACTTAGATGATGCTAGAAAAATTGAAACATCGGTCTTCTGTTGCTTCGAGTGTAATGAGGTAGTTCACATTATTGGGGTATTGACCGAATTCATTCCCCTAATTGGATGGGTGGAAGTGGCATTTCTATCTCAGCATTACCTTGCTGAAGGCACGTACAATTGTCAGTCCCGGCTGTTTCAATTTATAGACCACTAGCAGCGCTCCGCGGGTTTACCCGCGTTGTATCCATTCCTGTGGGAATTTCGAGATGAAAAATAGCTTATGTTACTCGTGAATAATGTAACTTTTGAATGGTGAAAGAATTTTTAAAAACGGTCCAGTAGTTTTTGAGCCTATTCATTACAACCAAACAAACAAAGTTTTCCTCGTTATAATATTAGTGTAGATGTAGATGTCGGAGGCCTTTAGGCGGTCTAAAAACTCTTGACACGAAGGTTGGCCACTAACCTACTCGAACGTACTTACTTTAGCGGCTGATTTCGATTTAACTGGATCGGTTAATCGAATCGGGTTAGTTTGGTCGAAAGAAATCGAAAGGATACGAGCGTATCCCATTCCTCTTGTCACCAAATACGGCCACACTTCACTAGGCTATTCGATGACCGAATACTTGTTGCAGCGGAATACAGTAAACCTAATACCAGTTTACATTAGTAAGTGACTGCTTACGGGCTGTAACTGTTATCGGTCGAATTATTCTTTCATAATATCCGGAACAGCTAAAGATGATGGAGGAAGATAGAGAAAAATGGAAATAACTCCATCGACAAGAGCCCAGCTCTTAAGTTTAAGAAGAAGAAAGGACTGGGACGGTCCAATGGACTTAAGATGCACACCAAAGACAATATAATTTCTATTTTTTTTATCTTTATTCTTTATATAGAAATAGAACGGGAGAGATATCTATAGGGAAAATAAAACGAAGACAAAACTATTTGTCTGTGCATATTTTTTCATTAAAATTTTTTCTACATAGTTTTTTGACATAAATTCTAATTGTGCACTCAAAAACATACGGTGCTTTTTAAGTTAAGTGTACAAACAAATGTACATATCTACAACGAGCTGTTCCGCGCGGTGGATCTACCCGCGATCCAATAGATGGCGTTAGTGTAAACATTTTGTAGGTCGTGATTACGTTATTTTTCCAAGATTTAGTGGTGTCGCCTCAATACTTTTGAAGAACAGTGTCGGTACAAAATCTTCCTTAATATAAATTTATATCTATTATGGAGACTATGAAGATGACAGAGATAGGGTTAGTGTTGATGACTTACATAATACAATTGAAATCAAATCAAATACTTAACGCTGACAATATAGAACGTTATAGTGCTATTTGTACTGCTAATAACATGATAGTACTTAAATATTTATTTTACCTTTCTGAAATGTTGATAAACAGACAATGAAGAAATATGATAGGAAATTGGTGCTCATTTTCTATTATCTTCGCCGTAGAAACTCCTGTTATTAATGTGTTAGCAATCCACATGGAGCGTTTTGCTCGCGTTTTAATCTAGGCTCTTATGTGGCTAAAAGTGGAATGCTCTTAGTTTTTGCTCAGAAGTAACAAAATATTAGAAAACTGATATGTATATATTATAAACAATTTAATAAAAAAGACGTGTGGCACTCGGGGACTGCCGCGGTAAAGCTATTGCATAGTTATTTTTTGTATCACTAGATGGCGTTAGTGGGGAGCGTGAGGTTTTTTCACGTGAGGTTTTTTCATTACGGAATTTCTGAATTCGGTCCCTGCGCTCAAGGCCCGCGATAGAAGCTATGCAATAGCTTAAAATTACATGCAAACTTGTAAAGGTAGTTATTGTCCTTAAACATAAGTGTTACTTTCTTTCTGAATATTGTCCATAATAGTATTTTATATAACTCTTCATTTAATAAAAGTAAGTAAAGGGTAGATAAATCAATCAATTAAAATTCATAACATTTATTTCGAAATAAATTGGCTCTTAAAACATTTTTATTGCTAAGAAATAACAAACTTATAAAGGTATCAATACACCACACAGTGCTACGAATACTTATGACTACGTTTAGTAACTCGTACGGACAGGGGTTATTTTCGGGTATACGACTCGAACGGGGATCTTTCTTGAGGGTAAACCTCGTTTATCTTCTCCGCGTCGACTGACCAATCTTCTGCCTTCGTTCCTCTGCCGCAGTTCGAATCTACGACGATCTTCTTTCAACTTTTCGTCGTCAATGTTTACTTCTGTTCTGCGCGTTTCTTCTTTCGATTCTTCTTTGTCATGATTGTCTTTATCATGGTTATCTTTGTCATGATTGTCTTTATCATGGTTATCTTTGTTATGCTCGTCGTGTTTATCGTGTTTGTCGTGCTTGACCCAACTGTAATATTTGTTCCAAGCACCGTCGTCTCGACGTGCAGATTTTGTTCGTCCAGGCCAGACCCAGTCGTTGTCATGGTCCTTCTTGTTCTTTTCTTGAATGTCGCCCCATTTCAGGTATCCTCTCCAGTAGTGCTTGTCTGTGTGATCTTCCTTCTCGTATACTTCCTCTTGTTTGATTTCTTCTTTATTTTCGTCTTCTTCGCGACGTTCTACTTGTTCTTCACGAACTTCTTCAAACTCTTCTTGTTTTGGTTCTGGTTCTTCTTCTCTGACTTCGGGAACAGGCTCCATTTCTCTCCTCTCTTGTTGGATTTCCTCACGTACTTCCTCCATTGGCTCTTCTTGTACGTTTATTATTTCGAACATAGGTTGCTCTTCAATTTGAGGTTCCTCCTGTTTTTCCTCCTTGTTCTCTCCTTCTTTTTCCCCGTCGTCTTGGTTATCATTGTTGTCATGCTTGTCTTCATGGATGTCATGATTTTCTTCACCAATTTCATGTTTTTGGTCATCATCACCTTTACCTTTATTACGTGTCATGTAGACTTGGTACTTTGGCGCGGAGTAGTTGATGTCAGCGGAAAAACTGTGTAGGAAAAAAAATTGCAATTATTAATATTTTATGTCTATACGTCCTCATGTCCTCTTGCTAGACCATGGCCTCCCTTCCTTTCTCTATCGAGATCTTTTTGGGCCATTAGTTTTACTACCAATATTTATAATTAAACTAGATTTAAAATCGCCAACAACCCTTTTAACAACTTCTTAACTTACCCGGTTTTGTCATCAACATGGTAATTAACAGTGCGCTTTTGACCGTCTTTTTGTATCAACCAGTAGGTTCCGGTTACTTTGTCACCGTCTCTGGTCTCGTGTTGGCCTTTCTTGTCGTGTGTGTCAGGATCGTCCACTTTGTATGAGTATTCGTATGATGGATGCGACGAGGCCTGAAATAAAGCACTTTTTTGAAGAGGATCTGCTAATTTAATGAAAAAGTTCAGTGTAAGTAGCTTTAAATGTAGCTAACTAACAGTGAATGTGGATTTATACTAAGTAGTTTATTGAAAAAGTAAGTATGAGTAGGTGTTAGCCAACCCTGAAGTATGAGTTTTAGACAGCCTAAATGCCTCTGACATTCTTACGATAGAAACAACCGGGACCGATAATTTTACGTGGCCTCCGAAGCAAGACAGATAGAAATGCCATCTACGGCATCGCATCAAAGTAGTGACTGAGCTGGACGTTGCTTAACAACCGTGACTTAGAACTAGTAGGATGTCTTTCCATACGTATCCATCATGATGCTCATTCTTGACGTGGTTGCGTTTCACATTTGTTTCTGAGTACGCAGCTTTTTGCTCACACAGCACCGACGTCGCCAAACTTAGCAATATAATCTCCTGAAAGTTTAGATTAATACTTATTAGTAACTACATATACTAGTATTAGCGAGACAAAGTCCCGGCAGACCTCGCACACGGTGGCGGGACGGACTCGACGCCTAAAGAGGGACTGGTAATTAGTGGCCAAAATGGAGAAGAGTGATGGGAATACGCAGAGACTGCTGCCCAACAGTAGGACGATACGGGCTAACAGTAACAGTATTTATTTACTAAAATATTAATGGGATTAGTTTGAATATAAGTAAGATTATCTTATGTTTTAATGTGATGTATTATTAATGTGAGCAAGATTTGGTTTCTTCCGGACACTTATTTAAGCTATGTAGAGCTTATTTTTGTGAAATTATGTGACAAGTTACCAGCCAGTTACCGGCCAGCTGTAAAAAAATAAAATAAGCTGAAATATAAAGTATCGTTAGTGAATCATCAGTAACAAATGTCATTCAATGTTAATATTTCAGTATTTGGACTGAAAAAATCTTTTAGACGCCTTATTTATAAATGTAATAGACCAATAATCTACTAAAACGAATGCACTATATATTTATCACTTAAATTTTGAACAAACACTTTTATTTAGATCACTTTTGGTGTACACTCACTATAACCGATTCAAAAAATGACTATTTTAAGATAAAAACCCACCTTCCAAATCATGTTGAAATGTTTCATGAGCCACAAAACTGAATTGATCATCGATCTAATCTCATCAACTATTTATACCTTAACGATTGAATTCTTAAACATGAATATCCTGCAACAGTTATAGTTAAGCCCAATTATCTATCATTTTTGTACATTTTCTCTACGTCTAGATGGGTGTGTATAGCATCAAAATCAATGAGCAAAGGAAGTTTATGTTTAATAAAATGACTTAATATTATAATCATCCAAGGATTTAGGCGTTGTTTTTAAAGAAGCCTTTTCTATTATCGGATTATGTTGTGCTATTAATTTAATTAATTGAACCAATTATTGTTATGGGTTAACGTATGAATTATGTTTGACATTTCCGCCGGGAGTTTGATTAATTTTAATGCTCATTTATGTATGCATCTTTATGTTTGAATGTTCGTGAATTTTTTTATTAGTCTTTATGAATTCAAATTCTTTTTGCGGTTGCTAAGATTTTGTGGAGGGATAGTCGCTTTTACGGCTACGGATACGTGGTTCTTTCTATATTCTGAGTGTGACAACAAGGAAGTGAGTTCGATTAGGTTAGTCGCCAACCGTGGCGCCAGAGTCTTTAGACCGCCTAAAGTCTTCCGACATGGTCTGACGATTGAAGCAACCTATTCTTTTACATTGCCTTCGAAGCACGGTAGCAATGCATTATTATTAAGAGCTGCTGGTGACAATGTTTGAAGTTGTTTGAAGAGCTATAGTGTAGAGCTAGAACCCTAGAGTCATGAAACAAGCCCGGTCTTATATGAAAGGCATGCCAGGTGATACAGATCCAACTCGTGGAGGCCCTTTCGAGACGTTTAATGTAATGGAGACGACAAACACTTCTTAAGTACGGATTTAATGAGTGATTTCGACACATGATGTTTACAAAATTAGATGTCAATTAGTTAAGAGTCGATTTAATGAACGTCTCTGAGTGTAGCATTAAAAGGTTGTTGTTTTGGCTCAAAGTTATTCCGGCGTTCGGCAAACAATACCAACACCAATACCACTTTAAGGATTAGTACAGCTAAATGCAAACTTCATAGCGACTCTAAAGTCCACTAAAACTGTCAATGTGTATCAATTTCAGTTAATATTACTCCTGATTAGCGTACATTTACTTAAAGTAGTCTGTGCTATAAATCAAATTTTCAGAGTTGCCATTAACATTTAATCGTTTTGTACTTTAGATTTTTTGAAATAAGAACATCAAGATAGTACGTGGTACTACATTGGGCATTTAAAATAAGTTCAACTTGAACTCTTAAAATAAAACAACAAAATTACGAAATCAGCGCTAATTTGTTTAATTTGCATCTTAATATATATTACAAATTCAGTCTCCTTGTCTTCATTGGGTCGTTGATTGGAAGCTTCTCGTTTATATGTGGTGGTGGGCGTGATGAACATGGTGATGAGGCGATGAATGGTGGACGATGGCGTTGAATCTGGAAAAATAAAGAAAGTATGTAAGTATTAGCCTAACCTACTGCTGGAAAAAGGCTCACATATCTCAAAAGATTTCAGTACAGTGAGGAGGATAAGACGAAAAACAAATAGTATAACGTCAATATTTTGGTAACAAAATGTTAGAATCTAAAGGAAACTTATGTCATAGTTTTGACGTTCGGTACCAAGATATCTTTCAGAAATCTTATAAAACTCAGTTTCTTCTCAGATGTTCACCCAATTAAACAAATCTCTTACATTAATTAATTGCCTTAAAGAGGTTAAAAAATATATGCGCTAGCAGTACTCTAAAATTTACAACTTTTCCACAAAAAAACCTTCTTGCAACACTCCCTTTAGGATCTTCTAACCAATTAGGTCCAAATTTTTGTTAGATGCGTTCATTCACAGTTAATCTGTTATCAATATTCGCAAAACATCATCATTAAGACTCTTAATTCCACGCAGTAAGTGCTTCGCTCTTCCGTGCTTAATACTACTAGTTCTTATAGTAATGGTATCTCACCCAGTGTGATCGTCAGCCTTGTACTCCACCTTCCTGTGGCGACCGTCAGGCTCCACCAGCTCATACCCTCCCTTCACCACGTCTCCGTGGCGGACCTCGTGCTGGGACTTCACGTCGCCCGTGTGGTGGTCATGCACGGAGTACGCGAACTTGTATTCGGGGAAGGCCTGAGATGTATAGTAATACATTATATGAAACATCTCCAATAGTTCCTATAGATAATGGGCATCTCTAATAGATAATAGTAATATAATTTTTAATTTATAATAGTTACATTAAACATCTCCAATCTAAACTAACTTAATCTACTATCTCTATGAATGACTTTAATGGCGGGCAATTTTTTTTTTCATGTTCAAATCTAAATCTCTTTATTATATCAGATCATTACAATCATTTATAATCGCGGGGCGAAGGTCTGTATAGACTGAAACAGAGAGCTTATGTCGTATGAACAGCTAAAGAAGATGGCAGAGGAAAGGGAAAATAGGGGAAAACCCATTCGGCCCAGTTCATTAGATAAAGGAGAAAGACCGTATATATTTTAGGAACCGTATACATTCTTATGACTTGCCAAGGTATCCTATCAACTGATATAAAATTACTTTATACGGTTACTTCCTACGGATAGTAGTCGTTACATGAGCAATGTCAGAGGCCTTTGGCGGCTCAATAACTCTGACACCAGGACTGGTCAGGTTGACCATCCACTCGATGGAGAAGATATAACATCTAAAATCTTAATAAGTGCTTCGTGTCCGTGACTTGAAAACATTTTAAAATCATAGAAGGATATTGGAAAAAGTCTTTAAATCATAAAAAAGTATATTGTGATTTAAACACAGGATATCACTTATAATATCCTAAATATTTAATTATTCACTTTAGTACTTATTATTTTCGTTAAGTACATAATTACCGTATGAAAACAAAATTTAATACTTCATGCAATCAACTACTGTCAAGTAAGCAAATTTATGTTAAGTACAGTCATTACTTAATAATAAGTTGGTATTAAAACTATTAAATCAACTTATTTGATCCATTTTAGTTGTAGGAAATTGATATTTTGCGCTGTAACACGTTTTACATTCGCTTTAAAGCCATAAATATTGGACAGGCAATAAATGTAGGGATATTTCACATACCTTTGTCAACTTTGAGTAATTGCAACGTGCCGTGTGCGTTTATGGGACTTTCAATACAATAGAATGTTACTTTGAAAGATTTATTGGGAATTTCAGTGCCTAAAGGTATTTTAGAAAGGACGTGTAGGAATTTGATCTAATTATTCAGATTACAAGTATTACAATGGAGTTGAAAACAATTGCTGAATAATTATAGCACACATTGAAGAATTAAAATGAATTAGGGCAAACAAATAAAATTAATTAAAATTTTGTTGGTAGAAAAATTCACGAGAAAAGTATCGCTCAAAATAATATAAAAATGGCAAAAAGTATGTTCTCTAAACATTTCCATACAAAAGACATCAACGCGCTCATGCCTCTTTCCATATTTGTCAACTGTGTCTTATAATCGTCAACAAAGGAATAAATTATCTGATAACTTACGTAAAAATAAAGTATTAGCCTATAATGTCTCACTGCTGGGCAAAGGCCTCATCTCACTGAAGATATCAGTACAGTGCAGGGAGGAGGATTAGGCATAATCACCACATTTGCCTAATGCGGGTTGGTAATCTCAAACCCGAGCAATGTTTGAAAAGTAGGAAACAAATTGAAAATTGCCATCTTATATACTACTAGCAGCGCCCCGCGGCTTTGCCCGCGTTGAGCCCGTTCCCGTATGAATTTTCGAAATTCCTTTCTTAGTGTGCACTTACGTCACTTGAAGAACCTTTCTGCCAAATTTCATGTTTCTAGGTGTAGCGGTTGAGGCTGTGCGTTGATTATCAGTCAGTCAGTCAGTCAGGACTTTTATATATTCTTATTATATACTATAGAAAAATACTTACATAATGATCATGGTGGGGAATATGGTGGATTGGCACGTGGGGCACATGCGGAATGTGGTGTATCAGTGGAATATGGTGGTGGAACGGCACGTGGTGGTGAATGGGCACCGGGTGGTGAGGCCCCACATGTCTCTCGATCTCCTGGTGGGATATAGCCGGGTGGTGGTGGTGGTGATGGTGGAACGGGAAGATGGCCTGGGTGGCTGATACCACGGCCAGCAGTGATAGCACCTGAAAGAAAGTAGGAAATTAAACGTCTAACATTTAAGATCCCGGTCCCGACAGCGGGCTGGAAACGGGCGTTACTAACACATGGGGATGCGAATTAATTCTTAATTAGCATATATTATGTTTCTTTGACTAAGAATATAGTTTGATCTCAGATTAAAATTATATGTTTCTTGGGTTTAGTAGGGATATGATTTTTTGAAAAGAAGTACTCTCATATATCTCTGAATAGTATTTCAATACTGTTAGGGGTCTTCTGCACTGTGACTTAAACCCTTTCTTATTCTTATCTTATCAATTATCAAATATCACTGCACTTATACAAAACACTTACTTGAGACCACATTATTAAAGTTTAATTATTAAAATGAGCTGTTAAACTGTTTCAAATCGATTGATTCTGAGACAATAATGCTCTAAAACGAGTAGTTCATTAGTTTATATAGAGGTTTTAATTGTGGGAATTAATAGAGCAAAAATTCATTGATCAATTTCCCAGGGTTTGCCAATGGCCCTATCGTAATATATAAGTATATATTAGTGTGTACGTACATAGATTGTTAAACCGCTAGCTAGTTCGTTATTTTTTCGGCCGTTATAATGACTGTGATGATTATCGACATCCATATAGCGTGACTCCTGTTAGTCAACACATGTTGCCACTTGCCAAATATTAACCACTTATTTGCTTGTTTATTAATTACTAGCAGCGCCCCGCGGTTTTACCCGCGTTGTGTCCATTCCTGTGGGAATTTCGGGATGAAAAATAGCCTATGTTACTCGTGGATAATGTAGCTTTCGAATGGTGAAAGAATTTTTAAAAACGGTCCAGTAGTTTTTGAGCCTACTCATTACAAACAAACAAAGTTTTCCTCTTTATAATATTAGTGTAGATGTAGATATAGATAGCAATTTAATATTAAATTATATTTTTTATTATCTATTTTATGATCTCTTTTATTATCTAGTTTGTAATTAATGTTAACACTAAAATTAAGTTCTTATAAAACCTAAACTCAGTTAAACTTTCCGTTCTCGTAAGAATTTTGGAATATAAATTATATTATATACGATCATCAACTATCTTGCTGTTTAATTACATCAAAATCGGTCTAGTTGTTGATAAGAAAGACGATTGCATTTTCAAGAAACGTTTATAACAAACAATTTAGCTGAAGAAGAAGCCGAAATAGTATTAAGGATCCTTCCTACCAGCGAGTAAAGCTTTTGGATGTTTTATGACGACATCAAATCAAAGCGTTTATTCCAAGTTGAGGTATCGTCATAGTCGCTAAACATACATTAAGAAACAGTAATACCTATACCTACTGCACAGTAACTTAAACTCTAACCTTAACATCAACAATAGATCTAAACTAAACCTAAATCTAGGTCATAAACCAAATATCGTGTTCAACAAGTCCTTAGTTCTCAGACACAGCTTTTACACCTGACCACGTATTTCTCAAGACGATCTGATATTGCATACAGTGTGAGAATGCAAGTGAAACACGTAAAAACCATGACAATATGACACGAATACATGTTTATCGTGTACGGTGTATTGTTGTGAAATGTTCGCGTTAGGAAACGGAAGAAAATGTGACGGCTGGGAAATCGGTGGAATGGTTTACAATGGTATCAAGCTATACAGGGGTTAACTTGTATAGATAGTGTTGATTGCTATTATTTTATGCTTAGAATATTCTTTAGTAGTTATACGAGTAGTAGCATAGTTCAGGAAAATGGTGACTTAGTCCCAACTTTATAAATCTTGGCTTTCCGTGCACCGAGACCTAAATCGTAAATGTCCCGGTCTTTTTTATGACATGTATTATAATGATTTTAATATTTTTTATATATTTTTCATAATTTTATTTCGATTTTCAATCGAAATTTTAAATCGATGTAACCGTACTACCTATATGGTTGCTTGCCTGAAATAAACAGATTTTATTTTATTTTAATTAATTTCACCGTTACACAGAACTCGACCAATACAACTAATCCACGTCCACGAGCTAAACTGAGATCAAGACTTCAAAATTGATTCACTTAAACCAACATCAGTTGATTATGGTTCGAGCGAGAAACGGTGAATTGGGCCAAAGAATTGGTAACTGATCTTTTCCGCTTCGTTCAGGGAGAAACGTTTGAACAAAGCGTTTTGACGTTTGGATTGAACGCGTGAAACAAACTCAATGTGGTCCTAAAGACAGGTCATGATGTCCTGAAGCAGTACCAAAGTAAAGTCTAAAGAAACTAAAATATTCCATTTTTGAAACAATATAACTTTTAGAATCTTCCACGTCGGTTACAACTCAGGTAGACAGATACACCTAACGTTAATACTACATACCTATATTTTCTTCAAGAATCAGACAATTTATTTCATTGTTCCTATGTACAAACAAGACTTAATTTTTTAAATTAACATAGTTTCATGACTTTGACACAGATTTCTATAAAACAAAGATATCAATCTTAGTTATTAATATCGTTGCTACAATTAAAAAAAAAACGATATTGAAACTCAAAGCAAAATGTTTATAAAGGTACCTTGTCTATTGCTTATTTGTTTATGTTGCTCTATAATTATTGACTGTATGATTAAACTATTTGATTAGGCTATTGCTTCAATTATGGTTTAGTAAAATTATAGTTTGTAGATAGAACATTCGATGTAAATTGATTTGATTTCGTGTACCTACTAATTGTTTTATGACTGGTGCAATCCAAGAGTTAAATCTTTTATGAAGGTTCCAATTATATAAAATAACCTGTCCTGCGCGGTGGTTCCACCCGCGACCCAATAGATGTCGCTAGTGTGAATCTAAACCATCCTGGGTGCCACCCAAACGCACACAAAAAATCATTCAAATCAATCCAGCCGTTGGAGTTCAGTGACATACACACGTATAGCAGAATTAAATATGTATATAAAGATTAAATACAGTGACGAGGGCTTGGGACCCTTACGATTTAAAAGTGCCCGTTTGACCCAGTTTAAGTGCTTTTCCGACCCATGAACGTCAAATGAATGTTACACATTTGAAAAATAATAATATTAATTCTCGCCAATTTACTGCTAATTAAACTACAATGTGTGTTTGTGTTCTTTCATTGTACTTAGCTATGTTTTGTCAAGTACTCCATTATTACTCGTAAACGAGCAAAGTTACTCAATGAGAACAAAGCAATGAGCGTCTCTGGTTCTTAAACTGTTTGCTAAGATACGCGTTTATTTATTATTTTACCTCATGCATTAAAAATTATCCAGCATTAAGTAAGCGTGGTGATTACGCCTATTCCTTCTCACGGTACTGATCTTCAGCGAGATGAGAGGTATTTGCCCAGCGATGGGACATAACATGTTGATACATTAATATTTACTCTAATAAAAATGTAACTTAGTATTCATTATAAAGTCAACACAAGAAGATATTAAGAAAATCGTGTCAAATACATTACAATTACAAGTACGGCCCAGGGCGTTCTTAAAATAAAAGTATATTATAGATAATAACTTTAACTTAGTCTTACTGACCTAGTTATACCCACCTCTAGTTTGTAGTATACAATGTACATGATAGTATATAAAAACTGTTTTTATATACTATCTAAGTATCAAAAAATTAAATATTTAAAATCTATTAAAATTAGCAAAAGTTTGAGCACCGCAGCGGTTTATAGTATGCCATGCGTCGTAACTGTAACACTTAGATTGTTTTCGGGTCAATGTCTACATGAAGCAGTAAAAAGAAGGTAAATAACTTGGTGGTCAATTTAACGGTCACTGTTTACTTACCGCATTATAAACGTTGACTAATTTTATGTATAAATAACCTTAATTATGACGATTTGGTTAATAGTTTTGGCTTTATGACATTTTTGAATTTCGTCCTGTTTTTTATATTATTTGTGTTGTTTTTAAAGTTAAGTCTAGATTTTGATTGGATGTATTAATCATTACAACGACTTAATATAAATTAAATACTTCTTTGCTCTCAGTGTTATTAGTGTCTCATTAGCATGTAATATCACTCTTCAGGGCCAGACTTACCAAAGCTGACTATTTAAAAGGATCACCCTACATAAATACTTTACCTACCATTTCTTTTCCTAACTGTTCCTATGGAGAACTTGGGTCCTGACGGCCTTAGCTCCTTCATCGCTCAGCGAGGGGCCGCCGAGACGCAACCCTCTCGTGCCTTTACCTAATATTATAACATTCTTACCAATATTATAAATGTGAAAATGGTATTTTAAATGACAAAATCCTCAACCACAACTAATAAATAACAGATGCGATCTCCTTTACACACTATAGAAAGCAGTTTACGCGCATCGCGGGAAAAAATGGCCACTTTAATATGAACTCATTTTATTGTGTGAATTAAAGTAAAGCAATGTCCCAATGCTGGGCATTAGGTCTCTCATCTCATCGAAGATATTATTATAGATGTTATATATTCGATATTATTATAGATATTATATATACGATATTATTATAGATATATTATGGAACAGTGAGTAGGATTTTTTTGTGAACATAGTTTCAAATATTGTTTACGCTACAGTAACCAGGAAGCAAATAAATACAAACATTATTATTAACATCTTAATAAGAACCAAACAAAATTCAGTTTTACACCAATTTTTATCGCATTTACCTTCGTCTATTCTCGTATTTGTCTTCAATACTTCACGGTTATTTTAACTGAAAAATTGGGTGATGTAAAGTAATTGTTTTTATTATAACAAGTGTTTGTCAATCTGTTTATTATTCGCTTTGAATATTGTGTTAAATGTTTGTTATTTTACAGATAGTGAAGGAATAGAATACTCTAAGCAACGGTGACATTGTTGGCAATTGTGTCATAATGTCACTTTATCCTTTTGAGTGAAGAAGCGAGTAATTTTGTTGAAGGATGTTAACGGTTAAACAGTTTTCAGTCTTATTATATTGATAATTTTGGAATTCGTTTGCTTTTCCACGTGAGGAGATACTTTATTATAATGTTGTTTACCGCCTCAACATAATAACAATCATGTTAATAAAAATCTTATTCATAGAATTAGCTTAGTGCTGAGCGAACTTAAAGTTAGGTTACAAAACTTATTGTATCCAAAAATCAATAAAAGCTAAGATGTAATTAATGAGATGCGTAGTTTATGGTGTAAGAAAGAAAGCTTAGGCGATGTTATGAAAATATACTACCTCTATCGGCATTTTAGGTGTATGCCCGTGGGAACAACGGGTATCCCCATTCTCGGGGACAGCGGTACATTTTGTGTCCCACTGCTGGGCAAAGGTCTCCCCCAATTCTTTCCACCTGGATCTATCTTTTGCTACTTCTTTCCACTCTTTGTCGAAGTCGTTATCTCCGTACCCTGTAGGTAGAATTTGGTTCTGGCATTCACCGGCCGCTGCCACGGCACACTATATTTTTTACCCGATGCAATAAATAAGTAAGTCAGTAAGTAAGTGAGTATTAGCCAGTAATGTCCCACTGCTGGGCAAAGGCCTCTCATCTCACAATAAATAAGGGAGTCAAAAGTTTTAGTGTGTGTATGTATGTAACATACATGTTTGCATTGAAGTTAATTAATTTAATTTTGATACGAATCATGATTTTTTCAGTTAAGGGATACAATTTTCAGTTATTAGACACAGTTCGGAAGAGATTAATAGAGATTTACTTAGTGAAACGAATACAGACTTGATACAATTGATACAAGTATCTAAACTACAAACATTCTTTTTTTCTTCTTTAAACTTAAGAGCTGGGCTCTTGTCGATGGAGTTCGTTCCACTTTTCTCTATCATCTGCCATCCTCTTCAGCTGTTCGTACGACACGATTATAGGTCGATTTATATCTACAGACATTGAGCGTGGCAGACACGTGCCGTGGCAGACAAAATGATATTCTTCCATACAGTAACTATTAACGTATTTATATCTATCGTAACGCGGCCGTACAGACGCGTACAGACACGTGTCGTGCCCGGCCAGTATTCTCGGAAAGAATATTTTGTCTGCGCGGTACATGTCTGTACGTGTCTGTGGCTCCTTGCCGGGCAGTGTGAATAGAGTATCGGAACTGCGTACTAACTACTCCGGTCAATTTAGACATTCGAGGTTGCATAAAGTCCCAACAAGCTGAAAATCAGGAAAATTGTTCAAAACATAATTATAAACAATGTGTAAAAGTTCCCCATCATTCCCGTGTATGGTTTTTTTTTATTCAAGGTCAAATGTAAAAAAAAGTGTTTTTCGCGAATATCTGAAAAACGGTGCAATGTAGCAAAAAAAAAGTGTATGATGAAATGAAAGCTTATAAAATTCTCTATAACTTTAATTCTATCCACTTTTTCCATATTCCTAACCGTTATTGAACTACACGCTCCAGAAATAAATCTTACCTGAGACATACTGCTAGTTTTTCTTTTGGTGACAAGGCTTCCTTAAAAACTGTATCTTGTTTGGTTATCAGCAATTCAATTTTGTTTAGTAAAATGTCAAACTGGTACCGGCTCATCCGAAAATATATGAAAAATTTTTTTTCATCGTCAACCAGTTCTTTAAAGAGTGTCCAGTATTCTCCTTCTAATTTTCTTTTCTTAAGCATAGGATGTACAGCCATGCGTTTTGCTCTTTTTTTAGTTTTATCTTCTTCTTCTAACAATAATGCAATTATGGACAAATCTTCAATAGAGAAGTGTTTGAACATTTTCAATAACATGCTTTTTCTTCTAAAGCTATGCAGTAACTGCCAGTGAGAGCGGACGCCGATGACGGTGTCTGTCGGTAGCCGGGGTGTCTGTCACGGCACGTTTCGATACGTTACATATAAATAAATGGTGTCTGTGGGTGTCTGTCACGGCACGTGTCTGCCACGCTCAATGTCTGTAGATATAAATCGACCTTAATACGGAAATAATTATTAGTACTTACAATAAGTATCTACATTTAAACTGATGCTGAAACAACTTAATCTATTATTGTATCTGATAAAACAAAATGCATTTATCTCTAGATATGTATCATTTCCTAGTAGATAAGTCCTAAGCAGGCACCGCTAAATAGTTTTTTGTTGATCTAGAACAAAGACTGCTTGTTTTGACTAGAACGGATATACATAAGTATTATTTATATTCAATTCAAGGTAATCAATTTGTCTAAAAAACTTAAAAACTTGTAGCCTATTTTATTCCTGTTCCAATTCCAACTCCTTCGCATTAGAAGGGTTTGAACTGTGTGTGTGTGTGTGTGTTTGTGTGTGAAGATTTCATCACTAAATTGGTTTTTTGATAGTTTTTTCGTCATTAGAAAATATTGGCTTAACTATCTCTGTTTGCGATTCTGTTAATTTCAGTAGTGTCATTTTTACTATCCGTTAATTTTAACGTCCATTCGATAAAGAAACTATTTTCTCATCTGTGACTTCGCTAACCGCTGCCTAAGATTATTATCTCTAACTGGAGGTCATGATTTGTACTTATTGTCGGTAAACCTTAATCAATTTTCAATATAATTGAACTGTGTTAGATATTTTAAATAAGTAAAGTATTCTGTGATATATTAAAGTTAATTACGTCCAATGTCAATTTTGGTCATACGTGAATTTAAGCGGAAGTTACTTCCTACTCATGGAAATGTATTTTTTAAATTTGATGTCACATTACTCTTTAACATTTAGTTATTTTTATCAAACCTATCCAAAAATGGATCGAAAGAGCATACCTATAAATTTAATGACCTATTTCTCTCAATGAAATCTCCACTTCTAATTTAAATCCTAGCATGTCCCGTCGAAATAGATAATATGGATTAAAGTTAGGCAAATTGTTTAAAATCTAAACCAAAGATAATAATATTTCTACACGTATACAAGTTATAAATTCAAACCTTATACACAAGGGCCATATTAATAATATGTACGTCTATTAAGAACAGTTTAGCTATCAAGGGGTTTGTCACTTTCTGACATACGCAATATTCCGAAGAGCAAAAGAGACAAAACACAGGATAATAGTGTTTTAGTTACACCACCGTTTATTAATAAGGCTCTTAGGTTTCAGTGTTCGGTTTTCAAATCATATCAAATAACAAAACAATACTACAAAGTGAACATAGTTTTCCTTAAGTAATTACATATAACAATTGCAAGTAAACTTTTTCAGTTAATGCGATAATGATACTTAATAATCTTTATTAACCAGCCCATAATCTCTTTGAAACAAGTATTAACCTAATTTCTAGACTAAATTATTCAGCCTTCGGAAATACAGTGAGAGAATCAAACGTACTTATATCAATTTGATACGTTTAATACACACTTATGTTCATTTAACCTATATTTTTGAATTAAATTGTGTTAAATAACCAATTAAAATATAAATACCGTCCCAAATCTCGCCTATAAATGTTTAGTGTGAGTTTGCTGGTTGAGTTGGCTTTTAACTTATATTTTTGGATGAAATTGTGTTAAATCCAATTAAAATATAAACTTCGTTAATAAAAACTAAGAAAGAAACGAATTCCCGCTTATTGACGTTAAGTGTGAGTGAAGTCATCGACAATTTTGTCTATTACAATGTGATCTACATCTATAAATATAAAAATCAATGCCACTTTTCGTTGTAATTCTATAACTCAAGAACGGGCTCATCTATCCAAACCAAATGTTTAGGCGTTGTTCGGACTATTTAGTAGATGGTTTATGTGAAGTTTGCACAAAATCGTTCGAGCGGTTCTTAAATTCCCACGGGAACGGGTACAACGCGGGTAAAACCGCGGGTGCAGCTAGTTTTTCATAAATTTGACTTTTTTCATCAATTAAGTACAAATTCGTAACCACTAATGCGAGCAAAGTAGTTAGCCGTAACTAGTTCAAAATAAAACTGTATTTCCTCTCTAGTTAATCGTTTACGTTCAACCACGTTTAATAGTTCCGCCAGTTACATTGATATGTTAGTAACAACGTCCTTCGCGGCTAATAATGGATTATATTAGAATATATTTCAATTACTTATATTGTAACTTAACCATGGCACACAAAACTGACCAAATAGTTAATTAATGCAGATAATTAATTACGTTCTTTTTAATTTTGTTTCGATTGTTAGAAATGAATAAAATAACATTAGTTGCACAATGCAAGTAGAAATTGAAATGTGGTAACTTGTTTTTAATAATATGTAAATTAAAATGGATTCGATTAATTATGGTAAAGTAAATAACTGAAGTAAAATCATTGATGTGAACTTTAGGATCGTGGAAAGAGGTTGATCTGTTCATCTAGATTACATTTGTACTGTTTACGGATTGAGGAACATATATAGGTTAAAAATGTTAAGATAACATATATTATTTTGCCCTAATGTTTATGCTCTTTGTGATTCGACAACCTCTTCACTGTATTGATATCTTCAGTGAGATGAGAGGCCTTTGCCCAGCAGTGGGACATTACATTCTAATCCTTTACTTTAATTTTGTGTATCGAGGGGATACGTGCATGCGAACTTATATTTTTATCTCTAAGCATCGCAGTATAGATTGCCTTTCAACTTAAACTGCGCTATAGTGCGTCAGTATCCTCCTATCAAACGCAGAGCATATCATAGCTCTGGTTAAAAGGCACTCGTATGTATAATTCAATACTTATTCTCTGCCTCCTGGGTCTGAACTGCAGTGGCCTACTTGGCGCACGCTCAACCGTCTCCGGACAGGAGTAGGTCGCTGCAGGTCAAACCTGGTAAAGTGGGGCTACTCCACTAAGTCGGAGTGTGACTGCGGTGCCCCAGACCAGGACATGGTTCACCTCTTGTCCTGTCCTCTGTGCCCTACCACCTGCACTAAAGAGGACTTACTGAACGTATCAGACGCTGCCCTCTCTCTTGTGAATTATTGGTCCGGGAAAATATAAATACTGAAAATGATTTTGCGCCATTGACTCGAAAAAAAAAAAAAAACTTATTTCCGTTGACTGAGATTTGTTAAGCTTTTATATTTACGACTGGCAGTGTCCTGCAGCTTCTCCCGCGTTTTGCCCGCTCCCTTGGGAATTTCGGGATAAAAACTAGCTAACCTTCCCGTTGCATGTGGCTATCCAACACAAGAAGTATTCAAAATGGACGAGTAGTTTCTGAGATTAGTGCGTCCAAACAAAGTAAAGTAAAGTATGAGCCTGTAATGTCCCACTGTTGGGCAAAGGCCTCTCATCTCACTGAAGATATCAGTACAGTGAGGAGGATTAGGCGTAATCACCACGCTTGTCCAAACAAAACGAAACAAAAATCAAACTATTCAGCTTTATTATAGGTATTAAGTAAAGATCAGTATTTATTATGAAAGACTACAAAGATATTATTAAAGGTACAACTAGTCTTTTGTTTTACGTGATTGATCACCGCTGTTCGTAATATAGCTGTATTATGTCCACATACAACCTTATCTAAGTAGATATGTTTCGAAGCAATTGTAAGCAATTTATTATCATTATTACACATAATGTCGTATGTTTGTGTTCAATTTGTGGTCGTTATAGTGATTGCATTTAGATTGGTGCCTTTTTATTGCTGTTTGATAATGTTTGTTGATAAATATAAAAATTTAAAATCATTAATCTTATTAATTTACTGAATTAAATGAAACTCCTGAAATCAATTAATACGCAGTAAGTATTTCGCTCTTCTGTGATCAATACTAATAATGCGAAAGCATTAAGTTTCTCTGTTCTCTTATAAGTTCAAATCACTGAATTTATATATGTAGATGAATTTTGGTAGAGAAACTGCCGCCGTTCAATACTGTTAGTATAACGTATAGTATTAATGGCTGGCATTTTACTGTCGTTATCATGTTATTTCAACTTTGTTCGATAACCTATCTTCCTTTTCTATAGTTACAGTTTTGGAGAGCGTTATCTTTGTCGCATTCTATGTTTAATTTTACGTCCTACGACGACTAAAATTCTAGTGACAATCTTCCAGAATTATTCATAAACGTGGTTGTCTGACGGTGCCTTCGTTGCACAAATCTGAAACAAGCCCAATTTATCTAGAGCTCGCCGAGCAACACATATTGCTTTTAACTACAAGTATACGCAAAGCTTTCATGTATAGAACAATTAGCATCTAATTACAATTGCTTCAAAACTAAGGTGCAACAGCTGATTTGTGTATTTTCTAGGTCACACAATACATGTACTTTAAGTAGAAGTTTGCGTAACTGTATTGTGCGGTAATTATCGTTGTATTGCCGATGGAATGTTAAGACACTTCAATATTTCGGTTCAACACCTTTGGTGTAAGTTTAGTGGGAATAGCAAGCGGTTTTAGGCTTATTACCATAGTCCTGATTGACTTCTCGTCACATAGTTTAGACTAGAATAAAACTAGCTTAAAGCGTTATATATTGGACCATGTCTCAAATAGCTTTTTAAACTAAAATTATTCAGAGATAATTTCAATTTGTCTGCTTCAAATAGCTCTACAGATCAAATGTCAACTTGTAGTGTCAATAAAAAAAAAAGCTTATAACGAAGCTCTATTTTAAAGCTAAATAATAAACTCTAACTATATAAGTCATAAGAAAGTAGATATTAAAAAAAATCAAGTTACATAAAATATTTGGAAAATCCGCTACGTTAGAACAAACTTACAAACTAATTCTCCATTAATATTAATAATAGCTTCGTGAATACACCTCGCGTGTAGCCAGGTGTGGACACGCAACCCGTGTCCACACTTATAACAACACGTATGTAATTACACGGGCCCAATGTCTCGCTATCATTCAAGGGTATAACTTAATTACCTCTATTCATCGTGAGCTTAAGATTTTTGAGAGATATTATTCAAAGTATTGCATTACATACATTCCGATGTGGATTGATTACTTGTGTTTAAGTATGCGTAGATTTGTTTTCGTTCGGTATCATTATTAAGGTGCTTATGCAAATTGGTAGTAGTAGTGTTATTGTGTAGTTATTTACAGTTGTATATAATTGATATTAGTATACAGTTTATATTCTTATGTATTCTTATGTAACGATATCCATATTTGAAGTAATTTTGCTGTATTTTTAAACGACTTCAAAAACCGAAGGAGTAGGTTCTCAATTCGATGGGTATTTTTTTTTGTATTTTTACAATATAATTTTATTATTCAAAGTGGAATAGTTATGATTTTAACAAGATTTTTGCAAGACAAAGACTACGATGATGAACGAGATCTTTAGCGGAAAACATAGTGCGGATGCGGGCGGGGTGCGGGTCGGTTGCGGGTCGCATGACGTTGTATTCCTTGTTTTTGTATTATGAAAGGCTCATTACACTTAAACAATCTTAGGCGTACCTATATTGAAGAAAAGGTCATGTAATATTAGATTTAATTGTTAGAAAGAGTTAAATGAAATTCCAAAATTTATTTTTCAGCAGCTGAGTATTTATTTACATCTGAGTATAAATTCATTTCATTATGTACACATAAATATCACATTCATCAGTCATCCTTCACAATCATAAAGCACAGATTGGTATTGCTAGTTTAGTAGTGGTAGAGACCATGATGGCCGGCGAGGGCGAGGGGGGCAGCGTGGGCGACGTGGGCGATGGGGGCGATGTGGGCGATGGGGGCAGCGTGGACGACCGGGGCGGGGTGGTGGCCGGGGGTCTTGTGGACCACGGCGTTGAAACTGTCGGCGAGAGAACATCATCAGTACAAAGACAAAGTATAGCCTTAGTATTATGAAGAAGTAAAATTCTTTTGTAATTTGGTTTGACCTAGGCTAGAAGAGGCTATGGGAATACTATAGGTGAAAACTCAGGAACTATATGCTAGCGTATCAATGTATACCTATCTATTTACAACTACTTACCCATGGTGGTCGTCAGCGGTGTACTCGACCTTGCGCACTGAACCGTCGGGCTCCACCAGCGAGTAGCTGCCGTGGACGGCGCCGCCGTCGCGGGACTCGTGCTGGGACTTGTGGTCGCCGGTGTGGGGGTCAGCCACGGAGTACGAGTAGTCGTATTTGGGGTGAGACTGATGGAAAAGAATACATAATGTATATCTTCGTATGTTATCTGGTGTATTCTGTATCTTATCCTGTTTTCATCCAGATATGCATGTGTATTTTTACGTGATCCTAATGAATATACTGATATACCCTGAATGATATGACTTTGCCCAGTAGTGGAACATTATAGAGAAACACTTTTCACTTTCTGTAACTTACGTATTCGTGTCCATGGGCGAGAGCGATGGGGGCAGCGTGGACGACAGGGGCGGCGTGGTGGATCAAGGGAGCGGCGTGGACCACGGGGGCGACGTGGGCGTATTGGGCGGACGCGTAGTGGGCGGGCGCGTAGTGGGCGGACGCGTAGTGGGCGGGCGCGTAGTGGGCGGGCGCGTCGTGGCGGACGATGCTCTGCGAGGAGACCGCGCCATGGCCGAGCAGGCCAGCGTTGGCAGCCGCCAACACAGCGCTAAGGGCGAGCACCTACACAGAACAAACACAAGTCAAAACCAAAGAAACATCAATTCTAAATATTTAACTAAGACACGAAGTGCTGGATATTTTGTGTCCTTTTTGCTTGCCACCACAAACTTACTTTGGTGAACATTTTGCACTAGTTAAACAGGTAAGTGACTGATACTATTATCGGCCTGGACTGTGACTTTTATATGAAAAGCAAAACGGAGCCGCGGTCCTTTTCGTGGAGGGGAGCGCGGTCACTTTGAGTTCCGTAACTTTGACACCGCGAGGTCGCGCCTGCATACCTTCGGCTGTACTCGTAATTCACAAACCATCGCACTCGCGTGGGCAAGTGCCTGCCTTCATACACTAATACCATTCCTTGATATTACACGATCGTTCTATACACCGCATTGCTTGAGCCCATTGAGATAATCAACCTTTTGATAATAACTTGGCTTTTGTCCTAGAGAACACGTTCGGGTGTGTTTGTTGTTGATTGGTTTTCGAAGGTTTGTTTTCAATGGTTGACCGTTAATTGGTTCAGTATTATTGATGCTTTCGACACATATTTTCTTTGATAATGTTTAAAGTCAAGTACATGATTAAGCCTAGCAGTAGAGTCACATAGGCTGTTAAAATCATACTGCTAGTTAAATCTCATTTTTGACCAACTTTACGTACGAATAAGCTAGAATATTTTCTGTCTTCACGGTATATACATTTTCAAAAGACAAAATATTGTAACTGTGTATTCTATTAAAGTAAATAAACCATAATGTTATGTTTCAAATGAGCGTGAAATTCTATTCATTGTCCACCCGGATTCTGTTGATTTCATGGTCGATAAATAAGTCTAATTACTGACGACTTAAATTGAAACTCTAAAACACCACGATTGAAGTATGTACCATACAATACTCTGCTATTACAAATCTATGGTCAACAGGACAATCCCGATTTTTTTTTTTAAATTAGTTCTTCTGAAACAATTTATAGCTTTCCATGGATTTCCCATAACAAGTCTCTAGGCTCTTAACAGACTATAAAAGGATGTTTACAGAATGGTCTCATGGTCACATATTTTCAAAAGTGGTAGTTGTTATAAAAGCATTTATACGGTCGAATTGAGAAACCTCCTTTTTGAAGTCGGTTAATAGGAACTAAATTTTTGCTTTAAAATACTATTTTATTGGCTAAGGACCTATTAAAAGATACATTTAGTCCGATTCAGAGGTGTCGCAAAACTTTAGACACTACTAAATTGGTCCATTACTAAGGAATGTCGCTGTTGCAAATATATGACAAGAGATATGTAATTACAGCAAACAATAATTATATTTCAAATTCGTTTGTCCAAAATATTATTTGGAGTGGACGTGTTAAAGATATAATTAGGTGTTGCGTGCTCTAGTTAACCTTAATGTTTTTTAATTAAGAAATAGGTGGCTGAAATAACTGCTTTGTTTCGGTAAAGTAATTTAGGTTTTTGAGGAGCTATTGACATTCACAGTTTTGAAGTTGCTATGCTAAATTTGGTCTTAAAAATCATGCCATTTATTCAATAATAGTGGGGCTCTGATGGATATGCCCTCAATATATTGACTTTAGTAATTTGAATTCGATTTTGAAGATACACCCATTTTGATAATGGCCCTGTACATAGTAGAGAGGTCATTTTATACTGAATAAAGGAAAATATATAAAAAATAAAATATTTTTTGTAAACAGTACCTTCAAATATAGGTGGGTAATAAGAAAAAAATAAGAGTTAATTTAAACTATATCTAAATATATAATTAAACTTAATTTTAACTTACATACTTTTTAAACTCACACGATTTGCACTCATTATACTAAATTAAACGAGTCTGTATCGGGTACGTATTTTAGTAAATACGTTTAATTATCTAACGCGATACAGACCCGTTTCATTTAGTATAATTAATTTTAACTTATCTATCATATTGTTTTCTAGTTCAAATAGAGAACTTTTCAATGATTAGTTATCCCTAAACTTCTATTGATCCAAGCATTATCTTCGAAATACCTAATCAGTTACTGAAAGTCCCCACATTCCAGTATCATATTAATTATGTTTCGCCACACCGATATCAAGTGCACTGTGAGTTAACCGCACAGTGGTTAGGTACTATATCGCACACTTTTCGTTTCACAATCTATGTAAATAATATTAAACCAGTGGTGTAATTAGCTCGCTTCTCGAAAATAAATTACTGGCAATGTTTGTCGTTTTTTCACATGGTTGAAGAAAATGCAAAAATATTTTCAGATGGGGCTTGTACCCTTAGGTTATTCTAGTTATCTATAGGTGATATAATAAAGCCGAAGGTAGTTTGTTTTTGGTTGGTTTGAATGTGCTAATCCCTGCATCTGTTAGATTTGAAGAAATATTCAAATTCAAATTTATTTATTTGCTATAATGTAAATACATCACATCCTGTTAGGGCACTGCAAACTAAAATAAAAAGTTACCTAAAAATTAATAGTAATTAAAAAAGGCATAACTAATAAAATAAATACAGAATCAAATATTACTTACATATCAGGGCATTGCATAGGACTTACATATATTGACATATAGTGTATACTAGCCGCGCCCCGCGGTGTTACACGCGTTGTACCCGTTCCCGCGGAATTTTGAGGTAAAATGTATCCCATATGTAATTCTGATGTATAACCTATGTATATTCCTGTAAAGTTTCATCCAAATCCGTCTAGTAATTTTTGCGTGAAAGAGTAACAAACATACATCCATAAATCCATCCTCACAAATTTTCACATTTATAATATTAGTAGGATAAAAGCAATAGTCATTGTTTTCCTGGTAAACAGCCGAAATCACGGGACGCTACTAGTATAAGATATAGGAGAACCTGTTAAAGAACCATTAAAGAACCCAAAACAACAGAGAATGTTATGAGCTTTTGTGCAAGCTGCCTTCAAACGTAGTTTCATTAAATTTGCTTAAAGCAAAACTATAAATATTATATTGCCTATTGATTGTCTCTTAATGACTTTTAAACTGTTAATGTTAAACAGTACTTGCAACACAATTAAACAATGTTATTGTTCTAACCATATAAACAACCAAGCCAAATGCTTTAATTTAAGTCGAACAATAAGTTGCAAGCTGTATGCAGTAAAATACATAATTACTAATTTTCGTGGCAATCTATGTAACTCAAATAAAGTCGTATTGATTTGCATAATAATTATTAGTGCAGATAACGTCATAGCTTCTGCACCTATACTCATATACAAAAACTAAGAAGTTTGTTTGTTCGTTCTAAATTTTGGAAATTTGATTTAAAAAACAGATTTGATTTAAACATTCACGTATGTTCGTTTTACTAAGATGATTTCTTTAGGCTCTAGGCGCCGAGCAAGCCGACTGCCTGTGCATTAGGCATTAATTACCCTACAGGTTAAAGGCCTTTAAAGGCCTCCGACATGGTCTATTGAAACAACCAGGATGAACTGCTTAAAGTGCCCTCAGAAGCACGAGCACGGTAGCGCTCAGATAGAAATGCCACTATAGGCTACCCATCTGTCGCTACAGGCCGTCTGAACTTGGCTTTAGAATTCTCTCAAGAATCCCTAGGTTTCGCATTAGGTTACTATACGCCTTTTCCCCCCAGGATAGGGGGGGGGGGGTCAAGCCTCAATTCTCAGCCTTCTTATACGGTTAAGATCGCCACAAGAGAAACTGCGTGATACAGCTAGTGTTTCTATACAAGACTCATTGTGTAGCTTGAAACGGATTTGTAATTACAGACTGAAGTTATTTAATATTCATGTTTTTGAACGGCTCTCACGATCTGTGACTTATTTGATTGTTGCGGTTTCAATTATAAAGCTACTGCTGTTGATTCAATGTGAGTGAATCAGATCCGGTGAAATACCATTGCATTGGTGTTACTAAGCATATTGTCTAGAAGCAGTTTGTATGATTCTCAGGTTGAAATTTACAATAAATCCTAGGATAAATTTGATACTGTTATATAGTGATGTAGTGAATCTATGTTCATTTATTAAATTTTTAAAATAAATAATTACGACAAAGACGACGTGCCAAATCAAAATTTGTTCACTACAAATAGTGCCCTCTTTGGGCGACTTTTTGTAGTGATGTGATGCGGTATCTCTGCAAATGCGCTTTAGTCGCATTTGCAACACGCTACGGAACCAATATATATGATATACATTGTCTCATCTCTGTATTTGTGCACGTCAACTTGCAACTAGTATATTGCTTGCATCGATAATTAACATCATGGCTCAGTTGACAGCAACAATATCATAAGCATAAATATTGAACCTAAGACCAAAAACGCACATTAACTTTTACTTTACCTATAAATAATCAACCGTGACAATAGGCTAAGTAAAATTCGTGCACCAATACCGTTCCGGAAGCCAGACTGTAATAATATCTATATTACGTCTACAAGGCTAAAGTTAATACAAAATCCATTGAAAGGTGTAATTCCAATAGTTCATGGGTTAGTCACTGGTACAGTTCAAGAACATGTACTGGACTATTATTATTGCTACGGACCTTGTAGTGTGCGGTCACTACAATGACTCCGAATGAAACGAAAATTAAAATATATTACTCTTGACTTCTGATATTCAACTAGCTTTTGCCCGCGGCTTCGCTCGCGTGGAATTTAGTCTGCCGCATTAAGTTTCGTGATAGATCGTTTAAAATATTTTTTTATCGTAGCAATCTCCGCATCGTAGCAAACTCCCACCTCCGCATCGTAACACCCCTCCCCCCCCCCATCTCCACATCGTAGCTACCTCCGCATGGTAGTCACCTCCACATCGTAGCATACTCCCATACTCCCACCTCCGCATCGTAGCCACCTCTGATGCGATTCATTACATTGATATAACTTTTTTATATATGAACCGATTAAAACGAAACCAAGAATAAATGTTAATCCCAGCAAATCATAACGCATTGTTGAAATCCGCATTCAATTCGGTTTAGCCGTTTCTGAGATTAGCGCGCACAAACGTATATGCATGCAAAGTTTCAGACCGATCGGTTTAAAATTGACAAAGTTTCATCCCCTATTTTATCCCTTTGGGGGTAGAATTTATCAAAATCCCTTCTTAGCGGATAACATCTACCTGCATGCCAAATTTCAGCCCGATCCGTCCAGTGGTTTGGGCTGTGCGTTGATAGATCACTATGTATTGATTAGGTACTGATAGGTTCAAACTAATACATTTACATCCTCCATCATCCCTTGTTTTATCCCCATGTGGGTTGAATTTCTTAGAATCCTATTTATGCGCACGTCTTCATCATAGTAGCTCCAATCTTTAATTTCAGTTCAATCAGTCGAAAATCTAAGAAGATTTATACAAACTTTCATCCCCTATTTTATCCACTTAGGGGTGGAATTTATAAAAATCTTTTCTTAGGGGATGCTTACGTCATAGTAGCTATATGCATGCAAAGTCTCAGCCCGATCGGTTAAAAGTTGACAAATTATAATAGTCCATCGAAATGTTATATTTTTTAGGCCTAACCTTGCGTTTTTTAGAGGACGCAATTTTATTTTTTTGATGTGTTGGGGGGGTCAGTGTAAAGCTAAAAACAAGTTTGTGGGGTCGCCACCCTTGTCCCACGGCCGCCATCTTGAAAATAGGGGTTGAAATGGTTTTTACGATATATCTCTTAAACTATTATTTTATTTAAAAAACATTGTTAACAGTTTTGTTGCAAATTAAATTCTCTACAACTTTGGTCCAGTAACTTTTTGTCGTAGAACTATAAATAAAAAAGTTATAAGCGAAAATGTTCAGAAATTCGAAAAGTAAAAATAAAAGACATAAGGGACATTACAGCTGCTGCTGATCCTAATACCGATCTATCGAAGGTCGTAGTTCGATTAGGTGGGTTCCATTTGCTCATAATATGTCGTTCATAGGTGCGATTGGATATATCATGTCTGGTAGTGGACTCGAGGATATCTTCAAATTAAGTTATGCTGAGAACTGTGTACAGCACATAATGTCATGCTTATGGTAGGGCTGTACATGCTTATGGTAGGGCTGTATGTGCTTATTTGCTAGTGCATTTATCAGTAACAAAAATAGTTATGGATTCAATAGAATTTACAGAAGAAGAACGAGATTTTCTGGATCATAATAGAACTATAAATGAGCACGTACAGCCCTACCATAAGCATGTCCAGACATTATGTGCTGTACACAGTTCTCAGCATAAATTAATTTGTAGATATCCTCGAGTCCACTACCAGACATGCTATATCCAATCGCACCTATGAACGACATATTATGAGCAAATGGAACCCACCTAATCGAACTACGATCTTCAATAGATCGGTATTAGGATCAGCAGCAGCTGTAATGTCCCTTATGTCATTTATTTTTACTTTTCGAATTTCTGAACATTTTCGCTTATAACTTTTTTATTTATAGTTCTACGACAAAAAGTTACTGGACCAAAGTTGTAGAGAATTTAATTTGCAACAAAACTGTTAACAATGTTTTTAAAAAAAAATAATAGTTTAAGAGATATATCGTAAAAACCATTTCAACCCCTATTTTCAAGATGGCGGCCGTGGGACAAGGGTGGCGACCCCACAAACTTGTTTTTAGCTTTACACTGACACCCCCTACACATCAAAAAAATAAAATTGCGTCCTCTAAAAAACGCAACCCCAAATGTAACTTTTCGATGGACTATAACTATAATATATTATATATTAAAAAAAACTGTACTGATATACTGCAGTGAAACTATATAGGTTGATACTACTAATATTTTTAAATCACAGACTATTGTAAGTAACACACTGCACAGTCCTTATAACCTTGACTTATGACAATAAGTAATGTACTAATAACAAAAGAAATCCGACAGAACAATTGAAAACACCCAAGTGTCATTGAGACGTGCCAATAAAATCCGTGAAATATATTCAAAATTCGTTACGTTTGGAGGTGTGTTTGTAGATGGTAATACTGGGAACTGTAGTAATATTTAGGTAATTAAACTTCAGGTTTTCGCAAATCTGTTGGTAACTATCTAACCCAGTTTTCTTTGAACCTGCCAGGCCTTTTTATTGGGGTTTGTTCCTGTTTAACAATATTTGAATAAAAATAATATTGAACCATATTGAACCGAAGAAGATGTTTCGAGATTTGATATATCCATATAATTTACCACTACACCCCAATCAATGATTAAGCCTAATCCTTTACAACTACCTCGTATAACTTCAGCGAACATGAGTAATTTGCAAATATAATTTAACAGGTTGCCTTGTAAGGTCCTTAATACCTTCCCTCAGTATAAAGCATCTACGTCCTTTTCACACGAATGAATATTCAGTCGCATGCCAAAATTAAACAATACAAAAAACCTTTAACGCTTTTTAAATGCAACGTTTGCCCAAATAATTACGTGAGAACCAAAACAAGTAACGCACTTAGTAACAATAAAAACGAATTGTAGGCATTGAGTGAAACGTTATCAATAAAATATGCGTTGCATTGAGGTTTATGTAAGGTATTAAAGGTATTTATTATCGATGCCCGATATGGCATTCGATCGTGCCCACGTTGATTACTAAATATTTGTTTTAGGTCAATTACAATACGAACAATACTATAAATTAATTTATCTACACTAATGTTGTAACATTCTACTTATGTGTCCAATACTTGACTTATAATTACTACTGTTATAGCGCAGGCAACTAAAACACTCAATTTAAGCAATTGCACATGATGTTATAATATCCACATCGATATCGTAAAATCTCATTATAACATCATTATAACGCGACCAATTAACCTGGCGAGCCTTATGTCAAAATCCTCATACTAGTTGTATAGAATGTTGATATTAGGCTGGCTTTTGAAAACAGTCGGGTTATACGTGAAAACTTCGTCGAAACTACATACACAAAACTCTTTGGTAAGATCTCGCTCGCTTCTGATTGGCCCTACGCGCAGCTGCGCTCTCATTGGTTAGATTTTAATGGCGGCAAGTTCACTGTGACAATACACGTACGCGTGAAAAACTATTGTCAGCTTTTACTCTTGTTGTTTGATTAATTGCATTAGTGAAGATAAAGTAGTGTATGCAACTGCATATAACACGGGTATTAAAACACTCGTTACTATTATGAAACTCGCTGCGCTCGTTTCATAAACTCACACTCGTGTTTTAATACCCTTCCTTATATGACAGTTGCATAAACTACTATTATTTAACTTTCGTTAACGTTTCGCTGTACTGTCGGTAAAAAAGTTTTACTATTCAACTATTTTTTTGTGAATACAATTTATTTTTAAACAATGACTAATTATTTCGGTTAATTTCCCATTACAAGGATGGGTACTTAGAATAAGTTTATTTAGGTAATCTTATATTTTGTGTTTAATATGCAAATGAAATATTTATTGTTGTGTATATTACATCAATGAAATCGTTTTACGTAACTTGCATATTATATGACATGGCCAGAACTGTTTTCAAAATCTTTTTTTCCAACTCTACCAATTCGATTTTTGAAATACTGCCCTTGATATGGATATTGTAGGACACAATAACTCCATATTAATTTTATTACTTATTAAAATAATGTAGGAAAGTTATACAAAAGTGTTCGAATTATTATCTCTTAAAAAACCTTGTAAATTGCAATTACCGTAACGATTCGACTAGAGATAATGCGATTCAATGCGAGAGTTTAGCTTCATAGTAATTAATAAACATTAACACTGTAATTTTCGTAGTTTAAATTGGCTATTTAAAGAGGATGCCAAGTTTTTAGATAAAGATTTTTATAGTCGAGTTTATCTGCTAATTTCAATAATACAAGTAATGTTTAGCGGTTATACCCATACTAAAAAGAGGTTTAATATCCAAGTGTTAATTAGTTATGTTAATTATAGATAGTTGATCTGAGGAATGTTTTAATTCGATTCACCCACTTGACTATGAAAAGATGGTATACTAAATATATTTTAGAATGTAATAATTATAGTGATTTTGATACTTCAGTAAATGCGGGCTCTCGATCTTTTTAGGTACAACCCTACTAATGGAAAAATGGGAAAGTTTGTGAGGATGTGTTTATGTATGTATGTATTATATGTTTGTTACTCTTACTGCAGATAAAATCGCAGGGCACTGTTAGTGTCTGATAATACCTACCTTCTTTTTAAGTTTCGGTATACGAGTAAAACACGACATAGAAAAGAAGTTCGTAATAAGAAGTAATAAAAAGTAAGTTTTGTTCTACAGCAAAACCAATCAGTTAGTGACGACAGTGAGAATTAATAGACGTTTTTAATAGTTCCTATCTCAAGTAACTGATCTAAAAAGATATATATCAACCATTAAGGCAGTCAGATAACATTAAACACATCCTGTAATAAACACGAAAATAAATTAAACGCCATCAATTATTTTCACCAATATTACTTAAACACAGCAAAGTTGTATGCAAATAAATCGAATGGTTTATGCCAAAGTGCCCTAAGTCTGCAATTAGATTATTATGACACACTGATTCAGGAAAACCTGATTGTGTGACAGTGGCGGCCCGAAGGACTTGAGAAATTACTATCATATCCGCGGTTTCATACTTGTCTGACCTACTGTATTTGTTAACAAATTTGCTGTTACTTACTGCCGTTTACGCAAAGCTTGCAACTGTTTGTGGAAAAGCTTTTATCTTTTTAATAGACTAAAACTAAGGAAGTTAGTAACGACAATGTGTGGGTTACGTACTTTTGTCTTTGTACAGCCGAATTGACAAGTATCTTTCATTATTTATTCTTTCGATTGTTATATTAATTTAAATAACTTATTATCTTTAATAAAGCTACCGTAGTCTAGTGGTATGTGTACTCGCTTGCTAAGACTGAGGTACCGGGTTAAATTCCCAGGTCGAGCAAAAACATGTTTCCTACTTTTCCAACATGGCTCGGGTTTGAGATCACCAACCCGCATTAGACAACCGTGGTGATTACGCCTACTTCTTCTCACTGTACCGATTCCTTCGATGAGATGAGAGGCCTTTGCCCCGCAGTGGGTCATTACAGGCTAATTACATTATATCTATACTAATATAATAACGCTGAAGAGTTATACATATTTTTGTTTCTAATCTCACAAGTCGTTTATGTTTAAACTTTTAATAAACTCTTTGATAATAATACTTTATCCTCGAGTAGTACAATACATAGTTTTTTATTAGAGAATATTTTATAGAATTTGTAACATAGTAACAAGGTGACATTAACTTGTAAAATTGTCATCTGCTCGCACAGTTTCGATAGAGATTGCATACGGTCATCAGGGAGCATCAATCATTCGATTGTCACTTAACGTGAACTTTCGATAGATCCTTAACTAAATTAATATCACGCTTACAGTGTAATGATTATTATTTGTATGTGTGTTGCGTAAATCTAAAATTAGGGGTTTTACAATTATCTGAAGTAATTCATCTTTTTTCTCTTCTAATATACACTATTATTCAAGTATAATAGATACTTAAATACTAAAATACTTTTGTTGTTAATGTTTAAATATTTCATATAAGTAAGTTATTATCAAAATATTAAGTTGATTAGTAAGTAAGTAAGTCTGAGCAAGCTAGTGGCAAATACTGGTGTTGGAGTTTTTAGACCGCCTCTAGGCGATAAAGTTGATATATTCACTTATTTCAATCATTTTACGACCAAACTCAGTTTAACGACTCCATTTCTACTTTGAATGACTCTAGGTTAAGTATTGAACTGAAATAACATTTTGTATTCATTGCATATAGACCGTAAAAAGTAAAGTAAATTGAAAAGCATATTAGAAAATCAAATTGGAAACATGACCCGGGATTTGAACATGGAACTTCGGTCTTCACCACCAAGAGTACGTATACGTACTCTTATTTTACCCTCGGTAGTGTAAAATAATATTTTAGAAATTCTGTCCTTAAAACGCGCTTGCTTATTTAATCTATAAATTACGAAAACAAACCAAGCATCCCTCAAGTTTATTAGAAGCTCACTTCAATAATATATTTATTAAGTACTTTTATTCATAAGTTAATGATACACACATACTCTGATATTAGAACGAATAAATCTCGATTTAACTACCATTACACCTTAATGCAATTTACGACACCCTCAGTAACTAATGGTTACTACACTTGATATATTTAATGTATGTATCAGCTGATCGGTGGACTAACGTTAAGGTAGAGATTGATTGGTAACGTTACGCGTTATGTATCGCGTAACAACGTTCTCGTTACGTTACAGCAACTAATATGATTTTTAGGGCATCATGTTAGAGGCCTTAAGGCAGTCCAAAACTCTGTTAACAGAGTTTTAGTTTTCTTCTAAAAGCGTATTTCAAAGTCAAAGTCAAATATTTTTATTCAGTTTTGGCCCCATAGAGGCTCTTTTGAATTTCTCTTTGGCTCTTTCACTAGAGTAGGTACCTGTACTCATTACATCAACTTCAAGTAAAATAAAATTTTAAGCTAAAGTAAAATAACATTTTAATCAATGTCATTATAATTACCGAAGAAAAATTATTTTATAATTTCATTTTTAGGGTACATTTGCAAAACTACTCGTAACTTAACTATAATTGACGCTCAATTAAGTTGTAATAACTAAGTTTGTTCCTGAACGCTTGTTTTCGCTTTACGAACACTGCCATTAAAATATTCTACCTAATCGTACCAAGTCAGTCGTCACCTTAAGGCTTAGAAGCGTAATGAGGTGTCTTAATTGATTCTTATCGTAGTTCTATTTGTAGGCGAACACGAAAAGGGGTTTTTGTTCATACTCACACGCGAATTACCTAACTTAGAAGTAAAACTCCAACTACGCTCCTGGCATTGATTTTGTGATTATATTTTAGTTTTTTTTATTTAGTTGTAAAGACTTGAGTTGTCTGCCATTTGTAGAGTAGCCTAGATAGTTGGCAAAAAAGTTTTGAAATTAATGATTTTGGAGGGACTAAAATAAGAAGTGAAAAAAGGAGGCTGGGGTGAAAAGAGAACCAAAGATTGCGTTTGATTGAAGTGCCTCTAGATTAGGGCATAGACAAAAAGTAAGATGATTAAGAATTTATTAAGAAAACAAAATAAAATGTTCTTGCTCTATGACGTATTTTTAAGTGAACACCTGTCTTCGTTAAGGTACTAATATTTGTTTGATTATCATCACTGAGGTACTGTCTAACTATTTTACATCGATATAGTCCAGTGAATTTTTTTAATGTAGTATGTAATGAACATATTTTATTTTAATACTTCTCGAATGTTGAAAAATCTGTGTTAATTGTCTAGCTGCAATAATTAGCTAAGTTAATATTATGTAGGTAAGGTATTTCCAAATATTTAACACATTTTCTTTGTTTCACAAATAGTTTTATGTTATTTCTGAGATGTTCTATATTCCTCGTGTGAAAATGAGATGACATTGTTTGATACAAATATTACGACACGAATTTTCTCAACATTATATTTACTGTACTAGTATTTTAGGGAAACTTAAACAATGGGCATGCCGCATGGGTCATAAAATGTCATAGCGGTTGTATTTTTTTTTAGTGTCGCAGGTCAAACCGTCTTTTTGATAGGCTTGACTGGTGATTGACACTGATCCAACTCCTAAAGACTATTTGAAGAAATTTATAGGAGTGTAAAAGAGTATACAGTAGGGTTACAGGAGCAATTAGGTACAACCATAATATACGTAATCGTTTTAAGGGACTATTACAAGATATAAGAAAAATATCGTATGTTTTATATTATTTAATGACTATTATTATAAAAACAAGAGTACATTAAAAAGATCACAGCGAGAATAAATATAAGGTACAGTTTGTGGTTTGTCTATGGTTTTGAGATCTTAGTAATGATGGTATTGAGATGAGTAGACGTGGTGGCTGGGGCCGGAGTTGTGAACGACGGCGTTGAAACTGGAAACAAAAGTAAATAAGTTTTAAAAAGTCGACAAACTCTTGGGAATATTTTCTACAAAACCGGATAGTCACTAAACAAAACATTTTTCAAGTGAAGATTAAAAAAAAATAGAATGCTTTCATTCTATTTCATTACAAAAGAAAATAACAAATCCCACACTTCAATTGTTTTTGTCTTGAATAAACAAAAGTCAGAGTGCACATAACAAGTTTGACAACTTACGTCAAAACAGGTTTTATTATAATTGGAGCAAAATCATTTGTGTCGCGTGTTGATAAGGAAGCAAACGGTAGGGTCGAGTGAGGTCAATACTCAGTACTAGTCAGTACCAGTTTAAGGAACCTGTTTTACCACCATATGATCGGACATAAACATTGAACGTGTATAAACAAAACATAGCACGAAAGTAATGGGTAAATATGACGTTTACGCAAGGAAAGTTATGGAGTTGACTATGGTATGTCATTTTTATGTAATAATGGCGGGAATTTGTGTAGCTTTCCAGAAGGCCATGACTTGAGCCTCATTGAAACCGAAAAGGTTTCACAAAAAGTTGCAGGACTTATTGCTGCCAAGGAGTTTGTGTTTTCTTACCCATTGTGGTCATCAGCAGAGTAGGAAACCTTGCGGAAAGAGCCATCGGGCTGGAGGAGCGAGTATTCTCCCTTCACGACATCACCATCACGGGCCTCGTGCTGGGACTTGTGGTCTCCGGTGTGAGGGTCCTCCACGGAGTAAGAGTAGTGGTATTTGGGGTGAGCCTGAAAAAACAATGGCATTAGAAACCAAAGAGTCTAATTCAAAAAACTATGACTTAAAAACAATTGGATAGAGAATGAAAAGAAAATTAGAACTCTATTCAAAAATGGAATGATGTAGAATACTCACGTAGTAATCTTCATGGCCATGGCTAAGGTGGGCAATGGGGGCAGCAGCGTAAACTGGGGCGTGGGCAACAGGGGCGTGGACGTAGGGAACAGCGTGGGCTAGGGCAGCTCCATGCACCAGGGGAGTTCCGTGGTGAACCAGGCTGTGTTGAGACGAGACGGTGTAGTCGTGGCCATGTCCCAAGAGACCAGCCTGAGCGGCCGCCACCAAGGCACCGAGAGCGAACACCTAAAATAAACCACCATTTAAAAAAATATTTTTTTGTTATTATGTTTGGACTTATCCCTAATTTCTATTTCATTTATTTAAATCCACTTTATACATAATTTATTTACACTTTCCACTAGTAACTTAAACTTACTTTGGCGAACATTTTTTGTTGGGGATAGAAGTGCGTGACTGACATACATTTGATTACAGCAGTCTGGTTTTATAAGAATTGGCGTCAGTGGTCCGCTGTGGTCGGTGGGGCGTCGAAGCCGTCCCTGCCTACGAAGGTCGGCTCTTTGTCTCACATTCACGTATAACTTTAATAAGCACATTATTGTTACTTAATACAAACACTATGTGAACTAAGGTATTACTTTGTTTTGCTATACTAGGTCAATGTAGATGATAACGTTTATTGTTATATTAGTTGTGCTTGAAGGATATTGTTTGTGTGTGAATTTGAGATTAGTTTCGAGAGCTTGTAGGATGTATAGCATAAAGAATTAATTTTTAAAAAATTGCCAAATCGGTTTATAGGGGTGGAACGGTGAAGCGTGACAGCTATGGCCATTGGTGAACTTTTTGAATACAGATACTTAACTACAATTAAATTTTGTGGGCTCTTTTAAAAAAAAAACTTCGTTTGTCGCCGTAGCTGTATCCATTTAGAATATTTGAGTAGACTAGAACTTTTGAGTATAAAAGGGTCGAAATTGTTCAGTTAATAACAACTTTTGAAAAATAATCAACATTACAAAAATATTACTTCTCTTGCAGCTGGATAAAATAGGCTATCATCAATTCAACTATTTTATGTACTGCGATCATTGTTATGTAGTTTTCTATGATATAAAAGTTTTTATAAACGTAAGATTGAATTTTCAAGGAAATAGCTTTACTAATTGCAGTGGGCGTACAACAATTTGTTTCAATTGCGTATTGGATAACGAAGGTATTCCAATAGGCTATCGATCAGGGACTTGATTACCTAAGAATTTTCATGTTTATTTATAAAATATGATTACAGGAACTAATGCATTCGCGGTGATAGTGACCAAACAGGCTTAGACAATTTCAAAATATCTATTTAATTACTTTATGTGGGTTTGTTGATAAGCAACAAGTAAAGCACTAGGTTATGTAAGTGTTTGTGGAAATTAACCTAGATTTTAATTTCCTCTAACTAAAACATGCAGTACTGAGAATTATTACGTTGGGACACAAGTTAACATAAATATTTACAACTTAATGACAGTTACATCGAAGTTATTTATAGGATTTCCTTTAACTTTTATGATGTATTGAGAATAGTTGTTTTAGTTGGGTGCTAAGGTGATATTTAAAAAAAGAACATTGGACACTATTATCATACTACTAGCAGCGCCCCGCGGTTTTACCCACGTTCCCGCAATAATTTCGGGATAAAATGTATTCCATATGTTATTCTGATGTATAACCTACATTACTGTAAAGTTTTATCCAAATCCGTTCAGTAGTTTTTGCGTGAAAGAGCAACAAACATACATCCATACATCCATACATTGTATACATCCATCCTCACAAACTTTCGCATTTATAATATTAGTAGGATTATCCCGCTAAACTCAGCAGTGATCTGACATATCGTATTGTCAAAACCTAAAACAATCTATAAGTTCTTTTTAAAAAAAAATTGACAATCACTGTTGGTTGCTTGTATTCGTGGTATCCCCCAAACCTTTCTAAGGGATGTTGAAGGTGGTCTCTTTAATGAAGGTGTTTTCTACGTTTAAACTTATCTTATAAGTGATTTATTATCTATGGTTTTAATGGCTCGTAAATTAACGCTTATTTATTGAAATATTTCTCAGTCGAAGGTTACGAAATAAATTGCTATTGTTTCTATAATGGCTACAAGACTTATTCCGTATCCGTGTTATAAATGAAAATTGATACAGTTTATATTAATTATTATTTTTGTGGATTAGATTTCGACCAATTCCTTGGAAATTTTCAGATTAATAGCTTAAAATATTGCTGAACTTCCATAAAATAATCATCTCTCTATATACTCTTGCATATGCATTTAGTAAAAACGTCGTTTTGGCATAACAGTAACTTAATTTTATTTATTTGTATAATGAAACGTTATGGTAATTTATATACATAACGTTTGATTGACTTTCAGCGTCCCGCGGTTTTACCCGCGTTGTGCCCGTTCCCATGAAAATTTCGGAATAAAAAACAGCCTTTAACCTTTCCGATGAAATTGACCATCTATCACATAAAGAATTATTCAAATCGGACAGGTAATTTCCGAGATTATCCCGTACATACAAACAAACTTACAAATTTAACCTCTTTATAATATTATAGATATAGATAACGTAAGCTAACCTTACAATTGTAATGCACCAATCAACACTAAAATGCTTATCAAATTGTATGTTTGTGGAGATAATATGCGTTTAATTTTGATAGATAAGTTTGCTTGCCATTGAGGGCGCCACTATAGAAGAGCAGTAGAAGAGATTTGGAGATCATATCTAGGAACTGGGTACTAAATTGATGTGACATTGGGGTTTGGATGGAGAAGTATTAGGAGACCTATGCCTCAATCAATTACACTATTGCGTTCGTTCAATGCGGACGCCAAAATTCAATAAATACTCTTTGGTCAACAATCAACAACTGTCGTTGAATTAGACTGCATCCGACAACTGCGGTCACCGAATTATGTGACAGCTGACAGGTCGCCAAATGCGACCTTCTATATTTTTTATATATTTCTTTCACTTTCGTGGTGACAGAGTTGAATGTAGCGATCAAATTGCAAAGAAATTAAATGTAAAAACGAGCTGGTAAAAAAAGCTGGTAAAAAGTCTTTTCTGGACAGTCCTATTGCAAAACAGAAGTTTTCTTTGGATATTATGAAATGTCTTATGAAGTTCATCTGAAATAATTCAATGAAATAAAAACGGTTGCTAAGAACTTTGAAAAGACCTAACTATTTGTTAAATTAATAGTTCCAAAATTGACCACGCGCACTGTTACTTGGTACTAACTTCAGTGGGAACGAACAAATATGAATGAAACCTCATAGCAATGAACAATGAACACGGCAATTTCTATGGATGCGGTGCGGTTGCAACACTCAGCTATTATCTATGACTAAGTGCAGCGTAGAAATATTTGTTTTTGTTCCGTTGCAGGGTTGATTAGTGAGACATTTTGTCCCTATTGTTCCTAATATCTTCATTGAGATTAGAGGCTTTGCCCAGTAGTGGGCCTTTTGTCTATGCACACCTACTTTTCAACCCACACTGATAACATTGAAGCCGCGATTTGAGTCGTTTGCCGCATACAACAAGCGTTCACCGAACAAGAGTGCAGTGTCAGGAACTATCGTTCTTCAGGATCAGCGAACTTCCACCGATATCGACTATTGTGAGATAGTCGATATCGGTAGAAGTTCGATGATACGGCATAAGTAAATTGAAGACTACGTTCGGTGACCGAAGTAGATTGGGATAAGTGCGGTGACCGCAATAGGTGACCGACTTATTGTAGTTACACTATAATTAGGTAATGTTCAATCAAACTTTATGGCTTAGCTTTTAAATCAGAGCAATGTTCCGTGCGCATTTATACTATTAGAAAATAGTATAAATGAACTTGAAATAGGTAACGTGAAGAATTTATTGCAATCAATTTCTTAAGTACCTAAAATAAACATTAATCAAATCTTTCTAACAACAAGAAATTAAATTAAATCGGACATTCACATTAAAATAAATCGATTCATTGATTTAATCTGTACATTGAATTTATAATCGATCATGTTTAAATCGAATAAGAGATCGAATTAATATACGTAGAGCCGGAATCACGCAAGTGGCGTAGCCTTGTGGTTCTTAACGATTTTATCTCGACGTCCGAGAACAATATCCGTTGTTACGTTGCTAAATGTTTAGTTATTTGGATGAAAGCCCTTCGATGTTATCGATACGAATGGTAATTAAAATCTACGCTCACAGCACTATTATATGGAGCAATTAACTTTAAATTTGGCATGAAAATTATAGTTGTGCGCGTAATTAGCAATGTTAAACTTTTGAAGGCTTGATAGAGTAGTTAGGAGTGTTGTAATTAATTAGTTAATTTGAAGTGTAGTTTTGCTTAACATTACGTGAGGTTTTTTGACATAGCCTATGCATAGCCTTTTAAAATTTGATCTATTACAACTGACGCTGTTTTATGATAGCCTCGGTGGTTCTGAATAATTGCAGCTTATAAACTGGTAATGTTGTTTGATTTAAGATGGAATTGACATTTGCAGGACTCTCCCGGGACAGAATTGGATGCCCCTCAGCATGCTTGAAGAGTCGATTCTGCTCTTTCGACTGGTGTATGTCTCGTCTGTGGAGGCCTTTGGGTCTGACCAAATCCCATATAACTTTGCACACTCTTTGCTTATAATTCGCTAAACATTACGACCTATTAAAATACAACAACATTGCGTGGAACAATTTAAAGAAATAAAGTCAAAAGGACATATTTAACGTAGTAAAAAAATTAAACAGACAAATAATTCGTGGAAAAGTTTAATAAATTATTTGGTATCATTAGCTTTTCACAGCATTTCGTTTAGTATAGTCGAGTTCTTTCAGTAGTAATGGTTGTAGGGGTGAATACTAGGAGCCGACTTGTGAACGACAGCATTGAATCTGGAAAAAAAATGCTAACATCAATATCCAAAATATGAATTAAATACCAGTAGTATATTATTTGTTTTACTGTTTAGCCAATATGCTTAGAAGTGTTTTAAGAATTTGTGATTTGTATAGATCCATATTAGCAACTCCCCGCAGTTATGCCTGCGTTGTTGCCGTTCCCGTTAGAATTTCGGGACAAAAAATAGCTTACAATCTTACCCTTGAATGTAGTTATTTAATACAAAAATAATTATGTGAATCGGATTTGTAGTTCCTGAGATGTAGCTCGTTCAAACAAACAAAATTTAACTCTTCAACTTTATTATATAAGTATAGCAGCGCCCGCGGTTTTACCCGCGTTGTGCCTGTTCCCGTAGGAATTTCGGGATGAAAAATATCCTATCTATAGACTTTTTGTTGAATGTGGCTATCCATTCCAAAAAGAATTATTCAAATCGGTTCAGTAGTTTCTGAGCGCGTCAAACAAACAAGAAATCAAATTCTTCGTAATATTAATTAAAGAGTAAATTATCTTACCCATTATGGTCATCAGCAGTGTACTCCACAACTCTGACTGAACCGTCAGGCTCTACCAAGGAGTATTCTCCTTTCACGACATCACCATCACGGGACTCGTGCTGGGACTTGTGGTCGCCGGTGTGGGGATCAGCCACGGAGTACGCGAAGTCGTATTTGGGGTGGGCCTGGAAATGTAGTTTAAGGGTTAATGTGGAATGGTAGAGAGGGCCAGATGGGTTAACGTTTGGAGTGGTACGTATACGATATATTTTAGCCAACTCTTTTCTTAAGCTTTCCTAATTTTGGTTCTGGATATTGTATGAGAGTTTACATATGTGTTATTTCGGCATAATGCCATTATAGAAGAAAGGTTGTTTACATTATTAACTTGACGATTTTAAAAAATACTTTCGTAGATACAAGTATACCTCTTATGAGTTGTATTATGTATTATATTAGTAAGTACCACCGAGTAAGTACTGCCATTCTGACAATAAATCTTTAAGCACATTATAGCTTTTACTTACATTTTCATAGTGAGATTCATAATCATTGCCGTACGGAGCGTAGGCGACGGGCGCGTATCCGTCATGTTGACCACCATAACCGCCATCGTAGTCCCCATCATGACCTCCGTAGAGACCATCGTGACTACCGTAGTGACCATCGTGACTATCATAGTCACCATCGTGACCACCGTAGTCACCGTCATGACCACCGTAGTGACCATCATGGTGTACAATGCTTTGGGACGAGTAGGCCGGTCCATAAGGGATGCCCTGGACGAAAGCCGCCAACATAGCGCCGATGCATGCTACCTGTGAAAATGATATGAAGAAAATGATGAATAAAGGAAAAGTAAATATTTAGGGCCAACACTGCGTTAAGCTGGCGCACGCGTCGGTTCACTTTTGTATGAAACCGCAAGCGACGGGCGCCCGCGACGGTTCACTTTTCGGCCCTTATCATGTGGTTGAGTTTAGGAAAAAGTTAATATGTACATGAAAATTCATCTCCTGATGTGATCATAATAAAAGTTTTAGAACATTTTATTCACAAATATTAATTTGCTCCAAGAAACATTTAATATGTATTAAATAGGCAGTAAACAAAAATATATAAAAAGCATATCACTAAAGAAAAGTATACTACGAGTACACTAGTGACGAGTACGAAGCCTAATTTATTGAGTACTCCGCTGGGATTTTTTTTTTGTATTTTACCCATATAGATAGAACACCGTATCATTTGTAAATACACAAACATAAATAGCAAATATTAAATTCACTTACTTTGCCAAACATTTTGTGTTATTCAAATGGAATCTATTGACTGATTGATATCAATTCCTAAATCGATCTATTTTTATACAATATTGGATACCAATTGGGCCTTAACGTGTGCAGCCTCGCGGTCCTAAAAAAAGGCCTGGAGGTCGCAGAATTAGCGCTATATGTGTCACGGGTACCGTTATTACTCTCTGTCATGCCATGTGGTTTTAAATTCATTGTAGTTTAGTAAAAACTCCGACAAATGGTAGCATTGACCTTGCATGCTCATTCAACACGTTACGACAAAATATTCGTGTGTTTGAGTAATAGTAGGTAGTAACTTGATCTAATTTGTTTGGCTGGTTATGTATCTTTGATCAGATTTGAGATAGCATTAAATAGTGACTAATCCTATTCACCTAATCCTCCTCATTGTAGTGATTGATATCTTCAGTGACCGTTGGGGCCTTTGTCCAGTAGTAATTATGAAAAAAAGATAGTTATGAGATTAGTAACCTCACAAAATATTTAACAGCACAGGAGAGATTTTATCCTATTTTGGTCCAAAGTGATAACTACTTAACGGTATTAAAACTCCCAAATTCAAACGTAATGATCGCGTAATCCGCGTCAATAAGGGTATTCGCCAAAAAACCAACAGTGGTTAGAGTTGCTAGCTCTATGCGTTTTTCTGCTCATTTCCAAGAGCTGATTGCACGAACGAATGCTCGCTGTAATTATGTTAATTAACATCTAAACGGCATAGGTATATATAGCCGGCATAGCCTATGATGGGCTTTTTCAACAGGCGATAGATTTGATGAAAGTCTGTTCTAATATAAAAATCTGAAGAGTTTGATATTTGGTTTGTTTAAACGCAATAACTTTAGAAACTATCAATCCTTTTGGAATAACTCTTTTTGTAATAGATAGCTTCTTTCAACGAGAAGGCTATTCATCTCGAAATTCCCATGGGAACGGGCACGACGCAGGTAAAACCGCGGGGACCGCTAGTAAATAATATGTACCTATACCGCAATAACGATGAAAGATGTCCTTGACTGCTTTAACCCAACGTGGCCACAACAGCCTTTGGGTAAAGGCAATTGGATGTCGATTGTGAGACGTCAAGCCCAACAGTGGGACATAACAGCATAACAAAAACAATTACATACTCAATCTTAACCAAGGAAAACCGAAGTATTTACTGCGTAAGGAATCTGAACCTTATATCTTTACCTATAGGTAAATTTTTGCCTATTATATTTTTTTATTATATTACTAGCTGCTCCTTGCGATGCTTCCGCCACGTTCCAATAGGTGGCGCTAATGTGATTTTTTTATAGATCGCGCTTACGATTTTTTCCGAAATTTGGTGAGCTGGTGAGCAGAAAAAAAATCTTCCTCTTAGAATCATTTTATTTTGTTATACTGGTCAGTAGAGGTGTATTTCGTAGCTAAAGAGAGAAGCCATGATCGAGACTGGTAAGTGATGAGTCATGATTACAATACAAATGTTCTTTATATTTTGCCTCAGAAATTGAGGTCAATGGTCTTCTAAACATTTAAAACACTATGTAATATGTCACAAATGTTTTTATCTACACTAATGTTGTAACATTCTACTTATGTTTCCAATACTTGACTTATAGCGCACTACTGTTATAGCGCAGACAACTAAAATACTCAATTTAAGCAATTGCACATGATGTTATAATATCCACATCGATATCGTAAATTCTCATTATAACATCGCGCCCTGCGCGGCGCGCGCCCTGCGGCCCTGCGCGCGCAGCTGCGCTCTCATTGGTTAGATTTTAATGGCGGCAAGTTCACTGTGACAATACACGTACGCGTGAATTTAATGTTTCGCAATGTGTTTTGTTTTTAAAATTTTGTTTGATTAATTGCATTAGTGAAGATAAAGTAGTATATGCAACTGCATATAACACGGGTATTAAAACACGAGTGTGAGTTTATGAAACGAGCGGAGCGAGTTTCATAATCGTAACGAGTGTTCTCTCTTCTTTATATGACAGTTGCATAAACTACTATTGTTTTTAAAATTTTGTTTGATTAATTGCATTACTGAAGATAAGGTAGTGTATGCAACTGCATATAACACGGGTGAATTAAAACACTCGTTACTATTATGAAACTCGCTGCGCTCGTTTCATAAACTCACACTCGTGTTTTAATACCCTTCTTTATATGACAGTTGCATAAACTACTATTATTACCTACTCCACTGATTGTTATAAAAAGAAAAGGGAATACTCCTATTAGTTTTACCAATTCTATAAAAACTATATTTTAGATGCAAAATTTAGAAATCTTCTGAATTTGTAGCGTGTAGTTGCCAATGGATTAAGTTTAAAGGAACAGTTTGAAAGATAGTTGATGTCGATGACTCAACTACCTTGCGTTATAAGGGGCAGGTTTTAAATGCATGGTGTTGTAAATTTGTGAGGTGAAACAATGCCGCCCTGTTAGATATATTGAATCGCAGCCAATTTTAATCTGTGGCGAGTAATCTGTCATTTGTCTTTGTCACCATTTTGCCGCCTTTTGCATATTCTCTCTGCCTCGGACTTCCGTGTGAATAGCTTCATTTGAATAAACCAAGTTGTAAATATTAATTAAACTTATTATTTACTACAGTAAAGTTATTAAGTAAAAGTATTAAGTTAAGATCCCAAAAAAAAAAACACTAAAAGAAAACTTATAAGCATAATCGATGAAGTGATTCATGTGAAGAGTTGTAATAACAGGGGTGGCTGAAAATCAGCGCTGCCCGGGGTATCTCGCCCTGGGCAGCAGGAGCTGAGCCATCCACTTTTGCTGTAATTTTAATTGTAATCATGTATGTTTAATTTTTTTTAAAGCAATAAACGATTATTTATTTTATTTATTATATATTTATTTAATTTTTCGTTCCGTATCTTTCTTCGTCGTTCATCATGTTCATTCATCGTTTAAGTTTTCGAGGCATTTATCGTGTCATGAAAATAGGTTAATCTCTACTTTTTAAGTTTTCAAGTATGTATGAAAGTATAGTGCAATGCAATATTAACTTGTCTGACTTGTATGATTAGAGGTTATTCATTTAGGTCTCATTTAGTTTTGCTTGAATGATATTATGTTCGTATTTAGTAGCATGGGCCGATTATAATATAAGTTAGAAGGTAGAGATCTAGCCAAATATGTGTATGTCAAATAGGCTGATAAGATAATAAATAGGATGACAACACAAATAGTAGAATTTGCCTACAAGCTTTGTGTTGCTTTTCTGTAACAAAACATTTTTTAGAGAAAAGAAAATTCAAAAATCTCGTAGATTAAATATGTTGTAGTCCTTATTGTTTTTATATAAAAATATATAAGTATTATAATTTATTATCAGTAAATAATTTTAAAATAGATGTTAATTTCATTCACTTATATTAATAGAGAAATAATAAGAAATATACAATTTGATAATATTTATTCAATCATGCACTATTTACAGAACTCATTCACACTTATGTACAAAAGTATAAATATTTAAGTAGCAGTCAGTTGCACAGGGTCGTATTCAGTAGTGGTGGTAGGCGTGGGCGGGGGCGGCGTGGACCGAGGGGGCGGAGTTGTGGACTACGGCGTTGAAACTGTGGAAACAAACAACTCATATTAGAAAGATGTATTTGTTGATAGTTGTATGCAATATCATTGCATTTGAATAAGCTTTTTTCTATTTTTAATATTTTGAGTTTTGCCCTTACCCATGGTGGTCGTCAGCGGTGTATTCAACCTTGCGGACGGAGCCATCGGGCTGGACAAACGAGTAGCTGCCGTGAACGGCATCACCGTCGCGGGACTCGTGCTGGGACTTGTGGTCGCCGGTGTGGGGGTCAGCCACGGAGTAAGCGAAGTCGTATGTGGGGTGGGCCTGGAAAAAATATAAATGAAATTTAGTCTTCAGATCATAAAAATTTGAAAAACGAACATCTTTCTGGTATTTGTTCAACTGGCGTAGTATAAAACAATTTGAATATAGAAAGTATCTAATTTAAAACTTACGTATTCATCATGACCATCGTAATGGGCAGCGGGGGCGGCGTAGTGAGCCACAGGGGCGGCGTAGTGAGCGATGGGGGCAGCGTGGGCAATGGGGGCGGCGTAGGCCAAGGGGGCGTGGTGGGCGATCGGGGCAGCATAGTGCAGGGGAGCGTGGTGTCCCTCGTCGTGGCGGACGATGCTCTGGGAGGAGACGGCGTGCCCGTGGCCGAGGAGACCAGCGTTGGCCGCGGCCAAGAGAGCGCCGAAAGCTACGATCTGGATCAGAAAAATAAACAGTCAGCATATTTATAAACACTCCTTGATAAAACTCCTGGAATGGAAAGACTAATGTCGGAAACGTTTTTGGCTTTTCCCAGTGGAGATTTTTCCAGCATGTTCCGTAAATTCTGTTTATGTTTTTTTTACAATTTTTCGAACAATTAAAATTAATTTCACATGTCACCATATATTTTTTCATAAAATATTTTTAATATTAACTTTAAATAATTCGAATAAGTATTTCAACTCACTTTGCTGAACATTTTGATGTTTGTTGAATTGAAATCAAATGTTGATTATAATATCAATGGTCCCGGTGAATGGTTTTATAGAAGTGCGGCGCGTGCGCATACGAGGTGGGGCGAAGAAATGCGAGCACCTTGACTCGGTAACTTTGACATAATCAAGGTCGCTTCAATACGCACTAATGTACATTGATTAATACGATTCGAAATTAATACCTGAGGCCGGAATAGATAACTTGACGAATGGAAAACATTAGCACCTAATACGGAACCAGCTCTAAACTATGACCTACAAATTAACTATGAATAGTAGGGTTTATGAATGACGTGTGTTCAAATAGGAAATTCTTGGAAACAAACTAAAATATACAATGATTAGCCTCATCAATGAAAGTGTCAAAGCAGGGTAAACGATTATATTTTTAACTAGCTGTGCCCCGCGGTTTCACCCGCAGCGTCCCCGTTCCCGTGGGAATTTTGAGATTTTTCTTCCTTATTTTTCTTATATAAAAACCTTGTCCTGACAATAAGGAACACATTAAAAAAGAATCATCCAATTTGGTAAAGTCGTTCTGAAGTCATGCGCTTACCAACACATTTTGCGATTCATTTTTATATTATAGACTAGCAGCGCCCCGCGGTTTTACCCGCGTAGTGCCCGTTTCCGTGGGAATTTCGGAAACTTTTTTACATAAAAACCTTCCTCTTGAATCACTCTACCTATTACAAAAACCGCATCAAAATCCGTTGCGTAATTTTAAAGATTTAAGCATACAGACAGACAAACAGACAGACACGAAAAAGAGACGACTTTATTTTATACTATGTAGTGATACATACATTTAAAAACAAATATTAAACTGATTTTAATGGTGGGTTACAAAAAATTTGATGCATTGTACTGTATCAGCGTTTTGTGACTAATACGACATTGGGGCTCCGTCATTCGCAGTGTTATCTATCACGTAGTTTTCCATCGTGATTCAATGCTACATTGATTGATAACGGATTTAATAAAAGGAAAGATTAATACGGATATTGATTGCTTAAATTATTGTTTTGTTATTGCCTCTGTAGTTCCGTTTGGTGTAACATTGAGAACTATAGTTATAATTGTATTGGATTTTTCGAAGTAAATGATTGATATGTATGTCGAGCGCTTTTTTTGTTTTGTAAATTGACAACAAACGAAGAAGTGAGTGAGTGAAGAGCTATTTCAAAAAGTAAAGGATTGCCTTAACATGTAACTAAACATGGACTATTAGGTGAAAAACAAAAAGGTTGGTTACAGTACTGGTCAAAAGCCTCTCACCTCACCCAAGATATCCTTCTAAGTTCATAATATAACATATCAATAACTTCAATACTCTCGTTTTTCGTTTTATAATAAATATATAGTCTATTTACTGTTAAAAAATTATAAACTTACTTTTAGGTTTGGTAATCAACTAATGAGATCATTATCTAATATATAAAATTCTCGTGTCACAGTTTTTGTTGCCATACTTCTCCGAAACGGCTTGACCGATTTTGATGAAATTTTTTGTGCTTATCCGGTATCTATGAGAATCGGCCAACATCTATTTTTCATCCCGAAATTCCCGCGGGAACGGGTACCGTGGTTGAACTCCTCTGAAACGGCTTGACCAATTCTCATGAAATTTTGTGTACATATCGGGTAGGCTGAGAATCGGACAACATCTATTTTTCATCCCGAAATTCCCGCGGGAACGGGTAAAACGCGGGTGAAACCGCGGGGCGCAGCTAGTATTATATATAATTTAGATAAATTCGTGTGAGTCATATCTACATTATTTATTGTTGCTATCAATATTTCCCCATTTCATTTCAGATATTTTTATCTAAGTTTAAAGTCCTATAAAGCTCCGCATTTCAGTTGTTGTCAACATGTTGGCTTCACCGAACTTTCATGTTGAGAAATATTGGTGTTGAGCAACAGTTGTGCAACAAATGTTTAGAATTAGAATATACATAAATCTGTTATGTTTAAACCTATATTTATTTAGGAATTTTTACACCAGGCAAGCCCCATCATAAAAATAAAACAAAATATAAAAACACAAGTTTAAAAAACATACTTAAATATTGAAGCTATCACATAAACCCCGAAATTCCGACACAGAAGGTTAATTGATAAACTTCAAAAACTGTTGCTACGTAGGATTTAAACATGTACCTACTCTATAAATTATTTTGCATAATAATTCGTTCATGGACGTTACTGTCTCCATTACCGTAATAACAATTCACTTATTACAACAACTTTAACATGTTAAGCGGCCTACTGTGGTAAAAAAGTATGTAAGTTCTAGTAGGTTAGTGGTCAACCCTGTTGCCGGAGATTTTAGGCCGCTGAAGTGGTCTAACGATTGAAAAAACCGGGACCGACAATTTAACGTGCCTTCCGAAGCACAGTAGCGCTTAGATAGAAATGTCTAACTAACTAACTCGCCTTTTTCATTTCAACTTTTAATATCCTGAGAGCAAGCATTAGTAATTCACACTTGTTAAAATATGTACCTAACCTGTTTCTTTCAAAATTCGCTCACTTACTCGCAGCTTGTGAACTATTTGAATCAAAACAAACCCATATGTTTTAAATGCTACCAACTTTTTTGTTTTTCACCTAATAGTCCCCACAAACTTAGTTTTAGCTTTACACTGACCCCCCCTACATATCAAAAAAATAAAATTGTGTCCTCTAAAAAACGCAACCCCAAATGTAACTTTTCAATGGACTATAAATATAAATAAAACTCTTTATTGGGAATAGGTGACATTCATCGATATTAATTACCTACTTTCATGCTTCTTCATTATATATTTTTGCAATTAAATATTGCTAAGTAAATAAAGTTTGACCTACGTTATTTTTCACGTCCTTTCATTGACTTTGCTACATACGTTTCTATTCATGAGTTTATTCACACTCTCAAGTCTTAAAAGTAGCCGGAGTCTCTCAATTCTTATGTTCATAATAAGAAAATGTTAACGTAAACATTAATATGTTAAATACTTTACATTTAATAAATTATATTTACACCGAACAAGAAATTAAAACTAGATTAACAACAATGCAAGTAGTACGAAGGCCAATTACTTATTATTTAATAAGAACAAAGCTTTCCACTATCGTAAATTAAGTCTTTGCCTACACGTTGTTACAAACCCTTTTATAAGGACACATGTTTGAGAGAAAGTAGAAAATAAATTAAAATAAAAAGCTATTGCATAGCATTTTGTATCAACTTATGCAATTATAATTTAATACGTCTAATCACACACAACGCCGTGTCTAAGACTGCCGAACTGAAACGACATTAGACGATGCACGGCCTTCAAGCCACACCTCCTTGCCCGTCGGAGTGGGGAGCGTGAGGTTTTTTCGTTACGGAATTTCTGGATTCGGTCCCCGCGCTCATGGCCCGCGATAGAAGCTATGCAATAGCTTAAAAAATACATTAGAATCAAGTTTGTTTTAATGTATTACATTTCGAGAAATGCAATATTTATCGTTTAATAGATGCCCTGTCCATTGATTATAATGTTTTTCAGATGTTAAACTAGCTGTGCCCTGCGGTTTCACCTGCATTATGTCCCTTTATTTATTCCCTAAACTTCAAAAAATAAGTAAACGACTGTATCGCCTTTTGAAGTTGAAGTGAGATTATTCATATTATGAAGTATAGATTATCTGCATATCTAAGTATTTAAGTCACCTTGCACTGACCTACCAGATTTCTAAAAAAAATGTATGTTGTATTATATAATCTGTATGAGTCAATTAGTTCTCATACAAATCTTACAATTCTTAATTGTCATGTAGACTAGTTATGCAAAAGTGTCAAGTGCAAAGAACAAATATTGGAAACTGTTTGTTTATGCTTCTCTTCTCTTTGTGAGTACTGCAACTTACGAGTATGTGCTGTATTCGGCCATAAATAAGGCAGATGCTTCTACTTTTTAATCGCAACACGTAACGTTGTATGGACTTGAGCTTAGATTTGTTTAATCCTGGATTTCCTTAGCTGTCAACTAAGTTTGCGCATGTATGTTAGATCTAATGGATTTCCCATCTAGACACGATCCATGAGGAATTCAAAGCCGTTTTAAGCCAATCGTACGGCAGTTTAGTCCTATACTATGATACGTTTACATGAACCACGAACTATGTCACGCTCTAGCATCGGTTCTAAATGCCAGTCTTGACAATGTTGATCCAATTCTAATTTCATTTAAATTCGATTGTGTACTGCTGTCACTGACCACTGTACATGAATGTCAAATATGGGATAGTGACCACAATATTTACTAGTTGTTGCAACAATACATTCAAGGTAACATTTACTGCTTAATCAAATGTTCCTATAAAATTATCATCAATCTAAATTAAAAGTGAACTTAAAAGGTTGAACACGATAATATCTATTGACTAATCTTACAATGAACAATTCATTTAGGCATGGCCAATTATAACAACGATTTAGAATAATAACATTAGGTTATACTTTTTGGAAACTTTATTTATTGAAACAAAATGAACACCAAATACTTAAAGTAATTACAATTTTAATAAGCGTGATGAAGAAGAAATAGTACGGTTAACAAGAGCTGACATCTTGTACAATTTACACTTGCACTTTTTGGTATAAAAGAATAGAACTAGCGGAGTGACATAACAAAAGTTCAATTGCATCTGTGTCAATATTGCAAACGTGTCAGCTTTTGGCAACCTTGCTCGTTTAAGAAATGTGGACTAGATTTAGCATGGTTTGTTGAGGACGATATAAGTTAAAGGAGATTGAGCTCTATGGACAGGTACTCCTTGAGAGCCTCGCATGGCCGCTTCGATGCAGCGAATAACATCTTGATAAGGGACCAATACGTTATGGGTAGGCATAAAAGGAGGATGGACGACCTCGTGGGACTCCGGGACTAGTTCAAGTCGTTCGAAAGCGTGGACGCCGTGGTGCTCTGGCTCTCCGAGTTCATGTTCAGGAGATTCGTGCTGACGAGATTCAGGTTCGGGATGTTCATGGGATTCATGATGTTCAGTCGTGTCATGGTGGGATTTGTGTTCTTCGTGAGCAGGCTCATGGTGCTCGCTATGTTCTGGCTCATGGTGTACCTCGTGGTGTTCCTCGTGGTGTACTTCATGGTGTTCCGGTTCGTGTTCATGATGTTCGGGCTCATGTTCAGCAACGTGTGCGGACTTTCCTTCGTGGTGTTCTTCGTGTTCGAGCTCTGGCTCTTCTTTCAGTGCCTCGTGATCATGATGGGCTGATTCATGATGAGGTGCTTCGTGATGAGCTGCTTCGTGATGAGCTGGTTCATGATGAGCTGGTTCATGATGAACTACTTCGTGTTGAACTACTTCGTAATGGACTGGGACGTTGTCGTCGCAAGGAGGCTCTACGTGCCCGTGTCCATGAGATTCAACAGCAGCATGATGAGTTTTGACCTCTTCAATACGAGCTGGCATAAAGTTTTTGACGAAGGCGTTGAACCTGTATAAGAAATAAAACTATTAAATGATTCTGTTTCAATAGAATGATACTATGGTTTAACATTTTTTTAATGTTTTGCGGTGAATTTTAAAACGAGTCTAGTTTTAAAACTAACCCAATATTTTAATCAGCTATATATTTGATTTCACGAACGTACCCGTCAGGTTGCAAGAATGCGTATTCTCCATGGACTAGAGATCCGTCTCTCATCTGCCGCTGAGTTTTGTGGTCTCCAGTTCCTTGGTTGAATATGGCGTAGGAATATTCGTAGCCTGTGGGATCCTAGAATGAAATACAATAATTAGACTATGTCGTGTAACACAGTATCAGAAATAAAGGAATAATAAAACTTACAGTGGGTGCAAGAACCAGTGGTAGATTTGTAGGATGGGCATTGTAAGAGACTAGGTTAGCACTGGGTACTGAAGCTACTGCTTGACCGGAGTAGAATGGCAAGAATCCTGCAGAATATTCAGGGTAAGTGTTGTAAGGAGCTGCAGCCAATCGAGCCAAGTGAGCGCCTCCGTAGGTGGTAGCGGGGTTGTATTGCAAGTATTCGTAATCAACAGGCAATGCTTCGGCATTATTCTGAACGAACACTTTGGAAAAGGAAGCACCAGAGGCATAGTTCACCCAGGCGACGATTACAACACATAGTGAAATCTGCAACATATTTGATATATTAAAAAAAACTGAAGCTGAAAATTGTTATTGGAATAAGGATGAGTAAAATTTTGACTTACTTTAGGAATCATCTTGCCCGGTGATCGATTGACTACTGATATTTTTTAGATGTAACGTCGGTTTATAAGAGGTGCTTTGTTCGCTTAAAATTATGCTATTCGGTAATACCGAGACAAACCATCAATGTCGCAGACTGGATGAATAGCTCATGACAATTAAAATGTTAATGAAGATTTACCGCGGTCTCTATCGCCCCAGTGTGTTAAGTATTCAAAACACGTGAGCAACAAAAGTATAATGGTTGGGTGTGAAAATAGTTTTTGTTTCAGCTGGTCTGGTGTACGGCAAGTTTGTCGTCTTAACTGTGTGTAATTTTATGCAACACTAAGAAATAGTGTTTCCCCCAGAATATGCATGATTTTAGCGAGTATTGGTTACGAGTGAGTCTTCTGTGATCACGGTTCCTGTAAAGAGCCGGACACGTCAGATAAAAATGTAAAATAAAAGGGAAGTGTATCTGTAAACTTAGTTTCAATTCAAAATACTGGAAAGAAATCTAAGTTAGCCACTAAATGATTGGGCTTAAGATTGGTGACTCCTAGCTAGTGACGTAAATTAAAATTTAATATAAGCATTGGCTGGTATCACATGTATTTGAGATTTCTTCACTTTAACTACGAAGGAAAACTTTCCTCTCGGTCTATTGAAGCTGTCTTTTCAGCACTCCCGCAAAGTTGAAGAATTGATTAAAACAGCAGAAATTTCCCACTCATTTGAAGAACAGAAGTAGTAATACTAGTAGAGTATCAGGAATATCTCGTAGCAGGCAAAAGCCTTTTCGATCACTAAGGACATCATTACTGTAAGAGGGATAATCACGGTGGTGGCTTACTTAAATTAACTAACTAACTTATGCGCAAGGCATACATAGTACGAGTGCGGGCCGGGTGACACCTTTCATACAAATACAATGTCAAGCGACCCGCCACCAACCCGCACCCAACCTCCAACCAGCCCCAGCAGCCAACCCAGGCCACACTAGGCCTACACCGTCAGATGCACCGTTGGCGTGTAAGCCAAGAAGTAGAAGAAAATAAATGGCGTAAATATAATGTTTAATTTAAAGAATGAAATCTTACTTTATAGCATGCATGTTATTATAATTCAGTACTCAGTTCAAATAATGGTATAGCAATTTGCTAAATTAATTTTGCTGACGGCAAATATTTAGGGTCTCAGTAAAGTTAAAGTTTATGTGGTGTAAATGAGAGTTATTATGTGGGTACTACTAAGTAATAATTTATCACTCACATCACATCTCAGTGGGTCCCGAAGGATGGCGACGTCGGGTTCGACCAAGGAAGCGTGGCGGGACGAAGGAAAAATTAACATAAACTTTTTATTGTATAAAAATATAGTACTGAAATAACTGAAAATATTGGTACTATTTATTACTTTAACAAAACGTATTCCTTTTCCTATTCCTTTTTGAGGTTTTGTTCATCCAGTTTTATAAATCGAATTTGAACTCTATTATCAATAGGAGTTGCCTATGTGAAGAGTAAGTCATATTAAGAAAATATTTGATTAAAATCAATCTATATCTGTCTTATCTTATATTATCTCCTATATACGAGTATATACAAATCTATCCTGATTAGTCTCGCTAACATTCGAGAGTGGCTTGACCGATTTAGTTGATTCTGGTTTTGAAATGTTTGTCGTAATCCAGGGAAGGTTTAAACAGTAAGCAGTAACGGAATAAATGCGGATGAAACCGCAGGGCCCAGCTAGTGTTTTATAAATTAGAGTATTGTTCGTAAACGCCTTTAAAAATAAACATAGCAATATACTTACTTTTTAAACTCGAACGATTTGCACTTATTATACTAAATGAAACTCATTACTGGGATGACTTGCAGTCATCCCGTGACCACGAGCGGTGTAATTCACTCGCAACGTCGGATACGATTTTTTTACGTAAATACGTTATATTATCTAACGCGATACAGACCTTTCATTAGTACTATCTGCGCCCCGCGGTGTTACCCGCGTTGTACCCGTTCCCGCGGTAATTCGGGGATAAAAGGAGCCTTAGTTACTTTTTGTTACATCAGTTATCTGCCATTGAAAGTCCCATCAAAATTGGTCCAGCCATTTCAAAGATTAGCCGGAACAAACAGACAAACCCACAGAAAGACAAAATTAAAAAAAAAAAATTTTTGGTATATGTATCGTGTGTAATATCTACTTATATGCACTTAGTAAAAAGAAGGTAGTTATTTTAATATTACAAACAGACACTTCAATTTTATTTATTGGTTAGTGTATAGATAATAATGGTAGCAATATACTTCGCTTATTACGTATCAATAATGTTCTGACGGTTCTTTTAATAGTTTTTGACGGTATTCCTGTTTCCATACATTATCAAAAAAACATCACAAGGCCAGAAAATATCACAATTTTACGCCCCTAAAGAATTACCAACAAAGAAAATAATACTCTGGTTACCTTTCAAATTAGTTATGTTTATATAATTTTGTTAATATGTGTAACTAATTTGTTTGTTTCAGTAATGATGCCCAAGTACCTACAGCGTAAACATCTGTGACAAGTCACCAAAATACGAGTATCCTCCCTTAACGTAAGGAAAACTCTCCCTATTTGCGTAGTGGTTGATAAAACAATGGTCACCTCATTTATTTTATGAACTTTATTTTTTCTTACGTGCCCCAAAATGTGGATCAATGTCGTAAATTTTTCAGCCGAAGACAAAGAGTACAGCTCGGCCACAACTCGGATTGGTGGTCGATATCGCCATATTTGTGACTAGCAGCGCCCCGCGGTTTTACCCACGTTGTGCCCGTTTCCGTGGGAATTTCGGGAATTTTTTTACATAAAAACCTTCCTCTTGAATCACTCTACCTATTACAAAAAACCGCATCAAAATCCGTTGCGTAATTTTAAAGATTTAAGCATACAGACAAACAGACACGAAACAGAGACGACTTTATTTTATACTATGTAGTGATATTGGCTTTAGAGGGTACGTTAAGCAGTCGATCCCGGTTGTTTCAATCGTAAGATCATGACAGAGGCCTTTAGGTGGTCTAAAAACTCCCGGCAGAGTTAGCAACCGTTCTATTCGAATGAACGAATGACCGCATGTTGCGTGCGGCTATGTCATGACAGGTTTAAGTATTATATTATCTTACTGTTTTCATCTATGTTTTAGACGTGTAGTGTTTATATATTTGTATTTATTTTTCTTCGTCTACAAAACCTGGAGACGCAAACGTATAAAAATTACCTATATTATTAAAACCTATATTACTGAAAAGTTTCATCCAAATCCGTATAGCAGTTTTTGCATGAAAGAGTAACAAACTTACATCCATACATCCATCCTCACGCATTTATAATTTTAGTAGGATAGGATTTGTCGGTCCTCATAATAATTATGGTATAGTTTTATTTCTATTGATACCTATAGTAGCCATATAGTAGCCATTTAATTCAAGGCACATGTTTTAGGATCCTACAGGCTACTTCTCTTCATTACTTATTTGCTTCTTGTCACAACAAATAAAACAGAATAATAGTTTTCAAACAGTTTATTTCGCCGCAGTCTTAAAACATATAACATTGTCGACTAAAGACTATTTAATAATAAGGGCTTAATATCACATGAGGCAGTGGCTAGGCGCCGGAACTTATTTAGATCAGTGTTCGTGGATCACCGGGGCGGTGTTGTGCACGACGGCGTTGAAACTGTGGACGAAATGCGATATTAGTGATTTGTTTTGTAACAAACTCAATAATAAAAGTAAACGTAAGGTATTATTTGTTTGTTTGAACGCACTATTCTTAGTAACTATCAGGCCCATCGCAGACGACAGACTTTTTGTGCGATCGAGTCTGCGGCGCACAAAAATTCGGTCGCGGATTGTTGCGGATTTTTGCGCGTCGTGTGCGTTACTGCATATAATTACATAGGTTCTATTTTCACAGACTAAAAAGTGCGTCACGGATAGTCTGTCGTCTGCGATGGGCCTAATAAATCACTTAGTTTTTTGTAATGAATAGCTACATTCATCGGAAAGGTTATAGGCTATTACAACATACGCTATTTTCCAAAGAGAAAAAGAGACTGAACACTTTGTTACAGTGTTTTTGTTATACAGCGTCTCTGAATAAATCGGTAATACTTTTTTATAGTCTTACCCGTTGTGATCGTCGGCGGTGTAGGTGACCTTACGGAAGGAACCGTCAGGCTGGAGTAGCGAGTATTCTCCCTTCACGACATCTCCGTCGCGGTACTCGTGCTGGGTCTTGTGGTCTCCGGTGTGAGGGTCTGATACGGAATACGAGTAGTCGTATTTGGGATGAGCCTGGTAAAAGAAATGATGATCATAAGTGATGAAAGGCGTGGAAGGAATGGAACGCAATTTGATTTGAATTTGAATTAGTGTCAATTCGAATTTCGATTTTGTGTGACCGATTGACAAATATAAAAACAAATGACAATAGAGACGCTTAATAATGCACAATACAGTTTGTAAATAGACAATATCTAGCAGTATTGTCATTAAAACTATTAAATGAATTACACCATTTCTGTAACACTTAAAAGTAAAGATATATAAATAGACGTTACGATAAACTGCTTATCGAGTTAATAATCGGTTGTATTAATATGTATCTCATATTCTGTAACAACCACTTATACCCCACACTTCCCATAACACAAACCATAAACTCTAGAACGTTCCGAACTGTCAAACATTTTACGCAATCCAGCATTTGGGTCGACATAAAACGAGCGTGAGTTTATGTTAATAACCTACTATTTTCCACGAGTACGCCGTCATTAAGTCCCGGGCCAATAGTGTCGCAACATCCACACTCCAGGGGCTAACAGTCACGATTAGGATAAAACGTTACGTAACCCTGATTACTTTGAAACACTTCGATTTATGACGTAGGAAACCATTATATCAAGTTATGAAGTTTAATTCTGACGTAATCGTTATTCAATGCAGTGTTGGGAATAGAACGCTTCGTAGAAAATAGCGTGTTTTGTTGTAGCGTTAATAAAGTACTGTTTTTAGTGTGTTTTGTGTTCTAGTAGTTGGTTATGGTATGGTTACGGGGCGGTTACGCGCGATGTTACTGCGCCGGTAGAAAAGACATCAACGCGCTCCGCGCTGTTGAGTTTTCTTATTGATATAATTTTCTTGGAATTTCATGTTTGGTTTTCTTTATGAGTTATGTTATATACGACACAATTTAGATTTAACTTTGTTCATTATAATAAGTAAAAGTATTAAAAATGTAATTAACACTGGCAATTACTAGCCAGTAATGGTACGATATCCTATTAGAATCGTCATAATGTAATCGATCGTAGGAGATCTCTTCAATGTAAAGCGATTCATTTTGTATTTCAACACCTGTATATAATACTGGGAAACAGACTGTTCTATATACGTCAAAATATAATTAGTATACTATCACTTACGCGTACCAAATTAATTGTGAATGAAATTGCGAAGTGTTGTATAATAATTAGCAATTCAGAACGTCTAGGAAACAGTTTTATGCTTCAATGTGCGAGTTATATAATCGTTTACATTGTTTGTAATTTCCTGCTGAAAAGTTTTGGTTATGATTTATTTGATTAATGAGATTGTTGGATGTAAACTTTAACAATTTTTTTGTCTGTTTGAGAAATTATAGTAGACTTGTAAACCTCATAAGATATACGATGAATATGTTTAAAAATCGAATAGATAATTATTACAATCATTGTATGAATAAGGTGTATCTTTTGTTTTTGTATTTTACTTATATAGACGGCAGTTTTTGATAGGTTTTTTTCAAAAACTACTGATCTGATATGGATAGAGTTAAGGAAAATCAAATGTTAAGATTTAGATCATTGAGATTAAAATCTAAATAATGACTGCTAAATATCGCATTACCGTGTATGTAAATCGTATAATTAAACAGTTGAAGGTCGATTCTAATTTCGAAACCCGTCAAATAGGTAATGAAACAAAAGAATGGAAAGTAAATTATTTGATATCATTAAAAGTATATTAGTCGTTGAAGTTTGTTTATTTGAATCCTTGACCAGATTCCGCGTGTGACCGCAAGTGGGGTTTCTTATGAAACTGTATTATTACGATTACTGGTTGCACTTAATGTGCGGAACGTTGAAGGTAATCGCTTCTTTAACTTTGATGCTCATTTGTTTTGCAATTTAAGGGCTTATGTGGAGTTGCAGAGGTTTATCTATTGTGGTACAAACGTTTGTGACTTTTGTAACTGTTAGACATATTTGAGGAAGACTTTTTCCTTTTCGTTGAGCTTTAATGTAATATTTATCTGTGTGTTTGTTATTAAAAAAATGAGATATTTATTTATTTATTTCACCGTTTCATATTTCTATGAATTTTATGACAATAGTTATTTTGTAATTCAACATAATATGCAAGACTTTATAGTTTTCTTTGTTGGCATTATTTTGTAATAATTTAATTGAAACAACTCGTTTAAAGGTTTTATGGCGTCGTTATACATAAAACGTTGCATATTTTAAGTGTAATTGTATTTATGCTACTTATATAATAACGACATTAACATACCAACAGTACCTCACTGTTGCTATGTGCGTAATACTTGGAGTATTAGATTATGAAGCATTTTTAATATGAAGTAAATTAGTTTGATATTGTTTGTTCTTCTACACTACTATTATAAACAGGAAAGATTTGTATTTTTGGGTGTATGTTTGTAATGAATAAACTCAAAAACTACTTGATCGATTTTAATAATTCTTTTTGTAACGGATAGACATATTCAACGGGAAGGTTATAGGCTATTTTTCATCCCAAAATTCCCACGGGATAGGGCACAGCGCGGGTAAAACCGCGAGGCGCTGCTAGTTATGTATAAATTTTATTGGGAATTTTATTTTATTTCTCTACGTTTCAAAAAAGTTGATGATTCTTTGTAACCTAATCCTAGGCTTAGGTACAAACCTAATTATAAGCCTTTTAACTATTCCTCTTTAGTATTTCTTTTTTCAAACAATAGGGTGTAATAGACTGGAATTTTACATTGAAATTGCTCCTTTTTCGTCAGTTCATTTTCTATTTAAAATTTTGCATATAGCATTACATGATTACACTCTAAACATTAATTATTAAGCTCACTACATAGTGTTACAACAATTTAGCAGAAACCCACTAAATATTAGGCAAAGTTGATGTTAATTAGAGACTATGTTGCAAATGTAGCAATTTTGCTTTGCGAAGTGAGAATCACAGGCCTATTGGTTTTTTTGTTTTCGACTAAACGTTTTACATATACTGTAATATTTGTTTAATTATAAGTGTATATTCAGTGTATACAGTGAATATTTGTTTAATTATAAGAAAAACTTATAATTAAACAAATCTGTGCAAAAATAAACAAGCAAAAAATATATTATCATTAGTCTTTGTTATTTATTTTTCATTTTAGTGCAGAAAACTTATTTGCACTGTTAATGGCGAAGAGAGTTTATTTCACCCTTTGTATGAGTTTGATACCTTTACGTATTCATAGCACTGCCTACTGATGTATGGATTAAGTTAATATTTTCATTTTAATACTTCATATATTATATTCATATACTATTTGTTCGTATATACAATTCCGTATACAAATTAGTTTTTCTAAGGCGTTTGTGTCAGCTGTTTTGAATTGATTTCATTAACCATACACAAATATAGAATTCTGGAGATCAACATATCATTTTGCTTTTTAAAATTCATGTTTGTCTATTTAGAATTTAGAATAATTTTGAATGATGGGCATTATGTTAATATCACTAAGCTAAAGTCTTTTCAACCGACTACAAAAACCGAAAGACTCTCAATTCGGCAATGCTGTCTAAGTAAGTAAGTAAATATTAGCCTGTAATGTCCCACTGCTGTGCAAAAGCCTCTCATCTCACTGAAGGTATCAGTAATGTTGTGCTTAATCCTCCTCACTGTACTTATATCTTCAGTGAGATGAACGGCCTTGGCCCAGTAGTGGGACATTACAGGCCAATACTGCGACTTTAATAAGACTAAAATGTCTAACATGACTTACATGGTAGTCGACATGTGTGTCCTCGTGTCCGTAGCTGGCAATCGCTGCGTGTACGGGGGCGTACGCTACTTCGTGTCCATACGACTCCCCGGCGTATCCGTGGATAACGCCCGCGGCCGCGACCGCGACTACTGACAGGATTACTGCGGCCTGTAATATGAGGTTATTAGTAGGAATCATGTGAAGCTGTTTTAGTTAGCTTTGCCTGTATTATCTTATATTGCAATAACTGCTTACTAAAGATTGGAGGATTGAGACTAACTGTGCTGTCATTGTTTTTAGAAAAGAGAATTAGAACTTTTGAGAAGTTGACTGCAGCGAGTTTTTGGGAAACGAAAAGCTGGAAATTTACTAAAATTTAAGTTTACTTTTTTGAGAATTTATTATATCTTTAGGTTTTAAAATCACTTTTTGATATATTCCAAGGAGCAAAAGGGGAACACTTGCTTTGAAACTACATGATACTTTTTTTTCTAATAGAACTCGATAAACAATACAAATTATTTGAATTTCTGGACTCTTCCACTATTCGTAAGAAGCCTCCGCGAATCCTTTCACCTTCCCAGGATTAAAATACACTTACTTTCGAGATCATTGTGCTTGGCTTAGGTTTGCTTTGAATGCACGACCACACACAACTGGTGTCGAGCAAACCGCCAGCCGACTTATATATTGTAGTCGACTTGAAGAGATGCGATCCACGCAGAGTGTACGCAAGAATACGGTAGTTTGATAATGATACAGTAATTACATAAAATTACATAGCGTTCTCAGTTCAAGGTGAAAAAACTATGCGTAAACAATTAAGTTGAAGAAAGTGGATCGTGTTTGTTAATATTTTGAGTTGTCTTACGTTTGTTTTGGTGGTTTATTGTAGACAAGAAGTAACAGACGGTTTCTTAAGTTTAAGCAAACCGAATTTAATAAAAGCGAAGTGTATCTGTAAATGTAGTTTCAATTCAAAATAAGAAGTAACATCTTGGAACTCTTGTACGTATAAGTTACTTGCTTTATAAATAACTGATTTTCTTTGTATATAGATTGTATGAATAGACCCTTGTTTCCGGTTTCGAATGTTACGATTTTTAATGTACACATTTTTAACGGTGCCATTAAACGCCGGAGATTTTTTAAGACAAATTGATAAAATTCGAGATTTTTATTAAAAATAAATCAATTGAGACCAAATTTTGCACCCATTATTAGGCACCCCTTATTTATCTTATATCATGAGAACTACAATCAACACATGCAAACACACAGACAAACAACAAACAAAATAAAAAGGTTATATTGATTTCTTTTGTTTAACTTCTAACTTGTTACGTGTCTCTTTGTTTTTCTTATTGAAGTATTTCCCCTATTATTGTTATATTTTCTCTCCTAAGACAATACATATACATGGCTACTTAGTTCCTAAACAATAAACATACTTATTGTGTATGGTATTAACAATCTGTCTATACTTTTTACTTTGATGCTGAAATTAATAACATCAATTGAGAGCAAGTAACACATAGTGAGGTTGCGGGCCGGTTGCGGCCCGGTTGCAGGTCGCGCATCTTTTTTTGCCTAACTGGAGAACTTAGCCCGGTATCGCCTTAGCTCCTTCATCAGTCATCGGAGGGAGAGACGTTGTATACCATGTATTTGTATGTATTTGTATGTATGTTTTGTGTGTTTTCACATTGGCCGGCAATGGGCTAACTAAATAAGTTGCATGTTGCATAAAAAACAAGATAATGAACTCGCCAGATCACATCATAGATTGTAAACTTGCTCGCTAAGGACTCGTACACATAAACTCGATTCGACGAGGTATCGATTCACGATGCGACGTCTTGTGGGAATCTATGACAATGCTGGACTGTGAGATAGAAGAACTAATAAGAATAACTTGACGTCGATGGATGGATGTTAGGGCTATGGATGTTTGTGCTAATTTAGAAAGGGTAAACACTGCGTTAAGCGTGCGCCCGTCGCATGCGCACGCGGTGGTTCACTTTTGTATGAAGCCACACGTGGCGGGCGCCCGCGACGTTTCACTTTTGTATGAAACCGCGGCGTGCGCACGCCTAACACAGTATCGGCCCTAAGAGTACTATTACAGCAACGTGACGTGACATAGCTTGGGTGTAATAGCACCCTTAAGCATCTACACTTTTTCATTAATCTAAGTATTGTACTTAATTATCTATTCCTTAACAACAAAGCGTAGTGACAAACTCCTTGGGTGCCACGGTGCAACGGCGGTAATGGCGACTAATGGTTTTGCCAGATCCTTATAGAGTATGCATGTTGGTACCTCTTTTAAATTATTTAAAAAGTTGGTAGTTTTAACCTGGCTTTAAGTCCGTTTTTCCTTTGAAATGTTATTTAATTCGTTTATTATCTACACTATATACCCCCAAACATGAATAAGCGAAGAGATATTTTTTACTACTTTCATCTGAAAGTCCTCTCTCAGATTCAACCGGGTAACTACTATAATGCAACACAGAATCATAGCGATATTTGTTTTGCTCACTATCTTCCTGTAACAAACGCATATTAAGATGTAGATAAATTCCAAAACAGAAATCTGATAAATACGTGACGCATTCGAGATGCAACTGGGAACTAAGGAAAGTGCTCGTATAAATAACATTAGTGTGCATTTGGATCACATTATTTAGATTAAATTGAGACATGGTTAGGTTGAAAATTGGAATAGAGAAATACATTTAGGATCAGTTTGTAGGTAAACGAAGCTGGTTGCTAAGCACTGGAATACTCGTAGATGGTAGGATAACGTTTGTATCAGGTCTAAAGTTTAGACTAGTCAGTCTAAAAACTGTCAAGTTTGACAAATTCAGCTGAAATTCGAATTGAAATCCAGAATATCTTATTTGCAATTTTTCACACAATTAACACCGCGTTATTCCCATGGGACCATCAGACATGATAATACAATATAAAAACTAAATTATTCACCTAAACTATGTTTTAATTTAACTGTCAGAACATTTCCTCTAGGAATTCACTTAAGTTATATTATATTATTATATGAGTCATAAGTGTCCCATTGTTGGGCAAAAGTCTCCCTTTTCCCTCCATTTCTTCCATTCAGCTTGATCTAGAGCTTCCTGGCACCAACCAGATTAAAACAAATTCATAAGTTGGTCTTGGTATTGCAGATAGAATTAAACACACATAAAAAAACAACATATAAAAAATCTGTGGCGGACGAAACTAGGTATATTCGACGTCTTGTCTCAGCCTTAGCATAGATCAAAGATGCCGTCTAAATAACGTCTCGACTGAGGACTGTGCAGGTCCTTAATGTCATCCCATCTAGCAATTTTTATTTTCCTGGACATGTTCACGTAATTGGTATAGTAATATAAATAAGTTTGATTTTTGTTTGTTTGTTTGTTTGAGTGTGTTAGTCTCTTGAACTACTTTTGGTATTCAAATAATTCTTTCTGTATAGAATAACAACATTCAAGAATGTATACTGGATAACCAATTTTATTGGAACAGGTGCAACGTGTGTAAAACCACGGGGCGTGCAAGTATCGTAATAAAATGTCACTAATTTTGAAATTAAAACCCAATAAAGCTTTTTTGATAAATACTATGTAGCAATAGATGAAAACAGTGGGTCATATCAAAGTTTAAATAAGGCATTAAGATAATAGCATAATTATGTGAACTGAAATCTAGGTCTTCGCCTAAAATAAATATAACAGAATAATGATGTTTTAATGTATTTATAGAAATAATTACGGTTGTCGTTTATATAGAGATTTTTATTATGATTATAATAGTATTATTTAAATATATAACATTTAAGTATATTTTCTAGTATTCTTGAACTATAAAATAAGGAACATGAATATAAAATAAAAACACCAAATAGAACCAAGAAAGAAAGAAATTACATAAAACGAGCATATACATTTATATACAGCGACTTAGTATATTACCAGAACATAGTTTGATAAAAGACATTCAACCGCGTTGAAAAAAATCAGTCTCAACACTGTTATGTCCATCTCAACACTGTGTGCTCAGGTTCTTATGACACCAAGATTACTACTAAAATTGATTTTTTTGTATCATTGCATTAATTTAACAAAAACTAGGGTCATTAATTACACATGTTTGTTTCTCCCAAAACATTTATCTCATCAGTTAATTAATTAAACCAGAATTACTTAACTAGAGATTAGCACTTAGTAATAACATCTCTTACCTATCATTAAGTTTCGGTCATTGTAATTAGGCTGTAACTAGAGCGTCTCGTTCCAATGATATATGAGTATCAGGCGAGTGTGCAAACGGTAGAGACGAAAGACCTTGGTTGGTAAGGTAAAAAATGTGCTGAGAGGATGCCTAAATGCGATTCTGTAGTACGCAATATAGTATTGAGTTGATAGTGCCGGTTCAACCACAAGATAACAATATGAATGGCGCATATTTATAAAAAAGTGACTGTGGAGATATTAGTATCTCATAAAAATTATAGCTTTAAATATGCTTAGGTCATATTGTGTGCATTTCAATTTTAAGAAATGCAAAAAAAAAAAAATACAAAAGGGAAAATACAATTTTGATCAAAATTATTTTCAACCGGAACTTACCGGGACCGGAACCGGAACAACCGTAAGTTCCCGTTTTAGTAAATAATAATGACATCAACGTACGTTTCAATTAATAGTAAAACCGCTGTTTATAGCCTAAATTAATGCAATCATGTATTTTTTTCAAATTAAGTTTGTAAGAACACCATGTTGTAGAAAGAATATTAACAAAACACACAAAATGACATTAAAAAGTTTAAATAAAATTACATAATAAATGTCGAAATCAATTTGAATTCGCTGTAGACACAATAAATTAATGTTTATTTTGGTTTTATTTAATTATCTTTCATTTGTTTTATGTTGCTTCTTGGCATTAATACGACCTTAAAGCGAAATTATCATTACGGAAGACAAATACGTAACTTATGATAGCATAAAGATATCAAAATGGATCGTGAAAACAGTTTCACGATACATTTCATTATTACATACAGATGTAGGTTACGAAAAGAACATGGTCACGGAATGAGCAATAAATTCCAAAATTCGAGTTAAAAATTTTAAAAATTTCGAATTACTAAACTCTTACTGACATTATTACTCGCCCATAAAACGTTTGTAACTACTTAATTTTATAATAGTACCCTGCTCTACTTAATACGTAACGCGACATAACAATCATCGTTATCTAATTTAACTTGGTTAATCCCTTTTAAGTACCTACTTCTAATAGTTATTTGCAATCGAATCAATTTTGTGTATGTGAAATATCGTGTGAAATAAACGAATGATGATCGATATTCTGCGCAGTAACGATGTGTTGATAGTTGTGAATTTATAGAGCAAACTATTGGTGGTCCAATTGTGAAAGTGGTTTGGACATACTGGAGCGAAGTTGCGCAGGACATAGAATGTTTGTTGCTTCGAATAATGTAGAATGACGGCGTTCATTTGGTATTAATTATGTTGATTTTAATGTATGCATCTCATTCGTGTTCCTGTTTCTCGGACGTCTGAGTGAGTAGGAAGCTTTAGGTGTTCAATTCTGTTAATTATTATACTTATAAGAAAACAAAACCGGTCGTCTTTCCTTGCTTAAACATCAAACAAAATCAGTATTTTCTGTTTGAAAGAATGGATTGTGTGCTGCTATTGCAGATTGTGTGTTTTCTAGTAATAATTTGGGTTTTGTAAACATTTCAGTCTTAAAACACTCTTTAGGTTCTGACGTCAGGGTTGTCTATTGACCTGGTTGAGGTTTTTTTAATTACGAAGTCAATTAGCAGACATATTCAAACATTTCATTATTACATACAGATGTAGGTATGCAAACTCAATTCATGGCATACCTTCACTTATTACGTTATGCATATCTTTAAAGAAACTTTAAACCTGCCAAAAATAAATTAATGAAAAATTACAGTTTTATCTCACTTTAATTCGTGAAACTGTTAATGAATAAACCTTCAACAAATATAAACCTATAAAATATTTCACTTTCGATTTTGCACAGTGGTTACAATTGCGAAAACTTAAGCTTAAAAAAGATTAAATGCTGAATTATTGTCTGTATAATTTCACCTGCATTGTGTTAATGTAACGATGCGTAAGCATTTTTCAATACGTAAGGTTGAAAACCAGATGGACGGGTATACCGATTCATATTACGTGTGCGTCGAATAGCTTATTAGCAATTATTCGTTACTTAACATTGCACATCCGACTGGCGCATCGCTTGCCGCTATTCACGGAATTTATCATTGCGTGTTGTGTTGATTAAGTGTCGTGTTTATGACACTTTACTAAAACGTCTTGACTCTGAGCGAGCTTATAAGCTGCACGCTCTAAAGATAAAATTTGAAAATCTATATTTTTTTTGTTTTAATATATTTTCTGGCTCGCAGTAAAATTGCCAGCTTGAGACATAAAACTTGTCCAATACCAATCACACTATCATCAAATAATCAGATGCAAACAAAAGCTTACGTTTGTTTTTGCATGCCATACTAAACTTGTCTTGTTTTGTTTGCATGCCATACTAAACTTGTCTTGTCTTAAACATTTAAGGTTAAAAATAATAAAATTATGATTAATGTCAAAATAACCTTATTTTTTCTAATATTGTACTGAAATCTTCAGTACGATTGTCTTTAAAACACATTTCCCATGCAAAGGGACATTAAAAAATATATTCAGTTGTATACTACCAATATACCTATGTACTTAGTAAGTACCTGTATGTACTTAGTAATTTAATACAGTTACCGAACTGAATACGACAGGCGCCTGTCAGTAATTAGCTAATTTAATTGTTTGACACGCGTTAGTTCGGTTACTTTCATAAATCATGAATAATGTGCGCGGTTCCTTTTGACTGATGCGTTAAATTACACTAAACAAACCAGAAATGTAATGACTGCACGCATTTAACAAGTGAAATGAAATAGGACACTTCTAATGGATGCAAAATATTATATTACTAAAAGCACCCCGTGATTTTACCCGCGTTGTGCCCGTTCCCGTGGGAATTACGGTAATTTTTATACGTATAAACCTTCCTTTTGAATCATTCTATCTATTAAAAAACCGCAACCGCATCAATATTTGAGTTTATCGCGAACAGACAGACAGACGCGGCATTTGAAATTTGTGGAAAGTGGACTTTGTTTTATAATATGTAGTGATTTTAATGACCCTTGCTAAGAGTCCAAGAGTCTTAACTATTGGATCTTTATTACGAGTATGCTATGAAGCAATTAAAGGCAGCTTATGACTAGGAAGTAAAAAGGAAAGGTACAAATGGAAGTGGTCGCTTGGGTTGGGTCCCATACATAGGGTTTAAAAATAGGAATAAAATATTTTATACTAATAATTAATAGTTTATTAAGTTACACATCTAAATAGGAAGATTAAATACATTAACAGGCATAAGAAGTAAGTAACAGTCGTTGATTTTAGTTTAGTGGTGAGCTGTGTAGTACTGAGGAGCATGGATGGTTTGGACCACTGGGGTATGGACACTGTGTACGGCGTGGACTACTGGGGCAGAGTGTACAATGGGGCTAGCATGGACCACTGGGGTAGCGTGGACCAGAGGGGTAGCGTGGACCACTGGGGCAGAGTGGGTAGGCGCGGGTGGGGCAGCATGCGCATTCGGCTCTGAGTTGTGCACGATAGCGTTGAAACTGTAAACAAAAAACATACCAAGTGTACCAACTTTACCGGCAACAACGGAGAAAGTGTTTTATCATAATTGAATCTATCTATAACAGTATTTATGTAAATACTCGTACACTGTAGTAATGCAATCTAGTTGTATAACCTAACCTGTTAAAGATAGGCCAGTTCATCACAATAAGGTTGCAGAATTGAGCAACGATTTTATCTAAGTTATCGACTGTAACAGCTAGAATTAAGATATAAAAGTTTAGTAAATTGCCGTATTTTGTCTGTCGGTTGTTAGTCACGCCAGTTCTTCACTAAGCTTGGCCTTAACATAGTGTTGCGTAATCTGTGCGATGGCTTGCGAATGTATGAATGGACCCAGCCCACGTGTGTCCATTGATATCGATATTATTCATGCTTTAATATTGTAAAGCACGTTTTATAACTTTATTGCATTTGAATGATATGTTTTATTTTTTTCTTTAAACTTTGATCTCTAAATTTTAACGTTGTTTTTTGAGTTTCGTTTTGGAATTATGAGTATATTTTTTATAGAAGAAACTAATACATATGTCTATACCTATACTAGATTTTAATATTATCGACCAAAATTTAGAAGTGGAAATGACGAGGACAATTACTAAAAAAGGGGTCGGATAAAATACGTATCTTGTTACTTTCTTTTTACTATAAATAACTAAATGTGAACCTACTAATTCTTTTAAACGAATTATAATCAAAATGCTATTCAAACTAAAGTAACTTTATACTCCTTACCCATTGTGGTCATCAGCGGTGTACTCAACCTTGCGCACGGAGCCATCAGGTTGGACCAGGGAGTATTCTCCCTTCACGACATCACCATCGCGAGTCTCGTGCTGGGACTTGTGGTCTCCGGTGTGAGGGTCAGCCACGGAGTACGAGAACTCGTACTTGGCAGGAGCCTAGAGGAAGAAGGAAATTGATTACTTACTTATAATAATAATGCCATTCATTCATTTTGTGTAGGTCTGTGGTCAAAATTGGTTGGCAAGGCTTGACAGCTTAACCTTCTAAAGTACGGTAGCGCTCAGAAATGTCACTATCGACCATCCATCCAAGTAGGGGCGGTGCTACACGTTGCTTAACAATCGCAATTAATTAACATCGCTTAGTCCAACTTCGCCACGTCTAGGACTTTTTAAATTGAAACTACGTTTACGGATACACTTCGCTTTTATTTTACATTTTAATCTGACGTTTCGGCCCCTTTACAGGAACCGTGGTCACAGAAGACTTAAGAAACCAGTAAGACTAGAACTGTTACAGATGTTGTTGGTAGATCCGAAGTAAGTCCTACTTCAATATATATGCAGATAAATGAGGTCAATTGAATAAAATAATTTGAGCATATTTAATTAAATAAACAGTTCAAAATCTCCTTCAGTCTTTCATATCGTTTGACAACTGCCTAGATCGAGTTTACACCAAAAACACGGAAGCTCTCGATACGCTTAATGTAACTACAACCACTAAGGTACATAACTATTACAGTGACTCTGTTAAGCAATGCACGGAATTATAGGGCTAGATTTTGTTTATATCACAATCTATTATGCCCTCTCGATATCATGAACGCGATAATTTAAAGCAACGATTACATAAGCGATTTGGTGAGTTGTAATTAAGCGAGTTCAATAGTCATGTCATGTAGAATTCATTACTCGCTGGCTCTAATTTTTACGAGTATTATATTCGCTACTTGCTATCTTCAAATCTAAACGACGCTTAATGATAGAAGTTTAATTCTGTTTTACGCTCAAATAATTAGATTTAAATAAAGAGTACATGTAAGATGAGTACAGTTATCGGATTTTTGAAGCAGATATCTATTTCAGTTTTGTTACACACGTTACTGATATGACGTTCGACCAACTTAGACAAACTTCTACAACTTACGAGAAACTTAACATAAAACTGATATAAAAACTCCGGCTAATCTATTGCCAATGTGTTGTTAAACTTTAATAATAGAATTAAGACAAGTATTAGCACACAAGACAGAGGTTGTGTCTGTTACTCCATCTTAATGATATTTATTGATAAATAGTTATTAGAACTAATCACTGTATGATAAATTGCATTCACATTGCAAAACGCAAAGTTATTGTAACAAGGAGCTTACACAATTATATTTAATTGGGTTATAATAAACTGATAATTTTTTTAACATAATAGTTCTTAGCCGTTTGGCCTTTCACTTTCGTATGAAAGAGATCAAATCATTTCTTGAAATGGTTGTCTCGACAACTATTTAGTTCAAGTGTAATCTTATCAAATCTACTTCGGATTTGGAAACAATTTCAAGCAAACTTTTGTACAAAACATATTTGAGACGGTAATTTCTCTTTTAAGTCTTTTATATACTGCTGTTACAAGCAATCCTAATCGGGGATTACTTTCCAAAACCAGGATTACTTTTTGAAGTATGCTCCAAGCCCTGAACTTTCCTCATACATATTATGCAATGACTTTGCCAATTGCTTTATGATTTGAACTGTACACTGATCACTGTGCATAGATCTATCAATCGGTTCCTTTTCCCTACGTTATGATAGTAAAAGATAGAAAGAACTTACATGAGCTTCTTCAATGTCGGCACGAGCGACATGTTGCACCAACGGAGCGTGGACAGCAGGAGAAATATGTTGGACCACTGGGGCAGCATGGACAATAGGAGTGCTGTGCTGCAGGTAGGAAGTCTGCAGGATCGGGCCTGAGTGTTGGATCAAGGGAGCAGAGTGTTGGAACAGATTGGCAGAGTGGATCAAAGGAGTAGAGTGTTGGATGAGAGCAGAGCCATGTTGGAGTTGGATGGGGGTAGCATGCTGCAGAGTGTAATGCCCTTCACGGGACGGCTCGTCATGTCTGATGATGCTTTGGGCGGATAGAGCGTGGCCATGCTCGGGGATGGCCGCTGATTGGGTGAGAGCCACAAGGGCGCTGATGAGGGCGATCTGAAAAAATAAAAGAGATTTTAGATTTTTGTGACGTAAAAAAATGTAGTGTCTTTCTAAGCACTGATGACTTTGATGAGCTGATTATGATTTTGTATGATATTTGATTCTATTCCAATTTTAAACGGGGAATGGAGATAGTGAGATGAAACGTAAGATCTAGAACTCTAAGTAGCTGACAATGTGAAAGTAAATCAATCCTAATTCTTTTGTGACTAAATCGAACACTGAATTAAAAAACTTTTTTGAACTCAAAATCGAAAAGCTTTTTTCTACACTCACTTTAAAGTACATGTTGATGTGTTTAACTCAAGTGTAGGACTCGATTGATGGTTTCCAGACCTGGTGGTAGATTATATAGTTGGAGGAACCGTGTGTCACCCGACACCGGACCGGTATAACATATGACACGATACTCGATCACCTTTACACTTTACGTCACGAGGAATAAAAGTTTTATTTTCATTCAAGGTTACTGGTGTAAGGGCTAGGGTACTAGCGAGCTTGAAACCTGAGCAAACACAATATTTTCTACAGAGTCTGAGCTTTTTGAAACAGGAGTTATTATCCATTGTAAACATTTATCATGGTCTTCTTTTGACCGCTATGTATAAAAGATGTAGGTTAGTTTAAAACATAGCGCAAATTTATTATTTAGTATATTTAATATGATAAAATATTATAACAAAGATAACTCTATTTTATTGACGTAAAATATAATATTACCAAACTATAGCACTAGTCACCTTGAATAGATGCAGGCAATACTGCGACGGCTCTACGAGTAAAATAACCATAGCATTACAAACGTAGCATTATTCTATAATGAAAGTGAATTTCCATACAGGTATGAACGAACCCTTGCAGTATCGATTTGCAAGAAAGTAGCTCTTTAGGTTGCACCAAGTGATCCAGTAAACTGTTGCACAATAATAAGGCTGAAACACACCGAGCTATGAGATCGTATTGCTTGTCTCTATGCAGAAAATGGAATATAAGTTTTGAGTTTCAAGTATTTTTAGAATGGCATTTTTACTTATTTTGTTTTATTTTATTTCGTATAATAAGTAACGTGCATAAATTTTGATTAAACTAAAGCAAATTATGAAAATATACCGATTCAAAGAATTGGTTTTTTTATGTGTAGATACTCGTACAATCACGATTAGAAATAAAATGGTTAACAATCAAATCAAATGATAACAATTTTAAATGGCAGATAAACTTTTACTAGGTCTAAAAAGGAAAAAAACTAAACGAAAATGTAATAAATACAATGCCTTCCTCTGCTAACAATACGTCAAACTTAATGCAAGTAAAATAAAAGGTATCTTTCTGAAACTTTTTACACGAGCATGACACACTGACGCCCGTACTCAGAGACGTCGAATGCTTCTTTAGAATCGATTAAATGAGTAATTCTGACATTCAATTAGTTAATTCATTTAGTATAATGAGTGCAAATCGTGTCAGTTTTAAAAGTAAATTAGTTAAGTGTCAATTTAATAGACATCACTGAGTGCGATAGTAAGAAAAGCTTTCGATAGCTCCCACTACATCGCCACCCCTAGCTCACCATTGCATGCACCCGTCCGGTCACATATTTCCACTTCAAGCAACCCCGAAGGTCATCACTTACCATAATTACGCGCCCATCTTTCGACAAAACCATTCATTCATATTTTATCCTCAACATTTACTTTTGAAAGCGAAAACTGGTGATTTATCAAGCCATTGACAACAATGCGATGGGTTTAATGTACGTTATTTATTGTTTTAATCTGAGATGTGATTTTTATCTGTCGGTTACAGTTACAGTTGTGTGAGGAAATGGTAAGATGATTGAAAAATATATATTTTCATAATAATCATGTTTTTTTTTATAAAAAACTAGCAGCGCCCCGCGGTTTTACCCGCGTTGTGCCTTTCTCGTAGGAATTTCGGGAATTTTTATATTTATAATTATAAACCTTCCTCTTGAATCACTATCTATTTTAAAAACTGTATTAAAATCCGTTTCGTAGTTTTATAAATCTAAGCATACGTAGGGACAGACAGACAGACAGCGGAAAGCGACTTTGTTATATACTATGTGGTGATTTAGGTAGGTGTAATTGAAAATCAAATGAGAATTATCTCGTAATAGTAATGTTTTTCGTTGATAAATTATTTGTTAAAATTTCATTTGTATTTTGTTAATTTTATTCGTTGAATAACTCAAATATTTTTTATTTATGTAGGTCATATAAATATTGTGATAATTAATTCCGGGCTAAATTGCTTACTTAAAAGCTTCCAAAAGCTTCAAATTTAATCAAATAGGTATAGGACTAAGAACCAGTTTCAATCCAGTTAATGTAACTCACTAACAATGCCGAGCATTTACAACCATCAATCAAGTTTCATCTAAGTCAAGTGTATTAACCTCAGAACATTATCTATTGATGTCTATCTAATACATGAGGTAAATCCATCAACGTTGTAAGATTACACGCAAAGTTACACTAGTAGCGCCTAGCGGATTCACACGCGTTGTACCCATTCCTGTGTGACTTTTTGGATTGAAATTCGAGACACGTCTTCCGTAATTTTTTTAATATGTATGAATAATAATTCTTTTAAAAATATCTAAGAGTAGTTTAGACCAAGGAATCTCCTTGTCCCTTACAACTGTGACGCCCTTTTTCATACTTTTAGAGGTAGAATTTCGGAAAATCCTTTCTTATCGAATAACTACTTCATACACCATGGAATAAAAAATGCAGAATACTTTATTTTTTACTTGTGATCGAGTGTGTATAAATATATTATAGTAACGATTTTGGATTATCCTAAAGTTAACTACCTAGATTGCCTATATCTATAATATCATTTTGGAATCCTTCTTTAAATTATCACGTACAAATTAATTATACCCAAGACGTTCAAAATGATCGAAAATGTAAGCTCGTTAATATAACTATCAACAAAAAGACCGTGACGAATTCTGTTCATTTACGAAAAACATTAAAGTGTATTGCATCTGTGAATCTTAAATTACAAAATAAGTGGTTTCAGTTTGATGCGTTCCGAACTCGTTAAGGGTCGGGTGTCGTAACCTCGGAGTAACATTAATAAGTTAATAACGAGAGGTCAAGAAGATGCCGCCAGATTTATTTGATTCAGGTTCTTTTATCATCTTTTATTGTTTTACATGATCATATATTCATTATTGAATTAATTTGATTGTGTGTTTGGTTTTCGAAAGGTTTTGGTCAGATTTTAGTGTAAAACTCAGCGAGGTCTTTATTATATTTGGCCTCTTTTGAGTTTAAAATGGAACATGACTGGAATTGTAATTGTTTTATTTGTGTTTCATGTTGAACTGAAGATGAACTAAATGAAAAAAACATCCTGTAAGATAATCTTTGTTAATTTAACTACACTGGGGTTGTTGGCAGACGGATGGATGCGCATGCCAACGCTAAGGCATAAATGAATACGATGAGTTATGCAAATATTTCGTTCGGATATATATGCAAAGATAGACATATCGCCTCGTGCCGGTAGTTATCTCAATTGCCTAACAGAATATTAAATAGCGTGTAGGGTTTCAGTTAGACCTTAGTGCTTATTCTTGCATGGCTTGCGCACTTTCACTCCATATTTCGACCGTACATTGTATGTTAATATCGTGATTCGGATGAGATTTCTCACGAACATTTTGAAATGAACTAACTACCTATATTATGCAGTTTTATTTCGCATATCCTGTGATTGCTTTTTTTGAAAGTTGTGCGTAGTTTGTCCTTGTTACTCTTAATTCGTTATGTAATTGTGTTATAATTAGATTTGTACGTGAAAGGTGTAACAGTGTTAACAATTAAATGAGAACGTTTTGCGGTGTTGACTTTTGTGGTTAAGTGGTAGCCTCGCTTTGTATCTAAGATAAATTGGTTTGGTTCAAAATACCTAATATAATAAACCTGAAGAGTTTATTTTTTTGTTTGTTCTAACGCGTTAATCTCAGAAAGTGCCAATGTGATTTGAATAATTGTTTTTATAATCGATAGCCACATATAACAGAAGGTTACAGGTAACTTTCAATCCCGATTTTTTTACGGAAATACGCACAACGTGTGTTAAACCACGGGGCGCTGCTAGTTTATTAATAACTTAAGTTGTATTAAGCGTTTTAACTGTCCCTGTGGGAGTTTCGGAATTATAGATCATCTATGTACTTATTTGGAATGTATCTTTAATGCACAAAAATAAGATTTTTCAATTACAACTACTTCTACTTCTTGAAATCAGAGCGTAGAAACAAATATAAAAGTAGCTATAACTATTACCGAAGATTATGTTATAATTGTCATGTAAATGTGTTCAGGTTTTATTATTTGTATTGTTTCACTGTTATATAATGCAAAAGTATGTGTAAAATTAAGCTATTAAAGTAACTTGTAAAGAGAATAAAACAAAGAAACTTTTTAATTAATTTTCTTTATTTCAACAGCAAAGCTCTGCTATATACAATTGCATTGCCCAAAACCGACCATTACACAATTCGTAGAAGTACTAAAGAAATAATAACGAGAAACAAGATATTTTACAGAAGATTTTTGAGAAATTTTAAATCTAACAAGAGATGAAATTACCATGGTTACTATGCGTATAGTTAGTACCAGATATGTTTGCCAGCAATCAATGACACTACTGTTGCATATTTCAATAGAACAAAAAAGTAATAGCTACAACTTTGTTCAGCAGTTAATAAGTTTCAATTTAAACTGCATACAAACTTATTTGGTGTCTATAATGAGAACTAATGGAAGGCTCGATGATTGGATTACTACAAAAACTAGAACATTAACACTAATATCACAGATTGGGTAAATACATCGTCCTAATGATGATGGATCACTGGCGGCGAGTTGTGGACGACGGCGTTGAAACTGTGGACAAAGTGTTGCGTTAGGATAGAGCCTAAAGGTTACTCATTATAGGGTAATCGGATTAGGTTTGGACATCATATAACATGAGGAACATAATTAGTGATGGAATACTAGGCTCGTATTGGTTTTTTCGGCTAACCCTGGTTAACAAAAACACTACTCTAAAAAAATTTACTCTGCATTCAAATTAAGAATTTCAAATTGAAATGAGGATTATATTATCTTACCCATTGTGATGGTCAGCGGTGTAGGTGACCTTGCGGAAAGAGCCATCAGGCTGCAGCAGAGAGTATTCTCCCTTCACGACGTCTCCATCACGAGTCTCGTGCTGGGATTTGTGGTCTCCGGTGTGAGGGTCCTCCACGGAGTAGGAGTATCCGTATTTGGGATGAGCCTTGAAGATTAGTGAAAAAAGTTTTGGTAAGGAAGTTCCTAAAGAAGTAACTTTAAGATTTAGAAGTAAAGTAGTTTAGTCAACCACTTACGTATTCATCAACATAGTGGTCCTCATGAGAAGGAGCATGAGCGATAGGAGCGGCGTGGACTGCTGGGGCAGCGTGAACCAACGGGGCTGAGTGGACTACCGGAGCAGAGTAGTGAGACGGTTCCGAGTAGTGAGACGGTTCCGAGTAGTGAGACGGTTCCGAGTAGTGAGACTGTTCCGAGTAGTGGGCTGGAGCCTCATGCTGGATTGACTGATCGTGACGGTAGATGTTCTGGGAAGAAACAGCTGGTGCCTGATGCAGGTATCCCGCCTGGCACACAGCCACCAGAGCGCAAGCGATGACGATCTAAAAACAAAATTATACAGTTAAACCACACTGTCACAACTCTTAACAACCCTAAATAAAGATTTCAAGAAAACGGTTCACATCCCGCCAATTGAGAGCAATTTCAACTTCGATGAAGCAAATTGTCCTAACTGTCGTTATGTAATCGTTCTAGTTTAGCTTTTCGAAATGTAAAGCTTACTTTGGAGTACATTTTGCTTTAGACACAAATGCCTTGACTGGTATTACTGTGATAGTGCACTGTTTTTATATAACAAACAAAACACAAGAGGCATTGGAGGGGCGCTATTCCTGAGATATCCGATCGGATCGGATCACAGTAATTGCAGCATTGCCAATCTGCCAACTCTATCGAATGTCGTAACATGATACGGTTACAATATGTAAAGAAAATCGATGCTAAGTGAGAGGTTGTATTGTTACACTCTCAGTCTAATTAAAGCATACTTTTAATTATTTGCTAATCATATTTGAACGTTTGCAAATAATTAGCAGGCAGTTAATTTACCTGGGTTGGAGATTAATTGCAAAATTACTTTGAAGGATTAAGAGTTGTAATGATGACCTCATTTGTAAACGGTTAGTTAACATTGTTAACGAAAACATTTAAAAACTAAACAAGGAAACTGACCGAAACATATATATTTTTATCTATGGCATCAAGGAAGAGTGAAGTACATACTGCTTACGCTTCTCTATGTCGTGTTTGTCACAGGTTTATTAATTAAACTTATTGGGATAGAGCAGACATACATAAAAGTACAAATAGATATTAATAAATCCTGAACGGAAGGTATGTGGTAGTGGTATAAGGTAGTGATTTGAATTTTGATTGATTTTGAAATCAATTTACTAAACAGGAAGTTAGAACTCGACTCGTTTATATTAACGAAACAGTATCGACTAAGATTATAGGAATATCGATGTGGTTTCATATACTATGCAATGAATGCAATTAATTTAGTATGAGTTGTTTTACTGTAGCGGTAGTAGAGCTTCGTAATTAAACGATTATTAATTTAATTGTGTTTGTTTTAGATTTTGATTTTTTTGTAAAGTAAGGCCTAACGTAGGGACCCAAGAAAGTCGAATTACACCTAATCCTTTTCACTGTACTGATATTTTCAGTGAGAAAGTTTAGAAGTATTTATGGATGGATTTTTATTTCAATCAGGAAGTCAAATACCTAGAATTAGATAACACATAAACAAATTAAAAACTAATTCTTATAAAAAAACTGCAGATATTTTCTTGTAGATATTTCATGAATACCATTTCTTTAAAGTCAATCTTTTTGAAATGTTACGTTAAGGCGTTCCCACATTAAACTTGTTGGTACATCAATACAAATCAAGTTTCAACATGTCATTAACGTGAATTAAATATCCATATAAAATGAAAACAAGATTCCTTTAAAGATATTCGTACAATGTTTTCATTTCTTCGTTGAATGAATCGGCTGTTCACTTTATTTGGGGAATGGATTAATGATTTTTATAATTAACCCTTTTAAAAAGGTCGGTCAGCCAAACGTGGTGTACAATTGTACATAGATGTGTACAATCCTGGGTAAGATACAAGCCAAGACAAGTTACATGAGTAAGTCAATCCTATTTACTGAAATATGACCTACTTACAGAAAGCTAGAACGATGCCCAGAAAATTATAAGCGACAATATTGTAAGCGTTGAATGGTAACAAGAATATATTATGTATACTAGCGCTGCCATCCCTTCGCTCTGCATGTAAGGGCTACCCCATATTGTTGTGGGGTTGAATTTTGCAAAGTCCTGTCTTAGTGCTGTTTCACATCACGAAAGAAGCCACTGTACCAAATGCCAAGTCTTTAAGTATAGTAGTTTCAGTTATGCGTTGCTATAAAAGTTAGGCAGTCAGTAAGTTAACCTTTTTTTTTTTTTTTTTTTTATTAGTAGGAGAAATGCGTTTATGCATCCCCGGCAGTTCGGGGAAACGACCGGGGTATGTGGGACTCGTCCCCATACCCACTAGAACTCCTACTGTGTTCCGTCGTCAGCGGCTCACTGACAAGAGTCGCGGGGCTACCTTGCGGCATTCCTCCGCTTCTCCAGTCGCGCCGACAGCTCGCGTTGATGAGCACGCCTCGGAGGAAAGGGAGTGCAACAGCACCTACCCCCATCTCTCTCAGGCGGCGTGCCTGGAACACTTAGCACGCCGCCTAATGTATACCTTAACCTACTAATATTATAAATACGAAAATTTGTGAAGGAGGATGTATATTTGTTAGTTATTCTTTCACTAAAACTACTGGATGTATTTGGTAGAAACTTTACAGTAATATAGGTTATGTATAAGAATGACACATAGGATATATTTTATCGCGAAATTCCCGCGGGAACGAGTACAACGCGGGTAACACCGCGGGACGTGGTTAGTGTATTTGTATATAACGTCGTTTTTATTTAATTTTTTTAATTTAAAGCTAGTTAATTTAAACTAGAAATAACGTTTACAACTCCAATTTATATGCCGAACAGAAACTAGTTAATTACATAACTTAACAGACCATTTATATAGGTTCTATTAAATCTATACATGGACTATATTGTCTCCGTTTGTCTTTACATATAACATTCTCGACTCGAAAGAGTTTATGCAAGATTAAGTTTGAATTGCGATAGTACTAACGCATGTGTCTAACGCAAAATACGACGTTTTTAATAGCTGTTTCATAAAGTGTAATTGTTTGCTTTTGTTTTTTTTGACACAATTATTATAATCATGTCATGAAATTAGAGTTTTTGAAACAATAGATTCACAAAAGTCTATTGTCTATGTTTAGAACTCATTTTAAAATAATTAAAGAAGTTTACATGGTATGTTTATGATGCTGGATGTGTAGTTTTTGAATCCTTGAATTTACTGAAATGTTCTTTATTAAGCATATTTAATTATTTTAAGTGTTTTTAATTTTTTTTAAAGGTTTTATTTATCTTTCGTATACTATACGAGTATATATACTTTAATATAATAATGAGGTATTTGTAAGTTTTGTTTGTTTTTATGCTAATCTCTGGAATTACCTGTCGGATTTGAATAATTCTTTTTGTAATAGATAGCCACATTCAACTGGAAGGTTAAAAGCTATTTTTTGTCCCAAAATTCCCATGGTACCGGGCTCAACGCGGGTAGAACTGCGGGGCACTGCTATCAATGTATATGTTTACAAGTCTTATTACGGTTTGTAAGATGCCATTCAGAAGAAAATAAACCCAATTATCAAGTAATTGTAATACTGGTGATATCTTTACCTTATTTATACCAGTTACCGCGATTTGTTATGGTCAGTTGCGTAGATTTGGCTAGTTATTAAACTAAGGCTAAGAATCATCATTATCATTACGTCAGCCGTAGGACGTCCACTGCTGGACATAGGCCTCCCTCATTGATCTCCAAGTAATTCGATTGGAAGTGACCTTCATCCACCGCGATCCGGCAGCCACCAAATCATCACACCACCCTGTTGGTGACTGAGAATAATATTACTTTATTACTTAGACTTTGCATTAGAATTCAGCTTTCAGTCTTTTATCTTGTACACGAATCGAACACCTAATAAATTCTGAGCGAATAAAGATAGTGTGTAGTAACTTGCATATTAGCGCCATCTATTAGTCACAAGTGGAACCTTTGGTAACAGCAAGTATAAAGTTACACTATCAATGGATACGTAACATCTCATAACAGAGACAACTGAATCGATACCGGTGCAGAACAACTTGAACAAGGAAATACTCTACAGACCCTTCAGCTTGATTAATGCTAATAACGGTTTACTTAAAACTTTCATTTGCATTTTATATTATTACATGAATAGTTACTAGGAGACTTGAATTAGTTTGATTGGGAGATTTATAAGACGCGAACTGGCATGCTTAATAGCTCATGTTAGTCAGATATATCGTATTTCTCGCCCACTTGCTTCTTCTTCGCGAGTCGAGAACACTGTCCCCGCAGATCCCCAGGGTGCGCCGGACGCACACAGCCGGTTGTGGTGGGTCACACGTGGAGGCTCCTTTCATGCAGCATACTTGCTAAGAATATAAATAAATATAAATATAAATTCACCAATCACAGCACATTGTGATCGACAAACAACGGGTTGACGTTGTCAAAATCTTTTAAAGCCTGTAAAAACTGTAGTTAGACATTTTGTTGACAGTTGGTTTGGCGTATGAAAACATTATTATGGAGGAACGTACACTTGAAGCAAAATATAAACAAGAGTTTTTAATTTAACTAATTAATTTGTACTAACAGCTGTTGGATTGACCAATCCAGTTTTGTGATGACGTAATTTTCACAGTTCTATATTTAAAATTACTTCTTATAAACGCTGTAATATGCTAATTATTTACCACAATTATAACGTTAAAAGTTTTTTACGACAATACTTTAGAAAAGTTTTCTTTTTGTGTAACACACAATAAAACATCTGTAAGTTTTAAATGTAGTTTGTTTTATTAGCGGGTATAATAAACTAGTTATTAGTTATTAATATGCGAGAATTTGGATGTAACCAAATATTCTAACAATTTGAAATATGTTAAAGAGTTAGAAGTATATATTTGGTGTTTGTTTATATTGGGGTGGCTTTGTGTTGTTATGTGTGGACATACCCTTAAACAAAAATGATTTAAACTACGTTTTGATTGAAAATAAAAACAAAGGTTCTGATAAATAGTTTATTAAAACAGTTGACTTATAAAAAAAACTTAAAACAAGTTAACAAACGAAACTCAAAGAACTTATATAATCTAAGGTACATTCAATAAAATTGGCAGTCTACCTATTTCAGACAAGATTTTGCTTTAATATGTACCTGTACTACTTCATGGTATACAAGGTACAAGCAAATGTCACGTGGATGTGGTAGATCGTCAATTTTACTGATAATATGGCAATTTATTAACTAAAGACCGTTTCAATACCCTAAATAATAGATTTTAGAATGATAATAGGATGATGATGAGACATCTGAGTCAGCTGGTTCAATTTTTTCAATCACTTTTTCTGGTTGAGGAGTTTCAGCATGAATCTCCATTTTGGGAAACTCTACTTTGGCTACCTCTACTTTGGGAAACTCTTCGTTGACTATCTCTTTAGGCGTTACTACTTTAGGTATAACTTCTTCGTGGCCATCAGCCTTCATAGTCATCATTGTTGGCACGACAACAACATTTTCCATCTTATCATCTTCATTTGTTTCAAAGGGTTTTAAAATCATCTTTTCACCATCAACCATCACTATCTGTTCATTTTTAGCATTTACTTCTTCAATGGGTTTTGGCACAGTTTCTTCGTTGTCACCTTTAGTAATCATGTTTTGGTAATTGGAGTACTTTTCAGGGAAGTAGTGGTTGATTTTGATTCCATGGCCGACTGGATAGAAGTGGCGAGTGTGGTCAATTATGGAGTAGGCGTGGTCACCATGTTTGTTCACTGTTTTGCTGACGATTGCGTTGAAACTGAAAAATAAAATTTATTTAGCTTGAGAGAATATCAGGTACGTAAGTAATATAATCTTGTTGCGGAGTTTTTGGACCGCGTAAAGGCCTCCGACATGGTATATCAATTAAACAACCAGGACGAACAATTTGATGTATCCTCTGAAGCCCGGTAGCGTTCAAGGAGATACCGCTATTGGAAAATATTAAATTATTTGTTGGTGGTTTTTTGGAATAATGACCACTTTGTAATTTTTTATGTTGACTTGTTCAGGTTTCGTTTGAGTGTGATTACAGTAAATCGTTTGCGAACAAAGTGTGTTAAGTAACAGTTGAAAAGATTTAGCAAAGATGAGCAAGCAAAGAATTGGCCCCAAGCATTCTATTCAACTTGCCAGCTCGCAGCATGTAAACTCTCTCATTCTGAACTATTAATAATAACAATACATGATGTTGATATTCACCCATTGAAATCATCGGCCTTATACTGCACTCTCCTCGTAGAGCCATCGGGTTCCACCAGACTATACTCCCCGTGGACTCTATCCCCGTCCCTGGACTCCTGATGTCTCTTGTAGTCACCAGTCTTGGAATCTGATACCGCGTACTCGAACTCGTATTTGGGGTATGCCTGTGATGATATAATTAGATTAATGTATGTGTAATGTAATAAACATTTACAATCTTGATTATTTGTAATCGTAATGATTTTGTAATACATCCTCAAAAATTGTCATAATCCCTACTAGTGACAGCTAAGTGGGTACTATGAGAATTTACCCATCCTACTATTCCACTTAATATCAGTGTGAAGATATATGTTTTTTCTCTTTCACACCAAAACTATGGTTCTGATCTGAATGAAAATTGCCACATCGGAAGATTAGAGTCTGGAACATACCGGCTACTTTTAATTAATACGGAATCAGGTATAATTTAGGTGCTGCGCGCTGCTTCTTCTTCTTCTTTCGATGGCGCGCTGCTAATTTTAATAATTATTTTTAATATTAAAAAACAAGGAAATTTAAAAAACGACCGACTAGGTTAAAGACTCCTGTAACTTACTTTGAACTAATTGTTACTTGTTACAATTTAGATTGGGTTTTATAAATCTTATTTTATTTATTGTAGAACAAATGTAACACAATATACTCACATAGTGTTCATATTTTCTTCCAAACGCCTGTGAGCTAGGCGGGTGATACACAGTGCTTTCTTTCCATGCGTTTGTTTCTTTAGGCGCTTCGTTTCGTTCCTCATTCGAACTTATAACGACAGCTTGGACTATGCTTAAGATGCAGGTAAAGAATACGGCCTGAAAGTTATAATGAAAAATAAGATGAAATTTGTCCGCCACGTGTTTACTTATTACAATACATAACGTGAAAATATGTATTTAAATATAAATTACGTGTCATGTTGTATATCCGCGATGGACTCCTAAACTACTGAACCGATTTTTTATTTGATTCGCACACTGTGTGCAATTTGATCCAATTTGAAAGATATCTTACATCTCAGTTTATAGTCCATTTTATCCTGAAATTCCCACGGGAACGAGTACAACGCGGGTAACACTGCGGGGTGCGGTTAGTTAAGTATATATAAATGACGTGGATTTTACTTATGTATTCTATTTAACATTTGGGTAAGGGTTGTTAAATTTCTTTGTAGGAAAATTGGCTTTACAAAATGGTCAGAATTCACAAAAAGTTGTTAAAGACATTTCCAGTAATAAGACTCTTAGGTTAAGCGTTATTCAATATATATAACGAAATAAAATCAAATACCTTTAAAACCATCATGGTACACTTAAGATGAACTGTCGCTAACGAAATGTACTAGCAAACTGTTGATTAGACGCGAAACAAAGTACCATTTTATACTTTTCTAATTCTTATTACATAAAAATATTAAATTGTATTGTAGATATCATTGTTCGATTGTAAAACGAAAGAATAGAGCGGATGACCCTATCGGGACATCAGATTTAGAAATGGAATGGTTGATTTGTTCCGGTACTTATCTTGATAAATATACTAGCACCGCCCCGCGGTTTTACCCGCGTTGTTCCGCTCGTAGAAGGAAAATTACCTATAACCTTCCCGTTGAATGTGGCTATTTATTAATAAAACAATAACAACAGCCTCCGTGGTCTTGTGGTTTGAGCGCCCGGCTCACGATCCGGAGGTTCCGGGTTCGATGGGATATCTCACAAAAACCTCTTTGAGAGACTGACCTCAGTTTGGTTAGGGCATTGAAGGCTGAATCACCTGATGGCCCGAAAAGTAAGATGATTCTGTGCTTCGGAGGGCACGTTAAGCCGTCGGTCCCTGTTACTTTCTACGGATAGTAGTCGTTACATGAGCCTTGTCAGAGGCCTTTGGCGGCTCAATAACTCTGACACCAGGATTGGTCAGGTTGACCATCCACTCGATGATGATGAAGACTAAAACAATTATTCGAACAAACAAACAAACTTACAATTTTTTCCGCTTCATAATATTATAAGTAGGTATAGATTGTTGAATTCGTTTCAAAATCGGTGAAATAAAGTTAATATCTCCCTAAACTATCCCTGAACTACATACTTGACAGTGTTCTATAAGCAACTCTCATATTTGACGTTTAAAATAATTGTAAACGCCATTTTGACGGCATGTCCACAATTTTTAAACGTAACCTTTAATACTTAATCCTATCATCACATCTGGGTGTATTCCGAGGGGAGACGTGGCAAATGTTGGCTGCAATTGGTAGTTATGGAATAAAGAAGTAAGATTTTTATTTGCCTAAAACCTAACGTAAGAAATAAGTAATAATGTAAGTATGTTTATCAATGTAAGAAAATACCCAAATCTTACTGCTATGCCAATCGAATACAAATATGCTGATTATTTCATTGTATGTAAAGAGAAGTCAATGATATCCTCCTTTATTATCACTCTTAATATGATATCGTTCTTTTCTCAAACGTAAAACAATAAAAGTACGCCCAGACATACCCCAGAGTCCCCCTCATTTCACCTACTTCCAAATTTTTAATAAAAAGTGAATGGTGTCGCTTATCGATATTACCATCAACAATACAATTCAATAGAAACTCTCAATTCTATAATCAGATGAGCATCTCTTAGGTGCACACTTATTGGAATTATAGCTATGTAATGTATACTTTTAAGCACTTTGATCTAAATAAACCTGTGAAACATGATAGGAAGGATTTTTTAATGAAATAAGTAAATTAGGAGAAGATGCCTTATATTCCAAGTAATAAATAGATAATAACTATCATATAGTTAACAATGAGTGGTTTGTTTAGTGGTGGTAGTATTGAGGGATGGCAGCCTTGACGAGGACGGGGGCGTGAGTGGGGGCGGTGTTGTGCACGACGGCGTTGAAGCCGCTGTGAGCGTCCGCGGTGTACTCCACGGTCCTGATGGAGCCGTCGGCCTCGTGCAGCGAGTAGGAGCCGTGCACGGCGTCGCCGTCGCGGCTCTCGCTCTGGGACTTGTTGTCGCCGGTGTGCGCGTCAGCGACCGAGTAAGAGAAATCGTATTTGGGGTGAGCGTATTCCTCCACCTGGTGAGCGACGGGGGCGGCGTAGTGCGCTACGGGGGCGGCGCGGTACACGGGGGCGGCAGCGTGGTAAGTGATGGGGGCGGGAGCGGCGTGGGTCTGGTAGGCGACGGGAGCGGCGTGGGTCTGGTAGGCGACAGGAGCGGCGTGGTAGGCGACGGGGGCGGCGACGGCCAGCTTGGCGCCGTGGGACTCGTCGTGGCGGACGATGCTCTGCGAGGAGACCGCGCCGGCGGACGAGTAGTGGGCGGGCGCCTGCAGGAGACCGGCCTGGGCCATAGCCGCGAAGGCGCACAGAGCTACGATCTGGAAAAACAAGAGAATATCGTTAGTACCTACAAGGTATTCTTTACTCCACTATTTATATGTTGATAGTAATTATAAAAGATGTCAACTCACTTTGGAGAACATATTGATTGTTTGATCTGAATGTGAATGATGTCAGTTTCGAGGGAGGTATAGTTTATATACCTTAATATTGCTACAGTGATAACTCGAGTACGGGGAGTGGAAGTTGTCAAACTGGCTGACTGTAACTGCGACCTTGTCTCGTGTCGCTGCGACCGGTGCTCTGATTATAATTTAAGTGTAATTATTAATTAGCGTCTGAATGAACCTATGTGCTGAACTTCTATGCCTGCTAAAATTGGGTTCCTGGGTTCGATACACTGGGGTAACAGGGGCCCTAAGTCGAACGAAGCATGATTTCAGATTTTTTTTAAGACATGGCTCGGATTTAGTATTACTAACCTCTAGTACGCCAGCGTTATGATTATACCTAACCTTCCTCACTGTTCTAATATCTTTGGTGAGATAGAGGCCTTTACCCAGCAGTGAAACATTACATTAATTAGCGTCTGAATAAACCTATGTGCTGAACTTTTGTGCCTGCTAAAACTGGGGTCCTGGGCAGGGAAAACCATCTTTATTAAGATTTAAAAAAAATACAAGGGAATCTTTGTCCCATGAAAAAGCATTAATTGATAAAAGAATCGAGACCAGTAATTATGAACAAAAACTACTACATTTTTACAATTCATAAAAATGAAACTGCGTTGATAATACAATAAAAAATTAAACGAAAGTAAAGACTGATCCACGCCATTCATAACCATTGACATGCTTCAAGGTCGTCGAAAGCTACTACAAATATGTATCAACGAGCTTGTAATGTGTACAAGTATATAAACTTGAGCTACTTTACGTCAGACAACATCAGGTCTTTGATCAAATAACACATTAAACATGTTCTCCAAAGTATGTATTGGAATAGTTTAATAATGTGAACTTTTAAGTGATCAGGCTTGAGCTTGGATTATTTTTAACCTATCAATATTGTGTTTCCAGATCGTAGCTCTGTGCGCCTTCGCGGCTGTGGCCCAGGCCGGTCTCCTGCAGGCGCCCGCCCACTACTCGTCCGCCGGCGCGGTCTCTTCGCAGAGCATCGTCCGCCACGACGAGTCCCACGGCGCCAAGCTGGCCGTCGCCGCCCCCGTCGCCTACCACGCCGCTCCCGTCGCCTACCAGACCCACGCCGCTCCCGTCGCCTACCAGACCCACGCCGCCCCCGCCCCCATCACTTACCACGCTGCCGCCCCCGTGTACCGCGCCGCCCCCGTAGCGCACTACGCCGCCCCCGTCGCTCACCAGGTGGAGGAATACGCTCAGCCCAAATACGATTTCTCTTACTCGGTCGCTGACGCGCACACCGGCGACAACAAGTCCCAGAGCGAGAGCCGCGACGGCGACGCCGTGCACGGCTCCTACTCGCTGCACGAGGCCGACGGCTCCATCAGGACCGTGGAGTACACCGCGGACGCTCACAGCGGCTTCAACGCCGTCGTGCACAACACCGCCCCCACTCACGCCCCCGACCTCGTCAAGGCTGCCCTCCCCGTACAACAGTACTACCACCACTAAACGTGATTGCTTCACCAAAATTGTTGTCTATTCAAAATTGTTGTATATTTATCGTAGAAATAAAGGTATGAATGAATCGTAACATGATATTTTATATTATTTATATTATCTACCAAAAACCTGCACCATCAAATGTTATTAGGCATTTAATACCTAAAAAAGTTAAATAAGAATTCACATTTGTTTAAAAAAAATCTAGAGTGTACCAATCTGTAAGTCTTTTATACTGAAACTAGCTGCGCCTCGCGGTTTCACCCACGTTGTACCCGTTCCCGCGGGAATTTCGGGATGAAAAATAAATGTTGTCCGATTCTCAGGCCTACCCGATATGTACACAAAATTTCATGAGAATAGGTCGAGCCGTTTCAGAGGAGTTCAACCACGGTACCCCTTCCCGCGGGAATTGCGGGATGAAAAATAGATGTTGGCCGATTCTCAGACCTACCCGATATGTACACAAAATTTCATGAGAATCGGTCGAGCCGTTTCGGAGAAGTATGGCAACGAAAACTGTGACACGAGAATTTTATATATATTAGAAGATAATTTTTGGATCGGTTCAACTACGACTGAGATACCAGGAAGTAAACATACAAAGAACAAACAGATGAATTGAGACGCTTCTTGAAATTGATAAAGAAATTATTAAAAAAATTAATGAACAGGTTCTGTACTAAGCAGATTTAAGAATATTTGTGCAATCTAACCTTGGAACCAAATGAAAGAGTTAATTTTAGAAACACATAGTTTGTACCAATACTTTAGCTTTGTAATAGTAGGTATATGTTTTAATTGTTTTTGTGAAGTAACCTTATGTCGGGTATGTGGCACCTGTAGATTTAGATGTTAATTTAGTATTTAACTTTATTTATCAAAGTATCTTTCATTAGTTATCCCTATGAAGGATCGATCTCTCAGAGCTGGACAGATCGGTCTTTGCGGTTCAACTATCACAAATGTTTTACATTCTTGCAATTTCTATAAAAATATTTACTGACACCTTATTATCCGCCTCCTAATTTCTCATCCCGAATTATTAACGTAACACCATAATTAATCCGTTACTAACATCTAAAAATCGTTATCAATACAAGTGAACGTACGAGTAAAAAAAACCTTTTTTTTAAACGAAACCTAGTTAAAAAAAGCTTTGACATTGAAAATGATGGGTGAATGGGAAATTGGCTTGATGATGAAAAGGGAGAAAATAAACAGTTTCTTACATTTTAATTTGAAGACGTTGTAACATCTTTAATGAATGTTAAAATCTTAAGAGCTACAGAAAACATACTTTGTTGCTCCGTTCTTCCCGTATAAACAGGTTGCGGGTAAGCCAGAGCACACTATTTCATGACTTTTTCGTTACCAAGGTTTCGGATACGATATCAACCTCATTAAGATGATCTACAAATCTATATTCTACTAAAAATTTAGCAACAAAAGAATCTGCCAACAAACGGTTTGCTACGAAACCATAATGTAACTAAAGAATTGCTACGAATCTGTTTTCTACCGCGAGATATGCTACGAATTCAATTTCCACCAAAAGATTTATCTCTTGTCTACCAAATGATTTAAATTGATTATAATTCCTTACTTACTATAATTAATAACCAAAACTTTTGCTAAGAATCTTTTTATAGCATATTTTTTACTACCAATCTATGTATTTTCATGCAAGAGATTGTTAACTAAAATGTTTGCTAGGCATTTAAGGTTCGTATCTATATACACGTATAAATACTTTTGGAGATAGCATTGGTTTAATTTTACATTTATACAATATGTAAGTGTTAAGTAAAGAATGATGAACAAAAATAAAAGATCATTCGCATTTCGCAGGGTCTAGGGGATAAGTATTCTTTCTCTTGTCGATGTTTTTTTTTCTAATTACCTTTTCTTATTAAGGGTAATTATTAACATTAATTAAAACATGTCAGTTATTATTCTATTATCACATTTATTTATCTCAGTAATAAATAGTTAACATAACCTCACAATTGTATGTTTAGTGGTGGTAGTACTGGTGTACGGGGAGGGCGGCCTTGACGACAACGGGGGCGTGAGTGGGGGCGGTGTTATGCACGACGGCGTTGAAGCCGCTGTGAGCGTCCGCGGTGTACTCCACGGTCCTAATGGAGCCGTCGGCCTCGTGCAGCGAGTAGGAGCCGTGCACGGCGTCGCCGTCGCGGCTCTCGCTCTGGGACTTGTTGTCGCCGGTGTGCGCGTCAGCGACCGAGTAAGAGAAATCGTATTTGGGGTGAGCGTATTCCTCCACCTGGTGAGCGACGGGGGCGGCGTAGTGCGCTACGGGGGCGGCGCGGTACACGGGGGCGGCAGCGTGGTAAGTGATGGGGGCGGGAGCGGCGTGGGTCTGGTAGGCGACGGGAGCGGCGTGGGTCTGGTAGGCGACGGGAGCGGCGTGGGTCTGGTAGGCGACGGGAGCGGCGTGGGTCTGGTAGGCGACGGGAGCGGCGTGGTAGGCGACGGGGGCGGCGACGGCCAGCTTGGCGCCGTGGGACTCGTCGTGGCGGACGATGCTCTGCGAGGAGACCGCACCGGCGGACGAGTAGTGGGCGGGCGCCTGCAGGAGGCCGGCCTGGGCCACAGCCGCGAAGGCGCACAGGGCTACGATCTGGAAAATAATACAAAGTAGTAAGAACAAGGTTTTCATCACTTCAATCTTAATATTTTGATAGTCATTGTAGGAGATGACAACTCACTTTGGAGAACATATTATTGATTGTTTGATCTGAATGTGAATGATGTCAGCTCCGAGGGAGGTATAGTTTATATACCTTATTATTGCTAGAGTGATAACTCGAGTACGGGGAGTGGAAGTTGTCAAACTGGCTGACTAACTGCGACCTTGCGCCGTGTCGCTGCGACCGGTGCTTTGATTGTAAATGAAAGTGTTTAAGTATTCCTATTAATTAGCCTCTGCAGTTTGCTGCCGATAACTTAAATATTTAAAAAAATCTTTTTGTACTGATTGACTGGGTACAATGCACATCTTTGAGATTAATTTATTTCATACTGATTATAGCAACTAATAAATTAATCATCAAAAATATTCCTGAATCGGTATTGCAACTGTAGTTAATAATTAAAGTTAAACTGTATTATTCTCACAATGCCTGTTTAATAGTAATTACTATACATTTGATGTTTTTTTCTATTTCTACTTTTTACTTTGAATGGCAGATAAATAAAGATTTTGCTTATAAGTGAATTTTCAAATTAAAAATTAAATATAAACAAAAAACTCTTTTTTAGAGAGTCGAGTAAAAATCGTACGATATTTTCAAAAAGTCATCGTTATAATTATGACGTCAGTCAATTTCGAATATTGGAACATGAACTACTTCACTGAATCCAGGATATAGGATGTGATGTTACTTAAGGCAACTGTTTGCTTGGCCTTTCATTACGTATGAAATGTTTGATACTAGAGGTTTGCGTACACTGGATTATCCTGATTCAACCTATCGGACCTAATCCCAGGTTTTTCTCCCAATCCATTGTATTTGTATATGCTTATTATCTATCTGAATATACATATATGTATACTATACTCAAAAAATCTAAATTATTGTCGTTTTGTTTTACGGATTACTAGGTATCATGGTACTGATGTAAAACATTATCGAGAAAACGTATAAAATATTGTCATCGATATGTATTTCTGTAATATAGATAAAATATCTCAATACGTTCAATGTTTAATTTAAAAAAATATAACATATAACAGCCTCCGTGGTCTAGTGGTTTGAGCGCTCGGCTCACGATCCAGAGGTTCCGGGTTCGATTCCCGGTGGGGATATCTCACAAAAATCACTTTGTGAGACTGTCCTCAGTTTGGTTAGGGCATTGCAGGCTGAATCACCTGATTGCCCGAAAAGTAAGATGATTCCGTGCTTCGGAGGGCACGTTAAGCCGTCGGTCCCGGTTACTTTCTACGAATAGTAGTCGTTACATGAGCCATGTCAGAGGCCTTTGGCGGCTCAATAACTCTGACACCAGGATTGGTCAGGTTGACCATCCACTCGATTAGAAGATTTTAAAAAATAGGTCAAAATTGAAATCATTTGAAAAAGTAAATCCCTCATATGTACTTGTAGTTAAAACTTCATTGACCAGCGTAATTCATGCGATTGACATGTCCTGTTTCAAGGTCGTCGAAAGCTTTTACTTTTACAACAGATCAGTGAACATGTAATACGTATTAGTATAAAAACTTGAGCAACTGTATGTCATATATCAACAGGTCTTTGATCGATTAACACTTTAAACATGTTCTCCAAAGTAAGTATTATAATGGTTTAATTATGTGAAACTAATAATCCACTTCATTATTATTCACTGTACTGATATCTTCAGTGAGATGAGAGGCCTTTGCCCAGCACTGGGACATTACAGGCTAATTTTTATTTTTTAATTATGTGAATATATCAATTAACAGGGATTGCCTAAGTATCGTGTTTTAACCTAATATTCTTGTGTTTGCAGATCGTAGCCCTGTGCGCCTTCGCGGCTGTGGCCCAGGCCGGTCTCCTGCAGGCGCCCGCCCACTACTCGTCCGCCGGCGCGGTCTCCTCGCAGAGCATCGTCCGCCACGACGAGTCCCACGGCGCCAAGCTGGCCGTCGCCACCCCCGTCGCCTACCACGCCGCTCCCGTCGCCTACCAGACCCACGCCGCTCCCGTCGCCTACCAGACCCACGCCGCTCCCGCCCCCATCACTTACCACGCTGCCGCCCCCGTGTACCGCGCAGCCCCCGTAGCGCACTACGCCGCCCCCGTCGCTCACCAGGTGGAGGAATACGCTCACCCCAAATACGATTTCTCTTACTCGGTCGCTGACGCGCACACCGGCGACAACAAATCCCAGAGCGAGAGCCGCGACGGCGACGCCGTGCACGGCTCCTACTCGCTGCACGAGGCCGACGGCTCCATCAGGACCGTGGAGTACACCGCGGACGCTCACAGCGGCTTCAACGCCGTCGTACACAATACCGCCCCCACTCACGCCCCCGTTGTCGTCAAGGCCGCCCTCCCCGTACACCAGTACTACCTCCACTAAGGAGGACCGAAGACATAACTTATTCTTAAAATAATTGTTGATTATTTATACTTCAAATAAAAAGACATCATAAAAGTGATGTTAAGATACTTTGAACTTTTAATTTAACAACAATAAGCAATCATTCGTCGCTTACTATTCGTGTAGTAACGTTGAAGGCATTGGCAGTGGCCTTCTGGGTTTAGGAAATGGGCATGTCTTCGATCAAAGAGTTATAGAAAACAACATAGCAGCACCTCGCGGTTTTTTCTGCTTTGGACCCGTTCCTGTTGGATTTTATAATGTATCAATAAACTTTCTTTTTAGATCTCTTCCGGAAGAAAAGCGTAAATAGGGGAGCAGTTTAGAATGTTTTTATCTGGAGAGTGATATTACCTATGGTTAAGATAGCAATCTGAACTCAGCCGCAGACCAAAAACTGCAGATGCCTCCCGAAAATCGTTGGTGTGGCGACTGCTTACAAACCACTAAACCAACGGGCTTGTCAACCGGCGATGACATGGTTCCTAAGAAAAGGTCTTCGCATTTCTCGTAGTTTCAGACTTGCCCATTTTTCATCATCGGTTCATCGGTTTAAAACGGTCACCTTATAAGCCTGGCCGCATACGTGCGGAATCCGAATTCGTTTTCCGAATTCGTTTTCCGTATGCGGAATTCCGTGGACCTAGCGCAGACGTTCGTTTTTTTGCATTAGGATTTGTAAACTGCCAGTACGTTCAGTGGGGAATTGGTTTGATTTGTTTTTAATTCCGCACGGAAATTTCCGAATGTGTGCGCCGGCACAAACAAAACGTATTCGTTTTCCGCATTCGTTTTCCGCATGCGGAATTCCGTGGAACTAGCGCAGACGTTCGTTTTTTTTGCATTAGGAATTGTAAACTGCCAGTACGTTTAGTGGGGACTTTTTTAAATTCCGTACGGAAATTTCCGAATGTGTGCGCCGGCACAAACAAAACGTATTCGTTTTCCGCATTCGTTTTCCGCATGCGGAATTCCGTGGAACTAGCGCAGACGTTCGTTTTTTTGCATTAGGAATTGTAAACTGCCAGTACGTTTAGTGGGGACTTTTTTTAAATTCCGTACGGAAATTTCCGAACGTATGCGACCGTACATAGCAAATGTATGGATATGCTGCGTTCCGCATGACGTCATTAGGTTTTTTCGAGTAGGTTTCTCCGTACGCGCCGGCTTGCAAACGAAACGTACGTGCGGAACTTATTCCGTTCGAAAAAAAAAACGAACGTGTGCGTCAAATAATGTATTTTCTACTGATTCCATGCATTCAGATGTCCGAATGCGGAAAACGAATGCGGAAAACGAATTCGGATTCCGCACGTATGCGGCCAGGCTAACGCGCCGGCTTGCAAACGAAACGTACGTGCGGAACTTATTCCGTTCGAAAAAAAAACGAACGTGTGCGTCAAATAATGTATTTTCTACTGATTCCATGCATTCAGATGTCCGAATGCGGAAAACGAACGCGGAAAACGAATTCGGATTCCGCACGTATGCGGCCAGGCTAAAACGAAATCATGTTAGTAATGTCGTGGCCATATCGTAGATTTGCCCACAGGACGCTTGATAATTTCATGAAATTCTTCAATGTTTATTGGCAACATCAGGACAGATCAATGATAGGAAATCGTTGGTCAATTATGGTCAATTAAACAATCAATTGAGTCAAAAAATATTCGGCCAAGTGCTGTGTGCTAGTGGTACGTCTGCCAAAACTGAGGTCGCGGGTTCAATTCCTAGGTCGAGTGAAAACACGTTTCCTACTTTTCAAACATGGCTCGGGTTTGAGATCACTAACCTGCATTAGGCAAGCGTGGTATGGCAGATTACGCCTATATCTCCTCGCTGTACTGACATATCTCGATAGATCTTTATAATCGAATCAATAAGTGTACCACCTATATAATATGTAAAATGAGCACGAACTTAAAATCAAACATAAAACATATCTGCAGACTTTGTCTTATTGTAAAACGGAAATTATTCTCTCTTCCTTAAAATAAAATAAGTATTTATAGTTAACTCGCATACAACTATATTTTTAAATACAACTATTATTGTTTTCATGTGTTAAATTTTAAAATTAGTGTATCAATTTAGTTCTCATTTTTCCATAATATTATGTGTTTGAATCATAAAACACTCGTCCCAAGCTTTTTACTCTGAATTGAATCATTGTGTTAATAACTTAAATTTTATTATAATTTTGATTTGAGGTGAAAATTTTTTTTCTAGTTTTTAGTTCAATTTGCAAAAAGCGTGTTTTTTAGTTTTTTTAAACTATAATTTGATTTTTTATTTTTTAGTAAGCATAACATTATATGCAACTTTTCATCCCGTAATTCCCACGGGAACAGGCCCATCACGGGAAAACCACGGGACGCTGTTAGTGTCTAGTACCATTTAGTAAAATAAAACAGATATCCGAGCGCCCGTTGATGTCTTTTATATGAAGTAATAATTTATTTGTAAATCTGGCAAATCCATTAAGGATAATGGAAAACTGTTATTAAATTATTGCATTGTCATCGGTCCTTGATACGTATGCAAAGTTTAAATTAATCAGACTTCTGGAAATTGGTGAAAATGATGTTCAAAGATTCCATTACATACGTACATACAGGCCGAGCTAATATAAAAGCGTGTTAAAAAAAAACACTATCCTAAATTGCTGTTACATCGTGATTTCCATTTTATAATCCTCAATTTTGACACCATTTTTTTATTTCCGTACGGTAAACGGTACGGTGTAAACAAGGGTATGTTTACGATACGGCCAATCGTAGTCGACAAAATCGTGAATCGTTCACGATTTCATGATCTGATCAAAAAATTGCGGCATTTCATGATATGGCTAATTAAGTACAGTTCTTGATGTGGGCAAACCTACCCATATAGCCACGATACACTACATAAAACCAAAAAAGCTCAAGTTGCAATGGCTGGACCAATCTTTATGTTTTTTTTTGTTTATCTTCCTTCGGAATAGATTAAAGAATTAGGGATCTGTTATTGTGCATATTCAACAATCAGTAATCCACTGTTAGTGAGAACGAACTTCGCCGGGTCAAGTGATTACTAAATGTTTTCATTTCAGGAATTAAATTAAATGTTTGAGTATGTTTAAATATCTATTTTAATGTATTTACAATATCCTAAAATAAATAAATCATTTTCATTAACTTGGTTAACAATGAGTCATTTGTTTAGTGGTGGTAGTATTGAGGGATGGCAGCCTTGACGAGGACGGGGGCGTGAGTGGGGGCGGTGTTGTGCACGACGGCGTTGAAGCCGCTGTGAGCGTCCGCGGTGTATTCCACGGTCCTGATGGAGCCGTCGGCCTCGTGCAGCGAGTAGGAGCCGTGCACGGCGTCGCCGTCGCGGCTCTCGCTCTGGGACTTGTTGTCGCCGGTGTGCGCGTCAGCGACCGAGTAAGAGAAATCGTATTTGGGGTGAGCGTATTCCTCCACCTGGTGAGCGACGGGGGCGGAGTAGTGCGCTACGGGGGTGGCGCGGTACACGGGGGCGGCAGCGTGGTAAGTGATGGGGGCGGGAGCGGCGTGGGTCTGGTAGGCGACGGGAGCGGCGTGGGTCTGGTAGGCGACGGGAGCGGCGTGGGTCTGGTAGGCGACGGGAGCGGCGTGGGTCTGGTAGGCGACGGGAGCGGCGTGGTAGGCGACGGGGGCGGCGACGGCCAGCTTGGCGCCGTGGGACTCGTCGTGGCGGACGATGCTCTGCGAGGAGACCGCGCCGGCGGACGAGTAATGGGCGGGCGCCTGCAGGAGGCCAGCCTGGGCCACAGCCGCGAAGGCGCACAGAGCTACGATCTGGAAACACAAGACAATATCGATATTACAAGGTATTCTTTACTCCACTCTTTATTATGTTGATAGTAATTATAAGAGATGTCAACTCACTTTGGAGAACATATTGATTGTTTGATCTGAATGTGAATGATGTCAGCTCCGAGGGAGGTATAGTTTATATACCTTATTATTGCTAGAGTGATAACTCGAGTACGGGGAGTGGAAGTTGTCAAACTGGCTGACTGTAACTGCGACCTTGCCTCGAGTCGCTGCGGCCGATTGTAATGAATGTAGGTGAACTTATTAGCCTTTGAACTTTCTACAATCATTTTAATATCAATAATTTTTAAAGTCCTTTTATAATATGATAAAATCTGATCTTGACATGATTACATACAAGCGAAAGAACTGTATATTTGCTGTTTCAGTTACTGGATATAAAATATAATTTTTAACAATACATACATATATTTAACAGTGCGTGTACCAAATTGTAATTTTAAAGCTGTTAAAATAAAAAAAATAATTGGGAACAAACATTTAATTTGACATGAGCCTACAGACAAGCAACTTTCATATCACTAATTGCTGTGTTGGGTTAAAATACTTACTAATTAAAATACTATATTTTTTTTATTCAAACAGGAACTATATGCTACAACTAGCCGCGCCCCACGGTGTTACCAACATTATACCCGTTTCCGCAGGAATTTCGGAATAAAAAGTATCCCATATGCTATTTTGATGTACATACATATAACCAATATAACTAAAGTTTCATCCAACAAACATACTTACATCCATACATTCATCCACCCTCACAAACTTTCGCATCACTACATAGTATAAAATAAAGTCGTCTCTGTTTCGTGTCTGTTTGTCTGTTTGTCTGTATGCTTAAATCTTTAAAAATACGCAACGGATTTCTATGCGGTTTTTTGTAATAGGTAGAGTGATTCAAGAGGAAGGTTTTTATGTAAAAAAATTCCCGAAATTCCCACGGGAACGGGCACAACGCGGGTAAAACCGCGTGGCGCTGCTAGTTTATAATATTAGTAGGATAGGATTATCAGGAATGCTGTGACTCTAGGTACTGGTCCAAGGTATCGTTTCATTTCACTTAAAGTTTCATGTGATCCTAGCGTCATTTGATTCACGGGGTTATCTGACCCTGTATGCCACCGAAACCAAAATGTCAACTGATTCAGAGCGTCATCTGACCCACAGAAGAGCGAATTGCTAAGTGTGACATTTGTATTTCGTGATCTGACTCATAGTATTAAACCTGTACCATACATGCTGAATCTTGATCTTAATGAAGAAACTGAATTTCACATTGAGTTATATGTATGGAATTTCAGGACCTTTGCTTCACACGTCTGAAAAATCAGATTTAAAGAAATCACAGCCATTCTTATAGAAAAAAATAAAATCGGAAAAATGAAAATGCGTGTTGTACTCGGAATATTTCTTGCAATTCTATGAGTTCTGATCGAAATTCAGTATGTGTGGTGCTGGCCTCAGAGAGAGCTTTCCATAGAATTACCTTGCAATCCTCCTTTTGGTATCCACCAATACTATTAAATTTAGTATAGCAAATTAACAATAACACATCAATTCATTTAGCGAATATTTTACATGTCATTTTTACTGCCGAATTAATTATTTTTATTTTTATTTGTTTTTGTGGAAGTTGTATTTGCCTGTAATGTCCCACTGCTGGGCCAAGGCCCCTCTCAACTCTCCATGCCTAGTCCTCCTCACCGTGAGGAGGATTAGGCATAATCACCACGCTGGCCAAATGTGGAAGTTGTGGGTATACATATTAAAGGGATATGAGCTACAGAACTTTAGACTTTATTCAAATAGACCTGTCTTTTGTCAATTACATATTCCTATTAAGTATTTGTGTATGTATAAGTAGTAGAATCAGTTAGTTAGATTCCATAATACAAGCCTAGAGCTTAGTTTGGGTCGAATTAACCGTGTATGAATTTGGCCGGGTAATATATTAATATTATTATTATTTTTTATATTTAATTTCCTTCAATATTATGTTTTACTAATATGTGTTCAGTAATGCGTCCTTGCAGGTGTTATCCATTACATTAAAATTCATTAAAAATCTCTACAAATGGCCTCTGCTTGTATCTCTATCCCCTCACATTTTACTCAAATAACAAGCCTTATTACAGTGGTTTTTTTCTGAAATCGATAAGTATGGACAAGTCTGAAACCACAAGTTTGGTTTCGGGTTATCTAGGCCTATTAAATAAATAATGGGAAAATTAGTCGTACTTGTAACTTGTTATGATTTGCTAATTAACTTAATACAGGCGTTATCGCTCAAGCGGGTTAAAATAAAGTATCGGATAGGTTTCATGCATAGATTTATTACTACAATAAATAATACTTAACAATTTGTTAATATAACTATCATGTTTGAAATATTATATTTAATGGTGGTAGTACTGAGGGATAGCGGCCTTGACGAGGACGGGGGCGTGAGTAGGGGCGGTGTTGTGCACGACGGCGTTGAAGCCGCTGTGATCGTCCGCAGAGTACTGCACGGTCCTGATGGAGCCGTCGGCCTCGTGCAGCGAGTAGGAGCCGTGCACGGCGTCGCCGTCGCGGCTCTCGCTCTGGGACTTGTTGTCGCCGGTGTGCGCGTCAGCGACCGAGTAAGAGAACTCGTATTTGGGGTGAGCGTATTCCTCCACCTGGTGAGAGACGGGGGCGGCGTATTGCGCTATGGAGGCGGCGCTGTACACGGGGGCTGGGGCAGCGTGGTAGAAGGGGGTGGGAGCGGCGTGACGCAGGATGCTCTGGGAAGAGACAGAGTGAGCGGGAGAGTAGTGGACGGCGGGGGCGGCGTGGTAGGCGACGGGGGCGGCGACGGCTAGCTTGGCGACGGGAGCGGCGGCGAGCCTGGCGCCATGGGAGTCGTCGTGGCGGATGATACTCTGCGAAGATACCGCGGTGGCGGACGAGTAGTGGCCGCTCGACGGCAGGAGTCCAGCTCGGGCCACCGCTGCGAGCGCGCACAGGGCTAGAATCTAGAAACAAACCAATCAACTTATTAGTTTCATAACAAGCAATCTTAATTTACGCAGAAGCTTTGGTTTTAGAAAAATTGCCTTTGTTTGCCTTTCACGATGAAATGTTTTTTTTAAATTTAATTTTAAACTTACTTTAGAGAACATTGTTTTTTGATGGTAATCGATCAGAAACCTATTGATATCAGACGTAAAATCGATTGAATATTTATATTAATTCGTGATGTAAGCTCATTGATAACTTGTATTGATAAGAGCTTCCAATGACCTTGTGTTTTGAACGAAAGATTGTGATCGTGTGAGGCAATGTGCAGTAATTAGTAATAAATGTTATTCTTAAAAGCATAGGAATAGTTAGTTCTTGTTAAAGTTAATTAATTGTGTGGTTTAAAAAAATATTTGGACCATAAATTGACTGATTAATCTTGAGCCTTTTTTTGATGAATGCAAGTGAAAGTTTTAAATATAATTAGGTTTTAGTTATCTATAAATATAAAGATCAATGCCACTTTTCGTTGCAATTTTATAACTCAAGAAACCAAATGTTAAGGCTTTGTTCGGACTATTTAGTAGGTTTATGTGAAGTTCGAACAGGCACAACGCGGGTGGAACCGCAGGGTGCGGCTCATTATATATAAGAAGGAAGGATTTCTAGGGACACGTTCTATTTTGACCCAACTCCTAAATGGAGTGGCTCTCAGACCTTCAAAATCTTTTTTGTGTTAAAACTAAGAAAAAGAATTGACCAATTGACATGATTCAAAACGATCAGGTTTATTGTCTTGTTGGCCCCACGCATAATAATAATATATATATAATTAGTTTAGTATTTTCCAGGCAACTCTGAACCTTTAAGGGGGGGGGGGGGGGTAATTAAGCAGATATTTTCATATCATTCAACACTTTTTGCTCCGCCGGTTAAATAAACAAAATGAAAAGAAGACACATAAAAAAAACTGACAAACGAATTTATTGAAGTCGGTATATTTAAAATTTGGACTTGAAAACTTGTAACGCCAAACTCCAATTTAAACGCAAAGGTTAATTTTATTGTTCAAAGGCTTTGCAGTCGGTGCATTATTATTAGTATCCGTGTTGCGTTTGTTAGTAGTTAAGATGTAAGAGTTTTTAAAATAAGCCAAGCATACATAGGTTTAATTCAGTTCAGAGGTTAAGTAGTTCAGCTACTTTCCTTTTACTCCGAGAATGCAGTGATTCGTGGAAGTGACACGCCCGCAAGGTCGCAGTCACATTCAGCCAGTTTGACAACTTCCACTCCCCGTACTCGAGTTATCACTGTTACAATAATAAGGTATATAAACTATACCTCCCTCGGAGCTGACATCATTCACATTCAGATCAAACAACCAATATGTTCTCCAAAGTGAGTTGACATTTCCAATGATTATATTGTTATGAATGAGATGATGAATACCTTGTACTAACGAATTTGTGTTTATTTCCAGATCGTAGCTCTGTGCGCCTTCGCGGCTGTGGCCCAGGCCGGTCTCCTGCAGGCGCCCGCCCACTACTCGTCCGCCGGCGCGGTCTCCTCGCAGAGCATCGTCCGCCACGACGAGTCCCACGGCGCCAAGCTGGCCGTCGCCGCCCCCGTCGCCTACCACGCCGCTCCCGTCGCCTACCAGACCCACGCCGCTCCCGTCGCCTACCAGACCCACGCCGCTCCCATCGCCTACCAGACCCACGCCGCTCCCGCCCCCATCACTTACCACGCTGCCGCCCCCGTGTACCGCGCCGCCCCCGTAGCGCACTACGCCACCCCCGTAGCGCACTACGCCACCCCCGTCGCTCACCAGGTGGAGGAATACGCTCACCCCAAATACGATTTCTCTTACTCGGTCGCTGACGCGCACACCGGCGACAACAAGTCCCAGAGCGAGAGCCGCGACGGCGACGCCGTGCACGGCTCCTACTCGCTGCACGAGGCCGACGGCTCCATCAGGACCGTGGAATACACCGCGGACGATCACAGTGGCTTCAACGCCGTCGTGCACAACACCGCCCCCACTCACGCCCCCGTCCTCGTCAAGGCTGCCATCCCTCAATACTACCACCACTAAATAAACAACGTGTTGTAAACTAAGTTGATAGAAATGATTTATTTATGTTAGGATATTGTAAATAAATACTCAATTTAACCAAGAATATTTCCTTTCATTATTGCAATAGAAATATTTTAGTCCAAGGCAAATTTCCAGACAATCTTTAGCCGACATATTCAACCCGGTCAAGACTTACTATTTTGGTCGGCAAAACTATCTAGTTATTACAATTATTCAGTAGACATACAAAAAGTCTATGATTAATAAAAATATTTTGTATCCGCTCCTTAATGGTTTTCAGACGAAAAAACACCGTTTATACTGAAGTCCACACGCGATCTTAATTATTTAACTGACTTCAGTAACTGAAGGAGGAGGTTATTACTCGACGCACATATACGTATATTGTACAATCTATTTCTTCAAGTCCGCCGTAAAGTAAAGTATGGCCGATTTTCTAACTGAACAAAATTGTGCTGTGATTTTATTATATTCGTATCTCATACAATATTTAACCCCAACAAGTTATAAGAACTTAAAAGTACAATTGCTAAAAACCACATAATTCCTGACTCCATCAAATCTCATACCAAAACTTATAATAACCATATTATTTGTACAAACATCGGTTATTAGCAACAGTTATTAAAATTGATGATTTTGTAATTATTTTGTTAAAAACCTGTACATATCTTCAAATAAATATAAACAATGATTGGGCTCTACATACCCTGGTCTGATTTATTTGATATGCTAGTTCGCGAAGTTGTAGATTAAACACTGATAATTGATTAGTTCTTTAGTTATTATGTTTCATCAGTGATGGAGATCTTGGACTGAATCCACTCACAGACTTCACGACGTTTTATAACCCACTATCAGCACCCCCTGGTTTTACCCAAGTTGTGCCCGTTTCTGTGAGAATTTCGGGATGAAAAATATATAATACCTTCCCGTTGAATGTACGAATAAGCTATCTATTACAAAAGGAATAATTCAAATTGGATTGGTATTATCTGAGATAAACGCGTCAAACAAACAAAAAAAAAAGCTCGACAGCTTTATTATTTACTAGCTGTGCCCCGCGGTTTCACCCGCAGCGCCCCCGTTCCCGTGGGAATTTTGAGATTTTTATTCCTTATTTTTCTTATATAAAAACCTTGTCCTGACAATAAGGAATACATTAAAATAAGAATCATCCAATTTGGTGTAGTCGTTCTGAAGTTATGCGCTTACCAACACATTTTGCGATTCATTTTTATATTAAAGATGTGAATGACGAAAAGGCGATCAGATGCGTAAAAGTCAAATGATCAATCTTTTTTTTGTGTTTTTTAGTTTCTTTAGGTGTCGCATCGCGTCCCGTCCCATCCCGTCCCGTCACATCGCTTCACGTCGGGTCAACGTCACGTATGACATCGGTAAAGTGTAGAGTCAACTAAGGCTTTAGTTACCCCCTTATTTGGCTGTAAACAGTTCATTGAAGTTTGTCGTGGAAACTGATCAATCAAGTCTTCAATTTTGCTCTGAAACGTTATTTTCATTGCCGTAAAATTGATTCATAAATGATAGAGAACGGTTTCGCGTTAAAAATACTTTGATATTGCATTGGCATTGACTACATTCTTCGAATCATTAAAAAATATCTCTTGTCCCCAAATATGACAATAATATTGCCCAAAATGTTTTCTTTGCTTCTCTTCTGGACGTGTCAGAATGAAACATTTTGTATAAAAGAGTTTTCCGAAGAATAATTTTATGAGATACCATTTTAAAGAGTTCCTGAAACACTAAAATTTTATAGGAAAGCGTAAAATCGTAGTGCTGCTAAGATGTTTTCAATAATTCGTTGATTGCTCTTATAAGATCAATCTGTGTATTAACAGCAATCTGTGTATTAACAGCTTACAATTCAAATCCACTTACTATTAAATGGCATCAATGCACATGCATTGTTGCTAGAATAATAGATAAAATACTTTTACATCTCTTACTTGATGTTATTTTTATTTGGCGTATAAATTATCAACAATTATTTTGGCAATAAGATTTTCAGTCAGCCTTAGTGGTGATAGTATTGAGGGATGGCAGCCTTGACGATGACGGGGCCGTGAGTGGGGGCGGTGTTGTGCACGACGGCGTTGAAGCCGCTGTGAGCGTCCGCGGTGTACTCCACGGTCCTGATGGAGCCGTCGGCCTCGTGCAGCGAGTAGGAGCCGTGCACGGCGTCGCCGTCGCGGCTCTCGCTCTGGGACTTGTTGTCGCCGGTGTGCGCGTCAGCGACCGAGTAAGAGAAATCATATTGGGGGTGAGCGTATTCCTCCACCTGGTGAGCGACGGGGGCGGCGTAGTGCGCTACGGGGGCGGCGCGGTACACGGGGGCGGCAGCGTGGTAAGTGATGGGGGCGGGAGCGGCGTGGGTCTGGTAGGCGACGGGAGCGGCGTGGTAGGCGACGGGGGCGGCGACGGCCAGCTTGGCGCCGTGGGACTCGTCGTGGCGGACGATGCTCTGCGAGGAGACCGCGCCGGTGGACGAGTAGTGGGCGGGCGCCTGCAGGAGACCGGCCTGAGCCACAGCCGCGAAGGCGCACAAGGCTACGATCTGGAAACACAATAATAATAGGTAAAAAATATTCCGAGGCCAATTCTGATAATCTAAAATTCACATTATTGAACTATTCCAATACATACTTTGGAGAACATGTTTAATGTGTTATTTGACCAAAGTTTTGATGATGTCTGACATACAGTTGCTAAAGTTTATATACTTATCCGACTTACAAGTCCGCCGATACAAATCTGAAGTGAAAACTTTCGACAACCTTGAGTCATGTCCATAGTAGTCGTATCAATGTGAATGAAACAAAGCATGATCATTAGTTTTAAACTGTTTAAATATTTTTTTTATTTCCAGCATGGGTAGAGGGTGTGATTTGTCTCCTAGAAAATCTGAGATAGAAACACCTCTCCAGCACACAACTCATTCTTAAAGGAAGATAGCAGAAATAGGTGGTTTCTAAATCAGCAGTTAATACTCGTAAAATATAAATAATAATACTAATTTCACATTTTACGAACACATTTTTGTGACTGACCCTAATAATTTGGCAACCCACTGTACATTTATTTGGCGTGTGGCCAAACCACCTGCCAAGCAAATGTAGTTTACTGTTCTCCAGAATACTTCAAATACAGCCAATTTAATTACATAATTATTTTCTAAGTGTAAGCTAACATTCCATATTTTCAGTTGACACTCGATTACAAATACATGTCTGTTCTCTGGGATCGTACAGGATACGTATAATTTAAAATATTGGTATCGATATCAAAAGAACAGCTGTTGCAATGTACGCGCACCTTTAGTAGCTTCACTAACCTCTTGTTAGTGAAGCTACTAAAGGTGCGCGTACACACGAACACCACGGTGTTAGATAGTTATAATTAAAGACTGCGTGTTACATGTGATTCCCATAGCACTTTTAGGAGCCAATTTTTATTTATCGTCATTTGGATAAAATTGAAGTCATTACACTAAACAATATAAACAGTAGAATACTTAACTTATTTACATAGATAAGCAGACAGTTCAGAGGCTAAAAAGTTCACATTATTTGGACAGAATGAGAGCACCGGTCGCAGCGACACGGCGCAAGGTCGCAGTTAGTCAGCCAGTTTGACAACTTCCACTCCCCGTACTCGAGTTATCACTCTAGCAATAATAAGGTATATAAACTATACCTCTCTCGGATCTGACATCATTCACATTCAGATCAAACAATCAATATGTTCTCCAAAGTGAGTTGTCATCTCCTGCAATGACTATCAAAATATTAAGATTGAAGTGATGAATACCTTGTTCTTACTACTTTGTATTATTTTTCAGATCGTAGCTCTGTGCGCCTTCGCGGCTGTGGCCCAGGCTGGCCTCCTGCAGGCGCCCGCCCACTACTCGTCCGCCGGCGCGGTCTCCTCGCAGAGCATCGTCCGCCACGACGAGTCCCACGGCGCCAAGCTGGCCGTCGCCGCCCCCGTCGCCTACCACGCCGCTCCCGTCGCCTACCAGACCCACGCCGCTCCCGTCGCCTACCAGACCCACGCCGCTCCCGTCGCCTACCAGACCCACGCCGCCCCCGCCCCCATCACCTACCACGCCGCCGCCCCCGTAGCCCACTACGCCGCCGCCCCCGTGGCCCACTACGCCGCCCCCGTCGCCAAGGTGCTCGCTCACGCCGAGGAATACGTAAGTATCCGTCGCCGCGCCAGTGACCGTCAGTGAGTGGTGCCGCTGTGCGCTGGATTCGGTCCTAACAGGCCGCGTGTTGGTTGCAGGCTCACCCCAAGTACGAGTACTCGTACTCCGTGGCCGACGGACACACCGGCGACAACAAGTCCCAGAGCGAGAGCCGCGACGGCGACGCCGTGCACGGCGAGTACTCGCTGGTGGAGGCCGACGGCTCCGTGCGCAAGGTGCAGTACACCGCTGACGACCACTCCGGCTTCAACGCCGTCGTGAGCCACTCCGCGCCCGCCCACCACGCCGCCGCCCCCGTCGTCGTCAAGGCCGCCGTCCCCCAGTACTACCACCACTAAACAATGAACTGATTCTGAATGATTGTTAACTATTTATTATAGACATACCTAAATACATGTGATAATTGATAACTTACTTGTTGTATTCTTTACGAATGTTATAACTGGTACCCCAGTCCACCATTCAATCATCAGACTCCCTTGTGCTCAAAGTAAAAAAAATAACCAGTTTTGGCTCTTTGAACTTATTATCTATTTATAAGATAATCAGCAGAGATGCATGAGCATGAAATCCTGCTTGTTATTTTCTAAGGGTGCGTCCACATCTGACGAATATGCCGCGAATGCGCAGGTCGCGAACCGTTTGTGAGCTGCCCGCGAGCTGCGCGCGTGCATTTTTGTTCGTGCGCCGCTCTTGCGCCGCTCGCGCGCAGTTCGCTCGCAACCTAAGCGCCGTATGCGATCAGCGCGCGGGCGGCGCGCTAGCGGCTCGCGTCTGCCTAAAGTACTGAGCCAATAAGCGCAATTGTAAGCGCGATAATTGAGCGCGCGCAGATCGCGGGCCGCGCGCGCGCCTTTTACGAGCCTTGCATGAGTTGCACTAAAGAGGTGCACCAAACCATTGCCGTGACTGCACGCGCGCGGCTTGCGGGCAGCTCGCACATGGCTGGCGAGCTGCACATTCGCGGCGCATTCGCCAGATGTGGACGCACCCTTACATACTCGTAAGATTTATAACACAATTTAAATACTCCAAAATATAGATTAATACAAATGTCATTAACAGATCGTGTTGCAGTTGCAGGAATTTGACTCCAGACATCCTTTTATTCCTCCAAACATCTTTAAGGAACGATTGATATTTACCTTCACTGATCAAAGTTGCCTCCGTGGGAATCTTGATATGGAATTGAATACACCAATTAAAGATTTCCCGGTTCGCGCTAACCTGGACTAAACAGCAGCAATCTTATATTCATATTCCGTTTAAAATTAATGACCATCTCCGCGCACCTTAAAACTGCTCAAGTTTCGGCGGGCATACATTACATTTTCAAATGTATATAACGAAGGAACGGTAAGAATTCGACTAGATTTAAAACGTTTTCTTTGTGACTCACGTGACCTCAGATTGCTGTCTTCGGAATCTTGTTGATGTGAGCTGTACGTAACTGCTGTCTTTGCGTGAGCATTCATTATTAATTAATTAAAATCTTAATTATTGTTATCGCCGGATATGAGACTCAAATGAAGAAATTTATTGTTGTAATGAAATAGAATATTATAATACAGTTATAATTCCACGGCGATGAATTTGTAAACAAACTGGGACATAAGGTGATGAAAAAGAAAAATAACAATTAGTCGAAAAATATACGTATATGTTACATACTTGCACTTATTACATTCAATGATTTTACAAAAATATATCCCATATCTTATGGGCTTCTTCAAAGTATTTCCGATAGGAGGACTCGTACAACATCATGAGATCCAGCATAATTTAACACAATGGTTATTCTAACTTCAAGTGCATAGAAAATTATATAGTTTCCGAAATGTTAATAATTAAAAGTAATTACGTTTGAGATCCTGTATAGGATATAAGACAGTAATTTTGTAGGGATTTTCGACTTTCTTAAGAAATCCCTGACTGACCCGACGATGGTTGAACTTTAAATTGACAATAGATTTTATATTAGCAAATGGCTGATTTTCTGTCTCGTGCTTACCATAAACTCGTCTTATATTCAAATGTATGGTTGGAGTTTTTGGTCGTATAGGGTAATGGGCCATAATTTTCTCTTTACCCTCAGGAGTTGCTTTCGACTCAATTTTCGGACTGAAATCATACAATATAAACCAGACTTTTAACCTACGTGGGAGGATTAATTTGACTGTGAGTGGGGAATATATTTATTGTAGGTTATGATCAGAGACTAGAGGGGCTCTAGGGGCCAGCTCGGTGTAACAAGTATTATAATGTCCCACTGCGCAAAGGCCTCTCAGCAGCGTTGTAGCTTGATGGGTTATGTATACTTATATTATATATAGGTAAAATTTGTAAGTTTGTTTGTTTGTTTGTACGTTCGAGCTAATCTCAAGTATCGCTTGTCCAATTTGAATAATTATTTTTGTAATAGATAGACCCATTCAACGGGAAGGTTATTTTTTAAAATTCTTAGGGGAACGTAGACGACGCGGCCGCGGGTGAGATCGTGGGGCGCCGCTAGTTTATAATATAATAGTAGGAAAATATTTACATGGTAGTTGATGTTTCTGGGTACCCTCCCATCACTGGCCGAGCCTCTTTGTTCGTAATCGTGTATAATGTAGGTGACTCATATCCCTCAGTAACAGGAGGCATGGTACTAGTTATCTTTTCTGTTTGAGGTTCCACAAACCTAAAATATTTGTAACCGTTTTGCTGTAAAAAAGAAAACTCGTTAAAAATATCTTTGCTAACTAAGTTTATGACTAATTGCTGTGCATCGTTATCTATAGGTTATAACAAAATTAATGTGCATGCGTATGTAACTGAATTAAAGAAGATAAATCTGAAAAGTATCCTTTTTGTTTGTCTACTAATCTCTGAAACAATGGATCTGATTTGAAAATATAATTTCATCGGAGAGGCCTTTGGCGGCTCAATAACTCTGACACCAGGATTGGTCAGGACCATCCACTCTATGAAAAAGATCGGAACTGTTAATCTTAAATTCCCCGGGTAACGGGGACAACCCAGGTAAAGTCGTGTTGCTATGTTAGTAAAATAAGTGCAAACCATCATTGTTGGATATGAGTAAGGTAATACAGTCGTTTGAGATATCTGAAACAAAGCAATTTTCTATTAAACCGAGGAGACCCTTAGAACCATCATAGAGTATTTCAGGCAGGTTTGCTGTTGAATCAATAGATATATTGGATATTTGAGATTGTTAATATTCACAAAGGTAGGTCCCAAAAAAATTGTCACAGATATGGGTTTAGGCTACTTTTGATTGACTACGTTCTTTTACTGCGTTTGATATTATGGATACCACTAGAATAACTTTGATATGCAGTGGCTATTTGTTATTTGAAACTTGGAAGGCAACGCACTGATGTGCAACTAATAAGTTAGTATGAAGTTCTTCTCAGTGGAGACACGGGTTAATTCCAGTTTTAACAAATTCGCTGCCCAGTGTGCTGCACCGAAGGCTCCGGGAAGATGGGGCATTGAACTAGTTAATAATCATTTACCTTATTAATGGAATATTTTTCTGTTACATCACTCTTCATTGAATTCTTACACCTAATTTTAGTAATTTTATTCCCATTTGGCCGCGCCGATGTCCTCACTATAGGTTTAAGATAGTCCTTCTTAACTATATTATACCCAAGAATAAAAGATCTGTAAGCTTCTTTGCGAGTGGTGTGGCTCTCACTTCCCTCGATTTTCGGTTCCAAGTGTTTGTTATTTTTTTCCTTCTGTTCTAAGCTTTCAAAGGAGTTATTTATTTCTTCGTATTCTTCTTGTCGATCAACGTTATTACTGGTGATTGGAACGCTGACCAATGGAGCGTACTGTAAGGGTCTTCGTGGAGTGATGTGGTAGCTAGAGAAGTCCACAGCAGGAGAAGTGAGTGAGGCGAAAGAAGTTATTCGATTCACTTCACTGGAACTTAAAATATCTTCGCGGATTATAGGTTCTATGTAATGCCGAGCTAAACTTCGTTCTATTTGTATTGCTGTTATGAAAAATAATATTAGCTGAAAACAATTTTTAGATGTTACGTTTTTGTAATGAGCCCCACTAGATAGATGACAATCGTTTGCGTCCTATTTACCAGACCACTAAATCGTTTCTATCTCGAACATCGATCAAGTAGTCACCACGATCAATTAGGGCCGACACTGCGTTAAGCGTGCGCCCGTCGCGGGCGGTGTCATACAAAAGTGACCCAACGCGTGCGCCCGTCGCGTGCGGTGTCATACAAAAGTGAACCGACGTGCGCACGCTTGACGCAGTGTTGACCCTAAGTGAATAAAATTATGACGTTTTGATCCCAGATTAGCTCATGCACAAGGATAAAGTTGATTGATCGAGTTCGGTTGTAACTGAGAAATTGGAGCTAACTTGTCTGATGTAAGAAATAGGCATTCTTCGTGAAAGTCACGTGGTCATAAAACAGTCTACGTTTTGATAGTAGTAAACTAAATAGAAAGTGAAACGATTGCCATTTTGTACTGGCGATCAGTTGACTATATACTTTTGTTTGCAAAGGATTAACTCCAATTTCAATGAACTGATCTACTAGGTTTCTCCGTGGCATTATTTGACACAGTTAATATAGAAAGCCCTCATCGTATAAAAAATAAGTCAAGTATTAGTCTGTAATGTCCCACCGCTGGGCAAAGGCCTCTCATCTCACTGAAGATATCAGTACAGTGAGTGGTACGTATATTCTCATTAAACCTATATAATAATAAAGGATACTTTAAAAATTAGATCATCAATAGTTAAATTCTGAATAACTTTCATAAATAATGCTGCAAGTATTCAGAAGTACCGTACAGGCATATACAGGCAGCGCTTCCTTTTTACTCGAATTCTTATGTAAACGCATGATAACTCAAAACAGTCTTAGATTTTAAAAAGTGGAAAAGGCAAATAAAAATAACAATGCTTTTATTTTCTGAGGAACCGTAAGAAAACCACATCAAAATCCTATATACATTAATTTAAAAAAAACGAATCGTTGAAATGTTGTACAGTCGACTCTCGTTAATTCCAACCTGCGATAATTAGAACCTCTCTATAATTCAAAGTTATCACGAGTTCCCCACAAAATCTCTTTATATTTCGAACTAAATCAATACATTTTTATGCACTTGGTAATTCGAACGAAAAAAACATTGCTATATAATAAAACGACGCGTTAATTCGAACTCATCGGCGTCCACACCACGTCCACACAAATTTCGAACCATTTGATATTTCAAACATTCGATAATTCGTAATATTTTTAGAGTCCCTCAAGTTTCGAATTAACGAGAGTCGACTGTATATGCATTGTTTTCCATATTCAAACTACTGTTTTGCTGTTGTATTCATTATTTTTGAACAAGTCTATTTTCGGCCAAATATTTCTATTCAGTTTTGGCCCAAAGATCTTTTAAACATACAAGATCTTTTAAACATTTAGACAAGCCCGTTGGCACAGTGGCAGTGAGAGCGCTTACTGTGTCGGGGGTTGCGGGTTCGATTCCCGCCCGGAGTCAACAATATGACGTGCAGACATAGTTGTTGGCGACGACGTCTGGATGTCAATTATATATTATTATAAAGTATTTGTGTATGTATATGTAGTAGTATCAGTTAATTAGATTCCATAACACAAGCTTAGAGCTTACTTTGGGTCTAATTAACCGTGTGTGAATTTGTCCAGGTATATTTATTTATTTATTTATTTTATACCACGTTCTGACGAACCATTCGGAAGAAAATGGGCAGAGAATAATGTATAAGAAGCTCTTAATATTCAAAAAGTAACTATTAGCCTGTAAGGTAAAAGCCTCTCATCTCACTGAAAATATCAGTACAGTGATGAGAATTAGGCGTAATCATGCGGGTTGGTGATCTCAAACCAGAGTCATATTTGAAAAGTAGAAAACATGTCACTCGACCCAGGAAACGAACCCGAGACCTCATTTTTTTTGGCAGGCGAGTGCACATACCATCATACCACCAAGGCGTTCAAAATATTAAAACCCTTTATATGGCTCGAAACTAGACAACGCCGGCATAATCAGAAGGAATTGTATAAACTCCACCTAACTTTATGTTCAATATTATGATAGTTACATATTAGGACCAGTACAATATTATTCAATTTATGTAATTCCCGTGCAAACAAAAATATAAATAAGTACCAGAACAGATTATCATAATCGAATTTAAACTTACCTGCAGCCCCATATTGTAAACCACACTCAACAACTTCAATTATTTAATCATATTACATAAACCACTTAAAAACTGTTACATAGTAAAAACATATTAAAACTGGAACGTAGGTTTAGCTAATAACTCTATAACGCTTGAAACCTAGACAATGAATGAAACTGTCATCGGTTATCCAATGTTTACATTATTGAATAATGGCGTCAATCTTTACATTATAATTGTCTGTTGTTTTTTCAAGACAATTGCTGCGTATAAAGTTACACACCTACATGATATTATGTTAGGAGCAATATGTGTACATAGCTAGATGAGGTTCACAACGGAATTAGTGTTACCAAATCTGCAGAGATTTTTAAGGTTTTTAAGCTGTTTAAAAATGGATGTGAATTACACTCCAAAAAAAAAAACTAAAAATTCCTAAACCAGAGTGGCTACCTACTCAACTTATAACCTCTAAGGTCACTAACCTACTTGAATCTAGAAACACAAATCTATGGTTTTTAAGCTTATTTCTTAGAAAGGTCCTCTCAAGCTCTCCGTGCCTTAGTCAAGGAGCCATTTAATTTATAATTGTTTTTTTTAATAAGATGGTTTGGGTGTGTAAAACAATATTTGTATTGAAATTCGTGATCATATCGTTAAAACACAATTGGTGTTATTTATGAGCTACCATACTACCTACAGATATAGATCTTCTTCAGGAACTTCCTTCAACTATAAGGTCTGAAACTACGTTAAGCGGGCGCCCGGACAGGCAATCGTCGCGTGTCAACGCGCTTGGTCTCTGTGGGAACGCGACGTGCCCCGTTACGAGCGGGCACTCGCGCGGTTTCATACAAAAACGCTACGTCAGAGAGCCACGCGGGCGTCCGTCGCATGGAGGCGGGCCCCGTTACGCGGGTGGAATCCCGCGCGGGTGTCTGGACGTAGCAATTTTGTATAAAACCGCGCGGGTGCACACTTAACGCGGTTTCAAGCCTAAGTACTCATTTGATAAACCGTTATCCATCTTTCAGTGTGAAATCAGCTTTATTCCAAATAAGCCTTTGTAATTGAAGTAAGTCATTTGTTATTGTCCATACTAACAGTATTATACTTTAACTAGAAGAATTTTATAGTTATAATAACTTTGATTGTATTCACAATATGGATAAAAGTGCAAAACAGGGGAATATATTCAATGTGAAGTTATGAAATTAAGTTTATACAAAAAGATCAATAGACATATTCTGAACGAAGGAACGAAGTAGACATAAGAATTGAAAGGTTTATTTTATTTATTACTAGCTGTACCCCGCGGTTTTACCCGCAGCGCCCCCGTTCCCGTGGGAATTTTGAGATTTTTATTCATTATTTTTCTTATATAAAAACCTTGTCCTGACAATAAGGAACACATAAAAAAAAGAATCATCCTATTTAGTGCAGTCGTTCTGAAGTTATGCGCTTAGCAACAGATTCAGCGATTCATTTTTATATTATAGATAAATAGTAATTTTATGAAGAGGAAGAGTTTAACTTCCTCAAAAAAAAGTTACGCTAAATCTGGAGCGTAACGTAAGCGCGATCTTCAAAATGTTCACACTAGCTCCATCTATTGAATAGCGGGTGGAACCACCGCGCGCAACAGCTAGTAATATACAAAACTGAAGAGTTTTATTCTTTTTAAATTACCTCAGAAACTATCGGTTTGATGTAAATATTCATTTTCTATTGAATATCTACGTTAAAGAGGAAGGTTATAGGCTATTTTATATTCCGGATTTGTGACAGAATCGCGCACAATGGGTAAACTACTAGTTATAGGTAAAATTATATCTTTCACTGATTAAATCACTCAGATGACCTTTCTTAGCACCTTCAACTAAATATAGTTTGGACCTAGAAATCTAGATACTTAAAAATGTGTACCACTTGATGTAATTCATATTTTACAATACGCGTATGCAAGAACTTGTAGCGCAGAAGGCAAGTTGTTGACACCCAGAGGCTAACGCCTGGGGCGTGTGTGGGTTAAGTAATAGGAGAATGTATGAATGTATTGCCGTCAATAAGATTATTTTTTAATAATTTTGGGGAATTTAAGTCTTTAAGTCAATAATCTGAATATGATAATCCTGTCTGAATATTAGTGAAAAGCAGAAAAAGATGAACAAATTTAACATTTTGGAGAATGAACCTATTCTTTGACTTAAGGAGCTAATCTCTTGAATTACTATCTTTAAAACCTCTAATCTATCAGTCAGATTTGGAAACATAATAGCCCAATTTACATTATGTCCTGGGATGCAAGGACACATAAATGAGTATCTACAGCGCCAACAAAACCGTGGAAATAGCAATTAAAAAAAGTTATAATTTTTGACAAGTCACTAAGTACAGAAAAACGCAAACTCGCTATCGCTTATAAATCACAACAATTAATTCTCAAAATAAAAATAAGATTTGTCTTTATGATTGATATTAGTAACGTAATCCGACTTGACATGAATTAACTGCGACCCGTTGTCATTGACCTTATAATTAGGCCATTCATTTTGGACCTTTCAATTACGCTAATACATCAGCTATGTCATTATATTATTGCTCTTAAATTGTAACATGTGTTTAAGTAACCTCTAATTATGAATAAGTTAACAATGGCTTTTTATATCGAAGACAAGTCACTACCATTTATGAGAATTGACTTTTGAGTTTTAAACTTACAAAAAATATATGTTATTTTAAACATATGCTTTAAGCTAGTCATTAGGTAATTGTGCATTTCCGAAACAAATTTCAATACATACATCATCAAAGTCATTGCTAAACACACTGCAATAAAACTTCAACTAAATTAGTTTATTAATCTCGTGGCTTAATTTGACTAAGTTATGTTAACATTGTTAAGCAACATGCAGGACGATCCTTAATAGGATGGGTGGCCGATAGTAGCATTCCTATCTGAGCACAACCGTGCGTTGGAGGGCACGTAATGTCGGTCTCCGTTGTTTCAAATGTCAGATCATGTCCAAGGCCTTTATGCGGTCTTAGAACTCCGACACTAGTTGGCCACTAACCTACTTGAAGTTATTTAACTTGGTATTCCTTCACTACATAGTATAAAATAAAGTCGTCTCTTTTTCGTGTCTGTCTGTCTGTTCGTCTGTCTGTATGCTTAAATCTTTAAAATTACGCAACGGATTTTGATGCGGTTTTTTGTAATAGGTAGAGTGATTCAAGAGGAAGGTTTTTATGTAAAAAAATTCCCGAAATTCCCACGGGAACGGGCACAACGCGGGTAAAACCGCGGGGCGCTGCTAGTTCCTTTATAACATAAAACAAGCATACAACTGACCTGACCTTGTTATTAAAAAAGTAACCCAATACTTGCTGTAACAAAATATTTCAATAAAACTCTGATTTAAAACGAGACCAATTTAAAAGTTGTTAACCTAAATATTACAAAGAATGGGATTGGTTTACACGCAACCTTCACATCAAACTTGTAATTCAAGTTCAAAAATTACGTGTAAAGTTAAATAACTTGAGTCAACTTTTGAAACTTAAAGGTCAAAATCTTTTGGTAAAATTCACTTAAAATACAGTAAATTTTACAATCATTTGTTTAAAATTTATTTAGTAATCTGATGAATACATCGATGAGAAATTAATCTTCGTAATAACGAAGATTAATTTTATGTATTACGAAAGATTACTGTCAATTTTCATGGATGAAATTTTTGCCAATCCGTGCTATAAGACTGAGCGCAAACTTAAGTTAAATCATAATATAATGTTATCAATCAGTAGTTATTAAGGTACGATTCCACCAAAACAGTGTGCAGCACATTTGTTTACAAACATTTTGTGCAAAACTCCAGCAGTGCGCGTCCTAAGCTGGTATCGCATTTGGCTTCCATGTCCACTGGTAAGCCTGTGCGTAACTTTTGTAAGCGCACAGTCCAGCACATTTGTGCGCGAACATGTACACTGAGCAGAGTTTCTGGCGTGTCATCGCCAGTTCAGAGTAGTTAATATGGACGGCCAGGAAAACGTAGTGCTTTGTGCTGCAGCATGTGTTTTACTGTGTAGTCTGCTATGCATATGCAAACCATTTTGGCTTATATATATATCTAAAATCCCAGAACCTGAAGATTTTGAGTCCGCGATTTTCTTCTTTTCTCTTCGGTATTGAGCCAAAATAATCTTCCATTTTCTCATTACCTCAGTCGAGTCACAATTGAAGCTTTGCGCCAACTCTTGAGTGGTGTCATGTTTTTTGTTTTTATTTTTATAATCACTGTGACTAGAATCCCACAGCACAGGATAAGTTTCAATAGCTTGAATAAATTTAATAATTTTATCATTCGTCCAATCCATATTTAATTTGGTTAATTAAAAATGTACGCGCACAAATAAATGTTTTCACTCCGGTAGCGGAAGCAAGACTGAGTTCGCGAACAACAGGTTTGTACACGTCGACGCGAGTCCACTGCCTGCATGTGTGCGCGTACAAATGTTACAAGATGTGCGCGAACATACCTAGAATGTTCGTGCACAATTTGTTATTGTATGCTTTAATGAGTCGACCAGAATAAACATTTGTGTGGCACAGTGTGCATTGCAGTGCGGCACAGTGCGGCACACTGGTGGAATCACACCTTTACGTAACACGATATATTATAACCTATGAAGATGGACTTTACTCTTAAGAAAAAGTATGAAATATCAACCAAATCTTAAATGTATAATGTTACTTTACAAAACTTATTGTGATTAATTTGAATGATTTTGGGATTTCTGTTCAATAATTATATTTTTTTGGTTAACCAAATCGTTACGTATTTTAATCTTTTTCAGTTAGCTTAAACGTGAACAAATCTGAACGGGTACAATGTGGGTAAAATCGCGGGGCGCGGATTATAAAGTAGCCACACTATAAATATCAGATCGCTTGTAAGTACTGTAAAATGTCATTAGGTATATTATTATCTAGTATCTACCTTATTGCAACATTTGTTATTAAAATAGCTAATAATATGTTTATCATTTGTATTATTATCAATGAGACATAATATTATATAATCACAATGTGTTATGTTAATGATATAATCATATGACAACAGATCTAAGATTCAATTCCCATCAGTGGTGTGAGTAAAGTCTTTCATACCTTTGTCTTGCATGTTACATAGAACATGTTTTTGGCAATTATAATCTTATAGATTTTTAGGATTTCATGTTGGGGATGAATGACTATTGATAGATAACAAGCCCGTTGGCACAGTGGCAGTGAGAGCGCTTACTGTGTCGGGGGTTGCGGGTTCGATTCCCGCCCGGAGTCAACAATATGTGCAGACATAGTTGTTGGCGACGACGTCTGGGTGTCAATTATATATTCTTATAAAGTATTTGTGTATGTATAAGTAGTAGTATCAGTTAATTAGATTCCATAACACAAGCTTAGAGCTTACTTTGGGTCTAATTAACCGTGTGTGAATTTGTCCAGGTATACATATTTATTTTATTTATTTATTATTATAGATACTTAACAAAAGACGTCAAAAAAACCGTTTTTAGGGTTTCGTACCCAAAGGGTAACGGGACACTATTACTGAGACTTCGTTGTCCATCCGTCTGTCACCAGGCTGTGTCTCAAGAACGGTGATAGCTAGACAGTTGAAGTTTTCACAGACTGATGATGTATTTTTATTGACACTATAACAACAAATACTAAAAATAAAATAAAACAAATATTCAAGGGCTCCCATACAACAAACGTGATTTTCTGCCGTTTTTTAATGTACGGAACTTCCGTGCTCGAATCCGACTCGCTTTTGGCCAGTTGTTTCTAAGATAAAACAATACTTAGCTAACAGGCATCAAAGAAATATATTATAATGTTTTGATCGGATATGATTTGATATTGTAATCTCAAGCATTCATTTAGCTAAAGCAGTTGATTATACAAGCTCAAATAGAAAGTCTTAATGTATGTAAGGTATGCTATGTATGATGAATCGAGTAACAATTTCATGACCTGTCGTCCTTGTCGCGCCCAAACCGTATTAACAACGAGTATAAAAACGGTTCTGTTTGTTTGTACCGACATCAGTTGCAAATTGATACACATACCAACATGTTCTCCAAAGTGAGTTCTCCAAAAAAAGAGTTCAATCAAACAAATAAATTAATGAAGTGAAATAGTGATGTGTTGTGATGACCTAATATTAAATTGTGTTTCGTTTTTGCAGATCGTAGCTCTGTGCGCCTTCGCGGCTGTGGCCCAGGCCGGTCTCCTGCAGGCGCCCGCCCACTACTCGTCCGCCGGCGCGGTCTCCTCGCAGAGCATCGTCCGCCACGACGAGTCCCACGGCGCCAAGCTGGCCGTCGCCGCCCCCGTCGCCTACCACGCCGCTCCCGTCGCCTACCAGACCCACGCCGCTCCCGTCGCCTACCAGACCCACGCCGCTCCCGTCGCCTACCAGACCCACGCCGCCCCCGCCCCCATCACCTACCACGCCGCCGCCCCCGTAGCCCACTACGCCGCCGCCCCCGTGGCCCACTACGCCGCCCCCGTCGCCAAGGTGCTCGCTCACGCTGAGGAATACGTAAGTATCCGTCGCCGCGCCAGTGACCGTCAGTGAGTGGTGCCGCTGTGCGCTGGATTCGGTCCTAACAGGCCGCGTGTTGGTTGCAGGCTCACCCCAAGTACGAGTACTCGTACTCCGTGGCCGACGGACACACCGGCGACAACAAGTCCCAGAGCGAGAGCCGCGACGGCGACGCCGTGCACGGCGAGTACTCGCTGGTGGAGGCCGACGGCTCCGTGCGCAAGGTGCAGTACACCGCTGACGACCACTCCGGCTTCAACGCCGTCGTGAGCCACTCCGCGCCCGCCCACCACGCCGCCGCCCCCGTCGTCGTCAAGGCCGCCATCCCCCAGTACTACCACCACTAAAAACCAAACAGTCATTTAGATCCTAAGATTGTTGAATTTATGCGTATTTATTGACTAATATAAAGCAACAAATCCTATTTTTTGTTTTGTTTTCAATTCATGGCAATGAGACCCAAAGTCCCACTACTGGGCAAAGGCCTCTCATCTCACCGAAGGTGGAGGTGAGTAGGATTAGGCATAATGAATGGGTCCTAATGAAGTTAAAAAGATTTAGGATTCAGAAGACTTTATGAAGTGAAAAGACAAAAGGTTTCAATCTCAACTTATTGAAGTCTGACTATTAAACTGACTTCTAAACTTATAAAAGTTAATATGAATATGATGACAATAGAGTCAATCCAACGGCATATAGACAAATAAACATACTGACAATGACTGCAAATTGAGGCAAAAATAAAAGAAATACACGAAAACAAATCCATTTTAATAACAATGAGTTAATTGCTTACGAAGAAACATGGCTGTCATCATGACTATCGGCTTACGAACAAATAATAAATAATCATCAAGTGATAGATATAGATGGAAGTTTTTTCGTTTTCAGGACTCTATGTCATCGATATATGTTTTGAATTGAAACTACATACGTTTACGGATACACTTCGCTTTTTTTTACATTTTTATCTAACATTTCGGCCCCTTTACGGGAACCGTGGCCACAGGAGACCGACCTGTCTTCTGAGTTTCAATTTAAAATAAGTAGTGTTCGCTTAAACTTAAGAAACCAGTATAATGTATTAATTTCTTGAGCATACATTACAATCCCATATCGCTTTCTGTCTCAGAGGGTTCCATTCAACTTTTTTGGTAGCTTCGGTGTTGTTAAAGTTATTTAGGGTCGGTTCATATCTGACGGAACATTCGTCGCGTATTATCGGTCGCGTAACGCCAGAACAGACAAATGTATAGAAAAACACTCGACCGTTCACACTCAACTGATGATACGTTAGTGCGTCGAGTGTGAACGGTCGAGTGTTTTTCTATACATTTGTCTGTTCTGGCGTTACGCGACCGATAATACGCGACGAATGTTCCGTCAGATATGAACCGACCCTTATTGTTTTGGTTACATCCTAACTAATAAATGCGAAAGTAACTCTGCCTGTCTGTCTGTCTGTTACGCTATCACGCCAAAACTACTGAACCGATTTGAATGAAATTTGGTACACAGTTAGTCCAGAGCCTGAGAAAGGACATAGACTACTTTTTATTGTTAAATTCCTCCGGGAATGGGTACAACGCGGGTGAAACCGCGGGGCGCGGTTAGTATATACATAGTTCAAACGAGTCTTGACGTGAAGTATTTTCGTTTGAACATAAAAAGGCGATTAGTGTAACTAACTAACTCAATCAACGAGACATTGAAAGAGGAGTTTGGTTCCCAGATAAAACTTTTAAGACTATTTTTCCTCTCAGCTCAGGTGCAGCATATTATTTGTGGTTTAAGTTTATTCTGAACTCTCTAACATAAAATAAAACAGTCAAACATAAATAAATAATAAATAAATATACCTGGACAAATTCACACACGGTTAATTAGACCCAAAGTAAGCTCTAAGCTTGTGTTAAGGAATCTAATTAACTGATACTACTACATATACATACACAAATACTTTATAAGAATATATAATTGACACCCAGACGTCGTCGCCAACAACTATGTCTGCACATATTGTTGACTCCGGGCGGGAATCGAACCCGCAACCCCCGACACAGTAAGCGCTCTCACTGCCACTGTGCCAACGGGCTTGTCAACATGACATAAAACAGTCGCTGGGGCTAAAATCGGTCAGGATAAATTAATGAATGAAAGAAAGATTTTATCTAGCCCGAAGCACTCGAAAGGCCAAAAACAGATCAAAGTATCAAAAACAGAGCATGATATGTTATATACATACTAATATAGACAGAGGAGACATAATATACCTATATAGTGGTGAAAAAGCTTCCTTTTAAATATAAATATTTATTCTTCATTATCTACGTATTTTTCAGTTTTTATGAAGGCTTCTTATCTTTTTAAAAATCAGTTATCAGAAAATAATGTTTCTTCATTTGTGGTAAATCGATAGCAAACATGAGATATTATAGACCACCTAGTAGATAACGAACAGAACCGGGTGTTACAATGTGTGCTTCAAAGCACTCCAAAATCTTCAGATAGAAATACCTACTCCTCACTTTCTGTGTGACTATGGCAAAATTATTTGTGAAATTACGCGACGCTACAACCGCTGTTAATAAACTGGTACCAGACCATTATGTAGAGAAAATATATTTATTCTCTGTAGTCTATTTCAGTTGCTTTCCTTATAGGCAAAAGTCCATCATACCTTACAACTAGCTGCTTGGAAATATGATTAATTCCATTTTGGCTACTGGTTAACAGACTTGGTTATGTGAAGGACCAAATAATTGAGGCGCCTAATAGTAGTGGACTGATTGTGTCTAGAATTTTGAAATATGAAACACCTAAGGACAGTTTTGAAGTGGTTTACAATATTTAAACACCTTTTAATTATATCAAACCATGATTTAATAGGTCGGCGTTTTTAGATCACATTTTGTTTGTTAGTAAGTACTAAATACTTGCTTACTTATTTTTTGTTTTGTTGGTAACGCCATCATGGTTTGCTATTGGAGTAGAGCAATTTTTGCGTTTGAACTCTCAGGCTTGGCAATGTGTATGAGTTTTTATCGATATTTAAATTGTACACTGACATTAAATAGGTAGGTAGTAAAAATACAAAAAAATTGGATTTGTTGCTTTATATTAGTCAATAAATACGCATAAATTCAACAATCTTAGGATCTAAATGACTGTTTGGTTTTTAGTGGTGGTAGTACTGGGGGATGGCGGCCTTGACGACGACGGGGTCGGCGGCGTGGTGGGCGGGCGCGGAGTGGCTCACGACGGCGTTGAAGCCGGAGTGGTCGTCAGCGGTGTACTGCACCTTGCGCACGGAGCCGTCGGCCTCCACCAGCGAGTACTCGCCGTGCACGGCGTCGCCGTCGCGGCTCTCGCTCTGGGACTTGTTGTCGCCGGTGTGTCCGTCGGCCACGGAGTACGAGTACTCGTACTTGGGGTGAGCCTGCAACCAACACGCGGCCTGTAAGGACCGAATCCAGCGCACAGTGGCACCACTCACTGACGGTCACTGGCGCGGCGACGGATACTTACGTATTCCTCAGCGTGAGCGAGCACCTTGGCGACGGGGGCGGCGTAGTGGGCCACGGGGGCGGCGGCGTAGTGGGCTACGGGGGCGGCGGCGTGGTAGGTGATGGGGGCGGGGGCGGCGTGGGTCTGGTAGGCGACGGGAGCGGCGTGGGTCTGGTAGGCGACGGGAGCGGCGTGGGTCTGGTAGGCGACGGGAGCGGCGTGGTAGGCGACGGGGGCGGCGACGGCCAGCTTGGCGCCGTGGGACTCGTCGTGGCGGACGATGCTCTGCGAGGAGACCGCACCGGCGGACGAGTAGTGGGCGGGCGCCTGCAGGAGGCCAGCCTGGGCCACCGCGGCGAAAGCGCACAGAGCTACGATCTGAAATAGGGATCACAATTTAAACAATCCTCTAGGACCACTTATCACTTTTCACATAAACTTTTAAATCACTTCACTTACTTTGGAGAACATGTTACTGTTTTGAATATCACTCAGTAGATGATGAATTGGTTCTGTTATGCCCCGCTTATATACTCTGAGAATTTTGGTATTGACAAGGTCGACGGGTCATAGCTGTTCAACGAGATTCAGTTAAGAAATTATGTAAGTAGAGCAATAGCTTCAGGGCACACTGAGATATGAGTTATGTACGATACATGTCGATTAATTCGAAGATGAAGGATCCTACAATCTATGTATTAATATTAAAAGTTACTTGATTAACTATAGAACAAAAATTAGAAATAATCATTTATACCAATGTTCAATTTATTAATATCATACAAACTTGTTTCGTAGCATAACATACAAGTAGTAGTCCGATATCGTTACATTACAAGTGTCATTCGTAATAAGTGAAAGCACAGTAAGGAAAGCGCCTGCAAATAATGTTAAAGCAAATATCTATATCAAAATTCGGTATGAATAAGTAATAATCATTGCTATTGTCATAAACACAGGCGCGTTTCGGGATAATGTATTTTCTTACTAGCAGATTTACCCGCGTTGTGCCCACGGGAATGGGAATTTTGGGATGAAAATGGGGGGATTTACCATGGGAATATTGGGATGAAATTATCCTATGACCTTTCCGTTGAATGTTGCTATCTATTACAAAAAGAGTTATTCATATCGGACTGATAATTCCAGAGACTTGTTTGTATGTCCGAACTACAACAAACTTACAAATTTTACCTCTCTGTAATATTAGTATAGTATAGACTTAATAGTCTATACTAACTATACTAATCACTACATAGTATAAAATAAAGTCGTCTCTTTTTCGTGTCTGTCACACTGTTTGTCTGTCTGTATGCTTAAATCTTTAAAATTACGCAACGGATTTTGATGCGGTTTTTTGTAATAGGTAGAGTGATTCAAGAGGAAGGTTTTTATGTAAAAAAATTCCCGAAATTCCCACGGGAACGGGCACAACGCGGGTAAAACCGCGGGGCGCTGCTAGTATCATAATAATCGATTTTCAATTGTCTACTAATAGTAGACAATTGAAAATCGTCTCGCTTTCTATTTGGTGGTCGAATGGGAATGCCACGCGATTGTCCGTTTTCAAAGAATTCTACGAATATAACTGCTTAAAATGGGAATTATTGTTGTACCTACTTGTTCTTAGTACTTATATTATGACTCTACGTCATGTTAATGTGAAATTTTGATTTAGTAATCAACAAACAAAAAACTTACTAACTTCACAATGAAATGAAGTGTGTAGTTTTTTTGCAAACTAATAATTTCAATAAATAGGTAAGTTCTAGTAGGTTAGCCAACCCTGGAATCGGAGTTGTTAGACCGCCTAAAGGCCTCCAACATGATCTAACGATGGAAACGACAAAATTTTAATTAATTAATTTATTTATTTGACGGAAGTCCAACAGCTTTTTTAAACTTAAAAAATACAATTTTTTGATTAGTACCAGGAAGCCAATTACAGGACCTCACGTATAGAGACATGATACATAGTTACAGGAAATGAAGTGCTTAATTAAACAGATGTATACCTAAGTAAAGTCAATCAAAAAATGATTTACTGAGCAACCGTCTTGCAGCAGGTACACTCGTGTTAAATAAATTTTAATCCTACTAAAATTATAAATGCGAAAGTTTGTGAAGATGGATTTATGTTTGAATGATCTATCTATGTTTGTTACTCTTTCATGCAAAAACGACTCAACGGATTTTTATGAAACCTTACAGTAATGTACTTAGTTATACATCAGAATAGGGCATGGAATACTTTTTATCCCGAAATTCCCGTAAAACAGGTACAACGCGGATAAACCCGCGGGTTGCGGCTAGTATAGTATATATTTATCTACTAGCAGTGCCCCACGGTTTTAACCGCGTTGTGCCCATTCCCGTGGGAATTTCGGGAATTGTTATACATGTAAACCTTCCCCTTGAATTAGTCTATCTATTTTAAAAAACCGCTTCGAAACCCGTTGTGTAGTTTTAAAGATCTAAGCATACTTATGGACAAACAGACAGACAGAAGAAAGCGACTTTGTTTTATACTATGTAGTGATAACATATATATATATATATAATATATATATGTGTATATTAATATAATGAACATTACACGCGATCCTTAAATATGTATTAAACTGCTATAATTGATTGTTTAATAATTTAAAACTGACTAAACGGATGTGATTACAATGCCATTGAAATATTAATTGGAGAAAATCTTAACTTGAGCCTTCTGAATGGATTGTTTACAATATACGAGTATGTATGTATAGTGAGTTAATAAAGGATTGCTTGCTTTAAATTGCTAGTACCAGTTATGGACTCTTCTTTAAGCGAAGATTCTTCTTCATCGAGTGGATGGTCAACTTGACCAATCATGGTGTCGGAGTTATTGAGCCGCCAAAGGCCTCTGACATGGCTCATGTAACGACTACTATCCGTATAAAGTAACCGGGACCGACGGCTTAACGTGCCCTCCGAAGCACGGAATCGTCTTACTTTTTCGGGCAATCAGGTGATTCAGCCTGCAATTAAGTACTTACATTGTTCCAAATCAGAACATAGTGTAATGGAGAGCGACTGCAGAGACAATAATTAACCTAGCGATGTCACTGATAATACCTGCGACAGTAATCCGTTAGTAACACCTGTTTGGAGCCCAAAGCCTACCGAGACAAATTAAAGGTGTTAAAATAATGAGCGAGTGGGTGAATTGAAGGTTGCATTTATTATGTCACCATAAATTAGGTGCACAACAACTGGTTTTCGGAACTTTTTAATTACGAAAATGCTTTTACCAATGTTTAAAATAAATTATAAAAGAGAAGTTGAATACCAGAATAGTATCAGTTAACATTAAGCATTCACACCAAAGGAAAGACATACAAGTATCCTACAAAATGAACAAGGTAATTAATCAAACAGTTTTTTATAGATCAATCACGGGAGTTAATAACAATTTTTAGAATGTTACTGAAATCATAAGAAAAATATTGTTTGGTGACTAATTGAGTGATGTTACAATTTATTAACCAAAAAAGTGTTCTCCTAATTAAACTAGAGGTCAGATGAAAAAGTCACTATCATCCCTCCAAGTAGTGTCCGGGTACTTTACTTAACATTCAAGGTCAAAATGTTCAGTCGAACACTTTTATTATATCGGTGCTATCTGAAAAACTATGGTACAGTGAGTGTCACTGAAAAAAGATCAAAGTGATCTAAACTATAAAATTGCATGATTGAGTGGGGCCTTAGTAATTGGCCTTATTTTGTCGTTATTTTTTTGTTATTTAAATTATTTTCTTTTCAGTTCATCATCATCGTAGTTTTGGCAGCAGCGGCGTGCGCTCAAGCCCAGTACGAACACGGTCACCACGGAGCGGTCTCATCCCAGAACATCGTGCTCCACCAGACCGGGCACGCGCAGCACGGCTCCGTGCACCAGCACGCGGTGCCCGTGCTCGTCAACCAACACTACCAGCATCAGGACCAGGGTCATGACTACCATGTAAGTGTTCAAAGCAAACTCACTCAACTGTAGCAATATTAAACTTTTGCTGAATTCCTATTTACTATGTTTGAAGGTATCAAGTTAGGGTTGGACTGCAGTTTGCACCCACATAACTATTGATCATCTATTCACAATCATTAATACACCACTAATATTCAAATATTCAATCTGCCTGCTGTTGCAGTTTGTAGCTCCGATCTAATTAATACCGAGAGTTGCTGAACAATTCAATGCCAGTTTAGAATGAGTATTGTTCGATTCAGATGCAAAGTTATTGAATTCAAATACATAAAGTCATACTGGTTTCTCAATCTTCTGTGACCATGGTTCCTATAAACGAGACGAAACCTCAGATAAAAATATAAAATAAAAGCGAAGTGTATCCGTAAACGTATTTCAAATATATAAAAGTCACTGACCGTCCTGCTTCCATCAGCTCTTTTTATACTTGGAGTATATCTCATTACTCACTGTTTCTTCTCTTTGCAGGCTCACCCCCAGTATGAGTACTCGTACCAGGTGCAGGACCCCCACACCGGCGACAACAAGTACCAGCACGAGACGCGCGACGGAGACGCGGTCCGCGGCGTCTACAGCCTGCACGAGGCCGACGGCTCCGTGCGCACCGTCGAGTACACCGCCGACCATCACAACGGGTGAGTGTCGTAGGAATAATATTGGTACCACTTCAGTACTCATGGCATTTGAAGAAGATGGTATAAAATGGTAGAAAAGGCGAATTTTCTCTTTCACTCTTTTCTACCACAATAATCATGAAGTCAGAAGTTGGTATCAGATGTTGGTACAAACCAGTATTAACAGTCACTTGTAGTGAGAACTACTAGCTTGTCATACATTGTGTAAAGAACTAGACTCAAATTATTAACCATCCGGTCTTACTCAAACGTTGCTCCTTTATCTTTCAATTACTGGGGCTTACTTTGGATATGATATCTATATATATAAAAGAAAGTCGTGTTTGTTACACTATTTATAACTAGAGAACGGCTGAACCGATTAGGCTGAAAATTGGTGGCGAGGAAGCTTAAAACCAGGAGACGGATATAGGATACTATTTATCCCGTATTTCCTACGGGAACGAGTGCGCTGTGGGTAAAACCGCGGGGCACAGCTAGTTTGGTATAAACACGAACTACAAAAGACGCAGTAAGTGCTTCACTCTTCCGTGGATATAAATCACTTTATGTATGAAAGCTTCATTGGGTAGAGATTTGTCGAAAATTCCCCAAAAATGGGTGGAATTGAATAGTTAGTTCGTGTAGGTTAGTGGTCAACCCTGGTGTCGGAGTGTTTAGACCGCCGCAAGGCTTCCAACATGGCGATTGAAACAACTGGGACCGACGATTAAACGTGCCGTCCGAAGCACGGTAGCGCTCAGATAGAAATGCCACTATCGGCCACCCATCCAAGTAGGGATCGAACTGCACGTTGCTTTACAACCGTAATTAACTAATATCGCTTAGTTAAACCACGAGCTCTACATGCTCTATGCATTGCTATTAGTTTGCTAACAGTTTTGTTTTGGTTCCAGATTCAACGCCGTCGTAAGGAACGAAGGCCACTCCCAACACGCTGCTCCCCAAACTCATGACTACCACCATTAAATAAACTTATTATTGTCTTCAACCATATTGTGATAAAATGAATGTATGTTGTTAATTGTTACGTTTTTAAGATATTGAATAAATGCTCTAAAATAAATCTTTTAATTTTATTTGGTAATTATGTAATAATTTTACTTAGAATTAGTTCATATTAATATGGTCAACTAAAATTTGTATTATTAATGCGAAATTTTGTGATTATTTTATATTTATTTTATCTCCCAAAATTCCCACGGGAACGGGTACAACGCGGTTAATACCGCGGGGCGCAACTAGTCCTACCGATATTATAAATGAGAAAGTTTGTGAGGACGGATGTATGGATGTTACTCTTTCACGCAAAAACTACTGAACAGATTTGGATGAAACTTTTTAGTAATATGGGTTATACATCAAAATAACACCTGAAATATATTTTATCCCGGAATTCCCGCGGGGACGAGTACAACGTTACAATTGCGTTACAATTGGAATACTTGAATACTAGGTACTTGAAAAGAAGTCTACTCTTAAAATTTGCTGTTTGTTTATGCAACATACTTAACTAACATAACCTATGTCATTAGATTACATAACAATAATTTGGTAAAAACATAGCTGATTAAGTTTTTAATGTGCTAAATGATTCCTTAACTAATACAATTTATACTGATTGCTGAAATAAGCAGTCTAACTCTAATACGAAAAACCGATATAATTGGGACATAAATTACACCGAACACATTATTTTGAAATTAATTAGAACCGCAAAAACGGCAGCCAATTATTAAATAGAGCTTATTAGGCTAAGCTATTATAGGTATCCGGGCAAGCTGCGAGCTCTTATTAATAACCTAAAATACAATAGCTTATATCAATTTTCGTAATGTCTACTACCTGTCATCAATTACACGCAAGGCAATTAGATTAATTGTTTTTTTTGTGAAATCCACTGTTACCTTGGTTTCCCTCATATTAGTTCTAAATAAAAACCCTGAAGATGTTCAGTATAGCATCAGTTAATCCTTACAGTTTGTTTGAAACACAGCAATCATGTTTACTAAGGTAATTTGATTGCAGTTTCTATTATAAAATTATTGTCTATTATTGTAGTGATTTCAATGTGTTTTGTTTTGTGTGATGTTTGTTTTCAATTATTGTTACATTTATAAGACCTAATTGTTTCAAAAAATATGATCTGATCGGCTGATCATTATACTAAAAAAGAAATATAATCGTATTTCTCAGAAAACCTGTAAAATTCGTCTTTACGGCAAATATTAGTTTTGGTCCCAAAATATGGGCATGATGGTCCCAATATATGGTCCCATGGTCCCAAAATATGGACAATGGACGTTGTGCACAGTGGATAAATCCTAAAAATTTCCTTGACCAGTCTAAAAATGGCCATCAAAAATTACAGGTAGCGTTATTAGCAGCTTTGATCTGCGGAGTAGCGTCCCACGGTGCGATCTCATCTCAACATGTGACCAGACATGACGGTCACGGTCACCTAGTCAAGGTGGACCATGGTCATCATCACGATGGTCACCACGGCCACGATACTGGTCACCACGAAGCGGCCATTGGTCATGGCCACGACGGACATCATGGACACCACGAACATCATGTTGACTATCATGTCAGTATGGTTTTTTTATTGTATTCGAAGGGTTTATATAGTTGGCTCCAAATAATAATATTTTTATAGTGATGTGGTAAATGGTTAAGATGCAGTGTTTAATACAGATATTGCTAATTGTATCAATATTTGACAAGTGTTGTTTGATTTAGGGTCTTATGGTTTTAATCAGGACCTAAATCATCGCTATCTAAACCTTCATGACCAACTTAAGACGTGTAATCAAAGGTTAATCAAAGATAATCAAAGTTAATCAAAGCAAAATTGTTCCACATTTTCAACATTTTTCTTTTCTTACAGGCGTATCCCAAATACGCCTTCGAGTACAAAGTAGAGGACCCTCACACTGGTGACAAGAAGTCACAACAAGAGGTCCGCGACGGAGACGAAGTCAAGGGATTCTACTCCCTGCAGGAGCCTGATGGTCACATCAGGGAGGTGCATTACCGCGCTGACCACAAGACTGGGTAAGTTAAACATCTTAATAATCTTATAATATTAAAAGTGTGAGCCGTTTTGTCGTAATGGATTTAATGGTATAATAGCTGCATATAAAATATGCTACGGTTATGGTATCATTTTGAAGAGCTCCAGACGTAGATGTGCAGGAAAATAAAGAGGATCATAAACGCAACGTTTCGAGATTATAAACGCGTGATTTTTAGACGGCCTTAAGGCCTCTTGATGGTCTTACTATTGATACAACCGGGACGGACCCAACTTGCTCTCCGAAGCATGATAGCATTCAGATAGAAGTGGTGATATCGTACCATCCAAGTAGGGTCATCCATCGGAGCTGAACGTTAGATAGTAATTACTCATAACTAATTTAGTTTTCTTTTGTCCTCAGATTCCACGCTGACGTGAAACACAGCACCCACCACCATCACCATCCCCATCATGATGTACACCATCATTAAACGCTGCTACCTCAAACGTCACTCTCATAGTTAAACTATAACAACTTCTTGTTAGTTTAACTATGAGAGCTTTATCGTAATTAGTACCTATAACAGACCGATACTATGACTATACCTTCTTTGACTTGAGAATTCTTATTAAATGACTTTTTCATGATTATACTTTTTTCGTTTTATTTTGTATGATTACATTTTAATTGCTCAATAACCATCGATTTGATAAGAGGAAGAACTGTGGGGCATTACTGGTTATTACTTAACCTTAAAATTACTGAAAGTAGACCAGTAAAGATACAATTTTCATCATATTAAGGTGGTTAAAAAATTAAGGGTGAACTGCACAAAGATTCTTAATCTGATTAAGCGCCTAAAGTTAAAAAACAAATGATGTTCGTTTGAAATGGTGTTCTATTTGATTCACTATAAAGTTCAATTTTGAAGGGACAGCTTTTGTTTTTTAATCATATTTAGGTACTAAATTGATTCAAGAGTTTTGTACAAACCGCTCTAAGAGTTTTTATGCGATTTATTAAACGGTTGCAATTATATTGACTGAAAATGTCTAATTAAGGCTAAAAACAAACAGAACTAGCAATTGAATATGCATTTGTTATTGAACCGTAAATATATGAATGAAAGAAATAAACTGAAGATAATTATACCTTTGCGTCTTTCAGCAACTACGAGTAATTACTTATTATTGAATTTCAAGGTGCATCGGTTCATTATTTTTTAGAGAATTTAGTATTAGATTTCCGTTGTTAAGCAAAGGTTAAAATAAAGTACATATTTTCAATATTACTTCACACGAAATGCACTCCACATATATTCATGAATTTTCACGGTTGATAGAGTATGTTTTGCGATATAGCATGTTGAAAACTTTGTTACTATGCGGTATAATGTTGTTAATAAATGTTTGTTAGCAATTGATCTGTCTGTGTTTTTCTACGGGTATGGACAAATAGACGTCGATCGATAATTTCTACTTTATAGATGTATATCGATCATATTCTACTGATCAATTCTGCCATAGATCGTTGCCAGATCCACAATCAATTGAGTATATCAGAGCCTTAGATAAACATTATTAGCGTATTACTACGGGTTTTTTCGCGGCACAGAAGGTTGTTTTTGTAAGTAAAAAACTTACTTTGATTTCCCGACGTTAAGAATGGATTGCACCATCAGTAGACAAACATCCATTTATCTGTTATATTTTAAGTAATCATAAAAGTAAGCCTTATGTAAGCATTGTGACACCCCCGTGTATTTGCATGTTATGTATAGTGGTATAATCAACTTTCCTAATTGGTAGACTTTTGACTTTACTGTCAGCTTTTTATCATATAAGGCGAATTTAATTGATACTTGTAAGCCAATGGAGATAAATATTAATTAAATTACTTAATTTAATCTTCCTTCTGTCACATTAATCAGTTGTTACTTAACTGTCTTAACCTTACAAAATGTACTTTTACTTGTATCGTATAAGGTTTTTGTTTACTTACCTTCCAAAAGTCATGAATTTCATTATGACTCACTATTCAGTCAGCAGACTTGTTTAATTATACTCTCTCTCTCTCTCTCTCTCTCTCTCTCATTAAAACATGGATGATTTCGGATTGAGAGGAAAATTATCTTTGTGTAGTGTTGAAATGCGCTTCGAAGATCATTAATACTGATTTTGCTTTACACCTATAGAGATTAGAGACTATTAAAGACAGTTTTGTAGGCGCCAATCTAGTCAGTCTAAAGATTTATGTTCACGGCAAGCTCCTACGGAATGATCGACCAATACTTAATACCACCTTGATTGACGACAGTAACAATATTATTTACGTACAGCATAAGAGCATTGAACTTGAAAACACATATAGCATGTGTTCAACACTTTAGTATAAAAATGTAACAGTTTACAAAAGCAAATTAAAAATCAATGTCTGTCTATCATGCAATGTTTGCTTTCAACACCATAGAGTGTAAAATAACTATAAAATGAAATGAAATGTTATACGGCTAATAAAATTCTTTATTTATCTCCAAGTGTAATAAATATTATATTTGGGTGATAATTTCTTGTGGTATATTTTGGGTTTGTGGCTTCGAGGGTGATTGAAGTGGTAGTCGGGTAGGTGGTAATGTTTGGGGAAATGAAAAACATGGTCATGAGAGTCGTTATAACCATTGATGGGTTTATGATGATGATGGTCATATAACTGGTCAGTTATATGACCATGGTCATATAAATGATCGTGGTCATAGATTTGATGTTTGTGAACATAAGGTTTTCTATGTGGATGTTTGTGAATGGTAGACCGATGTTTATGGATGTTTGGAGGAATATCAACTTGATGCTGGTATTGATGGCCGTGGTTTAAATAATGCATATGCTTCGGTGCATTTTGTACCACATTTTGTAAAGGAAATCCAAAGTTTTGAATCACTGGAGTATCAAAATTAGGTAGAATTGGAGTATCAATTTTGATAAATTCACTTTCAGGCGGTGGCTTAAAGCCTCCTCTGTTATGTGGTTCCATATAAGGGCGAGTTTCTATATCAGGGAACTCATTTTGAATAAGACTTTCGTCATGATGATGTTTCTTTGGTTTTATATGATGAGTACTATGCTGTACATCTGCATGGAACCTGAAAAGAGAATAATTTAAATTTACAAGTAGTAATGAAGTTGCTCTTGTTTTGTCGTTTCTAGCAAACTTACAGTGGACTGTTATTCTGGAATAGCAGTCACTAATGACATTTCTTCGTGATTCTTTTATTTTAATCTATAGAATTATAGTTCACGAAATAGCGAAGGTAAGTACTTCGCTCTTTCGTGTGTTAGCTGGCTAATCAACTCTTAATCATTTCTCATAATATTTCATGAGAAAAATTGGTTTTGGCAATAAGGCAACCCAATTGCACATTGCCAAATATAAATATGATGTTTTTTTTATGATTTGGTATTTTAAATAGTCTTACCCAGAATGGTGATCAGCTTCGTAATGCACATGTCTCACAGACCCGTCGGGCTCGTGCAATGAGTAGTAACCCTTCACTTTGTCTCCGTCTCGGTGCTCGTGGTGTTCTTTTATGTCATGTGTGTGAGGGTCCTTCACTTGATAACCGAATTTGTACTTTGGATGCGACTGAAACGATATTAAGTTATTACTAGTCTAGTAGCAATTATAATTCTAATTTCGCTGTTAGGCCAAAATTTGACGTTGAGGATTGAAGATATGAATTTATGTTCTTTAAGATTTCACAGCAGGGCAAAACCACTCGCATATTGAAGTTATCAATGCAGTAAAGAGGTAAACTTAGTTACTGCGCTTAATAGTCTAACTGCCATTACGGCGGACGGCAGCTGAGTACGGGCGTAAGGCTTGGAAAAATATTAATATGATTATGATTATAAAATAATACTTACAAAATAATCCACGTGTTCATAATGATGCACATGACCATGTTTGTCTTTGTGTGTGTACGGGACTACTATCTTATGGCTATGTCCTTCATGCTTGAACAAATGCTGCGATGAATGAGCTATTTTCGCGGCTACCAGGCTGACTATTGATGATAATATTATAACCTGGAAAAGGGATTTTCATTGAAAAACTGTTACGTCTGCGTGATATTCTGATATTGATATTGAGGCGTTTGGAGTCGAGCGGAGACCTAGTGGTTAATTTGGCATGCTCTCACTCTCCTCTTGTACTATTGTACTCGTCGGCTTGTAGCCAGCAAACTAGCTCAATCTCAACGTCTCAATCTCAACCAAACGCCATGAGTCATTCATGGTAGCTAAGTTGACCGAATTTGACAAAATGGAATGAATAGGATTTGGAATGATAAAACAAAGTATACAAACACTACCTTATTGAACATTATTAACTGTATTTTCACTAGTCACTATGCTAAGCTCAAATAAAACTGAACAAATATTTTATATTCTGAAACATTTATATACACATATCACATTCAAGGTTTTCGATATTTCACAAGGAAATTAATCTCTTTTTGTCTTTGCGTGTTAAGTGTTTGATGATGAAAGTTTTCTTAAACGGTATTTTGCGGTTTGGATGGAGTTGACAGTATAAAGCGCAATACAAGTTAAAATAATCGAGGATACTAGACACACTATTTGGATTTTGCGTCTTTAAAAACATGGTTTGGAAAAATCACATAGGTAGCATTACTGGCTTGCTTACTTGCATTCTATTGGAATCGCCGTCTCATAGTTTATGTCTGGATTAATTTTAACAAAGTTTTTCTCCCACACTCAAATTCACCGTCAAATTCACTCATTAAATCTCTGCTAAGGAAGCATTTGACGTCTCTGAGTACTGGGATTGATATTATAAGGCATAAGTTTATTTGTTGTGAAAAACTAAGTGTATTAGTTGTATGTATGATCTTCATTTTCTATGGCTTTCAGCAAGACAGAACGCCTAGGCCGCCATTTTTAGGCTTATAAAGCTTATACTATGTGTGTGTCTACATGTGCCATGAGGATAAACAACATCTTAGTTTTTCAAAGTTGAAACATTAATGTGAATGTAGTCTTAAAGTATATTGAGGAGATGAATAAAATTACAAAAAATATTTAAGAAGAACTAGTATATTATTTACAAAATCAACAATAACAACGAACACATTATTTGAAACAGGTGACAAGATTAGATCTTCCAAATTACATTTAGTGGTGGTAGTTATGTTGTTGGGGAACCGCATGTTGGGAATGGCCCTCATGTTTCACGATAGCGTTGAATCTGCAAACAGAATAATGACATTAGCGATGTATTGTGGTACGCCCGAAAGTTTTTTACTACATTCCACAAGTCGATGACTGAAATTCCATGTAGATGCTTATAATCTACGACACTCACCCGCTGTGATGGTCGGCGGTGTACTCGACGGTGCGCACGGAGCCGTCGGCCTCGTGCAGGCTGTAGACGCCGCGCACCGCGTCTCCGTCGCGCGCCTCGTGCTGGTACTTGTTGTCGCCGGTGTGGGGGTCCTGCACCTGGTACGAGTACTCGTACTTAGGGTGAGCCTGTACAGAAAATGAACATTAAGTATATAGAAGATATAAATGAAAGATGAAAGACATGAGAGTCAGAGACCTCTTGTAAAAAGATAAGCTTCACATCATTTTTATCAGATGGTTGCAACAAGTGACTGCCTACTCTTACCACACTGTTATATCAGAGTTGGTATGCATTTTGTATACGACATAGTTAATTTTATTGTCAAATCCACATCGCCAAAATCACCCACTAAGCTTTGGAGCTTCTTCTACACTAAAGACAGGTAAAATCTTATGGATCATATAATTACGCTGTGGGTTTCCACACAATATTTTTGTTTACCGTTAAGAGCTATTAGTTGATACAAAAATTGTCAAAAGTACTTACATGGTAGTCATGACCCTGGTCCTGATGCTGGTAGTGCTGGTTGATGAGCACAGGCGCCGCGTGCTGGTAAGCGGATCCGTGCTGCGCGTGCCCGGTCTGGTGAAGCACGATGTTCTGGGATGAGACCGCGCCGTGTCCGTGGCCGTGACCACCGTGGTTGCCGTGGTATTGGGCGGAAGCGACAGCGGCAAGCGCGACAAGTAGTAGGATCTGTAAATATTTTATAGTTTGAGGTATTTGTCGCTTAGTTTTCTATTTACAATTATTTATTTCGGTGTATGGTTACATAATGCTTCATAATGCTTCAAATTTTTAGCACATTTAGTTTGTACATTTCACTAATTGTAAGCTTAGTTTTTATCTCAAAGAGTTAATAGAAATCATTGAATTCTAAAATTATTGGTATTAAACCACGATTTTTTTGTTTAGTTACTAAGTTAATAATTATGTATTATTTTATAAGTATTTTATAAACATTTCGTACCGATGTGTACATTTTGAAAATTCTTTTTAACAGACACTTGATAATTGGATAAGAGATTAAAGTTAAATGATGAATGAAGTACAACTTACAAAGCTATTTATACAGAACTTATTTACACTGGCCCTACTATTATGCAACCCAATCCAGTTTGAGAGAGGTGTTAAAATAACCTTCTTAAATCAATAAATCGAGTTTAAAACAATACCTTTCTTCTACTCTCGTTATTTTTTCTGTTTCAATAATTTTGTGAGAATTTCATACGAAAGTTAACATCTTATCTCCATTACTGTCTAAGGTTTTAGTAGTCTTTCGAATAGTAAATCCACTGTGTAGTCTTTGCTCTTGTTATTAAATAGGAGTTGAATCAAACGTCTAACGTTTTAACTAAGTAATGGGATTGGCCCAGTCTAGCACTCAATAGAGAAAGGTGGAAAGAGGGTAGGGAGGTCTTTGCCCTGCAGGGACAAGTCAGGCTGAAAATAAATAAATAAATAATAATAATAATAAGTTTTTGATTTAGACTACTTATTACTGTCATTTAGTTTTCAGGCATTATTTTTAGGGGGTTAATAAGTAATTGAGTTGTGTCAATTAATAGCTTTTAGGTAGTAGTAATTTTTATTACAACTGGGTTTGCTACTATTTACAAAAATAAAAATAAAAATAATTTCAATCACTTTACATGTTTATTAATTAAGTTATACAAACTAAACAACCATTTTTACGAACAAAGCTAACAAATCACATTTAAACTTAATCCTCATCGTCATTTAAAGCTAACGGATTATAGTCAGCATTGTCATCATCGGCGTTTTCAGCAAAGTACTGCTTATAGTCATATTTGATTGGATCTTGTCTTTCTTCCTCATATTCATACTGAGGTACAGCTTCATACTGAGGCTTGGCGTTATATTGAGGCTGGGCGTCATATTGAGGTACTGAGGCATACTTAGGTGCCTCAGCCTGGGCAGTTTCATCATGATGATGCTTCTTGTGCTTGATGTGGTGGATGCTGTGTTTCACATCAGCGTGGAAACTGTAAGAATAATACTTTATAGTAGCTAAGCGTGTTTTAAAGGTATTAGGGATGCATTTGTAGTGGTTACTAGCTAAGGCCTTTATGGGTTGGTGTTACAGGTCATTTTAGTGTATCCCCGTGCAGTAGGTACGTACCCAGTCTTGTGGTCGGCGTGGTAGTGCACGTGGCGCACGGTGTGACCGTCGGGCTCGTGCAGCGAGTAGTGCCCCTTCACCGAGTCGCCGTCGCGGTGCTCGTGCTGCTCCTTGATGTCGTGCGTGTGCTCATCCTTCACTTTGTACGCGAACTTGTACTTCGGGTGAGTCTGGAACAAACCACAATATTATTATGGAACATTCAATCTTATTAATAAAGTAGTATATAGTGAGAACGGAGAAGCCCTAGGTGGAAATTGGTCTTACACTTTACTTTCTTAGTATTAATCATCTTTTAATAACTTTCAATGAGCGTAGGGACCTGCCATAAACTCAACAGTCAGATACCATGAGAATATAAGCTATAAGGAAGGCGAAAGGAAAACAGATATTATATAGGCCTTTGTGTAAGAAAAATATAAAATTGAGTTGGACTTACAAAGTAGTCTACATGGTGATGGTGATGCTCGTGTCCATGTTTGTCCTTAGTTTTGTACTCCACGTGCACCTTCTTGTGATGTCCGTCATGTTTCAGCACGTGTTGTGAAGAATGCGCGTGCTTCGCTGATACCACGTAAAGTATGGCTGACAGTATCAAAATCTGCATTAAGTTCAATGATATGTTTAATTTCACTGGGTTTGATACAATGAGTACAGAAAGAGGTACTATGTGTATATTAAGCAAGTCCATTCAGAAAGTTCTACTGCAATCTTTTTTAGGCAGAAATATGAACGGTTTCAAAAATGAATACTTTATTATTGCTCGATGACGGTTTGTAGTTAAATGCTATTTTTCGAAACTACAGCAAAGCATAATCTACTAGCAAGCTAGATACTATAGAACTGTTGTGCAAGTCTGACATAAGTGCTTTCAACCCCTTATGAAAATCTATTGAATAAAGGGGTAAAAATATATTGTTCGTATTTTATTTTACCTTCGAAAACATTTTCCTTCTTTCCAACCACTTCTATTGTCGACAGTGATGTATGAATTGATATATAAAATCTAATCACCTCGGTTTTTATACAAATCCATATTTTATTACTCTCAAGGTCCCAATATTAAAGTATTAAAGTTTTATTAATATGTTGCATGATAGAGAAAAGTTTACGATAGAAAACTTTCTAATTTTGTTATACGTATGGTTAAAATGGAATAATCGATTAAAATGAAAATTATGAAATAATGCGATATCAAGGCCCCAAGAGGCGTATCACATAAGAAAGGGCTCAACAAAATCAAACCATAGTGGAAAATTCAAATCACACAAAGTATATTTCGTTTGTCCCAAGAATTAATGGCACTGGAAGAATGATTAAAAAAATCTTTTTATGTTAAACATATTTTAAAATGTAGTTATCGTGTTATTTTCTGCCAACTTTAGAGTCGAACATATAATTAAAATTCGGTCATTTTTAATCTGAAAGTGTGTTGGATTTTAAGCCTTAAGAGCACCTGATTTGTCTTGACGTTTTAGAGCGCGCTTGCACCAATTGCTATAGTTCGGTTAATAAGATTGGTAGCTAAATATTACTTTGAAACGTAGCATCGCACTGCCTGAAGGCATCTTTGTAGCGGTTATTTGCAAAGTATGTTAGAGAAGGCTGAACGCCTGTTTTTCTCAAATCTCAGAGCTACAGTTGCTTGTGTTCCAGATAAGACTGTTTGATTAAATTTGTAAAAGATATTTTAATGTAGCAATGAAACAGCTCTAGACATAATGGGTGGTGGATGATGTTTCATTAAACGTAGGACAGTCATTTGTTCTTATTAGAAACGTAAATATTTAAAACTTCTATCCACCATGTTCCTTGAAGAGTGTATGACGTTGTAGCCCGGTTTTTGGTTTAGACTTTTTTTGTGTAGTTTGCGTTCTAATGCCCGTACTCAGAAGTCAAATACTGCCTTAGATTACGACAACTAGTTAAATGTCAACTTAATGAACGTCTCTGAGTGCAGCAGTAAAGAATTAAGGACAGAAAACTCCTGCTGCTTCGATGGATAGTAAATATATACTAATATTATAAAGAGGTAAAATTTGTAAGTTTGTTTGTTTGTATCAGTAATTGTCTGTCCGATTTAAATAATTCTTTTTGTAATAGATAGCCACATTCAACGGGAAGGTTATAGGCTATTTTTCATCCCAAAATTCCCACGGGAACAACGCGGGTAAAACCGCGGGGCGCTGCTAGTATAGAATAAGATAGTTATCCATGTTGATAAAGTTAGTAATGTCTTAATGTTGAGCAAAGGCCTTTCATCTCATGGAATACTCGTATTCGGAACAGTGTGTAGGATATACAGTTAGCGTTTTGTTATTGCTACGAGTATCACGTATTTCATAATGTTTTGAGATTAATTTACGAATAAAAAAATTACAAAACTTACGTCTACTATCAAATATAACTGGGATTAGTGGTCGTACTAAGCACGGAAGGTACTGTAGGTAGTATAATTGATATGAAAGTGCATAGTAAGTGAGTAAACTAAGTTTTAATAAAACTACTTACTTACTAAACTTGTTTGTGATAGCTGCAAAACATTTTAAGACACTATGTATGTAGGCAAAATATAGCCAACTGCAGCAGGTAGCAATAACCTATACTGGCTCCATCGATAGGATACAGATAGATTCGTTATCCTACAGCGTAGTCTAGAATCTGATCAATAACGTCGATATTGAGATACGTTTGGTCGACTTGCATCTCTTTTGAGCATAAAGAAAATGACGTAAGTGCACACTAAGAAAGGATTTTCGAAAATTCCTACGGGAACGGGCTCAACGCGGGCAAAGACGCGGGGCGCTGTTAGCTAGTACAGAATAAAGCTTTATGCTTTTGTTGCTTGCATTGCAAGATTCAATAAACAGTAAACTGACAAACCCCTTGTCATATTACAACTTGCAGTACCTACCGACATCAATGATCAAAATCAACAAATCAGACATCAAAATGTTTAATGTATAACTCACAACGCACACTAAAGTGTTTGACATTTTCGTGGACTGAATATACTTACAGGCTTATTCATAAACGTTCTTCCAAACAACTGCTAAAAAGTGTTTTGTCTCTTTTGCTCTTCGGAAAATAACGTATGTTAAAAAGGGACAAACCATTTATATGCTGTATAAGTGTGAATAAGACCCTTATAATCTTAGAAGTCTCTATTTTATCGATGGTATGTAGGATGTAAGGAACTTTTATTCAATTTTTACTGTTAATAACAACATCAAAATAAAATTATACTAAAACATTTATTTACAACAACATAAATCAACAGACTATTCATCATCATCAAATTCGTCATGGCCATCTTCTTCGTGTATCACTATGGGTTCGTCATCGTCATCAAATTCTTCGTCAAACGGCAGCCGGTCGAGGTGTGGTGGTCGGTCTTCCTTCACTGGTGCTGGAGCAGGAGCCTCATGATGGTGATGCTTCTTTGGCTTGATGTGATGAATAGAGTGTTTCACGTCAGCGTGGAAACTGTTGGAAATATTGTTAAGGTTAAAAGAGTAAAGTAAAATAAAGTGTTAGCCTGTAAGGTCCCACAGCTGGGGAAAGGCTTCTCATCTCACTGATGATCAGTACAGTGAGGAGAATAAGGCGTGAAAATTTCAAAAAAATATTATACAAGCAGGAAGTTGATTGCTCGTGCTGGGTAGCTCTGGAGCTGGTGTTACAGGTTTAGTGTTTAGTGTATCCCCGTGCAGTAAGTACCCGGTCTTGTGGTCGGCGTGGTAGTGCACGTGGCGCACGGTGTGTCCATCGGGCTCGTGCAGCGAGTAGTGCCCCTTCACCGAGTCGCCGTCGCGGTGCTCGTGCTGCTCTTTGATGTCGTGCGTGTGCTCGTCCTTCACTTTGTACGCGAACTTGTACTTTGGGTGAGTCTGGAACAAGATATAATGAAACAACGTGTCAATAGACGTGAAGCCTCGGGTGACTATGGCCAACTGCGAATGCGACCGAATGAGTTGAACCTTAGACGGTGACATCGATGGAATTGTTCGCTCTAACTTGGGAACTCTTGTATGTAAGGGTAATCCAACTCTTTTCTCACAACAATAAAAAGGTTAGTCGCGAACAATTCGTAGTTGACAAAGATAAGCTCCATTGTTCCTGAGTTCCACCCTTAGAGAAACATAATTGCAATGGGGGTGCTTATGATAATTAAACAATGAATTACTTTATGTAATTCATACAACTTACGAAATAATCAATGTGATGATGATGATGCTCGTGTCCGTGTTTGTCCTTCGTTGTGTACTTAATGTGCACTTTCTTGTGATGACCATCATGTTTTAATACATGCTGTGATGAATGAGCGTGCTTTGCGGATACTATGTAGAATACTGCTAATAAAATTAAGACCTGTGAAATTTAAAAAATAAAGATTACAAATTCAATTTTAGATAAACAGGAATTACCATGCTTGAGAGAAAAATTAAACTAAAAATAGGAAAATAGACAAGTAATATGAGTGCAACGAAAAATTTTACCTTCAAATACATTTTTTATATATCTGTTTCTATCTTTTTCATCTAAGTTTTAATTCCCAAATGATACAAGATACAAACATACATTGTTATTTATACCAATCAACACATTTGATCCAAGGTCCCAAGATCTCACATATCTCAAAACTTTTATCTCAGAATCGCGTGATTTATGAAGAAAGTGTTATTATTTTATATCACTATCTAAATATCAAAACACTCAAATCATTTTCGACATCATATCAACCTTGGTTATCTACTCTATTGATTTTCAATATATAAACGAAAATATGCTTTTATTAATATCATTTCTTTTTGCTACACAGAGTCGGTAACACCATAATGTATTTAAAGGTACAGAATACCAAAAATAAATATCCAAAAACTCTTGTCTTGTCTCTTGAAGAGTTTTTATCTTAAATATACTCGTATATCCTGTTTTCGGCTGTTTGGCCAGATTTTAAATCAAATGTCCCAATGGCGAAACATTAAATCCTAAAAAGCTTTTGTAATCGCTTCTAGAACTTCACTGTTACCCACGCTTAACCTTTTAAAGTCCGGATTCAACATTCGACAAGTTTGAACGAGATCTTACAGTTCAATTCTTGTTTTCTTTTCAGGTACTGATAGTATTATCGATACTCTACATTGTTTCTGCGAAACATGCCCATTCATCACAGCATTTGTTGAAACACGATGGGCATCACAAGAAAGTTGTCATAAAGTACAAAACAAAAGACAAACACGGACATGAGCATCATCATCACCATATTGATTACTTCGTAAGTAACATAATCATATCATAGTATATCTTCGTAAGCATCATAGTAGATTGAAGCATTTTAGTATTAGATAACTAAGTTGATTTTAATTATGTACTGAGAATCTGACTAGTAAGTACTACCTAACGAGCAGGCCAGATTTAATAGTTTTGCCGCCGCTTTAACGAACTAAAACCTTTATAATGATTGTATTTTATTCCAGACTCACCCAAAGTACAAGTTCGCGTACAAGGTGAAGGACGAGCACACGCACGACATCAAGGAGCAGCACGAGCACCGCGACGGCGACACAGTGAAGGGGCACTACTCGCTGCACGAGCCCGACGGACACACCGTGCGCCACGTGCACTACCACGCCGACCACAAGACCGGGTACGTACTGCACGGGGATACACTAAACTCGCCATCTTTAACACCAGCTCCAGAGCCGAACGGGCGGACACCTCGCAACACTTGACCACACGATCTTTAGATTGATTGATCCATGGATGAATTGATGGATCCATCATTATGATTATGTTTGTTACCACGAAAAGTCATCTCAACAGATTTAGGGGAAAATTGATAATATAGTAGCACCTTATTGTGAAAGAACCACCTACTATTGTCTCGAAATTCCCGTTAAGACAAAGCAAACTTACAGTTTACTTTTTTAATATTTGCAGCTTCCACGCCGATGTGAAGCATGATACTCATCACTACAAACCTAAGAAGCATCACCACCACGATGAACCTTATAGACCTCATAGAAAGCATCATATGCATCAAGATTATAAACCAGTGCAAGAAGCACAAAGTCATTACGAATATTACCGATACGATTAAAAGAAATTGTTCAATAATGTATTGTTTCGTTAAGATTAATTAATAAATGAGTAAAATAAGGTGTTTTAATAAACCATTGTTTTAATTTGATTTGGCAAGCGTGGTGATTACGCCTCCTCCTTACTGTACTGATATTCTCAGTGAGCGGCCTTTGTCCAGCAGTGGGACATTACAGATATTACTTTACTAAAATAAAGATATTAGATTATTTATTTAGATTTCTTTAAATGCCGATAACTATTATTTAGTGTGTTTTTGCATTTTAGATCTCAAAATCTATGAGCTACAAGAATGAGAGTAAGACAGGTATATAAAGCATGGAAAGGCCATTCATATTATCGAATAAAAAAAGAACTACCAAAATCGATTTAGTGAATATTCGCTTTACGAGGACGATATTATCTAACGCGATACAGACCCGTTTCATTTAGTATAAGAAGTATTTTGTCATCTCTGTGTACAGGCGTTAGACCGGAAGTCAAATTAAGTGTTGATTTATTATAGTGTGCTCAATCTGTCTACAGATAATAATATACCATAATATAATATAATAATAATATACTCGGACAAATTCACACACGGTTAATTAGACCCAAACTAAGCTTTAAGCTTGTATTATGGAATCTAATTAACTGATACTACTACATATATATACACAAATACTTTATAAGAATATATAATTGACACCCAGACGTCGTCACCAACACCTATGTCTTCACATATTGTTGACTCCGGGCGGGAATCGAACCCGCAACCGACACAGTAAGCGCTCTCACTGCCACTGCCACTGCACAAGCCAACGGGCTTGTCAAAACAGATGAACCTTAATTATGCATTTTGTATCGATATTAAATATTTTAATGCAAATATTTGATTTTTTTAATAGCAAATATTTTAATGATGCCAATAAAACAAATTGAATACTTAAACAACAAATTTATTTGTCATACAAAATGTTTTCACAATCGTCATAGCAGCGTGACGTACTATTATTAATTAATTATTATTAACACTTGTGCAAATACTCCGTTGACGTACTTAATTAAGTTACATGGTGTTTTAGGTTGAGTTCTCTTCTATCCATAGTTCTAACCATGAAGCTACTACAAAGGTTCTAACCAGCTTAGAAATAAAAGTTCCTTAATTCAAAAGATAGTAAGACTGACTAACCTAAAAACTAGGAACATACTAAGAACGATGATCCTACTACTTAATGCGAAAATTTCTGAGGATGGATGTATGGATGTATGTTTGTTGCTCTTTCACGCAAAAACTACTGAACGGATTTAGATGAAACTTTAAAGTAATGTAGGTTATACATCAGACTAACAGATGGAATACATTTTATCCCGAAATTCACGCGGGAACGGGTACAATGTGGGTAACACCGCGGGTCTCGGTTTATAACATACTATAAAATACATTATAGTATGTTATAAACACCAAAATACGTACTGTATGGTTAAATGACTCATTTACTAACTGAAATATGAATTAATTTAACAGTTATTGCGACAATAATGTTACCAATGACTCAAGCCACGAACCTTCACGCCTATGACCATGGGGTCTATGACCATGAGGACCATGATCCTTTCCTCTATGTGGTCCATGATGGTCATGGGGGTGATCATGGTCTTTATGCCCGCCGGGACCATGTTCAAATGGACAATGGAATGGATGTTTTTTAGGCGTTGCTGTTGTTGGCGTCGTAGTTGTTGGAGTGGTTGTGGTGGGTGTTGTTGTGGTTGGCGTGGTTGTGGTTGGTGTGGTTGTAGTCGGAGTCGTCGTGGTTGGAGTGGTTGTAGTCGGAGTCGTTGTAGTTGGTGTAGTTGTAGTCGGAGTCGTTGTGGTTGGAGTCGTTGTGGTTGGAGTCGTTGTGGTCGGAGTCGTTGTGGTTGGAGTCGTTGTGGTTGGAGTTGTTGTGGTTGGAGTGGTTGTTGTAGGGGTTGTTGTTGTTGGAGTGGTTGTTGTTGGAGTCGTTGTGGTTGGAGTGGTTGTGGTAGGGGTTGTTGTGGTTGGAGTGGTTGTGGTTGGGGTGGTTGTAGTCGGTGTAGTTGTAGTAGCCGTAGTTGTTGTTGTAGTGGCAGCAGTTGTAGGGTCTTCACATATTGATCCAACAATCAATGTTGATACGATCTGTAAAATTTGTATTAAATAAACATAAGATTGATGCGATTGTTGTAAAATATGAGCAAATTTTTAATTTTCAGCATCGTTTTAAAAAATCAAATTGCCATTTCTGCACTGCCGTTAAAGTTAATCGCTATAATTTAAATACTTTTTTCTTAACCCATATTGTCCCACTGCTAGACAAAAGTCTCCTCCAAACTCTTCTAACAGGTTGGGTTAGAAGAGTTTGGAGGAGACTTTTGCAGTCCTGCGCAGTGGTATTACTCAACTTAAAACATAGATAAGAAAGTCTAAGAAATATCCCCATTCTTCGATGTATTTTGGTAGTAAGATAGTCACTTGTAGCGCTCGAGGCGTAGCTTGAATAAGCGGTGTTAGTCCATTACGATTGTTAAGCAACGTGCAGCTCGTTCCCTACTTGGATGGGTGGTCGATATTTCTATAGCGGTGTTTCTACCTGGGTGCTACCGTGCTTCGGAGGGTCCGTTAAAATTGTCGGTCCCGGTATTTTCAATCGATAAATCAAGTCGGAGGCCTTTAGCCTGTCTAAAAACTGCAACACCAGGGATGGCAACTCACCTACACGAACTTTCTTGTTTTATTGTAATGTTACTGTTAAACTCACACAATTTGCACTCATTATACTAAATGAAACAGGTCTGTATCGCATTAGGTAATAAAACGTATTTTTTACAAATTACACCGCTCGAAACATCGTTTACGTATTTTTAGAAAAATACGTTATTATTATCTAACGCGATACAGACCCGTTTCATTTAGTATATTGTTTTATTATAGTTCTGCAGATGAAAACAATGAATACATTTGTATTTTATCATTTTATATTACTATTCATAAAATTACTTTTTTGAGATTTATTTAATTTAAAATTAAAATGGACATAGGTATGATTCATTACTTACCAAAACGATTAATTTCATTGTGTACTTTTCTCAATATTATTAACTATATTCAATAACACACTTGTCTCACCAGCTGCCTAATTAATAATGAATAGACTGAAACTTATTGAGGTTCTAGCAAACATGTGTTTTGTCCAAGAAAATTAGTAATATTGTAAAGTTAAATATTTTCGACAAGTATGTTTTGCAATTACAAAAGTTGATGTACGTCTATTTATAGGGTCACGCGAGAACAGCTGTGCAAAATAGGCTAAATAAGTAGTTTTACTTTGTTCATAGACAAGCCCGTTGGCACAGGGGCAGTGAGAGCGCTTACTGTGTCGGGGGTTCGATTCCCGCCCGGAGTCAACAATATGTGAAGACATAGTTGTTGGCGACGACGTCTGGGTGTTCATTATATATTCTTATAAAGTATTTGTGTATATTATTATATATGTAGTAGTATCAGTAAGTTAGATTCCATAACACAAGCTTAGAGCTTACTTTGGGTCTAATTAACCGTGTGTGAATTTGTCCAGGTATATTATATTATATATTATATTATAGGATTTTTCTTTCGGTCTTCTTTAAAACCAAAAAAGAAAGAGGAAATCACTCAATCAATATAAATTGTTTATAGAAATACTTCTATTCAAGCATATCATTATTTTACTAATTGAAAGATTATTTTCTGCTAGACAAATTGTACGTGCGCGATTCCACGAAATCTGGTAAAATAACGTAAGCGCAATCTTCAAAAACTCCACACTCACGCCATCTATTGGATCATGGGTAGAACCGCCGCGCGGAAAAGCTATTCATTTATACGAGTATCTGCCATTACGATTTCTTTACAAGAACAACAAGAACCATGATCACAAAAATTTTGACGTAATGTAACTACGTAATCAGAACATGTAGAGATTGCTTAAAACTATGAAATGAGAAATTCTTCCAATTATACGAAAGAAACAGTCATTTATTAAGAATAGAAATAGAATAACAAAGTATGAGTAATAACACAATAAAAACCGTCGAATCAATTTGATCATCGAAATGATATTTAGTAATGGTGATGATGATGGGGCACGATGTGGTGTGTGCTGTGCTTCACATCAGCGTGGAACCTGCGAACAACACAACATGATCATAAGTATACTAGCACCGCCATGTTGTTTTATCCGTGTTAAATGATTGTAATGATCTGATATAATAAAGAGATTTGAATTTTTGCTCTTTCCCGTGGAAATTATGGGATAAAAATTAATACATTCCTTGAATGTGGCTATCCATTCTCAAGTATATTAAAAAGCTCGTATGACAATTTCAAAAGGGAACGAAAGGGAACACAGATCAGCCCCCGAATGATAACCACTTGACTATACAAGTTTTGTTTGCAGTTTTTGGCAGACGGAATAACAGAAAAGAATATCGGAGAAAGATAGACCATTGAAGAAAGGCTTACCCGGAGTGGTGGTCTCCGTGGTAGTGCACGTGTCGCACGGAGCCGTCGGGCTGGTGCAGCGAGTAGTACCCCTTGACGACGTCGCCGTCGCGGGCCTCGTGCTGCTCCTTGATGTCGTGCGTGTGCGGGTCGTGCACCTTGTACGAGAAATCGTATTTCGGGTACGTCTGGAAACACAAAATCGTCACTACTATCAAAACATTGTTTTATTGGAATAGCTTCATTAAAGATGTAACGAGGTTACATGCTGTGAAGTAAAGAAAATGTTTGCCTTTTGAAATTATGTGGCGTAACACATATGTCAGATGACTCAGAAGATCAAAAGAACGCTTTTTAGGGTTCCGTATCCAAAGGGTAAAAACGGGACCTTATTACTGAGACTTCGATCTCCGTCCGTCCGTCCGTCCGTCCGTCTGTCACCAGGCTTTATCTCAAGAACGGTGATAGCTAGATAGTTGAAATTTTCACAGATGATGTATTTCTATTGCCGCATTAACTAAAAATAAAATAAAACAAATATTCAAGGGGGCTCCCATACAAAAACTTTTTGCCGTTTTTTAAAGTACGGAACCCTCCGTGCGCGAGTCGCACTTGGCCGGCTTTTTTTTGTTCAAGTCACCTCATAGTCTGTAAACTGGATAAATCTAGCTGCTGTGTAAACGACGCCTATAAGTAGGAAATAAGCTATAGAGTGTTTGTAAGTAGACATACGAAGTAGTCATGATGATGTCCATGCCCGTGGCCCACTTCCTGGTGGTGTCCGTCGTGCCGCGAGATGTGCTGCGACGAGTATGCGTGGTCGTATGCTGACGCTACGCACGCGGCAGCGATGAGGATCACAATCTGAGGAGATAAATAACACATTTTTAAATAATACATAAAAGAGTATTCTACCCAATCGTAGACTGGGATTAATATATGACAAGGGATCATCGATGTGAATCTTTATTATAATAGAGGATTAATAGTGGGATCTTAGGCTATCTTAGATAGCTTTTAGCGATCAAATCCCACAACCCACAAGGAATTCTATAATCTATACTAAGTCTAACACTAAACCACTTGACCAACAAAATCGGAAATAGTAGCCAACTCTACAGTCAGAGATTTTGGTAGACCTTTTAAAAGCCTTCAAAGCCTGCCGTTTTTAACAATTGCCTTGTCAATTTTATGTGGTGTTCTAAGAGCGATTAGGTACCGTTCAGATAGAAATACCAAGTAGTCTCCCATCATTGTGGTGTTTCAGCTTAACGCTTGCTTAACATTCGCTATGCTTTAGGGGGGCTGTCAAACTAAGCCACAATCTAATAAAACATTAAATAAGACGGTATAAAAACAGCTTTGATTATAAATGTTATGGTTATAGAGTAAATATTTAAATCGTACTTTTTATACAAATTATACCTTAGAAATCATATTGAAGTTTTGTTCCTGTCACAATCTAAAGTGAACTGATACTGATACCTAATAACTACGTCTTTTATATTATAACAAAGTACAAATCAGTACCCAAGGTGACTGTTTTCACTATTGATATGTAATTACTCCAATTTTCTTGATTTTTATCACCTATTGCATGTCAGATTGTAACAGTTACCAAATATTAACGAGGGTTTTCAATGTTATGATATTAAATCACAATTAATTGTTATGAGCTTTGTTAGTGGTGTTGAATGTGCAATGGGAATTGAAACTGAATCGGGTTTGGTTCCCGGGCTTAGCGTAGCATGTTTGCTTATCGTTATGAACTAAGAATTTCAAGCATGCGATGAGCAATTGCGCCCCGGGGTGTTGTACCCGTTCCAGCGGGAATTTCGGAATAAAATGTATCTTATGTGTTATTCTGATGTATAACCTATGTTCCTATTTACTGTAAAGTTTCATCCAAATCCGTCCAGTAGTTTTTACAAACATACATATACACACATCCTCACAAACTATCGCATTTATAATGTTAGTAGGATATTTTTGTTTTTGTTCTGGCTTCTTCAGTCGGAAACTACGCCTAAGTATTTTTAATAGATTTTAGGTATTGTTATTATTTACAATACATTAGGTAAGTTCCTAGCAGGTACAGGTAATGTTCAAACCCAAAAGAAACTAACCATAACTGTGTACTTGCAGCATTTGTGGCGTAGAAAGGCAATGCTGATGCCTCTTCCGAATTTAATTACAAATCTCGAAATAATGACATCATCTACTGATAGCTACCGTGCTTAAACAAGGCACACATAGTTTGGGTGCGTGCCAGGTGCGGGTCACGTTTCATAATCGTTTTATAATCGTTTTATAATCCTTGTTTTTTAATCCTTTAACGTTTTATAATCCTTGTATTTGTATCAAAAGACGTCACACTGGCCCGCAGCCGGGCCGCATCCGCTTTATTGTGTGTCTTGCGCTTTCGAAGAGGTATGATAAGAATTTGGTAGAGTAAATTGATATCAATTTACTGGGCTCTACCAAGCAGCTTACTGACTACCCTCTATTATTATTTTAGCATTTTCCTCCAAATAAAATTCGACATTCGACAATTCGACAACATAACGTTCTTATACCTAGTATTAATAACTATATACCATGATAAAGGTTTACGTTACCTAAGATGAGCGAGGACGTGTTTGAAATAAAATCGCTTATAAACGTCGCTTCGCTTAGCATAACGCTGATAGAAACGGCGGAGTGAAGTTTATGTACTTACATACAAAACAAAAGAGGGCAGCGAAGAATGGATATATGAAGAATTGGTATAAAAGGGATGTGTAATTGTGTAAGAATGGAGTGTTTACAGGGTTAGGTACTGTATTAGTAATGTGTATGAGATATATGGATGGAAAAGAAACGAATCGAAACCGCTGAGCTATCTTGCACATCTCTAGTCGAATCGCTACTTTACGGCTTTGTAAGGTTTTATATTGTCATAATTATGTCAAACAATTTTTATTGTGATTGAACTGTTAATATTCTTGTAATTATCAATAGGTGTGTATTAGAACGTACTTTATAGTAAGTATACATTGATAACAATTTCTATTATAATATTGCACACAATATCACATTCACGGACACCGTTAAATGCAAGTACTTATCGTTATGAAACTATTGGTAATTGTCATACGCAGAACAAAACTGTGGACCGCAGAGTCGGTAGTGAAATCAACGTCTCCTTGGACCCCTGATCATAATAATATAAAAGTGGACGCCACCAAGGTGCCTGTATCAGTCAGCTCGGCGACTAGTTCCTTACCGTACAACTCACATCATGATTTCCAAGGTATGGGATAATCGAATATACGTAATAAGTATCGATTTAAATATCAGTAGTTTGTTAACTAATGCGTAACGTGTTCTTCAGGTGTTGTGTCTGATGGCGCTCGTGGCAGCGGTGGCGTGTCAGTATGGAGACTACGGACACGGGCACGGGCACGGGTACTCCTCGCAGCACATCTCGCGGCACGACGGGCCCGCGCATCCCGTGCACTCGCACGGACACGGGCACGGACATGACTACTACGTCAGTACTTACACATACATACAATATCCTTGTATAATGATTTGACTGGAAATCATTTGTTAACCTGACCGTTCTTTCCAGGCGTACCCCAAATACGATTTCTCGTACAAGGTGCACGACCCGCACACGCACGACATCAAGGAGCAGCACGAGGCCCGCGACGGCGACGTCGTCAAGGGGTACTACTCGCTGCACCAGCCCGACGGCTCCGTGCGGCACGTGCACTACCACGGAGACCACCACTCCGGGTGAGATACACTTTGTATATTAGGTTGATGATAGATGCCTTACCCCGAAAGCATGATTATGAAGAATACTAATTATATATTTTCCGTTGACAGATTCCACGCTGACGTCAAACACAGCACCCACCACATCGTGCCCCATCATCATCATTACTGAATAATTGTACACTGTTATTGTTTAATGTTATTATGGCTTTGTAAATAAATGAAATTCAATGTATGTGACATATTATTTTATGCACGGAAGAGCACTTTCTGCGTAAGGATTTATACTAGTACATGATGACCCTTAAAAGTAAGCTTGAGTAAATCAGTAGCCAACCGTGGAATCAGAGTTTTAAGATAACGTAAATGCCTCATGTATCAGGCCTGTTTTTTGTCGCTTTAAAGTAGAACTTTATATTCTATGTAGTTAGATATAATGAACGATTCTAGGCTGCAATGCTCATGCCTGCACAGGCTGAAGTCCTGGGTTTCATCATTCTCAGGTTTAGAAAACTATACAAGTCTGTTGGCACAGTGCTTTGTGATAGCGCTTTCTGTGTCAGGGGTTGCGGGTGCGATTCCCGCCCGAAGTGTGCAGACATAGTTGTTGACGACGCCGTCTGGGCACATGAGTAAATACACATATTGTGGTTTGGGTGTCGATTATATATTGGCATAAAGTATTTGTGTATGTATGTACCTATATTGTTTATTAGTATCGTTATTTAGATTCCATAATACAAGCTTAAAGCTTAGTTTGGTTCTAATTAACTGTGTTAGAATTTGTCCGTGTATGTTTATTACGAAGAGCTAATAAAAATACCTAATATATAATAATATTATAAAGAGGTAAAATTTGTAAGTTTGTTTGTTTGTTTGTTTGTTTGTATGTTCGAGCTAATCTCGGGAATTATCGATTAGAATAATGATTTTTGTAATAGAGAGTTACATAAAACGGGAAGGTTATAGGTTACTTTTCATCCCCGAATTCCCATGGGAACTGGCACAGCGCGGGTAAAACCGCGGGGCGCTGCTAGTATATAATAAAGCAACCGTCCCGTTGAATTTGGCTATGCATTACTGAAAAAAATATTTGAATCTGACTAGTGATTCCCTAACATACAAACAAAGTATTTTATTTATTTATTTTGAAGGTGTAGAAAAGACATCTTGTATATTCAGGAAACGTAGCGAAATCAGCCGTGCAAAATTATAGGCGTTTGGACTTTTTTATTTGTTTTACTTTGAGCATAGAAAACAAACAAAAAATCCTATAAACTGAGTCAATGCCCATTTTTTTTGATTGCTTGTTCAGTTTAGAAATAAACGCTCATGGAACACAAACACTTTTTATCTCTACTTTTGTTACCAGGTCAATGTAAGTATTCCATCGTAAGTCGTTAATATGATTGTTAGTTTTTTAGTTTTTATGTTAATTATTAAGTTCAACTGTTTGTTTTCCGAATGCAATAAAAAAATAAAAATAAAAATAAAACAAGATAATAAGTTGTCGGTATAGAAGGAAAAACGTTATAAGTGACTAATTCCTCCTTAGGAAATCCTAGAGCAATTGGAAGTCGCTAGTTACCATTCGTTTTGTAAATTCTTAGCTCCAGGTCAAAATAATTGGATGAGAATTTTGCCCATCAGTGGTTCAACACAAGTTCAATAAAAAAAGAAAACTGTATCAAAATCGATTTACCTGTTTATGAGCTATGGTACCATATACGTATACTCATAACTGTCATCCATAAATAAAAATGAACTCTACTAGTAAAACTTTCCGACTTACTGCAAATACTCTTGCTCAATGTAAACAAATGACTAACGAAAGTATAAGGTTCAATTCCTATACAAACGCCATCTTGTCCATGTCATGGACCGTATATTGAAATGTGCGGGAATTCCAGATGGACGGTCGTGATGATGGACAATAAAACGTTACGAAAAGATAATCATATATACAGAGTCAATAGGCGTACTTAGATTTAGAAATAAGTATAGGTTTCTTCGATTGAGTGTTAACCTTCCAATACTGTATTATAGTGGCTTCCCGTACTTACTTTGTTGGTTGGTACACCAAATTATTGTTTTTTTAATTAGTTTCTTATTGATAGGACAAGGTTTTTAAGTAATAAAAATCTCGAAGTTCCCACGGGAATGGGGGGGGGGGGTGAAACCGCGGGGCACAGCTAGTAATTAAATAAAATGTATAAGACACATTTAAAGTGATACAAACATATTAATAGTTTACACGAATTATTTTGAATTGAATTGGCATAACGCTGCATTTAATTTAAACTTAACCTTATGTAACGCCTACAATGCTGTTTCAATTGTCACTTCTGATGAGGAGACAATGGTAAGATTGATCAGATACCTTAAATACGAAATGTAAACGAAACGATTATTCCTTAGGATGAGATACCTTCAATGCGGAGAGAAACGTTTCAGGAGCTGAGTTGATCATTTGATCAATAATAGCATTGAAATCATCAAGATTCCTATATATAATTTTCCATGAAAACACTCCCATTTTGGCAATTACATCTATGTATGCTATTTTTATAAAAGGAAGGTTTTTCCAGTTGACGAAATGTAATCCCAAAAAAATTGGAAAATAACGTAAGAGCGGTCAACAAAATTTTTACACAAGCGCGGTGCCATCTATTGGATCGCGGGCGGCGTAGGTACTTATCACTAGTTATCACTATTTATTTATTTAAGGACAGCCAGTGAAATATACATCAAACTTAAAAATAAAACTTACGACTAAATTAATGAATTAGATGCACTTTCGATAGGTGCCACAACATGCTTATCTTAAAAAAGTAATAATACTTTAAACAAAAATATGAACTTTAAGCAAACTTTAAGCGATAAAATTTCCATGTGTTAACGAATATTAAAATGACAAATAAAAACAAAGTAGGAATATAACCAATTCGCTTTCCGCTGTCTGTCCCTATGTATGCTTAGATCTTTAAAACGGATTTTGATGCGGTTTTTTTAAAAAGATACAGTGATTAATAGAAAGGTTTGTATGTATTAAAGTTCCTGAAACTCCTACGGGAACGGGCTTAACGCGGGTAAAACCGCGGGGCGCAGCTAGTGGTAAATAATTAGTTTTTTCGACATTATTGTACTCTGACCTCATATTGATTATGTTAAATAGATATAATTTGTAATTGTACTAATTATTTTTATTACAAAGAAGTAATGAGTGTAAAAAAATTACCCCGATAAATGAAAAGCATACATAAATGTACACAAAAAGTTTATTTGGCATTTTATAACAACTGAGGAACATGGGTATTACAATCACACAAGAAAAGCTCTTAGTAATGATGGTGATGAGGCACGATGTGGTGGGTGCTGTGTTTGACGTCAGCGTGGAATCTGTCAACGGAAAATATATAATTAGTATTCTGTACAAATCTTGAAGAATATACAAAAATCATGCCTTCTTGCTAGGATATCTTTCGTCAACGTAGTATACAAAGTGTATCTCACCCAGAGTGGTCGTCTCCGTGGTAGTGCACGTGTCGCACGGAGCCGTCGGGCTGGTGCAGCGAGTAGTACCCCTTGACGACGTCGCCGTCGCGGGCCTCGTGCTGCTCCTTGATGTCGTGCGTGTGCGGGTCGTGCACCTTGTACGAGAAATCGTATTTGGGGTATGCCTGGAAAGAACGGTCAGGTTAACAAATGATTTCCAGTCAAATCATTAGAAAGGGATATTTTGTATGTGTAAGTACTGACGTAGTAGTCGTGTCCGTGCCCGTGTCCGTGCGAGTGCACGGGGTGCGCGGGCCCGTCGTGCCGCGAGATGTGCTGCGAGGAGTACCCGTGCCCGTGCCCGTGCCCGTGTCCGTAGTCTCCATACTGACACGCCACCGCTGCCACGAGCGCCATCAGACACAACACCTGAAGAACACGTTACGAATTAGTTAACAAAGTACAGCTGATATTTAAATCGATACTTATTACGTATATTCGATTGTCCCATACCTTGGAAATCATGATGTGAGTTGTACGGTAAGGAACTAGTCGCCGAGCTGACTGATACAGGCACCTTGGTGGCGTCCACTTTTATATTATTATGATCAGGGGTCCAAGGAGACGCTGATTTCACTACCGACTCTGCGGTCCACTGTTTTGTTCTGCGTATGACAATTACCAATAGTTTCATAACGTTAAGTACTTGCATTTAACGGTGTCCATGAATATGCGTTGTTTTGAAACGGCAATACAATTACTATTGTCAACAAAGTTTAATAAGCATGAAATACAACATTTAAATGTTCGATTAGATTGAACAAGTTAGTGAACTATGAGTTGGTAAGTTCTATTGAAGACAAGCCTCTTAAAATATGTAAAAAGGCTTCGGAAGCTACAAGCCGTACAGGACTACAAGCCGTTGTTCAACCCACTTCATGAAATTGAGCCATATTGACATCTTTGTTAACAGTCGTGTCTATTTTGACCCATCTTTCTATCAGATGAAACGCAGTTCCAGGTTTCCAGACACTAGGGAAGTAGGGATTGATGATATATATATACAATTTTTTTTTTTTTGTAATGATTCTCACACTCAACAACTCTAAGCTAAAAAACGAGCGCCTAAAGAGCCTCCAGCAGCTATCTATACTAAGATAATATAGCTGTAGAGTTTGTTTTGTTTCTTTGAACGCGTTTATCTCAAAAACTGCCAATCCGATTTGAATCATTATTTTTGTATTAGATAGCCACATTCAACGGAAAAGTTAAAGGCTATTTTTTATCCCTAAATTCCGAGGGACACGGGCATAATGGGGCTAAAAACGCGAGGCGTTGCTAGTTTAGAATAAACACAGTGACTGAAAAGTTGACATTGAAAATAAACCATAGAATGTATTGTTATGCATTCTATATGGTTTGATAACTTTTGCTTGTGTAAAGTGATCTTTACACACGCAAAAGTCATCAAACCACATTAATCGATAAATATTTTGTGATAGCAGCGCCCCGTGTAGTTAGTATGTTCACAGAATGAATAGAATTATTGTTTTACAGCCTTATCTAAATACATTTTGTTTTCAAAATTTATAAATCAAAATACGGATCTCGATTTGTATTTGTATCAAAATGTTGTATTGATGATTGAAACACATGGATACCGAAATTTTACCAAGAATCTATACTAATATTATAAAGCTGACGAGTTTGTTTTGTTTGTTTGTTTGTTTGTTTGTTTAAACGCGCTAATCTCAGAAACTACTGAACCGATTTGAATAATTCTTTCACTGTTAGATAGTCTATTTATCGAGGAAGGCTATATTTTATCCCGAAATTCCCACGGGAACGGGCACAACGCGGGTAATCATTTATATATTTATATAGTAAATTGATTTGAATAATTATTTTTAATGGGATAGCTACATTAATTTTATTACCCTGAAATTCCCACGAAAATGGGCGCAGCACAGGTAAACCGCAGGGCACTGCTAGTTCTAGGAAACTTTTTATTGAAAAAACTATAACATCCTTAATACCATTTTATAGATAACGCTGTAAGCCGTTAGTAACTGTTAACCTACTTTATTAAATAATTAATATTAATTACTTAAATAGCACTAAAATATCCGAATACCCTTCACGTGATCAAAGTTAGTATCCGTCCACGCGATACTTTATATTTTGGCTCATTAACTGCAGAGAAAACGATCACCTTGATGAAGTTTTATGAATATAAAAGAGTTGAATGTGTTGTTATAGTTATCAGTTTTGTGTTAGATACTGAATCATATACAATTCAATATGTTTTCTAAGGTAAGGAAATATATTCGTAAAATAGATACTCGAAAAAATACCCAAAAATACCCATGAGTTCAATTCTATAATTCTCGCCATGAAAACAAACCATGGATTAAATAATAGATATTTATCGTTCAGTGGACTAGTAATTACATTTAAAGCTCTGCTTTATATGGATCAATTGAAAATAGTAAACACTTTTCACATTCACGCATGTGGAGGTGCCGATGATTATTTCTTAATTCATAATGTTCCAGGTATGTAATTTTCCACCATAAGGTGACGTAAAGACGGTAAAGACGAATTTGTGTTTGTAAAAATTCTTATTTTTCCGAATGGTCATTTTTACTAATACAATTAGTAAAGGACTTACCTACCTATATGGCAAATTGAACCCTTATCGCCACATAAACTTATCATTAATTCACTTTCAGGTTTTCCTTTTCGTAGCTACTGTGTGCGTAGCGTCAGCATACGACCACGCATACTCGTCGCAGCACATCTCGAGACACGACGGACACCACCAGGAAGTGGGCCACGGGCATGGACATCATCATGACTACTTCGTATGTCTACTTCCAAACACTCTATAGCTTATTTCCTACTTATAGGCGTCGTATACGCAGCAGCTAGATTTATCCAGTTTACAGACTATGAGGTGACTTAAACAAAAAACACGGACATGGACACCATTACTTCGTATGTCTACTTACAACTATTTCCTAAACCTTAGAGTATTTAAAATCGGAGCAGACCTAAGTCAAAACTAAAGATAGACAGCCATCTAGGATAATCTAGAACCATTTAGAACATATGAAGGCGCACTAGAGACAAGACACTTAAGTATCGTTATTTACTAACTTTAAGTAAGTCTATTTCTTACACTCTGAACAAATTTTCTGAAGATTTCACTTAGGTCCAACACACTACAGAAAAGCCGTCTAACACATTTTATAAGATGTAAGACTGAAGAATTTGTACTGACTGCAGTGTTGTTAGACTAACAAAAGACAGTTTTGTGCGGGTCGAACAAATTAGTCTTAAGACTATAGTGGCTAAAGTGTACGGCGTACTTTATTCAACCAGAATGTATGTATGAACTTAATTGAGTTGTGTTTCCAGACGTATCCCAAATATGAGTTCGAGTACAAGGTGCACGACCCGCACACGCACGACATCAAGGAGCAGCACGAGGCCCGCGACGGCGACGTCGTCAAGGGGTACTACTCGCTGCACCAGCCCGACGGCTCCGTGCGGCACGTGCACTACCACGGAGACCACCACTCCGGGTGAGATACACTTCGTATACTACGTTGATGATAGGTGTCCTAGCAAGAAGGCATGATTTTGGTATATTCTTCAAGATTTGTACAGAATAGTAATTATATATTTTCTGTTGACAGGTTCCACGCTGACGTCAAACACAGCACACACCACATCGTGCCTCATCATCATCATTACTAAGAGCTTCTCTTGTGTGATTGTAATACCCATGTTCCTCAGTTGTTATAAAATGCTAAATAAACTTTTTGTATACATTTATGTATGTTTTTCATTTATCGGGATAATATGGACCTATTCACTGATTACTTCAATAAAAAATACTCTATCTCGACTCTCCCTATACTTTTTCCTTATTCTCAGTTGTTTTGTCTACATTTTAGAGCACTAGCATTTGTAGAAAAACCTATCTACAGTTAGTAAACTGTACTTACGGTACTTCTGTTATCTAGTATTTTTCTTGTATGATCCGTAATTTAATCACAATCGAAGTAGTTGTTTTCTGAAACTTAAGAGTTAGGCTCTTGTTATTGGATTTCCTCTCCACTTTTCCCTTTCTTCTGCCATCCTCTTTAACTACTTACTTTGCGAGATTTGCCTTCTCTGTCTCTTGACCTTCTTTCTTCTTTCACTTACTATGTTTTATTAATTACAGATTCCATGCTGATGTGAAGCACAGCACTCATCATATTGTGCCTCGTCAATAAGTCACTGCTCTATTACCTCTAATAACGTTTAAGTGTTATATTTTTATATAATCTGATTTGAATAAGTGATAATGCATACTTAACATGAACTTGATTTATTTAATTTATTATAGTGATTTTCCTTAGAGTTACGAGACAAGCCCGGTCTTTTTGAAAGGCATGCGATACAGATCTATCTCGTAGAGGCCCTTCGGATATGTTTAATGTAATGGATTATTATTAAGAATCTTTAGTGTCCCACTGCCAGACAAAACCCTTTCTACTCCCTTTACATCATTCTCGAGTTTGTACGACGGAATGCGAATCTGGGTTAAGTTTATCAAAGTCACCGCGTCACCTCCTGCGGGCTACGCCGAGTGGTTGTCTCCCATAGTCATTATTACGAGTACATAGTATAAAACAAAGTCGCGTCTGTTTGTCTGTATGCTTAAATTTTTAAAATTACGCAACGGATTTTGATACGGTTTTTTGTAATAGGTAGAGTGATTCAAGAGGAAGGTTTTTATGTAAAAAAAATCCCGAAATTCCCACGGGAACGGGCACAACGCGGGTAAAACCGCGGGGCGCTGCTAGTAACTAATAATACTAACAAATCTGAGTAAATAAGATCAATTTTGAATTGAAACTACGTTTACAGATACACTTCGCTTTTATTTTACATTTTTATCTGACGTTTCGGCCCCTTTACAGGAACCGCGGTCACAGAAGACTTCTGTGACCACGATTCAAAATGAGTAGTGTTAGCTTAAACTTAAGAAACCAGTAAATAAGATCAAATTAATAACATACCAACATTAATAAACATAACATGCTGTACACATATCAAACTATAAATCTCTTTACTCCACATATCTATTACATAAGTAAATCAAATTGAAATGCATCATCAATGAATGGAATAGTATTCTACATAACATCCGTCAGATTACCGTTATCAAGGTTACGAGAGTTACCGCTGAGTTATTTCATTTATCCGTAGATTTCGTTGTGGCGATTGCGTAATTGTGTAATTGGAATGTTTGTTTAGTTGTTTCTTTTTACTTTTTCGTGATCTTCATCGTGTTAAATTGGCCAGTTAGAACGTTTTTGTTAGCTTCTTTTATTTTTACTTTAATGGCACTCGGCTTTCAACTTTTATTTTTAAATAGTTAGGTTAGAAAGATTTTTTGATGGTGTTTTCACCAAGTTGTAACGTGTAAACTTGCTATTCATAAAATTAATTTAGTTTGATAACTACATCTTCTGTGTCCACGTCATATAAAGAGCGAAGTGTATCCTTAAACTTCGTTTCAATACAAAATAAGTTTAATAATATTAAAAGAGACATGGTAGGATTTCTTATACAGATAATGTATTAAAGCAAAGTGGTCTTACCATGAATACTATCAATAATCACTACATAGTATAAAATAAAGTCGTCTCTTTTTCGTGTCTGTCACACTGTTTGTCTGTCTGTATGCTTAAATCTTTAAAATTACGCAACGGATTTTGATGCGGTTTTTTGTAATAGGTAGAGTGATTAAAGAGGAAAGTTTTTATGTAAAAAAATTCCCGAAATTCCCACGGGAACGGGCACAACGCGGGTAAAACCGCGGGGCGCTGCTAGTACTTAATAAAAAAATAAAACATACGAAAATTAAGTAAACATAATTGTATTTGGTATTATAAAAGATAGAAAACAAAGTAACAGTTATAAATCACAGTTGAAATAACGGGATCGTATAAAATCGTATACAAAGGTTATAATTAAAACAATGTCTTAGTGGTGATGAGGGACAATGTGGTGGGTGCTGTGTTTCACGTCAGCGTGGAAACTGAAAACAAAAGAAAAACGGGTTAAAATAGTGACATGATATTGATATTGCTCAACATATAGCATTGCTATTTTGATATTGCAATATATGACATGAACTAGCGGCTCTCCGCTTGCTTCGCTTCGGGTGAAGGTTCACCCTCTGTTAGGGGTTGAATTTCGCAAATTCCTTTCTTATTGTACTGACATTATGAAAAGAACCCTTGTACCAAATTTCAAGTTTCTAGGTAGAGTAATTTCGGCTTTTTGTCGATATATAAGTCAGTCGGGTTTGCCTTTTATATATACCTCTGACATCTGATAACTTTATCGCGCCCCTCTCAATAAAATGTTTGAATTTGGTTACAGAATCAGTTTGTGAGTTTTCAGATCACAGACCTTGAGTTTATTAACCGTTTTCATATTAGTTTACTTGTACTAAAATAATTTAACATGTTTATCAGTTATCATGTCATCTTCAGCCAGTAAAAGACTTCGCCCCTATTAGGGCTCAAATCATAGAAGACTTCAGAGGGTTGTATCAACTGCTCCACTCAAACACGACTATTCTCTATGTGAGACTTACCCGCTGTGTTTGTCACCGTGGTAGTGCACGTGTCGCACGGAGCCGTCGGGCTCGTGCAGCGAGTAGTACCCCTTGACGACGTCGCCGTCACGGGCCTCGTGCTGCTCCTTGATGTCGTGCGTGTGCGGGTCGTGCACCTTGTATCCGAACTCGTATTTAGGATACGCCTAGGGAAATAAAAAAAGGGTATTAGCAACCTTTATTATGAAAAATACTATAAGTTTATCGATCGTTTTGCACGCAGACAAATACAGCATGAGGTTTCCTTTATTTTATGATCATTCAGGGTAGTGTATTATGTGCGTTTTTCAACGTTAATTTTTTTCAGTGCTACCGTGGTAATAAAACTGAACTTACATAGTAGTCATGACCTTCATGACCGTGTCCATGTCCGTGCTCTCCGTGTCCGTGCGAGTGCACGGGGTGCGCGGGCCCGTCGTGCCGGGAGATGTGCTGCGAGGAGTACCCGTGCCCGTGCCCGTGCCCGTGTCCCTGGTCACCGTACTGGCAGGCTACAACACCCACTAGGGCTACCAAGCATACCACCTGAGAACACAGATATTATTGATTATTATCTTTGTTTATTTAAGCTCGCTGCTGCAGTAGGCAAGCATTGTGATTACGCCTAATCCTCCTCACTGTACTGATATCTTCAGTAAGATGAGAGGCCTTTGCCCAGCAGCGAGTCGACCAAAATTATTGATTATGTTTTTAAGGATCTTATTGTAACCAAAAACATATTAACGATAACAAAATTAGTGGTTAAAGGTAAACGCTCAAATTAACTTTAGCATAATTAACTTCGTCGAATTAATAGTATGTAATTGTGAAATCCATAAGGTTAATATTTTGTTAATCACAGTTTTTATTCACCTCAACAATAACGGTTAATTTTGAAAATAGATGTCGATTAAATCCAATCCAAAATTTTTATATGTATTAAATTAAGCTAACTGTCCTTTACAGGACTAAAAAGTGTATTTAAGTTAAAATAAATATTAGAATGTAAAAAAAATATTTACCTTAGAGAACATTATTCCAAATTAATTGTTGTACAAATTAAACAAAGTACAAATGTTTACTGATGCATTCTCAATAAAATCTAGCACTTTTATATTGTTAAAAGGTTCTCCAAGGTGACAATGATTTCACTCTAAATATTATCAAGTGTCTTTGAGTATTTGTTATTCTTATGCAGTTTTTGCAAGAGTTTTGTAATCAATACCTACGCTACAGAAACTGTAATGGAATGTAATATTGGTCTTTATATTTGGTAATTGTTTATCATAATGAGGTTTGCGCAAACATTCATTAACGTTTGGTTCATTAAACGAAGTATAAGTTCGATGGAAATCTGGTGGAAATATGAGATTGTATGATAAGGGAATAGCTCCCCATAACCTTGTCTCGTTGGACAGTTTATTTGGTAACAAAAACTTGTGTTAAACGTCTTTATAAGTAGTGCAAAATAGTGCAATATGCCTTGCTCATTGACCTCCGGAGGAACCTCTACATTCGATTTGGTCGCAGATCAGTTCTAGATATTGTTCTACAAATTTTAAAAGTAATATGCCATATCAATCCAGAGACCAATATACCTTGACCCCTGATATCTATGTCTATACTAATACGAGAACGATATAAAGCTGATACGTTTGATTTTTTGTTTGAACAAGCTTATTCTAGGAACTGCCTGTTCGATTAGAATTATACTTTTTACATTATACGATTTAACTATAACTGCCAATGCTCAACGGTTGCAGGACTAGGTATAGTATTTCATATTACTTTTTATTAATCTACCGACGCAGAATTTCTGGGTAGCAAGTTGAAATTTATTAAAGAAATTAATTCAATGTCCCTTTGAAGCTGTAAAGCTTTAAAACTATCGATTATTTTTAGCTGTTGTTTATTTGAACTGGCTGAGTTGAACGACCTGTCTTGAATAATTCTTTAAGTATTGGATAAAAACATTTAAGAGGAATACTAGGTATTTTTATCCTAATATCTCCACGGGATCTGGTAAAATGTATAAACGTAGGTAGTAAGCTATTAGTGAATTATACAAGTTTTTGTGCCTGTAATGCTATATGAGCAATAATTGCGCAAATTATTATTTGTTCAACGCCTATTACTAAGTTATTGGGCTGGTGTTGATAAAATTAACTGTTGCTGAAATAAAGTAAGTGTTTAAATTATGTTTAGTTTTGGCTGTACATACCTACTCCATATTATATTAACTAGGTATCAATGAAACGCGCGTACTCAGACACTTCAAATGCTTTCTTAGTAGAGATTAAATGAGTGATTTTGACATGTTATGTATACAAATTACGTCAGTTAGCTAAGGGTAGATTTAATGGCTATGTGTGACAGCGGCAGTTAGTACTAAAGATTGGTAAATAATCGCTCTGTGCTTAAGATTTTCATGATAATAATCATGTATGAAATGAATGCGAATGAAAAAATATATTATTTATCTTTATTATTTTACTCAGTTTAATTTGACGACTGGATCAACATAAGTTTAATTCTAATGAGTATCATTTAGATTTATACTAATTAAAAAAGTGAACAAAATTTCTAAGTATGTACCTACTTAATTATACATGCAAAGTAACTATTTTGGCTTTCTGTCTGTTACGCCTTCTAGATCATCAATTTTGATAAATTCACGCCATAGAGATAGATTATAAGTTCCTTGGATGCACTACTTTTATTTCTTCTACTTCTGCTGTAAACATCGTTTTATATTGCGAGAAATCACATAAGAAAATTAGCATTATGAAAACAAAATTACCAAGAAAATAATAGATGACTTAATAATCAGTTTGTTCATATTACTTTGATCAGGAAGAGACTAATTGTTACAATGTTATGTAAACACTAATAAAGGAATCACGCAACCTTTCATGTAACCAGTTGATTCGATTTGAACCGTACCTAATTTGGAACAAAGTAAGTTTTACCATCTCATATTATGCCCTTACTTTCATTAATTGATTGCCAAAGTTATCCTCAAAATGAAGTGATTACATAACGTTTTTGAATTACTCTGGTTTATATTGAACGAGATTTTTCAGATGTATGCGTAAGACAGTTGCACACATAAAAAGTAAGTATTAAGTTCAAAATTAACGTAAACCAGTTATGGGTTGATTTTTTAAAGTATAAAATAAGGAGCTTTCTGTACATTCATTACCAGAGGTGCACCTGATCTTGTAAGGATAACAGCCAAGATGTTCGCAAAGGTAAATTAACAATTTCATTTTTTATACAAAAATTAAGGTACGGTACCTTCAACTAGAAATAATACTAATACCTAATAAGTAATAATACCTTTACTTTATTTTCAGGTCGTTGTTGTAGTTGTGCTTCTAGCAGCAGCATACGCTGGAGAAATATCTCAGTCATACGGCTTGAATAGCCTGAACCTACACAACGTACAGATTGCACCTAGCCAAGAAATCTATTCTGGATCTTACGGCTCTTACGGCCATGGTCACGCCACATCATCCCAAAGCATCATCCGCCATAACAGTGGTCATTCTAACAATGGTTACTCTAACAATGGTTATTCTAACAATGCTGGTTACGTAGTACCTGCTCACCAATCTGTTGGTATTATCGCAGCGCCTTCTCATGGAGTATATGCTGCTGGTCACTCCTATGGTCACGCTGTCTCATCCCAAAGCGTCATCCGTCACGATGGTCACCAACAATCCCTGGGCCATGGTCAATACGCTGTAGCTGCTCCCATCCAAACCGTTGCTGTTCAGTCAGCTCCAGTCTATGCATCCCATTCTGGATCTCACGGTCATGCTGTATCTTCTCAGAGCATTGTTCGCCATGATGGTCATCAGCAATCTTTGGGACATGCTCAATACGCAGTTGCCGCTCCGGTCCACACCGTTGCCGTTTCTTCTGCCCCAGCTTACTCATCTCACTCCGGATCTCACGGACATGCTGTGTCTTCTCAAAGCATTGTTCGTCAGAATGGACATCAGCAATCTCTTGGTCATGGTTCATACGCAGTCGCTGCTCCCGTTCAAACTATTGCTGTCTCTGCTCCAGTCTACGCGTCTCAATCTGGCTCTTACGGACATGGTCACTCTGGATCGGGTCATGCTGTGTCATCTCAAAGCATTGTACGCCATGAGGGTGGACACCAAGGCTCATATTCCCTTGGTGGTGGTAGCCACTACGCTACCCTCCAGCACCAAGCTCCTGTTCACCAAACCATTGCCATCGCTGCCCCAATCCAAACCCACTCGGCTATCGGAGTCCATTCCGCTGGTATCGGTCACGGCGCAGTTTCGTCCCAAAATATTGTCCGTCAAGCCCTCCACGCCACTCCTGTCCACCAAACTGTAGGAATCCATGCTGCTCCTATTCAGCACATTAGCCAAGGGTCTGGTCACTACCAGCAGTCTCACCAAGATTACTACGTAAGTAATACTACTTTCCTGTAATGCTTCTACAATGCTACAGGTACTTTTCTGATTTAAGTTATTCTAAATTCAAATTCTAATTGGATTGGTTGGTTCACAGGCTCACCCCCAGTATGAGTTCTCATACAAGGTGCAGGACCCTCACACCGGCGACAACAAGTACCAGCACGAGACGCGCGACGGAGACGCGGTCCGCGGCGTCTACAGCCTGCACGAGGCCGACGGCTCCGTGCGCACCGTCGAGTACACCGCCGATCATCACAACGGGTGAGTGCTATAGGAATAATTTAATACATCGTGTAAGCTACCGAAAATTATTGTCAGAAATAGCTACTGGTTGAACCAATCGAATATGGAATTCACCTTTACATAGGTGAACCTACTATTTACTTTCATATTAGTCAAAGTAATAGCGTGTATTGAGCGCCACAATAGTCCTGTAATAACACCTTTAATTTGATGTCAATTTTGCCTTGCACTTCAATGTATTTAAACTATTGTTTTACCATTTCGCATCTCTTTCCCAGGTTCAACGCCCACGTTTCAAACCATGGAGTGTCCCAACATGTTGAAGAATCCCGCCACCACTAATTGAATCCACTAGCCTTAATAATGACTGTTACTAAGTTAAGTTGTTATTACCTGCTTATTAAACGATGATGTAAATAAGTCAATTATTTTATTTCTACATACATAAGACCATTGTAAAGCTTTCCAATAAAACCAATAATACGTCGAAATATTCAAATCGGATGAGATTAGCCTAATAACTTTTTAAAGCTGTCAAAACTCTTTTGTACTAATATTATAATAATGACCTACAAAATGTATTACTCAGTATACAAATAGTAGAGCGAAAAGATTCAACACTATTAAAATACTAAGCATATGATAATTATGCGAATCGTTCAAGATTCGTTTGAGATTAAAAGTTACGAAATGCGAAATACAACAAAAAATTAATCAAATATGGCTCATGGCGATAATAATGCGTAAGTTGGCGATTCGAAGTGGCCACAAAAACTTGACAATGACATTATTTGTCACTTTCGATCTAGTTCGGAGCTATTGGGCCGTTACTTAATAATTATTATTGAACAGATTACATTCTGCAGTTCTTGTAATAGGACGTTTACGTGTCTTATGTTGATGTGCTAATTTAATTCAAAATATATCATCTTGATTAGCTTTTATAGGATCTTCATAATAATACCCTTTAGATGTTTCAAACGAATTAGGTTATTGTGATAAACTAGTTTATTATATTTCAATGCTAATGTACAAGTTCAAAAGTCTAAGCTGTCAAAAGTTTCTTGTTGCAAAGAGCTTGAGTTGCTGAATATAAGAATAAGAATAAAAGAGTTTTGGCAAAAATAGAAATTACTTAAGTACACAAAGAAGAAAATGCAAGGCATTTGGCCTCACAGCGCTGGTTTTCAGTAGCATATAAATTTAATTCAAGTTCAATAGAAATGCATTTCCTTGAAAAAAACCGGTCGTTGTTGGTTTAACAGAACTGGTAGAAAGCCGTGTTTTTCTGAAATCTAAAAAGGATAATGAAGTCAAATACATTTTTGCTATTCTATAATAACTTTCCTGTATTCGTCTTGTGTAACTTTTGCGTATGAAAAAGAAAGCCAGTCAACGATTTTCTGCAAAATTATGCATAAGGCAAAATTGCGTTGATTTTTGCACAAGGAAGTAAAACACTTTTACATATTAAATATCATAAATGAAACAAAATTGTGACAATATAAATGCCGATTATAAATATAAGAGCAATAAAGACTTTATTTAAATAATATTTCGATTAATTTCCGAAAGTATTTTTATGACTTCGATACGTTTTGTCGGTCAACTGAGGGGCAGTTGACAAGCCATCATTATTTCCGGTTGCAAATTATTCACAAAATAAGTTCACTTTTCAATCAGAAGATAACATCAAGTAAGAAACAACTGCATCAAAAGTAAACATAAAAGTTATTAAAAACACAATACTAGAATTTAAAACAGAGAAATTTGCAATAGACATTTTAGAATGCCTAGCGAGTCTCTACTTTAAATCTAAAACAGAAACTATAGTTCCTGAACACAAACCTCATTATTATTAATCAGAGCATCTAACGTACTACTTTGATGGAGTTAAACCTTCACATTGGTTACATAAATTACGTCACTTGTTCTGCGCTGTGCGTTCCAAACATGACGCCTAAGCGGATACAAATTGATTCCATACTCTCTCGTAACGTCTCCGGTATATATTGAGCTAATGACTATGTTAATTCATCAGTTCCACTGCGGAAGTCAAAGGAGAAAGATCAAAATGTTCTCTAAGGTGGGTGCTCCTACCATTGTGTGTATCTACGTCCTAACACAACCAAACTTACCTTCACTTTTCTTTGCAGATTCTTGTTTTCGCTGCTGCTTTGGCGGTCGTGTCTTGTCATCAACCTTACCCCATAAGAAAGCTCTTGCACCGTCAACAGCATCAGCAGTACAGTCATCCTTACGAGCATGAGATCAGGGTGCAACCAGAGCCTTCATCTAGCGAAGAATACAAGTTCCCGGAAAGTCATGGACATGGTTTCTCCGCTCACAGTCTCCACCAAGGATTGGCGTCTTACCAGGAATCTCACGATAGTTCTGAGCATATTGCTCCAGTGTACGAACATGGGGAAGCCGTTCTAAAGCATGAAGTTCCTAAGAAGTACCAAGTTCAGTACCCAGTGCCGGCTGTTCATGAGGTGAAGACCGTCCGAGTGCCAGCTCATCACAAGACCCCAGTGCACTACCAACCCGAGCCACATGAAGTGTACCACCATGAGGAATCCCATGAATCCCATGAATCCCACGATGAGCCAATTGACTATTATGTAAGTTACTTCTGACGCATATAAAACACCAATTTAAGGATTTTATGAACTTTCTATTCATTTATTCTAGTCACTCTGATAGTTTAAATCAGACTGGTTAGGTCGAGCATATAAAGTAAGGATTTGTCTGTGCTATAGTGTATCGTTGTTCACCTGAATAGTTAACTCTACGTATACCTTGCACTGCGTAGATTACCGTAGTATACTTATAAGTTAGATACTCGTAGCTTACAATATTTTAGAAATATAATTTCTTTGTACGTCTTCATATCAAAGTCTATCATTATCCCACATTCAAATCGCACATGATTTTTTAGATAACCATAACTAGATTACACGTACTTAAAGTAAGAGTATTTCAATTTTCAGTATTTTAATTTAAATTCTTTCCTTACAACAATGGTTTCTTCCCCAGGCTTACCCCAAATACCAATACGAGTACAAAGTAGAGGACCCTCACACCGGAGACAACAAGTTCCAGCACGAGTACAGAGATGGTGACGTGGTCAAGGGAGTGTATGGACTGCATGAGGCCGACGGCTCCATCAGGACTGTGGAATACAGCTCTGACAAACATCATGGGTAAGAATTTACTATTGTCGTTAACTTCTTTCAAAAAACCTTTACTTGATATATTTAAAAAGTTAACTTCTGTTAAAACGCCCCAATTGAAAATATTCCCCCAAGTTCACTTTCAAACCAAATTAAAAAAACAGGTTACCATCTTAGGCTTTACGAAATCCATTGACATATGTCAAACCTAACAACACTTCACAATGAGGTTCGTTTCAAAAGTTTGAAAGCATTTTCAAGCAATTTCAAACATCATTGATATTAAGCGAAATTACAAGCTGACAGCCGGTAAGTTCAATAGAAAGTTGAAAGTTCAAACTACGCTTAACGCAATAGAAGGATTTTTCCATATGTTGCTTATTTTATTATTTTTTCCTTACAGTTTCACGGCCATCGTCAAACATTCAGCGCCCGGTCAACATGTGCATATTGAGAGTCATCATGAAAACTGAAGACTGAAAGTTAAATGAAAAAAGATAGTCCTTTGTCTTTGTTACCTAGATGTGTATTCCTATTACAGTAATAAATATTATTTATTTTTCATAACTACTTCTGATTTTCATTTCATTACAATTATGCTTAGCAAGCTTGACTATGTTACATCCTTCCAGTTAAGATTCTGAGGGTTGAATTAGAATATAATAGAACTCTAATAAAGATCTAATGGTGATTTAAATTAACAAAATCCGTCATTATAATGTCAAAAAAGCAATATTAACTCGTGCAAACTTTATCATAAATAACCGCAGTATTACATAAATACTTCCTGGGGTGATCATTTAAAAGATTCAACACATAGTTCAAATCAAAAGTTCAATTGTTGAAAATAATGTGGGTCAATCGTATTACCATGTCAACAGAACTCAATAAGGCCTCATTTCGATCACTTATCAATCAAAACACAATAAAATGCTATTACGGAAGTGATTGGCGCAAATGTTAAAACATTGTGAAATGATTATTATGAGTTCCACATTTAAAATAGTTTACATAAATAATTTATCATTCCGCTCTTAAATTATGAACAGACAGAATATGCATATTTTATTGTCTGATTCAGCATTTCTCAAAGGTTTTTTGACTGGTCTCTTTGTGAGTGATTATTAGGCCTAAACTTAGGGCCTAAAAATCACTCGCAATGGAAATGTAGTAGCTAACGTTGAAACTGATATAATGACAGAAATAAATTACAAATTCGATCTTTTGATTAGCACATTAAAACAGATCTTATAGCTCAAGATATATATATACTGCGACTGCGGGCGGTGACGTGATATTCCTTGTATTTGTATGAAAGGTGTCACACTGGATCGGCCTGCACCCGCACTACGTGTCTTACGTTTTAATCATTAAATGTGCCCATCCTTTTTTGTCGTTAAAACCTAGTATTTATTACTTAGTTTAGTTGAATTACCATGTTAATTAATTGTTTTAATTTTATTCAACTTTGAGGACCACTGTCTAATTATAAGTTGGGTAACAGCGGTAAACCTTATTACGTAAAGTGTAATTATTTAACAATTGTACGATGATAATATAATTACTGTCCGTAATTGTTATGAATTATAACATTAACTGGTATGTAAATATATACTTAATTAAATGAAAACATAACCAAAAATAAAGAGACTAGATTTTATTTCAAGAATAAAATGTAACAGTTGAAAGTAACAGTGATATGTAACGTTATATTAATAAGTATTGGTAATCAGTGACTGTGGTGATATTGGGGCTGGGCGTGTTGCGATACTCCAGATTTGTGGACTACGGCGTTGAAACTGTGAAATAAATAATTAAGTAAATTAGTTTTTAAATGTACAATTTTTTATCATAGCATAGGGTGCTCCAATTCAAGAACGACCAAGAGGTAAAGGGACCAGCACTAGAACAATTAGATGCTCACAAACTCTATACGCTTTGCCTCCGGCCTCTGTCTATCATGTAATTAAATTGTAGATAATTGTCAGTGATAACTGAAGTGATTAACACAATTCTCTCAAAGGAGGCCCAAATTCATAAGTTGTCTTAATATAGGGATTCGGAGCGACAAACAGATTATAATATTACCCGCTGTGATGGTCGGCGGTGTACTCGACGGTGCGCACGGAGCCGTCGGCCTCGTGCAGGCTGTAGACGCCGCGGACCGCGTCTCCGTCGCGCGCCTCGTGCTGGTACTTGTTGTCGCCGGTGTGGGGGTCCTGCACCTGGTACGAGAACTCGTACTTAGGGTGAGCCTGTACAAAGAAAGATAGTTTTATTTTTGCAAACGTTTTGTCTTTAGGGTAACTGTATTTCAAGCGTATCTCCCCTAGCATTAAAAGCTACTCCACTACACAGAATGCCATTAGCATATCGTGTAAATGTCACATTAAAGAAGGAAGCTAATCTGGGAAATTGCTGAATCGTTTCTGGCGCGTTGCCATGAATAGGATGTGTTCTAAAATGGTTCTTGAAAAGTAAGTTAAAGTGAAATCAAACTTACATTATAGTCATTGTGTTGGTCTGCGTAATGTTCATGGGTATTTTCATAAACAGGGGCAACATGTTGAATTCGTTGAACCGGGGTTATGTGTTGAATTTGGACTGGAGCAGCATGGGCAATGTGAACAGGTGCAACATGTTGAATAGCGTTCTCACGGTGAACGGGGGAAGCTTGATAGTAAGGGGTATGCTGTACGGAAGCTATCTGAACCGGAGCAACAATTTGATGAATAGGGGCGTGTTGGATTTGAGAACTCTGGTGTACGGTTACTGGGGCTGAGTGGTAGATGGGGGCTTGATGGACAGGGGCTACTTGATACGCAGAGACTTGGTGTTCAGGGGTGGCATGTTGGACAATTGATTGAGAAGAGTAGGCTTGGCCGTGGTCGTAGTGTTGGGAGTAAACGGCTGATACCAATACAGCAAGGATTGTTATCTGGAAAATAAAGATTGATTAGAAAAAAGGTTTACTAGGCTAATAAAGTACAATCAAACATATTTTCAAAGCACAGTCATAGACTATTGGTATTTTTGTATTGACCTTACCGTTAAAACTAAAGAAATATATAGATAATTTAACTTACTTTAGAATACATATTTGTATAAGTTCTGAAAACTGCTGTGAACGAATGATATTGTATCAATACTTCATGTGTTTTTATACTCAAAAATATAGTTACTTTTTAACTTTGGGTCAATGTATTACGTATTTAGTCCAAATAATCCTGAAGTACAGGTTTTTGAAGCAATTTTGAGTTCGTATTTTGGAATATACCGAAACTGGAATGATTGAATAATAAGTGGTTTATAAGTACTTATGATAGTTATAAAATGAGTACGTGTTCTACAGAATATTTATACATAATAATGTGACAAGGAATATAATTAATACCAATATGTGTCAAAACTGTTTTCAGGTTCATTTCAATTGCGTTATTCAAAAAAATCTGCCTAGTATAAAAACTCGTTAATTCATTCATTAATTTGGAGTAGGTAAGTGGCCATCCCTAGTGACGGAGTTTTTAGACCACCTCAAGGCCTTCGACATGGTCTAACTATTGAATCAACCGGGACCAGCTGCTTGACGTGCCCTCCAAATCACTCGTAAATAAAACCAAAAAAATATATGAAAATAAGTATATTTTACAATAATATCAGTCAAAAACATTAGTTTTTGCTCATCACCCTGTAAGCATTGCGTCTAACGTTTCACAAAATGTAATTCAAAGACAGAAAACTACAAGACAAAAAATAAAACTTTCAAAAAAAATAGGGCCAAAGTCCCGAGGATTACAGATTATGAAACGCTGATTTGAAACGTCAGTAATCCCGTGTCGTCATTCCGTCGAAGCTTAGGCTAGTTATAAATAGTCGGTAGATGGTCGATGGTCGCGTGGTTGTTTCTAACCGAGGATGTGTCCATGCGCGAGAGCTGGTGCAGCTACGACAGCTCTAGCGGGGTGGGCGGCATGGCCTTGTCTGCTTACTACGGCGTTGAATCTGGAATAGTAAATTACTATTAATTATTTTAACATAAACCTTCTTATTTGAACTATCACCATATCAACATATTCTAAGCACTTATCAGTACCCTCGTAAACACGGTCGTTGCGACACAACCGAACGATGAGGTATGCATTAAGGGCCATATTAATAAACGCGTATTAAGAAAAGTTTAGCTATCAAGGGGTTTGTCACTTTCTGACATACACAATTTCCCAAAGAGCAAACAAGACAAAACACAGTACAACAGTGTTTTAAATACACCACGTTTATTAATAAGACCGTAAAAGTTGAATTCGCGATTAAATCCTGTCGAGATTATTGTTATTAATACACTTTCTTTATCCTTAACCGTTCTAAGGAGTTCTTGCTAATATCCTTCTGATCCCGCCAGCTGACCAGCACTGCTGAGTTTACGAGCCATCACCATATGTATATCCTTCATTTTGTGAAGTCTTCTCTTTATAATCTATTTTTTTGGATTGGCACAAAATGTGGTTAAATGTCGTCAATTTTCCAGCCGAAGATGATTGCTTCTGAAGAGGAAAAAGGTTTAGAGATAGGGTAAGAATGAAATAAAATTACTAAACCTTTCGTCTTCGTCTTCGGCTGGAAAATTGACGACATAGGTCCAAATTTTGTGCCCATCCAAAAAAAATAGAGTATACATCTTATAACGTGCAAGACAGAGGCGCAAATGGGGTTCAATATTTTAATTAAACCATAATCTAGCGATACCACATTCTAGACTGGAATTTACTGAACCTGTTCTACTTTTATCATCAAATCATGAAAGAGGCGTTTAGGTGGTCTAGAAACTTCAACACTAGGGTTAGCCTAACCTTCTAGAACTTACTTACTAAGGAGACACATGATATTGATGCTAAACAAAAACTGCATTACCAATCAAACAACTTACCCATTATGGTCATCAGCAGAGTAGTTGACAGTGCGCACGGTGCCATCAGGTTCTACCAAGGAGTACTGTCCCTTGACGACGTCGCCGTCTCTGGCTTCCCATTGGCTCTTCTGGTCGCCGGTGTGTCCGTCTGTCACGCCGTAGTTGAACTGGTACTGAGGGTGCGACTGGGGTGGAAAAATGGGGCAATGTAAATTGTTAAATGTAGAGATTTCCAGATGTTACTTGTATCTTTGTAGTAGTATGTTTTCTTCACTTTTTGTAATATTCAGAAGTATAAAATTTGCACACATACGGTTTTTAGCCATGGATGTAGAAATCTTGAACTTTAAAAGACTTAGAACAACATTGAATAAGCTAATATACAATCCCATTGTTTCATCTATCTTTAGTCCTACGATCCATGGAATTTGTCACCGCACGCTCGCAAAGTTTGCATTTGTAACCAATGCTTGCGGGCGATGTCGTATCCTTTGGGACGAGTATGGATCATGTGAATCATTAATGGTTGTTTGTAACTTACGTATACATCAACGGGGGCGTGCGCTACAGCTGCCGCGTAAGGAGCTCTTAAGACGGGAGCCGCGTGTGCTACGACGGCGCTGTGTCCTGAAAAATAAACAAAATGTTTCACATACAATATTTTGATCTTACTTCTACCATACTAAGGCAATTTATTGCATGCAACATATCGCTAATATTCTGTCGCGGTTCAGAAGATGAGAATACAGTATTTTTTTTAATCCTAAACACCATCGCATAAATCTGCTTCTGTCTTTCCTGGTTCAGACAGCCATTAAACTGACTTGTTTGACATAGTCTTTTTTAAACTTACACGATTTGAACACATAGTAAACGCACTCACAGGGATTTTGTTTGAAATAGGCAATTTTGTCCTTAGTAACTTTTAATTTAATTAAATAACTATTAAAGTAGTATACATATATCAATTGTATTGTGACCACCTATGTGTGTATAATAAAGTTATTATTATATTAACTCACCTAACCCTAACCCATAAGGTGCCGCGGCCGCGTAGCCCCCTAGGGCTCCGTAACCTCCATAACCTCCATAACCTCCATAGCCTCCATAGCCTCCCAGAGCCGGCGCCCCGAGCACTACGCTTGAAGATGACAGAGCGCCGTGAGGAGCAGCGATCAGGCCCGCACTGGCCACGCTTAGCAACGCGCAGGATACGAACAACTGGAATGATAGGAGGTTTAATAAGAATGTTTTCGTTTACGTTTAGGGGTTAGGGGTTATTTTTCACTAGTGAAAAGGTTAAGGAGTTTTCTTTCAAGAAAGTTATTGGTGGAAGAAAGAAGTGGAGTTGAAAAGACTTAGATACCGTATGAACGTATGTACAGGTCGACTACTTATACGGTTAAAAAGTAATTAATATGTTAAGTTAATATATCGGTTAAAAAGTAAAATAAATGTTTTTTTCTCACATTGACATAAGAGCGCGAAATTGAGTGAGTTTACAAGCTGCAAGTCAGCGAATTCTAATTTAAAAAAATACATTATTTGGCATTTTCTAATAAACTCTACTAAATAACCTAAACACCGACGGGTTTGAGGAAATATTAAGCTTATATTGAGACTCAGCGTGTTGAAAAAATATCCTTGAAAAATGGAGGCTTATATTTACAAACATTTTCGACAGCAATTTTCTGAGCGTATGATTTGAATTCACTTTTTAATTACACTGTCAATATAAATAATTATCAATTAAGTTTAATTATCAATTAACATATTAAAAACAAAACTTCTTATCAACAAAAGATAAAGTTCAAACCACACAGTTATAACACTATTTACCTTAGCGTACATTTTCTCTAATTTGACTTAGCTTAATGTGTACTACAGTGCGCTCTAGGGCTGGTTCTGTGCCTAAATCTAAGATAACTGGCGTTTATATAGAGGTTAGATATCCTATAGACACGAGCTGGTTTCAAAGGGTGTGTCTTAGGAACACTTAGGTATATCAAACGTTGGTATATTAGTGGGCGCTGCCCGCAGATAAACTAGATTGTAAGGTTGTTGTGGATAAGACTTAGGCACTTATGAAGATCCTAATATATCTATCCTAATATATCTTTCCTAAAATATCTTTATCATTAAAATTATTCCTGAAGTCACGGAACAAGCCTTGTGTTTTTGAGATGCTAGCGAGGGATACAGGTACTACTCGTCGAAGCCATCTAGAAATGCATTATTAGGAAAAATCGATTAAACGAAAAAAATATCGATAAAGTTTTTTGTTGATAATTGTGCCTTTCGTTGAAGCACGAAAAGTCTACGTATTTTGAAAAAAAATGGCCATAAGCATTGATTATTTGGCATCGACTAGCTATTTTTCATTGTTATGCCACGAGAATAAATGCAAATAAAATTTAATATATAATAAACAAATTGTTAAAAGCTTATCCACATTACTCTGTTGCGGTCAGAGTTTGACCAAGAATCGGTATTGAACTGAATCTATACGTACATTAATCCACATAGTTAAGCTCACAGTAAAATAAATTCAGTTGGGACATTGTGCAAATGGTATATTGTAGTTTATGGCCCAACTTATTATTTATTATTATTCTATTTTTTACTCTAATTGCCTTTATGTGACTTTATTTATAGTGTATTGTACTTTTAGGGCGGCAAAGGTCTAATAGATTGTTAAAATCGATTTTGGTGATATATACGAGTTAATGCATTCGTTCCATTTTATTTTATGGTTATGGGGCTATTCGTGCAGTTTAAAGCTTTCAATAACATTAAATATAAGTTTATATAAATATATGAACATATTTACTAGCTATATATGTAAAATTCAACATCCTGACTGACTGACTGACTGACTGATAATCAACGCACAGCCTCAACCGCTACACCGAGAACCATGAAATTTGGTAGGAAGGTTCTTCAAGTGACGTAAGTGCACACTAAGAAAGGATTTTCGAAAATTCCTACGGGAACGGGCTCAACGCCGGCAAAGCCGCGGATCGCTGCTAGTGTAAATATATGAATTAAAGCTTGTTATATAAAGTCACAAAGTCAAATTAAACTCAAAATTTTCTCCAGATCAATTCTCTGTTAAGTATTATTTAGCACAAAAAGCAGCGTGATTACTTACTCAACCTCAAAAATAATAGAACATTAAAATAAACTAGCAGTGCCTCGTGGTTTTACCCACGCTCTGTCCGTTTCCATGGGAATTTTGGGATGAAAAATACATACCCTTCCCGTTGAATGTAGCTATGCATTACAAAAATAATTATTCAAATTGGATTGGTAGATTCTGAGATTAGCGCTTCAAACAAACAAAAAATCAAACTCGGCTTTATCATATTAGTATAGTATAGACAAATGATCGTTTTAAAAAAATAATGATTCGAATCGCACTGTTGATTCCCAAGATTAGCTGGAACGTACAAACAAAATTAAAAAAAGTACCTTTTTTAAATTTTTAACTAGCTGTGCCCCGCGGTTTCACCCGCAGCGCCCCCGTTCCCGTGGGAATTTTGAGATTTTTATTCCTTATTTTTCTTATATAAAAACCTTGTCCTGACATTATGGAACACATTAAAAAAAGAATCATCCAATTTGGTGCAGTCGTTCTGAAGTTATGCGCTTAGCAATAGATTCAGCGATTCATTTTTATATTATAGATTAGTATAGATAGAATAGATGAATCAATTACATACTTCACTTATCATTCTAAAAATAATTGTAACCAACCTGTTATCAGCTCATACATCATAAACATGAAATAAATTCCAAATGCGAAACACGTTCTATGTAGGCTACATATGAAACCATTACAACAGATTCCTATCGGCATCTTAAAAGGAAAAACTTGGTGTTGACAATTATCCGACAAATATCACAAACGCGAAAGTTTGTGAGAATGTATGGATGTATCTCTTTCACGCAAAAACTACTGATCCGATCTTAATGAAAATTGGCAGAGAGATAGATTAGACTCTTGAATATCACATAGGCACTTTTTATCCCAAAATTTTGACGGGAACGGTTAGAACGCGGGTGAAACCGCGGGCGCTGCTAGTAACTCGTATAAGGCCTTGATATCAAGACTGTTAGAGCACAATGGGTCGTGAAGGAGTCATAATCAAAGCTGTGAGTAATCACGGGTACGCCTACGATTGTTTGGTTTTGGGCTTGCAGTCTAGACTTTAGACTGAGTACTTATTTGGGTACTCTATTATTTAAAATCCGTGTTTAATTTAGAGGCTTAAACTACAAAAGTATGTTAGTTTCATCATAAGGAAGCAATCTTACCTTCAATGATATTACTACAAACTACATGTCAAAATCACGCATTAAATATCTACTATAGAAGCATTTCACATTTCTGAGTACGGGTGTTAGATTAGAATAGTCTTATTATACATATTACTACTCCTTGTTAAACAGCGATTTGATGGTGCTTTATTGAAGATAGCAGCGCCCCGGTTTTACCCGCGTTGTGTCCATTCCTGTGGGAATTTTGGGATAAAAAATAGCCTAGATGTTACTCATGGATAATGTAGTTTTCGAATGGTGAAAGAATTTTTAAAAAGGGTCCAGTTGTTTTTGAGCCTATTCATTACAAACAAACAAAGTTTTCCTCTTTATAATCTTAGTGTAGATAGTGTAGATGTAGATGTAGATGATGTGTGGAAGTTGTCAAGGGCACCTTTGACCAACAAGTAGGATTGTAATTTTCAGTAAATTTAAAGATTGATATAGCGAGTATATACTAAAGTATAGTATCAAACTATAGTGCTGCACTGTACTATTAAAGCATTGTATACTCACTACAGATAACAGCATAGAAAGATTAAGAAAAGTACAGTTTGTTTTACCTATTAAAAAGTGTATGGTACAAAAAGGTCTTATGTAATCCGGTCTTAATTCATGTATTATAATTGTATCATGACGTACAAATGTGATTCGCACCGCTAATCCAATTCTAATGTATTCTGTTCAGTGAACTCAATTATCATAGTTCCTAAAATAGAACTCAAACTTGTTCACAATTCGCGTGTTATGTCACTGAATATTTTCATATTAGCAGTACCCCGGGGTTTACCTACGCTGTGCCCATTCCCGTTAGAATTTCGGGATGTAAAATAGTCTATAACTTTTCTGTTAAATATGGCTATCCATTACAAAAAGAATTATTGGAATCGGATTAGTAGTTTCTGAGATTAGCGCGTTCAAACAAACAAAATTTTCAACTTTATTATATTACTAGCAGCGCCCCGCGGTTTTACCCGCGTTGTGCCCGTTCCTGTGGGAATTTCGGGAATTTTTTTACATAAAAACTTTCCTCTTGAATCACTCTATCTATTACAAAAAACCGCATCAAAATCCGTTGCGTAATTTTAAAGATTTAAGCATACAGACAGACAAACAGACAGACTCACTCGTTACTATTATGAAACTCGCTGCGCTCGTTTCATAAACTCACACTCGTGTTTTAATACCCGTGTTATATGCAGTTGCATACACTACTTTATCTTCACTAATGCAATTAATCAAACAAAATTTTAAAAACAAAACACATTGCGAAACATTAAATTCACGCGTACGTGTATTGTCACAGTGAACTTGCCGCCATTAAAATCTAACCAATGAGAGCGCAGCTGCGCGCGCAGGGCCGCAGGGCGCGCGCCGCGCAGGGCCGCAGGGCGCGCGCCGCGCAGGCTGCGATGTTATAATGAGATTACGATATCGATGTGGATATTATAACATCATGTGCAATTGCTTAAATTGAGTGTTTTAGTTGTCTGCGCTATAACAGTAGTAATTATAAGTCAAGTATTGGAAACATAAGTAGAATGTTACAACATTAGTGTAGATAAAAACTATGTCAGTTTAGCAAAATATTTTATTGGTCAATCAAAAAACTGGAGTTGAATTTACACATACGAGTACAATTTTCTATTCGATTCATAGAAAGTGTCAATGAATGGCAGAATCACAGAATGTTATCGCTTTCCCATCCTACTGCGCTGTGTATGTTATGGCATATTACATGACGTGACTACTTGCATCGATTTGATTTGGACCCGAAAAATCGTGAAGTATATACGCTTATGACGCCCTTTTTACAATTATTTGCTTCCGTTTCTTTACAGTAAAGTATGTGATAGAGATATTCTTTAACTGTCACTTTTTATGTGCTACAGTATCCATACTGTACGCATGTTGCATACGACGAACTCCAGTTCGCGAACTCATGAACTCCAGTTCGTCGTATACAACATGCGTTGACAGCTGCAGTTTAAAATATTTTGTATTAAATGGATCAGCTTACTGTGATCACACCAATTTTTTTCTCAATTAATTTAGGGTTAGTGCTGGCGGGGTTATACAAGAAATTAGCCTTATTTACCATCTACATGAACGCTGATATGTATGCAGTAATATGATATTACTAAACTTCCAAATTATTCTACTCCCACATTCACTGACAAAGGAACAATGATTAATCTAACTATCAGTTATTTATTAGTGTATTCAATTACATCCAATCAATAGACAATTAGGCATTCAATTTGAATTACTTAATGTGGAAATAGTTAAGAATTTACGATGTTCATACAGTGTTATGATAAGTATACTACGTTATATTTTTTCTTACCAAAGTTGAAATGTGGACTTATGTTAATTTTCCTTCTGATGAGGAAATAGGTTTAGTGATATTATTCCTTTCTTACCCCATCACGTAATCTAATAGTACATCAATGCAATAAGTTTAAGCGACGAACACATCTCAATTTGAATTGAGAAAAGCCTGTGATACCCTATTAAACGTATCCATGTCACTATTTATAACAGCATTATAACTTGCATTACAGGCACATATCAATTCAAAATTACGTCATACGAACATTAAGTTGATACATGCGCCGACAAGATAAACACATTGCTAATACGCGCTGTCAAAACATGTATCAGGGGTAATTTATTATTTAACATCTATACATAGAGAACAAACACTCTAAGAATTTTAATTTTAAAGTTTGTATATGAGTACGATCATGCTAAGAAAAGAGTTGAAACTGTAGAAGGCTCTCTTTGTAATACGATACTATTTATAGATATTTATTTATAACTGGCCACGCGTCTTGGTGTTACCCGCGTTGTCCCCGTTCGCGTGGGAATTTCGGGTTAAAATGTCTTCCATGTGTTATTCTGATTTATAACCTATGGTCCTGTAAAGTTTTATCAAAATCTGTTCATTAGTTTTTGCGTGAAAGATTAACAAACATACATTCATCCATCGTCAAAAAATTCGCATTTATAACATTAGTAGGATATCAACCATCTTTGTATAAAAATTTGAAGACTTAATTCAAATTCAAATTCAAAATCTTTATTGCCATATCACATATTACATGTTACATAATAACAATGTAAGTGGTGACACCCCGTAGGGGCACTGCAACTTGACTTTGATGCATTAGGAAAGTAAATTTTTTTCAATAACCACCATTCTTTTTCAAAACTTTTTTTCAACGATTTTTAAATAATGTCATCATCAATCACTGTTTTTTCTCTCAAGCGGATCATTAAACATCTTTTTTCTTTAACAGGAATATAAAAAGTCTACCTACAAGCAAAGTCATACACATTCACTAGTTAGCTTTAAATATTGAAATATCGTTAAAATATTTATCATACATCACGCATGAGCATGTTTATTAATGTAAGCATAATGTTCATTAGTTACAACAATTTGTACACGACATAATACTGATTATAGTTCATAATTATCTTGCAAGTAATTATCTTTATACGTTCTTTATTTGCTGCTACCATTTACCTTTTACAACTTAATATAATTAAATTACTGAAAACACATATTCATTTACCTTACGAAGTCAAAGTCAAGTCAAAATCAAATATTTTTATTCAGTTGTGGCCCCAAAGAGGCTCTTTTGAACGTACCATCCATTCGGAAGAATATCAGCAGAGAAGAATGGGCAAGAAACTCTGCAGCATAATCACAAAGCAATTGTACTATTTTAAAAGGTGTAGTTAATAGTGATCGTTGGTATCCGTTGAATATATAATAATAAGCCCCTCATGTGTGGGTAACACATAAATAAATGGTAACTAAATAAAATCCTGATCGACAAAATGTATAGGCGCCAGATAACGGCCAGATAACGTACTCGTAGTAAGCGTAATCTACAAAATGTAAGCCAAAGAGTTTGATTCTTTGTTTGAACGAGCTAGTCTCAGGAACTGGGGCCTTTTTGTCCAGTAGTGAGAAATTACCAAGTTCAAATCGAGAGACGATAACCAGTATAGTATATTAAATAGTAATAGTTTAGTAAATAAAGTTTTAAGTTTTACCACAACGTAGACCAACATTAATATTGATGTAATAAAATATGATTCTAGACTAAACCACTGCACTGCGACATTCCCTCCCTTGAGCTCATAATCTAGTTCATACATAGACTTTCGAAATAGGAAACTATTATTAGGTATGTAGAGAACATGTCCTTACACGAATTATATTACTTAACTTAAACTTAATGGAAACTTCATATCAATTACAACAAACACAAACTTACTTTCGAGTATAATATTAAGCCAACGCAGGCTACCAGATTTCATTATGTATGAGACGTTTGTTGAAATACTTGTCGGTTTCTTCTAATTTCCAAGATAATATAAAATTTCATAGCATACCGTCGTTATTAGAAATCATACTTGTTGATAATAGTCAAAGAATTAATGATACATCAAAGAAAATTACTCGCATTAATATCTTATTTATCTTGCATCTATACTTAATGTTGGTGGTGTAGTGTAGTGTAGTGTGGGGTTCCTGCCTGCCTACGATGGGTTTCTTTCTTCAATCAAAATACCAACTTTCCAATAAACAAATAAGACTTCTTTATTCTGCGTATTTTTCCAGATTTCTTGAGCAAGCTGCGAGCACCGTTGAATGTCCACCACTACTGGCGAAATGCGCCTCAATATATACAAAAATAGTGCCCGCAACTTGCTGTACATATAATGAGTAAAATAACACGCGCGAGTGAGAGAGACAGCGCTATACAAATTAAAAAACAAATCTAAGCTAAAACTGACTACGGGGTTATTTACAATAAAGTTTTACAATGAGAGGGTTGGTCTTCCCCGTCGTCCGCAACACTTAATGTATCTCATATCTCAGTACCTAGAGAGAAGTAGCCCGGGGAATGCATGGACGGATGTGGGAGAGGCCTTTGGACAGCAGTTGGACTGTACCACTGGTATTTATTCATCATTATCAATATGATAGCAACATCGAAGAGTGTCATAAGATACGTCTCATCAATTACGGACTCTCTCATCCATTAAGGAATAGACCGTCACACGACCCGCTCCCGACCCGCACAGTACAATGTGTGTCTTGCGCTTTTGCAGGGTGAGACGAGTTCCTGGTACAAAGTTATTTAATTATTTCCTAAAGTAAGGCTGTACAAACACTTAATGGCATTTAAAATTGTTGTGTCACCAACGCTCAACGCACAACGCTCTACATTGTAACATTGTTGCATTAAAATCGATTTAATTTTTTGATTCGAATACTGTTACCTCAATAGGTAGTTCAAGTTTTTTAAGGATATTATTTTTATTTCACCATACTTAGTACTGTAATTGCATTTGATTACTTTTATTAAAAACTAATTGTGATGTTTCATTCAGACTTTTTCAATGTGGAAAAGTAATAAGCCTTTTAATAAATAAAGTAGAAACTAACAAGACGAAAAAAATTTAGGTATTTTTTTATGCCCGTTCCCATGTAAATTTCGGGATAAACAATCATTCAAATGAGTTTGTTTGTGCCTGAGATTTGCTCTTTCAAACAAAAAAATATACGTCAATTAGTTAATTGTCCATTTAATGAAAGTCAAATTGTATCAAACAAGGTGATCAGTTAAAACAGTATCTTTCTCTGAACTATTTATGACGATTAAGGTAATGTTTGCATTGCGACAATACCGGCCATGTCACGGCCGGCGTCAGTGAATGTCCAATGTACCGTTGAATTAAACATGGCATTCGTGAGCCGACTGGCGTGTACTTACACTGTCTAGACTATGGATTTAAATTGTAATATATGTATCTAGCCGCGCCTCACGGTTTCACGCGCGTTGTACCCGTTCCCGCGGGAATTTCGGGATAAAATATATCCCATGTGTTATTCTGATGTATAACCTATATTACTGTAAAGTTTTATCCAAATCCGTTGGGTAGTTTTTGCGTGAAACAGTTATACAAACATACATACGTCCTCACAAACTTTCACATTAATAATATTAGTAGGACAAAAAGTTACATTTAAAATACACAGGTTTAAAAGAAATCACTGTTCAATTATGCATTAATTACAAAGGAATTTGGGTATTTGGAATTTACTGGTCAATTTTGCTATCTTCACCTACCTTTACTCTGCAGTATTAATTCGACACTTAACTAATTCTCGTTAAACTAACTCTCCACACTTAATTTTTCATACATTACAGTTCATCAATCGTTAAATCTCTACGAAGGAAGCATTTGAGGTCTGAGTACGGGCGTTAGACTAGGATAGTCTTATTATACATTTATACTTACTTTTTTGAATTATTAATTTATTGTATTCTATTTATTTTGTATATACTAAGTGTTTCAGAATGTTCGGAGACCTCGCGGTAGACCTCCCACGAGGTGGCGGAAGGAACTGGAAGACTTCGACAAGGAGTGGAAAGAAGTGGCGAAAGATAGGTCCAGGTGGAAAGAATTGGGGGAGACCTTTGCCCAGCAGTGGGACACAGAAGGATAAATAAAAAAAATTAAAAAAAAATACTAAGTGTATTCTATAAAAACTTTTTGAGTGAAGTCTGTATTGAAATCTCATTACCAAATGTTTATTACGGAAACCCTGTACTAAATAAAATAACAAAGCACTTCAACCATTAAATAACCGCTAAACGTGTCATGTTCAGTTTTGAATTGTATTTTTAACGTCCTTGTGAGGTAACTGACACTCCCATTTGCTCCATTTCATACATTACTTTCACTATCATTGTGAGATTGTTTTGCGTAATCGGTACTGCGAGCCGCATGTTTTATTAGCTGTACGTTTACACTTGTTTTGTTAATGTTCTATTGTGTTACGTTTTAGATTATTTAATTATTTCAATATGGTGATTTTGGGCAGGTAAAATGGTAGAATGATAGCAACTTGAGATATTTTTGATAAATATCACAAAATAATGGAGTTAATTAGAGAGAGCTATTGTTGTTAAAACCACCGTTGCAGACGCTGCATCCTAGTACCCGTGTCAAAAGTGTCAAATTTATCACTTAATGAAATCGGTGCAATGAAGAGAACTAATTTTGGTAAATAACCATAGACTTGCTTTTAATATTTTTATTATATTACAAGAACATATACAACATCCTAAGAGAATACTACAAATAACTTATTACTAAGCCACCTGAGATTTTTGCTGTTCTAAATTGTAACGAATAGTTTTCTCAGTAAAATAATTTAAAATCACTTTTATGTACCGCTAAGTCTCAGTCTATATTTAAACAATAATAGGTACTTATAAAACGATCATCACCTCCCCTTTTGGGGCAGAATAATAATCTAATTTGTAGCATAAACTATTTAAATATCGAATATGTCTAATAGGTTGATGACCGGTGGTCGCTTTTTCTTGACAATCTTTTTTATCACTTCTTTGGGTACTGAATGCTGTCCTCTGATTGGTCGGAAGTCTTCTTCATCGCCGTAGTTCGAATAAGGTCTGTCTTGGTAAGGACGGTCGTAGTCTTCATCAACTTCATGTCTGTAATCGTTCGGTTCAACTACTCTTGTCGGTTTATACTTCTTCTTAGGCACTAAGATGTAGTCGTCTAAATCATCGCTAGGATACTCAGGGGCTTTGTGAGGCCTGTTCTTCTTTCTAGGACGTGGGGGGATATCATCAGAGTAGTATTTATCAGGAATATCGGGAACGGCAGGGTAATTATTACCATATTTAGTTGAAGTCAAAGGTCTTGGGTCTTCAAATTTATGACCCTTATAATTACCGTAAGGCTTAATTTTCTCAAATGCAAAATTAGATGCTTCGCTGTTGTATTTGTCGAAAGTTTCTCTGAAAGAGTCTGGTGGGAAATTTGGGTATTTCGATTTGCTTAGATCATAGTCAACACCGCTCGCATACAAATCTCTGTTGTCATTACTTTCCTTTTTAGTTTTAGTTTTACAATTTGGGTCGAAACTGTATCCTACGTGACTGTGCGCTTCGCTGTCTCGTGACGATTCATCACGAGGATGTTTGATGGTGATGCTATGCGTGTATTCACTGGGTTCCATGTCTGATCCGAAAGGAGGTCTTCTCTTGCTAGGAAACTCTCTGAAAGGATCAAAAGGACGCTTGAACCTTCTCCTTTCATAATATTCTTCTTCTGGTTCTTCGGGGTAATCGTAAAACTTTCCATAGTCTCTTAGAGCTTTTTCCTCTAAAATAATCGGTTCATCAGCAAAACTTCGTTGAGTAGCTTTTGGTTCTGGTAGACCGTTATCGTTGTTGACTACTGCAGTGAATCCTGTTTTGGGACTTGCTGAGTATTCTACTGATCTTAGAGTGCCGTCTGGTCCTAGGACACTGTAGTGACCTGGAATATGTCAATAATAATAAATATTAGAAGGAACATAGACCGAAGACCGGACTGATTTGAATTATTACTTTTGTTATAACAGTTTTTATCCTGAAATAGACACAACGCTAGTGAAACCACTAGTATAAAGATACTAGCAGCGTCCCGTGGTTTTACTCACGTTGTGCCCGTTCAAGTAAGAATTTCAGGATGGAAAATAGCCTTTAATCTTCCCGTTATATGTCAGTATCTATTACAAAAAGTGTTATTCTAATGGTATTAGTATTCAAACAAAAACTTTTCAGCGTTATTATATTGATATAGTCTAGATTAATTGTAATTATTATACTCGTACCTTTCACAGTGTCACCTTCTTTTGTCTCCCATACTGCCTTCACATCTCCAGTCTGAGCGTCGGACACGCCGTAACTGAACGAGTAACTCGGTTTTCCCTGTCAACAATATTAAAGATAACTTGAAAGTCAATACGGTTTAACCTTACTATAGACTTAACTTTAGATAGAGACGCTCCTACTCAGAGGAGTCAAATGCTTCTTTAGTAGAGATATAATGAGGCATTTTGACATGTAATGGATGAAATATACGTCATATCGTTAAGTGTCGATTTAATAAACGTCTTTACGTCAAACAGCCTCCGTGGTCTAGTGGTTTACTGTGGTTTGAGCGCTCGGCTCACGATCCGGAGGTTCCGGGTTCGATTCCCGGTGGGTATATCTCACAAAAATCACTTTGTGAGACTGTCCTCAGTTTGGTTAGGGCATTGCAGGCTGAATCACCTGATTGCCCGAAAAGTAAGATGATTCCGTGCTTCGGAGGGCACGTTAAGCCGTCGGTCCCGGTTACTTTCTACGGATAGTAGTCGTTACATGAGCCATGTCAGAGGCCTTTGGCGGCTCAATAACTCTGACAACAGGATTGGTCAGGTTGACCATCCACTCGATAAGAAGAAGAAGATAAACGTCTTTGAGTGCGGCAGTAACCTTTGATGATTTATCTATCTAGATGATATATAGGTGTCGCTTGTCCTTTAGTTTCAACATTTGGCTGCATAACGCCCAATTAGCCGCATAATGAATGATAAAAAGTTCCAAATTTGAATATATGATTGAGTATCCGGGCCAATTGTTTGTAATTCATTCAAACAATTTACGCAAAATTTCTAAATCCGACCGCCAATATAAATTCACTGTCGCATCATTAAAAAAGTAACGATTATAAATTAATGTGAATCGTTCGCGTGAAATTATTCGATATTTTATAAAGTGACAATTCATGCATGCTTGACTATTAACGTATAGTATAAGAAATGAAGTTTAATAGTTTCCATGAGTTTGGTATGCGAGTAATTGCTAAAGATAGTGAGTTGTGTCCGTCTGTCTGTCATTAAGTAAATCGAGTTGCATTTGTTACAATAAATTACTAATGATTACTTAATGTGTGTTATAGTATAGTTGTCACTGGATTTATAAAAATGGAGTTAATGTACTGTTAGCGTCGAAAAGCCCTTTTGAACCCAAAATTGATGACATTTATAATAATTAAACTTTTCAGACACTTCCTCAAACAAATTCGTCTCCTAATTGAAACTGGCGTACAGTGACAAGTATGTTACCAAAACCTGTTTCCAAATATAAAATTGTCAAACAAACAAGTTTGTTAATGTTTACAAACATTCGTAAATGAAGATACTGAACTCAAAACTCTACTTAAGTGTGGTTTATTAATTAGAACAGCATCTTAAGTTTGCACTCAAGATCGAACTCAGAGGTAAGAGCGATTTATAAATACGGGCCATAGTGTTTCAAGTTCAAGATGAGCTAGTGACGCGCAAACGATTCGCGCACCGTTACTCAATGTCAATGACAGATGTAACTTTCACTAGTTTCCGGTACTTCGTTACAGTACAAAAAATATCGTGAGCATGCAGTCATACCCACCTTTTTTATCCATTGGAAATTTAATAATACTAATTAAATTTGCACCGGCTATTCGTGTGTAATCAATATTTGCATAATACAGTGCTATATAAATTACGTATGAATATATTAGTATGTATGTATGTATGGCGGTAGCTTTGGGAAAAAGTAGGTGAACGAGATTAAAGGCTTAGTGATTGCGTTTCGTCATTTGTTTTATAAGCGCCCGAGGAGAGTGGGTGTTGATGTAATTAATTGGTAGTCATTAAGTTATATACGTGCACAGGAATTAAGTTTATTTCTACATGTTTCTTTAACTGTACTACTTATAAGGAATTCCTTCCCGAATAAAACCTAAGAGACCTATTTGTATAGTTATTGAGAAAATGCACGGAAGAGCGAAGTACTTACACTTCTCTATTTCGTGAGAAAATGCGTATATACATACTTTAAACTCTTTTTTTCTAAGTAATAAAGAATCAGATAAGGATAGAGTATTAATAGAGGTCAAGTTGCAAGTTGCTTAACAAAGTAAAGAAGATGTACAGTGAAGACATGAGAACATTAAGAAGGATTAACATGATTTATAACGTTTTAATCCGTGTAGGTGATATACATAAGCCTAATCCATGTAATTACTGATACAAAAAAATATAGTTGCATTATATTAAAATATACTAACGCAAGTGGATTTTGTACTAAGAGGCTTCATCTTTGCGTATTTCTGTTTCCTATAAACTTACTAGAATATGACTTGAAATAAGTTAAAACAGAGTATAATGGTGTCTGATTTTTTAGACCGCATAGAGGCCTCCAATATGATCTAGCGCTTGAAATAACCGGGACTGATCATTTTACGTACCCTACGAAGCACATTAGCGCTCAAATAGTAATGCCACCATCGGCTAACCATTCAAGTAGGGGCCGAGCTGCACGTTGCTTAACAATCACGATTGGTAATAGCTGAGTCAAAATACGCCACGAGCGCTACCGAATTAAGTGTGGAATTCCACTACATAGTAAAAATTCATTGTATTACAAATTCTTCCCATTTTTTCACGTTGTCACATTAAATTATGTATGAAAATCTGATAAGCTATACAATTACTGCTTCAACACCGTCTATTATTTGACATTTGTTCGCGTGAGTTGCATATGTGATAGTGAAAATCGCGTGCAAACGCAGACTGATGAGCTGCTCAGTGAAATTTATGCATTTTGTAAGCTATGTTGAGTTGGAAACCAGTATTAATAGGCGCAGTTGGGGAAAATACTTTGGTAATTATTTTATACATTGTTGTTTAGGAAATTAAGTGGAGTTTAATTATGTCATAAATTACTTTTTAACGTGGGTGCATAACATAAGCAAAGAACTGACTATCCAAAACCATAAAAAACTGCTGCTTAGGACGTTTACATACAGTGACTGTACTTTATGCCATTAAAACTTTATCTACCATATGAAGACATATGTTGTGCTTTATTTTTGTTAGTTGTGTTTAGTTTTATTTTTGTAGATTAGCATTTAAGTTTTTTTGAGTACAACTGAGAAGTTAGCAAACGAAATTCGAACTGGATACGGGATATCTAACTGTGTCTACTTCTTTTTATACAGTTATCAGCTTAGCTAGCTAAAGTATAGACTCCACAACTGAATAAATTTGAAACTGACTAAGATTTACCTGATATGCAATTTCCATTAGTTAGAAGGCATCGGTATTATTACGGCTTGATCAATATGTACTTACATTTGAATCCGATTGTTGTTGTCCATGTACTACATTTAATATGTCCTCTTCATGACAATTCAACGCCAAAATATTCGCGAAGAGGACCTGAAAACCCATATAATTATCAGTTAAATTATTATCAACACATTGATCATTTGTCATCCTCACTGAACTGACAACATTAGAGAGTGAGAGTCTTTGACCTGCAGTGGAATTTATAGTATGGGTTACTGGAAATGCAAGTTAGTGTTGCTTTGCTGTGGAGCTGTTATCGTAGACCATGTCGGAGGCCTTTAAGCGGTCTAAAAACTCCAACAAGAGGTCCGGCCACAAACTACTTCGCCTGTAATATCTCGCAATAGCAAAGTTCATCTTACTGAAGATATCAGCACAAATAACTCAATTTTATATTCCTTATATTGAACAAAATAATAAAATAAAATGAGACTCCGATTACTATGAACACACTTATTACAAGCAAGCAACTCAATCAGAAAGTAAAAAAATGCATTACATTATCGCTCTCTACGTCTACAATTTTCTGCAATTTTGAACATAAGTAGAAAACAAATGAATTAAATTACTATGTACCTATTTTTGTAAAAAAGAATTTGACATTTGATTATATTGACTTGCATTCCAAAATGTCATTTTACTTTCACTTCCATCACAGAATTTACAGGACCGTCCCATTAACTGGTTCGTTCTAATTAGTCTTATTTTCTATACTAATATTATCAAGCGTTATATTATCTTCTATAACTGCGCAACTTTTGGATGTCGTTTACATTGCAAGCAAGCAAATTTACAAAATGGCAAAATGATGATATTTAAAATTTGGTATGTCTAACGCAGCTAGCATTTTTAAAAGACCACAATTTCTATTGCACTTATCATCTTGCTAGCTTAATATATGAACAGTGACTTACTATATGAAACAGTTTTTGAAAAAGGTAGAATAATTACAAGTTTCATATTTTATAAGTTGCCAAGCATTGACTCAAAGTTTACGTATAAATGTCTCTAATGGAGTATATATAATATTTAGGAGTAGACACATTTTGTTTTGAAGTAGACCATGTATCTATTAGTCAATCATATCAAATAATGTGTATAAAAATAAAAACTTACCAATAAAATAAATTCCTTAGCCATATTTAGTCCAAAATCACCGTAACTTAAAATTAGAAAAGCTTCACCATAAATGCAATATTCTTTCAATCATAAAAAACGTATTATCCTATTCCATTGCCAAGGTTGAAACAAGAAGACGTTCTATTTTAATGCACCACTTTACTTTATACACACGCACACATACGCAACCCCTGTGCGTGGTCACGAGGGACGCTCACGCACACAACATACAATTGTAAAACCAGGATGCTATCGTAAATTAGATCCCATTACTAGCCGGTAGTAAGCATTTCTTCATTATTAATTTCTATACTTCAAGAAAAAAACGTGGAAAATGTACGTACTGGTTGATATTATTTTGAAAAAAAAACGAATACCTAAAACACAATTTGATTTAGTAATGTCCTATAATATCTTACAGCAGGGTAAAGGCCTTTCACTTGCTGAAAATAATAAAAGCCATAACAATGTCATTGGTTCGAATAAATGTCAAATTATCTGTTATTTTAGCTGTCAAAATTAAAGATTTATTTTCATACTATTTTTCATATTTCATATTATTTTCTATTATCTGCTGTCTGAAAAGAAATTCTCTTCATGAAAGGACTGATGGTAAGATAGTACAGATATGCACTGAAGTAAAATGCTAAAAATATATAATTGAGGGTTTTCATGGACATGGTTTTAAGCTACACTAATTAAATCGTTTTGAGTTTATTCGAATTTCAAATGTGACATTAAATGGTATGTCAAATTACTTGCATTTTATTGTAATTTAATTTCCGAAGCAGAAAATCTGATAAAACTGTAATAAATCTGTCTTATGCATAAAGTTGATTAATTAAGAGTGTATACTACCTCAAATCGCTTATTTTCAACTCGGCGGGATCTCCATATATTCCTCGTTACTCAATATTTAACTTTGAAACGTATGTATGGTAAAGTTCATGATATAATCTATCGATCATATGTTTCGAAAACACGACTCCATGAAATTTTCTCGATAGAAAAAAATCGCAAAGTTATCTCTAAATTTTTACTAAAATCTTAATATCTCAATAAATACAAAAGTTGTTGAATTAAAATAAAGTGTAGTAAATTGAATAGGGTTTACAGAACAATTCATATGTTGCGGTTTTTTCAAATGAGTACCATAATGTTTGTAGGGAGCAAATACCTACAATTCGCGGGCCGAAACACCAAGCGCTCAGGTGTTTCTGTCCCGCTTCGGCTCAGGGGAAAATCTGAATACGCGAACTGAGGTAGTGTACACTCTTAACTTCAAATCGAGTGAAAACGTTGCATTAGTCACTCAATGGTGTCAGTGAAAGAAATATAGGTTTTTTTCAATACAGTACATACAGTAGTAGCCGATTTAATTGGAGAGATTTTGATAACTTACAGCGTAACGACACTAACTATTGAAACTGGTTCTAAACACAAACATAGTATGTGATACAAGAGTGATATTTATCAAGCACAGGATTGTACTTAATTATTCTTCATCGAGTCAATGAATCTTTATTTATTTACCAAAATATGGTCGGCCAAGAAAGAGGCCAATGAAATTGCCTTGCTTATAATGACCTGCAAGTCCTGGGGCGAACAGGCCTCCGGGTAGCTCGTGCACGCCACTTAGTGACACAACAACTAAATAGTTACCCGAGGATAAATATTTTGACAATTGCATACGATGAAAATTTACTGCAAGTAAGAAATTGAGCTTGGTCTTAAATGCCATAAAAATCAGTGCCTGAACTTGTGTTTTATGCGCCATCTTAAATCTGCCATATAAAGTCCCAATTACTGTAAATTAAATTCAATTTAATAATCACAAAGTATTAAATTATCATGAACATAATATAGATATAGTTTTATAGTCAATAGGCAACTTAACTATTAAGATATCGATCACTACATATTATAAAACAAAGTCCCCGGCCGCGTCTGTCTATCTGTCTGTTCGCTATAAACTCAAATACTACTGCACGGATTTAGACTCATTTTTTTAAATAGATAGAATGATTCCAGAGGAAGGTTTATGTATATGTATAAAAATTCCTGAAATTCCCACGGGAACGGGCATACCGTGGGTAAAACCGCGGGGCGCTGCTAGTCTCTTATAAGATGCATTCACTTATGAATATTTTTTTTATCATCATTGAATATGTAAATAATTGAAAGTGGTAATAACCAGCTGATCATGTTCAACATTGATCGTAAACTGCCATACAAGATGACAACCTGACTTTTATTGATATTATTAATTTATGCAGTCATAAAAATAATAGAATTGAATTATTTGTAGTGTGTTAAAGAGGGCAAAATAACTTGAGGGCTTGTGTATAACATGATCTCGTCGCCTTTAACAGCGATTGGTGGGTAGTCGCAAAGGACAGGGAGGGTTGGCAATCCTTGGGAGAGACCTTTGCCCAGCAGTGGGACAATAAAGGTTAAAAAATAAATAAAATAATAATAACATACTCTTTGGCCTCTGTAGCGAGATAGACGGTTAGTTTCAGTTTTGAGAAGCGTTGCCTCTCTTCAAACAAAATAAAGAACAATGAATTTTGGAAAAAATAAGGGAAAGTACCAGCTTTATTGTTAGTTGGGAAAAGAGCGATCAAACATTTCTAAGTATTCTCGTTATGTTTACATTCCAAGTCAGTCGGTGAATGAGTAGCTTTACATGGAATTATTAATGTTTCAGTTGACATTACTGTACTTATATTAAAAGTTTGTGAAAAATATGTATGTTGGATGTATCTATAACTTACACTACAAACTTTAGAGAAATTCAGCACATTATCTCGATTATCTATACTATTATGTTATAAAGAGGTAAAATTTGTAAGTTTGTTTGTTTGTATGTTTGAGCTAATCTCAGGAACTACAAATCCGATTTGTATAATTATTTTTGTGGTAGATAGCCACACTCAAAGGGAAGGTTATAGGCTAATTTTTATCCAAAAATTCCCACGGGAACGGACACAAAGCGGGTAACACCGCGGGGCGCGGCTAGTATTATATAAGCAAGTTTTTATCCTGTTTTTTATGACAATGGGGAAACCCAGGGGTGTTGTTAGTAACGGATATAATTAATGATAACGAACTCAAGACAACCATCAAAGCAATCCCGGATAGAATGCAAACAAAGATTAAACGATAGCCGCTAACAAAATGAGGAAATAACCAGTAACAATAGGCTAGTGATAGTTTTTACGAGACGCTTGATGAATATGCTGTCAAATGAAAGTAATACGATTATGTGCTACAAACTTTGTTTCAAATGTTATACAGACGTCATAAAACTGAAATATATACACTACAAAAACTTTATAAATTGTTTTATATTAAACTAGCAGCGCCCCGCGGTTTTACCCGCGTTGTGCCCGTTCCCGTGGGAATTTCGGGAATTTTTTTACATAAAAACCTTCCTCTTGAATCACTCTACCTATTACAAAAAACCGCATCAAAATCCGTTACGTAATTTTAAAGATTTAAGCATACAGACAGACAAACAGTGTGACAGACACGAAAAAGAGACGACTTTATTTTATACGAGTACTATGTAGTGATTCGTGATTTCTCTTGTAGTATGAAAATTTACGTTGTGCTTAAGTAAAATAAAGCCTAGGTTAACAAAAAACAAAAGTTCGATTTATCAATGAAACGGGTCTGTATCGCGTTAGATAATATTACGTATTTTTGTAAAAATACGTACCCGACGTTTCATTTAGTATAATGAGTGCAAATCGTGTGAGTATAATAATTATAAAAGTTCGATTTGTTTCGTGTGTGAATTTGTTCTGTAAATATTAATATTAATGAAAGGGGTTCTGAATATAACAATATTTAAGGTGTTTCAAAAGTGACTGAAAAGCTATACCTCTTTTTTTCAACTGACTATATTAATTTGAAACATGGAGCAATACGTGAAATGAAAATTTAAGCAACATATTGTAGGAAAACACTTTTCCTGTTAGTAATAGTTTTAGTAATTAATAGGTATTAATCAATACATAACTACAACTGTAATGGATATTTCAAATTAAGCGTTTTGTATGCTACGTACGTTTTGTATGAAAATCAAAAAAACATTAGAACGCGCGGACGGTTGCGTAATACATGTAAATAAATAAATAAATATACCCGGACAAATTCACTCACGGTTAATTAGACCTAAACTAAGCTCTAAGCTTGTAATATGGAATCTAAATAACTTATACATATACATACACAAATACTTTAGAAGAATATATTAATGACACCCAGACGTCGTCGCCAACAACTATGTCTTCACATATTGTCGACTCCGGGCGGGAACGAACCCGCAACCCCCGACACAGTAAGCGCTCTAATTGCCTCTGTGCCAACGGGCTTGTCGATGTAATACTGCAGTGCGTAAATAGACGACTAAAACCGCTGAAATTGAAATAGCCGTTACTAAGCTGTATATAAATGTCTGATTATTGGTTGAGTAAGTCTTTATAACGCCTGAGGTTTTTCTTGCGGCACTTAACGATCGGACAAGACTTTTGTATAGTATTTGCGGGGCTATATTCTTTTAAAATTAAGCATATACACAAATAAACTTATATCTTAAGCGTAAATAAATAATTAGTAACATTAGTCCAATAAAGACGTCTATTTTATGACCCATACTTTATTGGCAATAATTTACTGAATGTTATGCAGTTTGATAATTATCTCGTCATAAAGCTGTACTAACGAACGAAAGTGAAATTAATAACGTTGGCGATATCCGTATAATATCTAAATAATTAAAATAAATCAGTAGAGTTCTATAGTTTGCTAGAACGTTAATCTCAGGAACTAACATACAAATATGTTTTATCTACACTAATGTTGTAACATTCTACTTATGATTCCAATACTTGACTTATAATTACTACTGTTATAGCACAGACAACTAAAACACTCAATTTAAGCAATTGCACATGATGTTATATTATCCACATCGATATCGTAAAATCTCATTATAACATCATTATAACGCGACCAATTAACCTGGCGAGCCTTATGTCAAAATCCTCATACAAGTTGTTTAAAATTTTGATATTAGGCTGGCTTTTGAAAACAGTTGGGTTATACGTGAAAACTTCGTCGAAACTACTAAACTTACATACACAAAACTCTTTGGTAACAGCGCGCGCTCGCTCCTGATTGGCCCTGCGCGCAGCTGCGCTCTCATTGGTTAGATTTTAATGGCGGCAAGTTCACTGTGACAGTACACGTACGCGTGAATTTAATGTTTCGCAATGTGTTTTGTTTTTAAAATACAAATTAAAAGTTAAAAATGGATAGCGACGATGATATTTGTACGCCTCCGGATATTCTAGAATTGGCAACAAAAGTAACTCGCAATCTTTTGCCAGAAAAATCTAGAAAATTATATGAAAAAGAATATAATAACTTTTTGGCACGGAAGATCGAAAAGAAAACTACATCATTTTCTGAAAATGTTATTCTTGCATATCTCAACTTTTAGTAAGTCAGCTTTTACTCTTGTTGTTTGATTAATTGCATTAGTGAAGATAAAGTAGTGTATGCAACTGCATATAACACGGGTATTAAAACACTCGTTACTATTATGAAACTCGCTGCGCTCGTTTCATAAACTCACACTCGTGTTTTAATACCCTTCATTATATGACAGTTGCATAAACTACTATTATTTTATTGGATAGCCACATTAAAAAGGACGCATATATTCATCCTTAATTCCACCGTCACTGGCATAACGAGGGTAAAATAGCGTAGTGCTGCTATTTTACCGCTATTTTAGTACTAGTACTAATATAAAAAGCTTATTTTTTTGTTTGTTTGAACGCACTGATCTCTAAAACTAATATTTCTATTTCAATAATTATTTTTGTATTAGATAGCCACAGGTTTTTAAGTTTTCTGGGTCAATGAAGAGACAGAATACCTTTTAAAAACTCAGTTATAACTAGTTTTTCCACATCCACACACACAGACATACTTTTCCTTTATTAATTTATACCCGCGTTTTATTACTTATTGATTATTTTTAAGGCTACGAGATTTAGTGATTTAATTGTTTAATTTAATTTATATATAAAACTTTAGTTAGATGAACGACTACCCTCTGAGATACAGTATCAAACTAGTTCAGGGGGTAGGGAATTCTTGTGTGTATAGCTTATCTAAAATCAGTCTATTGTATGATTTTGTAACGTAGTCTTAAGCTATTTTGGAAATAAATTATTTATTTAAAAAAAAAAAAAAAACTTTAAAGATGCTTAATATATTAAGAGAGCACACTAGAATAGACTGTATAAAAAACTGAAAAATATTTACCGACTGTCGTTAAACTGAATAGTAACTTGTAGTTTTGTTCACGTTGAACAAGTCAGTCTATAACTATTTACACAAATAGGACACCTAGCACATAAGGTTGACCCAAAGTGCAATACACACATAGTGGGGTTGCGGAGCGAGTGCGGCCGGTTGCGGGCCGGTTGCCCGTTGCGGCCCGTATCCGCACTATTTGTGTCATGCGCTTTATTACAATCCATCTTCACTTTCACAAAAATAGTATTTATAAATTGGAATATTCATTAAAAAAATCTAAACGAAATCAAGTGGAAAATTCAAACTGGAATTAAGTAATTACTCATTAATAATAACCACCGATCAACAGTATTGGTTTCATGCTTGGTAAGGTTAGGTAATGATGATGGATATTAACAGGAAGAAGTTTGACAATAAATAGTAATGCATATGCGACTACGTTTGTGAAACTAAACATTGTATTTTTTGTGATACTCGGTATTAGGATACTTTTTCATTAAATTTCTATGCTTCGTTTAATATTATAGTTAATAGCATGGTAATGTCATCCATTAACGTAGCATATGTGGGATTCGGCGGAAATTCTTATATAGTTTTTTTAGCGAACATTAAACAATTTCTTTGTTTACATAAAAAGTAAAGTATTAGCCTGTAATGTCCCACTATTGGGCAAAGTCCTCTCATCTCACTGAAGATATCAGTAGAGTGAGGAGGATTGAGATTTTTCACATGACTGTGCAAATAAATCATGATGATTTTTATAAACACATACTACATACATATGTACATCTTTGCCAAACCATAGTCTTCGAAGTAAATATTTAAATCCTATTTAAATAGTTGTCTAAGATGTGTAGATACATGATATTATGCAAGATAATCTAACCACTTAGATCAAATTGTGTGAATAACCATCAGTCAACAATGAAGAAAAAACATTTTTTAAACAATCGTACTTTATTAAACGATCGCTCACAATACCTTAAAAACTATTCTGTCACGCCTACTTTGGAATAGAATCAATTTATAAATATACAAGAATATCACAGTTTGGTGCTGAACAAGAGTACCATTAGCAGTGTACCAGTTTCAGAACACATTCACCAAGTGTTATAACAAGTACTAAAAAATAAGTTATAAGTGAGAACAAAACAATCCAAGTGAAAATAAAAGTCAGAACATAAGTAAAGTTTAGTTTTCTTAGTATGAAGACATAGAGCTCATTTTATCGTGCTCTACAATGGTAGACCTATACAATAGTATAGATAGTTTAGATTGGTAGAGCAACGATAGAATCTACTAAGCAAACTTTACTTTTAATCTCTAATAATGAAAAATAAGCTTATTATAATATACGCACAAATAGATCAAAGGGAAACGTTTGGTGTGAATGCATTCTTCCGATTGACATCAGCGCCATCTAGTAGTAATTGCCGTAATGAGCACCATATTATTGGTTATGATTGTTGTAGACTTGTGGGTGGTGAGCGTGACCAACTCGTTTCACGACCGCGTTAAAGCCGTGGAGTTTGTCAGCGGTGTACTCCACTATGCGAGTCGTGCCGTCAGGCTCGGCGAGAGAGTAGCCTCCTGCAAGTTAGTTCAAAGGTTCATTTGTAGATGGCGTTGAAATTAACTTTGTGGTACAATCCGTCATAACGAGGTGCATCGTTAATGATTTTGTGGATTGTGTATAATATGTATATATTTACCGTCTAGTTTTTGACTGTAAATAATTATTGTGTATTCAAAGTCGTTTAAAAACAATGTTATTGATCCAAATTACCTTTCACAACATCTCCATCACGGGTCTCCCATTGTGATTTGTGGTCTCCAGTGTTGGGGTCACTGACCGCATAATCGAAGTTATATTTGGGATGATGCTGTAATATAGAAAACTCAAATTAATGTCTAGTTCCTAATTTAAATCATGCAGTAACTTAAATCTTATTACTTTGTTTTATATAAAAGACATCAACGATCGCTAATCGGATTGCGCGCGTTGAAGTCTTTTGTATGTAATCTAGTACAAATGAGTTCTGTTGTAAAATTATATAAGATTATGTTTTCTAATCATTTTTAAGGTTCTGTTTCTGAAAAGAAAAAACAAGGAATCCTTATTTAGGATTGTTATTAATTTATATTCATGTTTTATGACGTTGAGATGGAAATATTCGTAGAGAGAATTGATGATTTTATATTAAAAAACAGCAATCTAATCATCATCATGGTTTTCATTTAAAAAATGTTGTTTTTTATTTGTATATTGCGTAAATGTTACGGAAAAACAGAACCCATAGAAACGCAAAACTATGCACCTTTGTACTTGCAACAAAACTGAGCACGTTCTATAAAAAAAACTGTACATTGATAACACCAACCGATCAACAATGCTTTTATATCAAAATATGATTGACAAAAAACTGTATGAAGTAATCTATATACCTCAAGGATTACAGAACGGTGGTAAGCGCCAATATTCGCGGTAGTGTCGCAAGTATGGGACGGTATAGTGACTAGCCACCATAACCGTTACGCAGTAATTTCTGCTATTAAAGAACAGCTACTTACAATAATATACTTGTAAACGATTTTCTTTTGTGTACAAAGAAAATTGTAATGGTTTGTCAGATTATTATGTTGCGTTGACCAACGTTTTTCATCACGATGAGAGGAAAGATTTGTGAAATGAGTCTTTCATGAAGTCTTTCCCCAACAGTGGGATATTATCTTCGTAGACAGTGATTACAAGTCATCAGTGGTAGTATCAACAATATTTATAAAATTTTAAAAAAATCTACTCAATTCATATTTCATTAGGTTAAGCTTATATCGTAAGCCTTCTTTGTCAAACATGGTATCACCTTTTTTCAATATTGTGCATCCTTTTCAGTTCCCAATACTATACAACATTTGCTAACACCTATTCTTCCAAGTGTGCAATTAGACCACCACTTAACTCTAACCACTTACATAGTAATCGCCATATCCATAGTTGTCACTATGTGGAGAGTTGTCACTGTGGGAGTAGACGTCGTTCACGTACCCCGCTTGCGGGAACGCCCCGTCGTAGTCGGAGTACGCACTGTACCCGCCATACCCGTGGCCGATGTAGCCGGCGGAGGATAGGGCGCAGACAATGGCAAGGATGAGTACCTAGGAACAGAATTGGTTGATTGTTTTGATTAGTTCTTTGGGATCGCTCAAAGAACAAATTTTAGGATTGAAAAAAGAAAGATCGGAGGAGATGACATGAGAGCTTAAATTAAAATAATATAGGTCAATATATAATAGATAGATAGGTCAACTTTTAACAAAAAAAGAGTGCGTACTCTCGATGGTTTTTTTAGGACAATCAGCATGAGTGAACAATTTTTTTTGCCAATTTTTTAATTTTTTCGAAAAAAATACATCAAATTTAGTGTTTAATGGGGAGGGAGACCTTGTTCTACAATTTGGTCATTCAATTTTTTTCGATTTAAATGATGATTCTTTAGTACTACGTGTGTCTTAACTAACAAAGTTAATCTCTTTATAATATTTGCAAATGGGTAATTTACAATTAGAACCATTTGCAGCCATAATAACTACAACTGCATTGTGCTTTTTTCTCAGGAAGTTATAAAAACATAACATTTATAACCCAATCAAAAATATGGCTCCTCGTTTATGTAAAAAATCGTTCATTCTAATTAAAATCTCATTTCACGTACAAATAACAATGCAGTATTATAGTTTGTATACTTGATACAATATTCTCAAACTTAATTAAGATATTGGATTTAAAACAATAGTATTATAAGAACAAACAGAGGAAGTATAAGGTCATTATCTTGTGACTATCTCTCATTGTTACGTCACTCTAGATTGACATTACATCAAACATAGTATACGTATCTAAATTGTTCAGATATTGTGTTTTCAAAAACAAACAATATTTAAATTACGAGTTTTTAAATTGCATCATTACAAATATCGTGTCATTAATTCTTATATACATATTGGAATACAATGTCTCTGGAGTTTTTCTGTTTTCGATAAACTCAAAAGCTACTTAACGGATTTGCATGCGAGTTTTATGAATAGATAGAAAAATTAATATGCGAAGTTTCACCAAAAGTCAGTTATACACGAAAATAATTAAATTAACTTTCTTAGATTTTGATAGAAAAATCGAGCTATGTCAGAGGCCTTTGGCGGCTCAATAACTCTGACACCAGGATTGGTCAGGTTGACCATCCACTCGATGAAGAAGAATTTAGAAACATATTTTTGGTTACTTTTTATCCTAAACTTTTGAAGGGTCGTTCCTCTATCCGTAAATGTATCTTTAGTTTAAATTCATCCCAATTGCGTTTTATCTGTTGTTCAAAACAACGTACGATGTGTTTTAATCACTACAGACAGCGCGTAGCAAGACAAATAAAATGCTTAAAATTGAAAGACTCTCGATTGGGTCAATCTATACTCTATTATAAAGAGATACAATTTGTAAGTTTGTTTGTATGTTTGAGGTTATCTCGGGAATTACCAGTCCGATTCGAATAATTATTTTTGAAATAGACATTCAACAGGAACGTCATAGGCTATGGTTGTTTTTTATTTTTTCATCTAGAACCTTAATTCTCGAAAAAATATCTAGAAAATAAACTAGAAAACTTTATTAACTTTAAATACAAATATTGTTTAAACCCTATCATCATGCTATCCGCAGGCTAACATTCGAACATAACAATCCGAAACGGTTATGTACGACTTTCTTTACAATACATAACACACAACACACAATATACCATATATAAAAATACTAACCGCACCCCCTGGTTTTACCTGTGTTGTGCTCGTTGCCATGAGTATTCGGGATGAAACATGGCTTATTAACTTACCGTATCAATCATTAAAAGAATTATTCAAATAGGATTGGTCGTTCCTGATATAAGAGTGATCAAAATAACAAAAAATATTTTTTTCAGCTTTATTACATTACTGGACGCGCCCACTGTGTTACCCGCGATGCACCCGTTCCCGCGGGAATTTCGGGATGAAATGTATCCCATGTGTTATTCTGATGTATAACCTATATTACTGTAAAGTTTCATCCAAATCCGTTAAAGAGTTTTAGCGTGTAAGAGTAACAAACATACATCCATACATCCATCCTTACACTGTCACATTTATAATATGTATTAGGATTATAGAATACTTTGTCATCACATACTACTTCAAAGGTTCTCTACGAGTAATTGTATCAAACTTAACAATTCTAAAAATAAGTATTTGTGGAATCTTCCATACTATAATAATATAATAATACTGAATATACTGGTATTATAATACTGGGATTTGAAAATACATATCTATGTATTTTCAAATCCCAGTATTATTATCAATTTTGCTAGTCATAATTTCAAAAATTGTTAAAAATTTCATTTAATATCACGTTACTATTTAAATGATGTCAATAAGCTCACGCACATGCGAAAGTTTCATACTTACTATATGTACGACACACATAATCAAATCATTGCCAGACAAGAAGTGATATTTTAATCGGCAACCGATCTATGATTCTATTACAATTAATTGTTTAAAAATTATATTTGGTAACATGAAGTTCGAAGGAGTTATTAACTTATTACTTCTGTTAGTAAACTATGTGTTAACTGTTAATTGTGTAGTCATCTTTTATTGATTTGAGTTAAGTGATGTTAAGTTGTTGGATTCTGAAATGCTTGTTACATTTATGTTTTTAATGGTTGTTATACAATTATTGTATTTTTTTTATTTATTGGATTTTATATTTTTTACAGATCTGTCATTTAATTCTAGGGGCTACGAAAAGGTATAACAAATCAAGGGGTTACGAAAATTTCTACCAAATTGCTAAGTTTTATTTATGTGTATGAAATTGATTTGATGATAGTTGAATTAACTAATGTGCTGAATTTTTTGCATAAAAATGGATGAAAATGTACTTCATAATTTTTTGTTGTAGGCAATAAACAAGTTAACTTGTAAATATCACACAAATCTTTTTTTTTACAAAAACGAAATCGTTACCAAAACCTATGAAATATTTTTATTCTTCTTTTTACTAATTCCTAATTCAAAAGCACAAAACCAACACCAATCAAACACCCACAAAACTTCACTTACTTGAAACGAACGCATTTTCACAATTCAATTTTGGAACAACTTTTTTACAACAAAACTCTTTTCCACACAGTATTAAATGTTGGTATCACTTTCTTCCTCTTCTATGTGCGACAGGAGAACTGATACTGATGCATGATGCAGGCGGCCACAGTATTTATAACTATCATTGAGTATTGCACCATTGACGCCTGTTGCCTTGTTATGACGTAGTGTGAGTACTATGGGATATTATGCGATACATTTTTTATTTGATTTGTTTCAAATGTGGACGTAGGCATGACATATGATTTTGATTTTCATTTCTGAGGGGTAAACTTTATAAATGATTTATTCATTGTTTATCTATTCTATCACTACATTTGTTTGTAGTATAAAACAAAGTCGCGTCTGTTTGTCTTCTGTTTGTCTGCTTGTCTGTATGCTTAAATCTTTAAAATTACGCAACGGATTTTGATGCGGTTTTTTGTAATAGGTAGAGTGATTCAAGAGGAAGGATTTTATGTAAAATAATTCCCGAAATTCCCACGGGAACGGGCGCAACGCGGGTAAAACCGCGGGGCGCTGCTAGTACTAACATAAAAAAGCTGAAGAGTGTGTTTGTTTGAACGCGTTAATCTCAGAAACTACCAATCCGATTCGAATAATTCTTTTTGTAATAGATAGCCACATTCAACAGGAAGGTGAAATTCTTACAGACCAAAACCAAACTGAGAATGAATAGTAATAATAGTTTCTACTTACCTTTAAAGGAGACCTTAGTTTTTCCTAAATCATAAGTAGTAAAGTAAGAATAAGAGTTATTAATACGGGTTACGTAATACGCAAAGTTTATAAAACAATTTATTTGATGAAACTAAGTATATACATTGTATATATAATATAGTTCAAACTTTCGTAAAACAATCTTAGGTAACCTTAAATGATAATATTTTGATCTTACATTATTTAAAATCTATAGGTATTGTATTAAAAGAAAACTAGATTGTAGAACTACGTAAAAAATTGGAATCTAGATATTATAACAATTAACGCTAATGACGTTATTTAAAACACACTATGGTATATCTATAATAAAATTACTATATAAATTCAAACACGTCTTGGAGTTTGTTTAATAATAACAAAATTGACTAAGTGTAATATTATTAATTGAATTCAAAAAAGGAGGGGTTTCACAATCCGACCGTATATATGCTTTTTAGGGTTCCGTACCCAAAGGGTAAAAACGGGACCTTAATACTAAGACTTCGCTGTCCGTCCGTCTGTCCGTCTGTCTCAAGAACGGTGATAGCTAGACAGTTGAAATTTGCACAGATGATGTATTTATATTACCGCTATAACAACAAATACTAAAAATAAAATAAAACAAATATTCAAGGAGGGCTCCTATACAACAAACGAAATTTTTGCCGTTTTTTAAAGTACGGAACCCTCCGTGCGGGAGTCCGCCTCGTACTTGGCCAGTTTTTTAAAATATATGTTCGCGGATAATTCGTTTGTGAACCGATTTTGATGATTCTTCTTTTATTGGGAAGAAGATATTCCCAGGGTAGTCCCATGGTAAGATAACCAGGGAGGTCGGAGTCGGTGCCATGAACTCCTTAGCCGAACTCCAGAGGCTCGAAAGTAAACAGACCATCCTGAGGCACCAACTTTAATTGATTCAACTTTTAAAATTTGTCAGGAAGTCGACTAAATAGATCTTCTTCTTCTTCATCGAGTGGATGGTCAACCTGACCAATCCTGGTGTCAGAGTTATTGAGCCGCCAAAGGCCTCTGACATAGCTCATGTAACGACTACTATCCGTAGAAAGTTACCGGGACCGGCAGCTTAATAAGCACGGATAAATCCATTTAAAAGCATCTGACAAGGTTGACGATAACTTACAATAGTCTTCTGCAACCACGGTTCCTGTAAAGGAGCCGAAACGTCAGATAAAATGTAAACGTAACAAAGATTAAATAAATTATTACTATACTAGCAGCGCCCCGCGGTTTTACCCGCGTTGTGCCCGTTCCCGTGGGAATTTCGGATTTTTTTTTACATAAAAACCTTCCTCTTGAATCACTCTACCTATTACAAAAAACCGCATCAAAATCCGTTGCGTAATTTTAAAGATTTAAGCATACAGACAAACAGACAAACAGACAAACAGACACGAAACAGAGACGACTTTATTTTATACTATGTAGTGATTATGATGTGATATTTTAGTATAGTATAATGTTATATTTTAATATATTATAATTTTATATTTTTAAAATATTTAGACATCTGTTTAAAAATAGAACCAGGTCTAATGATACCATGAAGTTCTAATACGAGTAGTACCATGCCGGGTCTTATTTGAAGTACCTAAGGGCTTTGATACATAGCAAGAATTTATAACATGAAATAGTTATATAACAAGGAAAAGTGGCTCGGGTCCAATCGATATCATTTAAAAGCAGTACAATTATAAGCAAATTACAACATTGGATTGCATGAATTTTCTAGGGAGTTACATTATTAATCAAGGGTCTACTCACAACGCTAATGGAATAAAATACCGGTGGATGCGGTCACCACGCCTGTTTTTCCCACCAGTGGTTTAGGGCTGAAACTGCGTTAAGCGAGCGCCCGTCGCGGTTTCATACAAAAGTGAACCGTCACTGGCGCACGCGGCGGGCACACGCGACGGACTCACGCCACGGTTCACTTTTGTATGAAGCCGAACGCGACGGGCGCACGAGACGGTTCACTTTTGTATAAAACCGCAGGTAGCGGGCGCACGCGACGGGCGCACGCCACGGTTTACTTTTGTATGAAGCCGAACGCGACGGGCGCACGAGACGGTTCACTTTTGTATAAAACCGCAGGTAGCGGGCGCACGCGACGGACGCACGCCACGGTTTACTTTTGTATGAAGCCGAACGCGACTGGCGCACGAGACGGTTCACTTTTGTATAAAACCGCAGGTAGCGGGCGCACGCGACGGGCGCACGCTTAACGTAGTTTCGGCCCTTAGAGTGATTCCTAGTTTACTAATTACACTTACTTCAATTGAAAAATAGTCTCTAACTTTCCCCTTGAATGTGGTTATCCATTACAAAAATAATTATTGAAATCGGATCGTTAGTTCCTGAGATGAACGTATTCAAACAAAAAAACTTTTCAACTTTGTTATATTATGTAGAAAAGATTACGTTGGGAGTTAGTGTTGAAAATATAACCATTGCATAGTCATAATATTATGTTAAACGAACTTTTATCATCATTTTGAATAATTCAATCCGGCGTCGGAGTTCTTGGTTTGTCTGATTGTCCTCAGCTTGAATTGAAAAAATGGGAGTAAAAGATATCGGTTACATAAAAATGGTTGCCATTATTCTAGTAGCTTCCAAACTGAACATAGAAGCGAGCCGAGAAATAATTATGTAAGACAAGCAGCGCCCCGTGGCTTTACTCGCGTTGTGCCCGTTCCTGTGGGAATTTCTGGAATTTTTATATAAAACTTCCTCTTAAATCAAACTATCTATTAAAAAACTGCATCAAAATCCGTTGTATACTATGTCGTGATAAGAAAAAAGTCGAGTTAGGTATAATTAGTACAGCTCAATGCATACAAGCTTTATTGCAGCAAATAATAAAAATAGCAGAGGATATCATATTTTTTAAATTCAGATAAGAGACGGTGATAAATGACAAGTTTCCTTCTTAAAATTAAAATGATTAAAGTATTTCCTTTGCTTGTTGATGGTATCGTAAGTTTGCATGATCAGTTTATTGGTCAATTTGCTGACTAACTTACTGTGTCTAGAGTTGCAGATTCGATTCCCACTCAAATATACTATATTTTCAACCAAAGATAATTCCTTCTTAAGAGGACAAAAAGGTTTAGTAATGAAATAAGAATGGATTTAAATTACGTAACCTTTTTTATATTTAGAAAGAAATCGTCTTTGATTAAAAAAGGGGTAAATTAGTTTATTTGGATTAATAAGAAAGAGATATTGTACTAACAGCGCCTCGGTTTTACCCGCGTTAAGCACGTTCCTGAATAAATTTCAGGATGGAAAATACTCTATAACCATTCCGTTGAGTGTGGTTATTAATTACAGAAATAATTTTTCAAATCAGATTGGTAGTTTCTGAGATAACCACGTTCAAACAAACAAAAAATCTAAAATGTAACTCTACTGTCTAATGCTGAGGACACACGGCGACACTTGACATTAGACACTCAATGTATACATCGAATGTCTGTGTGTGTCCACTGCCGCGACACTTAGTTGCAGTTGTTGTGGCAATGTCTGTCGGTGTCTGTGTTGCAGCCGTGGAGACAGGTCGTGCGCAGTGTCCGACACAAGTGTCGCGAATTTCGAACTTCCGCGAAATTTTTAGCTAGACCAATAACCGACCAAATGTTCATGGCGAGGAAATGTACCACACTGAATTGCAGTGTCTCCGTGTAGACAGCTAACCACACATAACCGGGACATTAAAATGTTTACACCGATGTCGACACAAAAAATTGCTTACCATGAGGACGCAATCTACACTAGTGTCGACATTTGTGATGAGTGTCAGTGTCGCCGTGTGTCCTCAGCATAACTCTCCTTAAAAATTGACTTGACGGTTAGATGTATGTGTGCGTATGTGTGTGTTTTAAGACTGTCCAATCGTTATTACTATTTTAATTGTATCGATAACTAGTAATTGTCTATTAAAGCACCATTATATATTTCAATATTAATTTTGCAATTAGTTTAGACATTCAATATTACATATTATAATGTTTTGATTACATAAGAAACTCGCTGTGTAAATAAAACGTTCTTTGTATTGTTGAAATTGAGTGCGTAAATGATTACATTTTAGACACCTGCTCCCCTAGATAGATAGTGAAAATAATTACTTGGCATTCTATTACGATGTTTACTAGCGATGTCACGTGATAGTGTTGTAGTCATTACACATTCCCATACACTTAGATAGTAGACAACTAAATATAATGTAAATTGATAAACCATTGTCTGTCTATAGAGGCAGAAAACATAGGTAATGTGTAGGTAACAACTATTACAATTGTTAATAAGTAACGTGCAGCACGGCCCCTACATTAAAAATGGATATAGGTATTTTTAGTTTTTATTATTTTTAATTCAAAAATAAATTCTAGATATAAGAAACAATAGCTCCAAAGAAAGCTATTGACTTTTTCTACAAACTGCTTTTTATTTTATAACTCTAAAATCTGTAGTTTAGGAGCAATAACAATTTTAATAGTTTGGTACTTTCTTTTGGCGTTCAGTATATTGATTTCTCACTTATTATCTATTCATTACTCAGAACCTAAATATGTGTACGTATACTAAATATAAACTTAAAGAAAGATGTAAAGTGAAGATAACTCTTCACCTAGTTTCGTTGCTTCGAACTGAAACCAATTCCACTAATAACACACTGCGGAATGTAGGCTGAATAGTATAAAGATTGGCATCAATTTATTATTTCGCCCTGCAATATTGTAGGCAATATACTCGTAAGTTATTGAGTGTGGTCGATGTTTCGAAGCGATTGTGTTTTGCAACAAATACGTACCAAATCGTATATTATGTTGTAGTCCAATCGTAAAGTTGGTAGGTTTAAGATATGTTTTATTTTATTTTAAAACTAGCAGTGCCCCGCGGTTTTACCCGCGTTGTACCCATTTCCAACAAACTCTGCAGCTTTATTATAATTAGTATAGAAATATAGGGAAAGTAACGGATAGTAATATAATAGATAGAAAATAAATATAATCATTATTTTTTACGTATTTTTTTAAATTCAGTAAATACAAAGATTTCACAAGTACTGTTGGGTTATATCTTAATAATTAACTGTTGACTTTTATAAATACAAATACTGAATGATATCACCTCAAACTCATAACGCAACTACAAATAATACTAGTCGACTATCTTAACCAAAAAACTAAAGCATTCATGATGAAAACTTGACCATGTGTCATGTAAATATAATTTATCTACACTAATAAGCAATTGCACATGATGTTATAATATCCACATCGATATTGTAAAATCTCATTATAACATCATTATAACGCGACCAATAAACCTGGCGAGCCTTATGTCAAAATCCTCATACTAGTTGTATAAAATTTTGATACTAGGCTGGCTTTTGAAAACAGTTGGGTTATACGTGAAAACTTCGTCGAAACTACTTACACAAAACTCTTTGGTAAGATCTCGCTCGCTCCTGATTGGCCCTACGCGCAGCTGCGCTCTCATTGGTTAGATTTTAATGGCGGCAAGTTCACTGTGACAATACACGTACGCGTGAAAAACTATTGTCAGCTTTTACTCTTGTTGTTTGATTAATTGCATTAGTGAAGATAAAGTAGTGTATGCAACTGCATATAACACGGGTATTAAAACACTCGTTTAAAACTACCTTATATGACAGTTGCATAAACTACTATTAAATGGCATTTCGTCCTCTTCACTGTACTGAAAATATTCAGTGAGATGCGAGTCCTTTGCCCAGCGGTGAGACATAACAGGATAGTACTTTTTTCATATTACGACCCGGCAGATCATGAAATGACCAATTCGACGAGCCAGCGACCACATTATTATTTGACGATAAATTGTAGAACTAGGCTAACGATACTTATTATAACTATAACGTTTTTGTAATCGTTTTGTGTTACATCTCTTATAAATTCAATTTTTAAGACATTCAATCTCTCTTAATTGGCTTCTAACTAACAAATGAATACAGACAAATTATGCATCTTTAATTGTAATGAGATTGATTTTCTTCTGAGATATAGTTAGCAAATATAATTTTAAAGAGACTATTAAGAATTATTATAAAACAAATTGCAACCGTTACGATTTATTTCATATAATCGTTTTAAATGTACAAGATTGTTAATATGTAGCCGCTACCCGCGGTGTTACCTGCGTTGTCCCCGTTCCCGCTGGAATTTCGGGAGAAAATGTATTCCATGTGTTATTCTGATGTATAGGCTAAATTACTGTAAAGTTTCTTCGGAATCCGTCCATAAGCTTTTTCGTAAAAGAGTAACAAACATACATACATCTATCCTCACAAACTTTTGCATTTATAATATAAGTCGGTAGTACGAGTATTTAACTAATTAAAACTTAAATAATACATCGTTTCTCTGAATTATAACTTATTATTACACGGAGTGTATATTTTCATGTTATTTTATTTCCTAAACAGATTCGCATACGAGATCTATTAAACTCAAGGATAAACAAAACTAGTTTAAAACTATAAAGTTAATAAAACTAACTACATATTTTCCCTATAAACATCTACGTATATTAACTCGCCTACATAATTGTCACTCATAGTCACGTAATATTTAGTGTAATAATTATTTGTACTACAAAGAACAATGTCAGACATAAGTAAAATATCAATTAATATTCGGTGAGGGCCGAATTAAATTAGTTTTATGACATTAGTTGGACAATAAACCATTTTTATGGCATAATTACTTTGTTGTGGTCAATTACGTAGTAGTTTAAAACAGATGTATACTGTTGGTATAGGGTTGAAATATTCAGTTGTCAAATATTATGGAACTTAACAAATGGTTATCAAGTGAACTATAATCTAATGATCAACCGTTGTCAAGGCCAACGTCTACTAAAAACGCCAAGAAATTAGAAATTATAAGAAGCTTAGCCTATACTAGCTACGTGAGAATATTAATTAAGGCTTGATAAATCTAGTTCAAAACCAATAAGCTACAAAAAAAATTAGGCTTGAAAAATCTAGTTGCTACAAAGCCAATAAACAATGTTAGATAAATTCTGTTAGACATCTTTCTAGACATTTCACAAGCAGGGTTTCAGTCAGACAGTCTAAAAATGGTTTGAACTAAAGTCAGCACAGGCTATTATCGTCATGATTTGAGTGCTCTCACCATCAGTTCAAACATTCTATAAAAGTGGATAAAAGTGGATTTTAAAATTTTCCTAAAACTGTATTCTAAAACAATACGAGTATAACAAAGTAATTCTTAATCAAATCAATCTTAAACAAACCAAAACAATAAACACCAAAATCTCGGAGGAAACAGATAATTATACCAATATCGATCGTAAATACAGTATTTTTATGTTCTACGAGTATTAAAATGAAACGGATGTTGTACTTTAAAATAATAGATAATGACGTGAAGCAACGTTATTTAATAATTAATAATGTTCGTTCGCTTTTTTGAACTAAGGTACCGATATCCGATTTGGTTGTTATCGCCCCATATATAAATTTTAAAGTTTTAAATAACAAGGTCAATCTAAAAAGTACATAGCATTAGGTATATTTTTGGTTGCATTACCTTGCTCAAATCTAAATCCGTACTTAATTCTGTTAACCACAACTCAAATCAAGCAATTATGAAAACCAAAATGCTTCTATATCGGTTTAGCACGAAAATTTTGAGCGGATACTTAAAATGATAGTCAGTTATTAGGATGGATCAGGGCTTAAGGTTTCACAATCTGTAACAAAATCGTTCATTAATTTAATAGTTTCTAAAAAACGTTCTATGGGGTGCTGAATCAGTAGAAAGAGAGACTTTATGGAGATGTATTAAGGAGTTTAAAATATTATGGAATAGAAAAAGTTATGAAAGAACTGCATCAACAAGAGCCCAGCATATGTTTATGAAGAAGAATAAAATATTATTGAACGAAAATTAAAGTAAAATTCATTTAGTAAAAGTAATAAAAAAATTGTTCTGGAATGTCCCACTATTGGGCAAAGGCTTCTCACCGCACCGAAGATACATATCAGTGTAGTGAGGAGAATTAGGCATAATCACCACGCTTGACTTATTTGTATACTTATCAATTAATCTATACTATAATATTACTAGCTGCGCCCCGCGGTTTCACTCGCGTTGTACCCGTTCCCGCGGGAATTTCGGGATGAAAAATAGATGTTGGCCGATTCTCAGACCTACTCAATATGCTCACAAAATTTCATGAGAATCGGTCAAGCCGTTTCGGAGGAGTACGCGAACGAACACTGTGACACGAGAATTTTATATTTATGATATTATAAAGAGGTAATTTTTTTACGTTTGTTTGTTTGTATGTTCGAACTAATCTCAGAAATTACCAGCAAGATTTGAATAATTATTTTTGCAATAGATAGCCACATTCAACGGGGAGGTTATAAGCTATTTTTCATCTCGAAATTCCCACAGGAATGGGCAAAAAGCTAATACCGCGGGGCGCTGCTAATAAATAAGAATGAAGTATTTTTATGGTCATGCCCAGCAGAAGAAGGACTATGTCAAACAAAAATATAAGTGATTTGTCACACAACTTTAACATACACAATACAAAACAACCTATGGTACTCTACCAATATGTACTAATGTAAGACACGGCCATTCGTTTCAAGTACGTCCCTGAAGTTAACTGCGAGGTATTTCTACTGAACCACTCATTAGTGCAGTCGATGATACGAACAGAGCTTCAAACTATTGACTAATAGGAGGTATCGATTTGCCTTCAATCCGCCAATTTTGTTCTAATAATTAGGTGATAGAATCAATTTTTTAACAAAACTAATGTATCAATTTAAAATTGTCGTCCCGGTGTTTCAATCATTGGACCATGTCGGAAGCTTCAAGGCGCTCTAGAAACTTCATCACCAGGATTGGTCACTTACCTATTCAAACTTAATATTTGCAATTAATTCTGCGTTAATTAATGACAATTTCAGTAATTTATTACATTTGGGGTAACTTTTAATTTGATAAAACATGTAAATTTAAAAACACGTAAATAATTTGAGAAGCATGTAAATAATTTGATAAATTTAAAAATGTATTCAAATTGGTCCAGCCATTCATCCACAAATCACAAAGTTGGTATTTGAGGGCGACAATGTGGGTATCACCTAGTTTTATGAACTAAGCAAGCTATAAAGAAGTCACACACCCCCTCACTGACTGGTATTGGCTAATATTCATTACTGTATTACTGTAACGTGGGTGGCAACGGAAACCCTTAATAATAATACACAATTGAACAAGTTTGTGACAAAACTATATCCGGAGATGAGACATAGCTTATATGTAGGTTTGCACAGACTCTCTCGCGGACTTTACGGAACACCGAAGTCTTCCTTAGATACAGCGAGGGCAGCAAGTCCTGAAAGATAAATCTTTGTGTATAGAAGAGTTATAGTCCTTTAAGTGCGTCCTTTGGTCCTAGTTGAACAAAAGACTTCCGCTTTTCTCCAATAACTTCAGGTTTGGTGGATAAGCGAACGAATAAATTAAAATGCTTATTTGCTTAAGATTGCTTGAGGTTATTTTACATTAAAAAAACATTTTTATAGTTTATAATTTCGCAAAATGTGGCCCAATATTACACACTGATACATCGGTACAGTAGTTACCGTTTATTATCTACTATTTCTTTATATAGCAAAACGTATAAAAAAGAACTTATCAATCCACACCTCAGTTAGCACAACGAAATCGTATCGCACATAATTGTTGCAAAAACTTTAATTTTGACTAAAAAAACAACATTATTGTGGGCCAAGGAATTCGTAGAAGTAGCACCACGTTAGGCTCGAGTTGAATAGGCATTGATCATGTATCAGTCTGAGGTCCAATTAACTTACGAGAATGAGATGATCTTATCAAAAGATTAAAAAAATATTATTTTTGTAATAGATAGCCACATTCAACGGGAAGGTTATAGGCTATTTTTCATCCCGAAATTCCCACGGGAACGGGTACAACGCGGGTAAAACCGCAGGGCGCTGCTAGTAACTAAATATACCGACAAAGGCGAACAGTCTTTCAATTATCAATCATTGAAATTCCATTTTTAATTACAAACAATTTGCCAAGTGACATGGAAAAAGGACAAATAATTATTATAATGTGAGCCAATAATGTAAGAGATAATGATCAATTTTAATTTTCAATAAATGTACCAGTTACCGTCCTGTTTATAGCACTGACATCCCTGAAAAAGACCTCTTCTTATTATAAGACAAATGTTGATGTTTCAGTCAGAATGTCTTAATTTAAAAAGGAGAAAAATATTTTTTCTTGTATAGACGCATAACACCTCAGTCTTCTGTGACCACGGTTCCTGTAAAGGGACCGAAACGTCAGATTAAAATGTAAAATAAAAGTGAAGTTTACGGATAGTAAACGTAGTTCAATTCAAAAGGAGAAAAAGGCTATTAAAAAGATATCGATAACTATCGCAACTATGTCACTCAATTGTAACATCAAAAGTAACACTGTCACAACTTAACAAAAAACTGTCAATCAGGTACTTTTGAACCGTTAAAGACCCTACACAAAAACCATTCATTGATTTTTTTGTGTCGTAAATTTTATTAGTTGTGACAAAACTATCAATTCTATAATTGTCGGCAAATCGCGTGTTCCCACTTTGTTGTCAAGAACATTGTAGTACGTGTTTAAGGGTACCATTGATTAATTATGCAATATTTTGCAAGGATAGTTACTTTTTTGTGTATTTGTTTCTATGTTTCTAGTTATGTACATAATTTTAAAGTGATTTGTCTGATTAGTTCTGCGTGTGCGATACAAAGCACTGTTTTAATTGGAACCCTGAATGTCAATAATAAATAAGTATTGGAATTTCATCGTTGTTTGCAGACTTACTTGTATTATTCCAATATTTTCTCCTGTTTTAACGTAGAATTCAAAACCGTGTTATTAATTAACTGTGAGCAAGGCATCAAATTCTGTAAAAGACGTGAATGGAGTAAAAAGATATCTATAAATATTATAATTGTATCCGATCATATTCCCTGATAAAACATAAAACTAACTTATATTGAAATGTTTATTTAAACTTTCGTGTTAGGTCCGTGTGTGTACCACATTATTACCAAGATGTTTCATTAGACAGACAACCTGAATAACAAAACATAGTCAAATCAGCTACCTAGTTTCATAAAAAGCCTTTCAAACAAAACATGGCTTGTTAATGCTAATTAATTTGTACCTCAAATGACTGTACTGTTGCGTATAATGTTAGCGTGAAATGAAACTGGGGCGTTAGACCCGCCAGCAGAGTTCTCACGGTGATTGTACCAAAATGTGACCTTCATTTGTATGACTGTTATGGTTTTATGGATGTGTTTATACAAGTCATTATATGGTGATTGTAGGTGACCTCCACTTAAACATACATTATAATTATATTTTATTTACACACAATAATATATTAAAAACCACTTACATACATCACACATTCATATCCCAGTAACATAACATTCATAACACAAATAAATAATTTCTAACCAAATGTAAACAAACAATAATTCGGCAAGCAAACCCGCGCGATATGCGTTGTTCCGAATTTGTGCAAATCTTGCATTTAAGTTAATTGTGGAATGTGAAGCCACGCGGAGGCGCATCGCGCGCGCGCAGTCGATCACAGCGTATGCTACGAGAGACACATACAACTCGTTCTCACGCGCACTCGCGTTTTGCCCACGCGTGAACTGTTCACTTACTACTTTGATTAATTACATGATATGTATTATGTGCTACATTGATCCTGTCTTGCTATCCTTCTAAAAACTAAAATAGTGTGTGTTGTGTGTGGCTAATAAACTTTGGCAATTCATCTTTGTGGTTTAATTCAACCAATATTACCACGCACACTCCCCTAAAACTGGTGACCCCGACGTGATCTAAAACTGGTGACCCCGGAACAAACTGAGGAACACGGAAGACAAGGAGCAATTCGCAGCCTGGATGTCGGCGTCGAGTGGTTCAGATACCACCGGTAACGTGGACACGCGTCCACGACGCCACTCCAAAATCAAGATGGCGTCTCCCGTCGTGCCCGCTTTAACAGTTGCAAGTAATCCAGTGAGCATAAGAATACCACCTTTTTGGCCTGAAAAACCAGCAATTTGGTTCGCACAAGTAGAAGGACAGTTTGCAATCATGCGCGTGACAGACGAAGCAGCCAAATTCTACCACATTTTGGTTTCGCTCGACCGTCAGTATGCTGCTGAAATAGAGGACATCCTCACTGGTCCTCCCAATTACCAACGCCTCAAAGAGGAGTTAATCAAAAGGTTGTCTGCGTCGAGAGAAAATAAAGTCAAACAACTTTTGACCTACGAGCAGCTAGGTGATCGCAAGCCGTCACAATTCCTTCGGCATCTTCAACATCTCGCCGGTCCAGATATCCCTCAAGAATTTCTCCAAACAATCTGGACGAGCCGACTACCCGTTTCACTTCAGCCTATCGTTGCGTCACAGCCTACCCTGGGTCTTGACGCACTCGCTGAACTCGCTGACCGCGTCCATGACATCGCAGTGCCATCTCATCAAGTTGCTGCAACCTCAACGGTACCGTCATCATCAATAGCTGTTGAGGAGCTCACACGCCAGGTAGCTCAGCTGACGCGCCAGGTGAGCGCTTTAACTATCCAATCGCGACATCGACCTCGACCCACCGAGCGCCGCAGAGATGCGCAACGCAGCCGATCGACGTCACGACGTTCAGCGTCGAACTACCGCAAGTACCCAGTTTGTTGGTACCACTCACGGCATGGTTCCAAAGCTCGTCGGTGTATCCAGCCGTGCGACTACAACCAGGGAAACGAGAGAGGCAGTCAGTGATGGCGACTGATGATTGCCACAACCCCAGCTCAGGTCGCCTCTTCATCACGGATCGTGGTTCACAGATACAGTTTCTAATAGACACTGGAAGTGACATTTGTGTGTACCCGGTTTCAGCCCTTAAAAGGCAACTTTGTAAATCAACATATCAGCTCAGTGCTGCCAATGGTTCGACTATCGACACTTACGGCTACATGCAATTAAATTTGAATTTGGGTCTGCGGCGTGATTTTCCGTGGCGTTTTGTTGTTGCTGACGTCACAAAAGCAATCATAGGCGTAGATTTCCTTTCTCACTATCGTTTGGTTGTTGATGTTGGCCAACAGAAGCTTATCGATAGTCTAACCAATGTTAGCACTGTAGCTTGTTTAGATTTAAGCGACAATGCTGTTTTAAGTGTTAAGGTAGCTAGTTTTAATGGTGATACTGTGTATCATAAAATTTTGTCTAATTTCCCGGAAATTACACGTCCTTTTGGAACTCCTCAAATCGCAAAACACAATACACAACACCACATTCGCACCACACCAGGTCCACCTGTATCATGTTCTCCTCGCCGTCTCGCGCCTGATAAATTGAAGGTAGCTCGTCAAGAATTTGACGCTATGATTGCAAGCGGTATCGCACGTCCTTCTGACAGCCCTTGGGCATCACCTCTTCATCTCGTGACTAAAAAAGATAATGGGTGGCGTCCATGCGGCGATTACCGCCAATTAAACGCTCGTACTATACCAGATCAGTATCCGATTCGTCATATACAGGATTTTTCGCAAAACCTGTCGGGTTGTACTGTATACTCGAGTATCGATTTAGTGAAAGCATATAATCAGATTAGTGTTAATAGGGCAGATATTCCGAAAACTGCAATAACAACACCCTTCGGATTGTTTGAATTTTTAGTCATGACATTTGGACTTCGTAACGCAAGTAAAACCTTTCAGAGATTTGTTGATGAGCTTACTCGTGGCTTAGACTTTTGCTGGCCTTACCAGGACGATTTTCTTGTGTTCAGCCGCACGCCACGTGAGCACGAAGAACACTTGCGTCAACTTTTTACGCGAATGAGAGAATTCGGTATATTAATCAATCCGGCCAAGTGTGTCTTCGGTGTGTCTAATATTCAATTTCTCGGCTACGAAATCTCTGAAAGCGGCACCAAACCTCTGGACAGCAAGGTAAAGGCAATGTCTGATTTCCCTCTACCAAAAACCGTCCGAGAACTCAGACGATTTTTGGGCATGGTAAATTTTTACAGGCGATTTTTACCCAACGCCGCTCAGATTCAAGCACCCCTGAATGCCTTACTGTCCGGATCGGTTAAGGCATCCGATCCGATTGTTATGACTAAAGAATCATCGCAAGCGTTCGAAAACTGCAAGAAGAGTCTGTGCAATGCAGCACTTTTAGCTCATCCTGATTCGCAAGCTAAATTAGGATTGGCCACTGACGCCTCAGACACGGCGATAGGTGGTGTCCTGCAACAGCTCAAGGATGGAGACTGGCAGCCATTAGCATTTTTCTCTCGCAAGTTAAGCCCGTCACAAACGAAATACTCTCCGTATGACCGTGAGCTCCTTGCCATTTACGAGAGTATAAAATACTTCCGCCATATGCTGGAAGCTACTCACTTCACTATCTATACTGACCACAAACCTCTTTGTTACGCATTCAGTGAACGTAAAAGTAACTGCTCACCACGTCAGTATAGACACCTTAATTTCATCTCGCAGTTCACCACCGATATCGTTTTTATTGCTGGTAAGGACAACGTGGTTGCCGACACACTATCACGCGTCGATGAACTGCAGGTACCAGTTGACCTTGAAGTGATGGCTGAGCTCCAAGGTTCAGATCCAGACCTTGCGGAACACCTCAAAGGTGACACTTCACTTCGCCTTACACAGATGAATATACCTGGGAGTCGTACCGTTCTGTACTGCGACGTCAGTACACCGACACCCAGACCTTTCGTCCCTAAACAACTTCGAATGCAAGTTTACAACAGTCTCCACTCCCTCAGCCACCCCGGTGCAAATGCTACCGCCAAACTCGTTGCACAACGTTTTGTTTGGCCACTGATGCGAAGGGACTGCCGAGAATGGGCTAAGTCATGTTTGGCATGCCAGCGCTCGAAGGTAACGAGACACGTTGCCTCACCTTTAGGTACGCACGATTTACCTTCAGCACGGTTCAAACATGTACATCTAGACCTAATCGGCCCACTACCATCATCCAATAATTATCGGTACTGCCTCACAGCCGTCGATCGCTTTACGCGATGGCCGGAAGCTGTGCCTATTACCGATATTTCCGCGGAAACAGTGGCCAAAACGTTTATTTCCTGTTGGGTGGCACGATATGGTTGTCCTACCGAGATCGTAACCGATCGAGGCGGACAATTCCAATCGGCACTGTTTCAACAGCTTTCTCAGTCCATCGGTTACGATCACCGTAGGACAACGAGTTATCATCCGCAATGCAACGGATTGGTGGAGCGTTTTCACAGGCAACTAAAAGCTGCAATTACCTGTCATGCAGACACCAAGTGGACCGAATCACTTCCACTTGTGTTGCTAGGCATTAGGAGTGCCTTTAAGGAAGACCTCCAGACTTCATCAGCTGAGTTGGTGTACGGTGAACCACTTCGTCTCCCTGGCGAATTCTTCGGTCACGATATTGCGTACTACACCACCGACATCACCGATTTCGCGGCTCGGTTGAAGTCCTTTGCGGAAAATATTCGTCCGGTTCCCTCCCAACACCACTCAAATCGCAGAGCTTTCGTATTCCAAGATCTAGCTACATGCAGTCACGTATTCCTTAGGGAAGAAGTGATGCGTGGCTCATTCCAGCCTGCTTACACTGGTCCATACGAAGTGCTCAAAAGAAGGAGTAAAACATTTATTATTCGCGTTAGGAACAAAGATCTCACAGTAACTATAGACCGCCTTAAGCCAGCCTATATACTAGACGTTCGTGTACCCGTTCCTCGATCCTACACTGCAACTCCAGAACGTGTCCCTGTTCATCCACCGCAGGAAAAGACCGCGCTAACAACTACGCGTTCAGGTCGTACAGTACGGTTCCCTGACTTTTATCGCCCTTAGTCGGTCTCTGGAGGGGGATGATGTAGGTGACCTCCACTTAAACATACATTATAATTATATTTTATTTACACACAATAATATATTAAAAACCACTTACATACATCACACATTCATATCCCAGTAACATAACATTCATAACACAAATAAATAATTTCTAACCAAATGTAAACAAACAATAATTCGGCAAGCAAACCCGCGCGATATGCGTTGTTCCGAATTTGTGCAAATCTTGCATTTAAGTTAATTGTGGAATGTGAAGCCACGCGGAGGCGCATCGCGCGCGCGCAGTCGATCACAGCGTATGCTACGAGAGACACATACAACTCGTTCTCACGCGCACTCGCGTTTTGCCCACGCGTGAACTGTTCACTTACTACTTTGATTAATTACATGATATGTATTATGTGCTACATTGATCCTGTCTTGCTATCCTTCTAAAAACTAAAATAGTGTGTGTTGTGTGTGGCTAATAAACTTTGGCAATTCATCTTTGTGGTTTAATTCAACCAATATTACCACGCACACTCCCCTAAAGTGATTAGGTAGAACAGAATACAGTCTATATTCCGTAGGTAAAAAAATATGCATCTTTTTAAGCAGATTTTCTCGGCACCCCTAATAAGGGGTTTAGGCAGGCCTTCGACATTGTCTAACTATTAAATCCGTGAGTCGAAGTATTCGGACCGCCTATAAGATCCTGCCTGCCCAGAGTAGCATACTCTGAGTAGCTCAAGCTCAGCCTTCTCTAATTTTTGTATAATAACAACATGGAACTATTGGACCGATAATTTAACGTGTTGTTCGAAGCACGGTAGCGCTCTTCGTGCTGATGGCCATCCAAGTCCTCTACTGATGAATCCATAAATAAAATCGAAGTTTAGTAAAATCCAGGATCCAGGTATGAACAAAGTAGAGGTTATTATGAGCATACATTTAAGCAAGCGTGGTGATAACGCCTATTTCTCCTCATTGTACTGATATCTTCAGTGAAATGAGAAGCTTTGCCCAGTACTGGGACATTACAGGCCAATATTTTTTTATACATTTGATTTGAAACTTCCTTCTACTATATAAAGTGACACTTTGGCATCTTAAGCCACATAAGCAGCTCTCATCGACATCCTGCAATAATTTATTGACTGCAGAAAAAGTTGAATGTTCCGTGAAAAATTCAGACTGAATAACGTTTACTATTGTACAAACTAGCGTAAGATCTGCTTCATGTAGTATAAATAACAAAACTCATTTAGATGCCAACTAAAGCTATTAATTACAGCGACATCTACAAACAGCTTCTATAACTACTTCGAAATGCCCAGAAACCTTTGCGTTTGCGCACCATTCTCTTTCAATATACACACTGTAAAGTTCATCAACTGTTAGGTTGATCAAAGTTTAAACAAAGTATTTTTTACTTTTTTCAATAGATGTCGCTACTTGTATAATACTTCCAACATTACTAAGTGCTACGATGCTGTAGAGGAAGCACAAGACACACACAACACAAATAGCTACCCATTGGCCTATGAGGAGGGTGTCTGAAAACCAGCGCTGTACCGAGGCCTCGGCCTTTGTACAGCATCAGCTGAGACGTCTGATATTGCCGCATTATTTAAATTTAAATTTTGTACCCATTTTAGTTTTTTTACTCTATTTGTGTCAATAAAAGATTATTTTATTATTATTTTTTATTTTATCTATGAAAAGAGTCGAACAATTAGTGCTATGGGGTTACTACTTCTATCGTCTAACAATGATGAGTATGTCGCGCTTAGTGTATCATTTGTCAGCGCAGAGTGGTGTGTTCTTCAGTGGTTAAAGTCATCTTTCTTTCCTGAAATTAGCCTTCCATTTGAGCTCCATAAGAGATTGAAGGATAATTGTATGGTCCTAGTACTATACCTCCTTCTATCTCCCTATATGCACTAAACGAGATGACGCAACATCAAAATAAACTTGCATCACGCTCCCGTTTAAAATTCAATGTCAATATAACTCAGGAAACCATAAAGTTGCATATTTTTCAAAAAAATATTAAACAAAACTTATTTAAGTAAATGTCATACTTGATAAACGTGCGCGATACAAAAGTGTTTGAGCAAAAATGGTGATAATAAGGCATTGTGTTTACAGAACGGTAGCTCTGCGATTGATGTTTGATTAAGATAGGCTTAAAGAGCTGTAAAAGTGTATAGTTGTTGCGAAATTGTGGCATTGAAGCTTAAAAAGGGCTTTTGAAATTAGGCACTAACAAAAAAAGTATTAACAAATTCAAACATTATTATTTCCAGATTTCGTTTAGGGATGCGCCAGGAGTAGACACACTTTAATATCAAACATTTTTAATATATGAGAGTATTCTTGTGGAAAGATCGAACACACGCGTTTAGTATCCGTACATTTTTGCAACACAACTGGTAGAGCTCCAAGGAGTGCATAATACAACATGCCTCCCTGAATGAGACCACAGGTTTTGTCATAAATCTAAAAAAACCGCTCTTCTGTTGCGCATGCGCATCCCTTAGGGTCTAGCTTGACAAATGGACTGCATTTCAACGGCCCTCCGACTGCAGTTTACCATTTGTAGTTTGGGTGCAGTTAGGACGTATGTATGCTTATCAACTTTACAGCCTAAGGTTATGCAGATGCCATCCAGTTTCAATGACTGCGAGCTAGCTGCATAGCTGGACTAATTGAAATCCTACTGCATTTGAAGTCTGCTGCATTCATAAACCATTTGAGTTCTAGCTATCATTAGAACTGCATTTGTAGAATATTTTAGCTATTCTAGTTTGTTCTAAACTTACCTTAATAAATCGACTTAAACAGCAAATCTAAGCTACCACAAGTGTTATTTTCGAAGAATTTCGCAATCACACTTGTAATTCACCCATTAAGTACTTAAGTTTCAATAAGTACCTTTTCTATTACGCCCTTGATGCTATCCATCTGTCGTTATCTCCTAACACCATACTTTACTCGTAATTATCTCCCATTAATCTACATATACACTCACGCAGTTCGACCTAATTGTACCAAACGATATAACTGCACAAATTACTCTAAGTAGGCGTATGGATATCAACATCAATGGCAATCAGGCGGTACATATTGTATTAATGATTGGCAGTCGGATACCACTAACAATGATCCACAGTTTTCGGGTACTTGATCATTATCACTATCACTACATATTATATTAATAAAAAACAGGCCCCCGGCCGCGTCTGACTGTTTGTCTTTATGTCAAATACTGCACGGATTTTGACGTGGTTTTTTTAATAGATAGAGTGATTCAAGAGGATGGTTTATATGTATGTATAAATTTTCCCGAAATTCCCACTGGAACGGGCACAACACTAGTAAAACTGCGGGGCGCTGCTAGTTTCATATACATTTGGGACTTTGAAAGCTTAAATTAACTTTTTTAGGGAATGACCCTTCAATTGGTAAATGTACATAATAATTCTATCAGTATTTTTTAGTATTGCATGAATGCGTACTCGTCGATAAATAGGCCCAGCAATTACTTGGATTTCTGGAAAAGTTTCAGAATATGAATTCATGTAATAGTTTGAACACCGTTTGGCAAGATGTATTAGAATAGCTCAAATTAGGCGATTTTCCAATTTAAGCAATTCAAATTCAAATTAATTTATAATTTTAAAAATTGCTATACATGCAATTTTATAGTATTGACATTGAGACCAGCGCTAATATACTCATAATATATAAAAATGCAAAACAGTCAAAATGCATTTAACAACTATGTCGATCGAATAAAACTAATGTCAACCAGTATTTTAATACAGGTCACTTTGTATCTGCATTGAAAATTAATAAGAAAATTATTCCAACTCCATCTGTATACGATATTGAGTGGTATTCGCATAATAACTACTTGCTTCACTTCACTGTATCAAAGCTATTTATAGTATTACAAAACTAAGTTAGAGCCTGAACACACTGTACTGTCACGAACTGTCATACTGTCACAAAAGTCTGTCCTTAGACTGTCTTTACACTTAATGGACGTGTACAAAACTGTATCTTTAACAAACACGTCAAAAACATAAGGATATTATGTGATTTCGTACGTCAAAAACAAAAGGAGATTGTAAATTCGTATGTTTCTTTTTTGTGTTTGTTACCTTAAATGGAATTGGGCTGGTCACGTGAGCAGGATGCACCCGGACAGATGGCCAAAGATTGCAACGGAATGGCAATTCCAGGATGCCCGCAGGCCCCCAGGTCGGCCTCCGACTCGATGGCGAAAAGAGCTGGACGATTTTAAAAAGAATTGGGGCAGACCTTTGCCCAGCAGTGGGACAGCGAGGTTACGTAATAATAAAAAATCTCCATTGTTTCAAAACGCAAAACATATTTCAGTACATAAAATGTTGCTTACAAAATGGTCCCATTTCTAGACGGTTTCTTTTAAGGTGGTTATTCCTATAAACATCTAGAAGTAGTATTTTTCTTCACTTTAGAGACGACGTGTTTTGATTAAACTTCTTGTCTCAAGATAGCACTCTTTCTCATAGTTTCACACTAGAAGACTGCCTAACTAGAGTCTTGACTGTGTGCTCGGGCTTTAAACTTCGCTTTGAGCTAATTTTGAATTAAAGCCTTTAGTTACAAAATGAAATACCTATCTTAATGGAATAATTGGGAAAGTAAATGTTTATATGTCCCTAGGTATATAATTTGAGAAATAACAATTACATTTTACGCTTAAGTATTAAAATAAATATACACATTGTTTGATATTTAATTAAGATTGTTTTCAATTTATTTAAATAACTTATTCTCATACATATATCTACATAAGACCTCCTTCCCTTTAATGCGAGATTACAATTACCATATCAAGAGATCACTACTTTAATCTTATACGTAAAAGGTATGTAAACGTACTTTTACAAGGCAAGTTAATAAAAATTAAAAATTGCATCAGTAATGACCGCAGACAATGCGATAAAAGTGGAGCAATTTATTTAAAAAACATTAATATGCTATAGGTACTGTTAATTAAAAATGCGACAGTTGAATACTAGTAGATATTGCTTCTAAAAACAAAATGTTGAATTAGTATTTTTTGTTCAATAATAGCTCCTCCCACCACGAAAGCAGCGAAGGACAGGGAAAGATGGAAGAGTTTGGGGGAGACCTTTGCCCAGCAGTGGGACGATATAGGTTAAGAAAAAAAGAAAAAAATAGCTCCTACCCATTAAAGAACTTAATTAAAATCAGTACAGAAGTTCATGCATAGACAGACACACAGACCAGTCAAACTATTTTTATACCGCTATTTTTGCATGGGGGTTAATGAAATTATACCTCAATGTCATAACAATAAAATAAATGGCTCATAATTGCGCCATTTTAGTTGCCCGTGTAAACCACCCCTTAACTCTAAGTAATGTATTTAAATCTCGTAATGATGGTGAAGGTTTGTTTACCTATTTAATTATAGAATTAATCTTATATTTCCTTCTCGGTTTTTTGACCTTTTGCTTGAAAATGGTTGTTTATGAATGTATCTTATCAAAAACATCCGCTATTAATAATAACGCTAGTTAATAATACATATTAACTAATCCATCCAATTATGTCTAAAAACATAATTTATCTATACTTATTTTATAAAGAGTTAACATTTTTAAGTTGGTTTGTTTGTATGTTTGAGCTAATCTCGGGAAGTATCAGTCCGATTTGAGTAATTATTTTTGTTATAGATAGCCACATTCAACAGGAAGGCTATAGGCAATTTTTCATCCCAAAAATCCCTTGGGGACGGGTACAATGCGAGTATAACCGCGGGGCGCTGCTAGTACATAAATATAGAAGCGCTTTGCTTTGACTTTGGCTACTCCCTACCAACGCACATAGAGTCACTAATGATCCCTTAAGAGAGGTTAATAAGCACAGAATAGAGAAGAGTAAGTACATAATTCGCTCTTCGAATCACTGATTTCGACAATGTATGTATGAAAATGACATCAATCAATAAGTTTATGGTTTAAGGTTTTTACCCATTACACCGTATCATACCATGACCGTGCTATGAACGTTTCAGCACCGGCAAAATATTAGGTCAGAATAGTCGACGTTGTTGGTTGGTGACGGAACGGTCTAGTGAGCATAGTCCCATACTTTTCAATACAAAGAATACTTTTTGCCTGACACGTTCATAGCACGGTCATGGTATGATACGGTGTAATGGATAGAAGCCTTTATTCTTAATTTAATTGACGACTCTGAGTACATCAGTAAGCGATGTTAAATCATAAGGTTAAGCTACGTACAGCTAAGAAACTACATGAATGGGTGACCGATAGTGGTATTTCTATCTGAGTTGTTCTATGAATGATGAAGGTTTTAAGAGAGTTTTCATAAACACTGACAACAGAATTGGCCGCTAAAATGTCGGTTCAAAATTCAACCAGTTACTATGTCTAAATCAATCCGCTATAAAGCAACTTCCTCTTGCGTATTCAAGTTATCATAAATACTAGAAGAATGAAGTGTTTTAAATGTTGCGTTTATCTTATTATCAAACGCAGCATTTTAAAACCTAAGTGAAAACATTAATAACAAATGACACCTATAGTTTAGCCGCTTTTTCTTAAAAGCAATATCTTACTTACATAATCCTACTTCCTGAGTAAAAATTAAGCTCCAAGCTAAGTTAGCCCATAGTTACCCAAGAGATATCCTTAAAAGTATTTATATAGTACATAATTGAACATAATTATTGCTATTTCGTGGTTGACATACCATATCATTAAAGTTTTATCAAACATCATACTTGAAATAGATATTGAAAGTCAATGATTGTAATTTAATAGTATCTAAGTATCTACTTGTAGTGAGTGTAAGTAAGGAGCTAAATATATAGATTAAGGCGGAAAGTAATCATAACCTTTAAGTGGGTGTGTTAAACGACCATAAAGTATGTAATCTCAATCTTCTATGCAAGGTCAAAAACGCCCCTAATTGCAGACGCTTTAGAACTCGATTCTGATTATTTTTATTTATTATTAAACATATGCTTACATTTAATAATCTCTTCCAGTCTTCAGAGACTACTTTTTGTATTATCTTCACGTTTGACAATTCCTTTTTTATTTTACCATCGTTATTAATTCCAATAGGTCGCTGAATAAAATATATTGAAACACTATAAAACCATTTTTTGATCGGAAAGGATATCTTTAAGCTTAATTAGTACGGCTGGTTCAATAAAAAGCGAGCATCACACACATTGCTATCTTTATCAATGGAAATCTTCAGCTTGCGGCTTCACTACATAGTAAAAAATAAAGTCGTCTCTTTTTCGTGTCTGTCTGTTTGTCTGTCTGTATGCTTAAATCTTTAAAATTACGCAACGGATTTTGATGCGGTTTTTTGTAATAGGTAGAGTGATTCAAGAGGAAGGTTTTTATGTAAAAAAATTCCCGAAATTCCCACGGGAACGGGCACTACGCGGGTAAAACCACGGGGCGCTGCTAGTGTAAACTAAATAGCCAACAACGCCTTATCCAGCGAGATGTTAAACAGTGGGACTAATGTTCGCTAGTACTTCCGATGAGTTGCGAGTATTTTAGTGACTAAAATACTAACGATAAAATACTTAGAATATTAAACCTAAGGGTGCCTGCGGAGAAACGGGCAAATCACTACATAGTATAAAATAAAGTCGTCTCTTTTTCGTGTCTGTCACACTGTTTGTCTGTCTGTATGCTTAAATCTTTAAAATTAAGCAACGGATTTTGATGCGGTTTTTTGTAATAGGTAGAGTGATTCAAGAGGAAGGTTTTTATGTAAAAAAATTCCCGAAATTCCCACGGGAACGGGCACAACGCAGGTAAAACCGCGGGGCGCTGCTAGTATAAACATAAAAAGGACAAAGATAAATAATAGGATTGCATAAAATATCTGACTGGAGATTTTATACAATCATATTGGTTTATATTTGTCCGTTTTTCCGTTTCACCCTAAAGATCATTATTTCAGTAAATAATAATACGTTAAAGACAAACAGTTATATAAAGTACTAGCAGCGCCCCGCGGTTTTACCCGCGTTGTGCCCGTTCCCGTGGGAATTTCGGGAATTTTTTAGCATAAAAACCTTCCTCTTGAATCACTCTACCTATTACAAAAAACCGCATCAAAATCCGTTGCGTAATTTTAAAGATTTAAGCATCAGACAAACAGACAAACAGACAAGAAACAGAGACGACTTTATTTTATACTATGTAGTGAAGACATTCACATTGAATCAACGTATCTATTTCAAAAACACTTTCAGAAATATTACTTAAATTACTTAAACAAATGTCGAGTTTTCAAGTGAAGGTCGTTTTGCAATTTAATCTTATCTGATCATGTTTTAACATTTTCATCTAATATTGCTTAATACGATATAGATATTCAAAACAGATTATTAATAATGGTGTTAGTGGTTATGTAACCTTTATATCAATGGAGATAAGATATCTGCTTCTGAATTTAAAAAAGTTAGCTTATGTGTTGTCACTCTAATAGTGCGTAATTAGGTGTGTAGAATCAAGATATTGTAGTCTAACTTCATTAAAACGCTAGACATAAATAGTGTGGGTCGCGACACCTTATCTGTTCATTCCTTTGTAACGTCAAAATTATGTATTCTGGCTCTAAGATACTTCGGTATAACTACGTAAATACTTACTCGTATAGATGCGCTTCCAACCGCCACATATAACATAAATGAACACTAAAAAACAAATACTTGAAACCTACTAAATATTCACACGTTGTGCAAAATTTGGTTCCCATATTAGCCGTCGATCCTTCAAAGGATACCGAGTAACGCCATCTTTAGTAACACGCACTTGTTAATCTAATGACTATTAATTACTGTCCCATTAAAGGGTGGAACGGTAATAAAAGTCACATTTGTGCGGCCAATAAATAAATCAAGTTTAGTAAGTACTGACTAATTGATGGTAATAGTCGACTATAAGTTTTCAAAGAAGAAACCGACTTAACATTTGCATAATTATATTGCAAGAACTGTATTACTTTTGGGTCAACAACTAAGTATTCTAAACGCATACTCTTGCATATACTGATTTATCGGGTCATAACTGACGTAGATAAAAGAAAAGTCATTGTTATTGAGCGGTTAATAACCTGCAAGTTCGATTAAAAGCAAGCATCACACATGTCCAAGTTTTGTCCTTAGAATTCAACTTCTTGCAGCATGTAGACTCGCTCCATAATATAACAGACAACACAGACCACACCTATGGTCATCAGATGGTCTTAAAACTTCGACAACATATAGGTAAATTTTCTTCTTGTTCTTCGTGTCTATGGCACGAAAATTAACTATTCAAATGAGCCTGCTCCAGTGCGTCGCTACCCCTACGCCCGTTGATGTTGGCGGACATGAGGTCACTCAGGGTATAGCTTTGAGGGTTCGAGGGGCCGGTCAGAACGTGCTGCATGGTCTGTTTGGGCGCCCGCAGTCGCACTGGGTCTAACACGGATCTATCATTAAGTAAATCAGTAACCTACTCGTATTTACTATTATCCACACTTTACGCTATATAAAGATTCATTCATAAAATAAGTTTTTAAAATATTCTATTATTATTATGCTCTAATTCAAAACCCTACTCAAGACCAAACTTCACGTTCCATTAAACTTAGTTTAACTCCAAGTTCGAATCTATTAATCTATTAGGCTAACCTTAAAAACATCAATTTGCATACCATCCTACTTCGAACAAGATAACATACACATTAACCTCGCTCCGCGTTGGTCAAGTTGTTATCGTTCATCAAAAAACGTACAGCATTTTCGTAAAGTCGTTTATGACCTAGAACCATCGTTATGGTCCATCAGTTTATCGTTTTAGGAAGGTTATTCACGAGGTGACAAATGCTTCACGTCTCTATTTATGATGTTTTTTCTTTCACAATCCCATTTTTTTGTATAATAACCAATGATATAAAAACAGTTTTAAAGTATACATGTGTACCTGTCTGTTTTTTTGCTTGTGACTAAAACAGTTAAGTTTCTTTAAGAAATGCGGAAAAACGCACGAAATCTATAACGCTAACCGACAAGTAAATGAGTACATTTACATTATTTGAATACAATCGGAAAATTAACACCCTGCTCTTTCAATTGTTTTTCACTAGTTAGCGATACCGTTAAAAAGAACAATATGATGATGTGCTAACTAAATTTCCAATGTTCTTTATTTAAAAAATAGTCTGTGTGGCCTTCGCTTACACCGTAGCACTCCCGCTGTATCACATACTAGCTGCGCCCCGCGGTTTTACCCGTATTCTACCCGTTTTCCTGAAGTTTTGTGGATGAAAAATTACCCTATAACCTTCCTGTTGAATAAGGCTATTCATTACAAAAAGATTCATTACAATCTGTCGAGCAGTTACTGAGATAAGCACGTTCAAATAAACCAATAAAATATCTTAGTAGTAAGTTCTGACCTTCATATAATATCCATAGCATTTGTGGCGTCAAATCGCACCATAAATATTTCTCATTTAAGCTGCCCATCAGTTGTCATTTGGCCGTATGCCTACTTATGCAACGAGACCGGCTAACAGACCTTGTGCTCTTTTCTATTGTATGCGACACCTCACTAGAACGTGGCTACAGTAATGATGTGCTGATTATAATATGATTACATCTAGTAGCGAGATCCAATGATTGACTTTTCAAATGGTAGATATTTCAATTTGGTTGTAATAGATATGATCTCTTCGCAGAACAGTTACCATAAGGAATACACTTTGGCTGAATGTATTCTGATCAAAAGGGTCAGTTAAAAGATAGTAAGTTATATTAAACCTAATTAGGGCCCCATAAAGTGAAGAAAATTATTCAGATTCTAAAGAGACTAACTGTTGAACAAAACTTAACAAACGCGAGACAATAATAAACCAATTACGAGTATTATATTACTAGAAGCAGCCGGCGGTTTTACCCGCGTCGTCCCCAAAGGAATATCGGGATGAGCTGTAGCCTACACCATCTTCCTCTTAAATGTGACTTAAACTAAAAAAAAACCAACTAGTCGGTCCAAATATTACCAAGTTCAAGCAAACAAAATACAAACCCTTCAGCTATATTAGATTAAAATATGACATTAAATTCCAGTTCGCCGTTTCACCACAAAAACTGAAAACTAACAATGTACTACTCGAAAGTAAAACAGTACAATTTATGTCAAACAAAAGTGAGAATGAATGAAAGTTAACAGTGGAGTAAGTGATACAGTTCCGATTCACTTTTCATTTCAATTGATCTGAAGATAACGTGAATGTTTAATGGCAGTTGTATAGAATAAGATATTAACGGTAAATAAACTTAGTTGTTCACTGTCTGATGTTAAGATTAATTATCACCAATTATATCTTTTAGTAAGAGCGAGCGCAGACTATAGTCACGCTGACTATTGCTCTATGAACACAAAATACCTCTAGAGTCAAAACGTTTAGATATTTTCAGAGGTTTTTATATCGCAAAAGTCTTAGCTAAGACTGACTTGCTTATAATCTGTGTTCGTCCTTATGTTTTATTTTACCCAGAAATACAAATTATAATGAAAAATGTGATGCGGAATAATGCACTTTGTATTTTTTTTTCGGAGGTAATCTAATTAGCACTTTGCACCTCACTATGTCTTAATAGAAACCCATAGGATGAACCAATCCAACAAGGATAAGAAAAACAAATTAGATTTTTCTTGTATAGACGCATAACACCTCAGTCTTATGTTACCACAGTTCCTGTAAAGAAACCGAAACGTCAGATAAACGTAAAAAAAAGTTTAGTGTATCCGTAAACGTAATTTCAATCCAAAACAACTTTTACCAATAAAAATTCTGACGTAGCGATACGTCAACGAAATATTGAGGTAGGTCAGTAAAACTTACACTTTCAAGGAAAGTGAATTTGCGACTGACGCGTTTGGCGTCATATGATACCGGTCGAAAGTAAAATGAAATTTGACGTCAGCCATCGAGAGTGAAACTGACGTCAGTCGTAGAAAGTGTTCCGAAAATAATTGACGTCAATGGCTGTGACGTTTACTTACGTTTTTAACGTCAGTTGGTCGGTCCTGGTATGGTCCCGGTTTTTTCTATCGATAGACTATGTTAGAAGCCTTTAGGTGGTCTAATAATTCCTACACTAGGGTTAGTATAAAGAAGGTAAAGATATCAGTACAGTAGGGAAGATTAGGCGTAACCACCAATCATCTGTTAATGTTCTTCAGTAGAAATATTTTTATCTTTATTCCTGTAATTTTTTGATTTTTTCCCCTCATTTTTAACACCTTACTTTTATGCATACAAGAATAACGTTTATGCTCTACAAACACCATAAAATAGTATGAAAAGACTGTAACTAATCAAGTTACTAAACAATTTAAGTAGATTTAATTAAATAAGTGTTCCACATGGTTATAACTTAACTTAAAACTGTGCTTACAAAACGAAATTTATTTCCCCAGTGACCCGTCTATAAATTGAGTGAGCTTGATTACTCAAGTAACCCTAAGGTTTATTTTGTTAAATAACTTAACAATTATATAAATCTTGTAATTAAACGTGACATCTGGCTCATGTGAGCCAATTAAGCTCAAGTTCGCACTTCTAATGAATTTCATGTTTGCTACAAAAGGGTCATAATTGGAAATAGTAATTTTAACTATTGCACTAATAGACACGAATTCCTTTGTGTACTGAACTGTAGTAATATATTGGCAATTTATTGTGAAGGAATCTTGCTAATGACATTCTTTTAATGCTTAGGGTCACAGTGATGCATTAAACATGTATGCATTGAAATATATTTCTGACTAGACTGAAAATGAATCTCAGCTTGATATTTTTTAGAATTTATTATTAATAATAGGTCCCTTTTGAATCTTTTGAACAGCATGTTAAGATTATAAATTGTGTAGTGTAACATGCAGCGCCCCGCGGTTTTACTCGCCTTAAGATAACTACAACATATATCCTACAACCTTTCTCTTCTTCTTCATCGAGTGGATGGCCAACCTGACCAATCCTGGTGTCAGAGTTGAGCCGCCAAAGGCCTCTGACATGGCTCAAGTAACGACTACTATCCGTAGAAAGTAACCGGGACCGACGGCTTAACATGCCCTCCGAAGCACGGAATCATCTTACATTTCGAGCAATTAGGTGATTCAGCCTGAAATGCCCTAACCAAACTGAGGAAACTCTCACAAAGAGATTTTTGTGAGATATCCCCACCGGGAATCGAACCCGGAACCTCCGGGTCGTGAGCCGGGCGCTTAAACCACAAGACCACGGAGGCTGTTAACCTTTCTCTTGAATGTATCTTTACAATAAGTTAATTGTTTGAATCGGAATGGTAATTTCTTAGATTAGCACATTAAAAAAATAAAAATCGAACTCCACAGCTTTATAATATATTAGGATAATATATAATGAATAGAGATAGTAAAATTCATATTTGTGTACGAGTATGACTACAGAATTAAAAAAGGGTATATCTATAGCTACACTTAATTATTTCAAATACCTCAAAATAATAAACCTCTTGTATATTTCGTAATAATTAGTATTACACAAAAGCTCTTACGAAAGCTCTCTCTTACTGTTATACATAATGTCTACAAATTATTCAATCGAGAAGCGATTAAAGCTTAATTAACTCGTCATTACATTCTTGCCATCTTGAGGAAGTATACCGCATCGTGTCACGATCTCGAGTAAATAGTCTAAGGTCTTTTAAGGTTATACACGTGTAGTACAGTCACGAACAACAATGCAACAGACAATGTGTAACAAAGAAGCGTTGTAAATGTCATCGTAACGTGCCATCTTTGGAATAAAGATTGTGTTCGTATCTGTACATTGTCATGTTTTTTCGTGAACTTTGATTTCAGTGAAGTAAAAGTTTTTGTTGAATCTAAGCTGCAATGTACTTCTTTTAGATGGTATCGTTGAAATACTAAAGTAAGCTTAACTTTTTATAGTCTGTGTGAGAAAAAATGTATTTGTCAAGTTCCAAATTTGAAATAAGTTTAATTTGGTTTTCGAATACTGGACTTGGTTATACCATACCATATCCGCACGCACATTTAATACGAACATAATAAATTATAAATTAAGTCTGCGTACTCTTAAGCCTCTTATGAGTTAAGTGTTGTCATTACCCCTGGTCCCCACATTCGTAATCTAACATTTGAAACATTCTCATTACAATATTTAAAATTGTGGAAATACCAAGCTAATATCAAATCACTAAAATAGCATCAAAAAGACTCGCCGATTCACCGGCGTTGTGCTCGTTCCCGCAGCAATTTTCAGATAAAAGTTATTATAATAAAGCGGTCCTCTTAAATATAGCTATTTAATACAAAGATCGAGAAGAAAGAAATCAAGAAATGATCACGCTCAAACAAAACATAAACAATTCAACCAACTATATATCATTAGTTTACCTAGGCAGTGATTGGCATAGATGCTATTAATGCTTACCTAATACCTATAATTAAGACTTCTAATTAATTCAGAATCATTCATTCAAGACGTTGTTTCACGATGTCGTGATACACATCGCGTGAGTAACTTGAGATAAGATTTTAAAATTTAATTTCATATAACATAGTTCCATAGATGTCAATAGTACAAGGATTATCTATTATATTATGAAGTTGTGGGGTCTTATTGTGTGGGAATAGATACAGCAGTTGCTAAATGTGACATTCGAAAAAACAGAGTTTTGAAAGAACATTATATTTCTATCATGACACATGTATGTCCTCCGGCTTTACTCGCGTTGTACCCGTTCCTAAAAAAAATTAAGAAAGCAAAAAAAAATAACATGAAAAGTAATCACAAACCTCTTGAATCAGTTTTTCATCCAAACCGTATAAAAATCCGTTGAGTAGTTTTTGAGGAAATCTATTCCATGCAGACAGACAGGTTTTGGGCAGGGACAAAGTCCCGTTTTACAATATATACAGATAGTGTTCTTTCTGGAACATTTATGGTACCTATGATGTTTTACTGAATTCCATTTTTTGGCAGAAGAAAACCTAGACTAGTGTTTAAAACTCAGAATAGTAATTGCTTTGCATTTTATTTGGTGGTCTATTATCAAAATGCCAGACGAATGTCACGTGATCATTATGTGGTTATGATATATTCTCATACATTTCGACCATAGACGAAATAGAATGCGACACAATTTCCACTTTTATAGTGCTGAGCATACTTGATTTATTTAATACTAGCAGCGCCCCGCGGTTTTACCCGCGTTGTGCCCGTTCCCGTGAGAATTTCGAGATAAAATGTATCCCATGGGTTATTCTGATGTACTTATATGATAGTAGTTTTTTCGTGAGAGTAACAAACATACATTCTCACAAACTTTCGCATTTATAATATTAGTAGGATAGGATTGTACGAATAAATAAGGTGATAAAATAAACACAAAAGTCACAATTTATAGTTTATTTTACATATTTACAAGCGTAATTACAGCAATTCTCAATAACAATATGAAACAAATAAAATGAAATTAATGTTTTATAATTAAAATTAGAATAAAACTAAAAATAGGTATAAAAGTTATAAATACTTAGGAAAGGTTTTATATGTTACTAGCTGTGCCCGCGACTTCGTTCGCGTGGAATAGTGACTATGAGCAGCGTTTTTTTTTTAAATATATACTTATTTTTATTTTGGATCATAATCACAGTCATTTTGGGTAGCTAAAAAACCTACTTTACTGTAATGCTTCTCTATATACAATATTAGACGTATGGCCATCGGGGGTGAAAGCATACAGGCTGCTGGGATTGCTAACACGGGACAGAGCCACATACAATTGACCGTGCGAAAAACAGCTGATACTTAGATCTACACCCACAACTTTTAGAGTCTGACCTTGAGCTTTATTAATTGTCATGGCGAAACATAGGCTCACTGGAAACTGAATTCGTTTAAAACTAAACGGAAAATTGTTTGGAATGAGAGGAATCCGAGGAATAAAAACACTATCACCTTTTCCGCACCCTGTTAAAATCTCTGCTTCTATCAGATTTCGTTGTAAATTAATTAATTAATTAATTATTAAATTAAAATTATTATAAAGTTTCAGTAAATTCTACTAACAGAGAAAAAAAGTAGTTATTCATAATAGAATTAACTCTTACTAATAATATAAACGCGAAACTTTGTATAGACGCATATTTGTTAGTCTTTCTCGCAAAAACTACTGAACGGATATGGATGAAATTTGGCAAACAGTTAGTTTAGGCTTGGAAATAACAACACTTATGTTACTTTTTACCGCGGGATAACATCTCAGACCCACGGGAAACAGGAAGGAATCTGTTCGACATTATTCTTAAAATTCAACAGCTTACAAACTACCTTCAGCCGTAAAAGAACAATGTTTTTTCATTCCCATGGGAGTACTATGATTTCCCTCGGTAAATTATTCTTATAGTTTATGATATCAGCCTAAACTAACTTAAGTAGAAAGAATTTAGATGAGCCCTTTTAATTTTTTTCCCATGGTAATCCAGTCAATTCCAAGGTAATAAGTAGCTATAACATATTCTATTAATGATTGTAATTTACCTATCTAGTAACAATGATCGACGTCGTTCGTTGACCGGAACAGGCGTTAAAAAAACAATAAACTACCGATTCCCATGGGAAACTGATGTTTTCCCGCGGTAAAAAGTAGTCTTTATGTTGCGCCAGGCTCTAAAATATGTCGGTACAAAATTTCAACCAAATCCGTCAAATAGTTGCGGAGATTAATGGTGCCTATGTATAAGCATAGAATAGTGTTCGACGTGATTCTTTAATTTGACATAACTTTTTTATTTATGAACCGATTGACATGAAACAAACACTAAAGCATAACTGAAGCATACCACAATATATTCGTGAAAACCGCATCCAACTCGGATCAGCCGTTTCTGAGATTAGCGTGAACAGACAAACAGACAAACAGACAAACAGACAAACAGACAAACAGACAAAAAACAAGTTGATTACATTTTTGGGTTCGACATCGACATAACAATAACCCCTGCTATTTTTTTTATTTTTATTTTTAATGTACAGACAGCACTTTTCTACAATTTTATTATATGTATAGATGAAAAATACAAAAATTCAGGCAATTTTGATCGGACTTAGACGTTAATAGTATGACAGAACTTTTTTTCTAAGTACAGTCGCAGATTGAATAAAAAAAAAACAAACAAATAAAGTGCATTTTGTAAACTGATTAACACAAATTACGAACATAAAGTAAACAGTTAAGTAAGTAACCTACAAGACGCAAGAGAATGAGTTTTACTACCAATATTTATACATACACAAGTGTGGCCAAAACTGACTTTAGATAGTAAAAGAATACTTTGGTCATGGCATCATAAGCATACGAGTATGAACTGGTGTGTTAATGATTCTATTATGACCGAAATTGACCATTTGATACACGAAAACTCACACTTAAGCGTAACATGGTAGTACTAGTTATGGTGTAATTTGATTATAGCAATCGTAATAAGGAAAAAAACAAAAAAGTAATGGAATCTTTCTTTATTGTTCTTTCTAAAAAATGTGATACCTACTTATATTAAAAGTATTTATTTAAACATTTGAACATAGTTATAGCTTAGCTGTTAATAGTGTTTTAGTTATTATAGAACGATGGTATCATATTAATTTTTGATGATAGAAAGTCACTGTAAGTATATGATTGTTATATCCATTTTTTCATAACTAAGGCATCGTGTAGTAAGATTTTTAAGTCGGCCCCAATATCACCTCGAAATCGCAGACCAGATTTTTCATTTTAAATTGAAACTACATTTATAAATACACTTCGCTTTTATTTTACATTTGTGTATCGGTAAAGAAGCTGAAGAGGATGGCAGATGACAGAGGAAAGTGAAAAGAACTCCATCGACAAGAGCCCAGCTCTTAAGTTTAGAAGAAGACTAGCAGCGCCCCGCGGTTTTACCCGCGTTGTGCCCGTTCCCGTGGGAATTTCGGGATTTTTTTTACATAAAAACCTTCCTCTTGGATCACTCTACCTATTACAAAAAACCGCATCAAAATCCGTTGCGTAATTTTAAAGATTTAAGCATACAGACAGACAAACAGAAGACAAACAGACGCGACTTTGTTTTATACTATGTAATGAAGAGTATCCGTAAACGTAGTTTCAATTCAAAATGAGTAGTGTTCGCTTAAACTTAAGAAACCAGTATATTTGTTGTTCAAATAAATCTCTATAAGATGTTATAATTCTTAAAAAAAACAATTTTCGTTTTAATAATGGCATTTTATTATAAAAATCTTAATCTAAAAGTTATTTACAAATACTTAAATTACCTTGAATATTTCGACAATAAACGGTTTAATTGAAAGGTTTAGAGGCAAGCCGTGACGATATTTTCATAATAATCTGTCGATTCAAACCGTTACTTAATAAAAAAACCGTTATTACAACTAAAAATTATTAAATGCCTAAAGCTGTCTACACACCAAAGCCGCCGGGCCGGCGGCTTTGGTGTGTAGACAGCTTTATATTTTTAAGGCGATTTTTGTAAGGTGAGTTTCGAATAATAATGATTTAGTTGATATCTTCACTATTTTTAAAAGTTGTATCTGATTATAAAGCATACAAAGGTGTCATAAAATGAAAATACAATTTTTATTTTATAAAGGAAATGATTTGAACTATTTGCAGCTGCCTCAGAGAAAACATACAATTTGTTACTGATGTCACGATAATAAAAATGATTGTTTTTGGTGATATTTGTTTATGATTAACACTTGTTTCAAGTAATTTTGGTTAAGCTTTCAAAGTAGCTTATAAGTTTTTAAAATCACGCTGTTTCTTTGTATGGAAGTTCAGTTTAAAATTTAAAAAAGTTGATTACAACATCCAAAAACAATGACTTTGTCACGTTGACGTCTAAGTGACAAAATCAGCATTTTTTAGTTTCGAAAGCTTTTTTAAAGACTCAAAAGCCGAAGAGGAAATAAGGAAGGTTAGCAGTTCAGTTAGTATCTTTATTCTACTACTAGCTGTGCCCCGCGGTTTCACTCGCAGCGCCCCCCTTCCCGTGGGAATTTTGAGATTTTTATTCCTTATTTTTCTTATATAAAAAACCTTGTCCTGATAATAAGGAACACAGGAAAAAGAATCATCCAATTTGGTGCAGTCGTTCTGAAGTTATGCGCTTACCAACACATTTTGCGATTCATTTTTATATTATAGATATTTGATTATAGTGACATCAGAAACAAATATTTTAAAACTATTGTTTGTATTTTAGTTCACTTCGGTCGTAATCATAATTTTCTGGCACGTTGTTGCTATCTTAAACCTTAATCTACGTATCAGTATTATTGAAAGCAGAGTCGCCATGACAAAAAATTATCATGAACAATTTTCATTTCAATATTTTGTTAGGTTGTAAAAACACAGTTGTTTTATTATTTCTTAACCCCGCGCAATTAAAGAGGCGTAATAAATTATAATGTTAGTATATTGCGCTGGTGTGCACATGATCCCGAGATGGGTATATCTTTTGGAAATTTATCAAATACTCTGCTCAAAGTAATACTTGCTAAAACTATTTTATATGAAACTTAATTATGAGCGACGTAAACAGGCCACAGATACGCTGGGACTGAAGGCTGTAACAAAGAGATGCAAATATAAATATTTTGTTATAAGTATCAGCTATCAGCTCTGACGGTCAAATCTTAATATGTATACTAATATAATAAAGCTGTGGAGTTTGATATTTTGTTTGTTGAACGTGTTAATCTCAGAAACTACCAATCTTTGAATTTGTTGAACGTGTTAATCTCAGAAACTACCAATCTTTGAATAATACCAATGCGTTTTGAATAGTTATTTTTGTTATGGATAGCCAGATTCAACGGAAAGGTTGTAAGACTACTACGCGGTTAAAATCATAGGGTGCTGCTTTAAGTGTCCAGTTCACAGACGCTACCGCATGCGATAGCGGTACAACTGCACTTATCTGCATGCGTACTGCGGACAACTCACTTTTTGCACTGTTAGACTATAGAGATATACATGTAAAGGGCGCTCCACATTCTTGCGAGAATTTATTTACAGCTCTTAAATTCATCCAGCATCTTCTTTTTCGCCACTTCTTTTTAATTATTTTTTTCTCTTTAATATACGCATAATTATAATTATAATATGCGAAAGCACATAACAATAAACTTGCCGCAGCGGTCACTTCAGCGTCCATCGTCATCGAGCATGAGAACTATAGTGAAAACTATTTGAGAACTTTGTGAGTGTGTACCCAAAAGAAGTTCTCACTACAGTTGTCGAGAGAATCTCCTGAGATTCTCGCGTGAATATTTCGCGAGAATGTGGAGCGCCCTTTATGTATCGCATGTGATAGCATCACAGAATTATGGGTGTTGTTGATACGAAGTAATGTTTATTTTTTATTACAAACAAGTACAGCATATTCCGTGGTTGTTACATTCCTTAATGCAGTTGTCTAAAAATCACCAACTGGTTTCGTTTAAATTATAGGATTTATTCTTACCTTTTCCGTATGTCTAAGATTTCTTCTCGTAGCTTCCTTTTCATACGTCCATTGAGCGTCATGGCCAACTTGATTTCCAACATCGACTTCATTTGTTTCTATTTCATTCAACTTAGTATCGTCCTTTTGATTCGGTTTCTGTTTGAAATCAAACACTGGAACGAAGTATCTTAAACCGATTCCAGGAAGAATTTGGGAGCTAAGAATTTGAGCTGGGGTATAGAAGTTAGTGATGGGGTCAGCTTGGATTGGTCCGTGAGTTCTGGTAGGAATGTAGGAGTTAACGAATTGTTGGGCGCTACTGGTTGTTACTGGTTTGGTGTAAATCACTTGGGTGTATCTTGGCTCAGGCTTGAAGTAGGGAGGTTTCCTACGGAAGAAAATATCATTATTAAAAAATAGTCATGCTTTTGATTTTTCTCCCTGAACTAATTCAAAACACAGATAAGATAGCAATTTTGTAACATTGGCTTTATCAATATTATATATAAAAACTATTCTCATAGAAAATCATCAGTTGAATGTAACATTTGGTGATTAAAATCAGCTATCACCACTTCAAACCGCAAATTGTTACTCAAAATCACCAATGATCACTCACAATCACCAATCAGCACAAAAACCTTACCAATTGACATTAGGGTCAGGTGCGTCATTGGATCGTTGTTCCCAGACCGGCGCAGGCGCTCTGAAGGGCTGCGATGGACGCAGCTCTGGCTCCGGCGTCGGCGGCACTATGGGACCGTCCCTCGTGCCGAACTTAACCCTGATGCCGTGTGCGCTAGCCACGTACACGATCAGGCAAGTCAGCAACTGCAACAACGTGAAGGTTCAATTTTAGTTTGTTTCCTATTTTTTATAATGATTACCTAAGAAACTAAACATGTTATGCTTTAGTTAATTTATGTTTTGTTTTAATAAATAACAATTGTTTGTCCTTAGACTCTGTAAAAAGTTTAACAAATAATTTCCGCCCAACATAATTACTTAATTCAGATAATAAAACAAAATTTAGAACAATTAAATATGTAAATATCCCATTTAATTAATTACCTACCAAAAAATGACTAAATTGATCATTAAAATGGTAATCAAGCAGCCTTGATACTGTAACAATGAGTTGCTAAACAAGAGGACGCGGCATTCGAATTATGACCGAACCGATTTACAGTTTAACTTAATAGAATCATCAAGATTTGGACGATAAGACCATGCGTTCTAAAATATCTTGGTTAACATTACAAAACATTATTTGCCAACTGTAAAAACAATGGCGACTAGCTAAATAGAATGCAATTGGATTAATAAATGAATGTTGCGTTTTTACTCGCAGAGATGGTCGTGGGAATTCCTTATTGCAAGGCTGTGAGTGCATTTTTATCGAAACTAATCTAAAATAACAATTTGACGTTAGATTGAAGATAGTGTTATGAGTTTATAGCCTTTCGTTTTTTATTAAGTAGACTGAGTTGGTTAATATTGAGTGGTTATTGTTTGTATTATTGAGCGAAGATTTTTTCTCATTGAACTTAACATTAACTCGAATCTAAATCGTTGTAGATATTGATTGGGTTTACAAGTTACGAGTTCAATAGAAGGATAGCCAGATGATTTTATTCCTAACTGTCCCTTTGGAGATCTTGGCCCCGAACAGCCCTCGCTCCTTCATCGCTCAGCGAGGGGGTGAGACCCAACCCCCTCGTGCCTTACAACTAAGTTTAGATGCCCAAACTTTGTTTTAAGGCTACGAATGCACAGGTAGGCTTACTTGGCGTATAGAACCTATCAAGTGGTCTAGCGTAGTAAAACGAAAATTCGTGAATATTCGCGACCGGTCACACTACGCGCTTGGTGCCTAACTTGTTGCTTAACTAAAATGCAAGCCACCAAGCTCTAGGAGACAAGGAAGCAGCCTGCCTGTGTGTGCGTAGCCTTAGGTCTGCTTAATAGCAACTTCAACTCTTCAGTCATTTCAACGTGCAGCTCGACCCCTACTTGATGAGTGGCTGATAGTAGTATTTCTTTCTATCTGAGCGCTACCGGGCTTCTGTCGGTCCCGGTCGGTTGTTTCAATCGTCAGACCATCCGAGACCTTTAGGTGGTCTAAAAACTCTATCACCAGGTCAGACCTACTCGAAATTAATTAATTCGTCTGGTTAGGTACATAACTACGTACAAAAATAACGTTAAATTCAGGGTTTTTGTTATGTACTCTCAACAACACAAATAATCATTATTATTAAAAATAATACGCACCTGCAATCTGGTCGAAGAACTCATGTTGTGTTGATTTTGTAGATAGTTCTAAGTTATCATTCGGGTCTGATCCCTGTAACAAAAGAAAATCCATAATAAATACCAATTAAATAATAATATAGCACTTATTCTAGTTTAAGAAAAAATATGTGCCTCGTTCATTGTTTACACTCCACAATGTTATTATTCAAATAAAAAAAAACAAACCTCGGATTTATCATAGATGAATAGGTCTAATTTCCCCGTTCTCGCATACTAACGAAAGTATTATTTACTCTATATTAGTTACATGAAAGGAGAGTTTGGTTACATTATCTCTATACTCGTATAATGATGAAAGATGTACAGTGAACTGTAGCATGTCTCGTCAACATCACATCATTGCAAGTAAATATAGCCTGTCCCTACAACTATGTGTACAATCGGCACACAAAATGTTGCACGCTTCAGAACTTTGTCAAATTACAATTCTGAAAATTCTTATTGACATCGTATGTAGTTTATTGGAGCAGTTTTAATATGACAAGGTTCTTATATAAATCTATACAGCCCAAATAATATGTGCTAGTGGATACGCAGCATGAATCAGATATATTTCAATTGTTTTGTCATTATTTTGAAGAAATTGTCAATTGTTTTCTAACTACTAGCAATAAGTAATGCTCGTTATTTATATATATTGCAAGCAGCAATAAGGTATTATTACATTGCTATGGTTATTCTTCTGAACTACCTAATCACCTATTAAGTATACCAAGTAACAATACCAGAAGCTACAAAGGATCCGATTATTTCGTAACTCGAAAATTAATGTTCTTGAATTTTCATGGAGTTATTTACATTCAAGGACAGATTGCAATATTCTGAAAAATGTGTTATAAATTTTAAGACAATTCATTTTGTAAAAAGGTATTCACAATAAAATTAGAACAAGTATATGTCGGGTGAACAGCGATATTTATCCACTTCTGATATCGGGCACATGTCACATCAGGATATCTTAGGATTCTTAGGTCTTGATCTTGAAATAATAACTCACAGGACTTCATTACAATGACATTGCTTGTATTTTACACACGATCATCATGGATTACACATTACAGTTAGGATACGTCTAGATTCAATTAATTGATGGAACCTAAACGACCTCCCTACACCCCATAGTCGTCCTGTCCACGCCATAGAATCTTTTCCTAATCCTATACTCGATTCGCAATACGATCGTGATGTCGTCAACCCATCCTTCCTCCAATCTACGTTCCAATGTAATCGCCATCCAACCATCTCCATTCGTCCCATCACGTCTAATGTACCGACCAGGCTAATGTACGCCATCTTTTCTTATCATAGACTCCCCCACTCCCTCACTGCCACAGACTACCAAACCAGCTCACATCCCTCTATAGAACAACTGTCATCTGTCACAGTGCGTAACACCACAGACTTAACATAGTCTATTCTCATACCACAGACTACACCACGAAGGTAGAACTCACGTCACGGAATAACAACACTACCGATTCCATCAGTCAACTGAATTTACAAACTACTCTTAAACTTCTACAGACTAAAAATAATGTAGTGACGTTATAATCCGCTATCTGGTGTGGCGCCACTGATGCCACGCTCCGACATATAAAATATACAGTTTTTTTTTAAGTATAAGCAAAGACCACGCGTTAAGTCTTCTGTGACTACGGTTCCTGTAAAGGGGCCGAAACGTGAGATAAAAATGTAAAAAAAAGCAAAATGAATCCGTGAACGTAGTCTCAATTCAAAATAAGTATAAAATAACTGGAGATGTCCAGACTATAAAATACCCTGTCATTTATAAAAAGGAATGACAGGGAGGGACACTACACTTATTTTATCATTTATTTAACCTTCATGAAATACTTCAAAAGCCAATTGACTGTGAATTATTTCACATTACAACGAAAGGGCGGCCAATTTACATGTCAAACTGTTTACATTTTATTGTAAGTGGGTAATTATATGACTTTTCAACGAATCTTGACACCATAAATTGCGAATGGACTGTCAAGAACAGATGCTACACTGTTAAACACAATCTTGTCAGTTCTTACCTTGTCATATTACATTTTTTGCAACAACTACTTAAAAGTCAATGATTTTTTAAATCTTTAATTTGGCAAAGTACTAAAGTTTGAAGCATTAAGATTTTTCAATGGTACTCGTATCGAAGGAAGATGTATTTAAAATTCGTTCGAATAGCTGTAATAATATTTGTAACTAGCAGCGCCCCGCGGTTTTACCCGCGTTGTGTCCATTCCTGTGGGAATTTTGGGATGAAAAATAGCCTATGTTACTCGTGGATAATGTAGCTTTCGAATGGTGAAAGAATTTTTAAAACGGTCCAGTAGTTTTTGAGCCTATTCTTTACAACCAAACAAACAAAGTTTTCCTCTTTATAAAATTAGTGTAGACAAGCAGCGCCCTGCGGTTTTACTCGCATTGTGCCTACCCCCGTAGGAATTTTGGGATGATAAATAATCTATACTTAATATTATAAAGCTGAAGAGTTTGTTTCGTTTGTTTGTTTGTTTAAACGCGCTAATCTCAGAAACTACTGAACCGATTTGAATAATTATTTCACTGTTAGATAGTCTATTTATCGAGGAAGGCTATAGGCTACATTTTATCCCGAAATTCCCACGGGAACGGGCACAACGCGGGTAAAACCGCGGGGCGCTGCTAGTAGCCTATAACCTTTCTGTTGAATTTGATCGATTATTCAAATCGGATTGTTAGTTACTTAGATTAGCGCGTTCAAACACACAACATATTAAACGTCAACTGTATTATCTAATATTTATAAAATTCTCGTGTCACAGTGTTCGTTCGCGTACTCCTCCGAAACGGCTCGACCGATTCTCATGAAATTTTGTGAGCATATTGAGTAGGTCTGAGAATCGGCCAACATCTATTTTTCATCCCGAAATTCCTGCGGGAACGGGTACCGTGGTTGAACTCCTCTGAAACGGCTCGACCGATTCTCATGAAATTTTGTGTACATATCGGGTAGGCCTGAGAATCTGACAACATCAATTTTCATCCCGAAATTCCCGCGGGAACGGGTACAAAGCGGGTGAAACCGCGGGGCGCAGCTAGTGTTACTATATAGATATATATACTCGTAGCAGGTTACTGACAATAGTAACAGGGGCAGTTATAGCCTCGTTTGATCAGTATTTTAACAGCAATATAATGAAATATCTTCTGTTGTAATAAAAAAACTTTATTACTTGCAATCAAATTTTATTTTGCGAAATTGCCAAATATAATGATTTAGTACATGTAAATTATTTACCTAGATTTGTATCTATTTATAAATATGTTAATATTTCTAAACATAATCTAAACTTGTACTAAATATATTAGTATGTATCAAGAACAAATTAAAATTCTAAATCATAGAATGTCGTATGTAAACACGCATATAGGTAAAGGGCGATTAAGTTAACTAGAAACTAATGGACGATTGAGCTATCATTAACATTAATATAAACAGCTGATACAAGATACTGAGAATGTGATAATAATATTACTAGCCATTTAACGAGTACCGAACATTCTGATTTTTCAGAATGAGAGGCAAAGGGCCCAAAATTCAGGAACTGAATTTGGATCTGGATTTAGCATGTATGGTCCTAGGCTTAAAGGTGTCCATTTTGAGCAGAAGTAAACACAATCATTGGTTTTCCGTAACGCCGCATTGTTACAACTGTCCTAATGTCTCAAATGTTAATTACTAGGTGGGGCTTTTAAAGATTTTCGCAGTTTATTTACATATCGAACGTTACTCAAATTACAGCATGTGTATTGCGCTTAGGACTATTGGTTACTCTGCCATACTGGCCTTCACCAATCTCAATAAAAGTGGTAATTACTTGTTGTTGAGAATTGAGCAATTCACAGCTTATATTATTCTACCTCCATGTCTTATTTTATTTTAGTAAACCTTCTTGTATGTAAATGTATTTATTCTTTTAATAAGTTGGCAGTCGAACATTAGAATTATTTTTGAATTAGTATTTTTGAATTCTCTTGTTTTCTGGTTTGTGAATTTTCATTATAGCATAAAATAATGGCGAAGTGAAAAGACTGAAAGGAATGTGTTCCGAATAATATTTATTATTATATTTAAGTATTATAATGTATTGAGCAACAATGTGTTGATTAATATAATATTGTCAGATTATTCAAAAGGTACCTTTTGAAGTAAGTTTACTATGTTTTGGACTACGTAATAAATGAATAATAACATTAGGACTCAGTTATTTATATCAACAAACCCAAACCCACTGAAATAACAACAGGTTATGGGCCCAGGGCAGCCGTAAAGGGTTTTTGTTGAAAAAGTGAACAGGAAAGCAGTCCAAAATGTCAGTCACGGCCGACTCTACGAATCGGCAACATCGGAGCAGCCATCGCACAGCAAGACAACGTTGAGATACGCAAGTCGCCATTAGTAAGAAAATCGCCACGAAAGAATTTGAATTCATTTTGTTTATTAAAAATTGTCAGTAGTAAGTCTAAGCAAAATGGATACTGTAAGATCTCAGTTAGAGATGTTAACTGAAGATAGTCAAGGAAATGTTAATTTCATTTCATGGCGATTTAAATTAAACCTAGTACTTAAGAATAAAGATCTGTATGACCTTATAACAGGTGTGAAAGTCAAGCCAGAAGGTGCTATGTCAGCAGAAAACGTTTCAGCTTGGATAAAGAAAGATGTCGAAGCTCAAACGTTGATAGGTTTAAATGTAAGTAGTAAGATTGCAAATAAAATTGCTAATTGTAGAACAGCCAAAGGTATGATTGACAAATTAGTTAGTTTATATGGCACAAAGACTGATGTAACTTTAGAAACGTCCCGAATTAAGTTCTTTACTTTTGAGTATAATGAATGTAAGTCAGCAGTAGAGAATTGTATGGAGATTTTGGATCTGGCTGAAGAGGTGTCAACTGATGATGAACCTATGAAAGAAAGTTGGATCATGACGAGGATTCTGAGTGTCTTGCCAGCGAAATTGGCTCATTTCAGGACATCTTGGAACAACGTGACAGGACCTACTAAGAATATTGATACTCTCATCGAACGTCTGAGACTTGAGGACGAACAACTAAAGGAATTGACGACAAACTCGGAGGGCAGCACTAGTAACGCTCTCATGGCAAGACGTGAGAAACACGGACAGTCGTCAGACAATAAATGTCTGCTAGCATGTTACAAATGTGGAAAGAAAGGTCACATGCTCAAGGAGTGCAGAGGTAAGCCATGTCAGAAATATATCGATTATTGTAAAAAGAAATACTCATGCAATAATTGCAAGCAGAAAGGACATTTTGCAAAGGAATGTCAAGAAGGAAATAAGTCAGGTAATGGAAGACCACAAAAGAGGGCTTTTTTGACCACAGCACTCTCGACAGTGGACAATGTTATCTTCAAAGATAAGGCAACATCATGGTATCAAGACTGTGGAGCCAGTCAACACATGACATTTCATCGAGAATGGTTCGAAAAGCTTACTGAACTAGACGAGCCCATTTCAATTGTAATTGGAGACTCAACCAGGCTAGATGGTGTTGCAGTTGGGAACATTGAAATGGAGGCTTTTGATGGTCAACAATGGTATCCAGTGGTACTTGAAGATGTGATTTATGTTCCAAATCTTAACTTTAATCTTTTTTCTGTTAGTCAGATGCTTGATAAGGGCTATGTACAGAAAGCAAATGGAAAAGAGTCAACCTTTTACAATCAGGATGGCAAGGAAATTGTGGCAATAGCAAGGCGTAAAGGAAATCTCTATCAGATGATGCTCAGAAGAGAAGAAGAGACAAGTTTGATAGTCCAGTCAATCAAAATATGGCATGAGAGACTCGCTCATCAAAATGTAAAGTATGTGAGGGATATACTGAAAAGGAAAGGTATCAAGTATATTGATGATTGGAATGACTATGTGTGCACGGGGTGTTCATATGGGAAACAACATAGATCATCACATCCGAACAATCCCAAGACAGCCCAGCAGCCATTAGATCTTGTGCATGTCGACACCGGTGAGATGAACATCTCATCTTTGGGAGGAGCTAGGTATTGGCTCATGTTGAAAGATGACTTCACTCACTACCGAAGCTGTTATTTTATGAAGACGAAAAGTGAGGCTCCTGAGAAAATTGAAAGCTACCTGAGACTTGTAGAAAATCAACTAGGAAGACGAGTGAAGAGTCTGAGATCTGATAACGGCACGGAACTGAAGAATGCAAAAACGAAAGAGATGATGGACAAACTGGGAATTTTTCATACTTTTACGAATGTATATACGCCTGAGCAAAATGGAAGGATTGAAAGAGAGATGAGAACGATTGTCGAAGCGGCCAGGTCAGCGATACATGCAGATTGTTTAGACGAGAGACTTTGGGCAGAGGCAATGAACCATGCGATTTTTACGATCAATCAGACAGGAACCAGCAATGTACCAGGGAAAAGTCCGGCAGAACTGTGGTTTGGAAGGAAAATGAAAATTGAGAAACTGCGATCTTTTGGATGTAAATGTTATGTGCTGACACAAGCACAGAAGAGAGGCAAAATTGATAGAAAATCAGAAAAGGGAATTCTGGTTGGCTATGACATTGATTCGCCCTGCTACAGGATCTACATGAAAGAGAAGAGAGATGTTGTTAGCTCAGATAATGTAATTTTCGACGAAGAAAGGATAAGACTGAGACAAAGCACTGAATTTGAGACATCAGCATCAGAAAGTACACCTGAAAAGCAAGAGGAAAGTAGCAGTGAATCAGAGGAAGATGATGAGAACTACAGAACCGGAGAAAGTGCTGAGGAGGCAAGTGACAATGAAAATGAGATACAACCGCCAGAAGACGAGCCAGAAAGGAGAACATTGCGAGATCGTCGAATTCTGCAACCACCACCGAGATTGAGAGATTACGTAGCCATGATAGGTGAAACAGAAGATATCCCGGTGAGTGAAGCACTCAAAGATGAGAAGTGGAGAAAAGCAATGCAGGAGGAGTACGACTCGTTAATGGAAATGAAAACTATGCCGTGTATTTACTATAACAAGGACAAGAACATTATGTTATCACTCTTCGTGGATGATGGATTGATAGCTGGAAAGAATGAAGATGAAATATACAGATTGTTAAGCGAGATAAGCAAGGAATTTCAAATAACATACAGCAAGAAAGCTTTGGATAAGTTGACGTATTTGGGCATGGAAATCAAGATCAACAAGGAAGGTATATTCGTGAACCAGCCTCGTTACACGGAGAAAATCTTAACAAAAATGAAACTGGAGAAGTGCAATCCAGCATCGACACCTATTGAGCAAGGAATGATCACCAAGAAGACAGATTTCAAGAACGACGAGGCACTTCCAGCAAACAACAATTATCGCGAGGCGATAGGGAGTTTATTGTACTTAGCTACAATCACTCGGCCAGACATTAGTTTCGCTGTGAACTATCTCAGTCGATTCTGTAACAATCCCATGAAAAGTCATCAGGCAATGGTGAAACGTGTATTTCAGTATTTGAGAGGAACAGCGACAGCAGGAATTTACTTTGGAGGAGACAAAGAACTCGTTGCATATACCGATTCAGATTTTGGAGGAGATTCTGAGACAGGACAGTCGACGAGTGGAGTATTGGTGATGAGAGGAGGACCAGTGATCTGGTACTCACAGAAGCAGCGATTGGTGGCAACTTCAACTGCAGAAGCCGAGTACCGAGCAGCAGTGTCTGTAATTGACGATGTGTGCTGGATCAAACGAATTGCATTGGAACTTGGTATTTTGAAAAGTGATCAGCCAATTACTCTGAAGGTTGACAACATGTCAGCTATACATATGTTACAGAATGCACACGAAGGAAAGACGACTAAAGGAAAGAAACATATTGAGATACCACGAAAGTACATTCAGCAACATATCGGCAACACTGTAACATTGCAACATGTCGAGAGCAGCAATCAGATTGCAGACATTTTTACCAAGCCACTCAACAGAAGAATTTTTGAGATGCTTCGCTGTAAATTGATCAAGGAGGAGTGTTGAGAATTGAGCAATTCACAGCTTATATTATTCTACCTCCATGTCTTATTTTATTTTAGTAAACCTTCTTGTATGTAAATGTATTTATTCTTTTAATAAGTTGGCAGTCGAACATTAGAATTATTTTTGAATTAGTATTTTTGAATTCTCTTGTTTTCTGGTTTGTGAATTTTCATTATAGCATAAAATAATGGCGAAGTGAAAAGACTGAAAGGAATGTGTTCCGAATAATATTTATTATTATATTTAAGTATTATAATGTATTGAGCAACAATGTGTTGATTAATATAATATTGTCAGATTATTCAAAAGGTACCTTTTGAAGTAAGTTTACTATGTTTTGGACTACGTAATAAATGAATAATAACATTAGGACTCAGTTATTTATATCAACAAACCCAAACCCACTGAAATAACAACACTTGTCAAAGATGTTTTAAGTTGGGTTGTTGGTTATTAATCAAAACGGCCTCAATGACCGAAAAATCGTAGGGCGCTAATATTACAAATTCAAGCAAAGTAGTACAGTAGTAGTAGTAAGTAAAACTACATAATTATAATTTTAATTTTAATTATAATTTTTCAAAAAAAATACAAATGGATAAACGAAAACTCTACCGGAAGCGAGTGAAACTTTGGGCTCTGCTACAGTTACAAATAAGTCACTAATATGAGCTTCTAAAGTAAAAGTTCTCTGTCTCCCTTTTATATTTTTGACAAATATTAAATGTATTAGTAAGTATCAGGTAGTTAGATTCCATAATACAAGCTTAGAGCTTAGTTTGGGTCTAAATAACCGTGTGTGAATTTCCCCGGTTGTATTTATTATTATTATTTATTTATTTAGGCACAATACAAGTTATAATAGAAAAATAAAACTTAAGAAAATATAACTTTGATCTTGCTTGAAACTCAACTTATTATTTCTCAACCAACAGCACCCATAAACATAATCTTGCGAAAAAATATGAAATTGAATCACTTGAATAGTTCACTAGAGCGATACTAATCGTGTTGTCGGTTCATTGTCAACGAGGCTCTGATGCGCTCGTTATTAACGGCTGGTGGCTCATCCATGAGCGGAGCGACTATTGTTCGAGCGATGTGATTGCTTTGTTATGCAATGGAAAGAAATGTGTGTTATGATACTAAGTTTTTAAGTGTTATAAGTTTTTATTACAATAATATTGTTCCAGTTGTGTTAATGGATTGTTATCATATGAATGTATATATGAATGAATGTACATCAGTGAAAAAAATCTATACTAATATTATAAAGAGGTAAGTTTGTTTGTTTGTATGTTCGAGGTAATCTCGGGAACTACTGGTCCGATTTAAAAAAATATTTTTGTAATAGATAGCCATATTCAACGGGAAGGTTATAGGCTATTTTTCATCCCGGAATTCCCATGGGAACGGGCACAACGCGGGTAAAACCGTGGGGCATGGCTAGTATTATATAAAATGACTGCCTGCTATTTTTAGTAAGTTTTATCTAATATTAACTTATAGTAATAATATAGTCAATGAACCGAGAGGCCTTGGCCCAGCAGTGGGACATTCCTGAAAATTTTTTTTTACTTATCGTAATTCATCCTAATAAATATTCCAGAAAACAGCAATTTTATAATGGAAAAGAATCTAAAAAATTACGTTATTATATAAATGATGGCGAGATTTTATTAAGCACAAGTAAAAACACAACTTAAAAAATAGTTTTACTGTCAATCGATTTTACAATCATTTAATACACCAAATAGTTATAAATCGCTGTCTAATTCGACACGCTCCGCCTATCACCAAACGATATTACATAAACGTTTATGAACTTCAACCCGAATTCCACGGCTATTACTAAAATTACTTACTGTTAGTAAATAAAAAAATTCCTGATTACAAACGTAAATCTAGGTTAGAATTTTGCAAGTGCGTTTTGAAATAATTCTAAATACCTAACTAAAGGGCACTGGGCTTCGTAGAATATGGTTATTATAATGTTGAAAGCAGATTTTAAGTTCATAGTAATGTGTTTAATAACTTATCATTATTTATGTTAGAGTGCAGTAAAGGGTTAACTTATGCATCGCATTCAATTTAATACGTAGGAGGATTACTTATTCCTGAATAATTAAAAACCTCTTACGAGTCATAGACTAAAAACCTTTGTACTATGCGATGACTGACAACTTTTTTGAAAAAAGAACGTAATCGTTCTATTGTCTTTTGCTATAATAAGGTTCGTCTTTAAAAAAACCCTAGTCGCCATTACCAATACCTCTTAACTAAACCGGAACCTAATCTTTTTTTTTAATATTTTGAACAATTATTGACAAGTTATCATACAAACAAGTCGTGTTTCAGTTATTTAAGGCAGCATTTGAGCATTTTGGCCATAAGTGGCTTTTAATTTGCAGTTCAAATAACCTTACTATACAATTTTAATCAGAAACCATAAAGATTGTACAAACGATTTCAATCTCATGGTACAGAAATTCTAATAAATTAAATTAGACTCAGTTCAAAGTTGGTACACCGTCACCAAGTAGGGACTTGTTTCTTCTGTTAAGGGTATCTCAGTATTTGTCATTAATCACACTTTTTAGCTCGTATTGATGGCGGCAAATGACGGTTTTATGTTTTTGCTGACCATAGCCTTAAATGTGTCTTGACAGGCCACTGACAGACGTTATAATGTTGCGAAACTTTTTGCTGTTAACTTTTTGGTTTGATGTAAACATTTGTGCCTCAGAATGGACACTCCAAAGAGGTTTATGATCATTGTAATTTGTAAATCGAATTTAATTGACTATTTATAGGATATTGAACATGTTATGAAAATGTTCGGTATTTTTATAGTTATTGATCGACGTAACTAGGTGAGTTGTTAGCATTTACGCATCATTAACATTAACCGTTAACGCTAAGTTTAGTTTTTACGTAAAGTTAGGTTTCCACTGTACGTAGAGTGCAAAATACAACTTTAATGTTTTTCGACTGTGATCACATAAAATTATAGCAACGTAACATTGCATATCCCAAAGCATAACATATCAGAGGAAAAGCTTACCTTAACGCGAATAAAATTGCTACCAATCTATTTCATACTCCATTTTAATTAATTTAAGTAAGCATATAGCTGTTATTTCAATATAAACCTCACAGGATTATTAATTACCATTACATAAAATTACTTGCAACAAAACCAGCCTATACATAAATCTATAGCCATAAGCCTTATAAGCCTATACATAAATAGCTAATATCTCGTTACATAACTCCATTAAAAATGATTAAAGAGTACTTAAATTAATCAACGTAATTCAGTAAATTAAAGCGGTTAGTTTCGCTATGCTCGATTCCCGCTATGCACTGATCATAAAATACCTACCAAAAAGTGCCGCTTTGCTCTGAATTTCTCAGTGCTACCTTTAACAATGGAAGGTACAATTCGATAGAAAAGTGTTTTTAAAGTAAACTCTTAAAGCTAGCCTGGGACTGCATAGTTTGAGGAAAATTGTTTTGGTAAATAAAAATCTAATTTAAATTTAAGAATTGCGTATATTTCGATTAAAAATATAAAAACGCTATGAAACATAAATCAACTCAAAATCATGAGATTAGCCAAGAAAATATATATTTTCAGATTCCAAAGTTACACTTCCACTGCATTTAAGATCACTTCTTTTATTTACACATTGCCAGACAACAGTTCTTTTATTTTGTCTTACAAAATGGTAATTGTGTCCGGTATATAACAGGGTCTTTCCACCACGTCTACTATCAATTATTGTATAATTTTTAACCGGACCACGGGAAGAACTTGCGTCCGACATGATTGCAGACGTACTAACGAACTCACCTAATTACGCTTATCAGTAAAATAAAGTTGCACCAAAACCGCAATCCTACTGTCTCTTTCTATTCAAGGACAAAAGTTAACACTCAGGTACAAATTCCCGGAAGAGGTAACCCAAAAAAACTCGTTGTTTTGGTGTTGACGGTTTAAGCTAGGTGTTGATTAACACGAATACTGTTTACTATTTACTTTTTTTTTATAGTTATAGTTAGTGAAACTAGTAAGAGAGTATTTATTTAAATTTTTATTTATTTAAACATAAGCATTTTCCTTTCGACAGTCCAAGAATCTGATTCCGTGCATAGCGGCACTTTTTGTTAGGTATTTTATGATCAGTGCATAGCGGGAATCGAGCATAGCGAAACTAACCGAATTAAAGCGTGCAAAATAGATTTATTGAGTTTAGGCTTGTAATCAATGGGTTTCGTACATGCCTATTGAATGGTCTATAAAACTTTAATTAATTTTTGAAGTAAGAAAGTTTTAGTAAGTTTGGGAATTTTGCTAATAATGAAATGGAAAAGTAAGGGCCGACACTGCGTTAAGCGTGCGCACGCCGCGGTTTCATACAAAAGCGAACGGTCGCGGGCGCCCGCAGCGTGTGGCTTCATAGTACAAAAGTGAACAATCGCGTGTGCCCATCGCGTGCGGTTTCATACAAAAGTTTCATACCGCCGCGTGCACACTTAACGCAGTGTTGGCCCTAAGTTTGGGAATTTGACTTTGGAAACACCGTGTAAATGTATATGTAGGTACAGTTTACATGTAATTGAAATTCTCGGGACTGGATACTTTTAGTTACTGCCGGTGACCACTAAGAGTTACTAATGAGTCTTTAAGAGACATTAGTGAGTGTTTTAAACATCATTTAGGGTGGGTTGTTCCAAATGGTTGGTTTTAACGTTTTCACGTCTGTTGAGAAGGACATTTTGTTTTTTGTACAGGCGTAAAGATATTCATAATAGCCTAAAATATCTCAATGCCAGGCAAATACCTCTCATGTCACTGAATATATATGTTAGAAGAATTCACCACAGCGGAGGCATAAGCTTTAATAATATAATAAAACTGAAAGGTTTATTTTTTGTTTATTTGAACTAGTCTCAAAAAGTACTAGTTCGTTTTGTATAATTATTTTTGTATTAGATAGCCACATTCAAAAGGAATATTCATCCCGAATGGGATATGGGAAAGGGTCAACGCGAGACGTGTCTAGTTATATCAATATGGCTCGCTACAGAGCCCAGCTTCCACCGATATCAGACCGTTGCGAAGCTATAAGTGTCGCTTAATCACTTCGATCAACAATACACAACTAGATATTAGGTCACGTACAAAATCAAAGCTAAATACTGTCCGCGTGGATGACGTGTGACAGCTTATTTTGTTTACTACCGAACTGAAACAAAAGTGTTAAAATTGATCGAAGTTCAACCTAATTAAAACCATGACACCTAGAAATAAAGTAGCAAATCTTATGAATAAAATAAGAGCTCACTTTTCAAATGAGGCTTTATTCACCGAGACGTATTTTTTGCGCCGACCCGATATCTAGTTGTGTATTGTTGATCGAAGCTTAATTAATTCAAAACATATCAATAAACGATAAATGGTTTTCAAAACGACATTCTACTAGTGATATTTACAGAACAATGAGCTGGATAAATTGCGATCACACTTCAATGTAAAATACACTTTAGTTTTATTGTAATAGAGATTAACTTCGAGTGATAATGTGAGTTTATTGATACGTTTATTGAATGAGAGGAAGCATAATAATTGTTCCCTTGACAGTGTGTCAGTGACAAAGAGGTTATATTAGTTATGATGGATGTCAATTCAGTCGAGCCTACTCAATGTCTAGTAAAATTGTATTTTGAATTGTATTTACCTTCAAAACCATGGACCGCAAATTATGGAAAATAGCGTAACTAGCAACAAATATTTCGTAACTAGCAACAAATTGAGATTAAGTCAAAAAGTGAGTTTTGCCAAGTAATGGAAACAACATAACGGGGGATAGACTGGGATCCTGGGTTCGATTCCCGTGTCGTGTGAAAACGTGTTTTCTACTTTTCCAACATGACTCGGGTTTGAGATTACCAACCCGCATTAGGCAAAACCAGTTGGCCATTTTTTTGTTCTTCAAGCAATACTTTTTATAAGCATTCATATTATCCTAACAAAAACGACTCTATTTAAAGCTCAAGAAATAATTAACATATGAATTTAGCCCGGCGTTAATCCCTCTAATAAATTCTCTAAATAACTTAATATTCTCAACGTTAAATCTATGCAAACCATATAAGGTGAGAGTCACTTCTTATCTGATAAACTCTACGACAAATAAGTAAGAAACATAATATTAGAATTTCATATTGCGTATTTGTTTAGTCAATCAATCGATCAATATGGATTACAAGGACAAGCTATGTGGCCGAGATGTTATCTCATTTTATGGATAAATAAATAATAATAAATACTTATAATAGTCCAGCTATATTATAGGAAATGTACAATTTTCATACATTTGGGATGTGTTCAAGAAGTTACAAATTCCCGAGGACAAGTTAATATTTACTTTTGATAACACTTTCTATATCGCATTATCTATTATAACACTTTTTAGTATACTATATTTCACCTTAGACATTCTTCAATTTAAGCATTTTCCGTTCTGTTTCGCCGCAACCGCGCAGTCGTCCTCGCGTACGATGTTCTTTTGTTTTTCATACAAAACTACGCTTTATTTGAAAGAGGCTTAATTCTAGATACTTGTAATTTAATTAAAAATGAAATAAGCTCAGTTATAATGATTTGTCCAACCTAGAAAGACGGATGTTCTATATTTTCAAATAAGGCTCAATGTAAGCTCATGATAAAAATATATATTACAAACATTAATTACCATAACATTTGCATATTACATAACTACTCAACTTAAACCAATGTCATCTAAATGACTTTACGTGTCTGATTTCTAATTGAACCAGAATTAAAATTTGACACCACTTATCTATATAGTTACCAGTTAGGCATGCGCCTTTGACACCCAAATACATATCACATAGTTTCACTAAGGTTTCTCTCGTATCCTAACTAGTTATATAAGTCATAGATTGAAATCATGTAATGTTTCATACGTAACATAATATTATAAGCAACATGTTTATAAGGAAGGGTCTATACACCCTTTCTCTATCCTATTACATGTTCGTATCTAAATCATTATAATTACAAAGTATGGTAATGTTTGTAGAATCATATTGGATAAGTTTTTTGTATGTAAACTGAGATTGGAAGTAAATAATATGTATGTATCTCAGATAGAAACAGAAATAAACTATAATCTATTTTTTTACGATGGTTAAAATATGGACTCATGTAGTCGAAGAATATTCCTTCTGAAGAAGAACAAGGTTTAGTGATTTTTTTCCTTTCTTAACCTATTACTAAACCCTTTTAAAATGCTCAAAAGAAGAAGTTATCAGCGGTTGGAAAATCAGCCATATTGGTTTGAATTTTAACTCTCGTTAGGTAATTGAGCTAGATTAAAGAGTGTATGTAATTTGGTATAGAGATGTGATGGAGCTTGCACTGAACATAAATAGATAGAAAAGTCACCGACAAGAGCTCTTTAATTTATGATTATGAAGATAGTTAAGTAAAGTAAAGTAAAATATAAATATAGCCAGTAAAGTCCCACTGCTGGGCAAAGGTTCTCATCGCACCGAAGATATCAGTGCCATGTTTGAAAAGTAGGAAAAATGTTTTATTTTTCGCTCGACCCGGGAATTCAACCCAAGTCCTCAGTCTTGGCAGGCGAGTGCACATACCACTAGACCAACGATAGCGATTAAATAATGAAAAAAATAAAAAAATTACATTGATCTATTTGTGTATCTGCTTTGATATAACAGATGTAACACTTTACATGAATGAATATTTAATGAAATATTTTTTTAGTTTATTCATACCTTGCTCTTCTTCTAAGCAAGTCATCAAGGTCAATGTAAGGTCGGCTTGTTTTCAAAAGCCTCTTTAAAGGTCTGTAAGTTAGACAGAACGAATATAAAACATTTTGTAAATGGTTCTTTATTTCAATTGACTACTACAGTTGTTTTTACACTTAATTAAATTCAGTGGCCTATCTCGGTGTTGGAGTTTTTAGACTGCCTAAATGTCTCCGACATGATCTATCGATTGAAACAGCTGGGGCTGATATTTTAACGTGTCCTCAAAATATGTAATTTTCATAGGTTGGCTCTTTAAAATAATTATCCTACTAATATTATAAATGCGAAAGTTTGTGGATGGATGTATGGATGTATGTTTGTTGCTCTTTCACGCAAAAACTGCTGAATGGATTTGGATGAAACTTTACATTAAAGGTCCGAGTTGGATCAGCGACTGCTGCAGTCGACTGCAGACTGCAGGCAGCAGGGCGTTGCAGTCGTCCGCAGTGCAGTCTGCAGTCGCTAATTCACTGCCGACTGCACACCACATAATCAACGATGCCAATGTGTGAAAATTTCCCCAAAATGCGGGGAATTACAATCAATTAGAGATTCAATAAAACTATTTAAACGTAATGTAATGGTCAACTCGTACATACCGGAAGAATTTACAACTAACTAAGAACCTGATTAACTACGTAAATCGATTGATATCGTAAAAAGCCTCGAAAAAGACCACTGGAATTCGAATGCTATAAATTTTTATGAATTCGAAACTATTATTCCGATCTGATCCATATCCAATTGTTATTACATATTATTATTTAATCTCAATCCGATACCCTAAACTCCATAGGCTGATTACTGATCTCCTGTTCATTGTACTATTCATCTTTCGATACAGAGGTACGGATACGGTTTCTACATTAATCAGGTTTTATTTATTTACAAAAAAAAAACTTGCCTTTTGAATGAGGTTGACTTGCCTTTATAATAAACAAATTAGCGACTAATTGAGGAGTAATTATTTATAATAAATTGAGGAGTAATTGTTTTGAAAAATGGTAACCCAAAATCATATTTCAAATTTTGACATAATACAATTTATGGTCGGAGAGCCGACCGCCACATTTGCTGCCTACCGTTACAGACACAAATATGATAATAAATAATCGAACGTTTTCAATAAAATTATCGAAATAAGGTTTTCCATACAAAACTAGAAGTGCGCTCTGATTGGTCGGCTCAAAAAGATTGGTGCCGCGTGCAACTTTCCTAAAGATGTCCCCACGTCATCCACGCGGACAGTATTTAGCTTTGATTTTGAACGTGACTCGTTATCTAGTTGTGTATTGTTGATCGAAGTGTAATTCATCAAATTCTACTTATTCAATAAACTAAATTTGTTTTTGTTTTTATTTTATGTCTGTCACGTCGTTGGAACTAAATTTATATTTAAACCTCAATATTTCATTGAACTGATTTTATATTTTTTGGGGTATACAGTCAAAATGCTCTTTTAAAAAAATGGTGGTGGCTGTCAAAAAAGTGAAGTTATATTATGCTTTTCAAGTTTTCATTATACTACATAACAGAGATAAAAACCACGACACTTTGATCTATGCCACATTCATCAATCTTAACATAATGATTTTCTATTGAGTGAAATGATTAATCATTACTTAGCAACCTAAATTGTATTAAAAAAATAACATTAGCTCCTACACTATTATTTTTGTTCGTTTTTCAAAATATTTTTCTCTTATCTGCTGGCGCTCTACGTCACGACTGCAGGACAGGACTGCCGACCGCAGCAGAAGTGTCACCGCGCGCTCGAAATTTCATAGAAACTAGTAGTGAAGCTGTGTCTGCAGTCTGCAGTCGACTGCAGCAGTCGCTGATCCAACTCTTACCTTTATATAGTTTACACATCAGAATAACACATGGGATACATTTTATCCCGAAATTCCTGCAGGAACCGATACAACTCGGGTAACACCGCGGGGTGGGGCTAGTATCTAATAAATTGATACATATAATCCTAAAGACTATGGGCCTTTTTCATAGACGCTTATTAACAGTAAGCTATGAAATGGTTTGTCCTTTTCCGACATACGCTATTTTTCAAAGAGTGAAAGAGACAAAACACTTATTAAAGTTAAATTACGTTTATGAATAAGGCAGTGTACATTCTGCCTGAGGACACAAATAACCACAAACTTTAAAAACAACTATCAAATCGAAATGCCAATACATCAATGTCATCAATTATAAAAAAATCAAATATAATTCACTGTATTAAAAACGCTTCAATGTGCAATTAATCTTGAGAACAGAGACCAATTGAGCTCGTGTTAAAAGTTTTTGTCGTCTGTTTGGAACAAAAAGTGGCCTTCACATTTGGACATGTAAAAAATCATAGATGGTAGGATGAATGTAAATTAGACTACTGGAATATAACCCACGCGCAACAATTATAATTGACAATTGAAACTAGTAAGTATATAAAGGTAATACGTGAAAGGATCAAAGTGATTTTCCTCTGTGATATAGGTATTTGCTTTGTATAGCTTTTAAGTTATCACTACATAGTATAAAACAAAGTCGCTTTCCGCTGTCTGTCTGCCCTATGTATGCTTAGATCTTAAAATACATAACGGATTTTGACGCGTTTTTTTTAAATAGATAGAGTGATTCAAGAAGAAGGTCTATATGTATAAAAAATACCGAAATTCCTACGGGAACGGGCACAACGTGGGTAAAATCGCAGGGTGCTGCTAGTTTAAAATAGTTGAAAATTGCCCCATCCTTCCCTTCTATTAAATATCTCCTCTATTAATTAAATAAAAAAATGATAAATAAAGAACTCAGAAATAATTAGCGTTTTTTTTCCCTTCAACTATTAATAATAGAAGCTATTAAGAACTAGAGACTATTAAAACAGAACTATTTTATTACTTACAATATAAACTTCTTACATTTGCACCAAAGCGTCTAGAATCGACGATATCGAACTGACAGTTACTGGGAAAAGCGCGTTCAAAGAAACAAGAAATCACACTATAACTTGGTTACGTTAGGACACATAATGGCACTGTCACGAGCCATTATTGTTTAACAAACCATCGGCCATTCACCTTCAAACATAAAAGACAAAGTAAACACATAAACTGACCAATAAACAAAGTGACGTCATTGACATCTAGGCAAGGCTAGCTCCTCTATTATCTATTGAAGGTGTTAGACATAAATAATGCTTGGAGTTTTACATTCATTTACATATTATTTGTAATCAATTATGTTGATATAATATTTGTTGTTTGTTCATGATCTTTACTCAACAACTTGAGTACAAGCAATAGTACGTATGTTTGTCTGTGGCTGCGTAGCTCTTAAACGGATGAACCGATTTCGATGTGGTTTTCTTTATTTGAAAGCCAGTTTTCTTGCGATGGTTTTAAGCTATATTTGGTAAAAATTGGTCCAGCCGTTTTTTGAACTTTTCAGCTTGCAGCATGCATACTTGCTCAATGGCAGCCATAATAAATACAAGGGTAGGTATGTAGTAGTATAAATAGTGAATATCAGATTTCTTAATATGGAATAAGGCCTAGGTTTTTCATACGACGTATTTATTACCATCTGTATATGATTACGTCTAAACTTGGTTGTTAATAAATTCGTTAACAATGTAGTGTTAGTTATCTTCTATCAGCAATATATCCAATTAGCCATATAAAGCTACCAAGCTCATTGACAGAGGCATGAATGAAAAATAATGACTTCATTTTATGACATGTCCTTTTAAAATCGATTCAATTAGGTTTTAGTTCAACTTTGTGATAAGGTACGTAAATTGGTATAATATAATAACTTTTAACTTTAAGTAATTAATAATAAAAAATAAGTATTAATAGAAAACAATATGCTATGAATAGGTTTTCACGCCTAGACTAAAGAATTGATTTTAATGGATTTTTACTTTAGCATACTACATTAGACACAACGTGAACACAGGCGACTGTTTATGAGAAAATTTTGAAATAGGTACAATGAAATCACGGGTAACAGTAAAAGTATTTTGATTAAATAACTCGTTCATTTCGAATAGGTTTGTGATCAACCCTGATGTCGGTGTTTTAGACCGCCTAAAGGCCGCTGACATGGTCTAATGATTGAAACAACCGGGACCTGTCTGTCTCAGTTTCTTAACGTGCCCTCCGAAGCACGGAGGAATCTAACTAATTGATAACATATGTGTTAATAAAGTTAACTCTAAATCATAGACTAACATTCCAGGTCCATCAAGGTGTCAATCAATCATAGACAACAACTTATAACTTTATAACATAACATATAACACAAGGCCGATGCTATGAATAATATCGTTGTACTTGTTCTATCCAACCTAGTTGTTATATTAATATTAAACACAAACAATTATGAAGACAAGAAGGTTTTATAGACAGCTAATAAGGGCGTGTTATAGACAGGAAAATGTATGGTATTGGTAATGTAATTAGAAGGTACTAAAAGGATATACTCGTAGATAGATTAAATTAAATTTAAGAATTTTTCTTACATGACAATTTATATTTTTATTATAACAAAAGTAAAGCATACTCTATTTTTTCTATAAATAAAATTCTTCTAATAGTTAAAATGTGGAGGAAGGTTTAATGATTCCATTTCATTTTCACCCCATCACTAAACCCTCTCCGGTTTAGTGATGGGGTGAAAATCAACGGAAGAAGTTGTCTTTGGATGAAAAATCTGTCATGATAGTTTAATTTTATAAGTCTCGTAAGTAAAATTAATATATGTTTTTTTAATATACGTCTGCTTAAATTAATTTTATTTTTGTAACTACTTATTGGAATAAAATAATTTGATGTCCACATTCAACGGTAACAAAATCTGTATGAACATCAGGATGTTCATTGTAAAAAGATTATATTCTTACAGAACCTTGTATTTAAAATTCTTCAAAATCTGAAAAATAAAATCTTCTTTTTTCAGGTGGCTTATACCTCCTAGCAAGTATGTTTAACAATTACGTTATAATTTTGACGTTTACGTTTACGTTTAACTTTTCTTTGACAGCTTGACTGTTGGTTAGGCATTTCTCAACTACTGTCATTTTTTGTCAGTACGAATAATTAAAAAACAGTTGTGAGATATAAACTCAAGATACTGTCGCAGGTAATTAATTATTAAAATAGTTAACTATGAAAATGAAAGTATGTATATAAATACATACATGCTAATCTAATCAGATGTTTTTATGTAACGATGTAGAATTTGTTTGTTAAGTTTAGATAACGTTTAGGTTTTCTCTTCTAGACAAGTCGCAATCGTTTCGCATTCTATTTGTTTGTCTATAACTTGTTTGATAATATTCAGCAATCTCCATCTCACATAGTAAGCATTTGTTCATGACCCATTCGCATACATATTGGCATAAGGCAAGTTATAATCAATGAAATGCTGAGCGATTGTCACTTGTCTATACGGGTGTTTAACTTTACAATATCTTCATGGGATTAATGTATTATACTAGCTGTCCCGGCAAACGATGTTTTGCCATAGAACAATTTGGGGGTTTTAGGGGATTGAAAAATATATCTTGTTCGATTCTCATACCTACCCGATATCTACACAAAATTTCATGAGAATCGGTCGAGCCGTTTCGGAGGAGTTCAACCACGCACCCCGTGACAAGAGAATTTTATATATTAGACTAGCTGCGCCCCGCGATTTCACCCGCTTTATACCCGATCCCGCGGGAATTTCAGGATGAAAAATAGATGTTTTCGGATTCTCAGACCTACCCGATAAGCACACAAAATTTCATGAGAATCGGTCGAGCCGTTTCAGAGGAGTTCAATTACGCACCCCGTGATACGAGAATTTTATTATATTAGAATTTAATGCCTTTGGAAGTGAACACTCAAATCCTTACATACATTAATATTATATAAACGTTACAATCCGTATCGCCATAATAAATCTGAATTATTACTGTATCGAAACATTATAGCTTTTAAAAGCTCAGTTAAGTAATTTAGCCATCATACTTAAGTACATAATTGGTAAGTTAACTTATTCTACGATCCTGGCCTGAATTACCAACAACTGAAGTACACGGTCAATGAGATTATAAATATTAGTTAGTAACGATATATGAGTCACATTAATAACAGTTACAAGTAACAGGGTATGTACCTGTTATTAGTAACAGGTTATAACGATAACATGTGGCTGTTAACTTCTATGGGTATATATTAAATTAATTACAAACATACAAACAATCTGTGGTTTCAAGCGTTTTTGATATTTTTTCTCGGAAAGGATGTGTGTTAAATGGCGGGGCAATTCCCTTATATACTTTTTAAACTCACGCGATTTGCAATGATCATCCTAAATGGACTGTATCGCGTTCGAATATTTATCGTATTTATTAAAAAACGTACCCGAACGCTTCTAAGCGAACGGACTAGTGGTCACGGGATGGTTGCAGTCATCCCGTGACCATGTTATATACTCTAACGGGATACCTACAGTCCCGTTTTATTTAGTTTTATCAATTCCGTTATGTAAATACAACACTATGAAGTATAGAGATCACATCACTCACACTTATGACATAAACTTTGCCTTTGGAGTTCGCTAAATCACAGCTCGTAAACTGGCTCAATAGAAATAACAACGGTTGTTGCAATCGTTAGATCATGTCGGAGGCCTTTAGGCGGTCTAAAAACTGCTACATCAGAGTTGGCCACAATCTACTTGAATTTATTTACTTTTTTAATGGAATTACAACAGCCTCCGTGGTCTTGTGGTTTGAGCGCCCGGCTCACGACCCGGAGGTTCCGGGTTCAATTCCCGGTGGGGATATCTCACAAAAATCTATTTGTGAGACTTTCCTCAGTTTGGCTAGGGCATTGCAGGCTGAATCACCTGATTGCTCGAAAAGTAAGATGATTCCGTGCTTCGGAGGGCACGTTAAGCCGTCGATCCCGGTTACTTTCTACGGATAGTAGTCGTTACTTGAGCCATGTCAGAGGCCTTTGGCTGCTCAATAACTCTGACACCAGGATTGGTCAGGTTGGCCATCCACTCGATAAGAAGACTTACTTTTTTAACCGAGATACCTAACTAAGGAAGGAATGTAAAGGTAGCATTCTATTACGCACTTAATGTATCATTAAGTCATTCTGACAGCGTTATGTGTTAATATTTTATATCACAACAACAATTTATTCTTGCATTTCATACAAAACAATGGCGTATTTGAATCAGAGATAGAAATAAAAAGATACATTAATATATGTAACATACCTAATAAATTGTTTCCGCAATTTATAAAAACACATATACTACGTAGTATTTATGATTTTTTTCTTGCAGTATAAATTACATTTTATGAGAACTTTTTTTTTCAATTGGGTAATAATGGGAATGTTCCGTTAGCATGCCATTCATTATAGGTAGATTTTCTTAAACAAAATTATGTCGTTTATAAAGTTTAATCAATAAATGTCATAGCTTTTTTGGTTAATGTCTGGGGATAGATAGATTTCATCATCTCCTTGAAAGAGAAGAAGACCTTTTTGGACCTCTATAAAAGTAAAAAAATAAAGTGATAGCATGTTATATCCCATAGCTGGGCAAAGGCCTCTCACCTTATTACTATCTTCATCTCTATGTATGACAATATGACCGATAAAAGGTCGAACGGAATCTACTAACTAAACAAACGTTCATCTCTTAACCGTTTTTCTATAACCATTGTTCAAACTCTGTTCGCAACGCGTAGAAACATAACAAGGAAGCTATTTATTCTACATTTAATTGTAGATTGTGTGAATCACATACCATAACCAACCATAGGAAGACGTGTTTGAGTGATGTTTGTTTGTATACAGCTGGAACATGTTTTGTTCGATGTTTAACACTTGCTCAACGGAAATAGGAAAACCTTTTTTCGCTATTCGTTTTGTTTGTCTGTAAATGTTAGTATAGTAGGTTTTTGTTAGACTGTACGTTCTATGTAACCAACAGAGCATAGAAGCACCGCCGGGCCGGCCGCTACAGCGCGCGGTGCTTCTATGCTCTGTGATGTAACCTATTACCACTGCCAGTGTGGTCCATCCACTCTGGAAAAATGTGGGTCCAAACTAAGTATGTTCTAGTATAGTGGCCAACCCTGGGGTTGGAGTTTGTAGACCGCCTAAAGGCCACCGACATGATCGGATGATTGAAACTGGGAAACAACATACAACGGGACCGACAATTTTATGAGCCCTTGCGCTTAGATAGAAATGCCACTATCAGCCACCCATCCAAGTAAGGTCGGAGCTATACGTTGCTTAACAATCGCGATGAGCTAATAAATTATCGCTTGCAAATCGCTCAAAGTATGCAACGAGGGCTACGAACGGTCCATGCTAATACGTTAATAGAAACAATAATTTTGAAACCTTGTCAAAATAAGGTCTTGCCTTTCCCGGCGGGTTTACGCCGGCCCGATGACATTATGAGAGGACCTCTCCTTCTTAGGGGTTGAATTTCTCAAAATTCTTTCTCAGTACTCACTAATTATGTAAGGCCCAAATTTCAAGTTTCCACGTACAGTGATTTTGGCTATGTGTCAATATATAAGGCCATCAGTTTTGCCTTGTATATACTAGGTATACTTGTCAAATAGTTTATAAGTAGGTATTTATTATTTAATTACCAGGAACGATGAGGTACTAAGGTCAGCCGCGTCACGCGTCATGATCACATAAAGGAAATAATTGTATTGTCATCTAATCGCTATTGCTTCGTCCTATTATTTTAAACCTTCAAACTAACATGGATTAATTGTTGTTAAATACTTATTAACTTACCTTCCCATATAAGGGTTCTGTTTGTTTTGATAAAGTTCTATCGTATTATTTGTACGTCTGACTATTCACCTGATACATATAATTTTCTCTCAATCTAAAGCTCGGTACTCAAGCTCAGCTCCTCCTCACTGTACTGATGTCTTCAGTGAGATAAGAGGCCTTTGCCCAGCTGTGGAACATTACAGACTATACTTTACTTTAAAGCTCAGTAGCTCAGTAGTGCTAAGGAACGCTCAACAGTAACCTCCTTCGTACGTAAGCTCCCGTTTTTAAAATAATAATCTCAGTAGCTTAAGTTGAAAAATTCTCACCGAAACAAGTGACAATCGTTTCTTTGGTGGTCTACTTTCAAAATTTAAGAGAATGTCACTTGGTAATGATAGTAAACAACACAATAGAATGCAGAATAAGACTATTGTCATAACTTTATAAGGAGTCTTATACAATATGCATTTTGATGATCAAATCATGACCTGCAATTTTAATGGACTTGAAATAGTCATCCGTACACCACAGTACCTTGTTTTTGCAAAAACCTTTAAAATTGTTTCCGTTAACACAGTTTAAATCAACACCATAATATAAGATGCCTCGTTCAGATAACATACTAACCCTTGTGCACACTGTACTACTACACAATGGAAGGCAATTAAAAGGAGGAGATAATTAGGCGAGTTACACACAGGCGAGTTCACGGTCACTCGTTATGTAAACTGACGGGTATTTCAAATTATGTTATAATTAATGGCAAAAACACACCGAGCTACTATTATTACTTTAATTGTTTTGATTGTTGTTTGTTTTTTACTGGTTTAAGACTTGTTAAGTGTGTAGCTTCAATTAATGGTTTGTTGTTATTGTTACACGTTTTTTTAATAAAAATACACAGATGAAGGATTGCAATATTTTAACATTGTTGTTATTGTTCTAAACTATGCTAACTTAGCCAAGAGTAATATCTACTGTGTAAAGTTACATCACAATGGAGGATTATCCAGATCGAATCAAAACTTATTGACTATCCCAAACGTAAGTCACATATTTGACTGTAGACTTGTTCGACGCGATTAAAACTATTTGTCAGTCCAACAAAAGTTCTTACTAGAAATTCTCCAATCTTACAGACTTTGTCTGTTAAACCTCTTGCCTCTAGTGTGTGCTCTTTTACATGTTTTCATAAGCCAGAAGACTATCCAACCCAAAAGGTTCGACAGTCATGACTTTTATGTAAAACTAGCAGCGCCCCACGGTTTTATCCACGTTGTGCCCGTTCCCGTGGGAATTTCGGAGATTTTTATATATATAAACCTTCCTCTTGAATCACTCTATCTATATAAAACAACTAGAGACAAGCCCGTTGGCTCAGTGGCAGTGAGAGCGCTTACTGTGTCGGGGGTTGCGGGTTCGATTCCCGTCCGGAGTCAACAATATGTGCAGACATAGTTGTTGGCGACGACGTCTGGGTGTCAATTATATATTCTTATAAAGTATTTGTGTATGTATAAGTAGTAGTATCAGTTAATTAGATTCCATAACACAAGCTTAGAGCTTACTTTGGGTCTAATTAACGGTGAGTGAATTTGTCCGGGTAAAAAAAAAAAAAAAAAACTGCGTCAAAAGCCGTACAGTAGTATTTGACTTGATCGCGAACAGACAGACAGACGTTGCCGAGGACTTTGTTTTATAATATGTAGTGAAGACTATTACTTACTCAATTTATCAGCGTGGGTAAACAATTAACAAACTAAGAAACAAATTGCGATCGCGTCTCAAAAGACACAATAAAAGCATTTCAATGTATCTTACAAGATACTCAACAGGTACACTATTCATTTTGTTTTTATTATAAAACGGGCCTTAAATGTAAAGGTCGAGACATTTTTAAAGAGTAATTGGTTATTTATAGAATGTAATGTAAGTAAAGATAGTGGTGTAAAGTGGTTTAACAGAATGACGGCGTGAGAAATGACTAATATTATATAGCAGATGAAAGAGCTGAAAACTCACTATAACTAAATGATGCTTGGTAAAATTAGAATAAATTAATGTTACACTATTGTATAAGTAAGGTTTTATGTACTTTATATAAATTAAATTCTTGAGTGAGAGAAATGGAATTTGTAGAATGAACTTACCTATATATAAAAGGGAGATAGAATGCAAAAAAGTTAATGAATGACTTTACTACAAAACCTGTTTGTTGAAAAAACTTGACTTGAAAATGACTTCTTGTTCCCATAGCAACCAAATTCAAATTAGTTTTCGATTACTGAGTACTAATGTCTCACTAATGTCGCGTAAAATTGCAATATTTTGCGGTGTCTAGTCGACCACGAATCTTCTTGATAGTCACATAACGTACTTATTGACCGCAATATAGTTGGCAACGAACATTGCACATTAATCGGCAAACCATTTGGCAAATGTGATGTTGGTAAAAACTTCGATAGGTTTAGATTTGTAGTGTTTGTCGAGTATTGAAATCAGCAGAGCTAAGATGCTCGCCTCATCAAAGGTTGTGTATTCATTCTTCTCTCCTCTAAAACTCTTTCCCTCTCTTTTTCACTCCCTCGATCTCTCCCTCTATCACTTTTAATATAAATACAGCATTATGAAGAAAAGGGCTCAAATGAATACGAGAGCATATTTTGGTGAGCATTTTAACCTTACACCATTCAACTAAAGTAAGTTTGTGTAGATTAGTGGCCAACCCTAGTGTCAGAGTAATTAGACCATTCAGCTAAAGAGAGTCGGTACTACTACTGTACATTTTTTTAAACTGTGGTCACCTCAAGCTATATATGGAAACAATATTAAAAATAAAAACTTGTTATTCAATAACCTAAGTGACATATGATTAAGAATAAATAATGGACACTTAATTGATAAAAGCTCATAATTTTGAGAACTGTAATGTCGTTAAGTGGCGAGTGTGAAAGCCAATCATTGTTGAAACTACATTTAATGACAATATCTGTTTTAACGATCGTAATCAATGATTAATGATGTATTTTAATGATGGCCTTTTCAAGAAGAACAAGAAGAAAGTTGTTATATTAAATTTTAATAATGGCGATCGATAATTGACAATTATTTTCTTTTTTAAGGACAATTGTGTCTTTTTCTTTTTCCAAAAAAAAAATCATACGAAAAAGATAATTATACAACATTATAACAAAGTTTATCCCAGGGTAAGGTTAGGTTAGCAGGCTTAAATGGCGCAGACTACTGCTAACAGTAGCCTGCGCCATTTAACCCGCGTTGTGCCCGTTCCCTGGAGAATTTAGGGTTAAAAAAGCCCATAGCTGTTCCGTTGAATGTGGCTATCTACTAAAAAAATATTATTCTAATCAGATTAATAGTTTTTGAGAGCGCGAACAAACAAAAAAATCAAACACTTCAATTTTATTATAGTAGTATAGATATCCCAATTATTTACGTTTTATAAGGCAAATGAATCCAAAGAACAGCGATAGTAACCTCTTAAAATAAACTCAGTACATTGTTAAAGGTGACTGAACTGGTTTGAGCTCTCATTAATTTCGCACGCAATCGATAAACTCGGTTTGCGTTGAAGTGAAGCTTTTACTGCAGACCTAACCTTTTATTAGTTTCGATAGAGAAGTGGTTGCATATTCTAATAATAGATAGCCTCTTACCCGAGCAATCAAATCGCTTTGTTCAGTACATAGGGAGCTGGGATTGCTTTACTGCTATTTGCTATTCTTGTGAGCAACTGGCACTTAATACTTCAGAACGCTTTATTGTAGGTTCAGCATTATTGCAGCCTACGTATTGTAACTGGTAGTGCTCAGACGTTTAACTAATTGATGTAATTTTATATTCATTACTTCATTTCAAACCTCTCTCACTAATGTTTCAGTAGCTCTAAATGCGCTTTTAATATTTGTGCTGAAAGGTAGCGTTGCACTGCAAGTTTTGCACTGAACAAGAATAGATGGAGAAGTCTGCATCAGACTCACCGACAAGAGCGACAAGAGCTCTCAAATTAATGATTATGAAGAAAGTTAAGTAAAGTAAAATATTAGCCTGTAATGTTCCACCGCTGGGCAAAGGCCTCTCATCTCACTGAAGATATCACTGATAAACACTGAGGAGAATTAGGCTGTCACCACGCTTGCCAAATGTGAGTTAGTGATCTCAAACCCGAGCCATGTTTGAAAAGTAAGTAACATGGTTTCGCTCGACCCGGGAATTGTACCCGAGACCTCAGTCTTGGCAGGCGAGTACACATACCACTAGACCACTGAGGCGTATGTAACCAAACACAATAATATATTTGCACAGATATACCGACACTGTTCAACTGTCCATCTAAGCGGTAATAGCTCCCCTCTATTGTCATATCATAAGGGCTTAGTCACACCTACTACCAGTCTCCCTTTGACATTTACATTGAACCTACATTAAACACACTTTATTTTCTTATATAATGTGAACAGTTTATAAATAGGATTCTATTCGCATGGGAACCACCGAGTTACATCACTATTTATGGAGGTCGAGAGTTACGTGGGCTATGCGTGGCGACGGTGTCATGAACTCACTGTCATACACATTATTTATATACCTTACACATACATTAACAAGCTTAAGTGACGCATTTCAAAGGTAAGGTGGAGCTGATAATGTGAGTGTGAGTATGAGATCGTTCTAACGCTCGATCGATCTTTGCTAAGGTGTGATACTAAAGTAAATATTAATCTGTAATGACCCACTGTGCAATAGCCTCTCATCTCACTTGAAGATACTAGTACAGTGAGAAGGATTCGACTTAATCACCACAACAACAATATGTGAAGACAAAGTTGTTGGCGACGACGTGTAGGTGTCAATTACATATTCTTATAAAGTATTCGTGTGCGTACATGTAGTAGTATCAGTGAGTTAGATTCCATAACACAAGCCTAGAGCTTACTTTGGGTCTAATTTACCGTGTGTGAATTTCTCCTGGTATATATTATATTATTATTATTATTATACTATACCACGCTTACCTACGGCAGATTAATTGTTGGTGTCACACTTATTTAAAATGTTATTTATACTCATACACCAATTAACACACTCAGAGCCAGTGGATTCAATAAACAGTGAGTGCACATGGTATAGTTGGGCGGATTTAACGACACTAGCTAATTAGGTAACCGCAGGCGCCGGAAAATCTGATGTGAAGTTTAACAAAGTTGAAACATTTCGGTGACCGCATTAGGCAAACGATTAGTACTTACGTAAAGTCAAAGTCAATATTTTAGTCATTAAATATCTGCAACTCACAATATTTTACTACACATATGATTTCAAAATACGTAGAACATTTTATTAGTCAAATCACTAGGTTCCCACAGTTTGCTGTAATAGTTCATAGTTATCATAATTTGGATACTCGAACTTAGTATAAGTGTGAAATGTCACTAGCCACTCCTTTCAATACGTATGAGGGCAGTGTTTAGGCTTGACACACATCATCAGACTGACACATTTGACTTAGGGCGCGCGCACACAAAAGTTGCGGCAGCGTTGCGCGCCGCGCCTATTCTCCGCCCAAAACGCGACGCAGACGCAAACCCCTTTTGTAAAAGGAAGTTTAGGCATGGGCGATACACCTTAGGGTCCGTTTCCATTGTAGTATACCAATAATAATAATAATAAATAAGTAATAAAAATAAATTTATTGCCAAAAACAAAACATAAATTACAAAAAGAAATTAAAACCACTCACAACGCGTATGAAAATATTTTGACAATGTCAGTGAGTTGTTGGACAATTTCAATGATTGGTCGATTGAGCTCGCACGGCTCCGCTTAGCTACAATGAAAACGCACCCTAACATTATCACTACATAGTATAAAATAAAGTCGTCTCTTTTTCGTGTCTGTCACACTGTTTGTCTGTCTGTATGCTTAAATCTTTGAAATTACGCAACGGATTTTGATGCGGTTTTTTGTAATAGGTAGAGTGATTCAAGAGGAAGGTATTTATGTAAAAAAAATTCCCGAAATTCCCACGGGAACGGGCACAACGCGGGTAAAACCGCGGGGCGCTGCTAGTTTTATCATAAATCCTGTTTACAATGGTCTTGTCCTGTACAATATTAATTGTTGGTCGACGGTAGACAACTGTCATTTTAGTAATATTTTTACTTCTTTGATTTTTATACAGAAGTTACAGTTAACAAATTTTAAGTGAGTCGCATTTTTTTAATTTCGTTATTCGTGACTAACAAATGTATACGGTAGTATGCACCCGCCTTTATTCTAGTGCGGTTATAAAATAATGTCTTCTAAGACATGGTAATTGAGGTGCATTATGTTTGAGTAACCTAACATAATGAGTACAACATTTCTTTGAAAATTAGTGCGGTATTCGTGTTTGTGAAATAGCCCTGCGCATCGCTTTAATTCCCTTGCTGTTACATAATTTCAGTTATTCTGTGATATTATAATGCAGTAGGCTGGCATGGTTTACGACTAATGCACTGATACATTCACTAATCGAGATGGCCTTGTTTGTCATACTATCTTACTTCAATGAGAGACTTCAATGCCAAAATATTATCGGTACTAAACCCAATAATATTTGGCTATTCCGCACTGTACTGATATCTTCAGTGACATGAGAGTCCTTTTCTCTGTAAATAAGAAGTTAACGAGTAGGTTAGTGGCCAACCCTGGTATTGAAGAATTTAGACCATCTAAAGGTCTTCGACGTGGTCTAACGTTGGCAACAAGCGGGACCGACTATTTTACTTGCCCTACAAAGGACGGTAGCGGTTAGAAAGATATGCCACTATTGAATATCGATCACCCATCTAAATGCCGAGCTGCACGTTGCTTAACAGTAGTAGTGAATTAACATCGCTAAGTCTAGCTACTTCCTACTATAGGATATATTTAAATATAGGCTGGCTATTGCTCTGCTTCTGGTTGCAACTTGTTATTTAACAAACTATGTAACGACCATTTCAAAATTAAGGAAAATACTTAAGAAATAATTTGACAAAAGACTTTGTATTCCAATTGCGCTCATCCTTTACTTACATAACTGCAGTTGGCATCATCGCGCCACAATCCGTCAATTAATAACCAGCACAAGTATTAAATAGACAATTCAAGTGTTATTTTTCGACACATTCTAAATCATGACTCTACGGTTTAGCATTTAAGTTTCTGTTACTAGAGCTTGGTTTTTGATTCGTAGGAATTTAGGCTAAGTTATGTGTTTAAAAATTACAATTAATATAAATCGTATGGCGTAATTTACTTAATAGGAAAAACCAAGCCTTACTCGATATAATGACATCATTTTTCGTGCGAGCCGGCTGCGAGTCGCGTGAGTTTATATTCCTGTTGTACTTTGACCAATGTGACACCATCTTTCGTACAAATACAACAGCATACGACTTGCTACCGTCATGCTCCTGCACTATTATGTGTCTAGCCACATACTTTTGTACTATTCTGTTTATTTTATGTAGTCATGCTAGTGCATTTTCCCACATTGCACCCTCTTTTACACACCTTTCGCTCGCCGAATGCTGCCGACTTCCGTATTCCTTACACTGTTGCGGTCACCGCACGTTGCATGCGGTCGACTACCGTTATTGCCCCTTTACCATACTCTACATACATAGCTACATGTCTAGGTATATAAATAACTAATAACACTTCAAACAGAATATCTTGACTTCCACCCAATTTTGAAACACATAATCTCCATTTTGTAAACTTTAACCTTTCCAATTACACGTAATAAAGTAAATAATAGACAATTATATTTATAAAACACCCGCGGGTAGCAAATTAGAACGCATTCACACCGATGTAGTAACACTCGCAACAAAATCATAGTATCGTGAATAACTAAGAGTGATTTCTGAATTATACGATTTGTATTTTAACTTTCAACTAATAATATATACTAATATTATAAAGATGCAGAGTTTGTTTGTTTGAACGCGCTAATCTCGGAAACTACCCATCCGATTCGAATAATTCTTTTTGTAATGGATAGCCACATTCAACGGGAAGGTTATAGGCTATTTTTTATCCCGAAATTCTTACGGGAACGGGCACAATGCGGGTAAAACCGCGGGGCGCTGCTAGTATTAGTATAGTAGGCTCTTGTTTTCCTTTTCATGTTTTTCAAATTCACAGTGACACTACTCCTTTATGACATTTTATTCTAAAAATCTATAACATTTATTTGCTTAAGACATTTATATTTACAAGTATTTGCTGAAATATGTGGACTATGTGGACTATACTAACATAACCTTACTTCAAATCAATTGTGTAAAAAATATCGAGATAAAATCAATACACATAAGTACCTAAACATATTTTATAGGCAAAATTTAAAGCATTCATTTTTTAATCTAAATTTTAATTCACCTAATAAATAAATATAAAAATAAAGTTGTATAGCCTATTTTTAACTCAAACACCCCATTAGTTTAGTTAACTATAAAACAAAACCCAGTCCTTAAACTCATACCGTACTCTGACATCACTGCACTGTCATTATGTCAGTTGTACGTCAATTATGTCATAATAATGATGATCAGAACTGATTGCTGTCATTACGTACATCCTGTAATTGGTGCTTGTGAGTTCTTTACTGTACAATTTATATTAAGTGTGTTTCAATAGAACTGGTTTTGCGAAGACTTATTATGAAGTCAGTATATGCTTGGAATACCCCGGTACAAGGCAAAGACCTCTTGCTCATCAGAATATATCAACAAAGTAACGAATTCTTCACCTTAATTATATTAAAGTAAGCCGTAATGTCCCACTGCTGGGCAAGGGCCCTCATTTCAGTGAAAATATTATCATGTTTATCAATGAATAATAATTAAAAGTAATCAATGTCAAAATCATGCGTAATCAACTGTCATGTCAAAAGATTTTTTTTTAATCTATATATATAACTGTCAAGATAAAAGTAATGCTTTTGACAGCTGATTACGCAAAGGTATGCCTTGATTATTAATCCATTGTTTATATGTAGAAGCCCTAATCACTACATAGTCACTACATAGTATAAAATAAAGTCGTCTCTTTTTCGTGTCTGTCACACTGTTTGTCTGTCTGTATGCTTAAATCTTTAAAATTACACAACGGATTTTGATGCGGTTTTTTGTAATAGGTAGAGTGATTCAAGAGGAAGGTTTTTATGTAAAAAAAATTCCCGAAATTCCCACGGGAACGGGCACAACGCGGGTAAAACCGCGGGGCGCTGCTAGTATAAAATAAAGTCGTCTCTTTTTCGTGTCTGTCTGTTTGTCTGTCTGTATGCTTAAATCTTTAAAATTACGCAACGGATTTTGATGCGGTTTTTTGTAACAGCCTACAGCTACACCCGCTTTGCAAATTCATTTTACTTTGAGATATATACTTGTTGTATTTACTTTAAGAATTTCAGGAACATATAATCCTATTTTTAGTAATTGTAATGCGTTAATTTTATTTTATTAAAGACTATCTGTCGCACTCAGGGCATCAATCTCCATTAAATGGATACTTAACTAATTGTCGTAATTGTTCGTACATTACATATCAAAGTCACTCATCTATACTAAGGAAGCATTAGACGTGTCTGAGTACAGGCGTATAAAATATGAAGAGGATGGCAGAAGATAGAGAAAAATGGAATGAACTCCATCGACAAGAGCCCAGCTCTTATGTTTAAGAGAGAGAAAAACATTAAGTCGATCTCATAATGCGGTCGCCGATACTTCATATCGCTTGTCGAATGCGACTGACTACCGTATTCTCATTACTGTTGCAGTCACTGCATGTTACATGCAGCGACTGACTAAATGTTATTAACAAGAAAAAATGTGTATCACTACATAGGTAGTATAAAACAAAATCGATTTCCGCTATCTGTCTGTCCCTATGTATGCTAAGAAAGATCTTAAAAACTACGCAACGGATTTTGATGCAGTTTTTCAAATAGATAGAGTGATTCAAGAGGAAGGTTTATATGTATAAAAACTCCCGAAATTCCCACGGAATCGGACAAAACGCGGGTAAAACCGCGGGGGGCTGCTGCTAGTAAAATATAAACAAAGTATGAAATAACAATAAAGGATACACAAATACGCATATTAATAACTATAATATTATCCCCTAAAGAATAATTACAATAAATAAGTAGACATAACAGGTTTATAATAAAAATAATATGTCACAGATAAAAACATATTGTAGTCTAGCCTAGATTGATAAGATCAAATCAGTTACGTAAAAAATTATATTATCTAATTACCATAATCAGTGTAAAAAATACTTGAAATGTATTATCAACAATAGAATTGATTAGTTACTAACTAATCTTCATAGTTCAGTAACCTATTCCATTAAAAAGATTCCGTATTGAACACCTCGTTTTTTCGTAGCCATTAAACATAACACAAAAGTTTTATCCAAACTTGATAAAAAAAAATTAAGTCCAATTCTATAGTATGTATAATGCTATATCTTATATATAAAACTAGCAGCGCCCAACGGTTTTACCGGCGTTGTGCCCGTTCCCGTGGGAATTTCGGGATTTTTTGACATATAAACCTTACGGAAGAATCATTCTATCGATTGGTGAAAACCGCGGGTAAATCTGTGCAATAGTATTTGAGTTTATCGCGAACAGACAGACGCGGCCGGTGACTTTATTTTATACTATGTGGTGATTCTCGTGTTGCGTTGTTTGTAATTAAACTCCTCCGAAACGGAGTGACCGATTCTCATGAAATTTTGTGTGCATAGCGGGTAGGTCTGAGAATCGGACAACATCTATTTTTCATCCCCTAATTAGTTATTGTCCACCCTTACTTTTTATATTGCAAAACAACGTTAACCGGGACAGCTAGTAGTATGTAATTTTAATTTTGGAATGTAATCAAATGTACCATAGAACGTAATACCAGTATGTTCTCAAATCTTACGGAAGTCACCGATTTAAATGGAATTGTCGTAAATCAAAACGATATTTATTAAGTGTAGTTGATCTGTTATTAACATACCTATTCTGTATATGTACACGGTAGTTAAGTAATAAATAATTTTAAAATGGTAGTCTAGGCGTCATAAATTAACATTTTGTTAGTTTTGATTCGAGTTTTTTCAATCGCTTATTTTTTACTTTGTTAATATAATAATTTGGTTGTACTGACTATTTATGACACGAACGTGATATTGACAAGTCGATAGAATGAAATTATACTACGCAGAATAAAATTACACTACTACCAATCAGATTTAAATAACTATTTTTGTAATGGACAGCCACATTCAGCAGAAAGTTTATAGCCTATTTTTCTTCCCAAAATTCCACGGGAACAGGCACAACCCGTGTAAAACCGCGGAGCGCTACTAGTAACCTTATAACCTAAGAATCTTTTACCAGATTACGAACTTGTCCTATAAAGTTAACTAATTAAATAAAGTAGTCACATGCTGTAACAACCGTTAAGAAACACAACAATTAAACAAACAATGAGTAACCAAGATTCATTACACTAACAGCCTATCAAACATTCTTATCACATTATAATTGTGTAACATTGACATTTCTCTGGCTTGGGAAGAATACTGTCGTAATATATTTGGGCACACTCACAATTAGATGAAGTAAGAGGCAAGGCAAGAGGCAACTGACCAAAAGAGATTGGATTAAATAGGATTGCCAAGATGCAGGTTGAAATTATTCTATAAACTACCTTTAATAAAATTGTCCCGTTGAGACAGTGTTTGTGAGAGCACTTCGTCCCAATGTCACCGTTACAACTGAACTACTACTTAATCCTAGTTCGTGAATTGAACTGAAACTAAACTGTCAAACGTCACATTTTATTTACTGAGACTGAGTTCAGTTGATCGTGGTTCCAGATAGAAACGATGAATTCATAGCTAAGTAGCTAAGCTAAAACTAAGACTGAGTTATTCTACAATTATTACACCTATACTCATAAACCTAATAATTAGGACTAATTAAGACATTAATGTCCAAATGTCTGTCATTAGTCTGACATTTAGACAGTAGTTTCTGACACCATTTCCCATGGCATTTCCTGATAGGACATTCATAGGTCACAAATCATGAACACAATTAGAACTTTCATACCTCATCATATCATACTCATATTGTAAAATATTATTTTTTTACAGCATTTTGGCTCTTAAATGGTTTGTCCCTTTCCGACATACGCTACTTTCCAAAAGACTAAAAGAGACAAAATACTCTTTAACAGTGTTTTAATTAAATAGCGTTTATGAATAAGGGCGAACATACCCTGCAGTGATAATCCATACAAAGCTTTAGTAACATAGCAAAGGAGTGTTCGATTGTTGATGATTCTGCGATTTAATAATAAAATAATAGTTTGATTTACGCGCCAATGTTGCTGGTAGCCACTTAAGCAATTATCCACAAAGAACAGTTAATGCGTAAACGTTTACCCTTTGACTTCACTCTTAATACTCATTTTGTATTTCGAAGAGATTCAGCTTTGCTTTGATTATTATATACAGTCATGTCGGAGTTTAATATACAGTCATATTGCGTTAGTAAATCTTTGGAAACATTTATGTTTGTGTTTGAAGTAATATTTACCATAGTGATTAACATAATATAAACAAGTCTGTGTCAGGCTGTCTGTAGTGAGTGACTGAGTGATTTAGGAGGTAGACTACTGTTTATACTAAATAATAATTATAACCTTAGGAAGGCGAGGGTGGATCGCTAGTAATTATACAATGCGTACCCAGTTACATTTTCTTAATAGACATTATTAGATATTAGATAACGTCCAATACAGATACGCAACTAAAAATACTCTTGTAACCTTATAACATACTCTCTTCAGAATTACATTTAAAAAAGTTTTAGAGGGCACGTTAAGCAGTCGATCCCGGTTATTTTAATCGTCAGACCATGTCAGAAGCCTTTAGACGGCCTAAACACCCCGACAACAAGGTAGGTCATTAACTTACTCGAGATGAATGAGTAGATTTTTAAATAGCCATAAGTCTATGACTAACAAATACATGTAACAGTTGGCATCGAAGTATTCCCACGGCCTACTTAGAAGCCACCAGGAAAATCCTATTCCCTATGAGTAACAAGCCTCATAATCGTACATGCAATAGAGAGCTTTTCAAACCTATACCATATGCGTGCAGGAAGTGAATCAACTGATTCAATCTTGAAGCCTATTTGTGGTCAATTTAAAATATATTCTTTGGACTTTATGTTAATGTTTTCGTAACATAAGTAAAAGCCCTCTATCGCCCGTACTCAGAAACGTCAAATGATTGCTAAGTAGAGATTTAATGAGTGATTTTGACATGTTATGTATGAAAAATTGCGTCAATTAATTCAATAAAATGTAGGTTTCCAGCATAGGTATTACTTTTAGAAATATTTTGTATGGTTAGTGGAGATCCCACTCACCACAGATTACTCACCAGCACAGATTACACCACAGATCACCATAGATTTTTCTTAGAACAAAATTACTTTATACTACATTTTAATAATGATTCAATCTAACCAATTAATTGGTACCAAGAAACGGTTTTAATTATTAACTTATATTAATATAACTAATGATTGATGATATTGGAAACCTTACCTTTAAAACGTTGATATTGTATCTGAGGTTTGAGGTGGTAGTTTTAACTTGTCAATTAAATTATAATATATGCAAAGAAAAGTGAGTACATTGTGATTATATGGTAATACCATAAATAATCACAATGTACTCAGTTTTCAGTTTTTTTCCTCAGAAGAATTAAACACATACTATGTGTTTAATCCTTCTGTTTTGCTTGGCTAGTCATGTTATCCTAACTAGTCCTAACTATAATATTATAAATGCGAAAGTAACTCTGTCTGTCTGTCTGTTTGTTACGCTTCCACGCCATAACTACTGAACCGATTTGAATGAAATTTGTTACACAGTTAGTCCAGAGCCTAAGAAAGGACATGGGCTACTTTTTATCGTGAAACCCTGTGGGAACGGGTACAACGCAGGCGAAACCGCGGGGTGCTGCTAGCACTCAAATATTTTTTTAACATACAGACAGATTAAATTCATTACTGACGTATTAAAGACTTATTTTACGCTGTTTATTGATTTGTCTATTAACTTCTTCAAGCTTATAAATATTTAGAAACTGTTGTGCTACAATTACTCAAATTAAGTAACAACAAATAGCTGTTATTTAGTAAATTCGGTTTCCAACTCTATTATTATGTTAGCAACAATGTTAGTATTTATTGCACACCTTGCTCGTGCTAAATACAACAATGATTTCCCGGTGTTCGTAGCGATAAGTTGTATAGAAATGAAAATGTATTTAGTTTACATTCTATCGCATCGCATTAATATAATAACTGATTTAATAACTGATTCAGAGTTGCTAATAATTCTTTAAGCAATTTAATCATATATTTTTGACATAAAGTGTATGGAAAATTACTATCAATTAGTTAATTGTTGATTAAATCGTCTCTGAGTTCGGTTGTTAGTATACAAAAGGGTAAAAGCACTTTACTTTTTTAATGGAATGATCAGGCAAGTGGCAATCGTTCAGCATTCTAATTAGCCATGTCAGATTCCTTTGGCGGCTCAATAACTCTGACACCAGGATTGGTCAGGTTGACCATCCACTCGATGAAGAAGAAGATTGATGTCTTTTATAATTTATGGGAATGGTCATAACCACGCACGCATGTTTCACGTACATGTGACCACGTGCTATTCTAATACATATGGAACTAAATCATTTGCTCATTTGTTTAGACCTATTTGGTATGACAAGAAAGCCTCACATTTACAAGTATTAGCCTGTAATGTCCCACTGTACTGCAGGGCAAAGACCTTTCATCTCACTAAAGATATCAGTACAGTGAGGAGGATTAGGCATAAGTAGATAATATCACTAGCGGTGCGCCGCGGTGGCACGCGTCGTTGAACACAGAACCCTCTTTATTTATTAAGTAATACGGTTAATTGCCATCTGTCAGCTGTTTAGAATGAAGAACGGATGAAGTTGTTTGCAGTTTTGCGATAAAATGTTTTTATAAATTTACTTCAAAAAGAAGGTTGTGTGTTTGATACATAAGTATGCAAATTTTTTCGCCTCGATTTTGTAAAAAGCAACCGAATGTGTTTTTTGTTGACGAGAATAGAAATAAACAAAAATACTAGGATTTTAGTCCGCTTCCGTAAAAAATCAGTTCAGATTTTGAGCATAACAGCATTTGTTGCATAAAATGTCTTCATAAGTAACATACTTTTGCGGAATTTATGTTTCCGATTTATATCTTTTGTATATTTCTGATAAAACTTATATAAAATATTTTATGTATTGAAAAATAGACGTTATAAACCTAACTTCCCCTGTAATTTAATGTATTTGATGCACTAAAGAAACATAAGTTATTAAAACTTATGAATTATTAAAATAGGTTATATCAAGTTATAATCACAACAAATTATGGAGCATTTATCAAATTCATGGTCAGTTTATGAATAAAATATATTTTACAAAGTTATTTAAATACATAAGTCATTCAAAATGGTAATGTTGCTAGTTCTATATTAAGACATTTATTTAAAACTATTATTACATAGATATATTATGAATTAGTTAAGCATAAGATTCACATAAGTACTTCATGTGCTTTATTGGTTACAGATATCATGAATAATTCTTCTTCCTCTTAGGGTTCTTTAACAAGGTATAAAGTACTCTATGAACACTGAACAGGCTGGTTAAATTCCCTTGAAACTTTTGCGTTATTGTTTTAAATAGTAACCAACACATGATGCGGGGTGGGCCTGGGTGTGGGCTGGTTGTGAATAGTGTAACGTTGTATTCCTTATGTTTGTATGAAAGCACTATGTGTGTCTTGCACTTTATCGTTAAAGTAAAGAATCGTTTAAAATATTTACTTTTTAAGTTTCATATTCATGTATTTTTCGAATAAAGTTACAATGAAGGTGTTATATTGTAAGTGAAGTTCCTCTTTATCCTGCCTCATATATGAAGCTCATCTAATCAAGCTAATCTCGGGAATTACCCGTCCGATCTGAATAGTTCTCTGTGTAATAGATAGCCACATTCAACAGGAAGGTTATAAGGTTATTTTTCATCCCGAAATTCCTATGGGAACGAGTATATCGCTTGTAAAACCGCAGGGCGCTACTAGTACTTAATAAATACGTTATAACTATCTAAAACATCTATTGTGTACATTATCGAACGTAATGAAGTAACATACATCATTAAAATTTCAGCAATACCTAAAATATCCGATTTGTGTCAAAATCGCGTTTCGAAATCGCGTTTCCTATTAGATAAAATCGATTTAAAATTAATTACTATTCATTCAATTGAAGACATGCAATGGGCTAAATGGCCACTTTGGTTTATTATTTGCTTAAATAAAAATAAATAAAGCAGCTGTATTTTAAATTGAATACACTTCGCTTTTAAAATAAAAGCGAAGTGTTTCCGTTTTATGTTTTATTTTCATCTGACGTTTTGGTCCAAGATAAGACAAAGTCTACTGTGACCTGCAAAAATGTAATATAAAAGCATAGTGTATCCACAAACTAATTTTAAATTCAAAATAAAACAGCTGTATTTCACTAGAGTGATGCATTTATGATGGTTATAATCATTATCATGACATTCAGATGTGATCATCTTATATATAAAATTCTCGTGTCACAGTGTTCGTTCGCGTACTCCTCCGAAACGGCTCGACCGATTCTCATGAAATTTTGTGAGCATATTGAGTAGGTCTGAGAATCGGCCAACGTCTATTTTTCATCCCGAAATTCCCGCGGGAACGGGTACCGTGGTTGAACTCCTCTGAAACGGCTCGACCGATTCTCATGAAATTTTGTGTACATATCGGGTAGGTCTGAGAATCGGACAACATCTATTTTTTATCCCGAAATTCCCGCGGGAACGGGTACAACGCGAGTGAAACCGCGGGGCGCAGCTAGTTTACTATAAGTAAGTCATATGATACCAGCAGTGAGATGAAGTGACAAGTTCAATTATCGAATTCACTGCGATCAAAGTAAGACAAAAAATTATGTACGATATTATGACAAAACCTGCGTGTTAATTGGTTGAATATCTTATATGCTCATACCACCAATCAGCACACATATCTTTATCATATTATCATGTCTTATCGAAAAAGATGTCACGAGAAAAATGATACTAAAATTGTATGTCATCTACAAAAATAATGATCCATACACACTGCATCAAAAATAATAATAGCGTTACGGCAACTGAATCCACTCGTTTCATTCATTTTGTTATACAGAGAAAGCTTTTATGTACCCCTGTGTTGTGTAATAATTGTATATTATGTACTCTGAATAATATAGTCTATTTTAATAACTGTTTAGATATGTAAACTCTTTGTTGGATTTCTTTAGATGGGTATTAAATGGTCTAGTGGGTTCGTTACGAAATTATTTGGTGGACTCTTAGTATTGTCTACCGTTATTTCTTAGTAATAACTTTTTTGCTGTGGGTAATCTATCTTGTAAAATAAAAAGTAAAGTATCGGCTTTACTTACTGTATATATTTAGATAGATCCTTTTGAAATTCTGTAAAGGATTTATAGATTTTAAATTTATTTATAACCTTGTTATTTATATACCAGAGACTACTAGAAAATACTTAAATTAAGAAAAGTCTATGATAAAAGTTTCAGAAAATTGCAGCCAATGTTTGATTTCGTGTTTGTTTGAAAGTACTCAACTTAGTAATAAACAGTCTGAACGGAATAATTGTTTTTGTATTGGATATTTAAAAGAGAAAGGTTCATTAAAGGAAAAAAATCCAGAAATTACCACAGGATCGAGCACAACGTAGGTAAAACCGCGGCGCTGCTAGTTGTATAAGTGGATTGCCATAGACAAAGTAAAAATGTTAACACAATTATATGGTATGCCACCTACTATATAATTAAGAAAGCTTTCAATACCATACGAGCAATATTACAATGACACATTACGTCTCTACTCTATGGTCTTGTGTTAAGTATGCAATAGAGCACAATACATCAATAGCGAGATGACAATAGGATGAGTCTTTTGAAGTAAAAGTACTAGCTTATGATTTATTATGTGATATAACAAAGCGGTATAAACACAATGGTTACTTTAAAAGTATATTTTGAAACAAAAACGGTGTCGGTTTGGAAACTTTTGTTAACTTTCAGAAGCTTTTGAAGTAAAAAGAGTAATTTGTTTAAAATTAAACCAAACCACTGTTTTCTCACACACTCCCGTCTTTCACACTCCTGAGAAATGTCGCGTTTATAATCCTCTTCATTTATCTGCACATCTAAGGCCAAAGCTCTTGAAAATGAGAATGAAAAAATCACAAAAATCAGCTTCTTTTATTAAAATATAATATATAGGGATACAAATAATGATCTCCTTACAATAAAATTATGCAGGTTATCTAAACAACACAAAAAAACATACGAAAAACATCACTATTTTTTTTGTCTTATGTCTATGACATAAGACAAAAAGCGCGCGGAAATGCCCTTGAAAATAAACGACCGACGTTCTTCTTTTAAAAAAACTCCTTTGTAATAATAAAAAAGTAATAAAAGAAAACAAACGAACCCTTTATTCCAGTGTCTCGTATTCCAAATTTTAAATAAATTAATGAACACTGGCAACTATCACAAACACTCGCACGCGAATACTAGATGCGTCTTCCACGACGCACGATCATCAACTGCTCGACGCTTCGTGACTCCGTCCGGAGTGATAAACACCTACCATGGATAAAAAATATTGCAATACAAAAACTATTTGAGTAGCTAAATGTTTTTACATCACATGAGATTTTCTGTTGCATCTCCCATTCCCAATAAAAATATATTCGCATGAATAATTTTTATTGAACTCTTTTGTTATGTAAACTTTTTGCAACTGATCTTTACTGGTGAATGTTAGATTCAATTTTGAATATTTTGATGAGAAAAAGAGGAATTAAACTTCAAAGTATAATTTAATTTTACCGCTTAATACTCGTAAAATTTTGAATCAGGAAAGATGTTGCGGTTTGAGTTATGATTTTCTATCAAACTATTAAGCAAATATGAAATACCAGCTCTACAAAAAATCATTAATTTATGCTAGATTATGGATTCATGCAGACTTTTGAATATTTAGTAATTTCAGTTTATACATAAATACTTTTCGTAGATTAGTAATTTGTATTCAAAAGTTTTAGAGCTTTAAAACCACCTTGATATTAAATATACTTTTAGTAAGAATAATATATTATGGTGCAAAATGGTGGGCTAAAATTAGAATATGTGTATATTTATACATTTATTTCTAAATTTCCATAAACCTATAAGAGTGATTTGTATTAAAATAATAATTAATGTTTCCTTCTCACTGTATCTTCGGTGAGATGAGAGGCCTATGCCCAGCAGTGGGACATTACAGACTAATTTTTAACTAATGTTTCATAAAATATCCCTAATGATCTAAACATTTACTAATGCCCAACAATCGTCGAAAGCCACAGCTGGGCAAAAGATACTCAAGTATCATAAAATACTGTATTTTGTGCAAGCACTAAGTATAAGGTGTTCCCTCTCAAAACCTTTATAAATAAACTAGCAACGACCCGCGGTTTTACCCGCGTTGTGCCCGTTCCCGTGGGAATTTCGGATTTTTTTATACATAAAACCTTTTCACATAAATCACTCTTTCTATTTAAAAAAAACACTTCAAAATCCGTTTCGTAGTTTTAAAGAACTAAGCATATTTAGGGACAGACAGACAACGGAAAGACGACGCATATACTTTGTAGTGTAGTGATAGAAATGATCGAGAATTTCAATAAAAAACTTGTTGGTGTTTATAGACGGATGATATTGGAGCAAAGAGGTTATAAAGGGCCGAATAAATAATATGGCCTTTTTCGTTAATCGTTTTAAAAGAGCAGTTGATTATTGTTCTTTTTTAATTTAGTTCAAGTTTGAACTGAAGTTTTGTCACGAAGTTTTGTCATGTTTATTTTTATGTTTATTATACGAATGTTTTTGTAAATTGATCCACTGGTTGTAACAGAAAATGTTAACTGGTTTTCGGTGCATATTGTTTCAAAAATTGTTATCGCATTTTGAAGGCTTAACTTGGTGCAGTTTGATTACCATCCAAATGTATGAAAGCATCCAAAATTTTCGTAAGCAAACCCGCACTTTTATTAACTTTATCAATTAATGATATACGTAAGCTCTGTTAGTTACGTTATTTACATTATATTTCAGGGGAACCATTACAATTCGCCTTTTTGACAATAGTGACTTAAGCAGAGAGTTTAAAATGGTTGTAAAGTTCATTACCCTGACTTACAAACTTCATACATATTATGTAGAGTACGTTGACGACTTAGGATCTGATTGAAAAATACTGATCAATAACAGTTTAACTATCAAATGGTGTCCTTTTCTGACATACGCTATTTTACAAAGAGCAAAAGAGACAGAACACTTTATAACAGTGTTTTAGTTAAGGAGCGTCTATAAATAAGATGGTTACTCTACAATATTGATTTTACCGTCAATCTAAGATATACATACACGCCCTCTACAGGTCAAGAGATGATGTCGCTCATATTATAATATAAATTTATTATAACACTAGCTGTGCCCCGCGGTGGGAATTTTGAGATTTTTATTCCTTATTTTTCTTATATATAAACCTTGCCCTGACAATAAGGAACACATTAAAAAAAAGAATCATCTTTCTCAAGAATCATCGTTCTGAAGTTATGCGCTTAGCAACAGATTCAGCGATTCATTTTTATATTATAGATTACTGTAATAAATTAGTAATAAAAACGACGATCTTATCGCCTTAGATAAAGATTGGTGGGAGAAGGCGAAAGATAGAGACGGTTAGCGGTGTTTGGGGGACACTTTTGCCCAGCGGTGAAACAGTATAGGTAAAACAGCCTCCGTGGTCTTGTGGTTTGAGCGCCCAGCTCACGACCCGGAGGTTCCAGGTTCGATTCCCGGTGGGGATATCTCACAAAAATCTCTTTGTGAGACTTTCCTCAGTTTGGTTAGGGCATTGTAGGCTGAATCACCTGATTGCTCGAAAAATAAGATGATTCCGTGCATCGGAGGGCACGTTAAGCCGTCAGTCCCGGTTACTTTCTACGGATAGTAGTCGTTACTTGAGCCATGTCAGAGTCCTTTGGCGGCTCAATAACTCTGACACCAGGATTGGTCAGGTTGGCCATCCACTCGATGAAGAAGAAGAAGAGTATAGGTAAGACAAAAAAATACGAATCACAAAATGCTACTTACATACGTCTCATAGTTTCAAAAGGCCTTTAGGCGGTTGACTACTAACCTACTCAAACTTCCTTTTGTGTGAAGTTGACGCGGAAACAAAACAATGAGATATAGGTATGCCTTAATTACTAGATAATCACGTCGCGGATTGTTACACGTAGGAAATGTAGGAAATTAATAACAATCTATGTACAGACGTAGGTGACAGGTCTTACTCGCTAACCTCTGCATATAAAAGGTGACACTGAGCATGCTTTGTTTGTTGTGCTCTTGAGAAAATCGGTTAGTTTCGCTTTGGTAATGCTGCCCGATATATAGGGAGGAAAATAATTATATAAGTACCGTGGATCTGACACTACCAGACAAGTTGAAGGTAGCGACATATGCTCAATATGAGAAACTATCTATAGGACATAATGGCAGTATAATATTATGTCGTTCTTATTGGGCCCAGTTTGCTCATTACCCTTTGTCGCTAGCCTGTCAGTGGTTGTGTCAAAACGTTAAACTTGATAACACGTAAGAAGTGTGAGAGAGATAACGCTCTACAAAGCTGAATTTAGCCGACTACCTATCTACCTCTCTCCAGAGGTCGATAAGCAGAGCATATTGCCCTTTACTGTACTGACGTACAATGTACATACAATAATATTTTTGTATGAGAAATCTTATTAATATATACATCTCTTTCTCTTGTAACTTCCATAGAATATGTTTATTGTTTTGGAAAAGATATGGAGAATGTTATAAAGGATAATTTATAACATTTAGATGTTTATAATTATGATGAATGATTTTTCCGATCAATTAAAATGAGCTTAAAAACACTTGACAGTCGGGGGTGCCTGAAAATGTAAATGATTTTAAACTCACTAAAACTTAAGCTAAGGAACTAAAGCTTTCACTGTCGCTCTCAGAGATGCTCACTAGATCTTTTTATTTCCCGACGTTTCACCCGCGACCACGAGAGGTGCAATCCCCTCGAAACATCGGGAAATAAAAACTAAGTTATTACTTTCTTTATTAATTTTCTAACGTGAAATAACTGTGTGAATACGTTTACTATGCGTTCAAATCGTGTAAGTTTAAAAAATAATTGACTATTTTACGTAACTTTTCATACATTTGATGTCAATATCACTCATTTGAATCTCCACTAAGAAAGCATTTGACATGTCTGAGTACGGGCGTCAAGCTTTTAAACAAAGAATATCCTTCGATCAACAATACACAACTAGATAACGGATCACCATTCACGTACAAAATCAAAGCTAAATGCTGTCCGCGTGTATATATACTAAATACAGCTTCATTTGGTTAATACCGAACTGAAACAAAAGTTTTAAAACAGTTCTAAGTTCAACCTAATTCCAAGCAATAAAGTACTAAATCTTATTAATAAAATAAGAGCTCACGTTTCAAGTGCGCTGTTATTCACCGACACGTATTTTTTGCGCTGACTCGACATCTAGTTGCGTATTGCTGATCGAAGAAAGCATCATATTATTTTTCAAACAACTGTTGCTGCATCTTGGTACCCCTGAAGTCATTTACACAACTAAATATAACTATATTTCATCAAAAAAATCTTAACTTACAAACAATCTATATACTAACATATTGAAACTACCCTTAAATATTTCACCACCTTTATGTGCACATGTTATTATCAAAAAAATAATTCATTCTTTTCATACACAACTAGTTACCAAAATATATTTGCAAACAAAACCGTGGTCAGTTAATAAAATTAAGAACTTCCGTTCGCATTGCGTATTGATTGCAACAATAAATAATTATTGTTGGTGGTGTACGTGTAGTGTAGTTCCTGCCTGCCTACGAGGGGTTTCTTTCTTGAATCAAACACCAACTTTCCAATAAACAAATAAGACTTCTTTATTCTGATTCTGTGTATTCTTCCAGATTTCTTGAGCAAGCTGCGAGCACCGTTGTTGGTCCACCTTTACTGGCGAAATGCGCCTCAATATATACACAAATAGTGCCCGCAACTTGCTGTACATACAATGATTAAATTAACACGCGCGAGTGAGCGAGATAGCGCTATACAAATTAAAAGAGAGAATCTAAGCTAAACTGACTACGGGGTTTATTTACAATAGTTTTACAATATTTACAAGGGGGTTTAATGAGAGGGTTCGTCGTCCGCAACAGTCTCCCCCCGGCGCAGGTCCCCGCAGCCTTTCTCCACCGGCAGGACGACTAGACGCCCGACAGGGCGTCTAAAAATGCCACCCTTTGTCCACACATCCACGCTTCGCACAACACCGTCCGGGCCCGGATACGTCTCCATGACTTTTCCCAATGGCCATACGTTCCTGGGCAGCGTTCCGTCTACGATTAGGACGATTGTTCCCGGCGTGATGTTCCCGGTGTCTCGATGTAACTCTCCTCGCGCTGTCAATGTCGGCAGGTACTCCCGCGTCCATCGCCTCCAATACTCGTCGGCCAACCCCTGGGCGGCTTTCCACACCTGCCTGTTCGCCGAGTCGTATGTTCCAATGTGAGGCATTCCGTTTGCAGTACCCAACAAGAAATGGTTGGGGGTCAGTGCCTCGGGATCGTCGGGACTCACTGACACGTGAGTCAATGGTCGCGCGTTCATCGTGTATTCGATCTCGGCGGCCAATGTTGACAGTACCTCCTCCCGTACAGTTTTTCTGTTGAGAATAGTGTTCAGAGATGATTTGAACGTCCTTATCAATCTCTCCCACGCGCCTCCTTGATTAGGCGCCCCCGGGTCAATGAACTTCCAGCTAATTCTCTTTTTGAGGTAAAAATCTCTATTTGTAGGCTTCCAAGCCTCTAGTGCCTTTCTAAGTTCCTTGATAATATCTCTCGCTAATCGGGCGCCGATCAAACTCGCTTGTAACTCCATACGCGGTATACTTTGAGCTTTCATTGGTGCCACCTTTGCTTTTGCCGCAATCAGGGACACCTCGATTGTGCCGTCACGCTTCTTGAAACGCCAATATGCGACGGCGGCGTAAGCTAGCTCGCTGGCGTCACAGAATACGTGTAGTTGTCTCTGCTGTGCTCTCCCAGTTTGATAACAGCGCAGTATACGTAGACGCTCGATGTACTCGCGGTCGGCTTGCCATTGGTTGAAAACTTCACATACTTCAGGGGGCAGTTTTTCATCCCACCCAAGTTTCAGGCGCCATAAACCTTGAAGTATAATCTTCGCCGTGATCGTATACGGGCTTATCAATCCCAGCGGGTCGAATAGAGACATGACGGTACTTAGAGCCTCGCGTTTGGTGGGCTCTCGTCTTCCAGTTTTGACGTCATCGGGTACTCTATGCAAAGCAGTGTTAAAACTCAACTCGTCGGTATCTGGTAGCCACAGTATTCCCAGCGTTTTCCCATATGGGTGCGCGTTCGCTCCCAGCTCCTTTGGAGTTCGTGCTCGGCTATCTGATGAGATATCTCGCAATAAATTAGGTCGGTTTGAGTCCCAGCCGGCTAACTCGAAACCCCCTTTATGATGTACTTCGATTACTTCGGCCATTGTTCGCGCTGCGGTTTTCTCGTCGTCAAAACTTTCAACCCAGTCGTCCATGTAGTGGCTTGACGTGATTGACGTGTAGGCGAGGGGGTGACTTTCCTTGTTGTCCTCCGCGTTTTTGTTGCGCACGCTGTGTGCTAAAAACGGCGAACTTCTCGCTCCGAATATCATCGAGTTCATCTCATATTTGCGTGGCGGGTTCTGGCGGTCTTCTCCGCGCCACAGAAAACGCTGCGCCACGCGATCTTCCTTTCTGATTTTCACCCTCAGAAACATCTCCCTTATGTCGGCTGTCACGGCTACGGGCCCCTCGCGGAATCTGAACAGTATCCCGTGCAACGTTTGAAGCAGGTCCGGTCCGTCTAACAGCATATCGTTCAAACAAACTCCATTCGCTTTCGCCGCCGCGTCGAACACCATACGTACTTTACCCGGCTTGTTCGGGTTTGTTACTGCGAAGTGAGGTAAATACCAATTCCGTGCATTTCCTTCCTCGGGGTTATCGCATAGCGAGGCGTAACCTTTTTCCAGTAAACTCTCAACCTGTGCGGTGTATGCGGTCTTGAATGCTTCTGAACGATCCATTTTTCTTTCAATTCCTTTCAAGCGAGTCCACGCCATATTATAACTCGGTGGTAGTATGACGTCATCGCTCTTCCATGGTAAACCAACCTCGTACTGCTCCCCGGTGCGGCGTACGGTGGCTTCAAATATCGTCAGCGCGCGCTTGTCATTTGCTGACGGTCTCGATTGCAATGTTATCCCTATTGAATCGATGTCGAAGTGCGCCTTTACTAGCTCGTGTAAATCCACTCTTGGCTCGCTGACGTGATAAATCTGCTCGTTCTTGACTACGTGGCGGGGCGCCGCCCCGTGTATCGTCCACCCCAGTTCTGTGAGCGATGCAGCGGGTTCGTTCCTCGGCCCGGCCATTAACTTGCGCGTGACTATGAGATGCCAGTTGTCTGCTCCAATCAGAATCTGTGGCTTGACATTCTCGTAACAAATGTCCTCGATAGGCAGTCCTCGCAAGTGCGGTCTGTTGAGCGATTCCTTATTAATGGACTGACTTCCCAAAACGAGATTACCGACGGTCCGCGCAGTCATGCGGTGGTAGGTATCTTGTTGTCGTCCTTTAATATCCAATTGTACTACGCGGCTCGCCGGCTCCTTTTGTTGTGAGGTAACGCTACATATATTTAGGCATCTCTGCGGCCCGCTGGCTCCCAAGCTTTGCGCCAACTTCTCATTTATGAGCGTAATCGTCGATCCCTCATCCAACAACGCGTAGGTTTCCAATTCAACGGTATCTGTCTTTAGAGTTACCGGACAAATCTTCAATAGAGCTCTCCCAAACGTATTCGAACCCTTGAAGTTAACGGCGGACACGGTGACTCGCTCACTAGCCTCCTTGTTGCTATCGCTATGCAACAATGTGTGATGAGTTCTCTTACACCCGTCGATTCCGCATTTTCGTGCATTCGTGCACTTATCGCGCCGATGTTTACTTCGAAGGCACTGATAACACATGCGCGCTTCCCTTGCCCACTCCCAACGTTCACTAGTGGGCATCGCTATCAGCTTGTGGCACTTCGTTGTAACGTGTTTCTCGCCGCAGCAGTAACAAACTTCGTCTCTAATCGCTTCGCTATCCATAGTGACGAAAACTGCGGCTGACTTCTTGTTAACTTTGACCCGCCTGTCCAATGTTGGCCGCTCCATACATGTAGGCTGCGTGTCCGGTTCATGCAGGAAACGTAATCCTCTGTCTCCCTCTCGCATGAGAAAGCGAGCCAAAGTTATCATTTGCGGCTCCCGTGCGCGTCCTCGTTCCGCTGCAAAATCGCACCAGCGTCGGCGGGTGCTATAATCCAGTTTCTCTAATGTGTGGCGAATCAAGTACTCGTTCGTTAACATTGATTCATTACCCAAACATTCCAATGCGGTAACGATGTTCTGTATTTTCAACGCGAAACGGTTCATCTCTTTAGCCGTGTTGCCCACGCGTGGCATTTTCTTCAAACTGTTGATAGTTTGATCCATAATGATCTCTGGACGCCCAAAACATTGCTCCAGAGTTGACATTATCTGGTCTGGGTTCGCGGCTACGTGTAATAGTTGAGCAACGGCGTGATGCGCCTCCCCCCGTAGACTATTCCTCAGCCGACACAAGTTCTCAGTAGGCGTGAAGTTATAGATGGCGGTGCTCTCCTCCATTGCAGCTTTGAACGACAACCATTCATTCAGGGCTCCCGAAAATGATGGTAGATCTTGCGCTTGTCGTGACGGCCGATTGTTGTGCGTCATACGCTCCAAACGATCGGCTAATCGATCAATCCCGTCCCGGCTGTGCGATCGCCTGTGACGCCGCGGTTCCCTTTCTCGGCTCGGAGTCCGGTTACGCGTAGTTCGATGGTCGATAACCCCTCCACAGCTAGGTGATCTGTCTTGACGTGTGCGCTCCTGTCTTCCATCAGTGTATCTCCTCATCGGAGGAAAATACTCCTTATTGCGCTCCCCCCGTGCAACAAAATGTTCCCTGCGGGCACGGGGCGCGCTCCGGTGCATCCATTCATCGACGCGCTGTTGTGTATCGCTGTTTCTGTCTGACCCGGCGCGGCTATCTCTGTCTGTCTCATCTCGAATTATCGCAACTTCAGCTGCCAGCTTTTTGCGTACGAGTGATGCCTCGACTTCCATTTGCTGCCTCCGTATCCTCGCTAGTCTCTCCTCAGCTTCGTACTCCGCTTGTCGAATGCGCGCCGTTGCACTTGTGTTTGATCTCACAGTTTGGATTGAGGGCGCTCGTCGTCTCTCGGTGACCTCTTGTTGCGGCTGGTCCTCTTCATGCTGTGCTCGATCTGTGGTGAACGGCCTCGACGTACCAAGCCCGGTCGGCATTGTGGTCGGCGGTGGACGGTGCTGTTCCGTGGACGTGGATGGTGGTGGCTGTGTGGTGGATGGCGTCGATGACGCCGCAGTCCGCTGCCTCGTTCGTGGTGGGCTCCTCGTTGTGGGCATAATTGGCACTTGACGCCCCTAACAGTCCCTAACGTTCCCTAACAGTCCCTATTCCCTAACAGTCCGTCAGGAGGGCCCGGGGTGAGCCGGGATATGCTCCTTCAGGGATGGAATGCGGGGGGATGAGGTAGGGGGGGTCTGCCCAGCAGTGGTCTATACAAGGATCGAGGTGCTAAATGTCCGGCTGGAATGTCCGGACACAGTCAGCAGTGCCTACAGTCCGGCCCTCGACCCAGGCTATAAACGTACTGGCGTCAGGTGCTGTTCAACCTGTTCAGGTTGGTGGCGCCGCACAACACCACACCGTCTGGGTAGACGTTAACCCAAAGTACCACCCCGTTTGACACCGTTAGGTGGAGTAGTACTCGGGCCGCGTAACACGCGTTATTGAAGCGACGTCTTGTCCTCGTTGACTCAGTCAGCTTCCCGATGATGCTTCAATCGCCCAGCTGCTCTCAATCCTCCTTGGAATATCTTCTTAAAACAACCCAGCGCCTCCTGTTCGAAGATATTTCTTCTTATAACGCCCGGCTGCGCCTCTTCACTGGAACCTCGACCCGTGTAGCGGGCCGTGACGTCACACGCCAGTGGAGTGACAATTACGTTCACTAGGGTATGACGGCACCACTAGTGACGTAATGCTGGAGCTGTTCTGCAGATCTTCAAGTCTTCACGGATTCTTGTCTTGCTATCCGGCTCGAAGGACCATAAACTGTTGGTGGTGTACGTGTAGTGTAGTTCCTGCCTGCCTACGAGGGGTTTCTTTCTTGAATCAAACACCAACTTTCCAATAAACAAATAAGACTTCTTTATTCTGATTCTGTGTATTCTTCCAGATTTCTTGAGCAAGCTGCGAGCACCGTTGTTGGTCCACCTTTACTGGCGAAATGCGCCTCAATATATACACAAATAGTGCCCGCAACTTGCTGTACATACAATGATTAAATTAACACGCGCGAGTGAGCGAGATAGCGCTATACAAATTAAAAGAGAGAATCTAAGCTAAACTGACTACGGGGTTTATTTACAATAGTTTTACAATATTTACAAGGGGGTTTAATGAGAGGGTTCGTCGTCCGCAACAATTATTATTCACCAAACTCACTGATATGGTGTACTCAATGTAACGTGAAGTCATTAGCCGCTTCCACATTACATAAATGAACAGTTTCCTTTCAATATTACATAGAGATAGTTAAATAATAAGGCTGGTTGCTTGTTAATTGGTTTAAGTATTCGCTTGTTACTATTCACTTAATTAGCTTTTCAGTATTTTGCACTAGTTGGATGGATATTGGTTTCTTCGAATTCTTTCGGACGTATTTACTTGTTGTGGTTTAGTGGAAGCAAAAGCTTTATCATTGTTTTCAATTACGTTATAAAAGTAAGTAAATAAGTAATTCCTACTGTAATGTTCTGTAATGTCCCACTGCTGGGCAAAGGTGTTACGTTACAACTTAATTAAAAAGAGGACTTAACTATACATATAACTTAACTAGCCGCGCCCGCAGTGTTACCCGCTTTGTACCCGTTCCCTCAGGAATTTCGGGATAAAATGTATCCCATGTGTTAATCTGATATATAACCTATATAACTGTAAAGTTACGTCCAAATTCGTTTTGTAGTTTTTTCGTGAAAGAGTAACAAACATACATACACACATCCTCACAAAGTTTCGCATTTATAATATTAGTAGAATGTTGCTGGATGTCCATTTTATGTGTAAGTACGTGATTTTAACATAACATATTATCAGCTAACTGCCTTCCTAGATAATTGGCAATAGCTTCGAATTCCATTTGGTTTAGTATTAAAACAACATAGGAATACCAAGTGATAGTCACGTGATTGGTCACCCTACACTTTGGCAGTTGATACCAAATGGCGCTAGGATTGTTACTTGTCTAGACGTCAACTAAATCGTCGATTGTCAATTTCAGTTGATGAGCTGTATATTAATCTTTATTTCTAACACAGAGCATAAATTATATGAAATAACACAACAAAATATATTATTTATCGTGATAACTCACTTACAAAACAGAAGCCATTATGTATTGTCCGTAATTTAGTATATAACTACCAAATTAACATATAATTAAATAGTAATTTAATCCATCTCAATACAAAATCACTTCGAGTAACGATCTCTATTCACAATGTCTAATAAAATCACAAACTAATTATTTTGACTTAATAACCGTTTGAAGAAGCATTGTCGAGGTCAAACTTCAAATCGTAGGTAGAATACGGTATGAAGGATAGACGGAATTCACTTTTTAAAATGCGTTTACTTGCGTAAATCTCAAGCCTAGCGTAATATTTTAGTTCTTTATTGGCCTTTGCCGTCTTTCGTTTTGATAGGAACTTTCTCTAATTTTTATTTTCATGAACGAAAAAAATTATTTAAAAAAAGTAATTTTGTAAAGTAGGGTAAGTTAGTCAGAGTACCAGTCAAACGGCGAAAGTTAGGATAATATCAGAAGAAAAAATACTCTATTTGTTTTAAATATATACTTAAATGGAAACCAATGTTATCGACTTTCCCAATTTATTCAAAAGGATCCCTGTGTTTCGTCTTTTGCACTTAACCGGCAATATACGGCAATATATTGCAGGTTTTTGACATTTATCAATGTGTGTATTTGTTCATAGTACCCATGTACCAATAGTACATAGGATAGTACATTTCATACAAGTTCTAAACAAATCAGGTTCTGATCTTGAATTCAAACATAGTAAAAGATAGAAACGTCATAAAAACACACTCCTTCTATAATATTCGCTTACCCTACACACACACAAGGTGAGCGATGTGTTCGCGTCCTTGCTTTGTATCATCCATGTTTATTTACTAGCTCTAAATTAGTACAGTCTTTTATAAGGGTTATATAATTTATAGACACTAATTTTGTCCTGACAGTTTCAAAGTAACACAAGATTTACTGCTTTAGGAACAAGTGTACGATAAAGTTAATTACCTACAGGTTTGAAAAGGGAAACAATATTGAAACAGTAAGTAACATTTTAATGAAAACTAAAAGAAGTAAGGAATGTAATCCTGCAAAAAATATAATCCTGTAAAAGTTCATTAGACCCAAACTAGTAAACTCTGAGCTCTAAGCTTTTATTATGGAATCTAACTAACTGATGTATTATATATACATACACAACTACTTTATATGAATACTAGCAGCACCCTGCGGTTTTACCCGCGTTGGGCCGTTCCTTTGGGAATTTTGTGATGAAGAACTAACTTCCCGTTGAATGTGGCTATATATTACAAAAAGAATTATCCAAATCGGAATGATAATTCCCAAAATATATAAGTATAGATATAGACGTCGTCGCCAACAACTATGGCGGCACATATTGTTGACCCGAGACGGGATCAAGCCCGCATCCCCCGACACAGCAAGCGCTCTTACATGCCACTGTGCCAACGTATATATTATCATATTGGAGACTATATTACCCTATTCAATCTTTGATTTACACCACCTGCTTCCCATTAGGACAGTTGACAAATAGTCTCAATTATCTAACATTATTATAATTAAACTTTACTTAATATTTGCATAAAGATAACCAAGTAAATAAGTAATGATTACAAGCAAGGTGAAGCTTAAAATAGAAGGGAAATGAGTTTGATATGTCACCTAATGAAAACATTTTCTTAAAGCTTAGATACCTAATTTGTGTGTGTGTGTGTGTGTCCGTGGCACCGTAGAACTTAAGCGGAAGGACCGATTTGGATGCGGTTTTTTTCATTTTATAGCCAATTTCCTTGCGATGCTTCTTAGCTAAATTATCAAACAAAAATCAATTGTTAATTAGAAGCTCCTTTCCGTTACTTATTCAACAATCAATTTGTGAAGATGAAAATATATGTTTACTCGGACGAATTCACACATTAGTAAGACCAATTCAATTTTACGTTCAGAAACTTACTACTGAAATTTTTAATATTTTTTGTGGGTATTTGCTAGTGTAACAAAGGACAGTTGCTAGTTTTAATTTTAAAAGTATAATTTAACAATCCTGCCCGTCTCCACTGAGTGGTGGAAAGCCGCAAAAGCCAGAGGTTGGAAGCTTTGGGGAATCTTTTGTCCAGCAGTAGGACAATATATGTAGGTCGAGAAAAAAATATTAACCAAAAAAAATGGGTTATTCCTTAGCTTAAAATAACACTTTGAACACAACGATTCTAGTATGTATACGTAATATAACAATGACTAAGAGTATATTACTTAAGTGAAGCAATTTAAAAATACGCATGAATAAGCAAAACGTTCCTTATTACGTTATTTAAAGGTTATTCGCTAGCACGAGTACAAAAGACAACAGATTTAATGTAATTATAGCAATAAATACAATTATTTATGGAACGAGACGCAATAATATTAATACTTGGCTTACTGGAACCATCGCTTGCATCAGTAATAAAATTAATAGTTAGGCCGTCTGCGATTCAACTTGATTTGTAATTGCAATAAATATTTACTAATCTCTTAAAACCTTATTAATAAACGTGGTGTAACTAAAACACTGTTCTAAAAGTGTTTTGTCTCTTTTGCTCTTCGGAAAATTGCGTATGTCAGAAAGTGACAAACCATTTGATATCTAAAATGTTTTTAATACGCGTTTAATGTGGTCCTTGTAGTCTCCAAGGACTTTTTTCAAAGGCTGTTGTTTCACAAATACGAAATAAATCTATACTAATATTATAGAGGTAAAATTTGTAAGTTTGTTTGTTTGTTTGTATGTTCGGGGTAATCTCAGGAATTACCAGTCCGATTTGAATAATTCTTTTTGTGATAGATAGCCACATTCAACGGAAAGGTTATAGGCTATTTTTCATCCCGAAATTCCCACGGGAACGGGTACAACGCGGGTAAAAACGCGGGGCGCTGCCAGTCTAAAATGTTTTTAATACGCGTTGATTAATATGGCCCTTGTCTCGCAGGACTTATTTCAACAGCTGTTTTTTCAAAAGTACGAGATAAATAATGAATATTTAAATCGCGCTTCGTCCTTACTCGGTAAAGTGCTCTCAAATAGGTGCGACGGTAATTTGTGTCTGTCCGCCCGCCGCCCGTGACGAGTACGTTTAAAATACAGTGGAGTCATACTGATAGCGTATGGTGATCAAAATTAAATAGTCTTCGGCGCCGCGGTATATCACTGCGGTACTCGTATAACGCGGCAAAGGAACTACGGCTTCTGATCCTTTTTTTTAAATAAGATCATTGGTTTTTCATTTTTAATGTATTGTAAGTAACAAAAAAATTATGTTTTCTTTAAAAAACACATTATTAAAAATAAATTTTCATCATCATTAGTAAGGGATCTCCACAGGATCGTCATATATTTGTATTAGTTCTATTACTTACGTTATCTTTAAACAGAAAAGTACACTCTTATTGAGACTCTCTCTCTCTCCCTCCTTCACTATGTGTCCCACATGGTGGTGGGGTCAGCCATCCTTGTTTTTCTTCTCCACTTCGCTCTATCGAGACTTATTAAGACTCATGAAACTTAGAAAATATATGACAATATAAAAGTGTATCTACATAATATTTTGTCACAACCCCTACTAAGTTATCGCTCGATGTATGGACCAACCCGATCATATCAAACATGTCATTACCCGGCCCACGATGACCTCGAAGGCACTAAGTTTCATCCTGACGCTTCAGGAAATGAATATTTAGCGGACGTGTTAATTGATTCAGTTTATATAGATCAGTATCTAATAAATTATTTAATTATCATATAAAAATGAGTAAAGTGTGTTCTGAAATAAGTAGGAATATCTTATCAAAGTTTTAGATCATATTCGCATTAAATGTCATAAAAGTATATTTTTTTTAATTAATTAAAATTGAAACTTTCAATCTGGACTTTAAATAGCGTTTTTCTTGCAACAATCTCAATTAATCAAAAAGTACAAATTGAATAAAAACTAAGTACCTAGTTGACATTTAAATTGTATGTAATACTTAAAGGTGGAAACATATCTCTCAGGCGCGGCTGAACGGACGCGACCCACGGACACGGATGGACAGTGCAACCCATTTTAATTACAACTAAATATAAACATAATTACTACTTCAACCGCTTTAGTACTAAGTCACATCATACAATTCTAAAAATGACATTATTATCTTTTTAAATTGTAGATATTAAGTTGTATTAAAATTAGCAACGCCCAGCGATACCCGCGGTTTACCCACGTTGTGTCTGTTTTTTGTGAATTTCAGGTTAAAAAATAACCCATAACCTTCCCATTGAATATTCCTATATCCCCCCTAATGTAAACCTTAATTTCAAAAAGAATAATTAAAAATTAAATTGGTAGATATTAAGCATGTTTAACATTTACATGGACTGGAAAAAAGATTAAAATTTGACATTTATTTTCATAAAAATATCATATCTTAATCTGATTGCCGACTAACTTAACAGTTAGATCGATTAGCATCTATTTTAAACTGTGCCATTCATCGGACATAAGTAATCCTTCGAAACACCTCTATAAGATCCGTTTACACATCCTATAATATGATTACACCTTTAATTCCCAATAGTACATTTTGACATTACAAAGCACTTCTGCTAAGCAACAACCCAACGTATATTGAGAGCAGGAAAAAATGAAAATGTCACAGTTTTTAACATTTAAATCTTCGAGTAACAAACTCGTTTATGATCGTGCTTTTGACATTGTGAATTACTTCCTTGTTTATCATTACTAGGAACGTGAGCGAGATTTAATTATGGAAACGTACTTAAGAGCTGAGAGCAGACTATAATCAAGCAATGTAGACTGATTTCTGCTTTTAGAATACTTGGTCACGAAAGTCTATGAGACATCTACTTTTGTGTCTACAACTTTATAGGCTTTATAGAGGAAGGCAGTTTTGAGACTGTTGTGATTATAGTTTGTACTGGCTCTCACGCACGTACTTAGAGACGTCAAATTAATGTATATATAAATAATTAATGAGTGAATTAGACGGGTAATGTATGAAAAACTACGTCAAATAATTAAGTCCATTTAATGAACGTCTCTGTGCAGCAGTTAGAATGAAGCGTAGTTTACTAAATGAGCTTTTGATGACATCATAATACTTCATCAAGGATATATTTAATTATCATACCACGAAGCTTTGCTCGTACTTATAACAAAAACGTTTGTGTTAACTATACAACTATTTTTATCAATACTGAATAAAAATCATAGATAAATTGCAAACCGTGCTTATGGAAGTAAGCTTAAAGAAAGCGTATAAAGGATATGTTCATCTAATTTCCCTGCATTAAACCATTGCCTCGTCTCTATCTCCATTCTTCATATTTGTATCCTTTATTTGCAGCCGGTCCATATAACCTGTTTAAGAACGCAGACATTTTTGACATGTTATTTACATATTATAATATCAGGCTGAAAAATCAGAATTTGACTAGTACATAATATTAAAACATCAAAAATCATCTGCTAAATATCTTAAGGTTATAAGGACCGACCAGTAGTGACGGCACGTGAGAAAGAGATGAAGATAAAAAGGCTTTAAACGTTTTATAATTGTTTTTAAACGTTTGACAATCGATTAGCCATTACTTAAGCCAATGATAACGCTAATCAACTGTCAAGAGTTAAAAGTGTAAAGTTGATATTGTGACATTGCGATTAAATAGACTATTGTTTAGTAAGAGCACTTTTTATTGGGTAACTATTTTTTATTAAGTAACTACTAATTGTCAAATTCAGCTGAAATTATTTTTCATTATCATATTTTATAGTGAAATTGAAAACGGCTTCCTAACCTACCTTGAATTGCGGAATTGAGTACCTCCTCCCTTATCAAAGTCGGTTCTTCTTCTTCATCGAGTGGATGGTAAACCTGACCAATCCTGGTGTCAGAGTTATTGACCCGCCAAAGGCAAAATTAAGGCCATCAAAATCGGTTAATAATCGAACAAGCAATTTTATTGTCAAAAAAAACCCGTGCCTCTTTTGGGGCCCGCAATATCATTGACACGCAAAATACATACTAATTGCCGTACTCAGAGACGTCAAAATTATTATTTTGGAATAGGTTAATGAGTAGGTTTTTACATGCAATATATGAAAATTGCGTCAATTACTTAAGTTTCAATGGAATTAAAGTCTCCGAATTGCAAGACACACATAGTGCGGGTGCGGGCTGGGTGCAGCGGGTCGCGAGACGTTGTATTATTTTTATACGTTTCAAAAAGTGCCCGCACTTTGTGGGTATTGCACTTGTGTGATGAGATCTGAGATATAATAATCTCAGGAGTTATGCAAGTAGTAAATATTCCTAAAAAATGTTGTCTCATAAAAATAGATAAACATCCAATTAATTAAAAAAATAACACCCTGACATTTACGAGTATGTCCTACTCGAGTTACATAACATTCGATTCCTATATAATATGCAAAAACATAAAACGTCCGTAATACATCTGTATAGTACGATTACCTAAAGCTGGCACGAACTTGACATCTCAATTTGCACTTGTGTCCCTGACAAGTGGGTAACAATTTAAATTATAGAGTTATCTGTAAGTATGTAATATAAGTATTAGTATTAATGTCTACTACGAACTACACAGTGTTTATTATGTTTTATGACTGAACCAGAGTGTGTAAAATAACTGTTATGAAAGTAAGAAATTGTAGAAAATAATATAATTACTATGAAAACAAAGTAAACACTCCAGCTTTAGTTGCAAGACCTATACTTATACTTCACCAATAAACAGAACCAGTTGTAAATGCTAAAGACAAGATGATAAAACACGCAATGTGTTTCAAGGTGAATGTTAACTATCAATTGATGTATCTTACGATTGACAATTAACCTTAATATGTAAACTACTTGGTAAGTTATGGGCTCACTGTAAGATATGCAATTACGTTCATTTAATGATTTTTGCAGGCTTGAAGGAACGTCAAAAATGTATGGAGCATTGCTGCATTGGGCAGTTTGGTTTGAGACGCGTTGATGTCTTCTGTATGGAAATGTTTGAGAATTATTATTAGTTATTTAAGTTCTAAAATTGGATTGTACATTTTGAATAAGTATAAAATATAAAATTACATATAATTTTTGTTAGCGTTTTCTATCCAAGAGGTACCGTGGTTTGGAGGGCACGTGAAAATGTCGGTCCCAGTTGTTTCATCTCGGGGGCCTTTAGGCGGTGTAAAATATAACAGGGTTGGCCTAATCTAATCAAACTTATTTCATTTTAGCTTATAAAGAAAATAACATATTTTTTAAGGTTTAAATTTGAGATTTGGATATAATATATGTATACTAGCAGCGCCCCGCGGTTTTACCCGCGTTGTGCCCGTTCCCGTGGGAATTTCGGGAATTTTTTTACATAAAAACCTTCCTCTTGAATCACTCTACCTATTACAAAAAACCGCATCAAAATCCGTTGCGTAATTTTAAAGATTTAGCATACAGACAGACAAACAGACACGACTTTATTTTATACTATGTAGTGATACATAGGATATAAGGATATTAATAGGATATAAGATATGGTCTAGCCAAGAATTGGTTTTAAAGTCTTATTATTGTTTGATTGTTTTTCTAACTTATTTACCCATTTAAAGAAAGTCAACTTTTCTTTTATTTTATACTAAATTATGTATATTATATACTATACACCAATTAACGTCAAAACATAATATAAATGGTCCTCACTTTAAACTTTAATTCATCACTTAAAAGATATTCTCAATTAAAAAAACATTCACCGCCTTAATTAAATACTTAAAAACTTTATACCGTAATTATTATATCATCAACTAAGTTATTATCACGACAACGTAAATCGTGATACGTATCACTTTCATTTGTAAAATATTTTCAAAATAAAGATATAAGCTTATTTCTTCGAACTCAATGCAGGAGAAGAAATGCTTATGAGTATTTTTTACGAAATACGGAAGCGATATTTATAATTTCGACTATTTTCTGCCATTTGGTGAGCCAGTTTGAAGAGACGCCAGCGCTGATCAACCTATTCTTTCGCTTTGAAGCCTCAAGAGGTTGCCGCATAGTTTGGGCTACATAATCTAATTAAAAGACGTAGGAGTATTTGAAATCGTGCATTGAATAGTCCGATACTTTTAAAAAACAAATATTAACGTAAACGCAGTACAGTAAGTCACAGTAAGTACCCAATAAGTACCTCTACCGTACAAATTTCGCTTAAGACGGTCAAAATTATTTTATAAATGATCTATATTACTTGCAGCCTTGACTCCATATTTTTGATAGCGCAATTTTAATTGCCAGCGCAATGATTCACGAAATTGGATCGCACAAATACGCAAACACCTCAAGTCATAGTTCAACGGTCAGACGTGACTGTCTTTAATTAAGCAATTAATCGTGGTGAAAGTATCACACTGTCTCTCTGGAGTTGGTTAAACATATGTCGGCGGCCGTACCTTTCCATTGTACTTGACATAGCTCTGATTTGCATGTTGCGTTGAACAATTAGCATGCGTGCTCGATTCTGTAATAGGATATGTATGTGCTTTGAATTAAGTAACACCTTAAGATCAAAGTAAATTTGTGTATCCATTTTGTATATCTTAATCTAGCGGCAGCCCTCACTCCGAGTGAAAAACCCACCCCCTGTTTTTGATAGCGCAAATCCTTTCTTAGTGCTCTTTTACATCATGAAAGGAATCCAAATTTCAAGTTTCTAGGTACAGTAGTTTCGGCTTTGCGTTGATATATAATTCAGTCAATCAGTCAGTCAGTCAGATTTACATTTTATACATGTAAATAAAATATCAAGTCGTTTCTCGCATCTATGCAGCTATGTGACTGCAATATTGTAGTGGCGACATTCATTACCAAAAATTAATAAAAGAAGGTTGGCGACTGCATTAGACAAACTCATTTGTATTATTTGGAACATTGAATACTTGCATTATTTGAATATTAAAATAGCATTAAAGCATCGCAATAGTTTCAAGAGCTCAATCTTTCTACAACAAAGCTCTCATTTCAGAATATATCTTTGTATACAAACATGATTTCAGAAGATATTACTCTGGCTGCTCAATTACAAAACAGCTTTTGTCCGTTTTATTTTAGAAGGTTGTTTATACAAAAGCACATGCGTATACAACTTATTTTACTAATAATAGCCTCCGTGACATTTTAACGTCACCACACAATTAGCGAGCATTCGTTTTAATAAAGGCCTACGCACACCGAGGAGTTATGACAGCAGAGGACTTTGTTTTTTACCAAGCGAAAATCAAACTTATCCAGTAGGAATAGGATATAAATTCTGTTCTATTTCCAATCCCATAGCATGCCGTGGCGTCGAAAGGGATTTTTCCTTTATACTTTCAATCATGGCTTGGGTTTCAGATGACCGACCAGTGGTAGGCAAACATGGTCATTGCGCCTAATCCTTCTCATTGCTTTGTTATCTTCTGAAGGGTGAGAGGCCTTTGCCCAGCAGTGGGACATATCTAGGTTATACTGACTTACTTATTCCTAGTTGTAGTTAATATTGAATGTCGTTAGCAAATTAAAAAATCTGCCATCCCGCTCCCATGTACAGTCAACTAGAAAAGTCGATGAACATATTAAATATTACTAAACTCCTGAACACATTAATTTAAGTAATCTTTAAGTGTTTTTTGTACATTGATAATGTTTATCAACTTTTATAGTTGACTGTACATAGGCCTTTAAACACACATAATTACTACGCATTCGTTTAAATAACGTCAATTATTCTCTCTATACATCCCTCACACATTAAATGCTTTAGTTGACACAAACCAATTAGTTTCTACAGAACAATAAGAGAGCAAGCTATCAGACACCGTCAATCATGTCGCATAAAAGTGGCCAGCTTATCATGACCTTTAATAATTTGAATGTTACATTCCATTGCTCAATGGGAGTAAAGATCAGGAGATCATGTTAAAATGGCGTGTAAGCAACGCATTGTGTGCGTAATGATGATTGCTGATGATAATTGATCTGTTTTGTTTGTTGAGTTGTTCTAAAGAAAAGTTAGTGTTAAGGACTTAATATCAACTTTATTTCCAGTTTAAAAGGAAGAATTAGTTCGTCTCTGGCTTGAGTCCTTTTGTACCAATGTTGGTAATAAACATCAGCCCTTCAGGAGTACTAAAGTTGACTACCGTATAAAGTCAAATCTAGTGACTCATACGACCTAAACACTCATTTTACAAGGAATATTTGTATATATTGCTAGCCTTGCTCCGCGGTTTTACCCGCGTTATGCCCGTTCCAACAAAACAACAAAACTTAAAAAAAATTACCTCTTTATAATATTAGTATAGAACATGCAAGGATATTCAAAATGTTACCTATTGTTTATGTTGTTAAACAAGAAGTGTAATCAAATATGCAAACTTTTCATATTTGATTAGGAGTATTGCGACACTTTTATCAAGCAATTTATACTACGTCTATTTTAATGGAATTGTCAGTGATCGTAGAACTCTGCGTTCCCAAAATTCTCCCCATTCACCAAAATTTCCAAAATACCCAAAATAATGTACAAGTAAATCTTACGGGTATAGCTTGTATGTCTTAGTAATAAACGTTTGATCTTTAAGTATCCACAGTGAACCCACACTTCCATTACATCATATTATTTCAAAAACTGGTTTCACAACAATTGTTACAAACTCAAAATAACTCATTAATCAAAATCACTCAATCACTCCGTAAATTTCATTGTGATGTTAATTTTATAAGGGGTCCTTAATAATTAAAGTATACAAATTAATATTTGCTTTTTAAAAAGATACGGATACGAAAATGAACCATGGTCGAAACGCGTTTGCCCATAGCTGGGATTACAACCATATCTTATCTGCCAAAAGCTCGATACTAAAAACTCTAATACCAGGGTACAACTTAATTATTATCATAATAAAAAAGGCCAAGAAATGCTAGAAAAAATATAATGAAAACTCGATAGCTTCGTAGGATTGCATTTGAAAACTGAATAGTTGCAATAGCAAAAATAAATTGAAAGCACAAAGTCACTTCAACGGTTAATAATTTTGTACGGAACCTCACTTAAATTCAACATCACTTGACCGGAATACCCATAACTGATTGAATACTCGTAATAAACAATAAATAACAATTTAATAAGTTAACAACCTATTATTATTTATTTCCGTAGTGTTGAATATTGGCAGCTGATTGTGAACCATGAAATTGCTATTTACTTTGTTAGATGATGCGTGATTAATTTTACCGCAAAATGTTACATACTGTTTGCTGTATCTTATGATTAAACTAGCAGCGCCTCGCGGTTTTACCCGCGTTGTGCCCGTTCCCGTGGGAATTTCGGGATTTTTTTTACATAAAAACCTGCCTCTTGAATCACTCTACCTATTACAAAAAACCGCATCAAAATCCGTTGCGTAATTTTAAAGATTTAAGCATACAGACAGACAAACAGTGTGACAGACACGAAAAAGAGATGACTTTATTTTATACTATGTAGTGACTATGTAGTGATTTTAGTTGAGTACCTGTTCAGGGTATATAGAAAGTTACATAGATGTTTCCTATATCAAAACACAGAATTCAGTGCAGTTATCCGGCGTCTTGTAATGCTAGCACCTAAAGTAATGTGACCACAGAAGAAAGTGAATCATATATTTCGGTCAAAAAACGTTACGCATTGAATATTTGAATTAAATGACGGCATAACTTTTTTATTTCTCAGAAAAATGAGCTTCATCGGAAATTACACATCATTGCAGGAAAATGAGTATTTTAGTACAAGTTTTTTTAGTCTTCTTCTTCTTCTTCTTCTTTAAGAAGAAGAAGAAGTTTTTTTAGTAGTAGCATGTTATGTCCCGTAGCTGGGCAGAGGCCTCTCATCCCACCAAAGACGTCAACACAGTGACAAGGATCAGACATAATCATTACACTAATGAATTTACTTCCCTGTATAAAAATACGGGTTTAATTTTGATGTTCATTTGTAACTGTCAGTGTAATTGTATTTGAACAATAAACCATACGAGGGTGGCCTGAAATTAATTAATCGATAAACGATAAAAGCTTTAAAAAATACGTCATAAAAATTAAATTATTTATCTTATTTAAATAATGTACCCAAGGTGGTCGTTCCATATACCACTGCACTCGTTTAAAACAATAAGAAACCTTAAATACTCGTATTATAATCTTGCTGTCACAAACATGTACTCTACATTACAGCTGCAAAGAGTGTTGTAAATATCGTAACCAAATACGAAAAGCCATGGCCACTCGCTATTAATACGAAAATATAGGAACAAAATTATGTGTTGTTATTCAATACTAGCAGCGCCCCGCGGTTTTACCCGCGTTGTGCCCGTTACCGTAGGAAATCCGGGATAAAATGTAGCCTATAGCCTTCCTCGATAAATAGACTATCTAACAGTGAAAGAATTATTCAAATCGGTTCAGTAGTTTCTGAGATTAGCGCGTTTAAACAAACAAACAAACAAACAAACAAAACAAACTCTTCAGCTTTATAATATTAGTATAGATTTATATGTGATTTAAAAAGTTGGATGTGACCTATCACTGTTACTGCAGTTAATTTATCATGATTGTTAATCAACGCGCAACTCGGCCCCTACTTGGATGGATGGGCTACACTGTAATTTTATCTGAGCGCTACCGTGCTTCGGGGGCACGTTAAATTGTCGGTCCAGTTTGTTTTAATCGTCAGACCATGTTGGAGGCGGTCTAAACATTTTGACAACAGGGTTGGCCTGTGGGAATTTCGGGATAATAAATCTTTACTCCAAAAAAGGATTATTATAAAAATTGTTTTTTTAATTAACAGAGATTATGGCGTTCAGAAAAATAATGTTACTATTCAGCTTATACTAATTACATTCTAGTTTTATATTCATTAAATATTTCATAAAATTAAATGGCCGTCTTGTAACAGGGGCTAAATGGATCTTAAAACAGTAACCACAACTTTAAACCGCAACAATACTGTAATAAACCTACTTAGAATAACAAGCTGCACATATCAAGCGCCATTGTATGTTAATACAACAAATTACATATCAACTGTCGCCTCCCATTCAATGTACTGCCTTTTATTTAATTCCTTCTTACTGTCAGTAAGCAATCACTTGGTAAAATAATAGTGATCCGCCCTCGCTTTATCCTGTAAATGAATTAGGTTCGTAGGCGGAAAGTCGTGATGAATATATTTTACTTGAAAATCGATTCTCATAGGAAAAAGTTTTTGATACATATAGTTTCAAACAAAGCCTACAATCTTCACCTTAAGCTAAGTTTACACTGGACATTCGTCTGCGCTCGCACTGTGCACATTCGGATCGTGTCAACTTCGCTTATGATATACTCGTAGATAGGAAGCGAGAGCTTTCAGTAGAAACAGGATATTCCTGTAATTTATTATATTATACCCAGTAGAAGACGCTAGAGTGAACATTTTGTACATCGCGCTTACGTTATTTTCAAGGTTTAAACGGGGTGCGTTCAGACATTTTGGAAGGTAGGAAAATCCTAGATAGATAGATTAAATGTTTTGTGAAAGCATATATTAACAGCCTCCGTGGTCTTGTGGTTTGAGCGCTCGGCTCACGATCCGGAGGTTCCGGGTTCGATTCCCGGTGGGGATATCTTACAAAAATCACTTTGTGAGACTGTCCTCAGTTTGGTTAGGGCATTGCAGGCTGAATCACCTGATTGCCCGGAAAGTAAGATGATTCCGTGCTTCGGAGGGCACGTAAAAGCCGTCGGTCCCGGTTACTCTCTACGGATAGTAGTCGTTACATGAGCCATGTCAAAGGCCTTTGGCGGCTCAATAACTCTGACACCAGGATTGGTCAGGTTGACCATCCACTCGATGAAGAATAGATGGATAAATATTGTTTGGGATGTAATTTTAAAATTATGAAACTGATCATTAATGGATTTAATAATAAAAATACTTAACAATACCTTTCACTTCAAACCAACTAACACGATACTTATGTCATACTTAAAACCAAATTATTCCACACTTAAGTAGATGTTAAAGTGGCTCTTAGGTAAGATATTTCTTAAACTCTGTTCGCTTAAGGAAAGATTTATTTCTTTAATAAAGAATGTATATATTATGAAGTCCAAACGCGAGCAATACAAACAGTCTGAATATAAAAATTAAATTAATGTAAGTTTGTGTTTAAAAAAAGAAATAAACGATTTTTTAGGCATTCTAGTTAGAGGAATGATAGGTATGAATGAGCCCACCACATAAAAGATGTATAGAAAACCTTATTGTCTAAAGAAATTGTAACAACTGACAACTATTGTAAAACTTTTTTTAATTAAATATGCATACGGTTATAGATCTCAACTAAGCTTAACTAAGTGATACTAAACAAAGTGATACTATTACTTAACATATGCAAAAGTGATACCATTACAGATACATTATACAAATTACCCCCAGACGTCATTACGTACAACTACGTCTGCGTATTGTTGACTCCGGGTGGGAATCGAACCCGGTATCCCCGACTCAGTAAATGCATATATTGTTTTCGCTTAAAATTCATATTTTTGCTCTAAGTTTTATTATTATAAGATATGTATGTAGCACCTATAGAAAGTGCATCTAACTCATTAATTTAGTCGTAAGTTTTTATTGTAAGTTTGATGTATTTTTCACTGGCTGTCCTTAAATAAATAAATAACACAAGCACATGACACTGTACCAACAGTATGACTGACAGTTTGTTGACATCGAAAAAGTTAATCTAAAAGTGTTGTAACTATAGTGGGCTCAGTAGTGGTACTTACTCGATTGAAGTCGTTATAATAAATAAATAAATAAATAAATAAATATACCTGGACAAATTCACACACGGTTAATTAGACCCAAAGTAAGCTCTAAGCTTGTGTTATGGAATCTAATTAACTGATACTACTACTTATACATACACAAATACTTTATAAGAATATATAATTGACACCCAGACGTTCGTCGCCAACAACTATGTCTTCACATATTGTTGACTCCGGGCGGGAATCGAACCCGCAACCCCCGACACAGTAAGCGCTCTCACTGCCACTGTGCCAACGGGCTTGTCAAAATTAAAAATAATATAACACATTAACAACTATAATTAGTTCATTAAATGTCACAGTTTAGTCACCATGTACACCGACCAATTTCAGCTGAACATAACATATGCTTACACAATTTTAATCAAACCTTTAATACAGCAATATATCTAATATGATTTATTGTTTATATTATTGGTATCAGTTGGACTTTGTAAAGGCCACTTGTACTGCCAAAGGGGCTAAAATTACTAATAATAAAATCAAATTATTAAATTAACTACTCTCATTTAAATGTGGAGCCATAAAAAGATTATACCATGTAATTGCCGCTTGATTTTTTCATAATTATAAGAACTAGATTTAAATTAAATTAATATTACAACGAATTGCATAATTAATTGAGTTATTGGTTTGTTAACATTTTAATTAAGTGCATACGTTGAAATTGTATTCGATTAAATCTCTATGTAAGATTACAAATGACGTTAATTATAATGTTTACAAACTGCTAATAATCAAATAAATAGAGCGAAATTCGTTAGTTAAACTTATAAGGTATGTAAAAGCCAGCCCCAGTTAGTGGCAATCGTTTCACATTTCAGCATTTGGTTGTCTAGGCAACAGAACACCGACATATCGACAAATAGCTACATATTTACACCTATCAATCAATACATTAATGAACAGAAACCTTATAATATACTTATGCAATAGATACATATTTGGCATCCATCCATACATTCATGCACTACAATGTTATTGGGACATTGAATCTCAATATACAACGATTACTCTTTTAAATGCAAGAGCCTAAAGAAGTCAGTGGTGTATTGTACCTGGTTCCTATACGAAGTAATGTTCAAATAGTACAATCGACGGACTACAATTTTTTTTATAAAAAAAGAACATTGATCAATAGCGTTACATTATTTTTTCATTTTATTCCTATTTCAAAAAACTCTCTACTCTGTGTTACTCGCCTGCAATATTGAGCATGGCCTTACAAACAATGTAGAGCTAGCTCATTTGGTTAGGAATGTCTTAAGGCGTTTCTTTGTCAGCCGATCATTATTCAATCACAGGTATCAGACAAAGTGAAGTTGCTGATTTGATTGTACTATTATTAATATTATATTGCTACTGTTATCCCTTTACTGCTACATTCACTATGTTGTGAAATAAAACGGAGTTTACATAAACAGAACGGTTTACATAAACGGTCTATGAGTTGGACGATAGTCATTCAAAGTAGACAAATAAAACTGAATAACTGAATGTAAACTAATGAATCGAAAAATGAATCAAACGAGCCTTTAGAATCTAACTTGAATATCCCAATAACACAACTGTATGGGTTATGTTATTATAAACACGTATTAAAAACAGTTTATCTATGAAATGGTTAGTCACTTTCTGACACACGCAATTTTCAGAAGAGCAAAAGAGACAAAGCACAGTATAACAGTGCCTTAGTTACACCGTGTTTATTAATATGGCCATATATGTTTAAATACGTATTTAGAAATTAAGAAGTTCATTATTTCATAGAGACCTTAGACTTAGATAGCAGTAGGATATTAATTTTTACTTCAGCATTGGAACTATGCACTATTTCCCTTAATTTTCTTCGGATTTATAACGCACCTACCCATGTGTATTCACCTTAAATTGCATGTCAAAATTCACCAACACCTGACTCACATTTTATGCAACCAATTTTATTACTGGGCTCTACAATTATCTTGTGAAGTAAAATTTGATATGAACAGGAAAATTATGATTCTATACTTACCTTCTGGGCTTATTATTTATCTTTATGAAGGATCTTTAGTAAATCACATGTCAGTTTCGAGGCAAAGCTTTCTAGATTTATCTAAAATTGTATAGTATTTCAGTGTTATATTGTTTTGGTACTGCCTTAGTAATATATGTTTCAGTATTTCAGAGGGCACGTTAAATTGTCGGTCCCGGTTGTTTCAATCGTTATGGTCTGACGATGGAGGCCTTAAGACGGTCTAAAAACTCCGACACCAGGGTTGACCGCTAAATGTACTTGAACTTACTCACTATCTGTTTATATACATTTAACGTTTGAATGCTTTATTTTTTTTGGTAATTTTCCTTGTTAGGCTTTTATTTAAATTTCAATTGTTGCAAAGGTCGACTACAGTTTGCTTAGCGTCTACTAGACTAGACCTAGATTATAGACTATCTGGACTGTCGGCGTCTGCGATATTCCTTAGAGTAAGTTTACTATAGATTCAATGGGATGATAGCTGCTTATCAAGTTCGATTTTAGACAAGTTCCACCCATATACTGTTTTTATTACATCAACATCATTCCGTGCTTCGGAGGGCACGTTAAGCCGTCGGTCCCGGTAACTTTCTACGGATAGTAGTCGTTACTTGAGCCATGTCAGAGGCCTTTGGCGGCTCAATAACTCTGACACCAGGATTGGTCAGGTTGACCATCCACTCGATAAGAAGAAGATTACATCATGTTCGAACACAACGGTACAAAAGCTACAGGGGCTTGCAACTTGTAATCTCAAAATGAACGTCAGTTATAGACCACCCAGATTTCAGTGTTAAATTTTGTTGAAATGAAACCTATTACCAAACTATCAAATTGCTTCAAAATACTTTAAGTAATATGAATACCAAATTCAAATAAAATATAATAAATAAAACTAGCGTATTCATAAATAATACCGTAATTGTATACATAATAATACAAAAAATATAAAAGTTGAAGAGTTTGTTCTTATAGTTAGTTTGGATCTATCTGGCAGTGGTATATCAAAGCTACAATCAAGAGCAACATTATTTTTAAAAATAAAGTTACTTTTTGTACTTATATTCTCACAGAAACGGCTACATCGCAAGAAAATCCGTAGACAACTGCTAGAATAGCAAAATGATAAACTGAAATATAAACAAAAGATAACATCTGGCTGCATACAATATTTTGGACACAAAACCGATTTTTGCTGATAAGCAAATTGTGTGAAATGTCGGACAGATTCTTGTCTCTGGATTGTTCAATTATGTTTTTAGAAACTTTTTGATTATTAATTACGAAGTAACACGTAACATAAAAGTTTAGAGATGATCTGATTGTCGGCTATTTCTTTATTTTAAGCAATTTTACACAATATGGAAGTCGTCTTTTTAAAATTTCAATTTTGTAATTTTCTTTTAAATTTGGGTGGTCTAAAATGATAACGACTAAACTAATTAACAAGTAGTGAGTCGGCGAGATCAGTAGAACGGTGCGACACATGTTCATATGTTGTCTGCTTTACAAATAAAACAGTTTTCCTAGGACTCTATCCTAGGGATAGTTATACTCCTATTGTCAGATCAAACGTAAACATTCACTCTCCATGAGAAGGCTTGCCCCAGGACTGCCCTGGAGACAGAGTGCCGGCCACCAAAAAAAAAATCAGATCAAAATAAATAGCAACTTGTCAACAAGGCGAAATCTTTACAATTGCCCGCTTGAAAAGTCGCTCAATGTAATACATCTAACGCCTGTTGTCAGAGACGTCAAGTACTACCTTAGTAGAGATTTAACGAGTGATTTTGACAGGTAACGAATGTAAAAATACGTCAGTTAGTTAAATGTCTATTTTTGGACGTCTATGAGCGCGGCCGTAAGTACATCGGCAAGTTACGAAAACACATAGGTACAAAAGTACGATATTTTAACTTTACTCAATTCCATACCGATTTTGAATTACACTTCCATTTACAAACTCTCATGATTCGCATTCCGTAGTAAACAGCGCATCTTTCGTAAAGCAGATGCGCTCAGATTGGCGTGTAATTTCGCCATTCCGATTAGAACCTACACCAGATTTAATGAGATCCATCCCAAGCATCTACACGAGTGAAGCAATTTGTAAGAATCGTGATCCGCCAGTGACTTTGTATTTGACGTACATCTGTACCTTCTGTGTGAACTTAATTGGACTTGGCATGTTTTCGTATTTATTGAATCGATATTATATCGAAATGATATGTCGTGTGGAAGAAACCCAAATACGGATATATACTTACAAATAATTTTTTTTTTAAATTTTAGCCTGCAATATCCTACTGCTGGGCAAAGGCCTCTCAGCTCACCGAAAATCAGTGCGGTGAGGAGAATTTGAAATCATCTAAAATAACATTTAACTTTTATCCATAACGAAGTAACAGGGGGTCGAAAATGACCTAACTTGCTTCGAGAAAAGGATGAAACGGCCGTGCAGCTTTTTTGGTCCTTGTTTTTTGCTCTACTTGGCGGGGGCAATGACGTGTCCTCAGATTTGAAGTAACAATTAAACAAATACGAACTTGCAAACTAAACTTACACAGTATTTGCATTCGTAAATTAAGACCGCATCGTGTTAGTTTAGTGGAGCTGTGTGAAGCTCACGCATTAAGAAAAGATTTAGACAATATCAATGCGTTGTTTGACAACTCTAATGCACTGTGATTGTTAATCGGGCTCCGCACCGCTTCGCTCTGCATCAATGGAAACGCCACAGGGTAATAAAAAGATCTTCTTCTTCTTCATCGAGTGGATGGTTAACGTGAGCCGGGCGTTTAAACCGCAAGACCACGGAGGCTGTTAATAAAAAGATGGTAACACCACAGGTTATTTTTACTATAGAGGAGTCAACCACCTACTTTCCAAACCCCACCAATTTCCTAACACCGCAAATGTTTTTTGCAATAACTCTAACAACGTGTTACATCTTCTATTCTATTAAATATTGAAATCTATAAACGTAACTATTCATCTTAAAATTACAGTGTTTATTAAATCAAAATTATAGTTTAAACTTAACACTGTGTTGCAACAGACATACAGATGAGAGGAGAATTCATTGATGCAATTTTATATGGAATCGTGAGTAAAATAGTGCTTTCAATTGCAAGACGTGCTCGGAGCGAGTCTAATTGATTGTCAAATACTGTTCAGATGAGGGGTTTGTAGCTGTGATGGATACAATACCTTGGTGTGATTTTAACACATATTTTGGTTCAAATTTATTCATGTACCTATCAAAAGTAACATAGATTTCATATTGAATTGAAACTACGTTTACGGATACTTCGTTTTAATTTTATATTTTTACTAGCAGCGCCCCGCGGTTTTACCCGTGTTGTACCCGTTCCCGTGGGAATTTCGGGAATTTTTATACATATAAACCTTCCTCTTGAATCACTCTACCTATTACAAAAAACCGCATCAAAATCCGTTGCGTAATTTTAAAGATTTAAGCATACAGACAAAAGTAGCGACTTTGTTTTATACTATGTAGTGATATGACGTTTCGGCCCCTTTACAGGAATCGGAATGTCAAATAGAAGCGAAGTGTATCAGCAAATGGAGTTTCAATTCAAAATGAGTAGTGATCGTTTAAACATAAGAAACCAGTAATAAATTCCGTAATAAAAAACCTAAAGTACGAGCTCTGTACATTATACATTTAATAAACAGCCTCCGTGGTCTTGTGGTTTGAACGCCCGGCTCACGATCCGGAGGTTCCGGGTTCGATCCCCGGTGGGGACAACAATATCTCACAAAAATCTCTTTGTGAGACTGTCCTCAGTTTGGCTAGGGCATTGCAGGCTGAATCACCTGATTGCCCGAAAAGTAAGATGATTCCGTGCTTCGGAGGGCACGTTAAGCCGTCGGTCCCGGTTACTTTCTACGGATGGTAGTCGTTACATGAGCCATGTCAGAGGCCTTAGGCGGCTCGATAACTCTGACACCAGGATTGGTCAGGTTGACCATTCACTCGATGAAGAAGAAGAAGATACATTTAATTTGCCTGAAGATAAAAAATACCATATTCGGGACACAGATTTACAAGACAATTAATATTGATTTTCATTATGTATTTGTGCATATTGAATACGTTAATCAGTGAATAAGTTGTTTAGAATTTAAAAGTATAACAACCAACAACATTTCCATAGGTATTTAGTTACTTATCGATAAAATTAGTCAAGACTTCATTTGAAAATGTGACCACACCTTAAAAATGTAAATGTATCAGAATGTAATCCGTAACCAGTCGTAATGTCACGGTCCGGGAAAACTACTAACCTTATGATGTTACATAGAACAAGGAAAAAAAACAGATGGAAACATGTTCCATCATTTTCGAATGACAAAGATTAAGGGCCTTATTCATAAACGCTTATTAACAGCCCTTTAGCTATCAAATGGTTTGTCCCTTTCCAACATACGCTATTTGCCAAAGAGCGAAAGAGACATAACACTTTAAAACAGTGTTGAAGTTAAGTATTGTTTATGGATAAGGCGGTATGTGCATAAAGTTTACAAGAAGAGATTAGTGCGTTCAAATGAATCATACATTACTTCACACAATCGCATAAATACTTCTTAAGCAATTTCAAAACATTTATTTTTTCACCGCAGTATCAAAACTGTCTTTGTAAAAGTAGCTGATATATATTTTATCTGAAAATTCAGTAACATTAATTGTAATCGTACACACAAAAAATCAAAACTTTTATTTAAATGTCTGATCTGATTATTGGATCGGGATCGCAAAATTAGCGTTCTTCGGTCATTAGATAAATTTGATAACAAAACAAAACTACACAATGCGCCAAGACTTGCAAGGGACGGGGCATTAATCGATTCAATAAGCAGTCGAGTTGAGTAAATACGGTGACAATAAGTGTCCATACTATGAAATACAGTTAATCCTTCTATAACATTTGTTTGGTTCTACTTTTTGATTGAAAACATAGATCACTTGTTTCATAATGTCCTCAAAGTTATCTCAAATGATTTACAAGTCGATTACCATCGTGTAACTTAACATACAACAATTATATAACGAGGATTGTATTTTCGCTTACTTCGAATTGTGAAAATTTGGGAATCTATCATGACCACGTGAAATTTCTTACTTCCTGAGATGATAATAGAGAAACAAACAGAACATAACAAGCGATTGTCATACTAAATAGAATGAGGATTGATTATCACTTGTCTGTGATCATCCAGATGCTCTGGGGAAAAGAAATCTAAGTACTCAGACTCGGAGATATCCATTAAATTGACACTTAAATAATTAACGTTTATTAAAAAATGCAATTTTTTCATTTAATCCTACTAATATTATAAATGCAAAAGTTTGTGAGGATGTTTGTTACTCTTTGACGAAAAAACTTCTGGACGGATCTCGATGAAACTTTACAGTAATATAGGTTACACCTTAGATTATAGAAAGTACTAGATGTAGCATTCAAATGTATTTACAAGCTACACGCTGTGTCCAAAAACAGAACAAAGTCCCTCGCGTAGTGTTGTTAGCTCTCGCATTATTTGCCCATTTTTGGGGTAAATTTTGGGAGTTTCGGAGGTAATATGATAATAGAATAAAAATTGTCCTTTTCTATATAACTATGTACCTACCTGATTATCTCAAGAAATAGATAGGTATATTAAATAAAACACGGTGTTAAGGTGGATGTTTGCACACTTTTATCGGGTGATGGAAAAATTATATATTTTTATTTTATTTTATTTTATTTTAAAGTATTCGGAAAACTTACAGCTAGGTACAAGAGTTACATAAAAAAAGAATAATAACTTAGGGCCAATTACAATTTTTCACTATCTAAGATGGCTAATATAGAAACATAATTTTATACCCGCTCCCCCTCTCCCCTTCTCCCTCACACGCACACCAAAAATTTGTTTAGAAATCCTATAGACTAACATACTTACTATTTAATAGGATTGTTAGGTTAGGTACATAGGAGCCGCACTTACGCTTTATACTTTCTTTTTTCAAGTTGGTTAATTTTTATTATATTACTTATTAATATTCTACAACGAATTAAAGCCCTCAAAAGGTAATAAAAAGAAGGGTAAATCAAAACTCTTATATTGGCAACACTAGCATAGATTGACGCATCACTCTCTATGACAATTGAAATCTGAGAAAATAATTAAATATTTAAATAAGACGATACCTAAATGCGATACTTACACGTGAAATGTGATCCTATCCTGTTTCTTTTTCAGACCCACTGCATTTTTACAGGTAGGAATGACACAAGACGGCATAGTTTCGTGAAATTGGTCACGGGTAAAACACGTTAGCGCGTTCCGACGGTCACAAAGTGACTGATCGGTTGCGCATCAAACTACTCTATTTAAGGCTAGTTTGAGTAGCTACAGTATTATGCGCGCTCACGGGTTCTGGTTCTTCTGTATTCTGAGGGTTACACATACATCAGAACACATGAGTTACATTTTATCCCGAAATTCCCGCGGGAACGGGTACAATGCTGGTGAAGCCGCAGGGCGCGACTAGTCTATAATAATTGACAAGTTTAATAAACGACTATTCTTGACATTCAAAGTTTGCACATATTTTTTATAGCACTTTTAAATTAAGAGTGCAAACATTCAATTTTATAGCATTAAAATAAAATTAGATTTATTGGTGCAAATATAATAATTGAAGGTGAAATCTATTAAGCGGCTCCATTTTTAATAAGAAGTGTGTCTGCAATTATATCTCCAAATACGATTCGAATGCATTGAATTTAGCTTACGCGTTGAACAAAAAAGCGGCCAAGTGCGAGTCGGACTCGCCCATGAAGGGTTCCGTAGCAGCGAGTAACATAATAAAGAAGTTCTTGAAATAAATGTTTTTTTATTTACATTTGAGTTATTGAATGAATAATCAGTATTTTTTTGCGGTTTACGATTTATGTCGTAAAAAAAAAACTACTAACTAGACCTCGTTCAAACCAATTTTCGGTGTTAGATTACATTGTTATGTACATCATATATTTTTTTTTGTTTTATCATTCTCTTATTTTAGAAGTTACAGGGGGGGGGACACACATTTTACCACTTTGGAAGAGTCTCTCGCGCAAACTATTCAGTTTAGAAAAAAATGATATTAGAAACCTCAATACCATTTTTGAAGACCTATCCATAGATACCCCACACGTATGGGTTTGATGAAAAAAAAATATTTTTTTCATTTCTAAGTATGGGAGACCCCCCAAAAATTTTATTTTTTTTCTATTTTAGTGTGAAAATATTAATGCGGTTCACAGAATACATCTACACACTAAGTTTCAACAACATAGCTCTTATAGTTTCGGAGAAAAAAGGCTGTGACATACGGACAGACAGACAGACAGACGGACGGACAGACAGACAGACAGACATGACGAATCTATAAGGGTTCCGTTTTTGCCATTTGGCTACGGAACCCTAAAAAGCAATCATTTATTTCACTAAAGTTCAATATGCATTTCCGTAGCCAACAAAAAGCTTTAGGAAACAAAATTAATAATGTGTTCATTATTTTGCCATGATTATTAGAAGCGAAATAATTAGCTTAATTCATTAATTCCTTAGGGCCGAAACTGCTTTAAGCGTGCGCCCGTCGCGTTTCATACCAAAATTAACCGTCGCGGGCGCACGCGGCGGGCGCACGCGGCGGGTGCACGCGGCGGGCGCAGGCGACGGGCGCACGCTGAACGCAGTTTCGGCCCTTATAGGTTAGCGATAATCATATCATTCATTAATTAATTCCATATAGGTTAGTGGCCAGCCCTATTGATTAAATTTTTACCGCCTAAAAGCCTCCAACATAATTATCTAACAATTGACAGTCTATCCAAACATATTAACTACCTACTTCATATAATCGTTCCTCAAAAATCTACCGCCCAATTTGTCAGACACAAAAACTCGTCAAGTCTATTTTCGTCAGAATTTCTGTTATTTCACCATAACGAGAAGAACAACATTGTTTTAGTTTCCATTTCGGGAGTCCTAATTCTCACAGACTTGCGGCGATGTTTGTTATTTAATCTAATTAAAGAGGATTGTTATTTTAACTAATTATTATGAGAGTCCACTTAAGTTACAGCAGTCTTTGGGCAGTCTTGTTCGAATGCGACTACGAGCTCCTTCAAATATCATAATGTAGCAGTCTTACACAGGTCTCTTAAATCTCTTTCTTTTTCTCTCTCTTTCTCTCACTCCATCTCTTATCTCTCACAACCTCTCTCTGTCTTAATCACTTAACGAATTCAAAAGGATTCTAATTCCATTTTAAACGCTAACACCCTTCAAATAAATTATAAAATATTTGTTTTGTTGGATCATAACTCTCGACCATAATACCAATTACAAAATCAATATCAATATTTCCTTTACTATAAATAATACAAGTTTTAAGATTCAGGATATATCTTTCAATAATCCTTTATAAGGTATAATTTATTGGCGTGTTTGTTTGATGGGCTGCGGATAAGGTAGTTAATAACACTCTTCGAAGCACATCTCGACTCAGGGTCTCTGCAGACACGACGCTCGATTGTTGATCCAATTCATGACCTATCAGATGTATTCTATAGAAACTTATTTTAACTTGCTAAGCCATGCGGCTATACCCGCTACAACATATTAACATTCTTGGCAACTATTTCGCTATTAATTGAAACGTACGTTAATGTCATTATTATTTATTTAATAATAATGAGTGCGGGGAGAGACGCTGTCGCGAGCGCTTCACCCACCTCCTGATGAAGGTCACCGTATGTGACCGAAACGTGTCGAGGAACTCTCGACAGTAGTCTCCGTCGTACGTAAGTTCCCGTTTAAATAAATAATAACTATTTCGCTTTTTGGACTCTTAAGAAAAGCAATCACAAAGAATTGTGGTAAACTGCAGATCATTTAGTATGCACATTTGCACAATTCGACTTGGTTCCTGATTTAAGAAATGAAAGCGAACTTAATCAGGTCGGACGGTGCACCGATTTTTCTAAAATTTCTCCGTTTATTTAGTTCAAAGTACATTTTAAATGTCACTTTGACGCTAAGTTACTTCGATGGAAAGAAGGTGTCGTTACGCTCATAGTACAGTGACGCTAACACACGCGTTACAACTGCGATATACCACAAGAGGTGTTCTAGTCCACGATATAGAGAAGTCACTCTTCCGTGTTCCAGTCCCTAGTGAGTTACAATGCGTTCTCCATCTTTATTATCAGATTGTTTTAACTCACTTGCTAAAAACAACATAAAAACACTGACACAAAGATGCACAGACCGATGTTTTATCTGAGTACTTATTCATATAAGTACTCAGATAAAACATCGGTATCTATCTTATATCATCGAGTATTCATATACTCGGTCATGGTGTACAAGAACTGGTATTCTGATTAAACTTGGAACTCGCAAATGGGTATCATCCTTTAATGGAGATGTTTAGACATTCTTACCTTTTTTACCTTTTTTATAACTTTTTCTAGGCTATTCTGGTGTTGTATAGGTGTGGCTGTTGAAACTTTATACCTATTAACTTATAGATTTGATGAAAATAAATACTTATGGGGGTATGGATACTATTCAATTGTGAAAGATTTTCTCCCTTTCTTTCTGATTCCATTTTCGGTGCGGATGTATGTATGTCTGGAAAAATAGTAGGATCATATATCCTTTTAATTATAAATCTTAAATTTGACACGCAGGCAGATTTAAATCTAAACACACACATAGGCTACTTTTTATCTGAAATCTCCAAAGGGAATGGATATATTGAGGTTGAAACGGCGGATGCTGCTAGAAAACAAAAGAAAAGGTCAGCTTGTTATATCGGTACTTTTGGTAATTCTATCTGAGCGCTACCGCGCTTCGAAGGACACGTACAATTGTCGGTCCCAGATGTTTCAATCGATGGATCATATCGGGAGGCTTTTGAGCGGTCCAAAATGTCCAACACCAGGGTTGGCCACTAATCTACACAAACTTCCTTTTACTGTGCTATGAGTACAAAACAAGGATCTCATTGTAAAATTTGCAAATCTATGGCCCCGTGAATATTTTTGTAAAAGGCAAAGTAAGTAAGTAAGTTACTCAAGCGTCAACGTGGATATTGATGGTAATCATGTCACGTTCGAACTCCTCATGAATTATAAACAGTTCGATTACAAACTTTAATGTAACTTCGATTACTCTTTGTTCTAGTTAACTTGAGTTATGTAACTTAATTGTTTGTTTACTTTAAGTGTAAGTACATATATGTGGGATCCAATTTAATCGGTCTAAATTCTGAAGACAGAAACGAATGGGTATCTCGCAATCGATAAAATATATCTAAGGATAGACCATGTCGGCCTTTGGGCGGTCTAAAAGCTCCGACACCAGAGTTGGCCACTAACCTACTAGAAAGGAATGAATGAATCTCTAAGGATGATAGATTTACGTTGCAATATAATCCTACTAATTGGTAAGATGAGAAGAGGTAGTAATATGAGGTAAGAAGCTGCCATAACTAAAACATCGCGGCCGTTGCGGGCCAGCGTGACGCCTTTTATACAAATACAAGGAAAACAACGTAACGCTACCCGCAACCGGTCCGCATAGCAACTATGTGTGTCCTTATTTGAACGAAATTCCTTATCGCGCGTTGCGAAAGAGGGCTAGACGGAAAAAATGTAACGACACTTTTTGCGTTAGAGAGAGACAGACAGAGAAACATGCGCACGCACGTGCGCATCGCACGTGCACATGTTTCTCTGTCTGTCACGCCTTTCACGCCACGTCAAATGTTTCGGCGTGCGCATGTTTCTCTATCTGTCTCTCTCTCTCTCTTATAGAAAGCAAACCAGATATTTTCGTTTCGTCTTTCTATTTCGCATTGAACAGTGTGGTGTCGCGATGATTATTTTTGTTGATAATAAATAACTTCGTTCCATCCAGGTGTCCCTTGACACCTCTCAAGTTTTTCTATTTCTATATTGTCCACATCTCAATTAAACAAACATATGAATATAATTATCAAGACATACATTACAATAATTAACTTATCCTTGCCATTTTGATGATAAATAGCATTTTTAACAAGTGTATTAAATGTCAGTAACACTATTTAGAGTGTTTGCAACAATTTCATAAGTACTAGACGAAACGTGTTAGGAAATATAGAAGTAGTGCCAAAAATCTTTGTTGAGACAAGGGAACTAAATAAATAGTTTAGTAAGCATAAGTGTTAGTTTATAATGTCCCTTTACAGGACAAAAGAGTCTACGCTCAGTGAAGATAGAATTAATGTTACAGTTGCATCAGTTTCAGCGAAAAGGAGTACACACACATATAGATTCAATCAATTATTATAGACTTCTCCGAAATAACTGATTGAATCAGTATGTGTGTAGCTCACCCTAGTGTCGAAGTTAGACCGCTTAATATCCTCTGACAAAGCCTATGGATTGAAAACACTGAGTCCGACAATTTAACATGCCCTCCGAAACACGATAGCTCTCCAATAGATATAATAGATATATTACTGCACCAGTAGTGCTTTAAGTTGATTTAAGCTGCTTCTTCTTCTTCTTCTTCGAGTGGATGGTCAACCTGACCAACCCTGGTGTCACAGTTATTGAGCCGCCAAAGGCCTCTGACATGGCTCATGTAACGACTACTATCCGTAGAAAGTAACCGGGACTTATTGTGATGGGATCTCAAAATCCCATACTATTTCAACATCCTGATTGATCCACATCCCATAGATTATGCAAATTAGTTCGGACATATCGTAACTCTATTATTGTCATCGGAAGTTTGGGCTATCAAAAGTCAAGGGCGCTCACACCAATGTTAACTTGTGTTATTTAAATACCAATAATGTTTGACTCCAACTGTCAGTTACTTTCGAAACTGTGCTATTATTTTTTGCTTTATTTTATAGACGTATATGGATTGCAGTTTTGCATATATGTATAAACAATTTATTTATATTTACACTTAATTATTGAATGTCTATGGAATATTATATTTGTTAAATTTATTATTTCTTCGATGACCGTAGACCGGGGGATTTTACCATAATTGAGACATTACACGAAAAGAGCCGAAACTGCGTTAAACGGGGCCCGCGCGGTTTCATACAAAAGTGAACCATTGCGTGCGCCCGCTTAACGCTTCGGCCCTAATACTACTGGTTAGTACTGCTTTTTTCATATCAATATCATTTCTCTTATAGAATAGTCGCCAGTACTGACGAAGTAGACCGCCCTAAGGCCCTAAGGCCGTCATTCTAAAGCAGGGAAAACCAAGTTTCATTTATTTCAAAAATTGTATTTAATTTATCTTAAATCTAGAAAGTCGTAAAAAAGCGTAAAATGAAGATAAAACACTGCACAAAGAGACATTGTTTTAAAACTATTTTATAACATGAAGTCATTACGTCTTAAAACTCAGATGAGTTACAAAGATACTTTACAGTTAGTGGCTAAATTATAGACAGATTAGCACCAGCCGCCAGTTTTATCTATAGATCTGTTAAGTAATATACGAGTAATCTATCTAACATCTAGCCCTCATAAAAGCATATTTTACAAGTAGCATATTTGAGATATACATTATATTCTGGATAAGACCATTTTATTACGTACTCATTTTAATAATGATCCATGAGAGCTAAGGGTTAACTGCGAATTCAGGATTTTTACTAAACGGTTTTTTTACCGTAAAGTATTTATACAAACAGTAAATAAACCACTTATTTTTTATTCCCAATTAAGACTCAGCATTTTTGACAGTTCTTAAACATATCCCTACATCAATGCAATGTCAATGCACCAATTATTACATCCTCAACTGTAACAGTTTTCAGACACGTCTGATAGATTGCAATCGGTAGTAATTGGTCCATAAGCTCAGTGCAAGGGATATAAATCACAATCTCAACTGTATGCCTCAAATTGTTCAGGAAGTGAATTAGGAAGCCAACGTACATATAATGACAGGGTCTGTGTAGGAAGTAACAGAAATACTTGGTCTGTTTTCGATTACGGTATCTTTTCAGAAGATATAAAGTTAGATAATATTTATGTTGTGATAGATACGAAGAAAGATAACATTACATTCTTTATTGTGGTCCATATTATTTATAACAATACCGATAAGTATCTTTTATGATAGATCTTTTATATAGATGATTCTTTAACCCTTAAATAAAGACTTTTATTAACAAAAGTGTATCGAAAATAAAAGTTTCTTAATTTTAGCCATTTCATAAATCAAAATAACATGATAAGAAAGAGTTATCTTAAAGTTATAAAACACTACTGCAAAGATATAGGAAATCTTTTAAGCAAGTGCTTAAATGGCTGACTCACTAATCCACTTATCTTTTAAGCGCCTAATTGTTATGGTTCCGTACCCAGAGTGTTAAAACGGGACCCTATTACTGAGACTTCGCTGTCCGTCCGTCTGTCACCAGGCTCGGTCCGTCTGTCACCAGGCGTCTATCTCAAAAACGGTGATAGCTAGAGAGTTGAAATTCTCACAGATGATGTATTTCTATTGCCGCTATAGCAACAAATACAAAAAAATAAAATAAAACAGATATTCAAGGAGGGGTTCCCATGCAACAAACGTGTTTTTTTGTCGTTTTTTTAAGTACGGAACCCTCCGTGCGCGAGTCCGACTCGCACTTGACCGGTTTTTAGATTACAAGTTTAATTAACTGACCGATCGATGTTATCTATCAGTATTTGCAGAATGGAGCGACAAATTACTGAGAGGTGTCGAGTAAAGGTCTCGTTCACATACTTTTTAATACCATTTACGCCTTGGGCTGTTACTAAGTGATTGAATCATCATTGAGTAACTTGTTTTAGATTGAACACTCAGTATTTTTAATGTAGGTGTAAAACATCATCACATAGTATAAAACAAAGTTTTGTCTGTTTGTCTGTATGCTTAAATCTTTAAAATTACGCAACAGATTTTGATGCGGTTTTTTGTACTAAGTAGAGTGATTCAAGAGGAAGGTTTTTATGTAAAAAAATTCCCGAAATTCCCACGGGAACGGGCACAACGCGGGTAAAACCGCGGGGCGCTGCTAGTATACTTACAAATACTAATATTAGACCAAAATGGTTTGGGCACTAACCCACATAAAGTTGGCTTTAATTAAAACATAGAACAGGTTAGTACAGGACAGCCCTAGTATCGAAGTCTATAGATTGCCTTGAGACCTCCCACTGCCTGGGCCACCCATCCAAGTATTGGCTTAGCTACACGTAACTTAGCAATCTTAATGAGTTAGCATCGCTTGACTAACTACGCCAGAACAGCTTTAAAAAGAAACGAATTAATTTCGAGTAAGTTTATAGTGACCAACCAACCCCAGTGTCGGCCTTAGGGCCTTGGGGCGGTCTGCAACCTTCGACAGTAATATTAATCACTACATAGTATAAAATAAAGTCGTCTCTGTTTCGTGTCTGTTTGTCTGTTTGTCTGTATGCTTAAATCTTTAAAATTACGCAACGGATTTTGATGCGGTTTTTTGTAATAGGTAGAGTGATTCAAGAGGAAGGTTTTTATGTAAAAAAATCCCGAAATTCCCACGGGAACGGGCACAACGCGGGTAAAACCGCGGGGCGCTGCTAGTTTATCATAAAAAGTATAGGCATTAGGAGGGCTAAATAACAAATTGGTTTTTAGGCCTAATGCCTCCGCGCACTAAGTTACGTTGTGTTTTCTTAGAAATGACTTTATTAATGCTCTAAGCCAGGAACTGCATTAAACCTTCAAATTCCAGACGAATTCCGGCATTGAGACATTCTACAAAAATATTGAAGATGATACGGACTGGCATTTCCAATATGATTGATACTCACGACTTTGCGTTGATGCATACTTGTGGTGGCACTCACTTTATATACTGTATCAAAGTTTATCAAGGTTCTGAGGAGTAGTAATTAACCGTGTGATTAATATATGATTTAATATAAATTTAAAACCTACTTCAAGTATTTTAAATATTCTATCTATAATGTAACTTACTTTATGGGCCATATTAATAAACGCGTATTAAGAACAATTTATCCATCAAACGGTATGTCACTATCTGACATACGCAATTTTCCCAAGAGCAAAAGAGACAAAACACATTATAAGAGAGTTTAAATTACACCGCGTTTATTAAAAAGCCGGTATAAGTATAAGTATGAGTTTAATATATGATTTTATTTATGATTCTAATTTTTTTTTTTAATTAATATTTGAATGAATTTCTTAAAATCAATGGGTAAAAATCCACCTGATATAGAGTGGGTTGTTCTTAACGGTTGGCTAACGTAACATCCATTCGTTAAAAAGTTCACGATTTTTTAAGCTCTTAAATATCTGTTAAATACAAAGCGTTGTTACTTCAATGACAGTCTATTAAAAGTTATTTGGATGGCCAGTAGAAAGCCATGGTTTTTCATTTTCTTACGTCCATTTTGCGTTAACGATTACTGATGCGTGCTCATAAGCTGAGTCAATCCGCCCAAAAGCGTACTTGAGCTCAAATACGCCTTTATATTTGAGCTTCCAACATATTAATAGTAAATGCTACATAAGGTACGGTAAAATATAAAAAGCACGATTTTCAACAGCCTATTAAAATTATTTACTAAGGTTGGTACCTACTTTGTAATGTATGCTTGCCTAATGTTAACGTACCAAGTACTACCGCCCAGATTACTACTTAATTAATATACAATTTAGTATAATTCCTATTATAACAGCTCACGACCCGATTGTTATAATCTAATAACGCGTTCATTATGAACTGTAACTTACTGCAGCAATAAAACTAGACACTTAATGTTATTGCAGTGCTTTTCATTCACTGTTTATTGTGTTAGTACCCATTTTATGTTATTCAATATGATAATATTTTAATATGAATACCTAGGTATGTTAATAAAATATCATGAATTAAGAAAAGTTGTGTTGAAAGTATAGTGATAGATAGTATTTAAATAATCACCATCATCCTAATTCAAAAGAGACAATCTTTGAAATATAACAATATAACTACAGTAAAAAAAAACGCCTTCAACAATAATTATAGCAAATCCCTTAAAAATAAATTGAATGAAGAAATCCAGCAGGCGGTGTTATAACCTTATCAACGCCTGTTTATTTTCTTAAAGCAAAGTCACATCGCCTTTTTTTGTGGAGATTTTTAGCTAGTAGACAGATAACTCAATCCCTCCTTATTATATTTTATGAGCAAAGTTTTATTAGTTTACTTCATGTGACCCTACTCTTACGGCCGGTCCCAATATTCGATCTAAGGATCGATCGATCCAGAAGGTTGACATTGTTTGTGTGTAGATGAATTATTGTGATGACTGGAAAATCATTACATACGAGTACTACGAGTAGTTTAAAAAAAGTCGCTTTCCGCTGTCTCTGTCTGTCTGTCCCTATGTATGCTTAAATCTTTAAAACTACGCAACGGATTTTGATGCGGTTTTTTTAATTAGATAAAGTGATTCAAGAGAAAGGTTTATATGTACAAACATTTCTGAAATTCCCACGGGAACCGGCACAACGCGGGTAAAAGCGCGGGGAGCTGCTAGTATAACATAATTTGACATTTATTACATACAATCAATAATCGAAACTTGATTTTTGCTATATTAGATTGCTGATCGAGATCAGTTATTGGTTCTAAAATAATTTTAACCCACGTTTATTACTGATAGGATTGATAGATTAGGAATTTAATACTCTGATAAACTATAAAGCAGATACTTTGGCATGGTTTTATAATCTAACCAAAAAAAGTATTAACAGACCCTATAAACAAGTGACAATCACTTGGTCGCTAAGCGCGTCGCTTCTATCAAGATGTACTCTCAGGATGTACTAGTTATCATGTGATATCATAATTTCTTGTGACAATCCCACACATCTCAGTACGAAACTAATATCGATTTCAATAATACAACACCTCTAGACTAATTTTTACACACTGCTATAAAACTCTGAATCGAAAGAGAAGAGATATCAGAAAAAGACAAAATATAATACAAACATGTTTTATTTATTAAAGCTACCTTACATAGTATCTTTGTACAATTTGTTACAGTCTAATAGTATTGCTGCGATGGGAAGGGGCCCTCAAACTCGAAGTTGTCGTAATTAGGGTAGTTGCTCCTGGGGTACACTGTAATAAAAAATAAAATAATTTATTTTAAAACTAGCAACACGCCATCGCTACGCTTCGGTTAATCAAAACTTTATTTGCGAAACTCGGGATAAAACAAAGAATGTGTTACAGATTAAGTATATTGATAGTAATGTTTTTTAGCATTTTAGGACCCTTATTTTTTTAAATTTTTTTTACATACAAACATATTTTGTTAGTACATTTTCTAAATAACAGTGAAAACTGCATTAAAATCTGTTGGTTTAAAAGAAAAAAGGAAGGAACATACAGAAGCGGAGGGCTTTATACTATGTAGTGATAATGATGATAGTGAAATGTTGTATATGATAAAGGTGAACAATAAGGAGGATGTAAGTGTTTCAATGATTAGATAAATTAAGATATTAGGCAATAATATGTATTATATTAAGGTCTAAGAATTTCAAAAGTAAAGGAACTAAACTATTATAATATCTTCATTCGACTTCATAATACACAATAACAAACATAAATCAAGTTGTCAGCCACATTTCGCATAACCGCAAGAAGTACGTAAAAAAATATTTTTTAAGAAAACATATTCGTAGGAGATTTATCAAACAATACAACACAATGGCGCTACCAATCTCAGCTGACACTCATTATTAAGATAATGATGTTGTGTAATGTATTCCTTCGTAATGGTGTTATTGAGGATTGCTTGCATAAGCAACCTCTTTGCCAATGAAACTATTTAAGATATTTGTAATTAAACCTTTGTGGTATTAGTGGAGGTACAAACCTCGTTCCTAATTTTCCTCTTTTCTTATGGTAAGTATTTAAAAAGTATCTATCAACTACAAACTTATTAATTGATGATTTAAACCTCTTTGCATTAATCTATTTTTATAACTGTCTTTAAACCTTTTTACTTAAGAAACTATTATTGAGTCAATGAAACTATTGTTAAGTGAATCTTCTTCTTCTTCTTCATCGAGTGGATGGTCAACCTGACCAATCCTGGTGTCAGAGTTATCGAGCCGCCAAAGGCCTCTGACATGGCTCATGTAACGACTACTATCCGTAGAAAGTAACCGGGACCGACGGCTTAACGTGCCCTCCGAAGCACGGAATTATCTTACTTTTCGGGCAATCAGGTAATTCAGCCTGCAATGCCCTAGCCAAACTGAGGCCAGTCTCACAAAGAGATTTTTGTGAGATATTGTTGTCCCCACCGGGAATCGAACCCGGAACCTCCGGATCGTGAGCCGGGCGTCTAACCACAAGACCACGGAGGAAGTGAATGAAACTATTTTATTATTAAACCAATTCCTTAAACTTACCAAAGTTCTGAATAGCAGGATACGCCGGGTCATTGTACAAATTCCGGGGAACTTCCACTGGCACGGGAATACGTTGGGGAACATAAGACTTAGGGATTCCAGCATAAGAATTCACAGGAATGGAATTAATCGGATACGAATTGGGCAAGATTGAATTAGAAGGAAGAGCAACTGGGATAGAGTTGAGGGAAGCTGCGTTTGGCAGAGAGTTAGAAGGGATTGAAACTGGGACTGGGATGGGCGCATATCGAGCTGGCTTCGGTGGTGCGGGTGTGTGAATGCTGGGTCCAGTTTTGGTGACGACAGCATTGAACCCGTTAACGGCATCAGCTGTGTAGTCCACTGTTCGGATTGAACCGTCCGGCTCTACGAGGGAGTATTGACCTGGAAAATTTATGACATTTTAATGTAAGGTAACTTTGTACATAGTACTTTATGGACCATATTAATAAACGCGTATTAAGTACCGTTTTGCTATCAGATGGTTTGTCACTTTCTGACATACGCAATTTTCCGAAGAGCAAAAGAGACAAAACACATTATAACAGTGTTTTAGTTACACCACGTTTATTAATAGGGCCCTAATAGGTTTGTAGGCACTCTTAGAAAAGGGTGTGTTTTGGTTGGCTTATTTTACCCTAGGACATTACACACCAATAGGTACTATACTTTTGTACTTTTATTTAAGCCTAGATGTTTGATAGTCATTCTACCTTTAGTTCATCAAACTAGATTTTTTAAGGACTTTCATAAATAATAAGTAAAAGTTATTACTCATATATAACCATCCGGACACATAGAGGCAAAGAAAGGAAAAGGAAGGCCAAGAAGGGTATATGCAGACCAACTGAAGGAAAGAGCAAAGGTCGTGTCGCGGCAGATGATAGAGAAAAGTGGAAAGAACTTCATCGATAAGTGAGAGAGAACCCATCCGGTAGCTGACCCGACCGCCTGCACGTGTGGGTCAACGAATCGATGTTACGCAGGTGAATCGGGTGCCAACTTGGAAAGCGGGTGTGTGCTTTTCTACCAAGGCTATGAGGTTTGATAAGTGCAAACGAAGTAGCATAGCCTCGAAACATATCATAACTCTATTGAATAGTCAATTCATCCTCAATGTATGGAACTCCATACAAAGAATCCTGCTCAATCATTCGCACGGAACATTCGCGTGCCGGGTTTTTATAAGCAACGACCTTAAATTTCCTTAACCTCAGTGGTTCTACATTTAAATCGTTAGTTAATGATTTATTAAATAATTTCCTGAGATTTAGAGTTATCCTTGGTTCAGCGGATGTCGTCTTATCATAACTGGTTTTAATTGGGATATTAACAAGAGGATGCGTCGATCAACTTTAAGTATGCCATCATTTATTATATTAATAAACTAAAAATAGATAATATATGTATTTATACAGGGTGGCCCATTAACAACGGTATGGGTAACCCGGAAAATTTCTAGTCTTACGAAAATCTGAGGATGTCATCGATTTTAGTGACAAGAAACATTGTAATGCAATCTGACAGATAATCTATACTAATATTATAAAGCTGCAGAGTTTGTTTGTTTGAACGCGCTAATCTCAGGAACTACTGGCCCGGTTTAAAAAAATCTTTTTGTAATGGATATCCACATTCAACGGGAAGGTTAAGGCTTTTTTTAATCCCAAAATTCCTACGGGAACGGGCACAACGCGGGCAAAACCGCAGGACGCTGCTAGTTATTTAAAAACTTTGGGTCACAGAGGGAATGGAAACCATTTATGGCACTACACACCATCATTTAAATGTCTAACATTGTGCTATGTGGCTAATATTTGAAGTAAAAGTATTTAGTAGTTATAAATGTTTCATGTTTTAATTAAATCGTTTACTTCAAACACTCAAGCTAGATACGTATAGAGCATAGACCTCTTTAGAGGAATTGTTTGTGTCTCAGAGAGTTATTGTTACCAATTAAACTGTAAGTTATAGCGACTGGCAATAAAAACCAATAGAACGAATGTCAAATCACAATCTGTATATCTATAATAAAGCTGAAAAGTCTCATTGTTTGTTTGAACCCGATAGTCTCAGAAATTATAAGGCTCTCAACATTATAATTTAACATAATTAACAGTCAGACTTATCCCCAATAGATATACAATTATAATCAAACAATCCTAATATTCAATCAATCATGCATATAATGTGCCAATCAATATACAGACTTGTAATTGCATTGTATTTATTAATCATCTACAATGGACACATTAAAATTTGCATCACCTTTTTATACTTTACTGTCCCATTCATACATGGCCTAAATTGGACCACCATATTTGGACTATCACTATCAATAAATAACTTCCAGTCTTCATTTTTCACCTTGACAATCACACTTCCTTATTACTTTTATTGTTTTGCATAATGGATTTGCTATAAAATGTATCTATTTTGGAATGATGAACTATTGTATGGTTAATGGATTCATATGACATTTAGGATGCCTAATATGATATGCGCATAATATGAACCTAAATGTCATATGTTTAAGTATCTTCTTTTAAATAACTTTATAATCTTGCATGGTTAATTATGAAACCGGCCAAGTGCGCCTGGTTTTAAATAAGGTACTTAAAGTTTTCACATCGTTTTAAATTTACTGTTTGTTATTTGATATCTTTTCACTTTTTTATGATCTTTTTATTAAATTTTATTAATTGATCGATTTAAAATCTAGGTAAGGATGTTTAGGTGTTTTACATCACCCACATTGAATACATCATTGATATACTTGATTATAGCACTAAATCATATGACTTCAAAAAAAAAATTAGATAGAAATAGAGAAAAAATAATAGAAAATTACCCAAACTGACTGAAGTTTCAGTTAAACTAACAATAATTCAATTTTACCGTAAGTTATTAGCTGACGATAGACTATGAATTGTACAATCCATTTACAATTTAATGCATATTAAGTTCGAGTAGGGTAGTGGCCAACCCTGGTGTCGGAGTTGTTAGATCGCCTAAAGGCCTCCGACATGGTCTGACGATTGATAAAACCGGGACCGATAATTTAACGTGCCCTCCGAAATAAATGACACTAATAATAATATTTCGTCAGTTTATCAGTCAGCATACCGTAGTCTAACGAAAAATTATGCGTTATATTCTAAACAGTTAGTACAGTTCCCATTTGGATGGTCATTTCAGAATCTTACTAGTTAGCTTATAAAGCGACGGCGTTTATTTTTTCCGGTGACATATAAAGAAAAGAAGAAAATGGATGTTTCTTTTCTAACCTTTGACAACATCGCCCTCTCTAGTCTCGCGTTGTGACTTTATATCTCCTGTCGATGGATCGGACACTCCGTAGTTAAATGCGTATTTAGGTCCTACGTCTCCCTGAAAATGAATAAATTAAAACTTATCGTTATGTATCCTATGTAATAGTAGCGTAAGACAATCTTTGGCTCTGTAATTATGGGTCGATAACTTCTTAGTGCCGCACTCACGGCCGAAACTGCGTTAAACGGACGCACGCGAGGGGCGCACACCACACCACACTCAGAGACGTTCATTGAATCGACACTTAATTATTTGACATCATTTTTCATATACATGAAAAAATGGGTCATTAAATGTCTACTAACGAAACATTTGACGTCTCTGAGTAGGGGCGTTAACTCCCCAATGTCTGAGGCCTTTGCGGCTCAATAACTCTGACACCAGGATTGGTCAGGTTAACCATCCACTCGATGAAGAAGAAGAACTCCCCAATCTCCTCCGATCGAAACTCCAGCCTCCTCCAATCTAAATTTCAAGTTACGTTTTATTCTCTACCAACCATTCTAAAGACTTCTTGAAGGAATATCTACCAGGCAATCTGTTAATGGATAAGCTTTGCCAGAAATGAGAAGAGGATCGTAAGAGGGTCGATTTTATTTTAATTAAAATAGTTTAGATGTTTGTTCCTTGAAATTGAAACTGAGGAACTGAGATCCAGCGAATACCAAATACAAAGTTTGAGATACATGTGTGATACTCGCTTTCTATTTTAAATTTCAGTTTGTTAATTCGTTCAATGCCAACAAATATTTATACCCTAACGGTTTTATTAAAATTAATTAAAATGAAAGTCATCAATCTGAGTTTCCATTCCTGGTAAAAGTTTTAAAAAGCATTTCGGGCCGACCCGCCAGGATTGGAGAGTATACTTTTCATCGCGTGTAAGACGTTTGGTTAATTGAAATATGCCTAATCATTTTTATGCACCGAGTGAGTTATTAAGCACAAAATATCTTAATATTGATGATCAAAAACTCTTTGGTAAACGCGATAAACATTATGGTCCGAATCGATCTGCCTAAGTGGACCCTAGGTTAGTAGTACTTGATGCATAAGAAATTTCAAAAAGAAAAACTTCACATAATATCACTATACTATCCTATCCTATCCTCACTACGTACACTTCACTATCCTTTACTTAATAAAAAAAACTCACATCATAATTATTGTTTCCCGATTCTAATCCATAAGCCGTTCCGAACACAGAAAGCGGAACTCTCCCTTGTACAGAACACACCAACACCACAAAAACTAGGCACTGATTCAACATAATTATTTTTCTAATTTATGATACGACCGTCCCTCACTGCAGTTCGATCCCTAGTAATGCAATAGTTGGTCGACGTCTCTTTATATGTGTCCTTAACAGATCTCTATGCGGCCTTCATCCACACAGCTAAGGTGCCTTCCGAGAAGTAAAGCCGCTACTGTGATAATATTCACACGAGGTATGATAATATTCACACGAGGTATAACCATTCGTAAATTGAATTACACCAAGCACATTCGACACGAGCACGAGTTTCGTTGTCAAAAGAAATGATTTCATCTGAAATCGTTTGAGTGCTACGAAAGTTTTACACTGTTGTTGCGTTTTTGGCATGACAATGAAAATTTTGTTCTGGTTTAGAGGTTCAGTACACAAATAGTGAAATTACTCAGACGCAAGTGTCATTCTGATACAATTTGAATGTCAATAATATCACATAATAGTACCGAATTGTAATTACCGTTTTTCGTGGATAATAGAATAACATTCCAGAAATCACTGTCATTTTTATATAACAAGTATTTCATTGTGTTTTTATTATAAAACAAAAATTATTGAATTACGACTTAAAAATAAACGCCTTTATTTACATTATTCATTAAAATAAACAGACACCTTCTATTATAACGTAATTAAAATCATGAATAAATAAATAACAAATTTTTCTTTCAGATATTTATGAAATGCGGTAAAATAAAGGTTTGAGTTTTAATAATCACGTGCTGTTAGTTTTTTTAGGGTTCCGTACCCAAAAGGTAAAAACGGGACCCGATTACTGAGACTTCGCTGTCCGTCCGTCCGTCTGTCACCAGGCTGTATCTCAAGAACGGTGACAGCTAGACAGTTGGTGATAGCTAGACAATTTTTACAGATGATGTATTTCTATTGCCGCTATAACAAGAAATACTAAAAATAAAATAAAACAAATATTCAAGGGGGACTCCCATACAACAAACGTGATTTTTTTGCCGTTTTTTAAAGTACGGAACCCTCCGTACGCGAGTCCGACTAGCACTTGGCACTTTTCATAACTTAGGTCTTAATTTGCGTGTGAACATTGGTTGTGACATGAGGTGTACTCGGATACGCTTACTGTTCATTAACTTATGTATGTATGATGTTGGTTAAGCATAAGTCACACATAATGCTCGTGCGGACCTGGTGCGGGTCGCGTGACGTTGGGTGCCTTGTATGTCCATGAAAGGTGTCACCCTGGGTTGTAACGGGCCCTCACCAGCACCTATGTGTATATTGCGCTTTAAGTGGTAATTGTATCAAGTAGTGGACTAGAACAATTCCAGACTAGCCAGTAATCGATACTAATATTATAAAGAGGTAATATTTATAAGTTTGTTTGTTTGTATGTTCGAGCTAATCTCGGGAATTATCAGTCCGATTTGAATAATTATTTTTGTAATAAATAGCCACATTCAACGGAAAAGTTATGGGCTATTTTTCATCCCAAAATTCCCATGCGAACGGGTACAACGTAAAACCGCGGGGCGCTGCTAGTTATTACTAAAGAGGCAAAATAATTTGATTCCTTTGTCGAGAGAAGATGATGAGGCTTAGGTAGTGTGCTCTATACGAGTGTTCTAGGCTAGTAGAGTAACTATAGTAATACTGTTTCTTAAGTTTAAGCGACCACTACTCATTTTGAATTGAAACTACGATACACTTCGCTTTTAATTTGCATTTTTATCTAACGTTTCGGCCCCTTTACAGAAACAGTAGACAAAAGACAGTCTTGAGTATTCTGTGACCACGGTTCCTGTAAAGGCTTCTACTTGGATAGTTTCATTTCAATCTGGCCGCAACAATGCTTCGTAGGGTCCGTAAAATTGACGACCCTAGTTGTGATACAACCGTTAAAACATTTCAGAGGCAGGCAGAGCAGTCTAAAAACAAGGTTGGCTGCTAACATATTCGATCTTACTTACTTAACTAACTTCTTCTTCTTATCGAGTGGATGGTCAACCTTACTTAACGAACTGTAAACATTAGTCAAATTCCAAACGAACGTAATAATATCCATTAAAATCATGAATGAACCTAACAATCGGTTCCGTCTATGTTTCCTTACTACTGAACAATGGGAGTCCTTCTCTACGAGTTAATATTTATGTTCCCTTTCGTAATGTACCATAAAGGTTATTGTTCAAACTACATTCGGTCAGTGCAAAGTCTGAGCGATTATGTTTATTTACTTGTAACGAGTATGTGATTATGGTAACGATTATGCGCAGGAAGAAATTGGTTGACGGACTCATCTGTGGCTTTATCAAGAAAATTTTTGTTACTCCTTTATCTAAAGATAAACCGAAACTTAAAGAGAAAATATTCGATTGCTTTTCATACAATATTATAGGTAAGGTTCGGCTCAATTATATGATGTGTCCCAGTAATACTGTCACAGGCATACTACAAATTTTAAAAAAAATCTACTAAACCAAAAGGGCCTACAGAGTGACATGAGTTGTATGTCTTTTAATTAGCAATGACCCGCGGTTTTACCCGCATACCTGTCCGTGTAAAAATTTTGCCATGAAAGGTCCCAACTCTGTATGTTGCTAGAACTTTGTATGTATGTTGGTGAAAACCGCATGGAAATTGGTTCAGTAGTTTTTGAAAAAATTGGCTACCTACAGACAGACAGCTTTGGGGACTTTTTTAAATAATTATGTATCAATCACTGCGGTGCGAAGTCGCCAGTCAGCGGTTCCGTTAGTACTTCAAACTTTTCATTAGTAGAGGTAGGTATAACGCTCTGCAAAAACCCAATCCCATAGCAGACTCCAAATACTACAAAGTTCGACGATCAAGTCATATCATTCACTGAGACATATGATTTTGCCAGTGTTTCTTATACCAATGTTCTTTCTAATAAAAAGAAGTACAGTTTACAGCGAAACTGTTATCATTCAATCTGATTTTAGTTTTCATTCACAAATAGAAACCACCTCATTCTTCACCGGTCAAAGTACTCCAAGTTTACAAATATCAAGCTAATAAAAAGGCGTGTACACCATTTTGATAACAATACGCGATAAGGGTTCATTTGCATATTCTTTTGTATTTGTATTGCAGGAAGTTGAATATATACAGATGAGAAGAATTAAGATGAAGGTGGCCGTTTAATGTGTTATTAAAAGCAGTTTAATGGCCACTCATAAGGGCTCCCACACAAAACTGCGATGCGATGCGATGCGAATTCGCATCGCAGGAACTTGCGATGCTCTCATTTAATATATTCATCTCTTTTCTTTGTACTGTAGTAATGGCGATTTACTATTTCAGTTCGTATCGCAGAAATTCGCATCGCAAGTTCCTGCGATGCGAATTCGCATCGCATCGCATCGCAGTTTTGTGTGGGAGCCCTAAAACACAACACATGTACCTAATACCTACTGTATTAGTATAATAAACGAGGTATTAAAAGATTGACAAATATACTAATATCATCCTTAAGAATTTGATTTTATGTGTGTATGTTTAAATGCGGTTATCTCTGTAAATGCCTATTTCAAAACTATATGACAATTTTAACATAACTGCTAATCTTAACAATTTTAAGATTGAACCATGATATAATTAGACAAAATAAAGTCTTTATAAGATTCTATGTTATCTCAATGTGTTGTTTCTCACACTATTAAATAGATGCGAGTTATATGCATACCTACAATGTACCCCATACAACACACAATAGAAACTTCCATAGCGTATGGTATAGCACCACAATGAAATTACTATGGGAAATAATAAATTAGTTTTAACGACCTTATTTGTGTTATGTTGTATTAAACTATTATTTAAACTAATGTGACTGCTGGCCTAGAAACGCGATCGTTTAGGTCTATTGAAATCGCCTACTTTAAATGAGCCGAGCTTCTATGGGCGTTGATGGAAATATATGCGTGTTATATTAAAATAATTTTGATATAGTGTTTTACGACAGTCGGCCATATAGCTGTGAAGTGTGAGCCCACATACAAGCTAGATCTTAACGAGTTTCATTCTGACCTTAAGCGATATAAGCCTCAAAAGTTTCAAAACTGCATATTGCCGATACCCTAAATTGTATCAAGGACCCAAAAGTCGTTTAGATTGAGGGAATTGACAAGTTGGCGTTAATTATTGCTCGCTTAGTTTAAGCAAGATTGAGGTGAAAACCCTGTTTTATTATGCACCGCAAAGGTAACTGAAAATAAGCGAACGCTTATAGTCACGTTGTCAACATGTGCTTTCTTTGCTCACTTTCACGTGGTTTATAACATGTTTCCTCATTCAAGATTACGAGTGTATGGTCCCTTTAGAGATGCCACACGGCGCTGGCGCGTCGTCGCAGCATTGACGCTCCGTAGTTCTACATACAAATCAGCCCGGCATGCCGGTACACAGTGCGCTGAAACAACGTGCATCGGAACAACGCGCGCCCAGTGCACGAGGAGTGAGGCTGACGAGGCGGGAAGGGGTGCTGCGATGCAACGTGCACAGGACATCGCAGTATTGTTTACAATATCGAAGCTGTCGTTGAAAGACTACATACAATTTATATTATACGTCGTCGCAGCGCTCGTGTGGCACTCATTCCGTTGAAGTCAGTGCGTTGAAACGACGCAGTGCAGCGGCAGCGTCCGTGTGGCATCTCTCTCGGGGACGTAGCGAGTTGCGCATGGCTTGCAGCGGTGAATGGTAGGACTTTTTTTCGGTTTACAGAGACGCGGCACGTGAGGCGGCAATATGCGACGATGTTTATAGAAACGCGTGGCTGTTACAGACGCGTTGAACGCCGCGTCGCTCGCGGGCGTCGCAAAAAAATGTTGGGGAGTATTTGCGGACTGATACTGTCGAAAAGTAGTAGTATTAGCCTGTAATGTCCTGGGCAAAGGCCTCTCATCTCACTGAAGTTATCAGTACAGTGAGGACCTTTCGAAATCAATTCTTGCGTTAAAAAGGTAAACAGTTCGATTTTGATGATCTGTTCAGGAAAAAATATTTAATATTTTTGATTTACGAAAGGAGACGGTCGAGATTCGAGAGTCGAGATCTCCAGTTATTAATACCTACACAAAATTACCACTTATTTGTAATCTTGATTAACAACTCACCCTTAACCCTAGTATAGTTAAAATGAAACAAATCTTTAAAAAAAGGTCAATTTTATTGACAAAGAGTTTACATTATAACAAACAAACCAACGAGCTATAATTTATATATCAGGTACATTGAGTGAAAATAATATTAACGGAAACAAAAAGACATTAACAACAAGAGATCAATTTTTTACCATTTTCGGTTACAAAAACCATGGAGACTCTTTTTGACATTTTCTGTTTTTCTTACTACAAAAATCATAAATACTAAAACAACTCTAATATCTAGATAACACTATAGATGGCGCAGACATTTTTAACAATTCCAAAAAAAAATACTGACCTAAAAATCTTAGTAAGTAGTTTGATGCTTAACCTGTAACATATTCAATCGACAAACATTTAAAAAAATTAAACTAAGCATATCGAATAATACTTAAAATATATTACAAAAAATGATCAAAAATAAAATTAATCATAAGACAGGTCCACAGTTTTTTTGTTCTAGTGATGGTGAAGGTGATACGCCTCGTGCTGCGATATCGGTGCGGTTTTGTGCACGACGGCGTTGAACCCATTGTGTTTGTCGGCGGTGTAGTCCACTGTGCGAATAGAACCGTCCGGCTCTACCACTGTGTATTGACCTGGAAAATATACACTTTTAAGAAAAATCTTCCACTGACCGCAAGGGTGTGTATCCAATGAAGTGGAGCGAGGTGAGCGGAGCGGAGGCGATGCGGAACTCAATTTAACAAACACAGTGCATTAGGATTGTCAAACAACGCATTGACATTGTCTAAAGCTTTTCGTAAAACATTGTAATTTGAGAATACTAGGAATACAATGTCACGTATGAATTTCTACATTATTTATAACTAAATCTATCTAACTGGTAGAAATAATGGTTGGTTTTCTTTTATTCATAATAACGTGGTTGCAAATATTATTGAACTCTACGCTACAAGGTGTAAAACTGAGTTTGTATTTATTTTGATAATCATAAAGAAATTATCCGCACATTTTTTTTTTGTACCTAAAAACCTACTGTACCCCAATCATTTACGACATATAGATTGTAGATAGATAATACTAGGATGGGTGGCTGGCATTGACATTTCAATCTGATAAATTGGTAGCAATTCTATTTGAGGGCTACCGTGCTTCGGAGGTACAGTGCAGAGAGCACATAAAGATATCAACGGTCTGGTTTTGTTTTCATCTTCTCTAAAGACACATCTGTCTGCCTCTCTACGTTTCTTCCTCTCTCTCTGTCTTATTCTCTTTCTATGTGAAGAGAAGAGATAGTAGATAGAAAATCATTTTTCTTGGGCAGGTATCTACGACCTACAGGCAAGTCCACTAACCTGCTCATTACAGCTTCCACTGTATATAAAATCAATTATATATGAATGAGTTACCTTTGACTACATCCCCGTCGCGGCTCTCGTGGTGCGTCTTTATGTCTCCGGTGTGGAAGTCGTTGACACCATACTTGAACACGTACTTGGGGTAAGCCTGGAAAGTAGGAAATACAACATTCATTAATACTAATTGTCTATCAATGAATACCATCGAGTAGTTTTTGAATCTATCGCAAATAGCAGATTGACGCAGTGGGGTCATAGATTTCATTTATAATTATTATAATGAAAGTATAGACTAATACAAAATATCGAATTAAACCTATGAACTTTAAAAAAAACTTGAATTTTAATGAAATTTAATTATCTGTGATTTAATAAGTCCTGTCTTATTTAAATTAAGAAGTCAAGGATGTTTTAGATCCGCTATTGAAATTATATTAGATGTCAACTGTCAGACTAGTATTAAAATTAATTTAAGAAAAATAAGAATTGATTTAAATCATCACAAAATAAAATGCCACACCTTAAATATTATTCTTATTATTTACATCACCATAATTTGATATAAAGCATTTAAAAAATATCAATGTTGAGGATTTTTCTAAAAAAGTACGTTCAAAAGAGCTTCTTTGGGGCCAAAATTTAATAAAAACATTTGACTTTGTCTTTGCTCATCGGAATATAAAATTACGCATTAGAAGATGAGTCGAATTAGACTAATGAATGAAATGAAGGACAAACTAAACTATAACAAACTGAACTACATCATTAAATTTTATCCTAGTTCAGGACCTTAACTAAGAACAAAACTTCAAAATTGTTTCACTAAAACCAAGTTTAGCTGACGATGTTTCCAGATAGAAACGCCTAAATTAAACCTTAGAAATCAAAGTTAAATAGTTAAAGTATTAGCCTGTTATGTCCCACTGCTGGGCAAAGGCCTTTCATCTCACTGAAGATCAAAGTTAAAAGTCATTTTTTTTCATTCAGTTATGGCCCTAAAAATGCTCTAATGAACGTACCAAATATCCAATGGTATCGATATTTGTTTACTCGCTCGTCACCTGTATTACGTTCCACGAATTGCTGACATTCAAGACGCGAGCGACATTACACGTATTACGCAATTTGTGACAGTACAATAACGGAATTTAAGTAGCAAGCGGTATGTGGTAGTTGTTATGATTTCATAACAAAGGGTTTGTTACTGACGCCCGTACTCAGACACGTCAAATGCTTCCTTTAATGAGTAATTATGACATGTAAGGTGTGAAAACTACGCCAATTAGTTAATTGGTGATTTAATAGACGTCTCTGATTCTGGTTCAGTCTAATCTTGAAAGAGCCTATAAATAGTCACAACAATCTTCACGCTGTTGGACTTACAAAAATGTATTTCAATCCAACTATAGTCGTCAATACAAAAACTTTTCAATAGAAAAACCGACTTTAAACAAGGATTTTAGGAGAACTACTTTTTTAAACACCTATTTTAAATAACTCCTGAAATTTCAATGTTTTCAAAGGTTCAAAATTCATTTAGATATAGGACTTAAAATTAAAAAATCAGTCATAATATTTTAAATTTTAACTGACGAAAAATGGGTCAGTCAATTCATACATTAAACGTATCAAAGTCAAATATTTTTATACAGTTTTGGCCACACGAGGCTATTTTAAACGTACACTTAACGTGTCTAATTTAACCTACTATTTCTCCTAACTAGTACTACAGCCAACAAAGATATAATAACAACAAAAAACGCCATAACAAGCGGAACGGCTGCAGGAAGTGCAAACATTCCCGTAGTAAACTTCATTACTATCGTATTGTATTACTTTTTGTTAAACAATTAACGCTTCCATTGAACGAACTATTGTTTTCTCGTTAGATAAATTTAAAACTAGGCGTTAATAACACTCACTGCACTGATATTTTCCCTTTCATCAATGAAGCGTGAGATATTATTCACTACGGAAGAAATTATCACCTCTACGATAGAATGTCAATATATGAACGAAACCTCTATCGCCACTGCTTATGACTTTCAAGTATTTTAACGGATTTACCACTTATATGACAAATCTGTTATTAATATATCTTGCCGGTTATATCCAATATTGTATACTAACTAGCGGCGCCTCGCGATCTCGTGAGAATTAAGGGATGTAAAATAGCCTATTACCTTTCCGTTGAATGTGGCTATCTATTACAATAAGAATTATTCAAATCGGACGGGTAATTCCCGAGATATAACATACAAACAAACAAACATACACATTTTACCTATATATATAAAAGAAAGTCGTGTTAGTTACACTATTTATAACTCGAGAACGGCTGAACCGATTTGGCTGAAAATTGGTGGGGAGGTAGCTTAGAACCTGGAAACGGATATAGGGTACTATTTATCTCGTATTTCCTACGGGAACGGGCGCGCTGTGGGTGAAATATTGCATAGCTTCTATCGCGGGCCTTGAGCGCGGGGACCGAATCCAGAAATTCCGTAATGAAAAAACCTCACGCTCCCCACTAACGCCATCTAGTGATACAAAAAATAACTATGCAATAGCTTTACCGCGGCAGTCCCCGAGTGCCACACGTCTTTTTTTTTTAATTTAAATTATCTGATATTTTTACCGCTTCAAATTTACTTATACGTTAGATTCCATAACACAAGCTTCGAGCTTAGTTTGGATCTAATTTAACCGTGTGTGAATTTGTCTGGATATTTTTACTTATTTTATTTCTTAACAGAAGATTAAACTGACTAGTCTACTAGCTATCCAATAGTAAATTTTAATAGTGAAGATACATATCGATAAACGCATACTCGTAATTAAATCGTCGATGTAATTATAATTGAATCTTCTATAACTAATGGATTACGTGAACTTCCTACTAGATTATGCTATAATGGAGCAAAAAGTCGGGATGTTCATATAAGCGTAACTTGAGTGTACTTTTAATTGGTATTACTTACTATCTTGATAATCGTGTTATGTGGTTTGATGCTTACTAATTGTACTAGTTCAGTGGGTTAAGGATTTGGATGAGTGGCTTTGTCAGTTGTTTATTTATTTATTAAGGACAGTCAGTAAAAATCAATTGTCAAGGTTTTGGTTTCTTATGTCACAAATAATTATAACAGAACGTAGAGTAACAAGTTGAAAATGGAATTTGAATAGAGTTTAGAACTGTAATTTGAGACGTAATCTTATTTATTCAGTTATTTTTTGCTAAACCGTGATTAACATTGAATCGATGGTTTTTCAAGTTGCTAGCCAGTGACTTCAATAGAAAGCGAACACCCAATTAAAACCTAATAGAATTTGCCGACTCGAACTCATAAACTCACACGATCAGGCTCAAAAACTATTTTTCAAAATTTTATTTTCATTTTACTATCAAAAGAAAATGCTACTTTCTAAAAAGGAATGCTTCTAATATAAACTTTGACATGACACTCCCTGTCACAAATCAAGTAGAACATAATTTAAAAAGTACAATAGTATACAATACATACATATAATAAAATATGTATTTTTTATGGATCTTCGTGTATTTTATGTATGTAAAAAGAAAAATAAAGTATTTGCCTGTAATGTCCCACTACTGGGTAAAGGCCTCTCATCTCACTGAACATATCAGTACAGTGTGGAGGATTAGGCATAATCACCGCGCTTGCCAATTGCAGGTAGGTGATCTCAAACCCGAGCCATCTATGTAATGTAATGCACAATCAAGCATTTATCAATCTACTTACATAGTAATCAACGTGATGGTCTTCAGAGATGAGATGATGGTCGTATCCGATCCGAGGTTGAGCATGCACGAGACTGGAAGCTGGAAGCAGGTCGGCTTTCACCGGCTTGAGGTAGGTAAACACTCGGGCATGCGTGCATGCCACCAGGACTGCTAAGATTGTTAGCTGTAATGTGAAATAGTTAACTGTAATGCCTGTAATGATAGATCATCTTAATGAAGATATGTGTACACTGTACAATGTAATAAAAACCTTTGCTAACCCTTCTGACTAAAAGATTCAGTATTAGTCTGTAATGCCCCAGCTCTGAAGAGAGGTCTCTCACGTCTCTCTCACATCACTGAAGATATCAATACAGTGACTATGACGCCGTAATCACCACGCTTACCTACTGCTGGTTGGTGATCTCAAACTTGAGCCATGTATGTAATTTAAAAACATACATTTTCACTCGACCCGTGACCTCTTGGCAGGCACATGCCACTTTACTACCGAGACGCAATGAAGGCAATGTATTGATTTACGATGCGGAAAATATAGAACAAGATATTGACAGTGGCTTAATAAAACCATAATATGCAGACATACTACAATAGTTGAACGATAGAGGACCTCGCTTTCGTATAAAATTCTCGTGTCACAGGGTGCGTGGTTGAACTCTGTTTACAGATAAGAATCTTTTATAAAACCAAAGCTATTAATATCGGTTAAACTTGATACAGTTTATAGAGCCAATCATCGTGATATAACTAGTGATGTACTTATAGATGATTCAATAATTTTATTTTTTTGACTCCACTTCCTAATCACGTTCCACGAACTAATTCACTAAACATAATTAAAACAAAAGTTTCATAACTGGAACAACCAACAACAACTAATAATAGACAAGAGCGAAGTTCCCATCAATGCCAATCAATTAAACAAAGCGCGAAGTTTTTCTAATATTTTCCCATTCATACTTTCGATTCTTCATCGTAATAGTGAGGTTCAATGTATTGTTTGACAGGTTTTTTTAGTTATGTATTTACGACTATGTTACATCTTCGTTGTATAACTGCTATTTACTTTTGTTTTCACTTTAATTTTCATGTTATGCTTCGATGGTAGCATGTACTGCAAATTCGAGGTAATTCTTTAGGTTGCTCAGCTGATTGGAACCTACATATAATGAACAGCTCTGGGCTGGATTAGTTGGTGAATCCTTTAGTCCTGGTAATTGAGATTCCGGGTTTAAATTCGGTTCGAGATTCGTTAAATTACAAACATAGATCAATCAATCTTTACATCGATAATGTACATTAGACAAGGGTGGTGATTATGCCTAATACTCCTTGGTGCACTATTTATATCTTCGTTATAGTTCTAAGATTCTGTTTTCCGATAAATATTTATATATAATAAAAATATTTAAAAAATATTTATATCCTAATATGGTCGATTTTACAACAAAAGACCGAATTGTAGAATTGTTTTTGAAAAGGAATAGATTTCATTCTAATCTTACCCTAACAATGACCTTTTTCTCCAATCAATAAATTCTGAGATTATTGTATTTTAGGACTCGTAAGCTTACATTAATAATTCTCAGTAGGTCTAAAATGTTCAGTGAGAAACATTTGTGAAGGAAGGCAATAAGTTATGACTTATGACTAGTTTTTATGTAGTACAATACATATATTAGTTTTAAAATATTTTGTGAATTTAAATGCTTTTTGCTGCATAATTTGAAAAATAAGGTTTTTTCAAAAAATATTGTGAAGATGGAGCATGCATAGCATGTAATTTAGAAAAGAAAATATTTTTTGCTTTAGTATAAATGTCTGAAGTATATAAATTAGTATTGTTTTATGTTTGTCTATATTCTACTAAGAAATAAATCAGTAATAGATACCTCAAAAACCATAAAAACATAAGAGTAAACAATTTCAAAACGCCTGTCCAAAAAAATACAGCAACGAAAAATGAACATTACAAGAAAATATTTTCGAATTCTTACCTTAAGAGCCATTGCTTCAAATTTCGAGTACACTTTCGAACACTAGCACAAAGGCAATAAGTTATGACTTATGACTAGTTTTTATGTAGTACAATACATATATTAGTTTTAAAATATTTTGTGAATTTAAATGCTTTTTGCTGCATAATTTGAAAAATAAGGTTTTTTCAAAAAATATTGTGAAGATGGAGCATGCATAGCATGTAATATATAAAAGAAAATATTTTTTGCTTTAGTATAAATGTCTGAAGTATATAAATTAGTATTGTTTTATGTTTGTCTATATTCTACTAAGAAATAAATCAGTAATAGATACCTCAAAAACCATAAAAACATAAGAGTAAACAATTTCAAAACGCCTGTCCAAAAAAATACAGCAACGAAAAATGAACATTACAAGAAAATATTTTCGAATTCTTACCTTAAGAGCCATTGCTTCAAATTTCGAGTACACTTTCGAACACTAGCACAAAAAATTAAATGATATTGAAAAGTAGCACGGTTAGGAAGGCTTTGTATGAAATGGGTGAAGAGAAAACGGTGTGTGTGTTTATATGGAGTCGGTGGAGGGGTGGCTGAGGAGTGGCTGCAGGTGAATGAAAGAGGTGAAAAACTGTAGAAAAAATTTAGTATGATGCATGCCTTTGTATTACTAATGAAAGTATCGGAAATTAAATACCAAAAAGTAATTTCAAGATGGTGGAACAACAACCAACAAGTATAAGCTAAAACCGATAGTAGCAAGTAAGTAAGTATGAAAGAGTAGGTAGGTGGCCAACCCTGGAGTCAATAAATTATCCCTGATATAATAGTGCTAAATTGACCCTGTGTGGGAGGTTTAGAGGTACGAGTAGTACCAAGTCTTTGAACAATTGAGACTAGCATAAAAAATAAGAAAAAGTGCATCATGGTTATCATATTATGTCCCACTGTAGGTCACAAGCTTCAGCTCAGCTCGCTAAAAATCTATACTAATCTATACTAATATTATAAAGCTGAAGAGTTTGTTTTGTTTGTTTGTTTGTTTGTTTAAACGCGCTAATCTCAGAAACTACTGAACCGATTTGAATCATTCTTTCACTGTTAGATAGTCTATTTATCGAGGAAGGCTATAGGCTACATTTTATCCCGGATTTCCTACGGGAACGGGCACAACGCGGGTAAAACCGCGGGGCGCTGCTAGTATATATATAAAGCTGCAAAGTTTGTTTGTTTGTTTGAACGCGAAAGAAACTATCAATCCGATTCGAATAATGCTTTTTGTAATGGAAAGGCACATTCAGCGGAAAGGTTCATAAGTTTCATCCCGGAATTTCCACGGTAACAGACACAGCGCGGGTAAAACCGCGGGGCGCTGCTAGTATCAAATAAAATGGGTGCGAATAGTGTTATTGACTTGCATTTAACTAGCATGCTAGTTACTGCTTACATACGTTTTTTCCGCAGATACGTACATCCAAACATACCTACTTACTTACTTATAATAACCTACTTAAAATAACAAGTACATTATTACCATTACCTGCCTCAATGTAGCGACATCACACAATGAATACAGAACATGATCATTAGATAGAGCAGTATTCAAGATGCACCAGTTATGTCACGGTGGCTATTCGCTTATAAAATGTTCTATAAGTACACTCCAAGTATCTACTTGCATGTGTAATAGTATCAAAGACATGCAACGAGCTATGGTTATGCAGCTCGCAGTGTGAGGAATATTAGTTAGCCATCTATACTAAACAAATGAAGCTGAAGAGTTTATTTGAACGCGCTAATCTAAGCAACTACCAATCCGATTTCAATAATTATACTTGTAGTGGATAGCTACATTCAACGGGAAGGTTATAGACTTATACTCTCTTAATAAATACTGGTAATAGATATTAAAAAAATGGCAATTATTTAATATTGCCCCTTCCGTTTTCCTGGTTCAGTATAAAGTTAAAAGAGTTCCGGTATTTTATCAAAATCTCCTTAAAATAAACTGTAAAACCCCAGACATAGCGCGAATCAAACATTACTAGAACATCCACATCCACTCCTTTAAAACTTATAGGTACTAGTGTAAACTTATCTAGATAAGCAGCCCGCGGTTCACCCGCGTTGTGCCCGTTCCCGTGGGAGTTTCGGGATGAAAGATTCGTTCAAACAAACTGTTCAACTTTATTATTTTAGTATAGAAAACCAGAAAAGACATAAAGTTTAGTCAATGATTACCGCACGGACTGCAAGCAATATTACTTGCACATTACATGATATTACCATAAACTAATTTCTCTAAGACCACGTAATTGCGGCGACACGGCTATCGTAGTAAGTTCCATAAGATATTTCCATAGATATTATTATTATATGGTCGTAGTTAGTGTTAACCAACAAAGAACTTGTCAGTAGTGAAGTAATAGAACACAGACTTGGAATTCCATTATTTGCCAGAATGATAACAAAAATGGGTCATATTCCATGACACTATGTAAGAATGACAGACATTGAAATTACACTATTCTGTAGTGCCGAAAAAATGAACTGAAAGCATGGGAAAGAGTCCAAAAGCTACCAAAATCAGTGTCTCAATATAATCACAACTCAACAGCCTCGTGGATTTGTGGTTTGAGCGCCCGGCTCACGATCCGGAGGTTCTGGGTTCGATTCCCGGTGAGGACACAACATCTCACAAAAACATCTTTGTGAGACTGTCCTCAGTTTAGTTAGGGCATTGCAGGCTGAATCACTTGATTGCCTGAAAAGTAAGATTCCGTGCTTCAGAGGGCACGTTAAGCCGTCGGTCCCGGTTACTTTCTACGGATAGGAGTCGTTACATGAGCCTTGTCAGAGGCCTTTGGCGGCTCAATAACTCTGACACCAGGAGTGGTCAGGTTGACCTCCACTCGATGAAGGAGATCACAACTCAAACTGAAGCTTAACTGACAAACTTTAATCACCTTTCATTTAGCGATGAAGTTTAAAATAAGTATTATCCATGTGAGGAGTACCTCCTCACTGTACTGATATCTTCAGTGAGACGAGAGGCCTTTGCCCAACAAGTGGGACATTATAGGCTAATACTTTTTTTTATTTTTTTATTATCCATGTAACCCCATCCATCAGTACTAGATACAGGTTATTCTTCCCATATTCTCAATTACTCACATTATAACTCACTAGCAGCGCCCCGTGGTTTTACCCGCGTTGTGCCCGTTCCCGTGGGAATTTCGGGAATTTTTTTACATAAAAAACCTTCCTCTTGAATCACTCTACCTATTACAAAAAACCGCATCAAAATCCGTTGCGTAATTTTAAAGATTTAAGCATACAGACAAACAGACAAACAGAGACGACTTTATTTTATATTAATGGTGCCTATGTATAAGCATAGAATAGTGTTCGACGTGATTCTTTAATTTGACATAACTTTTTTATTTATGAACCGATTGACATGAAACAAACACTAAAGCATAACTGAAGCATACCACAATATATTCGTGAAAACCGCATCCAACTCGGATCAGCCGTTTCTGAGATTAGCGTGAACAGACAAACAGACAAACAGACAAAAAAAAAGTTGATTACATTTTTGGGTTCGACATCGACATAACAATAACCCCTGCTATTTTTTTTATTTTTATTTTCAATGTACAGACAGCACTTTTCTACAATTTTATTATATGTATAGACTATGTAGTGATGTAATGATCGCTAATGGTGGCTTTTGATTGAAGTCGGTTACAAGGAGCTTATTATATTTGTATGTAGTAAAGAGTTAAAAAAAAAATCATTTAAAGACTTTGGTGATTAGATGTAGGTATGTACTTTATGCATCAATGATCTTGTTATAGAGTGTTATAATTCTTGATAATAACTTTGAATTAACTGCTATAAAAGTTAATTGAACTGCAATTAGTGAATGTAACACATCACTTACTTAACCAACATGAGTTACTGTTACGGACTCGATATTATACAACATTTGAACTAAATCAACTGTACAAAATATAAGTACATACTACAAATTAACCACAATAATTATAGCAACTATGTAGTTTAATATGTTCCAAAGAACAGATACAAGAACACAAACAAACAGACGGAAAATTTACTGGGCAGATTTGGATGAAACTTTACAGTAATAAGGGTTATACATCAGAATAACACACGAGATACGTTGTATTCCGAAATTCCCGCGGGAACGGGTACAGAGCGACTTAAAACCCAGTCTTCTAATCAGTATGATGCCTACGTCTAAAAACTATTAGGAACACTTATCGGTAACAATAGTTGAATACAAAATCATGTTATATCACTCGATCTCCTATTCTCTTTACAATTTACATTGTAGATTCATTGTATCGATAAAAACATCGGAAACGCTCCCAATGTCTATAATACTGGAACAATTACGTTTACGAACACGTCAACAAGGTGTTACTTTGTTGAAGAAATTATTTCATTTTCCTACCGGAAGTATTGATTAGTTAACAGTTTTGGTGTTAGTATGGGTTGTTATTTTTATTGAAAACCTATACATATAAACATTTTATATGTGGAATTTGCAATTATGATAAATCGAATATTTGTAATCTTGCTCTTATAAAACACTAATATAGAAAAATGATGTGTGATGAATATTGCGGAAAAAAATTATAAGCTAAGCAGTAATTTTGAGAAACAGAGCATACCCCAAATATTATTGAACAAACAAGTTTATACCCCAACAAAGAGTTTTTATTGATTAATGAAACCTATTTTATAAAGCCATAAAAATACGTCTCGATTCTATGTTACCAAGGCAACGGTTGCTACAGATTCCACATTTTGTTTAATCAATAACAACATTTGAATTAACAAAGTGAAGTGTTCTTTCTGGAACTCCATTCTCAAATTATTTATCTATCAACAAAATGGTGATTTTCCTAGTAAAAAGAGAAAATGAAAACCAGTTTCTTTATGAGACTGACGTCAACAACCCTGTTGATGATGTAGTAAAAGATATAACTGCGATTTTCAACGGGAGGCTGAAGGTGACGAGGATCGGATATGAGATAGAAGAGTTGGCGAAACATGGCACTTTTCTGCCTTTGGAGATGCAAGGGTTGACTGAGGAACAAGTAAGTACCAAAAGATACGCAGACATTGGTTACATATAATCTTTTAAAGGTACAGGTCTAAAATTATGATTTTAACTTCAATATGATTATGGTTTATTTAAGCATGGTATTCTGCGACTTATCAGATAATTTCGTAGAAAATAACATAGGTATAACCTTCCTCTAATTTTAACTGTCATATGTACATATAATCGTATTCACACAAATTTAGATGGAATTTTATTAAAACTGTTGATATTTATATGCGCATCAATGAGAAATAATGATCCTTAACCTTAACTTGCATTAATAATTTAATTTAAACTTTAACTTCTACAGATTGCTGAGCTGAAGCTTGAAGATCCGTGGGCTAAACGCTGTGCTCCTCCAGGCCATATTTTCCAAAAGGATGATATGGGAAGACGCTGCGGCCTGGCGCCACCTCCCAATATTCAAGAAGTGATAAAGAAGGCTAATGAAACGGCTAAACAGTATATCAGCAAGAAACTTGTAAGTTACATTATTGTAGATATGATCTCTCTAGATAGGCTCCGTGAATCAAAGTATATCAAACACCAACCTATTTGAAACTCCTTTAGAACTTAGCGTTAACTTAGCTGTGCCTAACCTTCTCGAACTTTCTTTCGGAAAATAATATGATGTTTAATTAAATTCTACAAAAAAAAACATATTATATTTATCAGGTTGATCTCCGCCAATGCCTTACTCAAAAGGATGTAGCTAAAGCCCTGGACGAGCTCAGAGGAGCAACCAAGATCGCGTTCCCAGCTGGTCTTCCTCCCCATGACCCTGTGCGAATGGAACTAGATAACGTGGAGGATTTGAGTGGAACCCAAGCTGCTAATGACGTGATAGATCCTTCTAGAGCTTGTCTGTGGGCTTGTGGGAAGAAATTCCTCTCTGGGAACAAATTGAGTGATCATTTGGGTGAGATGTTTAACTTTTTATGTTATGTGCTAGCTGATTTTTTTACCAGCCGCCAGTCCATTCATTAGGAGTTTCTAAATGAAAGATACAATTTAACATTGGCCTTAGAACTTAAAGAATGTTATTGTGAAATAACATCAAATATTTTTCATATATACAGTAGCTTTCAAAGCATCACAGGCTAATTTCATGCCAAATTCGATCATCATTCCAATCATTTAAATAGTATTATGTTAGTTTTATATTCAAGATAAAAACATTTATTTTTATTTACTTAAACAAAAATTCCAGGCAAGAACAATAAGACTAAAATAACAGTCAAACTGTGTTCAAGTGATGAAACCGCTCCTGGCAGAGAGCCGATAATGACAGAAGATGAACGGAAACAGCTGATGTTGCATGCTTACAGGTACCATCCAGCTATATGAATAATATTCTGTAAGACCACAAGTCATTGGTATAATAACAGAGGAAATAATTAGAATAGTTGTGATTTATCGTGTTGTATTTTTTAAAATTTTGGCACATACTTTGATTATTTACAAGACCTTTTTATTAAGTTTAATTAAAAATTGAGTATTTTATCCATCTACGCTAAAGAGTTGATATTACAGCAAACAATATAACCCGGTAAGGTTAAACCAAAAGCAATCGCTGATACGGTGGCTGACCCGTTTAAACGATTCTGTGTATTTCAGAAAACAAGAAGAATGGAAGAAATTGGAACAAGACGAAGATGATAGCTATATGGACTCAAAGTGGGCTGATGGACAGCATATGAAAAGACAGTTCCATGGACTGAGCAACATTTCCTGGAAACCGGCAGTTGGAAAATAAACTAATAACTTATTTTGCTATTTTCTTGTTCTAGAGCTTTATGTAATAGCAGCTTATTGCATTTCATTTACTTATCATGTCCTATATTACAAATAAAAGTCTGATTAAAAAAATATCTTTTATTTTGTTCAGATTGGTCTGTGTTAAAACTGATCACAATACTTTGGGACTTCAAAATCGTCTATTTCATCGATAATTTCCCTCTTATCTTTCTGCAAGTATACTTTGACTTTGTCCTCAGCACAGTGCCCTTGTCCTAAAGGAACTTGAATTTCGTTTTTGTAAAATACGTCATAGCCTTCATTTGGTCTTCTAACTTTCTTAGCATGTTTGGCTCTGTTCTTATCCTCTCGTTTGTTTTCAATCGGTTTCACGGCATTTTGTGGTCGGGCTTCTATATTTTCTTGTGGTTTAAGTACGTCATAAGGCTGGGGGACAGATGATCCCCAATTGTTTTGGAACAACGAACCACCTGACGTTTGCAGTTCAACACTGGAAATAGACACAAGTAAAACATATATTATTTTAATTTCTGAAATTTTGCAAATATTGATAAAGGAATTTAAAGTTCATGGTTAAGGGTGCCTGTCCATTGAAGCAGAGCTCCGCTTCAGTGGCCATGCACCGTAATGCCCGTGTTGGAATTATTTTAGACCATGGTCCGAGGTGATTTTCTAACCGAAATATTTAGTAATAGTGTTTAATTTTAAGGAATATAGCAGTATTCCTGCCGGTCATTTTCTGTTTTATTCGAAATTACCCGCGTTGTGCCCGTTCCCGTGGGAATTTCGGGAATTTTTTTACATAAAAACATTCCTCTTGAATCACTCTACCTATTAAAAACCGCATCAAAATCCGTTGCGTAATTTTAAAGATTTAAACATACAGACAAACAGACATGAAACAGAGACGACTTTATTTTATACTATTTAGTGAAGTAGACTTTCCAAGAGAAGCGACAAAATGCGATTAACAACGAATCTTGATTGGACAAGTGGGCACGCTTTAAGTGATAACTTGAAACTAACCCATAGCTCGTGTTATCGGCGAAATACTTGACATGAATAGGGTTCCCCTCAGAGTCCGTGTAAACGTATTTCCCTGTAACAGTGCCGTTCGGGAAGCGCACTTCATCTTTCAATTCTAAATTGTTATCTTCGTGGTCAATTGGAAATGCTGCAATAGTTTCATTAAATTAATTAGAAGTTCAAAACTAGTGATTTACCTAATGTAAAAAATTATGTGGTGACAATTATTTCACTTTTGTTGAGTCAGTAAATAAATTTATCTTACTCCTTCTTACTCCTTATACTTATAAGCGCAAAAGTTTGGAATTTTGGGGTTAGATGGTCGGTTGTTTCCCTTTCACGCGTTAACTGTACTTTCCAACAATAAAGTGTACACATCAGATTACACATACTGAAATTGTATTCAACCCAAAATTTCCATGGGAACGGGGACCAAAGCAGGTAAAAGTGCGCAGGATAACTTTTACCCGTAAGTAGTTAAATAAAAGAAATGTACGGCTTAGACTTACCTTCTGTAGATGAACAAAGGTAGATAACGCATCCAAGGTTAATTAAAAATAAATATATATTCATGTTACACAGTCATTTATTAATTATCACATCAATAAAGCATTAAAAATGTTTTCATTTTATATGACAAGAATAATTGTTCATCTACTATAGACAAAAAATATAAATCAAATGAGTTGTGTGTACCTTTAGTACAAACTTTGATAAAGATCTTTTTTGTACAATCAGCAACTAACCATCGTCATCAAATGTTCAACTAAAGGCAATTCCCCGCTGGGGCGGTGCGTCCTGCCGCAGTGCGCAGAGCGGCAGATAACACGCACGGCAACGAAGACGCAAAACTGCCTCTCCTAGCAGTGTAATCTGCTGCTCAGGGTGACAGTGTACCAAGTCTCCATACAACGTGCCAAGCCAACAACCACACGCGCTAAACCGCGCAAATAGGTAATTTATCGTCTCCATACAATGTGCTAAACCAGCAACCACAAGCATCAAACGTCATTAAGAGTACTTTTCCACCAAAAACTTTTCTATGCTGAGCATTGCACAACTACGTTGCATTCTTACATTTGATTATGATTGGATACTTTCCAAATGTTGTGCTACCTTTGGGGCCGACTACGTTTATGCGTCCCATGTCCCAAACCAACGATCGACCACCACTTGTAGGTGCCAGTAAGTACCCGGTATCTACACTAAAATCTTTGCATGATGCAGCTTTTTTCTGTATGCAGTCTAAGATTTTTTTTGACTTTGTCATATCTCCTATTTTACTGAATCTAATGGTTCAGGCTCTTAGCCATTACGTATATTGTAAAATAAAAAACACTCAATTATTCTTTGTATTCAAATAAGAGTAGCAATAATTAGGTATATATAAAAATAATACATAAGCACAATCATTGACAGAAAAAAATCTTCTAAACATTGTATAAATAAAATAAATACCTAAAACCTTTTAATAAGGTCTTATGTAAGGAACATATGGCATAGGCCGTAAAATTAGATTGTAATCTGTTTCTGTGGTGATGGTGTTTTGCTTTTTGATCGGTCGATTCGGTCGAGTCCAAGTGATCTCGGGGTCTACGGTGTGACTAGGCACATATTCCATGGGGATATGGGCGGTAGGAGTTGGATAAACAAAATCAAAAGGATTGAAAAAGCGTTTCTCTTTGAATATTCTGAAAAAAAAATTGAATTATTTATTAACAATATCTGACATCTTCAGTGGGACATTACAGGCTTATACTTAATATATTTTAATTAACTGCAGCGCCCCGCAGTCTTACCCAAGTTGTGCCGTGGGAATTTATGGATGAAAAATAGCTTTCCCGTTGAATATGGTATCCATTATAAAAATAATTGTTCAAATCAGATTAGTAGTTTCTGAAATTAGCGCGTTCAAACAAACAAATATACAAACTCTTCAGCTAGTATTACATTAGTATAAATAAGTTTTGACCCACTGCACTGCAGGGTAAATTCCTAGAGATTTTTTTTGACCTACATAGATTTGGTTGATATGTGTTTTTATGCTGCGTAAATAAATAGTGCCTGAACAATTTTAAGAGCAAGTTTTTTATACTGGATGCAATAGATTGCTCCGAAAATTTTACCGTCACAAGATAAATGAAATATTTTAAAAGATAGAATGTGATTTAACCAATTTTAATCAATTTTTATTCAATATTTAATATAAACACTAGTGAGATATCAATCTACTGTGAGCTTCCAGTACTTTACTCTGCAGTGAGATCGGATACGCTATAGGTACATTATACGATTTATACGCTATAATAATTAAAAATATTTTTTTTTAGCACAAGATACTTTATACTCAACTTCTTTTAAATAATACTTTATTGTGAACAAATAAATTTTCATTTCTTCAAGGAATTGAAGTCGGTGTTACTTATTTAGATTTTGAACTCTTTTTAAAACTACGTACGTAAATACGTAAATTCAATACGTACCTATAGCCCCTCTTGTCGGCAACATATCTGTATCGCTGAGGGAAGCCGAAAGCATCAATAAGCCCATAGGTTCCTGTCACAGTTCCGTTCTGATACCTTGCTTCAGTGCGGTATTGATTGTTACCGGTTGCTATATCCGATACGTCGTAGTTAAAAGAGTAAGTACCGTCTGCAATAAATTGTTGATATTATGATTATAAATACTACACAATACACTACATAGTATAAAACAAAGTCACTTTTCGCTGTCTGTCTGTCTGTCTGTCTGTCCCTATTTGTGCTAAGATCTTTAAAACTCCGCAACGGATTTTGATGCAGTTTTTGGAAATAGAGAGAGTGATTCAAGAGGAAGGTTTATATGTATAAAAATTCCCAAAATTGCCACGGGAACAAGCACAACGCGGGTAAAACCGCTAGTCACTACATAGTATAAAACAAAGTCGCTATTTTTGTCTGTTTGTTTGTCTGTATGCTTAAATCTTTAAAATTACGCAACGGATTTTGATGCGGTTTTTTGTAATAGGTAGAGTGATTCAAGAGGAAGGTTTATATGTATAAAAATTCCCGAAATTCCCACGGGAACGGGTACAACGCGGGTAAAACCGCGGGGCGCTGCTAGTATATAATAAAGTTGAAGTTTTTTTGTTTGTTTGAACGCGCTAATCTCAGAAACTGCCAATCAGATTGGAATAGTTTTTTTTGTTATGGATAGCCATATTCAACGGGAAAGTTATAAGCTATTTTTCATCCTAAAATTCTCTCAGGAAGGGCACAACGCGGGTGAAACCGCGAGGCGCTGCTAGTTCTCAATATTTTCAAGGAAATTAGTATAATTTGAGTAAATCCGCGGAGCGATGCTAGTTTGTTGTAGTACCGTATTGACACTAACAGTAACAACAGTACGGTGAAGTTAATCACTATGTTTTTTGTTTTTACATAATTGTTTAGAAGTTAATTAATCGTCGATTATTATATCTGTGATTCAGGAACGTGTTATACATTGAGGTATGATGCTCTAACTGTGTTACGTGAAACAACTTTAGCAAAAAAATAATATAAATATTTGCTAATGGTTCGTAAATATCCTGTGGCGGTTTCTTTCGTTGTTCACACGGAGACATTTAGTTTGGAAGCGTGCTTTCCGGAACACATCAAACTCAAATAAATATACCTTTTGAACCGACTAAAAGACGGTTCTGTTTCGTGTCTGTTTGTCTGTTTGTCTGTATGCTTAAATCTTTAAAATTACGCAACGGATTTTGATGCGGTTTTTTGTAATAGGTAGAGTGATTCAAGAGGAAGGTTTTTATATAAAAAAAATCCCGAAATTCCCACGGGAACGGGCACAACGCGGGTAAAACCGCGGGGCGCTGCTAGTTTAGTTATAAAGCGTTTATGAATGAGGTGGTAACCTTTTTATATTCGTTTGCATATAAATACTTGCCTGGACCCTTACTGTGGTAAAATTTGTCTGTTATTGGTTCAGCTAAACTCAGTCTTTTGACTCTTACTGCAGGCGTCACAAACTGTGCGCTCAGTGCACATACGAGAACAACCTGGGAAACCAATGAAAACCATGCTATTATGCAAGTTTAATCCTACTAATATCAAAAACTACTGGATCCTACTAATATCAAAAACTACTGGACGGATCTGGATGAAACTTTACAGTAATATAGTTTATATATCAGAATAACTCATGGGACACATTTTATCGCGAAATTTCAGCGGGAACGGGTACAACGCGGCTAGTATTGGTATATATTTACAATATCACTCTCGAAAACATTGCGGGGATTATCGTTAAAACTAATCTCATCGGGAAAACTCGATTTCCCATTCAACAGAGCTTGATTAGGTATTTAAATTAAGTTACAAACATTATTTTCAATACTCTACAACTGATACTAAAATGAGCCTGTTAAACAAATTTCCCTGCAGTAGAATGTTCAATAGTACAGTTAGATACTAGTTTCGTATTATGATTTGGGGCTCAAACCTAAATCCGGCGGCGCTTTGTCTTTTGTACTCAAAAAAGTTCCATAATATTTGATTTACCAATCAGCATTAATATATTTAAAAAGATCCTACTATGTAATTAAATAATCAGAAATAAAAAATAAACGAATTAATATTTAATTGTACCACTATAAAAGATACAAAACAAATAAAAAACAGAAAAGAGGAGAAACATACTTAATAAACATACCTTCAAAATGAGATCCATATTAATCCTTTTCAATATCACAGAACAGTAAACCGGCGCACACACATGCGTTACCTACGAACCCTTCCTTCGATTACTAAGAACAAAAGTGTAGCCTACCCATTATACTTGTTTACGAAGGTGGGTGAAGTCTTTCTCCCATACAGCCATATCGGTAGTATGACGTCACCTTTATGAGACAGACATAGAATAAGCAGCAGTATGTATATCAGGACCTCGAAACATTAACTGTTGGCGTGTTAATAAATTGATGTGAGCAATAAATTGAGGAATACTTTTAAGGAAAAGAATAATATGTTATTATATTACTTATTAGTATTATTATCTACTTAACAGCCAAGTGTATACGTAAATCGATGATGAGTAAGTCCTGGGAAGAGCGAAGTTACTAACATAGAATAGAGTAAGTGTGACATGTTTATAATAATTCATATTATTATTACTCATAAATGTGTTTCAATTGTTTTAGGAATATCAATAATAACAAACATAAAAATCAAAATTACTTTATAGTATTTTGATAGCATTTTGTTTATTGTAACCGATTCTAATAAAGATTTTAGGATATCTGATGTTTTCGTTGGTGAAACAGTAAATTTTCCATTTGTGATTGCTTTTATGAGAATTTTGCTAAGGAAATCGCCCACGGTATGCTCAAAATTGTAGATCTAAAAGCCTTTGAACATTTTTATTGGGTATCTAGGAGCATATGACCATATGGTAAGTACATAAAATGTAGTATACTGTGTTTGTTTTGGTAAAGCTATTTAAACCTGATCCTTTTAACCAAAATATGTACACAATTGGAAAAGTGTATCACAATTTAAATAAATATAATAATAATAAAGAGATATATATCCGAACAAATTCACCCACGGTTAATTATACCCAAACTAAGCTCGAAGCTTGTATTTTGGAATCTAACTCACTGATACTACTATATACACAAATACTTTATAAGAATTATAATTGACACCCAGACGTCGTCGCCAACAACTATGTCTTTACATATTGTTGACTCCGGGCGGGATTCGAACCCGCAACCCCCGACGCAGTAATCGCTCTCACTGCTACTGTGCCAACGGGCTTGTAACGGGCAATAAATAAATATGTATCGTCAGTGTGGTCGACTGTTTATAAATTGTAGTCCATGATCGGCCACGATGACTACCTTTTGTTCTATAAGTAAATAAGTTCAAGAAGATTTGTCACGGACCCTGATGTCAGAGATTTTGAACATTTTAAAGGCCTCCGTGGTGTAACGTTTACAACAAGGGGTTTATGTAAAAAAATCTAAGTTATTATTGATTATATTTAATGATAATCAAGCAATCAATATTTACGAAAAAATGCGGTTTTTCTAAATTATCGTTGTGTCTGAGTTAAGTAGTATTGTTGTTATATAGAACGCGTTGATGTCTTTTACATAGAAACATAAAACAATTTGGAACTCCCATAATTAGTTTGCTAAATCATATTTTAAGATAATTAAACAATTGCTTTGTAGTTAGTATAAATCCATAAAACGTGTTTAAAGCCAGGTTGGGTCAATGTGTGTGTGTGTGTGCGAATTAATGTTGATTTTTACTTAGTATACAATTATTTTACTTAGTATACAACTAGCAGCGCCCCGCGGTTTTACCCGCGTTGAGCCCGCTCCCGTGGGAATTTCGGGAATTTTTATACATATAAACCTTCCTCTTGAATCACGCTATCTATTAAAAAAACCGCGTCAAAATCCGTTGAGTAGTTTTAAAGATCTAAGCATAACCAGCGGAAAGCGACTTTGTTTTATACTATAATATAGTGATACCATAGAAAAAAATTCTGCTTCTTAATCAATAAAGGTAAAAAACATAAAAGATAACACGACAATATTAACAGTTAACTGACTATCACCATTTACAACTCACCAAAAACGATTTATTACAACAATAAATCCAAAATCATATGTTAAATAAGAAGCCATTGAACTCAGAAAATACATGTTCAATCTACAAATATTATTGTCTGTTAGTTCTTACTTGGCTCTCACTAAATTATGATTTATTTACAAAATCTGGTTCGTGAATAGGCTGAATATAGGTACCTAGTTTATCTGAAAGAAAATGGATATAAAAAGATACACAAAAAAAAGGAATTAGCCTTTAATGTCCCACTGCTGTGCAAAAGACTCTCATCTCACTGAAGATATCAGTACACAACATTAAACCAAAAATGAACACAAATACTTACGTCACTTCAACTACGAAACTTCATTGAAATTAAACTATATCGAATCAACCGGAACCGCGGGATATAGTTAGTATCATATTTAGGTAGGCTTAAAACGATAATGCTGATTAATTCTTATTAATTTGTTTCTTGTTTGGATTTACCTTTTAGAGACGGATATGAACTTGGGCCATTAATTTGAGATTTTGTGCGATTTTTTTGTACCTACACGTGTTTGAGTAAGTTTAGTCATTGTGCGGATTAGCTACAAAATGGACTACTTATTGTTGAGGTTGTTAAGCAACGTGCAGCTCGACCTCTACTTGGATGGGTGGCCTATAGTGATATTTCTATCTGAGCGCTACCGTGCTTTGGAGGGCAAGTTAAGCAGTCGGTCCCGAATGTTTCAATCGTAGGACATGGTTTGCCGTTAGGCCTTTAGGCGGTCTAAAAGCTCCTTTAGGCGGTCTAAAAGCTCCTTTAGGCGGTCTAAAAACACCAGGGTTGGCCACTGACTTACTCGAAATGAATGAATGAATGAGGTCATAGTTACTTTCCGCCTTATTCATTAACGATATTTAACTTAAATAGTATTTTAAAGTGTTTTGTCTCTTTCGCTCTTTAGCAAATAGCGTATGTCGGAAAAGGACAAACCATTTGATAGCTAAAGTGCTGTTAATAAGCGTTTATGAATAACGCCCTTAGTGTGTATAGTTTTATGGTATACAGTGCGTTATTGAACGAAGAGCAATCCTAATAACTGGTGGATGGGGCAACGGTGTAGAACACAGTAGTATAACCAGCCCCCAATCATTACATAGTATAAAACAAAGTCGCGTCTGTTTGTCTTCTGTTTGTCTGTCTGTATGCTTAAATCTTTAAAATTACGCAACGGATTTTGATGCGGTTTTTTGTAATAGGTAGAGTGATTCAAGAGGAAGGTTTTTATGTAAAAAAAATCCCGAAATTCCCACGGGAACGGGCACAACGCGGGTAAAACCGCGGGGCGCTGCTAATACATTAATAAGTGTTAAATTTAGAAGGCAGCTATCTGAAAAAAGCGTAGTAAAACTTACTTTTTATAATTGTCATAAATTAAAAGATCGGGCATGTACTCGTATGTACATTACTATGACTTAGAGGAAAAACTATAATACATGCGACAATAAGTGAATGTACGGATGTTTTACGAGTCGTTTAATAACAAGCAGTGCTATACTATTAAAATTTTACAATAATTGTGGTATTACGTATATACCTAATTATCTACTTATTTTACTTCTTTATTTCTTACCCTGTTTTGAACTTATCCAGAAGTTCGATTTCGGATTCTTCTCAAAACTGGAGGTAAATACCATTAAACATTATTACAAAGAAATGAAAAAAGATTCATGACATCATCATTTATTCGTAAAAACACAATCCATTTTGCAAGTTGGAAATTCAGCCATTGAGATCTATTCTAATAGACAATCAATAAATATTACAAAGTATAAACTAGAAAAGCATTTGTACTTTAGATGCTACACAAATATGGCAAGCGATCACATCGTGATCAGCTCAAATAATTATTCACATAATAATATTTTACAAATCATCGGTAAACATTAACGCGCCAAGTCGATTGCCCGTTTAGAGAATGACTATTTCTCTGCCAAGGCAAACAGTGAGTATTATTCTTTTGACAACCAAAGATTTTGATCTCCGCATCACTTTGAATCAATCTCTCACATATCAACACCTCTACTCTCACAAAACTAAACTTATCAAAAACACCTAAATCTTTGGCCATCAGCAGATTTAAAATTAGAAGAGAGGTCGAGCTCCCAAAGGCGCAACACCCAGTGGTGCGAATGCTGGTGCCAGTGGTGAAAAGGGGGCGACTCTTGCGATAGGGGCGAGTGGGGCAATCGGTGCAAAGCGAGCTACTGGGGCAACTGCCACCGGCGGCGGGGCGTAGTGGGCCACAGGAGCTACTGCTACTCTTGGCTGAACCTGAAATATGTTGTTTTTAGAGCGTATTCGGAAGAAAATAGTTCACTCCTAGGCATTAAAAAACAATAGAGTATTCAAATATCAATATTTATGAAGACATACTTTTTAAACTCACACGATTTGCACTCATTATACTAAATGAAACGGTTCTGTATCACGTTAGATAATTTAACGTATTCTACTACGTCGGGTACGTATTTTAGTAGAATACGTTAAATTATCTAACGCGATACAGAACCGTTTCACTTATTATAATGAATATTATGAAGGTTTTGAATTAGGAATTATTCCTATAAGTTCTGTCGGAGCCGTATTTGAAAATTACAGGAAGTCTCTAAAATACATGCCAGTAGTATGCTGGAAAACTACTTGCATGCTTGCTGAAAATATATTCAAATACTACTAATTTTAAATTTAGAACATGCCATTTGACCCATAAAACTAGTAATCATTTGATATGACGATTTTGCAAAACGAAGTGAAATTATTCCATCTCTCAAGGTTGTAAAGAGTTATGGTTGTGACAACAGTGGATGCAGTCGAGCGCGATAATTTCTCTATGAAACGTGACGTGTCGTCGACTCCGGTCAAGGTTAGGTATGGTTGATCAACTTGCCAACATTGTTGTTCACTTTTATTTGGGGTATCTGTTACAAAAAAGTTTCTACTATACTCTGATTCTACTACAATTCTCAAGCCATTGATAGCATTCCTGATCTTTTCTATATCCATAGAACTAATTCCCAGTTCCAATATAACTACTATCTAAGATTTCAGGTAAAGTTTTTATATTATATTATCCCACTTCTGACCAAAAGTCTCCCTCAATATCTTCCAAGTGTCGCAGGGCTTTTGGCATTATCATTAGTTTTTACATAACCATGTAATTAAAACTTATGTCATAATGCGGTCTTAATAACCTATCTGAGAACAGATTATAAATGTCAAAGTCAAAAAAGGTGGATTACAATTTGACATTTGTTTACATATAAATACATATTAGAAATAGCCAGTGTAGAGATCAGTTAGTCGGCCCGTTAGAAGAATTCTTGTCTCTATAAAGCCCAGTCATCTTTTGTTGCAAGTATATTGACCCCGAGACGTCAACTGATACTTTTAAATAATACTATGTAGTACAAGGTTGTCCATTAAGGACATCCGTTCATTAAAAGTTTTTTCCTAAATATATCCTTAAGTATGACTGTCTCTCAGTTGTGCAAGCGTCAATGTTTACCTTTTTTACATACAATACCTCACATTGTAATGAGTAGAAGAATTTTAATGACATTCTAGAGTTGTTCGAATGAATTTACTCTAGTTTGTGAAGCATGAGATAAGAATCATAAATTATATCAAAATTTATGGCACTATTTAGGTTAGGATTGACATGTATGATTTTGCCCAAATAATTTACGAGTATCTTTCTATGCCCTACCTCCTGTATTAAAGAGGACTTACTAACGGTATCAGACGCTGCCTTTCGCTTGTGAATTACTGGTCCGGGAAAATATAATTACAATAATTATTTCCCGCCATTGACTCTAAAGAAGAATGAATGGAACTGTACCGGGTGGGTGGCATGGCCCGCGCGGTGCACGACGGCGTTGAACCCGTTGTGGTCATCAGCAGAGTACTCCACCGTACGGGTGGTGCCGTCCGGCTCTACCAGCGAGTAGGAACCTGGAAACGTAAAACAAAGTAAAGTATTATCCTGTAATGCCACTTCTGGGCAAAAGCCTCTCTCCGCGGCGGCCGGTAGTGCGGGGAGAGACGCTGTCGCGAGCGCTTCACCCACCTCCTGATGAAGGTCACCGAATGTGACCGAAACGTGTTGAGAAACTCTCAACAGTAGCCTCCGTCGTACGTAAGTTCCCGTTTAAACAAATAATAAAGGTCTCTCTTCTCACTGATGATTTCAGAACAGTGTGGTAGATTAGGCGTAATCACCACGCTTGCCTAATGCGGGTTGGTGATCTCAAACCCGAGCCATGTTTGAAAAGTAGGAAACATGTTTTCGCTCGACCCGGGAATTGAACCCGGGACCTCAGTTTTGGCAGGCGAGTTCATGCACCACTAGACTACCGAGGAGTTAGGACACGTATTACTGAAAATTAGTGAATAAAAGTAAAAGCTTTAGGTGGAACAGGATGAGAGAAATGGTAGGACTTCGTGCCACGGTACGGTCGGCCAAGAAAGTGGTCTACCACTTTTGACAAAAGTTTCTGCGAGATGTAACGATCGCTAAGGTTGACTTTTCTATGCACAATTATGTTATGACGTTTAAAATTGACCTTGTTGTTTCATGACGTTCAAATGAATCTCAACCGTAGGGTGGTAGACCACATATTTGGCTGACCGTACAACTGTACCTCTAACCAGCGACGAATCCAAGTGGTGATTATGCTCTTATTATATTTCGTTTACAAAATATAATAAGGTCAAAGAAAACATTAGGGGCAAAACATATCTGTTTTCAGCTGTCGGTGTGCCGAAAGCACGGTGTGTTGGTTGGAACTAATATCATGTAGTGTAGTTACGCCCCTATGATATTGCAGTTTGATGGTTATTATATCCCCAGCCAAAAGCGGTGTTTATGTGTTTGTAAGGGCTAATCTCAGAAACTATCAATCCAATTTATATAATTGTTTTTGTAATGGATAGCCACATTCAGCGGAAAGGTTATAGGCTAGTTTTCATCCCGAATTTCCATTGACACGGGCACAACGCGGGTAAAATCGCGGGCGCTGATATTTGGTTAATAATACGAAATTACGCTATATCGAATAAGTGTTCTAACCTCTAACGACGTCGCCGTCTCTCTGCTCCTGCTGCGATTTGATGTCTCCAGTGTGCGCGTCCCTCACCCCATAGTTGAAAGCGTACTTTGGATATGACTGAATTAAGAAGTTCAAAATTAATTAGCGTCAAAAACTTACTTCCACTTCTACAGATAATCGTTAGCCACTGAAACGTCATGACGACTTTTGTACAGGACTAATTCATACACTGTTAGTTAGATACAAACTAAGCTCTATTACGGAATCTAACTATATGATACTGCAAGATATACACAACCACCACAACCACTGTGCAGAAGGGCTTGTCAAATGAAAGAACGAATCACGAAATAGAGAAGTGTAAAATATTTCAATCTTACGTGGAATGAATGCTGTTTTTACAAAATTACCCTATTCCTTCTATTCGACACTAAGGCCCTTATTAATAAAAGCTTATTAGCAACATTTTAGCTGTAAAACGGTTTGTCCCTTTCCGACATACGATATTGTCCGAAGAGCAAAAGAGACATAAATCTTTATTTTTTGTTTTAATCAAAGAGAATTCATGTATGTGTGTATTAATGTTTATACTGTACTCACGACGGGGACAGCTTGCACAGCCACGGGGGCGTGCACCACCGGCTGCGCGATCAGGCCCTGAGGCACCGCCACCGCCGCACTCACACACGCGAGGAGGACGAAGATCTGAAACGAATATATAAGAAATAGAACACTTTTCTGTAAGATGCTAATTTTTATTAAGCAAGTATTAGCTTGTAATGACCCAATGCTGGGCAAAGGCCTCTCATCTTAGCGAAGATATCAGTACAGTGAAGAGGATTAGATATTCACCACGCTAGCCAAATGCGGGTTGGTGATCTCAAATCCGAGCCATGTTTGAAAAGTAGGAAACATATTTTCATTCGACCCGGGAATTGAACCCGGGACCTCAGTCTTAGCAGGCGAGTTCCACTAATACACCGAGGTGTTTTTAATAACCCTTTGTAAATAATCCGTAGTTGCCGTTCGGTTGCATTGTGGCAGGCATCCCCGAAAAAACACACGATCAAGTAGATCTTTTGGCATTTTAAGAAGAAGATTCTACTCATATACCAACCGTACACATTTTTGTAACCTTAGGACGAATTTAATAAAAGAATGGTCATAATTAATACTCGTATATGAATTGGACACTTTTTAACCGCAAAGGAATAAAATAATTTCAAAATATTTTTCAAATCACTCACCCGCATATTGTCGTACACTCGAGACACAAATTCAGGCTGATTTACTCCAAACGATGTAGCCTTTTAAATATAGGGCCCCACCATATGCCCTAGGCTTAGACTACAACATACCTGCCAACCTCACATTCGCCATTTTAGGTCTAAAATCTTAGGACACTAGAAAATAGCTTCCCACAATACAGTTTTAATTTATGTATGTGCACACATACCTTTAGGTCAATAAAATTCCATTTAGAGAGTTATGCTATTGTATATTTCAAATTGGGTTAAATAAAGAAAAAACTCTGGTAGTACAATTTTTACGAGTGTAAAGGATTATGTATAGGGGAGCATATTTTGTGATAAAATATTATTATTACAATCAAGTTAGTCAATTCATATTTAGTTAAATGGAAGCGAATATTTAACTAATTTTATTAAAAAAATATGGCCTATTGTGGAGGCCAAAGGCCTCTTCATAAGTCACTAAGAAAGTAAGGAAATAAGTTTAACTCTGAAACTGAATCACTGATGATATAATTAAAAGTAATCATTGCGCTTATTTCTTTATTGTTTAATAAATTCTACAGATATTCAAATTAAGGCAGGAAATTGGCATCACATCATGTCTGTCTAGGTAGGAGCTACACAGACATGATATTACGTCTCGGAAATTGATGTCAAACGTCTGTTTTGTACTTACATGAACGACATAAAATTCACTATTTCCGTTTTCCTATGTCAAAAGAAAACTGCATCACGAATGAATTTATGTGGGGAATATAAAAAAAAATATATATAATTACCATCTCTAATTTTATTGTTACGAGTAACTAAGTAATTATCAAAATAAGTTCACACGTGAAGCAAACTCGTATTCACTTACAAAGTCTCATTGAATGTTTATAAAAAGCTGGCACTCAGTCTTAATGTTGGCTATCTAGAGTATGCAGTACTACGCCCCGAAAATACCATTCAATTTTCAATCAATTTCTATGAGTTATATTTTTTATTGGGCATTCCAGCAATCGGCTCGGAAGTTTGCCTTGAAGGTTTATTGATAAGAAACCATACGAGTTAAACTAATGAGCTCTAAATATGTAGAATTTATGAGAAGGAAGTTGCTGTTTTGAGTGATTTGTGCGATAGAATGTCGGTACTGTTGTACATATTAGATTGAACGAGGTTTTTAAGAAGTCTATAAATTTAACTGATATGATTCTGCTTTTAGTATGTTTAACGCTTTTCCGAGTTTTGGTACAGTATACGTTTAAATAAAAAATACCTTTAATTCCCTTCAAATCTAAAGCATAGAAAAGCCCTTTTAACTAGAAAATATTTGCATCAATTTGGACCATATAAACAGGATTTGTAATCTGTGACTAGAATACTCCTATAACTACAAAATTATACTATGATATCAGTATATCAAACAACATTAGAACAAGAGGATGGTGATTTATAAACTATCAGACATCAAAGTCATTCTTCCAACGCAAATGTGATCTGAAATCTATTTGATCTAATTATTACTCTGACTCACTATATTATGTAGGTGCTTCTGACTCTTCAGCTATTATTCTACGAGTAATTATAGATGGTTGAAAATTTATATGTTAACATTAATTATCAATATAATTATCAAATATTTGTTCAGCCGAATCAACTCCAGACAGTAACGTAAACAATAAGATATTCACGAGATTATTATCCAAACATCCTGTTATGAAATAATTCCGTGCGCCAAGACAAACGCTTTCAAGAGCTTATTGGCATCGAGGAGGTGTGCGTCCAGAGCGAGCGCGCGCGCCGTACCGCCGATATGTCTGAAAGTTCGTTATTTATTCATTCTTACCTACTCCTTCACCTTAGTTCCAATATAGACACCGATTTGAAGACACCACTTTACATCCGAATGTTTTGACCACAATCAATGGTAAACCTGACCCTAACCCCCATGGATTTCGGTTGCTACGACAAGGACTCCGGCGAAGTGGAGTGCTACCTCGAAATACGTAAATACATTTTGACTAAACGCTATCGACGGTGATTTATAGCTTTCTTATTGTTTTACAACATCGCTATGTAATTTATATTTTTAGTTGGAAACAGTGTCGGTTTCGGGTCGTGTAAACAGTTGGACTTTTCTGACGGTCAGTTTGTCAGTGATCCGGTTCGGGGTTTAAACGGGTCATGCGAGCTTATTTAATTAGTTTAGTAACACAATAAAAACAATACTGACGTTCGTTCGTAGTGTAAAAATGCGCAGGGAATTAAGAGCGGTTAGCACGAGACGGGACAACGTGCCGAGTCGTGAGTAAACATAAACAAGTGACGATCAGTTTGTGAAATTCCATCTAATTGAAATCATTTAAACATTTTAGATTGCGATACCGGTACCTCTTGCGGTATCAAGATACAAATGAGTAAGTAAATGATAAATTGAGCTTCGCAAAAACTTGAACATATCTGAACTTTTGAAAGCTTTATTGTTAACAAATGTTTACCCGTTCTTATTGAAATATCGACCCTAATACCCATCACTAAAATATATTCATTAATTAAAAATAAAATGTAAACTAGTTGCTACGTGGTTAGATTGTTAGACCCAAATAGTTAAACCAAATCTAGGTTAAATCATTTAATAAAATATTGTGTAGGTGCTTATTCAAATCGCGAAATTATAAAAATATGTGTGCTTTTTAGTGGCTTAGAAATGTGTATTATAAAAAAATATCATTCATAAAACTTAATCTTTGATTAAAAATATATTAAGATTTCTAGATAACTTTGTTTTAAGATATGTTTAGTTTTACTAATTAAGGTGAAGCTTCAGTGAGATGAGAGGAGTTACTGTGGGTCAGTGGACATTACAGGCTAAACTACTATTCAACAGCCTCCGTGGTCTTGTGGTTTGAGCGCTCGGCTCGCGATCCAGAGGTTCCGGGTTCGATTCCCGGTGGGGACAATATCTCACAAAAATCTCTTTGTGAGACTGTCCTCAGTTTGGTCAGGGCATTACAGGCAGATTCACCTGATTTCCCGAAAAGTAAGATGATTCCGTGCTGCGGAAGGCACGTTAAGCCTTCGGTCCCTGTTACTTTCTACGGATGGTAGTCGTTACATGAGCCATGTCAGAGAACTTTGTCAATAACTCTGACACCAGGATTGGTCCGGTTGACCATCCACTCGTTGAAGAAGAACAAGACATATGAGTTCAATTTGACATTCAGTTGTTTTGTTCGCAGCTAGTCCAGACTCAGTCGGTTGCGTTGAGAGATTCGCAACACTCTTCTCGTTCCTTCTAGTCATCATTACCTTTCCGTTTTCACTTTTTGAATGTTTTAAGGTAAGAACTTTAAATACTCTTTTCAGGAAAGAAATTACTTACTAAATCCCAAAATACACTTTTCATTAACAAAAATCCAACCCAAACAGATCAGTTTCTGTAAGAAAGTCGCCGACAGTAAGTTCTAACCTGTAGAAGACTTTTGGAGAAGTTTAATGTGATAGATTACAACCTCAGGGACATATCCCTGGGCACATCAGTACTACCAACATTGTCCACCAATATGGATGTACATATATAATACTAGCAGCGCCCCGCGGTTTCACCCACGTTGTACCCGTTCCCGCGGGAATTTCTGGATAAAATGTATCCCATGTGTTATTCTGATGTGTAACCTATATTACTGTGTCATAGTTTCATCCAAATCCATCCAGTAGTTTTTTCGTGAAAGAGTAACAAACATACATCCATCCTCACAAACTTTCGCAATTATAATATAAGTAGGACATTAGCTGCCGAAATAAGTGTAGACATTAAAACTAACTGAAACTGTTGTCCATTATTATCCCTCTCATTACTTCTTTATAGGTGGTCCAAGAATTTGAAAGAGCTGTCATATTCAGGCTTGGAAGACTTAGAAAAGGCGGGGCAAGAGGTCCAGGACTGTTCTTCGTGTTGCCCTGTATAGATACGTACAGAAAAGTGGACCTCAGGACAGTATCGTTCGATGTCCCGCCGCAAGAGGTTAGTTGCAATTTTAAAAATTACTTATAGGTAGTAATGTCATCTACTACGTATACTAATATTATTAAGAGGTAATCTATACTTCTATACTAATATAAAGAGGAAAATTTTGTAAGTTTGTTTGTTTGTTTGTATGTTCGAGCTAATCTCGAGAATTATCAGTCAGATTTGAAAAATTATTGTTGTAATAAACAGCCACATTCAACGGGAAGGTTATATGCTATTTTTCATCCCGAAATTCCCTTGGGAACAACGCGTGTAAAACGCGGGGCACTGCTAGTGTTCCTATAATTTTTAAACGACTAACCAAATTGAAGTTCTCAATTCGAGTGTATGTCTTTTTTAATGTTTCTTATAAAATATCACTGTCATTTAAAAACTCATAACAAAAACTATCCCTGTATGTAATAGTTATTACCGCTCGTGGAGTGCATCTTTATTAATCTGTGACATTGTGTTATTGAAAATGCAGTTGACTGAGCAATACATCATGTGAGCAAAATGTGGATATCACTGCTTAAGTAGTTGGTAGAGATATTAAAAGACTGAGATTTGGCCACTGACCTATTTGAACTTTCTTTATACTCATTTTCATCTAAAAACCACTGTGAATTAGTAGAAGACCTTAATTATTGATCAGACTATACCAGACTTAATTTAAATTCAGTTCTTTTCAAAATAATGCATTCCTAAATATCGCATACCATTCTCATTGTAAAATGTATGAAACGATTATTTTATTTTACCACCTAATTATTGTAAATGATCGTAATGCTCTGATATATAATAATATTTGAATTAGCATTTTAATGTAATGAAACAACAATTTGTCGTTAAATATATTTCAAAAATCCAAGATGCTACATTAACAAATAAAGTAATCCAGTTAGTTAATACAGGTCCTTAACCTCTTTAATGAAACCTCGTTAATGTTGAAAATTAACCTCTTTCCGAATTAGCGAGAGTTAACCTGTTCGTTTTGGAGTTTTTCAATTACTCGGTTCGGAGAGCTCATTAACACAGATAGAGTTAATATTAATGGTTCAAAACGGGGCGTAGGTGCATATTTATTGTGAATCATTACCTATACTAACGTTTAAAGAGATGTCTGTTTGTATGTGTTGCTATTAACCTGAATTACTTGATAAATTGTAATTATAGTGGATGCTTGAAGAATTGACCTCTAGTTACTGTTAATGATTTTGGATTCTCAAACGTAGGATTTATGGATAAGTCAGGCTTAATTTATATCGGATTATTATTTTATTCAGTTCCTAAGTTTATCCATTGTTTTATAATTACAACAAACTCGGGAAATGTATCCAGAAGTAAAAGACAGTAGTGTTAGATTATTATACATTTTAATTTGGTTCATTCATTCAATCGATTACATTAAAATAAATCGTGAATACGTCACTTTGCTCAATTCGTGATGTGTTCAGTATTTGTATGTAGACAGTTCATAATATTTTAAGGTAAGTAAGTATTAGCCTGTTATGTCCCACTGCTGGGCAAAGGCCTCACATTTCACCATAAATATCAGTACATATGTAATAAATTTAAACTACAAAAAACGGTCATCAATAAAACTCATTATATTGAAACATTGTACCATTTACTACTCTGTTATTTATCATAATTTCAATATATAATAAACAGACTAGAAGTGCCCCGCGGTTTTACCCGCGTTGTACCCGTTCCCGTAGGAATTTCAAGATGAAAGAAGCCTATAACCTTCCCGTTGAATGTGGCTATCCATTACAAAAAGAATTTTTGAAATCAGACCTTTAGTTCCTGAGATTAGCGCGTTCAAACAAACAAACAAACTCTGCAGCTTTATAATATAGATATAGATTTAACACCTTCATAATCGCGGGCGTTGGTTAAAAATTAACACAAATTACGAGCAAAACCATATGAAGTGTAGTTAGAAATATTTCTCCGTAAGTGCTCCGATTGCAAGCAAATGTTATTAGTCGCAACTCAAAGTAATTTAATGTAAAAACATGCCTCATAACTTAAACTTGAAGAATGTACCTATATGTTACGGCTAATACCCGAAGTGCGGCTACACCTAGTTTTAGCCGGTTAGAACTAGGTGCATATATATGTCATTTTAATGAAAAGAGAGAGTTTAAACATGAAAAAAAAAAATAACCCTAACCTACCGAATAGTAAGTAGTTCGGTAGGTTAGGGTTATTTTTTTTTCATGTTTAAACTCTCTCTTTTCATTAAAATAACATACGGCTAATACCCGAAGTGCGGCTACACCTAGTTTTAGCCGGTTAGAACTAGGTGTAGCCGCACTTCAGGTATTAGCCGTAACATATACATACTTGTCTGTAACTTAGTAGTTCGATTGCGGTTATGATTTAAATAATAAGGTTTTTAATTTTATGATTGAAATAAGTCTGATTTATACGTATAGAAATATAATAATATTTATCATGTCCCAACATTGGGCAACTACAACATTGGACTAACCCTAACCTATAGGTATATGGAGTTATTCAAACTACTTATTTACTCGTACATATTTTCGGCTCGCAGCTTTTAAACTTGATCCATATAGGCCAACGCCGTGATTTGGAGTGGCTTTCCCTATTTTTTGATTAATATTTTAAATTATATGTTTAAAAAATGTTAAAAAACTCGAGTAATCGTACACTAACAAGAAATAAACCAGTTCAAATTCCTGCAAAATACCTCAAAAAAACGTGTAAGAATACTATTATTAGGCCGTAGTTCAGACAATTGGTTTACAACTAACGATTGTTTTACATCTCGTAAAACTTTGATTGATAGTTTATAGCCACATCAATTAATCTTTACTGGAAAATGGATTGGAAATAGGTTAACAGTTTCAATACCAATGCCGCACCTGATATCCTGCGTGAAGTTAAATATAGAATTCAATTAATGGCGCCTCGCGGAATCTCCCATGGTGGGTATCTTTCCACCAGCATAACGTTTGGTCTATCCTATTATATCACATGTAGCTACGGGAGCCATGTTTAATATAAATATTAATATCAATATACCCGGACAAATTCACACACGGTTAATTAGACCCAAACTAAGCGCTAAGCTTGTAATATGGAATCTAACTAACTGATACGACTCTATATATGTACATACACAAAAAGTATGTATGTTTGTTACTCTTTTTTGAAAAAACCACGGAACGGATTTGGATGAAACTTTACTGTTATATAGGTTATACATCAGAATAATACATGGGATACATTTTATCCCGAAATTCCCGCGGGAACGCGTACAACGCGGGTAACACCGCGGGGAGCGGCCTGTCATTCAAATGTTGCAACTTTTCTCATTCACTTACCACAATACTAATGCCACCATAAATTCCATACCTGTCCCAAAGTTTATATTTGGTAACCATCTTTCTTAACAAGTAGGTACCTACTCCAAATACTTGTGCATGGTCAATATCATAATCCGGCATCGAGTTTATTTTTGTGTACAAAGTCGGTGAGTCGTGGACAGATGTTGAACAGAACTGTTGGTTTTAGATTAGTGTACTATTACTTTTAAACCAGGTCGCATTATTCTTGGCGAAGACACTAAAAGTTTCGATCTGGCTTCATTTATTAACGAAGGGATTTACGATGTTGCATTAAGGGGTACGCTACTATGCAACGGCGACGGGCGACTTTTAAAAGTTTTATCCGTATTATCGCACTGCTGGGCAAAAGCCCCTTATCTCACTGAAGATATCAGTACAGTGAGTAGGACTATCATAATCAACACGCTTGCTAAATGCTGGTTGATGATCTCAAACCCGAACCATGTCTGAAAAGTAAGAAACATGTATTCGCTCGACTCGGGAATTGAACCCACGACCTAAGTCTTGGCAAAAAAATTGCTGTAGCCGTCGTCGTCACTCTACTGTGGAACCCCTATAATTAGTTAGGGAGGAGAGTTAAGGAATATGTATAAGCACCCCGCGGTTTTACCCGCGTTGTGCCGGTTCCCGTAGGAATTTCGAGATGAAAAATAGCCTGTAACCTTCCCGTTCAACGTGGTTATCCATTACAAAAAAAATATTCGAATCGGATTGGTAGTTTCTGAGATTAGCGCGTTCAAACAAACAAACAAACAAACTCTGCAGCTTTATAATATTAGTAGGTATAGATAATTTTAAATTGTTGTAGTATATAGGTTCTTCTTTCTTTTATCGAGTGGATGGTCAACCTGACCAATCCTGGTGTCAGAGTTATTGAGCCGCCAAAGGCCTCTGACATGGCTCATGTAACGACTACTATCCGTAGAAAGTAACCGGGACCGACGGCTTAACGTGCCCTCCGAAGCACGGAATCATCTTACTTTTCGGGAAATCAGGTGATTCAGCCTGCAATGCCCTAACCAAACTGAAGACGGTCTCACAAAGTGATTTTTGGGAGATATCCCCACCGGGAATCGAACCCGGAACCTCCGGATCGTGAGCCGAGCGCTCAAACCACTAGACCACGGAGGCTGTTAGTATGTAGGTAAAGAAGTGAAGAATAAAGACATCATTCGTACTATATGTGGTAATAATACTTAATTTGCTCCGATAAATCTTTTTAATAACACTTTGATCAAGACGTAAACGTCTATATAACTACAAAGTGATAAAACGCAGATTCCTAAATTGCCTCAGAACCTGCCCTTGCCCTAATTAGTTAAAAACACAGTTAAAAACTTGAACTGTTTATATTTGTTAGTAGAAACTAAACGCTAATAGATTGATAGATGTTTGTGTTGCCTATCCACACTCGTGGTTTGACAGATTTCGATGTAATACAGCGTATTTTTAAGGCAGTTAGCTTTTTCCTGGCGTATACCAAACTAGCAACGCCCGCGGTTTTACCCGCGTTGTGTCCATTCCCGTGGGAATTTCGCGATGAAAAATAGCCTATAACCTTCCTTCATAGTTAGTTTTTGTAGCAAGTTGTCTATTTATATAAAAGAAAGTCGTGTTAGTTACACCGTTTATAACTGGAGAACGGCTGGACCGATTTTAATTATTCTTTTTTAGTTTATTTATCTTGGTCAGGCATAGGATAATAAAAATCCCGAAATTCCCACGTAACTAAAAATAGTAGCTTAGTAAAAGATAAATCAATTAAGATATCAAAACAATATTCGTAAAAACATCTGTAAATCACAGATTTAGTTGAAATAATAAGATTAATTTATTCATTGGTGAGTGACACAAACCTTACGGTTCTTAGTCAAACGTATTACAGTTACAACACATACATAATGAAAACTCGAGTCTAGGTTTTTAAACCTTAGGATAAAGATTGTTGTCTTTTATTAAATCTTCCCACGATATTTCTAGTGTTAGCTTATTTGAACTACCAAACTTGGTGTTGTATCATACGTTGAACATTTCTTGGAATTAAAATAGGCCTGGTACCGTATATCGACTTGCTAGTCTTCACTAGTATGACTTCTGACTATTTCATTGTATTTTATTACTTCCAGGTGCTGACTAGAGATTCGGTGACGGTGGCTGTAGACGCTGTTGTGTATTATAGAATAAAGGAACCTTTGAATGCAATCGTAAGAGTTGCAGATGCAGGGTAAGTAACTACGTAAAACTAAGGTACCATTCGGACCCGCGGTTGATCGCAGACCGCAACCGCAAGCGGTTCACGAGCAACCAACAGTCGAGTTTGAGCTGCGATTGATCTATTGCTACATTTAAATGCCTAGTGACTAGACCAGTGGATGTTCTTAATTTTTATTGATCTCGACGCTAGTGTCTGTGGACAATACGCCTAAGTATAAACCTATTCTTATAATTAAATATCGAAGATTGATAACCAATAAAAATAAAAGAGAACAGAATCTCTACCTCAAATTGTGAAAGGACAGATTTAGCCCAGTGAAATGGCAATGCAAATTCCAAAACTTCAAGTAGATATTACTTTTCGACTTATAAATAAAGCAAAGTCAATGACTGAGCAAATCTGTTTTAAAATACATTTAAGCACCAATTTATCTTTACACTGATTGAAATTGGTAGAGTGATGCCAAATTACCGGTAGTAAAATGTATGTGCGCATAATTTATGAATGCATTCAACATTGATGCAAGGCGGATGAGATATGTGGGAGATGCAGTATTGATTGCAAGCTATTTTGGTATTTAATCACTTCGGCATAATGCATACTATTGTTTTCATTATAGGTGATTGGTATTGTTTGATTTATTAGTATAGCTTTTGTTATTTAAAGGTTCCTACGTAGTAAGAAGTATTAATAGTTTATCATTGTTTATTGTATAAAAATGCGCCCACGAAATTACCTATTGATTGTTTTTAAAACAAGAAGGTTAGTATGTTGTTTAACAACAGTTCAATCAATTAACAACAAAATATATTTTTATAGCTGTTCCATACAGTTTCGACACCTTCCGTAATTTTGATTGAGTTAGTTTTTACTTGAATACTATGTACTTAGTCAGCAAACCGCCGATCACTCCCTATGAGTTTCTCCACAAACACCTTCGTTTCCAGAGCTTCCACCCGACTGCTCGCTGCTACAACCCTTCGGAACGTGCTCGGTATGCGAGACCTGGCGCAGTTACTGTCAGACCGGGAGGCCATCAGTCATATGATGCAGGCCAATTTGGATGAAGCCACTGACCCCTGGGGCGTGGAGGTGGAAAGAGTTGAAATGTACGCTATTCTTCATTATACTTTCTTTTACTTTACGAATTTCTTTCCTATAACTGTAGTTGGTTTCACAAAGGTTACATACGCGCCTTATAATAGGGGTTAAGTATGTAAGACCGAAGTGCTTGCCTTCTCTATTTCGTGGGTATTAGTCAGAGTTGCTATTAATCTGTACACTAGCTTTACGTAGTAAGTACTTCGCTCTTCCGTGAGCAGACTATCCGCCGACCGCGTCAAAGCAGATGACTGCTGTATTCTACACACTGTTGCACTTGGTTTCATTTATCTTCTCTGTCACTTGTTGATATCCTCTCTGTTGAACAGCAAAGACGTCCGTCTCCCTGTTCAGCTACAAAGAGCAATGGCGGCCGAAGCCGAGGCTGATCGAGAGGCCAGAGCAAAGATCATAACAGCCGAGGGAGAAATCAAGGCGTCCAAGGCCTTGAAAGAAGCTTCACTAGTCATGATTGATAATCCTATGGCTTTGCAGGTGAGTAGCGTTTAATCTTACCAAATGGTTGTTGCCTTATCACAAGTTTTACGCCCTAAAATCTGATCTGAATTGTGATGTTTGACATATGCTACATAGTCGGTTAATGTTAACTGTTACTGACTGATACAAATATTATTTCACTATACGCTGTCTCTTGATTGAGTTGTTCAGGCAAATAAAATATATAGATCAGAGTCGGTACTTAGATGATATGATACTAAAATTATAAAAGGTGTTTTAATAAGAGTTTTTGCTGGGACTTTTCTCCTGCTGCAAATATAAACTTTATCACAAAACCAATCTATCTATCTCTATCCTCCTGTTCAATAACTAGTATCTTCTCTCCAATTTCAGCTCCGATATCTCCAGTCTCTTAACACGATATCAGCCGAGAAGAACTCCACCATAATATTCCCGTTCCCCATGGACTTCTTGAAGACATTTTTGGGAGTGCCATCATCAAGCACTTCACCTGTTTTGCCTATTTAGATAATAAATATACTTAAGTTTGAGAGTAGAGTTAATTATATAGTAAGAGAATTTAGAGATTCCTTGTATCTCGGAGTCCTATTACCCATATCGAATATGAAATCCTAAAAAATAATCTAGTCACATCTTTAATCTTCTATATTGATTTAAAACTATGTTAATAATTTGATAATAAATGTATAAATGAGTGTAAGAAAATAAAATCTCCTTCTATGGTTAGTACTTTGTTTTACCATGAGATTAGCATCTCTTGTCGTTCATCTTTTCCAAAAATTATAAAATTATATTTGGTATCTTTGATTAGTTTATGGTAGTAGTAGTAGTATAAATATTTTTATTTACAGGTCCGAAATTTTTAGATCATTTCTTTATTTTATTTAAGTTATTCAATAAATTAATACAATCAATATGAGACGACTTGCCGCGGACGATGAGAGAAGTAAAATCTTATTGATATCTAAGCTGGATTAAGAAAATATACTTCTAATATTATAAATGCGAAAGTTTGTGAGAATGGATGTAGTATGTATATGTGTATGAATGTTTGTTACTCTTTCACGAAAAAAATACTGGACGGATTAGGATAAAACTTAAGAGTATTATAGGTTAGGTATACATCAGAATAATACATGGGATACATTTTATCCCGAAATTCCCGCGGGAACACGTACAACGAAGTTTTTTTTTGTTGGTATGCAATTTAATAGAACAATTTGAGCATGCTATTTTATCAATCAGTCACTGTATAATACGGTTTTCCTATTTGATTGTACATATTTATATTTCATTCCAGAGCTCCAAAAAGAGACAATCATAGAAAAATTGGCTCGTTATCTAGCTATACTATTAATAATAATATTTCCGTTCTTACTTGTCATCTGTTTCAGAGTAAGTTATTTACAGTTGCTTTGCTTGGTCTATTATTCTTAGCCTCGTGTTTAGGCTACCTATACATGGGCTTTTACCGTCTGCAGGCATGTCTACCAGGCCTCGCTAAATATAGGTATTTGTAGTCTGCATACTGACTGCGATGCTTATACACTAAAAAGACATAGCACAGGCCTACAAGGCTATAATTTCATTACATTATAGCCTTTACCTTAAGTCTCATAAATAAACAGAATGAGTTTTCGCTATATTTGTTTGTGAGACGAAATATTAATTACAAATCCTTTTTTCATAACAATCGGTACGTAAAAAGATTTAGGACTTTTCAAGTCAGTGGCTTCAGGAAAAGTCACTTTAAGAGGCGAATTAGACTTCATCAGTTTTTTGTTAAACACTTTATGGTTTCTTTTTATTAACCTGCAAGTCATCTAGATCCAGAGCCCGCTGTGGCCTTTATCTCTACGAAATAAGGAACCAATTATTAATTTGTTATTATAATTCCCGAAGGTAGTGAAACAATACAAAAGGGCAATTATATTCCGTTTTGGTAGAGTAAGAAAAAATTCTCCAGCTGGTCCAGGGGTCATTTGGCTGGTGCCTTGCACTGATAGCGCAATCATTGTCGATCTGCGGACTCAGTCATACAATCTTCCTTCACAAGATGTAAGTATTATTCATTACCAGCCACACCCCGGTTTTACTTGCATTGTACCTGTCTGTTTCCGTAAGGATCAAAATTAACCTTCCTCTTGAAAATAGTAAATACAAAAATAAGTTATTTAAATCGGACATGTTGTTTCTAAGATTAACATAGATTTCAAACAAACAAAATCCCATCTCTTCAGCTTCATTATTTGTCAGTATAGATTGACGAGATAAGGTCTAGAGTTGTGCTTCAGAAATTAAGTCAATGTCCAAAGTTGGGTGAACACAAATAAACATATGAACATATTTCAAATAAAATAATAATGAAAACAAAGAAACATATTTCGACGGCTAGAGTCGGCTATAATTTGTAGCGAGATTCACTTGTACATTTTAGTAGTCAACTAAAATATATGTTCGCGTAAGTTAATGGTTTTTAGACTGCCTCAAGAAATTACACGAGAACAATTAATTAAAAACTTATGTACATTTATAAAAGTTACTCGAATTTTTCTACTCAAAAGTTGCGTAGCATTTTATGGGTCTGATAAACTGTGTTGTGGTAGTAATTAACAACGGTTTTTAGTTACAAAAAGAACAGTTAAAAGTCAAGGCACTCTGTACTATCTGTGAAATATCGAAAGATGGAAATATTGCAGTAAATAATAAAATCAATGAACTCCTTTGAGTACCTAGTTATTGCAGGTGGTAATAGTCATTATTATAGAACCTATAAATATTTTAACTCAAAATAACTAAAATTTTCTTCTTCCAGATACTAACTAAAGACTCAGTGACCGTCACCGTAGACGCAGTAATATACTTTCATGTGGCGAAACCTCTAGATAGCGTACTCAATGTCGAAAATTTCGGGTAAACTAAACAATTTCTGACCAACTGAAAAATTTTAAATCTTTGTAAAATACTTTGTTAGGTATATCTTTAGATGCAAAAAAAAATCTTACACTTGATCTTGAGTGTCGCCTACTCCATCAGAACGCTGAAGCGCTAGGTTCAGTCCCCGAGTCGAGACAAAACATATAACATAACATAAAACATATTTTCAACATGGCTCATATTTCAGATTAAGTTATTAGGCAAAGACAATGATCACACCTTTATCATTCTAACAGTGCTTACTGATATCTGCCTTGAGACTTTAAATTATAGCTGAAAGCTATTCAATTCATTACATTATAGCCATGCAACGGAATTAATTGCTATTTCAACCCTGAGAAATATACTAGGACAGTACATTTTGACCGATCTGCTGTCGTGTCGAGAAAGCATCAGCCATGCAGCCAAGAGTGCTATTGAAGAAGTGGTATCAGAGTGGGGCGTTAAGATTGAGAGAGTTCAAATGTAATTTAAACTTTATTTTATCAATTTTAGACTCGCGAAGCAAAACACGGATGTAATAGGTTTGATATATCTGTTGTGGCATCGTAGATAATGAAAGTGCCGATTTTCATCTGATTTTCATCCGATGTTTCAACTGTTGGTCCCGGGTTCAATTCCCAGGTCGAGCTAACATGTTTCCTACTTTTCAAACATGGCTCGGGTTTGAGATCACCAACCCGCATTTGGGCGTGGTGATTATGCCTAATCCTCCTCTCACTGTACAGATATTTTCAGTGAGCCTTTGCCCAGCAGTGGGACATTACAAGCTAACACTTTATTTTTTATTTGAATTTGAGTTTGAATGAAAGTTCATTTTAACGGTACTATTCTTGCATCTCATTACAATGTTCATCTATCATAAAATGGTTTTAGAAAAGACGTCTTATTACCTTTCGACTTACAAAAAGCAATGGCGGCTGAAGCAGAAGGCACTCGCATAGGTAAAGCTAAAGTCATTGAAGCCCAGGGTGAAATCAAAGCTGCCGAGAATCTGAAGATCGCTTCGCGCATAATGGTTGAAAAACCACAAATCATGATTGTAAGCTTATCATTCTTATTATCATTAACATTGTTGTATCTGAACCATAAGAGCAAGTCGTTGCCGTCGTAGCCCAGCAGTGGAACTCACCAGGCTAAATATCATAAAAATCTAAAATGTAATTGAAAATTAAACGGAATATTAGGTACGAATTTTGTAGTGGTAATTATTGGTGGCTTCAAATCGAGAAGAGTGGAGGGAATAGAGGCCTATGTCCAACAATGGGATGATACAGGCTAACAGTACTTATTAGTCCAGGGAGGTCCCTCCAGGTCATCGCCGTCGAAGGTTGCAACCGAAACTTGTTGACGACTAATATCTCGATAAAACCCGTGCAATCATTCCTGGGTTCAATTCGCGGGTCTAGTGAAAAAACATGTTACCTACTTTTCAAACATAGCTCGGGTTTGAGATCACCAACCCGCATTAGGCAAACGTGGTGATTACGCCTAATCCTCTTAACTGAATATCACTGATATCTTCAGTGAGATGAAAGGTCTTTGCCCAGCAGTGGGACACTAGAGACTTTTACTTTTCTTAACTTATAATTAAAAAATGTAAGTGTTTTTTAATTATAATTTAAGAATGTGGTACGATGTTCTACCCTACTGCAGGAAAGAAAAGGAAATGCAACAGTAGCCTACTCATTGAAGATTATACCGGATTATATTATTGATGCAACATTGATATGTGGTAGTCTTGGACTGATGAAAACATATAAATACTTCAAATCATTTCAGTTGCGATATCTTCAGACGTTGAGCTACATTGCTGCACAGCAAGACACCTCCATATTTTTCCCGTTCCCATTTGAAATACCAGAAATTGGCCCTCTCTGATTCTTTTTGAGCTTTCTTCAGTCAAGTAAGTTTATGTTGTAAAGTTACGCTATTTACCAATGTTCGTGGCACTAGCTAAACATGATTCAGAAACTGCCAGATGCTATAGTGTTGCGACTATAAGTGCTGTAAGTGTGGTACGGTCAGCCAAATATGTGGTCTACCACCCTACGGTTGAGATTCATTTGAACGTCATGAAACAACAAGGTCAATTTTAAACGTCATAACATAATTGTGCATAGAAAAGTCAACCTTAGCGATCGTTACATCTCGCAGAAACTTTTGTCAAAAGTGGTAGACCACTTTCCTGGCCGACCGTACCAAAGTCAAAGATGCACAAAGAGTGCTTTAATTTACTTTGAATTTTGGCACTTAGTAAACTATTCACAAGAGTTTGTATCAACCATGAATTTGTACCAACATAGGTGAAAATACTACTTAGGAAGGAGTGCCATTTATAATGTATAGTGTATCATCTATAGCAGTTGCTCCAAAGATATTATATTTTCCGAAAGGGTTAGAAGGTTACCATGGAAGTCCTTGGGGGTTATGGTTAGCAAGGACTTTATATTATACTAGCCGCGCCCCGCGGTGTTACACGCGTTGAATCGGTTCCCGCGGGAATTTCAGGATAAAATTTAGCCCATGTGTTATTTTGATGTATAATCTATATTACTGTAAAGTTTCATCCAAATCCGTTGAGTAGTTTTTGCGTGAAAGAGCAACAAACATACATCCATACATCCATCCTCACAAACTTTCGCATTTATAATATTAAGTAGGATCCATGGGTTAGCGTCAAGAACTACAGATGCAGCTATAGATATGATATTTGTTCTATAAGTATAGAGAATAAATTTAATCTTATTTTATTTGATCTTTGAAAACCGAATGAAATGTGTCAATACCTGAAGTTAACCCAAATACCCTACAAATCTCACTTATTCAGTAACATGAACTATTTTATTATTTGAAGAACACATTACTAAGAATTCATTAAAATTTCAAGCAATATTGTGTTCAAAACTTAAAATCGCTAAAGAGCAAATCTATCTGAAATAAACTCAAGTTGTTTGTTATGTATTCCGAGATTTGTTTGTAAAAGTATGTATTGTGAATGCTTCAGCTACTATAGCAAAACTCTATGTACGAACGCTATAAAAGTATTGACGACATGTGTGTCTTAGGTTATTATTACTACTAAGAGCCTGAAGTGTACCACTACAGGGCAAAGGCCTCTTTATACCTCTTCCATAATTCCCGGTTCTGTGCAACGGATTAATCTGGGTTGATCCTACCAAAGTCATCGCGCTACCTCCTACGGGGTGGTCGTAAAGTCAACCTAACAGTTATTCCTTTTGTCTTAGGTAATGTCTACAAAAGTTTCGAGCGATATCAAATTCAACGTAAAGCAAGAGAAAGAACGCACACCGCTGTTTATAAATTCTACACTACCATTTGAATATGGAAGAGAGAATAGACCGACATACAGAGAGAGTCTCTAGAGAAATCCATAAACCAACTTCCACTAAAACTTCGAGTACAGTTACTGATGATGAATACGTGCTTGCTGAAGATACCCCAAAAACTGAACCAGAAGGTAGATTTACTAGTAACTTGGTTAATATTAATGATGGCATAATTAGTATGAAATAATACCTATTAACTTGCGAAATTCCGCTGAAGGGGAAAGGCTTCTGACTCTAAGCTCACTTAAGTTTTCTATACAGTGAGGATACTTAAACGCTATTTATGGTTACATACTTCGTGTAAAATAGATGTATTTATTATTTTGTTCACGTAAATTTGTCGGTCCGGTTGTTTCAATCGATAGTCCATGTCGGAGGCCTTTAGGCGGTCGAAAAACACTAGGGTTGGCCACTAACCTTTACGAACTTACTTATTGACTTTATCATCCCAAAGAAGTTAATTTCTTAAAGACTGCTTTCTAAACCTGTGAATCAAACATCAGTAAATTGTACTTGTGCATTGATGTTATTTTTTTCCTGTTCTAGATAAAAGGACATTCATTGAAGTTGTCTTTGTTATTATGTCATATATATTGGTTATAATGTTCTTCCCGTTTTCTCTATTTTGTATCTTCATGGTGAGTGTTAATTATGTATATTTTAATTTCGTATGAATATTATTACTATCGTTTGAATCTGCAGTCATAGTTGTATATTTAAAGTTTATCAAAAAATCAATGTGTGCTTGTGCAATGATCATCTATTACTAAGTAATCCTACTCACTCACCCTTTCGGGAATGCTAATCGTCGTCCTTTGTCGTTGCAGGTTGTAAGGCATTTTGAAAGGGTGGTTGTTCTGAGAAATGGAAAGATTCACACTTCCCGCCCTTTAGGACCAGGCCTTACTTTCTTTTTGCCATGCATAGACGTTGTGAAGTATATTGATTTAAGAATTATTTCCTATGCAGTACCGCCACAAGAGGTTTGTCTCCAAAATTACCATTAAAAATTAAAAACTAAAACATTTTGTAGGTTATCAAGTTACTATCGTTTAAAAAACACCATTAACCGACGGGACATCTTCTTTTTCATAGTGGGTTTTATTTAAGTAGTTATTTTTGCCTTTTTTAGGGTTTGACTAAAGATTCACTGACGGTCTCTGTTGATGCTGTCGTATTTTACAAAATAATCAATCCTTTATTTGCTGTTCTCAACGTAATTGATTACAAGTAAGCGTACAATTTCTATAATATCTGTGTAAGTACTAAAATTTATAAAAAGACTAACAACGCCCCACAGTTTTAAACGCCATTAACTTATCCCGTGGGAACTATGGTGTAAGGTTACAGTTTCACTTCAAAAAAGTAATAAGATAAAGTTGCTGTAAACAATCTTTTTGGAAGCTCTTTTTCACTTGAATCTACTCTTCCAGGTCATCGACACAATATCTAGCAGCAACAACTCTAAGAAATGCTCTCGGTACCAGGAAACTATCGGAATTGCTAGCAGATAGACCAGCGGTCGCTCTCCATGTGTTTGAGCAAATGAAACGGATTGCACGGGAATGGGGCATCAAAGTGGTTAGAGTTGAAATGTAAGCCATTTTCATACGAAATCTATACTAATATTATAAAGCTGCAAAGTTTGTTTATTTGTTTGTTTGAACGCGCTAATCTCAGGAACTACTGGTCCGATTTGTTTTTTTTTTTGTAATGAATAGCCACATTCAACGGGATGGTTATCTAGGCTACTTTTCATCCTGAAATGACTACGGGAACGGGTACAACGCCGGTAAAACCGCGGGGCGCTGCTAGTGTATACACATTCGTATACGCATTCATCTTCATATGTTATGTTAGTCGTTTTAGTACTAATGGTAACAGTATTCAATTGTGAGATTTGACTGAGCGATGTGGAATATTGCGATTTTAATCGTACAGTTCAAATTGTTCGTTATATGGATAGGTGGCCAAAAGTTAGGAATAATGAGATTTTTTTTAAAAAAGGTCTTAATTCAAATTTTAATTAAGCTAAAACATTGAATATTTCCTTTTTTAGAAAGGATATTATGCTGCCACTTCAATTACAAAAAGCTATGGCAGCAGAAGCGGAGTCAGCAAGATTGGCGAATGCTAAAATAATTGTTGCTAAAGCTGAAATAGAAGCTACTAAAAATCTTCAGATAGCGACAGAGACTTTAATGGACAACCCTTATTGCATGCAGGTGAGACCCTATTTTTCACTGTATAATTTAAATTTGTACAGATAATAAGATTGTGGAAACGCCTCTATCCCACAAATATGCCATTGCTGAAAGATATTGCCAATAATAATTTCTTACTTACTTTGTTATTCTGCCTTTTTGTCAAACTAGGTATATTTCAATTTGTCTCTATGTTATTAAATTTCATGTACTCTTGCACTTTTGTGTACCTACTACCTATGTAATACATACCATGTTATTTCAGTTACGGTATCTTCAATCTATACAAATGATATCCAGTGATAAAACCCGCACGATTGTATGCCCGTACTCGATAAGTGCATTGAGGAAAATTTTCAAGTAAAATGTCCAACGACGTAAAATGACCAAGAGGCGGGATAAATGTCGGGCGCCCAACCAGTATCACGGAGTGTTCGCAGGCAAATCAATATTTTTTTATTATTTTGATTGAATAAATTCAATTCAATTGAGAAAGACTTACATGATAATTTATTTAATTTCATACCTGAAACATTGGACATTTTGATACATGGATAAATAGTTTCTGAATATTTTCAAGTGCTCATTATACTAAATGAAACGGGTCTGTATCGCGTTAGATAATTACACGTATTTACTAAAATACGTACCCGACGTTTCGAGCGGATTACACCGCTCGTGGTCACGGGATAGAGTTATCCCGTGACCACGAGCGGTAATTATCTAAAGCGATACAGACCCGTTTCATTTAGTATAATGAGTGCAAATCGTGTGAGTTTAAAAAGTTTATTTTCAAGTGCTATTTTTTCAATATCATTATTTTTGGGTGGTACATGTTTTTAGAATAAGACACATGCGTGAAATGGTTTGTTTTTATTTCAATGTAGAAAACAATAAATAGATAATAGGCACTTATCTAAATTAATTCCTAGTTGTGGTATTTTGACTAGTAGTCTCTGGACTCATCGTCGTCCTTCTGGTGTCCGTAATGGACGGGGTTCTGCGCTTGACCTCCAGCTTTTTTGTGAACGGTTGCCTGTTGAGAAATAAATTTGTGAGATTACTAGCAGGTTTGAGATCACCAACCCGCAGTAGTCAAGCGGGGTGATTATGCCTTATCCTCAATACTTGATATCTTTGGTGAGCTGAAAGGCCTTTGCCCAGCAGGTACGTAGTTACAGTGAATTTGGGTTATTTTCAAACTCTCAAAATAAAAGCTACCCCAGCTAACTTTTCGCCCAGTTACTTTTAAATAAAGGATGGTAATTGTAAATATTTTTACTCTTTTACTACTATGTAAACTACAAAGTCAAACGCATCATTATCCCTAATATCTATGTTTAAAGAAAGCAAAGGACGCTGCCTATTCAAGAACGTGAAGCTTTATGTTAAATTCATCTTTGCTTTCTGGCGTGAAAACGAGAACATCCGTCCACTTTACCTGGAATCCATTCTTAGGATCAGCAGTATACCGCACCAGCCTGATAGAACCATCAGGTTCAACCAGAGAATACTCGCCGCGGACTACATCACCATCTCTGTGTTCTTTATGATTCTGGAGGTTGCCAGTATGAGGATCTTCTACACCATAAGAGTAGGTGTAGTCGGGTTTTGCCTAAAACAGAGGAATATCTTTAGAAAGGCCAACACTGCCAGACAGTATCTAAGAAGTACGCTTTTAACTATTACTTTGAGTACGTTAAATACATGGTTTTTTTAACGTCACCTAGTTTTTAATATGCACAAAATTCTAAAATCATTTATGAACATAATAAAAGGTAAAGGTCCTAACACAAACCCCTGCGGAACACTTACCACATAATCTACAGTTTTCAAATGCGCATATTTGGCAGTGTCTGGGTGTATTTTGCCGGTCTGATGGTCGTATCCGTAGTCGGCATGCTGCTGTGCGGGTAAACCTTGGGCAGCCGGTACTTGGACTTCCACTATTTGACCGCTCACTGGCCCACTGAAGCGGTTATATGAGTAGCCACCAGGTTTGCCTGATAAGACTAGTGAAGCCAGAGTGAGGGGGAGGAGAATCTGCAAATAATTACGTGGTAACTTTAGGTCTTATCTAAATTAGAACCTTTTATACATATTTTGTAATAGCTACCGGATTATGAATCAAACAATAGTCACAATCGATACTATCCTTCATGTTTCATGTTATCATCTATTATTGGGAACTAAATTAGCGAATTTTAAATGTAAATCACGTAAATGATTAGCTACATAGAAAAGTAAAACAACAATCCATATACCTAAGTACTTAATAATAATAAGTAGGTAATTACATCTATCTATGAACACTTTACTTTCGTAGGCAATACATGGGCAATACACACTTCTAGCTGATTGGTACCTATAAGTGTTTGATAGCTTTCTAACTATTCCCGTAATTGGTGAACTTTAATCACAAAAAACGACCTTCACGGTCGACGGCCGCTATCTCGTAACTCGACCGCAGTAACCGGTGACAATGAAAATTTGGAACAACAAGAAAGTGGTTCATTGCGATATTACGGTTAATTAGTTAGTGATAATGGGGAGTCTAACAATAAAAACTAACCAATTAAATTAGTTAATTGGTTAGTTTTTATGTTTGTGTAATAATCTATACTAATATTATAAAGCTGAAGAGTTTGTTTTGTTTGTTTGTTTGTTTGTTTGTTTGTTTGTTTGTTTAAACGCGCTAATCTCAGAAACTACTGAACCGATTTGAATAATTCTTTCACTGTTAGATAGTCTATTTATCGAGGAAGGCTATAGGCTACATTTTATCCCGGATTTCCTACAGGAACGGGCACAACGCGGGTAAAACCGCGGGGCGCTGCTAGTTTAATTCTATAGACGGCCCATTATGTTTTATTTTTTATTTATGTTATGTGGTAAGTAACAAAGTTATACACAATATGAAAGGTTTTTTTTTAATTTAGTTAGGTTTTTTTGTTTAAATACAAAAGTTTTTGGCTATTAACTTTTGGGTGAAGATACTCTAGGACCTATTAGGTACTCGACTTTACTCAAGAGGAGAGTACTTATCTCAAAAAGTTTTTTATTGAACCTTAAAACTGACGTCCACATCTTTTATGAATTTAATAATCTAAATCGATCGTACCTTGAACAAGAAAGCCATTTTGTCGGTAGTTTGTAGACGTCAAGGATCCCTGCGGAACTGATGCCGTGTACCCTGGCTGCTGTGGTTTTATACCAATCTCCAACTCAAAGAATGAGGTGCAATCGTGATGTCCGGTGCATTGACGCAAACTATGAATCAATAATTTTCAATATTCTGTTTAATACGCTGTACGCAGCCAAACGTTACAATGCGAAATTGCGTAGGTCCAATTTCATGCTCTCAGATTGTAGGCATTAAATGGCCTTTGTTGGTGAATACGGTATGTGTTTACATTATCAGCACTGTAGGTACCTAGTGTAAGTTTATCCATCTTACAGCTATCAGATTTTTGTAAGACCCTAGCCTAGCTAGACCCAATTTTTTTCGTTTTTCAGTTTCCACGCTCATTCGGTGGGAGGGGTGTTGGTCGGAATGCAAGTAAATTTTGATTACGATCATATTTTTTTATTTAGTAGGAACTAATGATACTCATATCATAACGATATGCTCTATACCATTTCGTGTTATGACTTTAATTTCCCTAATATAAGCTCTCTCCGCAAAAATATATTTACTATTCCATGGTAACTATTACACACCTCCATTAAATTATTGACATGGAGGTGAACATTGCACCCTACATTTTAATGTTTTCTGTCATTACCGGTATTTGCCAGTGTCATTCACACGCGTGTCACGGTGACACCTGCTAAAAAATACATGTTGATATTTGATATGTTTGAGTGTGTGTTGGAATCATGGACTTATTATTATAATCTGGACAGCGGACTGTTAAAAATGAAAAATACGAAAGCACACCTTACACCTTTACATTATGATTCAATTTGGGTTACCAACATAGACAGAGGCAAAACGAGCCAAGAGAGATAGCTAGTACCGAGGTCGTTTATCCCTTTCTAACACTTGCCATTCGATCGAAAAGTGGTAGTTGGTAGCATGTTGGTAGAAAATTATTTCACAACGCTGACTTTAAGCTTATCCTTATATTACATAAAGTAAATATTGAATTAGATAAAATTTATTAATTACTTACTTAGCTTTATAATACTTATTATTTATTAGCCATAATTAACTATTTAGAACTATTTGGTAAAATTATTAATTATTATAATAATAAGTCCATGGTTGGAATTTGGAGTGTGTTGAGCGGTCTGTGGTGTTGACTGTGTCACAGATTACTAAATAGTTACTACGTACCTACTGTGTTGACTAGTGCTAGTGTTGAGTTTGAGTTGAGTTGAGTTGAGACCATAAGGCCCATCGCAGACGACAGACTTTTTGTGCGATCGAGTCTGCGGCGCACAAAAATTCGGTCGCGGATTGTCGCGGATTTTTGCGCGTCGTGTGCGTTACTGCATATAATTACATAGGTTCTATTTTCACAGACTAAAAAGTGCGTTACGGATAGTCTGTCGTCTGCGATGGGCCTAAAGTAACTTATATATACGGGAATAGAGTTATCAGCCGGAAAGGCGATAGTATCGCCACCTAGTTGTTAGACATGTCAATTTTCGGTGGTACTTGCTATAGCCCAGTATGAATAGAGAATTTGAATTCAAGTCGATTTTTCTAAATTTCTTCAACCCTGTTTTATTTAACGTTTGCTGGTTTTTTTACAAACATTGCTATTTGTGTTAACAAAGCAGGGAAAAGAAATGTAGAAAAATACGACTTGTATCAGAATCGCAATAAAAATGCAGATGTATTCTAGTAAATGTATTTATTTATAGTTAATTTACAAACTGTCGTAACTATATATTACATTCATCATTATATTAGTAGTTGTGGTTCAAACCACGAAGCTAGAACAAAGAGGAGTTGCCCTAAGCAACGTAGCACTGGGATTCAACTCGGTCCTGACGTTGTCATGGTGGGCGGAGCCACTTAGGCTCCGCCCACCTGAACGCTGTAGTATGCTATCAGCGTTCCTCAGGTGCACATGTGACGAGACTCGCAATAAAAGTGTGTTTTTTGCGTTTTTAACAAGAAAAGGATGAAGTGTTGTGTTTTACTATGTCAAAGTTACTCAGACAGACGTTCTGATAATATGAGTGGCATCTCATTTCATGTGTAAGTATTTTTTTCCCCAAATAAATATAAAAGTTCTAGAACATTCTCAGCTTTCAGCGTTAAAATTCTACTACTTGACACTAGATGGCGACACATTTCGGAAGAAAATACATAAATTTACGTATAATTTTGCAGTATTATATTGTAATAATAATACGTAAATACTAAAAACTGTTATACACTTAGTCCTAAATACCTTTTAGTAGCTAAAACAGTACTTTTATAGTTTTTATTATTATATTATTAATGGGCCGCCATCTATCGTCAACTAGAATAACTATTTTAAACTTCAGAAATATCCAGGGCCGTACTCAGATTTTTGTAAAAATTTTACCAACTAATTTAATTAAAAGTAATTTTAATTATTTTTATATGTTCGTTTTAGATTTCCATCCGACGATAATTTAAAACAGCAATGGATTACAAAACTTAATAGACCGGATTGGACACCAACAAAATACACAAAAATTTGTTCTTGCCATTTCAATGATGTCTTATTATAGTAGTTTATGCAACTGTCATATAAAGAAGGGTGTACCCGTGTTATATGCAGTTGCATACACTACTTTATCTTCACTAATGCAATTAATCAAACAAAATTTTAAAAACAAAACACATTGCGAAACATTAAATTCACGCGTACGTGTATTGTCACAGTGAACTTGCCGCCATTAAAATCTAACCAATGAGAGCGCAGCTGCGCGCGCAGGGCCGCAGGGCGCGATATTATAATGAGATTTTACGATATCGATGTGGATATTATAACATCATGTGCAATTGCTTAAATTGAGTGTTTTAGTTGTCTGCGCTATAACTGTAGTAATTATAAGTCAAGTATTGGAAACATAAATAGAATGTCACAACATTAGTGTAGATAAAATAAATAAATAAGTACATTCATGTGTTATTCTGTATAATCTATATTACTGTAAAGTTTCATCCAAATCCGTCGCGTGGTTTTTACGTGAAAGAGCAACAAACATACATCCATACATCCATCCTCACAAAATTTCGCATAATATTATAGTAGGATGCAACAGTCTAGAAAGTGCATTTGACTCGCGTTTGTATCGATACAAATGCGCGTTGACGGCGCGTATAAAAAACGTCGTGTGCAAAGGCTCTTATTTTATTACAAGCTTTTATTTAGTTTCACCTGTCCCGATGTTTGTGTGAAATTAAATCTTGCAAGTTAAATTTGGTCCACTTCCCGGTTACCGATTGAGCTGAAATTTGCAACACATCTTTGGTTCTGATGACAATGCAATTAATTAGTTGTAGTCGGTATTGTTATTAATCTAAAATGGCCGCCCTAACAAAATGGCGGTGTACATTTTTGTCGTTATTTATATTCGTGATCGCGATTGCAAAAGAAAAAAATGTAACATGCTTTTATTTAACAAAAATTGGGTACGTGATAAAAACGCAAAGATTTAATACAAGGTGTAAAAGATACTTAGGTATCTAGATAATTAGGTATCTACGATATTATTGTGACGAAGACAAAGAAGCTTAATTTTTCGTTAAAGGTTGCAATGTCAGTGCATACATTTATTATCTTGTTTTAATTATTATTTTATTATTTTAGTTCATTTTATTAACAAATAATAAAAGATTGTTTTAAAAAAAAGTCTTTTCATTTGATTTATTTCCCTATAAAATTTTTTTGAAGCTGAGTTTTGAGTTCTGAGTACGTCCCATCACATTAAGACTTTTGACACCTAGTGTGAAGTAGCTGAACTACGTAGTAACATCAACATCAACCTAAACTAGTAGTTTTGCTATTAGCCGATAGATGGAATATTGAGAAGTGGGCGGAGCTTAACACCACCTCAGTGCCCCCTCACCCCGCAAACTATCACGCGTCGTTTCATAGGGAAATTGAATTACCACACCTCCTCTTTGTTTTAGCTTCGTGGTTCAAACATACCCTAAGGAATTGTCAATTGAATTTAATTACATTAATTATTTGCAGCGCAAATTATTCAGTGAGAGTACACTATTTTGAGAATAAACTATTATATGTCATGGCATAGGTGTGAAGATCTTCGAAAATAAAAAATAAATAAAGTCCTAACTGGTTTATGCTATTGTTTTCTTATTTTTTTTCCTCTTTATACCATAATTATACGCATCATAATTAATCACTTACGCACATTCACATCACAATTCACAACAGAAAAAGTAACGGAATCAATGAATTTGCATTGAATGAACTTGTCAACATAGACTTTTTACTCTATGTCATAGAGTAATTTATAAATAAAGTCTATGAAAGTCTATGAATAAATTACTCTATGTCATAGAGTAATTTATAAATGGTTTGCCAAGTTACGAAGGGGCTGCCATAGTAAAAAAAAAACCGCCACGCTACCAACGCCATCTATAATACGAACATGGTACTAAATTTCCCATATAAAGTTTCAATGTTCCCAGTGAAAAGCCCCTGGTTGAGACGAGAAAAACGATTTCAAAACATTGCTTGCATTATTTTCAATTTCATAAGATTTTATGTGAGAAAACTAAATAATTATGAGTCCAGAACGAAAGAAACGTAAAACATTGAAAGAATCTATCTCGAAAAAGCGGGAACACGACAGCGAAGAAGGCACAAGTAAACGTTCGAAATCCGTTAAAAATGCTGAGGATGATCTTCAAGCGAAACGACGAAAGAACTTCGTTTCTGCATGTGAACAAGTCTCGTTCAAAGAATACACGGACTATAAAGCTAGGTTTCTCTTACTTTACTTTCCAGAATGTATGAAAACCAGTGAATGTATTCATCAAGAAAGCTCAAATGTAAGTTAAAAATTTCAACATTTTCCCCTTATCTTCCCCTATTTTTATTAAGACTCCAATAAGAACTCTTTCAGAAGGAGAAGATAGAGAGAGTCCTTTGCCCTGCAGTAAACTCGTAAATACAACCTGAAATAAATAAAGATTATTGTAAAGAATAAGTATTGAATGAATACACTCAACTAATGTCTTGAAACTATAAAAACATTTCCAGATAAACATAAAAGAGATTCCTCAAATCATTGAAGAATCATTTATGATAGATCTTAGAACAAATATGTGGTCAGAGGCTATTGAAGTGTGTGTGCTGTGCACAAGTCCTACACAATACCTGTCTCCTAACGTGCTGAAGGAGGTGGTAGAAATTATGCTGGTAATATTTTATACTTATTTTAGTGTAAGAAAATATAAAAAGCATAAAGTAATAATTTTCCTATTAAGCTGAAGAGTTTGATTTTTGTTTGTTTGAACACACTAATCTCAGAAACAACTTATCAAATTTGAATAATTATTTTTGTAATTGATAGCCACATTCAAGGGGAAGGTTATAGGCTATTTTCATCCCGAAATTCCCATGGAAATGGGCACAATCTGGTTAATAAGGCGAGGCACTACTAGTAATACAATTTTATTTTTCTATTAGAAGGACAGTTGTGAGCTATTACTAAGACTTATTAGTCTTAATAGTTAAAAAAAGGATTAGAGGAGACCTTTGCACAGCTATGGGACAGTGAGGTTACATAAAAAAGGATGTAATTATAAATAAACTTAGGTTTCATTAGTATTAACTTTCACATGAATTAATGTTAATTACTTCTTCAAACTGATTCATTAAATAGCTCGTTATACCGTTCCAGAATGCTCATGAAGAAGAATCTGCAGAAGAACCAGTGTCCTTCATCATAGACAAATGCCAACAAGTTCTAATGCAGCATTTTGGACTCCATCCTCCTTGCTCAAAAAAACTCCGGAAATGCTACACTGACTTCCTCACTTCTCCTTTAGAATTAAAAGAAAAAACTTTCACGAACAGAAAAGAGTTTGGTTACGACAAAGGTGTTGTCAAATACTGCTTAAACAGGTTGGAATATGAAATAAGTGTGGAGAGTAAAGAGGAAAGTTTGATTGATAAATATGAGCATATTCCAGAAGAAATGAAACAGACAGTGAAAGGTCTTCATTGGCAGAAGGAGAAGTTTGAGATATATGAAGTTTTAATGAGGACGGAAAGAATTGACAGGTTGATGGCTGTTCTGGAATCTATTGTGGAGTTACTGCAGTTTGATTTAGCTCTTTGGCATAGCAGGTACTCGAGATCTGGCTTGAACATCAGAGCCATCAGTTTTGCCCTCCACATTAGACCAACTATTTGCCTACATAACTAATTTTTATAGCAAACAAGATTAATTTACACCAACCCTGTGTATCACTACACACCCTAATCCTTAGTGCTCATAATATTTCTTTAGATTTTTTTAATAGTATAATATCTTATCAGGATATTCCATGACTAAATACAGTAATTGAACAAATCAGGTGTTACTTAATTGTTCTATTTATTTTTCAGATACAAACAAAACTTAGGGACCCATATAATGAGATCCCATAAACCTTTAATGGCATATATTCTTTGGTCCAGCAATGTGCTATACACAGGAGTGGTAAATAACAATGTTAGGCAAATACTAAAATTATTTGCCCATCTAGTTCATTTACAGTACCCTGAGAAGTATATTAAAGTTATGATAGTAAGTGTAATTTTTTATATACTTGCTACAAAGTAGGTTCATGTAGGTTTGGGATGAATACTGGTTTCCGGAGTTTATAAAGAAGTTTCCATGAGAATTTTGGGATGAAAAGTAGCCAATAAACTTTCTGCTAAATATTGCTGTCACATACAAAAGAGAATTCCAGATATTATTGCTTTCCAACCAAGATAAAATACTAAAAAAGTATGCCTTTAAAAGCAGAACTATAAGCAGATTAATGTTCGTTTTTTTTTCAGTTATGGTTGAACACAGTTGTACAAACATTTTACGTTTGTGAATGTAATTCTAACTCTGACTACCCTAATATTGGAAAATACTGTATGTCTTTTGGTAAAGAGTTCTACAAAATAATTTCAGGTAAGTAAATAGATTATTCTAGAATGTAAAACAGCTTACTAAAGCAATTTCTTAATTTCTAGTCTTTTTTTAAACTTACACGATTTAAACACATAGTTTAAACTTACTCACACTGGTTTATTCGCGTTAGAAAGTTAATAAAGCAAAAAATAACTTACTTTTTATTTCCCGACGCGACGTTTCGAGGGGATTGCACCTCTCGTGGTTGTGGGTGAACTCATCAGTTATTACTTGCTTTATTTACTTTCTAACGCGAAAAAACCTGTGTGGGTACGTTTAAACTATACTATTACTACTATTAAAAGCTTATTAGATGTATGACCATGCAACACCCTGCTTTTTACTAAATGAGGCCTGTACTACTGAAATTTCAAAAATCTAATATTTATTTCAGATTTACCACACAATTCAATAATCAGGGTACTGGACCACATCAAACCAACATACATGAGGCACATTGTCGGCACAAAACACTTGGAAAACATTCTCCAAACAAAGGAATCATGTATCATTAAAAATTTACTAAGATTCACTAAAGAATCCCAATGGAAAAATTACCAGGAAGTCGACAGTGAAATCAAAATTACTCAGAAAAGGTTTTTTGAACCAATGAGTGCCAAAAGAGCATTACGGCAACTTTACAAACGGTTTGATGAATGGGAGTCATTGAATATTACAGAAGAAGAAGAGATTGAAAGAATAATATATCCTAAAATGGATTCAGTGCTATTGAAAAATCAAAGGATGGAAAGTAATTTTAACTGTGATCATGTGATAAAAACTCTGTTTTTAACTTTAGAGGCCTATCTTAGTAGTTATAACATACAGAATGTTCAGGAAACATTGAATAGTTTGAATGACCAACTTGCTAGTACGGGAGATAGCTCATCGAGTAACTTAGATTATCTAGGTGCATATTCAGTTACAGAAACCTTTGTGAAAAAATACAGATCTATTTACCAAATGTTGAGAGACCTTGTTGTATTGTTTCAAGAGAGGAAAAGTGATTTACCTGATATGTTTAAAATATTCAAGAGGATTGAATTGTTAGATTTGTAATGTACCTATCCATAGTTTTACTTAATTTCATACAAAGTATGAATTCACATGATATCTTGTCATTTTAAATGGCTGAAATATATAAGACTGAATGTATTGTTGCATTTTAAACATTGTGCTAAAATTATTAATTCTGATAGTAATTTCTATAACTGTGATTTTGGAATACTTAAGCTTTTGTCTATCTCCGCCATACTACTAGGTATAGAAGTTTGATTTTGGTGTTAAAGTAAGAGAAAATTAGGTTAAATAATGTTTGTTGATTTAAGAAGACTACATAGGAAAGCCACTTACCTAGTGGTTTTTGAGTTAGGGTTATTTCTTTTTACTAAAGACCTAGTCCAGGGACTCTATGCTGCTGAACTAGAACCATAACTAGAACCATAATAACATACACAATTAAATATTCATTTGAAGACTTATATGTACCAACACTAGCATACTAAAAAAGGTTTTCGCCAGGAGCTTTCGAGAGGAAGCCTGAAGAATTCTTGATGTTAATTTATTTTGAAGCAACCTTTAATAAAAGTACATCCAATTTTTAACTATAAAGAAAATGTGATAGTATTCATAGAATACCAAATTAATATAAGCCACCACTGTTACCCACCGAGTGAACCGGTTTAAACAATAAATAATAATAGATCAGGAACAAGTTGTATTTTATTTATTTACTTATACTATAAGTTTTAACGGAATAATAATCAAACATCTACTAATTACTTTGGTACAAAGTGACCTCGAGACTTCTTGGATCGTTTTGCTTTTTCCAAGTCAACATTTGGGTATTCTGCTTTTAGAGCCTCCATGTCCATATCTGGGAACCTTTTCAGTAAATGTTGAACATGGTTCATGTCCCTATTCCTTTCCTTCCTCTTCTCATTATATTGTTTTTCTTTGTATAATCTCAGGAACTTTTTTACAGCCATACTGCTGATATACCCATTCTCTAGGTATGGCCTGACCCATCTACTGTTCATGAACTGAGGTACGTAGTATTCTTTGCGTTGATATGTTTCTGTTAATCCGAACATATTGACAACTTCTTCCACAGGTCGCTCTCCAGTTTCACCAGTCTCTAATTTATAATAAGCGATGTTCCGCTCCCGAACTACGGTCTCGATGTTGTCCATAGACTCCTTGACCTTATCAATTCTTTCGGGGTTGGGAAAAAGACGCATTTTCTGCTTACATTCATTTTCCATTGTAAACAGCATATTACGTTCTTTCAACAAGACATACCAAAGCTTATGTATGTCAGTGTTGGACTTGATTCTCAACTCGTCGAGCTTCCAAGCTCGGCCAACTCTGATGTTATTTTCAGTCCAGTTCTTTTTATTGTCGAAGAACTCCATCAAATCATAAGCACGGCTTGTTGTGTGTATTTCTTTTCTAGCACAAATTGAAACTCGGTTTGCACTTGTAGTATTGAAGGATTTGAAACAGAATGTTATTGCTCGTTTCATAAAACTATTCATTGTATTCATTTTTCACACAAAACTTCCCAATTTGAAAAACCTAATCAATTTCAATTTAAGATCAATCAAACTATAAATAATTACATTACAAAAAACTTTGAGGTTAGTTATGAGGTTTTTTTTTACAAAATATCTTATGTCAAAAGTGACACTGTGAGAAATTGTTTGTAGTAACACTGACATTGTCAGATTTAATAAAACTTCCAAACCAAGTGCAAACCTACAACATGGATGGATATTTGATTGATAAGGTTTGATTCATCATAAAAATATAATTATAAATATTAGATTTCTAACGCTCTATAGAAGAAATCACCCAAATGATATGAACAGTCTATCTCTTATTAAGGACCTTAAAAATCCTTGATAAAATCTGATATATTGTTTAATGCTTGGTATGCGTGATACATCTATTTATTTATTCCATGACTGTTTGTTTCGTTTGATTGTTTTATTTGTCGTCTGTCGGAAAGACAGACGCGTTTCCTTTCAATTCAACACAAAAGTGTAGCAAAACAGCAAAACATAGTGGATTTTTTAAGAAAGCCGTAGTTAATAAAGTGCCATAAAACATTATCTGTGATTTCAAATATACCGAGACTTTAAAAGTGTGTGTGATAGTGTTTCCAAGCTTTAGAAACCTGTCACCATCAAATAAGCACAAAAGGTACAAACAGCATTCCTTCCTACTTCCTGACCTTTTTTATTTATTTTCTTCAAACTTTACCTTTGTGCGTGAACTCGTTAGTTTTTCGTTGAATTTATGTTGCATATTACATGTTGAACTCACCGTCTAGTCTATTGTTTGGTACGTCTAACAGTAAGCACATTATTTGTGTAATGAGTTCATAAAGGTTAAGGTTAAAAGCTCTAATTCAATCTCTTACATGAGGAGATTATATGGAAACAATGTTATTATTATGTTGTAAGTACACATCTATTTGCTTGATATACATCAATATAAATTACATACAACTCATACTACAAATTAAAGTAAAAACTTGTATTCATTATTCGTTAAGCTTAGAGGCATTTTTTGTGGAACATTATTATAACCCATACTTATAAATAAATAATCCTATCGTTTAGAGCAATAAGTATTGTTATTGATAACATTTATGAAATAACTGCTAATATATTAATAATTTCTCTTAATCAGTGTTAACGCTATTGTTAATTGTGATTGTTATCAAGGGAAGGGCACTGTCCGATAAGATAACAAAATATCAAAAGTGAAATTATAACATTTAACATTAAGTAATGTTTGACCATAAACCTTATTAGACTAGCTGACCCACTAAATGTTGTTTTGCCATACAGACCTCAGACCTATACTCTATTTCTTTTGGATTGGCACAAAATGTGGACCAATGTCGTCAATTATCCAGCCGAAGACGATTGCTCCTGAAGAGGAAAAAGGTTTAGTAATTTTATTTCGTTATTACCCTATCTCTAAACCTTTTTCCTATTCAGAAGCAATCGTCTTCGGCTGGAATATTGACGACATTGGTCCACATTTTGTGCCAATCCAAAAGAAATACAGTATACATGATATGCACACAAAATTTCATAAGAATCAGTCAAGCCGTTTTGGAGGAGTTTAATAAGGTACAAACACAGCAACATGAGAATTGTATATATTCGATATAAATTTAAAAGCAAGGCTTTTTTCGGTGAGTCTAATGGAAACTTCTAAAACTTTTATTGGATTTAAATTTTTATTTATTTCAAAAGATATTTGGTTGTTATGTCCCCTCTGTATGCCGGGCCAAGGGATATCATTTCACTAAGATATTAGTATTACTTGATTTAGATTAGGGATAATTACACACTTACCTAATATCTGTTAATTGGTGATCTAAATCCTGGTCAAGATTCATATAATTTGATTATCGTTTAAGTTTTCTCTATCAAAATTGAAATAAAATTAAAGCCTTTATCTTAATATTGTCACTTACATATTTGTTTTGTTACATCTGTATTTATATGAAACTAGCAGCGCCTCGCGGTATTAACCGCGTTGTGGCCGTCCCCGTGGGAATTTCGGGAATTTCTATACATATAAACCTTGCAGAAGAATCACTCTATTGATTGGTGAAAACCGCATGAAAATCTGTGTAGTAATATTTGAGTTTATTGCGAACACACAGACAGATGCAGCCGGGGACTTTGTTTTACACTATGTAGTGATACAGTAGGAATATTTTAATATTAAATCAATACTTATAGATACCATTGGGGTCAATCCTGCTAAATTGATTGTATGTCAATCAAGTCTTATTTAGATTTAGATAGGTTATCACATTTATTATTCTGCGCAGTGCAAAATGTGTCAATATTCATATGCTATTAATCTATGTCTTCTTCCCGCGTTGTGTTCCTGTGGGAATTTCGGGAATTTTTATACATATAAACCTTCCTCTTGAATCACTATACCTATCTATTTTAAGAAAACCGTGTCAAAATCCGTGCAGTAGTATTCGATTTTATCGCGAACAGACAGACAGACAGAAGCAACCGGGGACTTTGTTTTATAATAGGTATGTAGTGAAGTAGGAAGTAAGATATAATATACAAGAATTTAAAAACATTATGGTCTAAACCATTGTTTGTATAAATAATTAAATATTCATAAATGTAAATTCATGTAATTCAATTGTAATGTATATTAATTTTCCTTCTATATTTACCATGGTTACTTCATATATACCTAAATATATCTTTAACTTATTAGTACGTAAATATTCTTAATCCATAAACAATCTGTTTGTCTAACTACCAACAGTAACTAATCAATTAGTCAATCAATCTAGTTTATACAGTTTTCTTGAAAAGCCTAGAAATTTTTAGTAGTTGGCTGACTGCTGTATCAATGTACATATATTAAGTGCCTACATAATATAATAGGCAATTAATTAGTTCTGTACTGTAACATGTGATAAATCATGTCCGTTATCTATTAAAACAATGTATGTTATTCCGAGTAAGGTAAGTATAATGCCTATGTAGTTGTAAAATTCTACAGAAAAATGGAGTTTACCTGTGAAATTCTATTGCATGACAAAGGGCTTTCGTTCACTGAAGTTATCAGTAGATACAGTGGGGTTTCCGTTGAAATTAGAGTTATTTTCCTGACCTTTTGAAAGGGTATGAGTCAATGGCTCGGCCGTAAATAGTTTCAAGTTCCTCCTCCATAAGATAGGAGTTACGTCTCCAATTAGCATGTACAGTACATCATTAACTCTCCATATCGAAACTCAATAAACTTGAATTACAGAAGTGATGTAATGCTTATCAAAATAACGCATAGAAAATTACAATATCATCCATAACTTAGGTTAGTATTAAGCATTCGATTCTCGATCCGTGTTCAATTTATTGGTCGTATACATAATTTATCACCATGCACTATGGTTGGTATTTATGTCACGTTCCACTTACTATATCTGTCATCGGCCGAGTAGGTGCTTACACTGGATCTTCGTATAGAATAGTTGATTAAATCAAACGCCGTCGCTTTGTTTGGTCGGGACGCATTATCTCGCATGCTTGTCATTCACACTTGACCCGCTTGTGATGTCACGAGTAGCCCCAAAGCCCCGGATGGACAGGATTCTATTGCATTACTAATCCGTTTGTGAACTATAATGTAGGTAGATGTAGGTGATGGATACAGCTATGAGCTAACTTGATTAGTAAGTTCGTTGTCGAGGTTAGTTCAGGACATTAGGTTAGGTAGCTTAATACGCTGAATTGGGCTTTCAATTGATTGGTCATCGTGTGCTAACTAATTCAATTTATTTAGAAGATTACATTATCTTCTAATCTTCTAATATATAAAATTCTCGTGTCACAGTTTTCGTTGCCATACTCCTCCGAAACGGCTCGACCGATTCTCATGAAATTTTGTGTACATATCGGGTAGGCCTGAGAATCGGACAACATCTATTTTTCATCCCGAAATTCCCGCGGGAACGGGTACAACGCGGGTGAAACCGCGGGGCGCAGCTAGTCTTATATATAAAATTCTCGTGTCGCGGTCTTTGGTAGTTAACCTCCTCCGAAACGGCTTGACCGATTCTTATGAAATTTTGTGTGCATATCGGGTAGGTCTGAGAATCGAACAACATCTGTTTTTCGTCCCCTAAATATTAAGGGTAGTCCACCCCTTAATTTTTATATGGCAAAACAACGTTTGCTGGGGCAGCTAGTTATATATAAGATTTAGAGAATTCACCTGCATGATTAAATACACACCATTAAACGTCTTAGTCAAGACCTATTTAGCATATTTACCACTGATAACTTATACGTACTGACTACTAAACACTATTCATTGAATAATTATGTAAAATAAATATTATTTTTTTGTTAGCGTAAACTTTTAACTAAATATATATCTGAACTCATTTACACATTTTGTTTAGACCAGTCTAGCCTTGTATTTACTAACTAATTAATTATCTTCACTATAATATACATGCATGGAACACTGTATTAGGTGAATGCAATATCAACGACTTTTTTATCAACGTTTTTCTCAAAAGGCATGTTCAATTTCCCGAAGGTCGTTTTGGTATCGGAACAGCTTGCAATAACATATGTTTGTCGACAGGTTGTTTGGAATGCGATGTGTTTACTATTCTAGTTCAACCTTTATTTATAAAATGTAGGGAATTATAGTTTATGTACTATTAAAATGCATAACTATCTCAAAAGTGAAACAATTTTAAAACTATAATTTAATCGAAAATTGTGTACTGTTACTATAAAGAATTTAATTATATAATTTTACTGGACTGGCAACTGGTGGCTTCGAATCGAGAACAGTGGCGAGAATGGCCTTTGCCAAACAATGGGATGATACAGGCTACCAGTAACAGTAATTTTAAATTACTTCCTACTAATTTGAGTAATTACACATAACATACCTAATGGTTTCTACCAGTTGATATGCTACGTTTGGTCCACCAATTATCAAATATAGCATATAAACGTATCGTAACATAGTTCTGGCGACAATTCACCATAATTGGAAGACCATATCAGAGGCCTTTACGCGGTCTAAAAACTCTGACACCAAGGTTGACCACCTACCTACTGGAACTTAATAAATAACCATAAATGTTACACTATTCTGTAACATAGGTGCGTCCCTACCTCGTAATAATAAGGTATACGTAAATAGACCAACTAACTACAAGATTCCTTTGAAAACAAAGGGCGCTCGGCGTTCACCCACTAAAGATGTCAGTGGTTAAAATGAGATTGTACAATATAATATTGAATAATATCCAAAGCGAAATTATTACGTTCAATTAATGGAGAAGTCTGTGACTCACCGACAAGAGCCTTGCTCTTAAATTTATGATGATGATGAGTTTTAATCGGTAGACCATGTCAGAGGCCTTTAGGCGGTCTAAAAACTCCGACACAAGCGTTGGCCACTAACCTCGAAATGAATAACAAGTTTATTTAAGGCTATTAGGCGGTTTAAAACCTTCGCAACCAGGCTTCGCTAATAACCTCCAACTTTTAACAAAAATGTATTACGAAAAGAGTTTTCTTCAATCGATAAGGTATTTTTATGCGTCGAGATCAAAGCACATTCGCTTTGAATAACAACTCGGCTCTCCCGGTATTTTTATTATGAGACTGCTCAATATTCTTATCACTTTTATTTTTGTACTAGCAGCGAGTCACGGTTTCACTCGCATTGAACCCGTGGGAATTTCGGGATATGAAGTAGGGAGTTATGTGTTATGTTATTGTTTTATATACTCAACTATGTACTTACATCCTGTTACACTCGACTTGAAGAACCAGGAGGTTTTCATTTAGAATGTTTTGTGAAAAAAGCATACCTAATTTGAAGTCGGCTTCAAAAAGCAATGTTAGTATACCGCATTTTCAAAAATGTAATATTTATAAAAGCATTTTATAGGGATTTCACACTACAGTGACTAACTACTACAGTACAATTTTATGTTCATAATCAATCACTTCCTGTTCTTGTTAGACTAAAGTTATAGTCAACCTAGTTACTAACTTTTCTCTGATTGGTATTATATCAGTTTGATTTTAATAAACATACGGTTTAAAAATTCCACTTTTTGCGATTACTCGGAAATTCTTATTGATTATTCGTGACATTTGCCCTGCAGTATGACGACAGAGGAAAAAACAAAGTTTTTGTCGCAGTTCTGTTTTAATATTCTCCTATTATTTGCATACCTGTACAAACAGTTGATACATGATATTTCGCGACACGTCCATCCAACACGCGGCGCGGACATCATTGTCGGTCGGTTTAATCGTTTATGAAACGCTTTATTCTAGAGAGGTCACACGTTATCTAAAACAGCTGTCGGACACGGCTCACAATGCTCCCGTTTGTATCGTGTAATATTTGTAATTTAAAGTTGTGGCCACGGGAGGTTTATTTTCCAGCTGAATTGAAGAGTTATCCGAGGCATTGTTACGTTGATTAGATCAGGAGGGCTTTGTTCCGAATAGAATGGTCGGCTCACGCCCGCCATCGTCTGTCGGTAGCACGCGACCTGCCCCTGAGTTTGCGGCTGCATGTTATATCTACCTGTACTTTCCACGTTGCCCCCTGACCCAACCACACTATACGATACGCGCCAACATTTAGACCTAACTACCGACCGGAAATAATTTGTTTCTAGAATCTAGCTGGTTCGTGTTTTCCTTTTTTCACTGTAAATGCACTAGGTATGTTTATTTTCTGCTTAACAATTGTATTATGTAGGTACGGGAATAATTTTTGTTGTCTTTATAAAACCTTGGTCACAGTTATACTGTGCCTTGGTGTAATGAGTGCGGTCGCGGAGACGCCAACAATACGCTAATGGCTTATGTTTGCGATGACTGTCCCTCCCAGTGAACAAGCTCTATTATCACTGACGGTCCCTGTGCACTGAATTGGCTAAATGTTTTGTGCCCTCTGAAAAGATTTAAGATGACGGTGAAATTGTTGAGAAAATTGATCACTTCCACACGAATGAACTAGCTCTGACTTAGTTACGGGTGCGAAACGATAGCTTCCGGCGTGAATTAAAGTCTGCACAGTCTCTTTGTTCACTTAATGTAATTGGCATTTGTATTAGGATCCAATTTCTGAACTCTTTATACTGCAGAATATATACTTGACTTTTCCTGCTTGGATTTCAATTAAAAGTAAGAAAATAAAGTAGGTTACTAACGTCTATAAATCCCACTTTAGGGCAAAAAATTCTCGCTCACTGAGGACTTTCAGTGCATTAGAGATTAGGGTACATAAGCTAGTGTTTTTATAATACTTTTGTAACACCAGCTTTATTTCATCAGACTGTCCAAGCTCCCAAGTTTATCCCGCCGAGAGAACTAACTTCGCACTTTAATTACAAATCTTGTCTTTTTTAATAAGAAATTCCTGTTGGACATGGTCATAACTCTTAAACTCGATTTACTTTGTGAAAAGTCTGTTCTCAGTGGAGCTCCTACAGTTTTTCTCAAGCTCAATTTCATTTTGGTTGATAAACCGTAGTGCGGAGTTATGAAAAGTGTTCGTTGATAAATTGAAATTGTCATTTACTTTATTGGATGAAAAATGTTTACAGGACTAGACATGTATGTGTAGTACAGTGCACACTATTGGCATACAACATGCTTACGGTTACTTATATTGGAGCTGTGTGAAAGCGGGCCCTGTTTGGTTATGCAGATTTTATTGGATAGATAGTTTACGAGTGGGTCAATGGTTTCGGAAAGTCAATAGTTCACATATATCTCCCAGTGTATACATTACGTACTCAACTCGCAGAGATAGAGCATGAATTATACTTCCTCCTCCAACTTGTATAACGTTTGTCATGATAACTTTTTCAAACTTTACTTCTTATTCTAATGTTTCTAGATAAAGATGACAAAGTATAAACTTTTCCTCTTAAATATTTTTCATAAACATACAATTTTAAAATTATATTACATCTTTAGCCGAATCCCAGAAGTTTTCTAATAAAATCCAAATGCAATCTGTACTTACCATGCTAAAATACGGGATTTCAGTCTTAAGTAATACTTGCTCCAGGGATCTCCGCTTTTTCAGATACGGTTCGGACTTTTTAAGAACAGTTCTCTTTAGTTGAAATTTACTGGAATGTTTCTCAAAGCTACTCGGTCACAATTTTTATTTGACTTTACCAAGAAAGTCTGAAGATCAATGTCAGAGATGTAGCACGATAAAGTTTCAATAATTGGGGAGGTAATAATTCAGTTTCAATTCCGTACCCTCCCTTCAATAGGTGGTGTCATAAAACCATATATCAGTATCTACAGTTACGTAAAGCCTCTTACCGCAGGAATTGCGTAGATCATAGACCATAAATCCGCTTCGGCGTTCACATTTATGGCACAAATTTGGAATGTGTGATGGATTACGCGCGATATCGTGGAGGCGATGTAAGCGATGTGTGTGCACACGTCGGTGGGGTGTGTCGATCAATCACAGATGTGGATGGACGCGTGACAGGCCATTAGGGTGCTTGTCGCCCGGCCAGGTGCCGCCTGCCCGCGCCGCGCCCGAGCCGGCCGGGACCTCACCGCACCTTCACTTGTCCTCTTCAATCACCTCACCATCCGACCGCCTCATTCATACACTCCATTCCTCAACTGACCCGTCACACATATTTGTTCACTCACTTATCACATTAATGATCCAGACGCCTCCACCTACATCTAACATTACATTGTCATAAGCCACCTATTTAACCCACAATAGTTATGACGCAATAACTTTAATTGTGCGCATTTATTCGTTATTTATTAACCTTTTACTGTAACAGACGTTTTAGTGCCACTGTTACCTACTTACTTACTATTATATTATACGAATGAGATCGTTAAAAGCGTACCTGGGGTACGATTTATAATCAATTGGTTTTCCTGGTGCAAACCTCGCAAGACGAATAGTTTGGCAATAAAACGAGTTAGGTCGCAGCCAGCTACATGGAACATGTGTTGCTGAAACTTGGGAGTAACCAATAAACGACTAATAGTAACGAACCTTTCAATTATCCTGTTTAGACACAGTAGTTATACTGTGGTTTAGATGTACTGTTATAAAGTATACTTGAGAACTATGTGATACGCTATGATATTGCAGCCAGTAACTGAAAGATGAGCGCAAATTCCTGCCGCACATGTAGCAGATAATATGTGAGCAATAATGTTATGTAGAGTATTAAATTGACATAAAACAGGGCACCGCGAGTTCCGCGCTATACCTAATACACCCAGTCCATTAATTAAACCAACATGTTTCATAGTAATGGACATCGGTGACGCGTTCGGTAGTTCCCGTCCGTTTATACCGTGTAATGTGTAATTGATAGCCGCGCCTCCGATTGCCACACTTTGCCTAAACATAACCTATTAATGCAATTTTCTTCCATTTTTGAAATTGGACAATTTACTCCAATTATTTAAGTGGTTCATATCGTCCCGTTTATCGCATTACGGAGCCAGTTACATTCCTCAACACAATCTTAATATTCTATTTGTGAGGCTTGTATTATTTAATTTTCCTTTGCGTTTCCTTTTATACGTTTAGACGATACTATTCACCTTTTACATGTAGGCCATTAGTAGAAAGATAGGCTCGATATTGTTGCACGTTCCTTCCCTTTTGAGATAAGCCCGGAGCGTTAAATATGTGCCTCTTGTGGCTTGCGGTCGACGATAGCTACTAAACGTGAATACACCCATCCTGTTTATGATATTTTTTACGCTTTAATCATAATTTGTTCTTTATGAGTGTATGTAATGTCGCAATGATATGACACACGATCCTTTACTTCCAGGTACAGAAACCTGTGCAACATTCGCCCGTAACTCCAGTAATTAAGGTAACTTTTTACATGTTTTCAATTATCTTGCTATCAATGTTTTTTGTTGGGATTCAACTTCGTAACAATACTTTGACCTAGTTCGTGATGCTCGATTGGAGTCCCTCCTACACGTAACTAACTTGTTATCTAACTATTTCAAACACTGAACATGTAAAAGTCAACCTCCAAAAACAACAGATACAAAATTTATATGGAATATATTATATGAACTACTTATTAAAATAAACATGAAAAATAATAATAGAAGTATGTACCTATGCATGTTTTATTTCATGTTTATGCATGTTTGCGACTGTCACCTCAAAAAGGCTGATTGGTATGGATGGCATTTTACACACAGTTGTATTTTAACCAGAAATAAAATATGGTTTACTGTCAACCCGAAATTCCCATAGGAAAGGGTTCAACGCTGTTCAACCGCGGCTCGCTGCTAGTAATATAATATTCTGAATAATATTGTTAAATACAATACCTCACTCATTCTGAGGCGGGTATCAACTTCCAGAAATGTCAAATGGCTCGTCACTGGGAATTCCACGTTTCACCGAGTTTACACTTGGAATGTAGAGACAAATAGGGCACTAATAAATTCACTCGAATATCTTCTGTTCAAATACCATCGGTTAATCAAAAGCTATTCGGTGTCCTGTGACTAGCAGTTTGCCGTTGGTTTTACTCGCATTGGACCAAGAATACTGAGATAGAGACATGAAAATACTTTTAATACGTCATCTTTGTTTGTGGACAACAACCGTCCATCCATCTTTACGCGATATTATTAGAATGAACGTATTTAAATACATAATTCTCTAACATTTAGTAAATATTTCGATTTTCTGCTTAATCTCAGCTCTTTATCTCAATATTTTCTGCATAATCAATGAGGTTATTTGTATAGTCCCGAAAATACAACTTCGGCTTTGGTATTTTGTTTTTGAATGATAAGATCTCTAATTGATATCCATATTTATTAAGGTTGAAGTTTCACCCGTGAGTATTAATGCTAAAATAGCCAGTACTGCAAAAGTATATAAGGACGAAATTCCCTGTAGCAAAGTTTGCTAAATTATTCAAATGTTTAAAATTCAGACGAGTAAGGTTCTCTAAATATATTTTGAATGAATCCTATGAGACACGAAAAAATATATGATCCTAAGAGACAAGACAAAGACAACTAACTCCGGTTGATTTTAAAACCGAGACCTACAGGGTTACTCTCTATACACGATCCGGTCTTGATTGACGAATTCACAACGATCCTAATTCGTAATTGCGGTACCACGACGATGATACTAAAACGATTACCTTATTGTCATACACATACAATATTAATTTCAATGAACCACCTACTAGATCATGCAGTAGTCCTATTTTTAACCGTCATCAAATAAAAGAAGTTTTGTTGTGGAAGTTGATTCGATTTCGATTTGTTTTATATTCGATCGCGTTAGCAGTTAGATGGTAACCTAGCTGTCGTGTTTAGTCATGGTTATTATAAATAAATTGAATTTATATCCAAGACAATTAAGTAGCAAACAAGTGTTGTTCAACGAAATTAATTTCAGTGTCAAGTGTAACATTTTTGACTTAAATAATAATAATCGATAAATAAAAATATACTTTTGTCAGTCCTAATTAATGATCTCATATTTATTTTCCTTCCTCCCGGTCCTTGGGGAATTTAATTGATGTATAATATAATTATTTTCTTCACTTCACCTTTATTTATAGACTTAATTGTCAGGCAAACATGACGTTAAAATACGAATATAAAAATAGTAAACTATTCACACATTGCATATCGTTTATTAGTGCACTACCGTGTGTAACGTAATTAAATGTATCGGATAGGTTTAATGTAAATTGTAAGGCGGTTTCCATTGTGTTGCATAATGTTGCGTGGTGTATAGAAGAGCGGGCTCGGCGAGGACAGTGCGGTGCGGTGTGGCGAGCATGTTGTGGGCATTGTTCGCGGCGAGACGGTGTCGGAAGACCTTTGTTCTAGCAGGGCATGCCGCACTCCGGGCGTTACTTTATCTTATTACACGTGTCGCTACCGGCCCGACCGACCTGCCCGGACGCCGCAATTGTTCCACAACTCCCGAATTAATGTGTTTCTCGCCTTATAATAACCCCCCGGCCGTAGAACTATTCCCCGTATGTAACTATTAGCCCTACCTCTAAATATTGCGTCCGATCTTTATTCCCGACAAGACCGCACCAGTTTTCATGGCATGTCTACCCGTTTTAATTAACCCGATTTCATCTTTACGACTTAATCAGAGTATGGAAAATTAGGTGTCTATTTACTCGACGTCAGATGAAATTTCAGTTTCAGCGAGATATTGAATGAAATTATAAAAGAGTCAAAAGTCAAGACTTGCTAATTGAACCCATAACACATACTCTTGTTTCGTAATATTAATTAATCTGGACGCTGGAACACAACAGAGATAATAATTGTGCGGTCTCTATTTATTTATCAATGCCAGAGGTAACTAGGTAACTTATTAGGATAAATATACGTGCGTAACAAAGAATATTTGTCTTATTTAAGCCGAGGATAAGGGAATACAACAGGCGACATAATCATCTCAGATGTTCATTTTATACGAAACATTTTTGTAACGATGCTTAGCCGAAAAAAGTGGCCACTTTATTTTTTGTCAGGTTTTGATTTATTGGGTTCCATACTTTTTATTTCCTATCTTTTATAAAGTTATATCCCGTGAGGAAATAACTGCGGTTAAGTTTTATATTTGTGTTGGAGTACGTTCCCGGGGGATTCGCGCCTCGCGGAAGCTTACAATTCCTGTCAATTTAGTTATGTTCGTGTCGGTAGATTGTTCCTGTTGGATAGACAACTAGCGAAACTATGACAGCACGAACCGTCGGCGGCGCCCGTTGTTCATGTTTGCAGTATGAGAGCAATATTGTGGTCGTTCCGGCGACCACAAATGGTGGCATCTGGTAAATTACCTTTCGTTAAGACCTGGATTGTGGCAGTTAGTCGAGGCTCGCAGCCGGCATGGCGCGATAATGAGTTTATACCATATGTGTCCATAGCTGAATGTTCTCGCATTATTTTCGCACATAACATTATATTGGATGCGGTGTGTTACGCACTTTGTTTCAGTTATTACGTGTAATTCTCTTTGCTTGTTCAATTAAAGCTTTTTAACGATAATATGGCTAAATAATATTAAATAGTACTACCTATACGATAAAAATTTCAGTGTATAAATTGTAATTAATTAAAATTTCCATACCTTTAGTGAGTTGAAACAGGTGTAACGTTAGTATATTTAAAGCACCTGCCTGCTTATTTAATTAATCGTTCCAAGAACTTAACGTTAGTTTCTTTAAGATAATTAATACAGTCTACCATACCAGTAACCACTTACTTGGAACTTTTGGGTTCGACAAAGTTTGAAACTTTGTTATTTTTGATCCAACAAAATTTTATTAATTTATCAGCTTCCAAAGTTGCTCTTGTTGGACGCGGAATATTTCGTTTTACATAACGATAGTTAATTAATGCACCCTGCTGTTGTAGTGAATGTAGTATAAGCCTGAGATACCCGTATTTTTAAGTTTAAACAAATATGAGTTCCTCAAGTTCCATCAGCACGAAACGAATTATAACATCTCGTTACTCGCACTCTTGGAGCCGGCAACAGATTTTCCGTTAAGCTACTTACTTATATATTTGTATATACTTTTCGCGTTGTTTCCCTTTTTGTGTTCACGTATAAATAAGATTCGGGAAAAATCGGCTGTTCTTTAATGTGAGTTAAATATACGTTTAGAATTTTTGCTCAATATTTATTGAACAGAAAAAGGAATTAAATACTGTTTATTAAGGATAATGCTCAATAATAAATTCTGATAAAATGTTCACATTCTTTCTATACTTATAGACTTATTCCAAGACCTTTAGGAAGCCCTTAAACACGACTGACCAAATATTAATGAACCAACAATTAAATTATATAATCTTTATCCAACGTCCACTCTTAATAACGCGGCCTATTTAAAACAATCGGAATTAATTACTATGTGGTATTTATTGTCTATAAACTCAAGTACAAAACAATAATGTGATATTTAATTGTACGAACCTACGTTCCACATTATGCCCGAGACCACCTTTGTGGTGGTCAAACGAAATCAACTTCATTTTGTCAGTTGCCTTGGTTGTATTTTCGTGGGTAGAGTAAAACAGCCCCGGGAAAAATTAATCTAGTGTCCCGGTCCAACAAATATTGTTGTTTGGCCGGCGACTCCGCTCCGGAGGCTATAAGTAATCTCAGCACGTTATGCACTCAGCCCGCTAGCTTATTGGAACAGCAGATTCCATCCTCGGACGGCTAATGCTCTAAAAATATATCAAAACATCCATTATTTACCAAACTCGCTACATACCAAAACTATTATTGAATCCTCCATTAACGGTGGAAAGCTCGCCGCATACTTTATTCAATGTGTTCTCTTTTTGAATTAAAATATAAAGATTTAAAAATAAAACTGCATTCATTGTCATGGTTTTAATGAAAGGATTTTATTTATCGCAAATTATATTGTATTCCATTTCCATAATGTTGTTTTTTATTAGTTCAATTCGATTGTGCGCGGTGTGGATGGAGTCGTTGCGTTCGTTTTGGTTCAATTAATTTATTTAATAAATTTCTTAGAGCCGTCATGCCGTCTCTCCTCTCTCCAAGTTATGAATTTATATAGCCGGACGTGTTCGGAATTTATGCGCAGATGTGTTTCTTAGTTTGCGCTCCTGCAACTAAGGAATTCGAGATCCTCAGCAGATGCTGTCCTCGTAATGTCTCTTAAATTGTATTGTAACTAAGTAGCAAATCGTTAAGGTAATTTAATTAAAACCCAGATATGTTTTAATTAAAAGGTTAGGGCGTCGTATGGTGTCGAACGTTTGCAGTTAATTAATATGCGAGAGTAATGTTTATAATCTTCGTCTTGTGACTTTGTGCACGTTAAGCTGGCAGTGTTGAGCTCGTCAGTAGATCTTAGGTCGCACTTAGCGCAGCGGGTGTAGTTATGACGAGCTCGGAACGCTTTGTTGTCACCCACAGCCATTGTCCCCCGAGGCCCGGTTTAGTTTTAATTAACATAGCTATGAATGTTCATTTCCGATTGCACCGTTCTACTGCATTAACTCTTTTTCTCATCCCGTCCACTGTAAACTAGGTCTCCATTTCATTTAGCGCTAGTTATATTAAGACTAATGCCCAGAGGAAATACTTCAGCTCAACTGAAGAATTAAATAAGGACGCATTCACTTTTTATTTGTTGGAAGTTTAAGTTATATTCAGTCGCATCAAATAAACCTTCAAAAGCTTTATTATGAGTTAATTGCGAATGTAATAATTAGTTTGAATTATTGACGTGGAAACGGTATAGACATTTAACTTGAGCTTTGAAGGAACCGAGATGTAATTAAAATAAATATTTGGCACGAAATCCGGGTCGCGGCGGTTAAGCAGAGACATTTCCACCCTTTGAACAAGTTCTTGTTTATGTTTGCTCATTAAACAAATAAAAGTGGAAATTCTGTCTTAATCTGTGGAAACTTTTGCGTTACGCGGTAGGCTGACTTGGAATTATGTTGTGTTGTGATTTATTTATTTTGATGGGAGCAGCTGTAACTTATTACCCAAGTATTTAGTTTTGATTAGTTTACTCGGTGTCTACGAGATATTATCTTGTTTTATAAGATACTAGCAGCACCCTGCGGTTTTACCCGCCTTGTGCCCGTTCCAATAGGTATATCGGGATATAGCCTTCCCGTTGGAAGTGGCTATCTATTACAAAAATAAATATTCAAATCGGACTGATAATTCCCGAGATTAGCTCGAACAAACAAACAAAGTTAGTACCTCTTTATAATATTATTATAGATAGATGAACATTTATTTGTAACCAAAAGAATTAACACAGTTAACGAAGTTGTTGAACATGCACTGGAAACAAGACATTGTGGTGGCAATTACACACTCGATTTGAATTCATAGAGCGTACGCATAATTAACTCCCAGTCAGAGGCGCTATTTGATTGCACATTAGCAGGCCAACTTGATGCCAAGTCACGACTAATAGCACAACAACACTCCCATCTAATGACCTCGCCTTGCCCTGCGTAGATTACAGGCTAACTTAGCGACACAGGTCACCATTTAAGCATAAGGTCACTCTGGGCGTTATTTGACACCTTACTCACGCGACACGATAAACTGCAGTTAGTATTTACTCTTTAATACATTGCAAATTTGTGATGTAATGATTCCAAAAGGCTTTTACGCTACGTAGACAATTAAAATGCAATATTGGCGACATTCCATTCCGCCTGATAATGTGGAAAGCAGGAATTCCGTTATTTAATGCCTTTTATTTTATTTCGATTTTCTCGTCGGCCGCTGCTGTTGTCCAAACGGTTCGTAACGAGTTCAATTCTTGCAAATTGTTTTCTTTCACATAGACTACGCAGACTAATTTATTTCGCATTGGTTTCATCTATCCTCGCAACAAAGTAATTCTATTTCTAATAAGTCATGATAGAAAGTCCTTATATTAAATGTCAAAGCAGATACACAACTATCCAGACAAGCTTCTGTTTATACACTTGTATTACTCGCCTGTTATCCTTGGAATATGTTTACAAGCCAGGAAATGTATTTCCTGAGCTCGTTGTTGACGTGACTTCGTGGAAAACTTGATCAGGAGAAAATTTTCCTTTTTACTCGTGTATTTTCAAATGTGTTTTGTTAAGTTTCATTTTGTTGTGAGCGCCGCTAGCTCGTTACTAAAGGCAGACTCTGTAGAGTCCTGGTGTGTGTATTAGCTGTTTCATAATTGCTTCAAACTGTCATTGACAAAGGGACAATAGTGAGACGGCGATGAATGCAGAGAGGCGTCTTTGTGATCTTGTGATTGGATTTTATTCTCCTTATTTTGATCGTCAACGTCTTCAAAGGTTCCGATGTCATTAATCGCTTTATGAGAGAGGAAGTCCAAAGTGGAGCGTACGAGCATGCTTGAAGCAGTGCCCCCTCCCCCGTCGGGCCTGAATTCATTATTGTCCTCCATCCGAGGATGCGCTTCAAAGAAACTGCTGACTTCAACTCCACTTCGACCTCTTTACTGCTTCAACGTTTTATTGCGCTTTCCTAAACTCGCTTTATTGATATCGACTATACTAAAGACTTAAAACTAAGATTGTCTTACATATTTATTAACTCCTGAATTATTTGTTGCTTTCCGCTTTCAAGTTCTGAGACTTACGGACAAAGTTCACTTTGAAACTAACTATGTACCTACAAGTCATCTTGAAGTATGACTTAATATTATTATTTCAATATTATTTCGTATTTACATTATATTCTGTTATTACTCGATGTAACCTGTGCTAAATTGTTATTATAGTGTTTACTTTAGTAGATTTTTTGTTATTTTAATCCAACAGAATTTTCCTTCCGATTCTTTAGACTTAATTAAAATTCGTCCATCTTGTACCTCAAATTTTACGAAAATTTACGAGAGAGTAACACTTGACGAAGCCAGAGATGATTTAGTAAAATTATTCTTAAGACAGCTGCTACGTTTTTCTAAGGAACAATGATAGCACTAATAAAAATAATTATGAAATTCAAATTCCTTCATTTTGAGTGATGATGGTGTAAAAACATTTTTGCATAAAAAATATCCAGTAACCCTTACAGGCCGAAGTGTATCTCTTGAAATCGATTCATGTAAATCTCAAAGCGAAAACAGGTAGAGATACCTACTTGAGCATTTCCAACTGAATGTGACGTATAAGCCGAGAAGATAGTACCTATACGTGTTGGACAAGCATATACCATCTAACTACACCTATCCAAAAAAAGATACTGAAAAACGTATCTGTTAAGTAAATGATCTGTTAAAGTTATCAATCGTAAAGAATATTGAGTGTTATAAATGGGAATTTTTCTTCTGCACACTTAATTTGAACACATACCTCACACGAAGTCTTAATCATAGAATATTTTAAAATTAAAATTAAATCGAAAATTAGACGCTGCTAGTGTAAAGTGATGGAGTAAAGTTCATGTACTTAGTATTTTGATAAACAGTGTAGTGTAACAATTTATCACAGAGTGAAGTTCATAAAAAAGTGTGATATGTTTGAGCAGTCGGCGCTGCGGCGCGGTCAGAGTTGTTTGGCACACGAGCCGGACACTTGAGACGCCCTCTGGCCGCCACCCAATGCGCTTTATCTTAATGCACTCAACTGTCCTTTTCGTTCACACCAACCATAACTAGCTTTTCCACTCTACAATTGTCTTAGTTACACCGATATTTAATACGCGCTCGCATCTGCCGCGTATGCTCATTCAACGTACCGTGCTCACCCAAGCTCCACAATATAACCTAAATAATGTACCTAATTTTAGAAATCTCTCTAGAAATTTGCTGAACCCCTCATGAAAATTGTGCGGCGGCGGTACCTACGCGAGCAATGGCGAACAAAGCAGGAATTTAATTCGGGTGTTGCTCCTCCCAGGATGTGACGGCTTGTGACACGATGCGACGTTCTCCCTCCAAACGATTTTTCGCCACATTTTATTCCATGTTACCGACAGAGGGTTTTATTATACTGTTTAAATTCCTTTTGGTCTCAATAATATGAATTATATTGGTACAAATCTTTAAGTTATGTTTAAAAGATATTGATGGGCAATTTTAGATGCGATATCATTTGTTTTGCATTCAATCGTATGTCACTTTAAATAACTGAATTACTGGAATATTTATGCTAGTGCACGTTTCCCTAAACTCTCTGTAAGTAATTAAAAGTTATAAGAGGTTTTGCCGTATACTTTTGGTGCGGCAAGTGTTTAGCACGTGCACGAAAACACGCGTGGAGTAGCGCGGGACGGTAGCACGTGTCGTCTTGGCAGGACGCCAAACGCACGCGTGCATCGCTGCTGTAGGCCGTATCGCGTGCTATAATAATGCATGTTCATTGCCTAAATTAAACTCGTTGAATCAACACACACTGTTCTATGAAATGAACAAACTTCGCACTCCAACGGAAACCACTGGCTTTTATTGTAGTTACATGGTAATTGTTGTGTATTTTCTATGATTTTCGTTTATTGCAGTAACTTACCTATTCATGTTGTTTTTCAAACAGTGCAAGTTAGTTGGCATGATGATCAAATTAGTTTTGGTTAATATGTGGTAATCATTGTCGTGCCTAATAACTGTCTCGTAACTTAGTGCATAGATCGGAATCAACAATTAAGCTCATTATGTCACAGTTTACGGTTATTGCTTCGCGCGGTGAACATATTGGTACGGTTACACTCTGAACACAAGATATTAACTAATGGACTACTAAAGCAATCCATATCACTGATTACATCAACTGTTTGATCGTAAATTAATAACAATTATAAATACACAAGCATATCAATATATATCGAATTAATTTATTCACTCCTATTAGAATTAATGCTTATACATTTGTGCGCCGTTATTAATGATTATCAAATAAAGCTTTGTTTACTGAAATCTCTTGAAGTTGGGTTCTAATAAATCATAAACTTAGTTACGGGTGTTCCCTTATCTACGCTATCGGTTATTACGTTGGAAAACGCTGTCAGAGTTAATTTACTATGTCTGTATTCAATACCTTCGGAACAAACATTTGTATTCGTTATTAAATATTGGAGGATACGCTCGTATTATTTATGGCGAATGTTCTAAATCAAAGTTTGACAGGTTTGGGTCCCGATGTGACGTGATGGTGTTGGCACAAACAATATTGGAAGTGGAATCACGTTCCATTTCGCGGCGGATATAGGGTCCCGCGTTAGGGGCCAATCCGGCGAGGCGTCGGTGCTACGTCGACGGCTACGATTTCCGGCTCGTACGCGGTTATGCGCCACTTTATTCCATGTTCATGCCTGAAGTAAACGCCATTTAGCTCCAAGAGAGACATCAAAACAAGCTCTCGATATTTCGCGATCTTTTCACTTTATTTCTAGTATCGAACGGAAAGCGAACCTTCCGTTCACTTTGTTTTGCTTGAACCTAGTCACATTTTCATTCATTCTTTACAGTTTATTAACAATTGTACTATTCTATAGAACTTATCTTCCTTGATTCTCACGCAATATAGAAACAAAATCTAACAATGGACCTTTTGTAGTCATAACATTATGACTACTTATACTAAGCAAAGTTATGATAGGAAAAAAGTAGTAATACAAATGGAAAGCAGGTCGCATGTACGTACTCACTACAAAGGTAAAAGGGAAATGGTGAAGTCGAAAGCCCGCTGAACAAACAAAAAATAACGCTGAGTCAACACCGAGCTTCTGAGCGCTAATGCATGAGAACCACTTTACCGCATCACAGCCGCTCTAATTGTAATACACACAGCGGTTCGTCAATAATAAAATCCATCCACATCCATATTCCACTAGTAATAGATGTGCTCCCAATATTCACCAAAATAGTTTGATGTAATCTAAGTAATCGCTTTTGCAGACATGACTGGGTGCTCTGCAGTCGTCGCAGACTTATCTACATGTAAATGCCATTCACGAAAATGCCGTGGGTAACTGAATATTCAGCCGTTCACAACAATGAACTGATTTACTACTTGTGATTCAGCGTGCGTCCGCGCCCTCGGCCGAGTCTCTCGCCACCAGTCGGGGCGGAGCACCTCGCTCCCACCGATACCCACTCGAATGCGGTTAAACATAAAATATACGCTTTTGTTATTGTGCATCATGACTGCGCAATGAATTCCGAATTCAAGCCAAAATAGGTCATGAAATTCTTGAAAGCGCTCGTAAATCTAGGTCGTTTTGCTCACTGTTAAGTTTAAATGGTTAAGTAAGATTATGATTCACTAAAATAAACATAACAGAGGTTACCCAAGACGGGGTCCCGTGAAATTTGCATGCGGAATGAGATTTGTCATCCTGCGTTAGGAGCGGGTAAGGCGAGGCTTACTGGAACGTATTTTATTTAGCCGGCGCGTGACGGACCGGCGCAAGATACACCCGGGGCTCTCCGCTCGTTTGTCACTCAACCTATACAACACGCCGAGACATTCATTAACGTCATTTTCACATAAAATAGGTAGCTAAGACTTTGCCACTAACAAGAAAGTAGATCTACTATAAAACCTTTAGTACCACCGAGTTAATTAAGTTATGTCCACTGCAAGATAACGCTTTTCTTAACTAAACTTATCAATCCATATAGGCAAGTGGCAATGTATTATATTGTCAACTGTCAAATATGCGAATGTAACCACGAAATAACCACGTGACTCATGGGACACTCCTATACATTTACATACGACAGCCAAATGCGAATAAATGAGAAACGATTGCCACTCGTCTGGAACTGTGTAGTTAGGACCGTGTATTTGAATATGACACACAAACGTTTAACGGAAAAGAAAAGTAGAGAAAAACTAGTTAAAAACCTTAATAACACGTCCTTGGTAATCGGTGTATGTTGAAATTTCCTTTTTAGAGCACCAAATCCTATTAGCAGAAAGTGTACCGTCAAGGGCTACAAATTGGATTCACGTGGAATGGACACGGACCGAAATAATGAGGCTTCGATGTTACACCTACCTCTTTATTTGAAACTGTTTATAAGGTTTCCAAATTGTTCTTTTGGAACTACATTGTTTGTTGATTATAACGTAATTAATTACTTATACCTTTAATGCTGGTTATAACGAAGGGAGTATCGAAAGATCGAATACTTGGCAAATCAAGCTCTTATATTATCCCAGTACAGTGTTCTATTATCCCATATAATAAATTAAGACTTTCTTATTATGTGTAAGTTTGAAAGATGAACTGATTTGATAGGTGGAACTCCATAACTCAAGGTTGGACTCACACAAAACCAACGAAGTACACAAACAACCAACAGCACATAAGAGCACTTTCGTTCTAAATCAGTTTAATATAGATACTGCCGGTTTATACAACATTTAACCCCGTTTAGATATTAATGCAGAACTGTAATAAAGGCAGACCCACATCACGCCACTTAAGATAAAGAGTAAAAGCGGGTAAAGCGTCAAGCACCGAACGCGAAACGTTATTGCTTCAAGTCAATTGCTTGTTCAAACACACAGACGGAGGTGGAATAGCAAATGTATACGCGTCTGTTTGCAAACATTTCGCGTATGTAGGCCGAAAGATGAGCCATTATATCTCTACTAGTAACCCTGTGTGGGGAACCCTTTACTTTGGGAAATTAGGGATAAAACGTTTGTGGTGTTTGTAACCAAGCTAAGCAAACCTCTTGCAAATGCCTGCTAGTCATTTTAATGCCAGAGACTATATCTATCTATCCTCTCAAAATCAAAACATTAAATTGAAAATGTAAACATTCGATATATTTACATATCGAATGAAATTTGTGATTTACCAAAATTGTATAACTGATGTAATTGATTCTCATTCCTGAAGGATGATTGATCATCCCTGCGCCTCCGTCTCTCTATCACTCGAAATACACCAAATTGATATGAAAGTCGTTTGCATTAAGCGTTCGTGCTTGTTGTTATCTCAAGTGAGCAATGTCTCAAACTCTTAAGAGGGTTTCTCCCGCTATTGAAACAGTTGCTATTTTGAATGCTAATTTCTCGCTCGATAAACCCATTAGAGACACTCGTATTAAAATATATAACACTTCAATCGAAAATGGCGCTTGTAATTTGTATTAAAATTGTAGTCAAATGTTTGAGCAACGCAATCTGTTTACATAGTTCGCATAAATTGTTATTGGAATTAATTTCGCGTTTCGAATCCCTAAGTGTTAATGACGTCATCGTTGGCTTTTCAACGTTCTCCCAGGTTTGTACTCGAGTGTGTAAAAAGCGTTAAATAAATTGAAACTAATTAGGTCACTGTAAAAAGACCAATCAGAATGGGAGACAGTGTGACAGAGACAGCCTCATTGTTGTGTCTCTAACCATCGTGTTCATTTAAATAATAATAAAGTGCATTCATTATTAATTAATTTATGTTTACCGGTTAGGTATTGTCAATCAATAGGTAATTTACAGTTATAGTTATGTCTTGCGAACACGAGTGTGTAATAACATAAACAAATATATCGTAAACAATCATATACCAGTTGATTTTACTCGCATATTGCGCCATGATTAATTAAAACGGATCCTGTTATAAGACGGGTTGAACCCCTGATTTGATTTTTGCCTTTTCATGACATGATTTGTATGGATTTGCTGGTGCGGGGTCCGTCGACGGAACATGTAGGTCGCGATAATCCGTTTGCAAACGTGTCAGTTGAATGGGCAGCTCAATTTCGAGGCTGTAATTAAGGAGTCACCTGCGTGAACAACTCACTCGAAGTAATTAAAGCTTTCAGCTTGGGTCGAGTTATGCCGACCCACCACCACCGGGAATGCGGTTTGTGAGTCAAATTTCATGCAGATAATAGGTTCTCTATAACTGCGCAACTTGTGAGGTTCACTAAGCCACGGTTTAATTGAAACCGTGAATAAACCGCTCCCAGTTTACACTATAAACAGAGTGGCTGCCCTTCAATAAATATAATTAACTTTTAACTAGTTCCTTTAATGGTTTTAGCATCACAAGACCTCTACATTGAAATAATTACACCATAAATTGTTTTGTACACTACAATAATAGGTGTTGGGGTCGGTTATTAAGAATTTAGTTATTAAAATTTCAGTGGAAAATGAAAGTGTTCAATTAGCAGCAGGTTGTCGTGATTCAACAGATCGCGTTCGCGTTTAAAGAAATGAGCGATGCAGTGGGGCTGATAGAGTAATGGCATTATTTCCACGCGAGCGGGCTGCGGGCTAGCGCCGGCGCCCGTCGCGGCACACTTGGACCCAAGCCAGCGCCGCCCAGTTTGTTTATAACATTCAATTATACGACACATCTTAACATTTAACGCCTCCCAACACCTTACAACTAAATTTCCTTATAGCAATATACCTTAAATAGTAGGCACGTTCCATTTCAACACAAAGAACCGGTCCTTTTCCTAATAAACCATTTGTAGTATCTAAGAATATTGGATTTGTTTCCAATTACAATCCGATGACATTGCGAAAATACACAATTTCTCCTGTATTTCTATTTCTAAGTCGGGGATAACAAGGAACAAAGAGTTATTATTAACTTTTGTATCGGAAGGAAAAGTCTGCTGGAAAGGTTTCGGCGTCGTGAGTTTATCTTTTTATTGTATAATTTAAATAGAGAGGGACCGTAACGAGATATAACAAGGACCTGCGCCAGCGAAATAAACATGATTAATATGTATGGAGTTTTCTAAACAAATATAATAGGAGGAATGTTTAATCACACGCACCGCGTTACGTCCGTGTTTACATAGGATTCGGAAACATCTGGTTTTGATGAACTGAATACTTCACATTCAGGTTGGCACCACTTGAAATCGTGCCAGCTTATTCTAAGTGGCGACGTCTGTTCGAGATTTGTGTCTAATGCCCCACGCTATTATGTTTTATGGCTCATATCGGAATCAATATCGAGTATCGCTATTGTGTATTCACTTGATTTACATAATACGATGTTGTGTTACGTTCATTAGCGTTTTATCTGGATGGTCAATGATTTCACTTGCGTTGTCACTCTCTCCTTGCGTCCTCGCATCAGTGAACACAGCTCGCGTTCGTAAGCAATTCATTATTCATACTAACTCCTCAATTTTGTAATTTATTAATTAATTCGAACACACGTCGAGGTTGTTAACGTTGCAATGGAACAGTATTTTCATTTGTGCGACACCTTTGGTGATATCAAGAAATTCAAAGTTTATTGATATTGCAGTACTGACTAACAAGTTGTCAATAAAGCATATTATGTAGTGTTAACTGTTAAGCAATTTAATAGTAGTTGCGCGGTTCCGGCGGCACTAGTACTTGGTACCTACTAGTGTTGTAGCTATGGTAATGAACTGTGGCGGACCACAGTTTGTTCTCAATATCCTCGTAACGACGCCAACTAGACGTCGACTCCCGCCGGATACAAAGTTTGATTTAGTTTAGACACGACAATCCGTTTGTTGTAATACTAACGAATCCAATTATATGTGTATCCCTATGCGTACTCGCAGTAGATGTACATTTGTACACTTCACTGCCTAGCGCGAACAACTTTTGCACGAGATTTATTGAGTTTCCTATATTCATGTTTCATAATATATCGTGTCTTGTGTACCCTCCCTTTGTGATGTAGCTTATTTCTTCATGCAAATTGGCAAGATATTTTTCACTCTCTCAGTTAGAAAGATAAAACATGTGTTTCATATACAATAATATAAATATATTGTCGGCACTTGCGAGCGTCGTTTTGAATTTAGTTGTAATCCATCTCGGGGTGAAATAGTCAAAAAGCTATTTCCGACTTCATTTTATCCCGAATCAACAATTCTTTTATTCATATCGCCTTTGGCTAAGAGCGGGATTTACGAGATATATGTACATTTTGCCTTTTTAACACATCTACCAGAAAGTCCTTCGCGTAGCTCGGGGCAGTTGTCAGCTGTTCGCTCACTCGTTTTTTACAACCTTTGCACATTTATGAATTAAGTCTTTTTGTCTGCAGTTTTAGTAACGGTCAGTAAAGTTTATAAATTTACGAGTCCTTCGTCGTTTTAAGCTTAGAGTTACTTTGGTATAATTCCAAGCTGTAGTATTCCAGTTTACTTGAATATCATCACGCTATATTTCAATTAAAACCGTAAAAATTGAGATATATTCAATGTTAACCAGATAGCAATAAATCAAACACGAAACGAGAATGACGCCAATTAAAGTTGCATTAATCAAAGCGGCATTCCTTAACTAAATAATGTCATATTGTTGTATAAAAAGTGAATTATTAAAGTTAATAAGTAGCCTCGACAAGTGTTCCGTGGGTTTGCCCACTTTCTTCGCCGCCCACTGGCTCCGAGGACTTTTATGAAAAAAGTTTTCGCTCGCTGCACTCAACAATGGTCTCGCCTTTAGTGCTTCCAGTTCGCACAATAAACTTATGCACTCATTATTTTATAATTACCCTTTTGTTTTCGAAAACAACTACCCAATTGCCATAGTTAAAAACACATTTCTACTGCGATAACGAGAAAGAATTGCCTAGTTGTGTAAAGAACAGACTAAAGACTAGGGTTAGCGTTGTTATCAGAACAAAAATCTCTCACTAATCTAGTACAATAAATGTCTGGGTTTAGCACAACAATATGAATGTAGCTCTTACGCCCAGTTTGCCTTAAACAATGCTCTCGTGGATCTGAAGTATTTTAACCGTGTGTACGGAGCGGGTTGGCGGTAAGATCCGGGGTATAGAGGTCTGAGCCGCTTACCGGGGCCCGTCGCGACACTCGCCCCCGGGAAGTGGGGGCTATGCACCGCGCGACGCCTGCCCATCTATCTATCCGTGCAGACGTTCAATCAACCATATCGGATTTTCCCACTACAAAATATTTTTCCCATAACTCCAAATTCAATCCCATTTCGTCACTTATTGTTATAGCTCACCTTTGACCTTCTGATCTCACCCGGGTAATGTCCAAAATTATTTCCGCTTCTCTTGCTGAACGATAAAAGGCCCATTTGTTAAACATAATTACAACATTTTCATGTTTTTCTGCAATAAATTTAAAAAATGTTATTCTGTAAATTTCGTATCAGTCCATTAGAACCGCAAGCCCTCGTCATGTAAGCCGTGGAATAAATCCCGCCCACATAGATGACTAGATAAGTGTGCTTGAGCAAATCTCTTCCACCGCGGCACCGGGTCGGGGTAATACAAACAGCTTATTCAATACTTGATTTATGTAAAGGCTCGTTATAAAGGCACAGCTATTGGAATAGACGTTGCCCTAACTGTGTCGAAACTGAAAGCTTTTCATAATTGAACGTAGCTCCGTCTCAGTGCAAGCTTGCTAAAAGCTCCGCCGTTGTTATATATGAAACTTTACACTTTGATGCAATGAAGCTTTCGACATGAAGTATTGAACGATACACGACGTGACGTTAACGTTTTTGTCGTAAACTCTTGTCTTTTATGATACACGAAAGCCGTTATTGGAAAATTTACTAATGGAATGAGGAACGCTTCTTTGTAAAGGAATTTCCTCTATTTTGCTTATAAATAAACTAATGGGCAGTCCAATACAAACTTCACGAATCCAATAAAACTCGAGATGGGATATTACAATCGTACTAAAATATACTTTTGTTTGCTTCAAAGGAAAACATCAATATCGAGAGTTTGTCGGATGTCTATATTGACTTAACAAAGTGTATCTTGGAGATTTCAATGGTGTCTTTTAATAATTCAGTATCGAGTTATTATTGTTTTACGGTCGAGTGAGGGGGATAGGGAGAGTGGTTCGTGGTTCGTGGTTTTACCGAGTCGCGTGAGGGTTTCACGTGTTCGAAGAGATAGCGTGGATGGTGAACGTACCGCGTGCATGCGAGGCGGGCGCATGCCTGCGATACTCTTTATTACCCCACACTCGCCGCTCGCCGCATCAATCACTTTCGTAGATCACGCATCGTTTTTATTACATCAAAAATACTTATTTTAACAACATTTATGTATTTATAAGTTTTTAACTGCATTCTTCAGCGTATTAGAATGTGTTTTATGTTGCGTGTCTATTTTGCGGTTTAATTTTACAATGAATTATAGTTTAAACATATTTTCTAATATGTATCTATTATTTCTTCATTCATTCTTACATATAGGATTAATTATTTTATCACACAGTCCAGTTATAGTCTTAACTTATGACTTATATGCATAATGAAAAACTTGTAACAAAATTAAAATGTATAACAGTGTTACCAAACGACCAAATCAAATAGACACGCCCCAGTAATTATTTTTGATCAATTTCAATAAAGTTTATATCCTTTTTTATTACGAAACAATCATTAAAATAGATGATTTCATGATTTATCGTTTCCTTAAAGGTCTTGTTCAGTTTGATGGTGTAATAAAAGTGTATAGAGGCGGATAGAGTTAGAATATACTTAGAGAGTCCATGCAAATTCCGGCAGACAGCCGTGAGTCGACAGCGAAAGAGCATGTATAATAAAACAACACTTTTTTACGTGTATGTACGGTGAAGAGTATTTTTCCCGGTCCCCCGGCTGGCGGCTGAGAGTTCAAGATGTAGCATAGTGCATTGCGCGTTTTCTCCTAAACGCCACTTGTGCTGCTCACAGCTTCTACTACTAATGTGTTATGTAGTTGCCTCGCTACGTGACATGATTCCTACTACACATGATTTACTACAGCAATGTTTAACTTTGCTCCTCTGTTTTATGATGTCCTGGTACCTTGTCGGCAATATATTTTTATTCCGGATTTTATTTTCTTGAAATTGGTTTTTACTTTTCAGTTATGAAGCTTAATATTAAACACTTTGCTGCCAAATATTTTTCTCAGACGAATGTTTATGGTGGTGTTTGTATGTGGAGTTATGATGTTGAATATCAAAGTTTTATTTCAAAAGTTCCCACGGGAATCGCTCATTGCGAAGGTATTCTAAATGTCCAAATACCCGTACTTACCCACATCCCTAAAATCCTTTCTCAATTTTCCACCATAGTTACCATAAACGGGAAAGTTATTTTTCAAAAAAGGCACATAGACCTTTTCTTTTGAAACTCATCGATCATTTAATTGGACCGCATTTGGTATTCACATCGCCCTATAGAATAGAATATTGGATGGATTTATTCAACCGTCTTTTGATAAGGTCCCCATACATATAGGGCAATTTATTTAGGCTGTTCTAACCTTTATGAACAACAATCAAAGAATGGGATTACATTGATATCACGTTTTGGGTCTTTCGGTGAGGCTCTGTACATTAATTAGGGGAGGATTTGTGTCCATTCGTCACGCTTTCATACCAGGGTGATCTGTCGCCGCGACGCCTTCACCCGAACCCCTTATTCAGTCCACGTAGCTACACCTTCACAACATTCATCTAAATCTATTCCCTCCGTCTATCTACGTCATTATTAATCCGTATCATTAACAAATTATGTTTTAATCCCGGTTTTGTATTCAGCTCCGCAACTATTCAGGGTTTAACTAAATTGAAATATTTGTTGTGTTTCTGAATTAGGCAGGTGGGAACTTAGCTTTAGTTCTTATTTCAAAGTGATTAATGTAAAAAAAAAACCTGTAATGTCCCACTGTTGGGCAAAGGCCTCTCTTCTCACTGAAGATATCAGTACAGTGAGGAGGTTTCAGGCGTAATCACCACGTTTGCCTTGCTTGAAAAGTAGGAAACATGTTTTCGCTCGACCTGGGAATTGAACCGGGACCTCAGTCTTGGCAGGCGAGTGCACATACCACTAGATCACCGAAGCGTTATGATTAATGTAATAATACTTATTTACTTAATGTAATACCTAAACAAACATTTTAAATTTTATTTTGGAATAATGAACAGAAATGATAAACAATAATTATTTCGTAACGATCTGCCTGAATAAAAGTGAACTCGCGCTCCGCCGATCCCTCCCTATATTAATTACGAAAGCAATAAAAAGGCGCCAATTTATAACATGTAAATGTGACGCGTTAACCCTCGCACAAACAATAAAATAACATCGAAACAAAGGAATGTGATTCCGGACTTGTATCGACGGAGGTAAAGTACCTTAGCAATTTGTCAAGCAAACGTGAGCGTCCCATTAATATAAGAGAACGAATCTTCCGTGCAAGACAAAGAAGCTACTATCAATATTTATTGGTGTGCTTAGTATTAATCGGGTTGGATCGCGGCCCCGAATCGCATTTGGGCTAGCGCGGCCACGGGACGATACAAATGGACACGCCGCGATATCCCCCAAATATTTTCACCCAAGATTTTTATACCGTATTCAACAAAATTGCCATTTATTGAATTCGACAGGTGTGAAAATGTAATAGTTGTTTTTGTACGTGATCGGCACTCGTACGTGATTGGGGTGACGTTTGACAGTCGAAGTTATGATTGATTAATGTGCTTCTAGTTTATTTTACGTAGCAACAATTTATATAATACACAAGGTAAAATAATACACTTCTATTAGTTGAACAAAAAACCTGTTAAAAGCAAAGGAATATTCTTTTTATAGACTAGCTACGGGTAATGAAGATGTGAATTTCCTATTTGTTCAGTTTTGCGCCCCTCGTAGCGCGTAGCTCGTAGCCCGCCCAACTCAACATGCTACAACCGTCGGCTACACACCGGCTCCGCTACAGCGCTACCCGATGTTCAGACTTCAGTATATTCCGAACCGCGCGGTAGACAGGCCGTCTCGAACGCCGAGCGTCGCCTCACACACGCTACTCGCGAACGTAATGTGTGACAATAATAAGTGTTGCTTCCTCTTTGTTAACTAACATTTTAAAGTGTTTTACACACAAACTGTATTGTTATTATCTCGATAATGATTAGTGATTGTTGCTACTGATGCGGACGACCACTTCTATGTAACGGGTAAGATTTGTCACTATATAAGTTTGGAAATTTATGATTTGATCGATATCTTTTTTTTATTTCAAGTCAACAATAGATGGTATAACATTTATGGGGTACCATAATATTTTAGTTTGATCGGTATCGGCGCGAGGACGCCGGCACGGTCCGCATCACCAGACGCACGCACGCAATATTATGATTTCATCGCACATTACTTGTGCGAGTGATTTTCCACGTCCCCTACATTATGCCTCGATTACTGAATCACCACTTCCTTTGTTGTCGTATTGTTTGATTGACATGCGATAAAATTGCTTGTTAGTGAATAGAAAACAGAGCAGTCATTTGTAGAATTAAATTGTTACGTCTAAATAAAACATGGCCAGTTGAGTTGACAATGGGAGCCGTGAAAAAAAATCAATCGTAATGAGGGTTATCTGTTGTGCACAAAAACCGGTGATGAATCAATGTAACTTGGATGAAAAAGCTTTCACTTTGTATCCGATTCGCGTACACTATTTCCTGTGGCCTAATCAGAAATCGTGGTGGATTTGGCCCCTTTTTTCTGAGTCGGATTCCAGTTTGTAGGTCGCCGTTATCGCTCCCGCCAATTCTGAACACAAATCCACTGGCTATGAGAAATAGCTCGGCGTGTGAAACAATTCTATTAAGTTTCTGTTTTTTTTTTTCATATTTCGACCTCAATATGGTCCCGTGATTATTCTATTGTTCTCCGATCCGGACTCGTGTTTCCCAGTTTATTTCGGCAACTACTCTCTGTTGATAAACAGTTTCCCCCGTATTTCGTTGGAACGAGTAAAATATAACAGGATCACTGTCGGTGCTTTCCTTTGTTATAATATATTTAGGTGTTTACGGTGTTTGAAATTCTGTTGTGATAAAATATACTTTTATGTTCTTTAAGAGAATACAAGATGACGATGTTAAGAAGTCTTTTCGAAGATGTTAATAATCCAATTTAATGTTTTTTCGCGTTATAACCATTAACGTTGTTGTCACGAAAGTAATAACAATGACCTAAATATAGCTGGGTAAAGCTTGATACAATTTTCAATGCAAAGTCGATTAAATCTTAAAAATGTACATTTTAACGTAATCAGTCGCCGCTTGCGAGTGTTCTCACGACTCGTTACTTAGTAGCTCTTCTTTTATACTTACAACCGGGAAGTTTGTTCAAGAGGAAATTATAAAAAGGACACAGCAGTGGAGGATGGTGCGCTGCTGCCATTTAAGATGAGAAATGTGCAGTCGTGCAAGTGCGACAGTGTCGGCGAGACACTAAGATTGCGGCCGCATTATGCTTATGCACTGAATATTCATTGTCGCCGGGACCCCGACTCTTTAATCACCTCCTTGCCCTCCCGCGCCGTGGCAACACACACCTTTGGACTGTTAGCTAGACACCACATTACCGACACAAACATTCTCATTTACATTATTACCCGTTGTTACCACCTTCACACTAATTGCTGGATTACACACAGAAAGGCTATCGACGCCTAGACAATGATCACTTCGTATTTATAGCACTTGTAGACTTCATGTATTATTCTGTTTATCGTTCGATTTGTACGGACTGAAATCGATTCTGTTCGGAATCGGACAGTACAAATATAAAAGTGAAATTACTCGAAAAAATTGCCCGTGAAAGATCCCTGTGGTAGCTTTATTGAAAAAGGTCGATTTGATTGATATTCGAACTTTACACGTTGAAAATACGCTGCGTTTTGGTTTTTCGTCTCCGACAAAAAAAAGATTGACTCAATTTGTTCTTGTCCGTTGCGCAATAAACTCTACGAGGGGTATTTTTAACTACGGATTTATCTTCCCGTAGTCTGTAATCGCCCTAATTTCGGTCCCTAAGTTCGTAACGAAATTAGGATTCGGAGAGTTTAAAATGTTAGATTAATGAGTAACGTTAATGTTATGAGACCGCCACTGTACAGTTCTATTTGGGTTCGTTATCTCAATAAATTTATCTGAAGGAAGTTGAACGAAAATACTTTGAAAATGTTAAATTTAATATTCTAATAGGACTTTAAGAAGAGCTGTATTAGAAGTCTTTGAAATTAGTAATACTCGTTTCTTAAAACTAATGAAAATTATTCACAAAATTTTATATAAATTAAATACAATTTGGGATGGTAAATTTAAATACGTCCCGACAAAGAGAAACACATTAAGAACACGTCCACCCGTGTGAGTGCCTCATACGTGAACGCTTTCCAAAAACAGGTAAAATTAATGAGAAAAAAAATGTACTTGAAGCTTTTCCTTCAATTAGTTTGTCCCGAGCAGACGTGCTTTAAATACACCTGCTTTTAAAACCCCCTCCAAAAATATATTAGGTTGCTCGGTGGACGGTCGCGTCATTATTTTTAACAAAAATTTAATTACCTCAACTGCGGTGCTCCCGGGAGTCATTGTGCTTCGAATAAAACGTCGTACGCACTGCCGACGACGGTCACGAGAGAGCTCACCGTGATAGATGATATTCGAGAACAATTAATCTTGGGCAAAATATGCGGACGATTTGCGAGCGAGTGGTCGGGCCTAATGGTCGGGAGATTATCGCGCGTCCACATTCACCGCTCCGCCCCACCCGCACTCATTAGCGGAAAATATAGCCATTGTATCACAATCTAATACAATCCTAATCGAGCCTTGATCACTAATGAAAAAGTGCCAAATAATTAAACAAGAGTCCCTGTCGCTACGATTTATGGTTTCAGGTTCATCGCTAACGCTTTTTCATATGATCTAAGGTGTCGCTATTGTTTTTATATAGTGTCACATATTGTTCTTTGTAAAACAAAAAATATGGTAATGCATATAAAACATGTTGAGGAAAGCAATATCGTGTCGGCGCACGCCCATATATCACACGAGGGTTTTCATAACGGAGGCTCCAAGACTGCGCCGCTTGGACACCGAAGGCGTTGTTATTCGACGCCTCTGTCCTCGGATAATGTCTTGCATAAATTTACTCTAACCGTGTAAAACCAATGCCACTTGCATAATTTAATGCAAGCAATGCAGTTTATATTAAATGTGTCAGAAGCAGGATTTCATTTTATGTTTTGCATTTCCACTTTTAGCTGGATATACGTTGAAACTGTTTTTGCTAAGTGAATCCTCTAATTATTCACGAGCGTACATTCATTAGTAACAAGAATTTAATGGTTCAAATGTTCCGTTAATTGGAGATACCTGTTAGTTTCCAGATGCATTGCCTGGTAAACGGGGATCGGTTATTGCTGTTGCCTATTCGGAATCAATAATGAAACCGTACTCTAATTGCCTTTCATGTCTACTAACTTATTCATTAATTCAATGTCCATATCTTATTGGTAATATGTTACCATGTTATTCACAAAGGCACCATTTGCTTAAATTAATACTCAGCGAAATCAGACGTTGGACATGAAAGATAAGTTACGCAAACTGTGGCATACATTTTGTACAAGAGCAAGTACAACGTAAAAGTTAACTGGAGCCTGTGTTTGTTCTATAAAATTAAAATGAATATTTGAATGCAAAGACATTCGTACTTGGTATTGCCTACTAAAAGTTGAACTGTGGCAGACGGCAAGTCGTTGCTCCAATGCAAATTAGTGGAATCACAATTAGTGCCCGATTGTTGTTCGCCCTGCGCACCAAACATTTAGCGAACGAAACAGGTGAAAGATTTACCAAATAAATTATGAAGCAGAGTGGCCCATTTTACTTTATACTTTCCTTAAAAATGGCAATGGAAAACGTAAACAATAAACAACTGACAAAAACATGGCTGGTAATATTTTAGCATTAACCATCAGGAGTTTATGTTGCAGGAACATTAAGGATGATAAAGCAACTAAAAGTTATTTGAAACAGTCGATGTACGTTAAGAGAAGTTAGTGATGCTCCAAACTGCGTACACTTAATCATATTAAACGTTGCCTTACTTATATCATTAAATTTAATAGTAGGGATGTGAAGGGACTAAGCACACAATTAATAATGTGTTACTAGTAGGACGTGTAGAGCTATTTGTACAACAAACAAAATTGTCCACGGAATGTACCGCGGGTTGACAGATGATGTTAGGGGCAATTAATCTTGACCAAATATGCGGGCGAATTGTGGGTTCGCCTCCGTGCCCTAATGGCGACGCTAATGTTGCAAACACTCACGAACTACTTCCGCGCTTCTCCATAAAAACCAACGCATTTAAAACATTAACAAAGTGTACATTTCATTTCAAGTTATATCATACTTTAGATCTATTTATAAAATGCTAATGTGTAGAACTTTATTCACAGAAGTTATCTAAGAGATAACCAAGTAATTGAGAAGACTGGTCTTCTATTAATAGTCATGAGTCTGCCTTGCTTGCGTACACTATATGGAGCTTTCTTATTCAAGAAATCGTATATTTTTTTTCTTTCACAAGTGTATCATGGGTCAAAGAGCATTATTAATACACCAATGCCCTGTTTGAAAACATTAATGCTATTCGATGGACCCGTGTCATTGTCAGCGCGTATTTGCTGTCTGATTTCACACGAACCGATATTTTGGAGATGTGAATTACTATTAGTTTGATACGCGACATTATTCGAGTCTCCGAGTTCTGCTAGGTGAACGACCAAAGTTATAATAACTTAGTCCCTTCTCCCCTCCCCATTGCGATACTACTCCGTACGAATTCGAACTTACTTTGATATCCTGTCACACTTCTTCTTGTTTACTCTTTGTGATCATGGAACTCTTTCGCATTTACGTTCCATAATGTTATTTCACATTTGGGGTTTCCAACTCGGAGCTATTATCTAACTAATGTATAGAAAGTTAATAATGTGAAATTCGTAGGTGAGCCGGTTTAGTGTTTTATGTGAAAGGTCTGGGCCTCTATTAATTGTTTTCGGCTATTGCGCGTTCCGCTCCGGTAGCTTCTCCTAATAAATTGGAGGTCAGTACGTCTGATATAAATATCGCTTAAATCAAATTAGTTGCAAAGTAACAAATGTAGTTCGTAAAATGTAACGTAACATTTTCACTCAATCGTAAACTTGCATAGTCCAAAATGCATAAAAATTTCCCCTCTATGAGATTATCTTTTATTTATGCAATTCCCTGTTCCAATTCGTATAACATATGAAAATAGTTTTGTTCAAATTGAATTCAACGAATTTTTCCATTTCATAGTATTCAGCGATTCATATTTTATAGTTCCATTCGGTTCCGAGTTAAAATTGACAAACTCGTGTAATAAAATATGATTTGTTGTGTAACGCGATATTGTTTAGGTATAGCTATAAAGTTGCCATCAATTTAGATCACAAATATGTCGGATCAAGATTGGGAGCATACCGTATCACACCTTCGACATTGGTATTCAAACTTTTATTCCAACATCCATGAAACCACGTACGACATGTAGGTTAAAGCGTTCGAGAAAAACGAGGTTAGTTCTTTTTCAATTTTCTTTCAGTCCCTACGATTTTATCTCGGGTGAGGGAATAAAGCACGTTCCGTCTGTGAGCAGTTTGAATTAACCTTTGGAGTAGCCTTGTAGATTCGTGGCCCGGTTACGGGCGGGTCATCTATTAGTTAATATTCAAAGGGTCGCACAATCACGGATTCCGGCTGCGTCTCACAGCCACTGACTAAAATGCCGCTGACTCTTCTCGTACTATGCTCCACAACCTCTACATTTTTGTTGGAAAAACTAACTCTTTTTCTTTTCTGATTGAGAGATTGTTTTTTGAATACGTACCGAGGTTTGCTCTCTTTATTACTAGTTTACGTAACATTCGGCCACACTAGTCCTTAATTACGTTAAAGTTGATCTATTTAATTTCCTGATAATTATTAATGAGAAAATATGTTGTTCATTTTCATGGTATAATTTTTCGTTAGTGCGCGTAATCAAAAATAAACTTGTTCAGTGTAATGCAGGTTTGATGAGAGGACCGTTCAAAATGTTTTCATGTTACCCTAATATCATTTTCCTATATTCGTATGTATACCTACCTGCACGAATCCACGTTACGTATATAGCCTTAGCATATTTTCGGACAATGGAAACGCCACATGTGTCCGCTCGATTACGGTTCAGTTCTTTGAGTCAGTAACAAAGACAGACATTCTTGAAATTTCACCAAGAGCGTATGATAACGTTATTATGTAGACACTCGTATAGTAAGTAATAACGGTGTATTGGCACTTGAACCGAAATTACCCCCGGCTTATGAGGTAATCTAGAGACTTGCTTCTTTGTATCGGCTTTTTTCAAGGGGATTGGAATTTTAACAAATTCATAATGCGTTCCCCGAATTGTATTTAGGTAGGAAAGAAATTTCTTTAATGTAATCATCGATTATACAAAAAAATGCATTACAATTGAACGATGTTACTTTGTAAATATCGAGAACGTTTAACGTTTAATTTAAATTCGATTTGGGATTCATTACTTAACTTTTTTGATCAAATTAAATCGTGAATTGTGCGGATTGTTCGTCTAATTTTACGGTTCAATGGATTTGTTTCGGGACTGCAAAGAAGTATTCCGATGTAAGTCTACATTGAAATAACGCCGAGGGAAAATTTATAGGGCCAGTCGGCCGGAGTGAAGTATTCACAGACCAACGAATTCAAACATTTCCCAATATATAAAATGTACATTATAACACAACTGCTGCCTGATTTCGGAGAATGTTAAGCTTATTACTTTACAATTTTGAAGGGTTTACGTATACTGAACTCTATATTATTTTACTCAGAATACATTGTTTAATGTCTTTAAAAAAATGCTTCTCTCCAATTGACAATTTAGTAGGTACCCATCTATTTTAGATTTTTAGAAAGAGTGGAAATAATAATTGCGCCCACAGTGGCTTCCGTTGTAAGTCTTAAATGTTGATTGCATGGGATCCGTAATTCCCCTCAATAAGAGGGACGCGGAACGTGATTGCCTAAGGGATTTAAAAAATAAACGAGTCCTGATAAAATGAGGCCAATAATTAAAGACGAGCATTTACCCGATATGAGCTGTAAACATAACTGAAGGTTTTACATTGAGTTTATAAATGAGTAATGTGTAATTTGTTGTTTCAGATAATCTCGATGTTGTGTGGAGGGTGGCTCGTCGGCCGGTATCGCACGCGGATGCCGTGAGCTCTACCGCAGGGTGAGCACGCCGTCGCCGTGATGAGCACAACCCGCCATAATGCGTCCGCGGCCATTTTAACCCGGGAAAGGACGCGTTTGTCGGCTCGCGATGGCCGCTGGCGCCAGCGCACACACGCCGCCCGCGCACGCGCACTCACGCACCCCCTCGCAACACTATGAAATGTGGAAACACGGCAAGTGGCGACAGAAAACGTCACCACCAAGGACTAACGCGGCCGTCAGAGTGCCAAGATAGAGACTCGATCAACCAAGTAGAGGCCTAAGTGTTAACTGTTCTGTGTAAATATAGTTGTGTGTAGATAGATGGTAAGGATGATGGAGGGTCGAGGTGCGCGGGTGCCGCTGCTGGAGAACGGCGGCGAGTATGCGCACGCGCACAAGACGCCGCTGAGGTGCTGCTACAGGCTCGTGGGACACGTCAACGTGAGGAAATGCGTCGCCGGCGTTATGCTGCTATCCGTCCTCACAATATTGTTCTACACGTATTACGTCACAGTGCCACTAGCCAGGTAAGCAACAACTTCAAACTTCAATTACTTCAGGAATTAAACTAGATTCAGTAACGAAGAGACCAGGACCGTGATAAATGAGATTGACCCAACATTGATCCCGTTTGTCCATTATAAATGAGGGGTCAACTTTTTCCGATGAAAGTCAATTTAAATCGTATCATTTGCCTTATTTTTTGGGTAAAGTATCTTAATAATTTGTCACATTAAACATTCTCTTTATTTGCTCAGAATTAGGTCGTTTGAACGATTTAAATATTAATTGTATACTGCATCAACTCTCAACGTCACATATAAACTATTCCGTTCATTTTGCTTTGTGTTTGGAGCCTGAATTTCAACTGCACACATTATATTATTTGAAAATATGCTTCATCCGCATAAAATCCAATTTACCGCCTATCGGGAACAAACACGTCGTTGATATGAATTAATAATATGAAATTATCGCGCAGGGACAACTCGCTTGTAATATGTAGTTATTATCGAACTTTTGTTTATTGGGATTAGCAATATTCATCGTCGCTTTTATTATACCTTTTATTTGTATATTCGACCTTACTATTAATACGATTAATACATTCGACCTGAAACTCCTGTAAACCGGTAAATTCTTGTCAGAGTTTTTGTTGTAAATTCGGTGTCAGAGTTTTTGACTTTAGCAGTGAGAGAAGTTAAAAACGTTGGTTTAGAATAATATTGCAAGACATTCCTTATTAATTGGTAAACGTAAGTTCGATTAGCTTAGATAACGATTGAAATAACCGGGACCGTTAATATAACGTGCCCTCCGAAGCACAGTAACGCTCAGATAGAAATGCCACTTTCGGCCACCCATCCGAGTAGGGGTCGAGCTGCACGTTGCTTAAAAATTGCAATGAACTAACATCTCTTAGTCAAACTACGCCACGAGCGTTACAATAATTGGTCTGATCACTCAAACTAAGCTCATATTCTTATTTGCTTTGATAATATTTACATATTTATGTTATTCAATTCAGCTGATGTTATTCGCGTTCAAAATCCCAATCTATTTTTGGGGTTACGGTTTGCGGTTTTCCTAAAGTGCTAAGTGATAAAGTTTGGGAATACACCTACTGTAATAACTCCCAACAAAGGTTTATATATTATGAAATGTTTTGATTTCGTCAATCCTACTAATATCATAAAAGCGAAAGTTTGTGAGGATGGATGTATGGATGTATGTTTGTTGCTCTTTCACGTAAAAACTACTGAACGGATTTGGATGAAACTTTACAGTAATATAGGTTATATATCAGAATAACACATGGGATATATTTTATCCCGAAATTCCCGCGGGAACCGATACAACGCGGGTAACACCGCGGGGCGCTGCTAGTAAAACTATACAGAGCTAGTACATTACTGGTGGACTCAGCGCCGTTACTATAGAGGTAGGCAATCCACCCCGACTCGTTATCGGGATAGTTTTATTAACTCTATTTTATTGTAGTAGTAAAGGTTAGTTAAGTTGTAAATCATGTCGTCGTAAAACGACTAAAACGTCCCGATTGCGTTTCTGATTCCACTGAAACATTCCTTTCCCTCGTCTTTGATATTTTTAACATTCTTACGTATCCAAATATTCGCTAAATTGTTTGCATAAAGTCTTTCTATTCTTATCTCCTTTATGAATGTGCCTTTGAAGGACTCTCGTTTGTGCGCCCTTCCTTCGCTCTCCGAAGGGCACGCAACATCACAGGCGACTCAACTTCAACTGTTTACTTACATCCTTTTTATTCTAATATCAAAAGATTCGTGATATTACACAATTGGCTATTAATAGAGGAAAATGGCTCTTACAATATTATTTAAAGGCCTTTCACATTACTTGTTAGTTAAATGTCGAGTATTTATTTTTATTTTCAAAAGAATGTCCTGAAAATATTTCATTAATAAGTTTTTCTTTTATTTCTTCTAAGTAGATAGACTCCAAGTACTTATCGATAAATAGATGTTGATTCTTTGAAGAAGCTTTCAAGTAATAATATTGAAAAGATGTAGAAGCTTCTTAAAAACAATTCAAAAATGTATAATACGAAGTTGGGGCAGAAGTCGTGTTTCTGGTGTCGTAATATTTTATTATATCGACTTAAAATTACACCGCGTAGAGATGAGCGGCGGGCGCGCTAAGTTCCGCCGGCTCCGCTGAATTTATAGCAAAACTTGTGTTCTGCCTAATTAATGGAAGCTGCTTCGCTAACGCGCTGGGAACTTTCTGATTTAAATGCATATTGTTTTATGACCATCTATTTGCTGATAAAATATATCACTGAACCATTGGAAGAATGAACAAAAAATTAGCAAAGTTTTAACTTGTACTTTGACCAATCTTCGTAAGAGGCGTAATAAATTTCTCTAACAAAATCCCATTTTATAGTGCCTTTGTCCAAATGAGTATAATTGAAATACTAAATCAGTGTTAACACCCTTGAAGCGAGATCCATTTCCACTAAGTAATTCACTATAATTATGTTAAAGACGCTCAGATTATGTCCATTGCAGATGTTAAATTATGTCTGTTTAAAGCTCACAGTGAGGGTTTCCTCGTGATTTAAGCGTAGCTTTCATTATAGCAAAGAGGCCGCAAGCCTGTGCCGTGGTTCAGAGGACTCGCCGTCTACGTATAAAATATTTCCACAAATTCCTGCCTTTATTTATTTTACGCTATTGAGATAAACCTTAATGGCGCTTTGATGTGGCCTCTCGGAACGAACGCCTTAACTTTGGCAGCTTTTGATTGATTTTCTTACTAATTTCGTTTTTAGTGCTAATAAGAGTAAGTTTTGTTGTTGACATTGACATTGATGTTATTAATAAATGAAGATGTGTTTTCAGCCTGGTGTGGCGCGACCGGGTGCCGCAGCCGCTGTCGCAGTGCTCGCTGCTGACGCCGCACACGCAGGCGGCGCGCGACCACCGCTCCGACGCGCGCCTGCGCATCGACGCCAAAGTACTCGTCATCGTCGAGTCCGCCTACTCCAGGCTGGGACGAGACATCGCCGAACTACTTGTTGCCAACCGCATACGGTGAGATAAACAACCCCTAATCTAATATTTACACCAAGTACTATAAGTACAAACATTTAGTTATGCTTTCACGCGTCCTTCTTAAGAATTCCAAACTCCATAATTCGATTTCCAGCTTAATCACAACGTTCCACTGTAATTATAATTTGTAAGAACAATTCCGAAGAACAACAGAATCATACTCCCTGTTTATTTTATAAATTTTCAATCTGTGATTCTAAAATTGAGTTATAATACAATTTTGTTTTAAATTCGACTGTGCTGATACAATTTTAGATGTTGTCTTATAAAAATTTGTAATGTAAATATTTATGGGATACGGTATCGCGTTGATGGGTAATGGCTATTATAGGGTAATGTTTGGTTTTGTTTGTTTTTACTTGTTCGGCGAGAGGCGATCGCTTGCGCCCGTTGACAGCTAATATGCGGCCCCGGTGATGTACGGCGCCCCGCGCCGGCTCGCCTCCAAACCTATCTATACTGCGCCCTCTACTAAAATACGGAGTGATTTCTCTAATAACGACTTCACCTTTTTGTAGGCGACAAATTCTCAGAGATACGAACGTAAAGGGTAGGGTCTCACATAAATTGTGGTGTTAAAACTTATAAGATAGTGAATAATAACCGTATTATTTGTTCCAAGTTCGAAATTTTGTTGGCTTATTTTATCGTTATACTCGGCAAAGAATCTAGAAAAAAAATTCGAGCTAAAACAAAACGAGGCATATAAAAATTGATGAAGTTGTTCCCCACCCTGTATACATCTATACTAATATTATAAAGCTGAAGAGTTTGTTTTGTTTGTTTGTTTGTTTGTTTGTTTGTTTGTTTAAACGCGCTAATCTCAGAAACTACTGAACCGATTTGAATAATTCTTTCACTGTTAGATAGTCTATTTATCGAGGAAGGCTATAGGCTACATTTTATCCCGGATTTCCTACGGGAACGGGCACAACGCGGGTAAAACCGCGGGGCGCTGCTAGTCACATATATTTCGGAAACAGCCGCCTAGTTCCGTGATGGGAGTTCTTTTTCCTCTTGTTGGGTTAAAATCGGTTTCGTCTCGAGCGAGTGTACTACGCTTGCTTATGAAATGTTTGACGGGCAAGGAATTAGTTTTCTTCATGATATATATTTTTTCCACGCGAGACTTTTACATCGGGCCTCTTTGATATAAACTTTACGGATTTTGCTCCGACATTATTTTTATAATCTCAGGTATTTTAAAAGAACTTTTTAATATTATCTTGTATTTCCACTTTGTGAACTCGTACATTTTTTTACAGTTGTGGACGTAACTTTTGCGTTGCTTGTTTTCCACTCAAATTAACTTTGCCTCGCATTTTATGATGTGAATTTCTGTTTTCATAGGTTTGTGTTATTATTTTACATGAAACAATTTTTTATTCAACAGAGTTAATAAAGTTTTTAAAAATTTTGGAAATTAAATAATATCAACATAACTAAATTCTCAACAGTATAGTCCCCGTCACCAAAACTAACAGCTTAAAACTGTAACGTTACGTTGAAAAATCTGAAAGTATGAAAAATATTAATGTTTCGCAACCAGTTTGATACATAAAACTTTCTGACAACGTTCAATTTCAGTATATTTTCTGTATTTCAACACGTAATACTGCCAGTAAAACTGCATTAGTCTGCTTTATGTATGAAACGTTTTAATAGTGCTGCCATAATAAGCGTGCGACACAATAATGCTTTTATTGTGCCATATTATAAAACACGGCAGAAATCATTACACATGGGCCTTTGGAGGATATTCTGCTGGTGTCTGTTTTGGAGAGCTTTAAGTCTGTCACAGTACCTGTGTGTAGTTTGCAGCTAGTTTAGTTAGTGTGACAAACTTTACATCGGTTATTAACTCTTGCAGAAGCGAAACTACCGGACCAAGATCGATAGGTAATAATTTCTCCGGTTACTATATGTACAGTCAGCTGCATCAATATGTATACACATTACACTTTATAACTTCATGTGCCTACACATTTATAACTTATTTTATTACTAGCAGCGCCCCGCGGTTTTACCCGCGTTGTGCCCGTTCCCGTGGGAATTTCGGGAATTTTTTTACATAAAAACCTTCCTCTTGAATCACTCTACCTATTACAAAAAACCGCATCAAAACCCGTTGCGTAATTTTAAAGATTTAAGCATACAGACAGACAAACAGTGTGACAGACACGAAAAAGAGACGACTTTATTTTATACTATGTAGTGATAATTACTTTTATACATATAGTTCGATGTCCGACCAAGAAAATAGTCAGAGTTATATTCATAAACGAATTAAATAGTGTACTTTAGTAGAATTATATCAAACTTTATTATTGACAGTGAATGTATATTATTGCTGATGACTGTACTGGTTTCCGAGATCATATATTGTGCAATATATTTATGTATTGCAATGTGCAACTAAATAGCCTACTTGTTACTAACATTTACACTGATTTCTGTATGAAAACTCGCCTAAATAAGTTCGTAACAAGATGTAAATTACTGCACTTTATAGCCAGAGTCGAATGCAATCGACTTATAAATAAAGTATCTAGTTGATACTGGTGTGCTGCGAAGAGGAAGTACTAAGAGATTGGGGCATAAACATATTTTGTGTTTTGCAAACAATTTTGATTAATAATGTCGAACATATTATGTCAAAACTGTTTAACTCTATCATAATGTCATTTAGAGATGCATCGTCGGTCTGTATATATTAAATGTTTGTCGTGCAAAATGTTGATAGATTTTTAAAAGCATTGTTTCTACGACTTGATTGAGTGAATAGTGAAATAATGTAAAATTTACTTTTCTGCTAACTATGCCGCCAGTGTTCTGGAGTGAAAACATTTATTCAGCGCATAATTATATTTAGTCCTAGTCGAGAGTATTTCGCTTTTACATTTCTCCGGAGAACAAGTCGCGACGTTTTATTTGCTTCCGTTATCACTTCGTTTCTGCTTCTTTAAACATTTGATGGACGTTCTTGTAACCAAATTACATTTTTTTTTCTCTTGTTTACATTGGGAAATTGTTTCATTATTACCGACGTAAAATTCAATTGGTATTTTTATTTTTAATCTTTACAAATTGAATGTTGGAAGGAGAGAATGTAAACAAACGCCGCGGATCGGGTCGGCGGAATTTAATTGTGTTTTAAGACTGACTAGTATTGTAAACAGGCGACAAGTTGTTGTTTGTTTGTCTCGACTCGCTTTGCGTTTGGTCTTCCTTTTATTACATTCAAATATTCTACTTTGAAAAGGTTTCAGTTGCTAATGGTAGACGGAAACGAACCCGATTGTGTCAGCCTGTTTGCATGTAGGTAAAACAAGTAATGTAGATACAACTTTAGGAATACATGAAGTATTTTGAGACTTTAACCATATAGTTTAATATACATCAAGAATTTGAAATTGCTGAGCTTATTTGAACTTAACTATGTTTCTTTGTAAGACACACTAGTCTGATTATGATAAATGTTACTATACTACGGACGTTAACAACTGAGTCGTGGGGCCATAAACGTCAGTTGAGATAGGAATGTGCCACGTGCTAAACTTGTTATCGATAAAATTTGCTACCTGTATTGGGTTACTGTGACCCCTATTAGCGCTCGCTTATCGCTAGCTTCTGATTGGTCGTAACTCGTAAGATCACGCCGCCGTGTTATCATAATCACAGTGTTGTCACAGTATAACTATCATACAGTAATTCGACTCGGCTGTGACCTTGAGTTAGATACCTACAGCCGCGCGGTACGTAAACATGCGCTAAGGCTGCCACCCGCCAGCATTTTAATTATATTTGCCTACTTTGTGTTTCCATTTAGTTTTGTGACGGTATTTTTTTTTTTACGTAAAGAATTAAAATACTTAAAATTGAATAGGAAGTTTCAATAAAAATGCGTGATGATTTGTGAACGGTAAATTTAATTTAAAAAAACATGTTTATAATTGAATAACAATGTTCTAAATTTCCGACCGAAAAATATTTTCCGACCGAAATTTTTTTTCGACAGATACGTACGAAACGCTTGATTTTTCAATTTTAAGGTATAAAAAATCCGCATTCTAATATAAAGCTTCATTATAAATTGTTTTGGGAAACATGGACAATGTGTTAATAACAAATTCATACAACCAAAAACAAAAATCAACACACCGCCCGTAAGTCACTGCGGCACAGTCGCGACTGCCTGCGTACCAGGAGTGTACCACGGTCGAAGCGCGTAGGTATAACTTGCGTTTCGGCCGTTTATATGGAGTTAAAATACTGGATGTATACTGTGGTGTTGTTGTTTTTCTATAAATACTTGTGGCTTATGATGCATTTAACATTTATAATTTCAAAAGTCCAAGGTCCAATTACGTAGGTCCAAGCTTCATCCAAAATTAAAATTACCTATCGTCTCAATTTCATTCTAATTACTAATTTACTTGACTGTAAATCGAGTACCGCGTGCCATAAGTAATTAACTGTTAATTAATCAACGCGAAATTAATTTATCGTTGCACTGTTGAATTATCCACTAATTCGAAACGTGAATAATTAAGCAAATTATGCTTAAATTTACTTCCATGTAATTTAATCGGTTGTTGAACCGTTTATTATACTCTGTTCGATGTAACTTTATGTGTAAGTTTTGTTGACCTGAATAGGACCTACCCTTTGTAATTTGTACCTGTCTGAATGTAGACATGACTATCAATTATGGATACGGTATCATTCAGCGGCCAGGCTGGATGTGTTAGTGCTTTGATATGTACAAATGTACACTGATGTAATTGGTGTTTGCCATATGTTTAGCTATATATAGGCAGCTTTTATCTCAGTGAGCTTGTAAATGTGGATATACACGTATGCTTAAGAAACGGAGTAGCTAGCAAAAATACATGTATAGGTTACTATTCATCCCGATATTTTTTACCGGAAGAGATACGCTACTGATAAAACCGCGGAAAAATCTAGTTAAACTCTAAAAAGTAATAATTGTAAAACATACGAATTTATTTGCTAAAGCTAACTCCACAATATATAGTCAGAATATCAGTCCATTGCACGTACTTTACAGAGGGTTTGTGCTTAATTCTTCGTTCTAATTAGCGTATAATTTGGAAACAATAGTCCTTTTCATAAGCACGGCTATAGACTTAATTAAATTTGGTATACGAGTACGTACTTAAACCAACGTGTCACATACGCAAATATGCGCGTACTTGCCTGTACGGAGCTCGCTGAATATATCATTATATTTATTGTACTTCGGTTTATTATGTGTTACATTTTAAATTGGTTTCAATGTGTACAAATTGCTATATGATGTGTTAGTAAATATTTTTATTAAACGTACAATATTTATATACCACAGTAGGTAGAAATTCATGCAATCGGTTTTTAAAGTGGGTTAAAAATAAAATAAAACAAATATTAAAGGGCTCCCATACAACAAACGTGATTATTTGGCGTTTTCCAAGTACGGAACCCTCTGTGCGCGAGTCCGACTCGCACTTGGCTGGTTTGTAATTAATCTCGTGTAAATATCTCCTTGTGCACCTCATTATACGCGTATTAAAGGCGCTGTAGTGAAATTAAACTGGCACCAAAACTGAGATGAACTGCAGTCATTCAGCGAATGGTTGCGGCGACGCTCCTGTTAGTTAGCCAGTAGTGCCATTAAAGTAAGACCCGCTACATCCCACCCCTTACCCCCTCATCCTCCATTAAAGCTCGTTTCTGTCAAAACGACTTAATTACTTTACATAAAATGACTTAATTACTTATAAGTCATTCCGCTTCAGTCAAATCTCTCCTGTCAATACAAAAAATATTTCCAGCAAAGATTTGCAAATCAATGCAAATGATTCCTCAAATCGTGTTTTAGGACAATGGTCCCGAAATATTATGCAGATTGAAATAATTGAGAGTGGATGAATGTCTATCTACGGGTGTTATTTTACGGGGGTGTTTTTGTTTTATTAGTATTAGGGGCACGTGTCTGTCCTAGTTGGCGCGTAGTTAGCGTCCTCGTGACCCGTATGTAAGGTGCCTAAACTTCTCCGCATCGTTTACCTCGAGCACATACTCCCTGGACCTCGCTTTATGTCGCACGAGGGGAAAATCGAATTTTTAATAGAGTGTTAATGGATATTCGACACTCAATAGTCCCGAAGCAATCCTGACCCTTCTGAGGGCGACTGCAATACACTATTTTCAAACGGGCGACCCACACAATACCCAAAAGAAATAATGTTAAGAGCCTGGAAAACTTGAACCGAATAGAGCGAGCAGGAAGTCACTTAATGATTAGGTATCGATAAAAAGAACTTTTTGAATTTACGAAAGCTTTTCAAATAAAATAGCGAGACGGAAGTGAATTTGATGTTTATTGCTCAGTTTAAAACTCGTAAAGTAAATGTTTCATAAAAATATCTTAAGATTTTACTATAGTAACGAGTAACTTAATAGTTATGGCAATATTCTGTCTGAACTGTTTGAAACCGACATTGTCGGTTTATAAAATTGCTGTTGCTTACTTCTAGCACATAATCACAGGTGGCCATTGCAGGCGGACGTAAAAACTCGCTTATATCTCGAAACTTGGCAGCGCATGTGTTTAATTTAGGCCATAGCGAGTTTGCTGGCAGTTGATAGTGTCGTTAGTTCAGTTAGTAGCTCTGTTAGTGCTGTACTGGTTCCATTAAGAGGACTCGCGACTTCTTATCTGCTGCGACCCGACATTTACATCACACTTACATAACACATGCACTATTACGTCACTAAACAAAGACCCACATCACAACTCAAACATCAACATAGGGCCTAAACTTGAATGTAATTAGCGGTGTTAGACACATGAGTAAACGTGCTTTAACTCTCTTAGTGGTTTGTAAATACATTTAGTTAGTTACACAGTTAAACTCTATAAACTCGTTGCTGTGTTACATTTACGGTTCATTAATGATATTGGATGGTTTAACATTTGAATGTAAACGTTACTTTTTTTTCGTACGGCAGTTAACTGCTAAGCACCGAGGTCTTTACGATAACTGCCTTTATCCTAAGGGGCGGCAGGTTGAGGGTCGCGCGTCGCCGTGACATTGCTCCCCTTTATTGAACTTACTCGCGCTCCCTTATCACGAATTAGCCCTCGTCGCATTCGGTTCACGGACAAAGTAGGCCATTTTCCGCGCTCTAATTTAAACTGAACGCTCACTCGTTTTAATGGTAGGACACTAATTAAGGTAATTAGAAACATGTTAGCGTAAGTTAATTACTGACAGAAGTACTGTGCGGCGGAGAATCGTCCCTGTGTCGCTCTGCGCTGCAGTTGTGTTTACGTCTTAATGTTTGTATCTTACCTGTATCTGCTTATTATCGGAGTTTGTATAGGTAAAGGTAAGCGAGCCAAAGTGAGCTGCCAACGAGTGAAGCGTACATTTACGGAAGGAGATGAACCGGCACGGGAAGGGTAAATGCTATTTGCAAGTTGCCATTCGCCGTGGACTCGGTCTATAGTGCGCTTCGTCTGCCAAATTGAAACGAGCCTTAACTGGAGCAAAATGAACGGGTGACTCGATACTTGTCGCTAGTTTACTACTCCTTTCGCTCGGTTCCCGCTATTGGTGGGTGCATTTTTCCGCTTCCGCTATCGAATGACCTGTATCGAATTCGAAGACTTGGCAGATTTCACCGATAAACACGCCGAGAACCGACGGTCTCGATTCAAAATTATATAGTGCCCTAAAAGAGAACGTTTGGACAGTTCAATTTTCAATATTGCCAATCAACTTGAGCGGCTCGTTCGGCTTTTGACAAGGGCAGCTCGTTGCTGGATGCCATTTAAATTGTACAATTTTATGACGAGGGTCGGCCTTCATTGCTTTGATTAGTATCTATCGCGAACCGTGGTTATTACTTTGAATATCAAATGTTGACATTTCAATAATAAACTTTCGATATGAACAAAATATTCCTTTGAGTTTGAATATTGTTATTTGGCACAAACAAGGCGTTTCGATCACGGGGTAGTGTTTTCAGGAGGGCTTTGTCAATCATAACAATATCGCCGCGGGGCCGCTCAATATGCACCCAAGGTGAACTGGAACTATATGAATCGATTAACTTTGAATATAATGTGTGTTCTATGCTAAGGGTTGTGACACGATATTGCTTTACATACCTTTCGATACTCATTCAACCGTATATAACTAGATGAACAATACACGGGTAAAACATTCTAAATCCCACGGTGCCTCACTATTTTCAATTTAGTCTACTCGCTAGGAAGCTTAGTAACCATATATAAAAGTGTAATGTAATAAGAATTTATTCTCGTACCTGGTTGACTTTTCATTTTCTTCCCGCTTAATCCGTTCTATTTATAATAACCAGTTTTACGGTGCGAGTAATGTAAGCGAGATAAACCTTATATTTACTTTAATAGTAATGGAAAACTATTGCGGGGTTTCATATCTGGGACTGAGATTTATATAAATATGTGTAAGAGTATGTATTGTCTGTTCAAAATTAGAAGCGGTGTATAAGTTTGACTTATGTATATAAATATGTATAGTTAGGTACAAAACATAGTAATGTGTTTCTGTCTTTCATCATGATTTCGCACGGATTTCGAAGGAACACCAGTTATGCTATTTGTAAAATTTCTTCTTCTATATAGATTGGAAAAATAACATGTTTTCAGTCTCGAAAGATATATTTAAATATTACTCGCGACATTCGCGCGGCAGTTCTTCTTGAATGATCTATCTGTCTATATACTATTTTATTGGGACAGCTTATGAAACGACCTCAAAGTTATATAATAAACTTATATTTTCATATCACTTTGTTTATAATTATTGTTGCTATGTAAGAAGTTTTCTCAACGTTTCTTCATTATACTTATTACACCCATTTTATTTAATTAAACATGTTTTCTCCATTATGTTACGGTCCCACTGTTTCCTGTAAAATTGATTAATGTTAATGTTTCACGAAACACGTGCTCATTTATCTATTCGCAAAATAAGCTGCCCTTTAAATATATTAAAAACCTTTTTTCGGCACCAATTAACTTGAACAATTTACAAACCCCTTTTTTATAACAATGAATCTACAGAGGCGAAAAAAGTGAAAAAAATGCTGTAAAAGTTTTTTCTGTTAAGGTTCCCTTCATAGATAATGTAGATGATAAATAAGTTTTTCTGTTTACACCTTTAAAACTCAGTGGTAATTGCTTTATCTCGCTTAATTTACGCCAAGCCTATTCCTTTTACACTTGAATGATTTAATAACCTTTTTATTACAAACGTCTTTTATAATATTAATTACAAAAAGTATTTATAATTCTGTATAGACAACATTGATTCAGACGAGCTCAGACGGTACTTCTGGGTACTTGACCAGACAATTTAATAGCTTTATGAAGTGGCTTTTCAGCAGAACAACTCAATGATGATGCAAAACTGAGAAGTGAATGTTCGATCATGTTGTACAGTAACTATCATAAGTATTTTATCGCACGAGCGCCCTTGAGTCGTACTTTGTATGTAATATTGTACATACATTTTATCTTAGTGTGCATCATTGTCCGCGTCATAATCGTAGTAGCGACAGCATGGTAGGTTGGAGTAAACGGAGAAATTTGGATAGCTATTCGCAGTGAGATGTGTCAAATAAATATAAACAATGATCTTGCTGACGGTACTGATAGTTACGCATACAAAGACATAATAAGTAAGATGTTCGAACAATTTCAGTGATGCTTTTCTCATTTGATTCTCTCTTACCTTCGTTATCTACTTTTTGTTTTTCATTTAAAACCCACACATGTTAAATTTCATTATCCTTTCGTGCAGGTACAAAGTAGAAGTGGCTGGCAAGAGTTTGCCGGTCCTCACAACCTTAGACAAGGGTCGTTACGGAGTCATCGTATTCGAGTCCTTGTCCAAATACGCCAATATGGACAAGTGGAACCGCGAGCTTCTAGACAAGTACTGTCGGGAGTATTCGGTCGGTGTCGTCGGCTTTGCAACTCCAGGCGAAGAAACTCTAGTCGGCGCCCAACTGAAAGGATTCCCGCTCTTCATGCATACAAATCTCAGACTAAAGGTGACTATTGAATATTGTACCTAAAGCGTCCGCGAGACGATCAAGTGCACTTGACAAGTCTACGGGCTTGAAGTGAATATTGATCGTTTACAGCGTTGACTTGACAATTCCCGTCAAGTATCTACGTGCTGGACATGACTTGACAATAATTTTGATGATAACTTGACAACAAATTTGAACCAACTTGAGCTTGATGCGACTTGACGCGACTTGACAAGTTTTATTCATTTGCGACTTGTCAAGTGCACTTGATCGTCTCGCGGACGCATAACAGTACTTTCCTAATCGTACAATCGCTTACTAATGCGTCCGCGAGACGATCAAGTGCACTTGACAAGTCGCAAATGAATAAAACTTGTCAAGTCGCGTCAAGTCGCATCAAGCTCAAGTTGGTTCAAATTTGTTGTCAAGTTATCATCAAAATTATTGTCAAGTCATGTCCAGCACGTAGATACTTGACGGGAATTGTCAAGTCAACGCTGTAAACGATCAATATTCACTTCAAGCCCGTAGACTTGTCAAGTGCACTTGATCGTCTCGCGGACGCATAATGTTTGCCGGGAAGTTTTGGCGTTTCACCGTTAAAAGTACAGTCGCATACAATATGTTTTGAGTGGTTCTTTAAAGTTAATAATTGCTGTAGTTTTTCAGTAAAAGTTGTATCATGTATTTAAATTAATTTAAATTTATGTTTGTGAGTTGAAACTTTAAAGTTAAAATTTAAAATCATACTGTACAACATGGCTCGGGTTTGGCAGTGGGATGTTACAGGCTAATACTTTTTCTTTTTTTTACTTTTGAAAAGTCCTTCTATTGATGCACTGTCACGAAAATCAAACACGAAAACCGACAACATACAAACCAAATTGGGTCAAATTTCGCGATACCGTTTATAGTTATAGACACCAAGACCTACCTGGAACTGACTAAGAGCCTCTAAAAATAAAAGCCTTCTTTCTAATAGGACGTGATCAAATAGAACGTCCTACGAGAGCTCGTAATGTGATAAAACTCCAATCAATTTTCTAACTGATTCCGTCCGCTACCTGTAACCCTAAAATCAGTTAAAAGGTTCAATTTAATCTCCTCCCCGGGGCGGCTATTTCCCTGATGGAAACCTAAACATTCATATCTATGATTGCGTCGGTTGTCGATTTATAAAATTGAAATATATTTCCTCTAGTACAAATAGTTGGAGTTACATCTCGTTTGGAAAATTTGATTTGTTTGTTTTTGGTTTTATATTTGAATTACAAGGGAAAAGCGCTTTTGCATGTTGATGTACTTTTATGTGTGTTGTATTTTGTGAAGTTTTATGCTATTTATAACAAAAGTTCTTTAAAAACTACCTCTATTTTTATTAACACGCTTTTATTAGCTTGGCCTGTATGTATGTATGTACGTATGTAATGAAATCTTTGAACATCATTTTCACCAACTTCCAGAAGTCTGATTAATTTGAAACTTTGCATATGTATCAAGGACCGATGACAATGCAATAATTTAATAACAGTTTCCCGTTATCCTTAATGGATTTGCCAGATTTACTAAAAAAATATTACTTCATATAAAAGACATCAACGGGCGCTCGCTGTGGGACGGAACGGGAGTTCTGTTTTATTTTACTAAATGGTACTAGACACTAACAGCGTCCCGTGGTTTTCCCGTGATGGGCCCGTTCCCGTGGGAATTACGGGATGAAAAGTTGCATATAATGTTATGCTTACTAAAAAATAAAAAATAAAATTATAGTTTAAAAAAACTAAAAAAACACGCTTTTATTGCAAATTGAACTAAAAACTAGAAAATAATTTTTTTCCTCAAATCAAAATTATAATAAAATTTAAGTTGTAACACAATGATTTAATTCAGAGTAAAAAAGCGTGGGGTGCTTAATATTTTTAAATATTACAATCATCATTGGTAACTATCTATGAGAGGATAGTTATGAACTACATTAAAATGCACCCCACGCTTTTTACTCTGAATTAAATCATTGTGTTACAACTTAAATTTTATTATAATTTTTTTGTAATTCTTTCGGTAGCGTATGACAGTGGTAACCCTTTATAAAACCAGAACTAACCGATTATCTCCCTCGGTCAGAGGGTTAACTCAAAATTATAACTACAGTCTTGTAACCACAGTTTGACTTCAATTTCCTATCGTTTTTGTACTCATAACCTATCTGCAATTCGGTCGAAATGTTACTTTAACACGATCATCTCCAGAATATTATTCCATTAAATTTCTTCGAGTGTTAATACACTATTCGATCAATCTTAGATCGGCGGCATCTATTAATGATGGAATTGATCAATTGTTCCACGCCAACAAGTCCATTCTACCATCCATCGATGCCGTCGATCCACGATCCATTTGCGAAGTAACACCCCAAGAATTTGAATGGTAGACCTTCTGAAATGCTCAAGTTAATATAGTATTCGGAACATAGACACCTTTTCAGTGGTTTCTTAAATTTAAGCGAACACTACCCATTTTGAATTGAACCTACGTTTACAGATACACTTCGCTTTTATTTTACACTAGCAGCGCCCCGCGGTTTTACCCGCGTTGTGCCCGTTAACGTGGGAATTTCGGGAATTTTTTTATATAAAAACCTTCCTCATGAATCACTCTACCTATTACAAAAAACCGCATCAAAATCCGTTGCGTAATTTTAAAGATTTAAGCATACAAACAGACAAACAGACAGACACGAAAAAGAGACGACTTTATTTTATACTATGTAGTGATTTTTATCTGACGTTATCCCTTGACAGGAACCGTGGTCACAGAAGACGGTAAACGTAGTTTCACCTTTCGAGTGTCTATAACCACCTCTCCCACAGGATGCAACACTCAACCCGGCTTCGCCCGTACTCCGGTTGTCGCGTGCGGGCGAGACGGCTTGGGGCTCGCTGCCCGGAGACCACTGGGCGGTGTTCCGCGCCAACAGTTCCACGTACGAGCCTATCGCGTGGGCGCTGCGGCACAACGAATACGGATCCGGAGGTAAGGAATACGATCATTCACATAAAAGCAACATTACAGCAGTACAATCGTACACTAGCGGTCTAAAACTGCGACACCAGGGTTAGCCACTAACTTGCTCTAACCTACTTACTTTTATATACTAACAACACTACAACACTACACCCAATTCATATATGAGCGGTCTAAAACTGACCGACACCAGGGTTGGCCACTGACCCTCTCGAACTTATACCTACGCCATATAAACTTGTTCTGTTCTCTTTCTTACATATTATGTTTAAGTCAACAAACAAACGAAAATCTGACCGCCTATTCAAAAAATAAAGTCAATAACAACGCTTTTACCTCAAACTCGAGTAACAAATGATAATAACTGCTTCCATATTCATCAGCTAACAGTAATAATACTCATTCATTACCACAATTAATCCTTAAGCGCTGAAAACAAAGGCCACCATTTTTATAGTCGACTGGCGTAACATTACGCTCGCATATTTATACTCACTCTATATACACATCCATTAAACTAAGTGCCTGCAATTAAAAGTACGTAGTACGACGCAACTCATTGAGAATCTAGTTTTTTGCTCAATTTGGCAATGGAGCCGCGTCGTAATGGAACGGAAATGTATCACCATTACAGTTGACATGGGGATAGTTTGATATCACGCTAATTAATATTAATCGAGGTTTAGTTTAGCTGTCAACAAAGCCCTTGTTTAGAATTAATGTAGTTGTTTTCGAATCTGATTACATATTTTGAAGTCGACAGTCTCATTTATAGGTATTAAGTTTTAGTGATGGGGTAAAAATGAAACTTGGCCGTATTCATTTAGCTTTTAAGTCTTTTAAGAAGAAAAATATTATAAATAAATGTTATCTGAATGATTTCAAATGATAAAAGAGCTTTGGTGTGTAAGTAAGGCACTTCAATCTCACTGCAAGGCCTTTCAATCACTGAAGATATCAATACACTGAGGGGTATCACACGTAATCACCTTACTTGCCTAATATTTGGTAGTAAGTCAAAATAACTATGAACAACAGTTGTCTATAGAAAGTCTTGGAATGTGTAACGCAATACGCATAACAAATTTAATTTCCTCGCGAACTTTTCTAAATAGACTAACAAAATGTTTTGTTATTGTACGCTGTTATTTCTGAACATCTGAATGATATTTGATAGGAGTGAGTGGGCGGTTAACGTTATGTTTTTACTATTGTTAAAATATAATACAGCTGAAGAGTTCGTTTGTTTGCGCGCGCTAATCTCTGGTACTACTCGGATTTGAGTTTTTAATTTTAATAATTTATTTCAAGTGCATAAAACCCTCACTAAACATCTTCATTAATTTCGATGTAGGTTAGTGGTCAACCCTGGTGTCAGAAGTTTTTAGATCGCCTAAAGGCCTCTGATATGGTCAACTAAGCATCCTTATTAGATACTAAGATGAAAGCTCTTTACGATAAGTTTTGTATTTTATTTGTGATCCAAAAATTGTTATTGGTTTTCCTTAATACTAACGATTCCCAAGTAAACAAACTATATAACGAACAATATCGTCACATAAAATATATTAAAAGTTAATAGTGTCGATAAAATACCCGATGGATTGGTAGATATCACGGAATCATTTATTTGACGTCATTACCGTCACGAGATCACAATAGGGAGGGAGCTCAGTTCAATAGTCTACGATACGAAAAATAACAATTTTTAGTACTCACTTGAAATTATAAATTGAATGTTATTATCGTCGTAAAATAATAATGCTAATGTTTGGAATGAAATGTCGTTTTATTTTAACGGTGCCTCCGACTCGATGGCGGAAAGAGCTGGACGATTTTAATAAGGATTGGAAGGAGTTGGCTATAGAAAGAGATAAATGGAAAGAATTGTGAGAAACATTTGCCCAGCTGTGGGACAGCGAGATTACGTAAAAAAAACTTTGTTATCGGAGGTAATAATGTCTAGTTAGCTCTTTAACGGGTCTTTCAATTTCCGCGTTTTCTGTCGTCTTCCTACTTGCGTTTTGTATGAAAAACAAAAGAACATCCGTGCGCGCGGGCGACGGCAGCGCGTAGACAGACGACAAAAATCGCTCAAATTGAAAGAGGCCCAAGAAAGTGAAATCACTTTTGATATTTTAGATCGACACGCTAGATTGAATTACCACCTACTTAATCTCTATTAATTACTCGTGCGAAACGCGATTCATTATACTCTTGTCTACGAAATCAAGAGTCGGGATATAAGATTGCGTTAAGGGGCCTCGGAAGACATTAACTGAATGACGAATGATCTAATTATTCTAATAAATTCGGAAATAGGTGAAGAGGACTGGTCTAATCTTTATCTATCTAAGTAGCGCTCGTGGCGTAGTTTGACTAAGCGATGTTAGTTCATTGCGATTGTTAAGCAACGTGCAGCTCGACCCCTACTTGGATGGGTGGCCGATAGTGGCATTTCTATCTGAGCGCTACCGTGCTTTAGAGGGCACGGTCGGTCCCGGTTGTTTCAATCGTCAGACCATTTCGAAGGCCTTTAGGTGGCCTAAAAACTCCGACAACAAGGTTGGCCTGGTCACTGACCTACTCGGAATGAACGGAATGGTGATTCATTCATTCCTCTCTTAAAACTCTTTTGTCCGCAGAAGAACGAGTGCCTCTATCAACAGTGATACAAGACCACGGCCGGCTGGACGGCGTTCAAAGAGTGCTCTTCGGCTCGGGGCTACAGTTCTGGCTGCATCGACTCTTGTTCCTGGACGCGTTGAGTTACCTGAGTCACGGACAATTGAGCCTGAGTCTAGACAGATGGATCTTGGTCGATATTGATGACATCTTTGTTGGGGAAAGAGGTAACTATGAGTATTTAGTTTGATAATAAATTAATCCTATAATTCTTTGTAATTTTATCAGGTTTTCTTTGGGCTGGTGTAATGTAAAATCGTATTCTTTAATTTAGATTTAGGCTAGGTATTCTAATCTCAACCCTAAATATTAAAACGGCATTCCTTTGCAAAGTAAAGTTTTCTTTGACAACTAAGAAGGCATTTATTGATTTAATCAAACTAAGAATGGATGAGATTACACAGAAAGGTGACTGAACCAATATCTATGAGTTCTAATTGTCATATTTTCATCTTGTGGTAGTTTGGCTAAGCGATGTTAGTTCATTGCCAAGCAACTTGCAGCTCGGTCCCTACTTGGACAGTTGGCCGATAGTGGCATTTCTATCCGAGCGCTACTGTGCTTCGTTAAGCATACGTTAAGCATTCCCCGGTTGTTTCAATTGTTAGACCATGTCGGAGGCCTTTAGGCGGTCTTAGAACTTCGACACCGAGGTCGGCCACTAACCTATACGAATTGGAATGAATAATAAAAGTAGATAAAGATTTACGATACTTTAGTTAACTTTACTATAACATGCAACTGTTTGACCTACATGCGATGTTCGATTCCGCCGATATTTTACATACCAATGTGCAATGGCTTGGTTCAATATGTACTGTAGCCCCTAGCTTCCTCTTTGAAACCCGCTCAAAAATCCGCTATTTTATTGCAACATATTTACTTTTTAACGGTTGAAATAAACCTGTGTTGACCAAAGAATAGTTCTGTAAAGGGTCTTTGAAGTTTTGCGTTGCAAAATCTAAATGGAAAGTTAAAAGAGAATGAACGAAATACGGCAATCTGAACAAGATCATGTTTATTATTTTAATTCAGATTAATATTAGAAATACAAATTAAATCAAACCATGCAAAGTAATTTTGTCTATTCCTCTTTCATGGCTAAGCTATAATATAACCGATTTTGATGAAAATTCGTACATGAATAGATTAGGCTTTGGAAAATAATATGGGCTAGTTTTTATCCCGAAAATCCTACGGTAACGGTTACACTGCAGGAACTCCAGGAACCATCTAGTATGAGAAATATGATTTAAGTAAATGTATTTTTGTGAGACTGTCCTCAGTTTGGCTAGGGCATTGCAGGCTGAATCACCCGATTGCCCGAAAAGTAAGATGATTCCGGCTTCGGAGGGCACGTTAAGCCGTCGGTCCCGGTTACTTTCTACGGATAGTAGTCGTTACATGAGCCATGTCAGAGGCCTTTGGCGGCTCAATAACTCTGACACCAGGATTGGTCAGGTTGACCATCCACTCGATGAAGAAGAAGAAGAAGAAGTAAATGTATACAGAAGAAATATGTGTTAAGTAAATTAGATTAGGATAGTGGTCAACTCTATTGTCAGAGTTTTAGACCGTTTTAGGTCGCGACATGGTCTTACTAAAGAAATAATCGGGACCAATGGTTAATATGTCCGACAGAACGAACATATTTCTTTCTTTTGTTATTTTATTACCGTGAGAAAACTGTTATTAAATGGAAGCAGTAAGCTCTGTAAATGGATAAGTGCGACTCAATTCAGTTTTACTTTCTTTTAATTGAGTTATGATCGCGACTCATTTGAGTATTATCCGCTCATTGGGGCTACGATTACACCCGTATCATATTGAGTGTAGTTTTAATGGTCATTGTATAAATCTCATTACTTATGGAACTGAGAGGTGGTATGCGTTTTTAATAAGATTCGCGCTTAAATTTTAATTAAGATTGTTGATTGTAAGGTTATCTTTTCCTACCTTAACGATGTTTATGTATCCTGTCGCAAACTTATAAAAAGGCTTGACTTGACGTTTTGAAAAACACTTTAGATACTAATATAGTTATTTTCAACCTTGTTTAAACGCGCTCATCTTTATATCTACCACTTGGATAAAAAAATGATAACAACGGCCCGCGGTTTTACCCGCGTTATACCCGGAATCGGGATAGGAAATAACCTAAAACCTTCCTGTTGAACGTGACTTTCTATAACAAAAAGAATAATCAAATCAGATTGTCAATAATCAAACTTCAGCTTTATTATATTAGTACTAGCAGCGCCCCGCGGTTTTACCCGCGTTGTGCCCGTTCCCGTGGGAATTTAGGGAATTTTTTTACATAAAAACCTTCCTCTTGAATCACTCTACCTATTACAAAAAACCGCATCAAAATCCGTTGCGTAATTTTAAAGATTTAAGCATACAGACAGACAAACAGACAGACACGAAACAGAGGCGACTTTATTTTATACTATGTAGTGATGAATGAATAAATACGTACAGGACTAATAAACATACGGTTAGTTAGACCCAAACTAAGCTTCAGCCATATTTATTTAGCATCCCAAAATAGCATCAAACGTCACTATTATTTTACACCCTAGTACATCGTATAACATCGTGTAACACATTTGTAATGAACGCCGCTTCATTAAACAAGGATCATGTAAGGCGCCGTACTTAGTGTTACCTGCCTGTGGTATTAGTATGCGTTGTCTACCTGTACACCCGTAGTGGCATTGCACCTTAGTGCACTGTGTGAATCGTAATATGTTGTACTATTAGATAGACAAGTTGTTAGGTATAATGTTAGATGGTAAGTTAATTTAGTAGGGTTAGTAGTGATTGGGTGGAAACAATGAGTTTCATCTGTATTGTGTTAGATTCGAGACTTATTGAAGATGCCTTTAGATTCTTTTTAATCGTTTAAAAGTTATAAATGTTGTCGTAATGTTATAGGAACGCGAACACACAACTTCTGGTTTGGATAACAATGCCTTTGGAGTGGGTCTCAAATAATATGAATAAGACTTGTAGCATTTTATTGCTGCTAGTGCAGCGCCCCGCGGTTTTACCCGCGTTGTGTCCATTCCTGTGGGAATTTCGGGATGAAAAATAGCCTATGTTACTCGTGGATAATGTAGCTTTCGAATGGTGAAAGAATTTTTAAAAACGGTCCAGTAGTTTTTGAGCCTATTCATTACAAACAAACAAAGTTTTCCTCTTTATAATATTAGTGTAGAAGTGTAGACAAAATCCCGAAAGGCAAACTGTCAAAGTTAAAAACAAGCACAACATCCAACTTTGATTATATTCGTTTGATTATATAATAAAGCTGAAGAGTTTGTATTTTTATTTCTTTGATGACGCTAATCTCAAAAACTACCTATCCGATTAGAATTATTCTTTTTGAAATGGAAAACCACATTTCACGGGAAGGTCATAGGCTTTTTTCATCCCGAAATTCCCATGGGAACCGGCACAACCTGGGTAAAACCGCGGGCTGCTGCTAGTTTTTAATAAGTCAAACGTGTCCAAAATGTACTTTACTGAATCTTACCATCCTGTTTTTCACACTATTTAATCTGCCTTCACGGCCCTTCGCACTTGTTGATACAAACCAACAACATTTAGAACATAATCCATACGCATTTCCTTGCGGGTTTCCACTTCCATATAAATACTTTCATAGAAACGAAACCTATTTGAAATATATTGGATATCGGGTTAATACAGTATCGAGTTTTGTATTTTTCTAAGCTTCTCGTGCTTCGTACTGTTATTTCAAACGATTTTTCGGTATATTTTTTGTATTTTTGAAGTGAAAAAGTTCTTTAACGGCGTTGCGCACTTTTTTGGGATGGGTAAAAAATGTTAAGCTCGCGTGACACGTGAGCTGATCGAATATTCGTCAGATATTTTGACTTTAATATTCAAGTTTTCACTTCTGCTAATCCTCCTCACTGTACTAATATCTTCAGTGCGATAAGAGGGCTTTGCCCAGCAAAGGGACATTACAGGCTAACACTTACTTCCTTTTTTATTGTTTGCTAGTTTATCGGTTTTTACGTTGTTAATACTTTGATTGATATTTTGTTTGTACGCACATCTATTTGTGTCCATGTAAGGTATTTTAATAACTACTATGCGCCTTAATGTTTTGAAAGTTAATGGATTTTCTGTGTAAGAGAATACATTTCAAAAACTATCATGTCATTTCAAAAGGTATTTCAAACACTTATCTAAACACCATCAAAACACATCAATATACAATTATGCATTCACCAGTCATTGTTTTACATTGTAATATATGTAACTAGATACGTCACAGTGGCAACAACAATGCAACAAAGCTATAAATCCTTACAAGTACGTGAGACCACTACCTGAGTTCAGAACATCCGTGTTAGGCCATTCATCAATTTGCTTTACACCCACTGTTATGCGTAAAGGGGACAGGGGACACATCTAGTTTTGTGAACCAACATCTATGTTATGTGTTGTGTTTTATAGCATAGATCGTATCACGTTGTGAATTGGGTGCGTACCATAAATACGATAGTTGTGTAAATTGTAAATATAATCGGAAGAGCTCAATTTCAAGTATAAATATAAATATATATGATAAAGTCTTGTGTCGATAGTCAATTGTAGAATTGTTGCTTCAATTGAGGAACTTTAAGAAAATAACATTATTATAGATGACAAAAAAAAAACAAAGAAATAGCGTATTAAATAAATATTAATATATATAAAAGAAAGTCGTGTTAGTTACACTATTTATAACTCGAGAACGGCTGAACATATTTGGCTGAAAATTGGTGGGAAGGTAGCTTAGAACCAGGAGACGGATATAGGACTATTTATCCTATATCTCCTACGGGAACGGGTGCGCTGTGGGTGAAACCGAGGGGCACATTTCTTTCTTTAATCACTCAAAACTTAATCATACACATATTTCCTTTCCGATCCACACTACAACTTATTACAACAGTCCGTAGTACATTCTAAAACAATGTTAAGTACATTTTGAACAAGTGTTCGCTGTCATGTTACATGTTCTCATTATTTACTGTGCATTATTGCGGGAAATGTGGTAAATATGCGAACGTTCGCCTTGTGTCCTCAGCGAGTGTGCTCTTATTAATCATGTGTTCTGTTTGTTTGATACAAGTATCCTTATTTATATAAGCTTCTTCTTATAAGATATATTATGCAATTATGTAAGTGTGTTATGTAATACAACTTTCCTCAAAGTGCGACTCGAACTTTGCGATAGTTCTATCTGAGCGCTACCGAGCACGAACATACGAATATGTTGCAGGCGTTTAGGGGCGGTACAAAATCTCGGTTTTTTCGACCTTACGAAATCTATCAATCTTACTAATATAATAAAATAGAAGAATTTGTTTTTTATTTATTTGAATTCGTTTATCTCAGGGACTACCAGTCGGATTTGAAATATTATTTTCGCTTTGAATAATTACATTCAAGAGAAAGGATATAGGCTATTTCTCCCGAAATTCCCACGGGAACGGGCATAACACTGGTAAAACCATTATATTTATCCTTATAATTTTGTCAACAGGTACCCGTCTTCACGAAGAAGATGTAGCAGCGTTGTTAGCATCACAGGCGGCCCTACAAAGGCTAGTTCCAGGGTTTAGGTTCAACCTAGGATACAGTGCGAAGTACTATCACCATGGAACTGCGCTGGAGAACAGAGGAGACGACGCCTTGTTGAAGAATAGAGAGCACTTTACGTGGTAAGTGGAACGGATGGATACCGATGAGAACATAAAAAAGTAAACAGCTATCCAACATCACCTACAACTGCATGGATGGCGTCCTTACCTGCTGCAGCTGCTCCAGAACTTTTACTACTAAAATCGGTTTTAACAGTCATGTTGCGCACCAAAACGGATGTTTACCAAATTGAAAACGGTCACCGTCGCCGAAATGGCCGTAGGAATCATCATCATCATTATTTTAACGATATATTTGTTTTATTGTTGACTAATTGCACATGTAACAAACATATATTGTGAAATCACAAAAGACATTCTAGAATATAGATTATTTTAGTTATGGGCGCGTTTCCCTTCTTCTTATCGAGTGGATGGTCAACCTGACCAATCCTGGTGTCAGAGTTATTGAGCCGCCAAAGGCCTCTGACATGGCTCATGTAACGACTACTATCCGTAGAAAGTAACCGGGACCGACGTGCCCTCCGAAGCACGGAATCATCTTACTTTTCGGGCAATCAGGTGATTCAGCCTGCAATGCCCTAACCAAACTAAGGACAGTCTCACAAAGTAATTTTTGTGAGATATCCCCACCGGGAATCGACCCCGGAACCTCCGGATCGTGAGCCGAGCGCTCAAACCACTAGACCACGGAGGCTGTTTCCCTTGAAACGGAGCGAAGCGGTGCGAAGCTCAATTGACCAATCATAACGAATTAAAATTGTCAAACAGCGCATTGACATTGTGGAAATCTTTTCGAAGTGCGTGTGATTGGTTGATTGAGCCCTGCACAGCTCTACTTCGCTTCAATAGACGCACCCTAAGTGTCGCCGCACACGGGCCACCGGCCACAGCCACAAAACGCGGCCACCGGCTTCTTTCCTTTAGCGTGTGGCGGCCACCGGCGCACCGTGTGCGGCGAGTCCATGTAAAATGTATGAAAACTATAGGAAATATGCCGGTGGCGGCGTTTTGTGGTTGTGGCCGGTGGCCCGTGTGCGGGAGCCCTAAGACACAAATCGATAGATCAGTACGGTCCACCGATTGATCGATGATTCCCATCAAAGCCATCAACATTGATTGCTCAGTACTGATACATATTTTGGAAACTTTTCAAGACGATCAACCATTTGGTTGATCGAGATTAAGATTAAGCGATCGTCGGTAGATTTCTACCGACGATCGCTTAATCTCAATCGATGCCATTGATCGGCGATCCATCGATTACTAAGAAACACTACAATATATCCTCCATAATCGATTTCGGCTGCCGGGACTGCGATCTCTGTTAATTTATGGACTCGATGTAATGTCATGCGGCCTCATATGACTGATGTAACTAATTATCGCGGTAAAAGTGCGAGCACAATTATTAAAAATAGCCTTTAACTTTCCCGTTAAATGTGGTAATCCATTACAAAAAGAATTATTCAAATCTGATAGGCAGTTTTTGAGATTAGCATAAACGAATAAACAAACAAACAAACAAAGTAAGAAACTTTACCTCTTTATAATATTAGTATACAAAACACCACACCCCAAAATAATCCCGCCATGGCAAAGAATACAAATAAATTTGTTTTCAAACATAGACTTTGTACGTAAAGTGTATGCTTATTTTGATGTAATTAACACCATTCAATCAAACAATATCCCTTTGTTTGGTGATACAGAACAAGCATCAATAGTCAATACTGCTTGGTATAAATACGCGGCCCAGTTTTAGTTCATCAATTAACATAAAACGATTTGTTTAATTCACTGTATGTTATTTCAAATGATACTCGGACAATACGGTAAATGGCTCGTATTTATTACACGGAGCTTATGGTTCATTATGTTCGTTTAAAAAGATTAAAGGTATCCAACGGGATTGAATTAAACTAATGGATTTAAATAAATAAATAAATATACCTTGGAATCTAATTCACTGATACTACTAGTTATAGATACACAGATACTTTATAAGAATATATAATTGACACCCAGACGTCGTCGCCAACAACTATGTCTGCACATATTGTTGACTCCGGGCGGGAATCGAACCCGCAACCCCCGACACAGTAAGCGCTCTCACTGCCACTGTGCCAACGGGCTTGTCGGATTTGTAAATAAAGTTTAATTTGTTTTGTTTTATGTTATTAAACGACAGTCGTGGTTATATTCATTAAAATATGGGTTTTACATAAGAAGTGCCTGCGGCTTTACCCGCGACGGCAGGGTGAATTATATATTCTTATGAAGTATTCTTCTTCTTCATCGAGTGGATGGCCAACCTGACCAATCCTGGTGTCAGAGTTATTGAGCCGTCAAAGGCCATGAAGTATTTATTTATGTAGTAGTATCAGTTAGATTCCGTAATACAAGCTTAGAACTTAGAGCTTAGTTTAGGTCTGATTAACATGTGTGAATTTGTCTGGGCATATAATTAATTAAAGTGTACACAGGGTGTAGGCACAAAAGCTTAACCAAAAACCTTTAAAACAACCCATTGTTCCAGGTTTTGCCACATGTGGAACCATCAGCAGCCTCATCTATACAGCAACGTAACGCACTTAGAATCCGAAATGACACTGAACAAGCAGTTCGCCATAGAGCATGGTATACCGACGAATTCTTCGTACTCGGTGTCTCCGCATCACTCGGGGGTGTACCCTGTGCATGAGCCGCTGTACGAGGCGTGGAGGAAGGTGTGGGATGTGAGGGTCACCAGCACTGAGGAGTACCCGCATTTGAGGCCGGCGAGGTAAGTTCTAGTTTTTTGTTGTCGGTGATTTCGATAAGTAAGTTTGGGTAGCTTAGTAGCCAACCCTGTTGTCGGAGTTTTTGGACCACCAAAAGGCCTCCGACATGATCTAACGGTTGCCACAACCGGAACCGACAATTTAACGTGCCCTCCGAAGCACGGTAGCGCTCAGATAGAAATGTCACTATCGGCCACCCGTAAAGTAGAGGTCGAGCTACACGTTGCTTAACAATCACAATGAGCTAACATCGTTTACATATATACATAAAATACTCGTACAAACATTAATCCTACAGATATGAAACTCATTAAGACTTACTCTGAAACAATTATAATAATCCCCTGATTTATATGATACAATTGTATTTGAAAGAGATAGCTATTTCCATCAAGCGTTCAGTAATAATATCCATAACCTATTCTAGATTATCCGTTACCTGGGAATTACATAAGATCTAGCCTAAACGTTATCTAATTCCTAACATCACGCATAACCTAACATCCATTTATACGCACGAAATAACAAAACGATACCTTATTAATACGCTGGATAGAGACTAAAATAATACACCCAGAAGGCAAACTACAGACTTCACTCTAAAATAGACGCACGCACACACAGATGCGCGCTACACGAGTTTCGAAAAGTTTCAAACTAATGTCAGTGGAGTTCGAAAAATGTGTAAGCACGCGTTAACTTAATTTCCTTTAAATATAGTAAAAACTAAATGCGCGGCGCGGCGCGGGATACATTTTATCCTGAAATTACCGCGGGAACAGGTACAACGTGGGTTACACGTGACTCGGTTAATTAATTATATGTATGTCAGTTTTCGTAGCACGTCTTAGTAAACCCTCTGTGCGTATTTATATTCTATAGTAGATATGTAATTGACATCATGTCAGCATTGATATTGTTTCGTACGGTACGATTGTGTGATACGGTAGTACGATTCAATTGTATCCGACCGCAAGTAGATACGATTAACGGTTTGATAGTGCTACTAGCTCCAATGTCTGGAGAGCATCGTCTTATTATGATGCAAATGGTTTCCGCTCAGTGTGTGGATTTATCCTAATTGCAACCAGGATTTGATGTCATATCAATTCTGAAATGGGTTTCGATGGTTTTCTATGTATGTGGTATGAGAAAGACATATTTATAAAATGAGATATTTTATTCAGTTATAATTTTGGTCGGGTTGCATCTGCTTACGCTCACACATCAGTAAGTGTCAACAAACGTAAGAAAATAACGATTACCTTAACCTCCCGTTTGGTTAACGTCATCTTACTATGAAATATTCAGCAAAGAAGGAACCCATATCCTCTAATAATATTTTCTTCCACGTGCAAAAAAGTGTTATATAAAATATTATAGTTTCACACCACTGTGAATATAACATCATACATAAAGAAAACTAACCCTTTTCTCCATAGTATTAAAAGCTATACAACATTAGCGGTAACTCGACAAGGTCCGTATAGGGGGTGAATGTTTGCGGGTAGCCGTGTGGCGAGTTTCAGACTCCTAGTAGCCACAAACGGTGTACCGCCCACAATATCTCTAGATGGGCAAACATCCGGCGAAATTCCGGTAATTAAATTACTTGCAATGACTGTTGTTTAAAATGGAGTGCACTTAGGTTTAAAGATCTTTATTTCTCATAAAAACATAGTGTTCATTTAAAATGAGATTTAAAAATTAAGTGTTAGTATAGTTACGCACCTCTGGTGCCTTAAGTTAGTGACAAAAAAGATAAATAAAAAATAACATAAAAGGAGTACATGTATTAAAAAGAGTATAATAAAAAAGTTAGTACTTATTTATATTAGTAGGTATTAGTTTGTTTTATTAAAGTTAAAATTTAAGTAGTTAAAGATTGGCAACATATAACTTGAGTTTACTTTTAAAGGAATTTACAGTTTCACATTCCTTGATCTCATTCTACTTTGGGTAGAGTACAATGATAGGTTGTAAGATAATATGAAAATAGAATATTGTATGTTTTTTTTATAACTATACTATTAAAGACGTATTTGTAATTTAATTTGTTTGTATGTTCAGGCTAATCTTTGGAACTATTCAACCGATTAATAAACATCGTTCACCAATAGGTAGAGTACACTTTAGATACGGATAAAAGCTATGATTTATTTGCAAAAAAATTAAGGATCCGCAACCAAATATGACAAAAAAAACTGGCGGATCGCTAATTAATGATAACTAAGAACAGTTCCTTTCCAAAAAAAACGGCAAGATCTGAATAAAATATGTATGTCACAAGTTCACTATATGCTATTTCTTGTAGTCAGTAGAATTAGGCACCTGAATCGGTGCAGTCATTTCAAGTTTTTGTCTTTTTGAAACGGTCTCTATTTTCAAAGAAATAGCTTTATATATTAGAAATAACCATCCAAATAGAAAACTGAAATAAAGCCATTAGTTTTCAAATTTGGCATACGGGCGCAACATTTCCAACATAATGGCTCATGCTTAGTGTAACGGAAAAATACCAAAAACAAATTAGAAAATATCTCGATCCGTCCGTAAACTTTTCGGATTACCACAAAGCTTTTCGAAATTAATTTTAGAGGCGAGCAACTATAAAATTATCCAAAAACTTCCACATTGATCACCCACCTACGTAATGAAACATCCATTAAACAAATTCATATTCAAACAACTTAACGCTCAATTAACCAAAACAGTTAATTATCAGTAAATAAATAAATCAAGTTGAATTCTTTATCGTAGTGCGAATATAATTGGCGCGTATTAACTATTCAGTTCGGTTATCTACTTCGATGATCGTGCAGTTTTATTAATCCCGAGTGTATGAGTTTTTGGATGATATTGTGAGTCAATTTATAACCGTGTGTGAAGTGTGGTGGGGCCTATCGGGGGTCGTTTTGTTCGTACGTGTGTGAACGTTACTTTAGTCATGGATACTGTGTGCGTGACTGTGCCCGGTTATGCATTAGATGTTCCGGTTAATGCTGTTTATACGTAGCTCTTGTAATGATAAGGTGCGGGCGGACGCTTATGGTTGTTCGAGTCGAATTGTTAGTGATGATGAGTCTCTTAAACTATAAAAATCGAGAATTCTCGAGGGCTACAGGCAAATTTAAAAACGTTATCACCAAAAATTGGAACACATTTTTTACTCTTTGACTTACTCTTACCGAACGCACCTCTTTCAAATGCGCCACTAGGGCCAAAGTAATTCTGGCCCCTAAAGACTAGCCTAGAGGCCTTAGAGGCTCAATTATATTTATTTTACTCTTTTACCTTTATGGACTGTATAATATGTTACACCCAAACGATTTTCTTAGGGGCCATTTAATAATGTTGACTGACTCCTGCACGAATAATACCAAATATACTACTTGTAACTAATTCATCCATATTTGTTTTTTTTTTTCACTTTGACTTAGGGTCAAAACTGAATAATGACGTTGACTTCTGTACTACACCATCAATTTTCCCACCAGGTTACGTCGAGGATTCCGTCACCGCGGTGTGATGGTGCTACCACGGCAGACGTGCGGTCTCTTCACTCATACTCTACTCCTGGAGCGGTACCCTGGAGGAAGGCATCGGCTGGACCGGTCTATACAGGGAGGGGAGCTCTTTCAGACTGTTATTAATAATCCGGTAAGTTACATAAGGGAACTATACTGTCAATTATATTGAAGACTAGGTCCGCCCCACGGTTTTACCCGCGTTGTACCCGTTCATGTAGGAGTTTCGGGATAAAAAAAGCCTGCAACCTTCTTCTTGAATGTAGTTATCCAATACAAAAAGAATTATTCGAATCAGACTGGTACTTCTCGAGATTTACTCGAACAAACAAACAAAATTATAATTGTACCTCTTTATATTATTAGGTAGTATAGTTTTGAATAAGAAATAATAGTTTATTCAAAGAAGCCCCATTTCAAAAGGGGTCAAAACTGAAATAAAATGTATTATTAAACAAAAATACTTAATTGAACGAAATCCAAAATCAAACGTTGTTCAATAATAACTCTACCCTAAATTATATTGTCCTATTTCATTGTTAATACGTATAACCCGATTCAGTTAGTTCTCTCTGCATTAGGAATACCAATTTTCATTCACTTATTTGAAAAAAAGCATCCCTCACAAAATCAATCAATTCCCAATCAATGCTCACTAGCCAAATTATTTAACGACTCTATTTGACTATCCGTAAATCAACTTTATACACAATGAATCGGAATCGATTGACTGCGAACTGATGCCTAAAATAACTGTGCTGATTAGGGTATTGCTATAAAACCATTTAACCTACTAAATATTATGAATGCGAAAGTTTGTGAGGATGGATGTATGTATGTTTGTTACTCTTTCACGAAAAAACTACATAAAACAGCTTTAGTTGAAGGGCTCTTACAAAAATAATATTGATATAAGATCCTAGAAACTACAAAAACCAATCGCTTTCTTATTTTCAAAAATATTTCTGTTTCCTATCAAAACATTTGAGGATGGACAAAAAGCTATGGTTCGATTCTCATAACCAGTTTTTTTCAAAATCATCCCGCTAACATTTCCTGCGATAGTGACATCGTACCATTTAACATTAAAGCAGTTATTGAGCCTCGCTACCTGCAAAGAGCACTTATCACCAATATTAATGGCATAATTACATCAACCGACCGACCAAATTGATGGAAAATTGAATGAAAGCAAGCACGCATACTCACACACTTGTAAAGTAGTACCTGGTTGAAACATTTACCCATTAAGTACTTGGGGAAATGAACGGCTGGTATTTGTAGAGTGTACCTCTGACAGACTATAAATGTGTAGTATCTCACTGAAAATAGCTAAGTTTAAGTGATACAATAGAGTTAGACAAACCAGGGATAGATTTAACGCCAATAGTGGAATGGATGGTATTTCTATCTTATTGCTGTCGTATTTTGAGAGGTCGTTAAATAGTCAGTTTCGATTGTTTTAATTGGTAGACCATTTTGGAAGTCCATAGGAGAGTGAAAAATTCGGACACTAGGCTTGGCCAATTCATCTATGTGAACTAAAGATACATACTTACGAGTACACAACCCTTTACAAAATCAAAACTAGTCGGCTATCTCTCTCGGCAGTTCGATGAGTAAATGTTACAGCCGGGTCCAGTATATTTATCCCTCTGTGTACATTGCAATGTCATTTGCACACACTCACAGTGACTCGTTCAAATATAGACAGTTTTGTGGACCCAATGTCGGTCGTACACACAATTATAGTTGCGTGCAAGTTTGGTTAATGTTTTTCAAGTTATTAACTTGTGTTGGGATCGATATTTAACAATTTGAAGTAGTAATAGTTCCTATAGATCAGAACTATGATATGCAACGTCGCCATACTTTAATGGATGCCAGCATAGCAATGTTATATTGCCATTACCACTTATATCAATCGTGGTAGAAACCAAAATAGTTTAGTAAGGTAACATAGCATAGGACTGGTAGAAAATCAACCTTAAAGCGCTGCGTTTAGAATAACAAGCTCATTCTACCAACTCTTCATCAAATTAATGAGTTGTAAATAACGACAGAGCATTTATTTCTTATTCTATGGCAACTCAAAGAGATTCTTATTTTCGTTATTTAAAGAAGAGAACATCCTTGTTCTAGCTCTACCTTTATGTTTTTCGATGTAAAAGCACTTTAAAAAAACTTTACAAGATATTTCAGTTACTTTGAAAAACCATCGATATTAAAACTAGAATAAGAGTACCCTTAGTTTATTTGGTCCCATAAAGGAATTGCTTCGTTTGTTTGTACATTTTGTTTGTGTGTTCGGTGTCTCTTATAATAAAACGATGTTGATGATTCCTTTTGTGTTCAATAGGACTTACCTCAAGGGTCCTTGAGGAGAGGCCCATTTATACAATATTTAATGGCGTCGTGCAATTTTATTGTTGGTTTTATTAGTCAAAGAAATATAGTCCTCTATTGAGTAGAGGAGACGTTTATATTTTAGAGATTTGTAATTGGAATTGATATTAATGTAAGTTGGGAATAGACTCAGGAAGAGGATGGAATGAATAATAAACATATTAGTATCTACCACAAGATACCTGAGGATAAAGTAGAGTCCTTTTTCAACCAGAAGTAGGCTGTCTATATTAATGACCCTCGGGTTTCAAATTAATATCAAATAATAGCCAATAATGCTTTTGCCTTATGAAAATGAGTATGAAGATATGATATCACTACATAGTATAAAACAAAGTCGCTATTTTTGTCTGTTTGTTTGTCTGTTTGTCTGTATGCTTAAATCTTTAAAAGTACGCAACGGATTTTGATGCGGTTTTTTGTAATAGGTAGAGTGATTCAAGAGGAAGGTGTATATGTATAAAAATTCCCGAAATTCCCACGGGAACGGGTACAACGTGGGTAAAACCGCGGGGCGCTGCTAGTTTACTAATATAATAAAGCTGAAGAATTTGATTTTATTTTTGTTTGTCCGGGCTAACCTCAGGAACTACCAATCCGATCAGAATAATGCTATTTTTCATCCAGAAATTCCTACGGGAACGGGCACAAAGCGGGTAAAACCGCGGGGTGCTGCTAGTTTCATACAGTTTCACAGGTACAACAACTCCACATCACTAGTCCACATACTCGTGTATGATCACAATCCCATTGCCAACAGATCAACGTATTCATGACACACATGTCCAACTACGGTAACGACCGCCTCGCGCTCTACACGTTCGAGTCGGTGGTCAAGTTCCTGCGATGTTGGACGAATGTGCGACTCGCCTCGGCGCCGCCGCTCGCCTTGGCCGAGAAGTACTTCCAACTGAGACCTGACGAGCTTAACCCGCTTTGGGGGGTGAGTACTGTGGATTATATACGTTTTTATTAAGTTTAACCTATATTTTAGGTTTATAGGTGGTCTACGAACTCTGACAGGATTGGCCACTAGGCTTGACCACAGAGTTGACAACATAAAGAGTTAAAAAGCGTGGTGAATACTTATCCTCCTCACTGTTCTGATATCTTCGGTGAGATCAGAGGCCTTTGCCCAGCATTGGATAATACAAGCTAATACTTACTTTGTTTAGATAATCGGCTTTGATAGTTTAAATTTTAACTCTATTACAGACAAATAGATTGCACACCAAGTACCCTTCTTGCTATCCATGCTATTATGGAAATCCGATGAGTATTTTTTAAGAAAATCAATTACATGCAGACAGACAGACATTTTAGGGACTTTGTTTTATTATATGTATTGAAGTGAAAAAGGTGAGGATTACTCATATAATCATTATTATTTATTTAAACGGGAACTTACGTACGACGGATACTACTGTCGAGAGTTCCTCGACACGTTTCGGCCACATACGGTGGCCTTCATCAGGAGGTGGGTGAAGCGCTCGCGACAGCGTCTCTCCCCGCACTAAATAAATAATAATGACATTAACGTACGTTTCAATTAATAGTAAAATACTCATATAATCCTCTGATGATATGAATCAAATTTTACCGAATGATATTTCATAATGACAATCAATCAAATCCGATTCAGAAATAACGTTATATCGAATCGTACTCGTATATGCAAATATCAAGTCCGGAATAGTACTGTTTCAAAGTTTCTGTCTCTTAGGTTTCGTCTAATATTAGATGATGGATAGGCCAGGGTTACTACGAGCATCTACAATGGAAGTCTAGTTAGTTGGAATGATTTTGTTAGCTAGTCTACAATCTCTGGAGGCTTACCGCCTTATACGATACTAGCAGCGCCCTGCGATTTTACCCGCGTTGTGCCCGTTCCCGTGGGAATTTCGGGATTTTTTTTACATAAAAACCTTCCTCTTGAATCACTACCTATTACAAAAACCGCATCAAAATCCGTTGCGTAATTTTAAAGATTTAAGCATACAGACAAACAGACAAACAGACGCGACTTTGTTTTATACTATGTAATGATTTAACTTAAACAGTGTTTTAAAGTGTTTTGTCTCTTTCGCTCTTTGGCAAATAGCGTATGTCGGAAAGGGACAAACCATTTGATAGGTAAAGTGCTGTTAATAAGCGTTTACGAATAAGGCCCATAAAAACTAATTATACGAAACGAATAACTTTAGATATGAAAAGTCTTGCCTTTATTGTAGTACAGTCACGAGCTTTAATTTGGGACTCATTTCCATTAAATGTTGTTAGAATATTCATAATGCAATAAGGTCGAAACTCTAGTTTGATAGAAACGTAAACTTATCGATGGTAAACAATATGACATTGATATTGCGATAAAAATATTAGGTCTAAATAGCGTAAGTTTGCTACACGATATTCAACCTTAGGTGGGTCCCAAATTAAAGCTCGTGACTTTACTTTAGAGTGGATTCCTTCAGCTTATACTCACGTTTAGTATTTGATATGTTCTGTAATGATGTGTTAATCAACTTTTGTAGTTGATTGTACCTTATAGTTCAGTCCATGTCTTTGGCTAGTCCTATCCTAACACTCTGACACAAGCCCTCCTAGTCAAGTGGCAATTGCTTCGCATTCTATTTGGTTCTCTTCTCTCAGAACGTAGACGATCACGTTGGTCACGTAGTTATGCTACATTGCCTATCATTATACCTATCATTATAATAAGCATCAAAATGTAATTTTGTTACTATATTATGACATACTAGTCGCGCCCCGTGGTGTTACCCGCGTTGTACCCGTTCCCGCGAGAATTTCGGGATAAAATGTATCCCATATTTTATTCTGATGTATAAACTATATTCCATGTCAGGCCTTTGGCGGCTTAATAACTCTGACACCAGGATTGGTCAGGTTGACCATCCTCTCGATGAAGAAGAAGAAGAAGAAGATCTATATTACTGTAAAGTTTCGCATTAATAAAAGCAGTAGGATATAGTATTTCTTTACCTACAGATGTAGGTAGTTGTCGAGTGTCGTCCCTTATTACTATAAAGTTAATCCTCCACACAAAATATAGACACAACTCGCACGGCCAACATTTTCTCACACATGCACAAAGTAAATATTTATGTTCAGATAACATAAATAGCTCGGATGTAAAGTAACACTTTCACTTGCGCAATGTTTGTAAGGTTTACACAATTTGTCGTCGCACATACGTTTCTCAGTGCTTTTCTACTTGATGTAGTTTCTTGGTTCTAATAAATTATATTTTTGGAAAGCAACATTTTCCAAAAAAAAATTTTTTTGTTAAGCTATGCTACATATACCTCATAAATATGCCAAGTCTGACAATGTTGATAGGTCTTTACGGCACTTATTAAGGGTGTGTATTGTATGAAAAACAGAACATCCGCACTACTGCGGCTCGTAGCCGGACAACTAATAACGCTTAAATTGAAAGCGGCCTTAGAATCTGGATTTAATTTCAAATGACTTGTTCACTTGCTTGGAGATAACGATTCAATAAACACACAAATCAAACTTTTTTACACTATTCCTTTTGTATTGGACCAAAAAAGGAGATTTTTTACAAAATAACGGGGTCAAACATCTTTAAGCGTAACCCAATTTTATTAGCCGTCTTCAAACAAGATTTAACATTATAACAATGCGAGTTAAAGAGTGAATGAAACTCGATATCTGATAGAATAATGCATAACCATCGATCAGTCGTTCGGGCCGACCGGGCGGGCAGTCGATCGCAATAATTGACGAGTATCACCTGTCATTTACCTATTGCACATTAAAATATATCGATTCCCGCCACCGACTCGCATTTCATACTCGAATGAGCTGTTTTCTGACATTGTTTGGTGTATTTGTTACTAACCACTCTCGCTTTGATTCGTTTAGTGCAATTATGACGTAGGAAAATTAGGTATCTATAGTAATAAAATAGTAGGGGATGAGCTATATTTAAATAGCTAGCTTGTCCTTTAAACACATATCTACCAGGAGTACTAGTCTGTAGTGCCCCATGGTTTTACCCGCGTTGCGCCCATTCCCGTAGGAATTTCGGGACGAAAAGTAGCCTTTGAACTTTCTGTTGGATATGGCTATGCATTACCAAAAGATTCTTTCAAATCGGATGGTTAGTTCCTTAGATTAACGCGTTCAAAACAAACAAAAAAACAAACTCAGCTTTATCTTAATATAAACTGAGCTTTATTATATTGTACTCCTAGATGGCAGTAGATAAAATAGTGGGATTATATTTTAATGACATCTGCAAAGTCCGGTCCAATATAGCTTAAAGAATATTTGAATTCGTGTGAAAAGTTTCGATGGTTCTTCCTTCTTACTTCCAAGCTGAAAACTTTACCTCTTGATAATATTTGTATGGACTCCGGACTACTAACAATAAAAGTAGAGTTTTAAACTTTAATTTAGCCTGTGCAATGGTCCGTATAACAGGTATTTATTCCGTAGTCAGTGAAATCAATAATAACCACACTCTGTGATAACAAATCGAATCACTTTATTAATACTACATCGTATAATATTAATATCGGACGCCCAAACTGTCTGACAAACTCGTAAAATAAACAGCCAGACATTTATAGGTATAATTAAAAAACTCGCGTCATAAAACAAGTTATAAAATATGATAATAAACAAACTTTTATTGTAGTAGAGATTGCGAAAATTATGCCTTAGCTGCAACCGTTAAGTTTAACTGCAGTTAACGTAAATGATCGTAATTAGTGTAGTGACAAAGAGAACAGAAACACTCGAACAATGTTACGCCCCATCGTTCCTGCACTGAAATCCGTTGGATTCAAGATGAAATTAACAAGAAGCGAGCGCGCAAATTCCCAATTTGAATGAAACTAAAAAGTATGCACTACAAGTTGTTCCTTTGCCGTCCCCCAAGTTAAATCTTTGCCGGTGACGTTTTCAGTTCTAAAAGCTATTAATCAGTGATTCTATTTAACAAAGTTCGGAAACGGTCTTTTGACACAAATAAAACGGAATGTTACCCTTTGCAAACTTGGTCGGGCGCCATTGTCGTCGGATCAATTAACTTTCGTAACAGTTTGACAGTGGCCCTCCTTGTTCCCACTGCGATACGTCCCGGGTGGACCTAAAAGTTTGGCCAACTTCACTCATCCCCTATCCCTGTTTACACTCCCTAATTGATTAGAACTACCTATATTATTTATGTGAAACAAAACACTATTATTTAATCATGGAGAAGTATGTATGGCAAGAAGTCAGTAGTGTGACGTATAAATCGTTCTACCTACCTATTATTTTAAAATAGCTATCGAAAAAGGGTTCAAAGAAATACTTTACTCAGAAGAGGATTGTTAGGGTGCGTTTTCATAGAAGCCAATCATAGAAGAAGAAAATAATGCATTGTGATTGGTTAGTAGAGCTACGCACAGCTCCGCTCCGTTCAATGGAAACACACCCTTACACCAAAGCTATGTCACGTTTAATATGATTTTTGGATACCACCCTATGGTGGTATATGCTATGTTACGGTCATTTTTATCGAGAGTGGCTAAACTGAAAGAAATATTTTCAAAAAATATTAAATACGAAGTTTATATGAAAATAAATTAAATAGCATCCAGTTTTTTAATTATAATTTCACCTGAAACTCTTGAAGCTAATTATTTGACGTTCGCTGTTATACTTTCATTAGAGACTCAATATTATTACAACAAGGTCAAGTGTTGCCATGGCCACAGACAGACGTCAAATACTCGTACAGATGTAGTGAATAATCCTTTCCTTTCGTATTTTCTCGGAAATGTTCGTTTTTGTCTTACTACTTCACTCGCACTCAGTACCCATCGAGACAACAGTTTGACATTTGACATTGATAAATAAAGTATGCGATTTATTTGATACCTACATAATTTAATAATACAGTTAATTCATAGACACATCGGCACCATTCGGGTGTTATCGTTGTTCCTAGTTTTGCCGATAGGAAAGGATTATTCACTACATCTGTATATTGATTTTGTGTTGCATCAAGTTTATTATGTAGGACCTCCATAATTTATATTTTGTAAGTACTAACAAACAGATGAATGAAGGATGAAAGAACAAAGAAAATTAAGTATACGAGTACTATTTACAAGAAAAATATTACATACTTGAATTTGAAAGTAGCTTTGGCCTTTAAGCTTGAATTCCTCTGTTATCTTACAAACCCTTAATTAATTCTAGAATATATTTTCTGAATGTTATTAAATTATATGCCTTCTTATAAACAACTAGCAGCGCTCAGCGGTTTTTATCTGCGTTGTGCCTGTTCCTGCGGGAGTTTTAGCCTATCATCTTCTCGTTGAATGTGGCTATCCATTACAAAAAGAATTATACGAATCGGACAGGTAATTTCCGTGATTAACCCGAACATACAAACGGACAAAATTACAAATATCTCTTTATAATATTAAGGTTAGCCACTAATCTAGTCGAAATTACTTTTATAATATAGAAAGCAATAACTATCCCTTAATATTGTTATGTTAATTAGCCTAATATTAACCTTGTAATACATTTATTAAGCGTCCTCTATAAACCTAAACATTTTGCCTAACCAATTTATTGGTTAAAATTAGTACTTCTATGAACATGTTTCATTTAATACGTTATATTTCTTTCCCATATTTTTATAACTTATTTACCTAACATTTATACTCAGAACTCCCATTTGAACACAATACAATTCCAAATAACATTAAGGATGCCTTTCCAGGGGAGCTATGCTATGCTACATTTATACATGTATGTATATATTGTAGTATCAGTTAGATTCCATATTACCAGCTTAGAGCTTAGTGTGGGTCCAATTGACAAGCCCGTTGGCACAGTAGCAGTAAGAATGCTTACTGTGTTGGAGGTTGCGGGTTCAATTCCCGCTCGGAGTCAACAATATGTGAAGACACAGTTGTTGGCGACAACGTCTCGGTGTCAATATATATTCTCATAAAATATTTATATATATGTAGTAGTATCAGTGAATTAGATCCCATAGCACAAGCTTAGAGCTTACTTTGGGTCTAATTAACCGTGTGTGAATTTGTCCGGGTATTTATTCATTATTTTCTATTCGATTTAATTGGTAGATACCACAATATATGTTTCAGCGTTAGGCTGCGTTTAATATGATTGGTGTGCACCGCCATCACTGTATTATGTTGCTTATCGCTATTGGTGGATACTTAACGTAGCTTAGCTTTTGTGAAAAGACGCCCTAAGTGCCTACAACTTTTGTACTGATAATCCGAACATTAATAGAGTAAATAACTTTGTAAAAATGTGTTTGGAACTTCTTGCTAACTACCGGAGTCCTCTGGGACTTGGTACGAGTACTTAGTTTATATGTAGCGACTATTTCAAACATGTTTTTCTTTCTTACATTTTATCTGTTTCTTTGAGATATAGTCCTACAAAGTATATAATGTACTGGTTAATATTGTGACAGTATATAAAGTATGTACGTACGGGAATGACGAGTATAACTAATATTATTTGAGGTATCTTCGAATCTGCTCAGCCGATTGAGACGTGGGTTGTTAGGTTATTGATTACTTACATATAATCTTTAACAAAAAAATCTGTTTCAGCACTAGTACTAAGTCAAAAAAAATCTGTAGGCTCCGAGTGTCATCTTATCCTTGATTAATATGTGGTATTCTTCCTATTGAATGCACCCAAAATAATTATTCAAATCCCATTGGTAGTTCCATAAGTTAGCGCGTTCAAACAAACAAAAACACAAACACTTAAGCTTTTTGAATTGAAACCACGTTAACCGACACTTCGCTTTTATTTTACTCTTGTATCTGACGTTTCGGCTCCTTTCCAGGAACCACGGTGGTCACAGAAGAGTTCTGTGCCCACGGTTCCTCGGTAAAATAAAAGCGAAGTGTATCCCTAAACGTAGTTTAAATTCAAAATTAGTAGTGTTCGCCTAAACCTAAAAAACAGTCTCTTAAAGTAGTAAGTAAGTATAAGCTTGTATTGTCACACTGCATGGCAAATGCCTCTCATCTCACTGAAGATATCAATACAGTGAGGAGAATTAGGCATAATCACCACGCTTGCCAAATGCGGGTTGGTGATCTCAAAGTTCTCAAACTCGAGCCATATTTGAAAAGTAAAAAACATATTTTCGCTCGACACGGCAATTGAACCCGAGACCTCAGTATTGGCAGGTGAGTGCACATACCACTAGACCACCGAGGCGACAAACCAGTCTTTTAAGCTTTATTATATTTGTTTAGATATGTTTTTCAGAAAAAAGTACTAAATATACTTTATATTTCTCTTAGAACCCATGCGACGACATACGCCATAGACGGATCTGGTCGAAGACGAAAGTGTGCGGTACTTTACCAAAGGTCCTGGTCATAGGGCCTCAGAAGACTGGTAGTACTGCGCTCTACACCTTCCTGGCGATGCATCCAACGCTGTTGGCCAACCAACCGAGCCCTACCACTTATGAAGAGTTGCAGTTCTTCAATAACAATAACTATTTGAAGGGGCTGGACTGGTGAGTCGTCTTTTGTTTTTATTTATTTATTAGTGGAGCCCCGCGGTTTACTCGCATTTTACCGGATTTTTGGTATAGCTATCCCACAAAAAAAATGTTCCATTCGGACTGGTAATTTTTGAGATTAGCTCGATCATACCAACAAAATTACAAAACTTACCTCTACATTAAAATATACTATAGTTTTAATTTCGTCAACAGCTTTCTGTTGCTTCTTTTCAGTATTGATATCAGTCCAGAAAATATACTTTTCGGAATCATTTCATGTCTCACAATGAATGTATAATTACAAACTATTTTCGATATATTGAAAAGCTTGGTAAACAATTCAATTGAAATAGTTATATTTATATAGCTTGAAGTATTTTTTGCCAGTTTTAGCATCTGTCAAAATTTCCGTGTTTACAATTTTCACAAATAATACAAAAATATCGTATCTCTAACCTTCAACAAATATTGAATCTTTATTGAATATCAGAAGGCTCGACATTACGTAATCTTTCAACGTTTCAGTCATCCGAATAAATATAATTTGACTTCATCTGTGCGCTCTCCGCTCGGAATACCTAAATCCCGTCGGTAAATCCAAGTATCGACGTCACTGCATTAATGTGAACGAGCCGATACCAATTCCGTTCGAAAGCACGCCCTAATCTTTCAATTCATTCGGCGCGCTCTCTACACCGTAACGCAATAAAAGCGCACGTATACACCGCACAGAATCAATCTCAATAAATACAATAATAAAAATTCCCCATCGGCAACGTACACCGAGTTTTATTAACACATTTTACTGTTTACATTCCCAACTAAAACTGAAAACAACTAAGTTGTTAGCGGGCTATTGGATCCGAGTTTATTTCTCTGCGGGAGTAATCGAGATCGAACCGTAAACCTGCGCCGATATTTATGCATCGAATATAGAGCCACTAATCTTGATCCAATCAACTGTTTGGGCTTTTTACGATTTAGCGTTATTTCGGGTGAATTAGGGACCTTTGTCCGTCTCCCGCCGCGGACCCGCTTCGACCGATCGAGCTGAAAAAACAATTTATCGGTCTCGTAGATTGACATCCGTAACTCGTAGCTGTCTCAATGTTTCGTGCCGATAAAATGTATTCCAACATTGAAGATATAAAGCGCGTCTCGAACACACTGGAATTTACTTACCGTCAGTAAATGTACATTAATTAAATAATATGATTACTTGTGAGATGAACGCACCCGCGTGCGAACGTGCTCGTTGATTGCGTGGAAATATTTACCGTTCAAGTAATAAATAACGTAATATAATCGAATATTTCACCGGTTTATTGGCTTTAAATAACTTTCAGCTTCAACGTTCGGTTAATGAATGTTTCGTTTTGACGTTTAAACGTAATTTTACGATGTAATTAGTGTGTGTTTATAGTGTATCGGTTGGTTAGAGTGGGTTCGAGTGTTATGATGATGTGTTTATCGTTCGGTTATCGAGGCGCGGCGCGGCGTTCCGCCCTCGCTTCCTCGCGCGCCGGAACACCCGATAGATTATAACGCTCAATCTCCACGATAAATCCAACGTGTATTCTAATATCGATTACCGTTAACATATTTTTATTCGCACAGAACGTTTCGCCTCCGAAACAGTAATTCCAGTGTAACATAATCGTAATTCGGATCAATTTATTCTTCCCTTAATACACCAGAAGAAAGTTATTGTAAATTCAAAGGAACAATTTTCCTTTAATGCAATTTTCATGGGCGCCGATAGGACATTACCTATATCTCCTTTTCCTTATTCGCGAGGTATCGTTACGTTTCTTTCTCCTCACTGAAAACAGATGATTAAATTATCAATACAAATGAGATCTTCTGGAGCGCCTATGTCTGTTTTGTTTACTTTTAATTAAACTTTGTGTTGAATATTGTGGAACGTGACATTATAACGAGAAAACTTAATTATTTTGAAGGGTCTAAACATTTACTTAAGAATTAAGTTGGTGGAGTCTAGACGTGAATGTGACCTGTTAATATGCCGCGTCCTCATTGCCCTTAAGGTCGACTTCATTTAGCGGCCTCCTCTCATATGGGACGAATTAATTAAGTTCGTCTCACTAATAATAATATTAACGCCAGAGTTTGTTAGAATGAGTATGTTTGTTATTATCAAGCTAAAACACGAATTCGGAAGAAAATACATGTTTGCTGAATAAGTTACATGGAGACTTATTTATCCCGAAATTCCTAGAGAACAGTCAAATTTGAAATTTTTTGGTCAATATATACAAATTCAAAAGTGAGGGAAGGCAGTCCCGCTTCCCGAAATTCCTGCGGGAAGTGATCACGCAACCCACATGAGAGGCGGGAAACCCTGACTCCAGGGTTTGCCAGTAACCTTCTTGAACTTACTTTACTCCTGCGTGGAATACTTTGTAATATGTTTATGATTTTACTGTCTCCATATCAGATATCAAGTTTATATAATGTTTCCGTGGGAACGGGTTAAGGATCATGCCTCAGGGGTAGGTAGTCCCTGTAACATATCTATGATTTTACCGCCAAAATGTTGGCTCTGGAATTACACCCTCGACCAACTAAAAAGACCAGCCAACGTGCTGTCAACGACCGAGTGAGGCCAGTTTTTTAAACATGTGTGCTCCACGCGTCATTGTCGTCTTAAGTCCGATTATTATTATTAACCAAATCGAGGTGTAATTTGGTTGTTAAAAATGTTAGTGTGTGACGTATACACCATGGGTACTGGGTCGTTCAATGTATTGTTTTCAGAGCTAGGCCTGAAAGTTATAAGCACAATTTCAGATTTCCGAATGAGCTGAAATGCTGCATAAGCGTTTTATAGATGATAATCTATCTATACTAATAATAAAGCTGAAGAGTTTGTTTTATGTTTGTTTGAGCGCGCTAGAAACTACCAATCCACATTCAACGGGAAGATTATAGACTAGTTTTTGACCCGAATCCTCCACGGAAACGGGCACAACGCGGGTAAATCCAGGGGCGCTGCTAGTGCAGAGAAATAAAAGCTTATTCATTAAATCTTATGAAATTCTTCTTTAGTTTGAGATTAATTCCACGTTTCCATTCGACAGGTACCTAAATTTCTTCCCGGCCAGCCTGAACAACACCACACGGATAACGTTCGAGAAGTCGGCCACTTACTTCGACGGCGACCTGGTCCCTCGCCGCGCGCACGCGCTGCTGCCAAACGCTAAAATAATCGCCATACTTATATCACCAGCGAAGAGGTCAGTACTTTTATCTGGATGTTAATTCTTACTTGGTTTTCATCGGATAATTCGCAGTCTCAGTTAGCTACTACTTTTAGTAATATTAAGATCTAGCTAACTTTATATCACAGAGTATAAGTAACTGAACTATTTGCATTTAAAAACTTGGCCACTTTTCCCATTAACATTTTGAGCCATCTTACCCTTATTATATTCAAACTTTTTCTCTTAACATTTCAATGAAAAATTTGATAAAGAAAATTAAGTGCTAATGTAGTAAAGTGCTCATCATTTACATGGACTGACAGTACCTAATCATATTCACAAGCTAACTATTTTTATTTCAAACTATAACATAAAGTAGTATACCTCTCTAACTTATCACATCTCTATTTTGCTTGTAGTATCAACCTTGTCACTAAACACTTAGTTAAAATATATTCGATGACTTCAATAATAATTTAAAATGCTCTAAGATAAAATGTTTAATAAGACAGATGTTTCCAAACATACACATTGGCCGCCAAACTAACCACACATTCACACACCTTAGTCCGCACCTGTAACCACGCAATATAATTCGTAATACACTTTCAAAACTCGAGTTAAATTACTAGAACAGCTTGCTCCCAGCGGATAAGCATGAAATTAATGGTTCCTGTACACAAACGTGTACGTAAAATAATTAAGGAATTTGAATTAAGCGACATATGAATAAATACGTTTGAGTAATAGTTATGATGGGATTAGTTCCTGTTATTATGTTGTTGAGTATTACTTACAATATGGAGTGAACGGTGATTCAATTAATGGATATGTGTGTGGTTTGTGTACTGTGCGTTGTACTTGTTACCGTTGGGATATTTGGCGTATAAAATCATACTAATATTATAAATGCGAATGCTTGTGAGGATGGATGTATGTTTGTTGCTCTTTCACGCAAAAACTGCTGAACGGTTTGGGGTGAAACTTTACAGTAATATAGATTATACATCAGAATAACACATGGGACACATTTTATCCCGAAATTCCCGCGGGAACCGATGCAACGCGGGTAACACCGCTAGGCGGGGCTAGTAGGTTATAAATATGGCTATCTGAACCAAATATGTTTTTCCAAACTAATTTAATTATAATCAAAAAGAAACAATCAATAAGATTTGAATTGTTTTATACTAATATTAAGAAAGTTCCATATACTAGCCCAAAATAAACTTTTCCGACTTATTATAGCAGTTAAGACTAAACGTTTGCATGTAGAAAACTGGAATTTGTATGAAGGATTTGTGTATGTATATTTTAGATTCCTTAATACAAGCGTAAAATATAGCTTGGGTCTAAATAAACGTGTTTCAATTTGTCCGGGCGTATTTATATTACAAAAGCATATCATTGTATCAAATTAATTAATTTTGTGCGTATTATAAAAGTAGCCCAAAGCAATAATGGTTGTTAAACCTTTTGTAGAATTGTAGGTATTATTCATTTAATAATTATTGTACTAAAAACAAGTAATCTAACCCACAGCTTAAGCATTCTTAATGTAATTTCGAGATTTTTATTACTTACTAGCAGCGCCCCGCGGTTTTACCCGCGTTGTACCCGTTCCCATGGCTATTTTGGGATGAAAAATAGCCTGTAACCTTTCCGTTTAATGTGGCTATCTATTACAAAATTAATTATTCAAATCGGACGGGTGATTCCCAAGATTAGCTCGAACATACAAACAAACAAAACAAAGAAACTTAAAAATTTTACCTCTTTTTATTATAACATATTAGTATAGATTATGATATGACGAAGATAAATCAAAAACCATTCTTGAGTTAAGTGGTATAGTAACCAACACGACTAACAATAGTAACAAACAATATATATCCAACTAGCAGCGCCCCGCGGTTTTACCCGCGTTGTGCCCGTTCCCGTGGGAATTTCGGGATTTTTTTTACATAAAAACATTCCTCTTGAATCACTCTACCTATTACAAAAAACCGCATCAAAATCCGTTGCGTAATTTTAAAGATTTAAGCATACAGACAAACAGAACGACAAACAGACGCGACTTTGTTTTATACTATGTAATGAAGCTTTAAATAACTAATTTTAATTCGTACCAATGCACACATTACTACTAATTTTAACTGTTCAAACTTTTCATAAGCGTTTCCAAATGACGGTCCGAATTCAAATCCAATGTAGTTTAATTAAATCTCCCTATGTCCACCAACTAATCTCTAAGCTAACCAAGCCACGGTGGTACTCGAAATATACTTGATAGCTACGAAATTTTGGCTAAAAGCGGGGAATCAATTTAGTGTTAACATCGTATGGAATTTGAATAGAATTGTTATGACGTTGATATACGAGGGCGGGTCAATAAGTCCGTGACTTTTGCAATAAAAGACAGATTTTTTTATTAAAAATATATTTTATTTTTCAACGTAGTCTCCCTTGAGCTCTATACACTTTGTCCAACGCTTCTCCAATTTTTTTATCCCTTCCAAAAAATATGATTTGTCGAGGTCGTCAAAATAGGCCTTTGTTTGCGAGATGACTTCATTATTGGAGTCAAATCTTTTTCCACCAAGCCATTTCTTCAGGTTTGGGAACAAGAAGTAGTCGCTCGGAGCCAAATCTGGAGAATAGGGCGGATGAGGGAGCAATTCATAGCCCAATTCATGGATTTTGGCCATGGCAACTGCACATGTGTGCACCCTTGCATTGTCTTGGTGGAAAAGAACTTTTTTCTTGGCCAAATGAGGTCGGTTTCTTTTTAAATCGTCATTGAATCGGTCCAATAAGTTGGCATAATATTCCCCATTGATTGTTCTTCCCTTTTGAAGGTAGTCAATGTGGATTATCCCGCGTGCATCCCAAAAAACAGTCGCCATAACTTTATTGGCCGACAATCCCACCTTGGCCTTCTTTGGCGCCGATTCACCCTTGGAAACCCACTGTTTTGACTGTTGTCTGGTCTCTGGTGTGTTGTGATGGATCCACGTTTCGTCCACGGTTACAAAACGGCGCAAAAACTCCTCCATATTACGATTAAACAATGCTAAACCTTCCTGTGAAGTTGTTACACGATTGCGTTTGTGGTCGACTGTGAGCAAACGCGGCACCCATCTTGCGGACAGCTTTCTCATGCCTAAGTGATCATTCAAAATTGAAACCACTGAGCCATGCGAGATCCCTACTTCTTCCACAATCTCTCGCACTTTCAATCTTCGGTCGGCCAACACCATATCGTGAATTTTTTCGAATGTTTTGGGTGTAGAGACCTCAACTGGGCGTCCAGGACGCTCGGCATCTTGAGTGCTTGTACGGCCACAACGAAATTCAGTAAACCACTTTTTTACCATGGAAATCGATGGTGCAGAGTCCCCATAGTATTTATCAAGCTTTGCCTTGGTCTCGGTAATGGTTTTTTTTCGCAAGAAATAATGCTTAATAAGCACACGAAATTCACTTTTGTCCATTTTCTCGTCAAATTAGTGAGTAGTCTGATAAAGATAGCTGTAAAACACAAACTAACTGACGCAGCAAGTTCAAATTTTCAGAGGAGTCAACTGACAGATGCCTGTTGACGGGACCAGTATTATTGTTTCAGTAAAGAAGTCGGAAATTCAAAAAGTCACGGACTTATTGACCCGCCCTCGTATGAACCTTTTACGTTAAGACACAATATTTGAGTTAAGTGATTTAAATTACATTACAATTACATGTATCTTATTAAGGAAAATATTAGCGGAGGAAACTCAAACGCAAATAAAATTTACTAAAAGAACTTTCACTCACGGTCTCAGAAAAACAGATAAAATTAAAAAAAAAAACTCCTAGAACTACTTATGGTAAAAGAAATATTATGTTTGAGGGTGCACAATTATTTAATAACATACCAAACGAAGTGAAGGCCTGTAAAACGCTATCTTTATTTAAAAATAAACTAACACAGTATATCGATAGCAATGTATAGTTTGTAAGTTCACCAGATCACTGGATTTTTTTTACTTTATTCAAATTAGATTGTAAGCTCAATATAAGCGAACACTGTAAATGTTCTTTTTGAGTAAAATAAATATATCTTTAAACCTAAATTGTAAGGATAGTTGTTTTTTTCTCACGAGTGCCATACTTGCCAAAGATACTTGTAGTTGTAATGTTTTTGATTAGTGTGCGTAACTTCATATTAGTACCGTTGGTAAGGTCATTCTTTATGTGAATCTGACATAACTCACTACGATATTTTCTTCTATTACTCGTACCTTCCATGCTGTCGCTACTCTAAAGATAATTTTGACGCAAACGAAGATGTAAACTAAGACAATATGCATGTACACCTACTTACACAAGTATTGCCAATAGCTCGCTCGTGAAATAAAATATCTATACTACGTAATGATGTTCTCTTAATGATACATTAATTTTGGTATAAATACCGCCTGTATCTTACAATCTTTTCCTAATAATAATATAAGCTGGTGTCTGCGTTTTCAAACACAGTGTGTCCGTTCCCGTGGGAATACGTTAATGACTATTCCAGGCAGATAAAAATCCAAATATCATGAAATCTCACCGTTCGTTCACGAGTTGTGAATGGTGTAACTAACACGATTTGGCACTTCGTTTTATATAGTAGAAGGTAGATAAATGTAATTATATTATAAGATCATTTATCTGAAATTCCAGTCTTTCAAACGTCTAGATTTCGGACATTATCAATTTATCTCTTTAATTAATGACCCCGGGCCCTTTATGAAGTCTAGAAGTAAAGCTATTACTTAGTATTATTAATATTCTCTGAATTAAACTGTACATTTTTGCGCACGCCATTTGATTCATTGCGCGTAATGTGTTCGTTTCACGGTTTTTATTTTTAATTAAGTTGGGAACAATTACTGTTATTTATCTTCATTTACCTTCAAATACAGACAGTTGGAACTTGAATTTGCATTATTCGTATAAGAATTTGAGTCATGGATACTTTTGTTCTTTAGTCATAGCAACATTTTCTCAACCTTCAACGCCAAATCAGGAGTTTTATGTGTTGTAGAAGTGTTAGGTGGGCCTGTGTGCTGTTCTTAGCATATTGCCTCCAAACCAATAGCCCGGTCATATTTGAGTTCCTTCAAAGGTGCTGTAATCTGTAAAGAACAGTATTCTTAGCTATGATGGGATAAAATAAATCGATCGGGATAACACAATTTTAATCTATTTATTTTTACATAACTGAAGTTTAAGCGGATTCCCTTTACCTTGTCAGGACATCCTCTACAACAGGACTTTACCTATATATATTTGATGGCTAAACTGACCTACTTTCTATATTTTACATCACTATCAAACCAACTAACAATTAAATACGAAACACATTCGACAAAGAACAACCTAAGATCTCACTAAATAGAATTCTGTGTTACAGAAATACCTATGATAACTGTCTAGCTCCACAGAATAGGAACCTAGAAAATATTAGGGTTCGTAATAAACGTTATCGGCTTGCGATAATCTAATTACTACGGACCAAGTCTTGTCGTTAACGTGCTATTAGCGCCGAGTACATTTTCCCATTAATTAGTAGACGTAGTGAATGCCTCAGAGCTCCTTATGCGAGTTCAGGCTACACCTCAAAAGATTAGGTCGTGCAAATACACTGCTAAGTGCATCCTTGATACTGTTGAAAGGAATACACTTGCTTGGAACGGAGTGGTTTGCCCGTTGTTCAGTGTTAGTTGTTACGTTCGTTAAATCATGTCGAATGTCTTCAGTTGATTATGTAACGAGTTCGGATACTACTTCTCGTAGATGGGAGGCTGATGGCATTTCTGACTATCGATCATCTGTTTCAACCTCTTAAGATTCTCACACTTGCCACCTTATTAATAAACGCAGTGTAACTAAAACACAGTTATAATATGTTTTGTCTCTTTTGATCTTAGGAAAATTGCGTATGTCAGAAAGTTACAAACCATTTGAAAGCTAAAATGTTCTGAATACGTGATTATTAATATGGCCCAGGATGTTTTTGAATTCGAAGGCAGGACAATCAGTTAAATTTACAAGTTTAGGTGAGAATTACGTCGCATATATGAATTGATTAAATGCACTTTCAGTTACACAGTTCGGGTTTGTTATTAGGTGAACCATGCAAGTAACTGATACCTGTGCAAGTAAGCCAGCTATAGACATGTGTTTTTCCTCCTTTATAGTTAGTATCGTATAATTTAACGTTTTTCATTTAATGCAAACGTTACTTTGGCTCAATATGATAATAATTTAGGACTTAAACTAAGGGCTCTTTCAATTTAAGCTTTTTCAGTCGTCCCGCTAAGTGCATTTTGTATGAAAACAAAGAACATCCAACCGCGGGGACGACTGCACTCTACTGCTGCGCTTAGCCGGACGTTTAAATACCTTTAAATTGAAAGAGGTTTTGAATGAAAATTGCGGATAATTTTTTCCAGTTGAGATTTTTAACCAAATTGTACGTTCCGTTGAGATTACAATGTTGCATTTCGTATCATAATAAGACCATTTGTTAAGTCGAAAGTATGTAAAGTGAGGCAATGTTTAATTTCATTAACTCGGCTACCGGGAGAGATATTCGCACTGAATGCGTATTCTTGTTTCCACTTTGTTGTCTGTTGTTTATACGGCACCGTGTTTGTGTATCAAAATAAATGTACATTATTAATTAAACACGATTTAACTTGGATTGTTGCCTCGTTAATATCATATAATGATTTCATTTGATGATCATGAATTAATGAAAATTTATTTGCGTGATGTATACGACCCATTAACGAGTGAAAACGAGTGTGAATAACCATAATTTCCATTAACCATATGTTAACCATTAACCATATATTTCAAGTATGCATTTAAACCTTATTGACACACATTTACACACTTTTATTTTTTAATCTTTTCTTAAATTGCTTATATTTTGCTCCATCCTTCTTTTCTCCACTCAACCGTACTGTTCTCGGTATAAGTAAGTCTATGCAGTTCACTAACAAACTTCATAACTTTATACCTCAAACGAAATAATAAGTCAAGACAGAACGCTGCAACATTGAAATGAAGTCGGTTTTCTTAAAATGTGTGCAATCAATAAGGTGTAATTTGTATGCGTTTGTACTTAAATGTATACGAGTGTCTATGCACAAAGTGTAATTTTACATACTTCGCTATATTATCTTAGTCTTTACTTTGTCTTTGCACTCACATTTTTTCAACAAAGCAGTACGAAAGTTATGTGTTTTGAATATCTAGGTTAATATTATTGTGTGATGCAGGGCGTATTCGTGGTACCAGCACATTCGGTCCCACGGCGACGCGGCGGCGAACAACTACACCTTCCATGCAGTCATCACGGCGAACGACTCCGCGCCCAAACCGCTGCGGGACTTGAGGTGAAATATTTAATATCATTACCGAGTATGGTACTTTGTTGCTTGTATTTATTTGGTTTAAGGTGCTGTTGCCGATATTCGGATGTTTATGTATTTGTGTTTATAGGTCGAGTGTTCTAGTCCACTGGTATGAGTTTGAGATCCCGGATTCAATTCCCGGTTCGCGCAAAGCATGTTTTTGTAATATATTTACAAGTATGTCTTATGAGATCACCAAGCCGCAGTAGGCACTTATTGAGGTGTGGGTTCGATCCCCAACCGGATATGTGTTAACATACGTGGCAACATGTACCCACATATTTTTGGCATGGATCAACATTTACTGAATGTCAATTTTAATAACGATTTTGAGTTTTTGATCTTAATAACCATGTTTATTTGAATATTTTATTACATTGATAGGAATTGTTATAAAAAGTCAATATAAGACACAACAGAATAACCATAAATACAACCACATAATACTTTTATGTACACAATACTTAAATATTAAAGGCAACAGAAAGAATGTAATGCACAACGTTTTATGATCTCCATACAAATATATCATTAGATATCGCGATATATCTACGCAACTCATAACTCTGTGTTTCGAGTATATTGTATCGAAATTATGGGGAGAATACACTGTTACTGTGACGTCATCCGCCCGAAGGACCAATAAGCATGATACCGATTTATTCGGCCCATTTATCATAGCTGGCATAAGTGTTTATATTTAGAAGATGTTTCCAATAAATCACTTTCCTAGAGCTATACGCTTTGATGTTCTTTGCCTTATTGTAGCGGCTGTATCGAGGGCTTTTAAAGTGAGTGTGAGTGTTAGTTAATGATGAAGTGACCGTTTTCCTTCATCAAATGATCTTATTGGACGGTTGGCCAACAATGTCGTTGTGAGTTAATCTAATATTATTTTAAATTTTATTTAAATACTCGTTTTCACTGTATTATCTTTACTCTTTGTTTTTGGTCGGTCACTCAGCTTAGTGTCACACCGTAGGTTAGTGTCCTTGTGTCGGAATTTATGGTATTCCTAAAAACCTCCGATGACAATAACAACAATAACAACTAGGAACATCAATTTTAGGTGTCTCTCAAGGCACGGTAGCGCTCAGATAGAAATGCGTTACTATGTCGAAGGCCTTCAGGCGACGTCCTCGACTATAGCCTTAGAAATAATACTTCCAGATGTAAAACTCATGTTTTCGAGAATAAATGAATATAGAAACGTATTCCCTATAGGAACCGGTGCCTGAACCCGGGTAAGTACAGCCACTACCTGGAGCGGTGGCTGGCGGAGTACAGCACGCACCAGCTGCACATCATCGACGGGGCGGTGCTGCGGACCGACCCGCCCGCCGTCATGAACACGCTGCAGAAGTTCCTCAAGATATCACCTCATGTCGACTATAATAAGTTACTCAAGTAAGTACCGAGTACGGTATAACGCCTCAGTGGACTAGTGGTATGTGCACTCGCCTGCCAAGACTGAGGCCCTGGCTTCAATTCCCGGGTCGAGCGAAAACATGTTTCCTACCTTTCAAACATGGCTCGGATTTGTGATCACTTACCCGCATTAGGGAAGCGTGGTAATTACGCCTAATCCTCCTCACTGTACTGATATCACGGTCACTGGTGACACGAGAGGCTTTTGCCCAGCAGTAGGAAATTACAGGCTAATTTACTTTTTACTTCATACGTCCCCTTAAAAAACTTCTATAAAACCACAAAACTAAGTTAAGCAAGAGCAGGTCGCTATTTTTCTGTTAAAGATAATTAACATAACTTACATTACAACATACATTACAACTTGAACACTATTGATTTTACCGAAACAGTATTATCTACACGTGGCAGAAACACGATCAAGATTAATGTACTAAGTTTCACTAGTCTCAAGTTTACTTTGATGTGACAATCCTTATTAAATCAAGTGTAAGGGAGTGTAGCGAGGGCCTTACTCGAGTAGGGTCTTCTCATAAGTGGTCGCACCGTAAAGTTACCCGCTTGGTCAGTTACAAAGTCTCGCCGATATAATCTCCGTAATACAAAATTAATTTAACAAACTGTAATCTCACGCTAAGCAATAACAGTAAGTAAACAGAGCCGGTTCAGGTGATAACAGCGGCACTCGTTCGGTTTAATAATCGTACGTTCACAACGGAGTCCACAATCCAGGTACTAGCAATGGACCGTAACTTAAGTGCAATGGCCACTTAAACTCGAAGAGAACAACTTAGAGCAAGTCCTCGGGACTAATAACGTCTAGTACGATATCTACATAAACCAGAGTCGGTCTCTAAGCTCTCCTGAAATGCTGGCTATACTGACAGCGCTGTGGCTGCGTCGACTCTAATGCTGGACTCCCGGTTCTTCATTTAGTTATAAGCCATTCGCTTTGCTCAATCGAGACTCCACCCACCCTCTATTATAACTTATCGATACCCACCGCACAGACAGTGAACACGCCAAATTGTTGCAGTTTATTATTGCTGCGGTATTTAATACCGAACAGATGATCCCTGCCGATATTAATTTTGTATTTGGCTCAAAATATTTCTGTTTAATAATAAAAATGTCATGTGTTGCAAGAATGTGTGGAAATATTTTAACAAATTAAATTCGGTCGGTAATTGGAAGTGATGAGTAAAATAACGTTATATAAAATTCCGCTCGTTGGTTTGCGTAGCCGCGGGCGAGATGTAACGAACAGGAGTCCGCTGAATAATAACATATTTATTATGTTACCTAGAATACCAATAACATAATGGCGCGCTCTATTGACTCGGTCAATTTGTCCAAATGGATGATGAAAATCCCGCGGAATAATAGATGAATTCGGGAAAGGACCGACATTGGCTGAAATTAGTCGTAAATTCGTATAATGTGCTTATACGGACGGATAAGAGCGGCCACTCGCCCGTCTAAACATTAACAATCATAATAAAAAGCCCGCCTTTTGCATATCTTTGTTATTTCATGGGCGAATAAAATAACGTTTCTTGTTCGTTTATTGTGAGTTCTCAATACGTGAACATCGGATCCCACTCAGTCGGGAGGTATAAAGCGACCCCTGCCGGACGCCGCATTAGTTTCGCTAAATTATAACACAACTAGTGGCCGCTCTCGCTTCACTTCTGTTATTAAGATAGGGAATCTGGAATACACACATAGAGAGACATAGTACGTATTATACCTATTGGAAGTCCTTTCTAAATTATTGGCTTGGATGGCTTTCTTCAAAAGTTGTCTTACAGATTCAAATAAAGGATACCTAACTTATAACAATATGAGGTGTTGTTATATTGAGATATAGTGCAGATCAATACATGAATCGTTTTGTTCACAGATACGATCCGAAGAAAGGCTTTTTCTGTCAAGCCGTTGGCAGCGAGAAGACTAAATGTTTGGGTAAGTCCAAAGGGCGGATATACCCGCCCATGGAGGACAGATCGGCCAAGTTCCTCAAGCGATACTACACGCCGCACAATACAGCGCTGTCTAAACTGTTGGTGAGGTTGGGCAGACCAGTTCCGCAGTGGCTGAAAGACGACCTCGCCTCCAACGGATAGCACAACTACCAACCGAAAAGGTTGGAACGAAACACGAAGCGTGGACTTATCAGAGTTTGCCTCCTAACAATCCCGTGATCGCGTAACAGTGACGTGCTTGCGACGAACTAACCGCACGTTCAAAACGTTCGACGAGTGCGCGAACATTGTCGATCGTCACGAACGTTCCAGTGCGATTGTTGTTGATCATATTATACATTATATTTGTCTATCGAATCTTGTAAAATATTTTAATTGGTGATATTGAATGTTCATCAAGTTGTAGCGTAAGAGATGTTGTTTAAGTTGATATTATTTTGTACATGTATGTTGTCTGGAGTTTATCGATGCTTGCCGTATCAGTTGTATCTTAGCCATGGGGCGCGGCGTGACCGCCGATTTAGGTGCTATTTGTTGATAAATGCGTCTTTATAACGTTATAATGCCGATAGTTAATTTTGCTTTCAGTCATAGATTAATTGTTGACGTCGAGCTTCGTCCGCCCGCGTTTTGAGGGCGTGAGTAAATGTAATTTTGCATTTTGATTGTTTTCTTCGTGAAGGTTGCATTTCATTCCATGCTACTTGCCTAGCATTGTGACACGCTTATTTTACTAATCGTTTTATTACAATATTACGTACCTGATGCAACTCGTTATGTAACTAGATAATTTTTGTACGTTTGTACCGCGGAGCTGGTTCATGTGTTTTAATCATGAAGCTACGAACAAACAATGTATGGAGTCGACTTTGTTTTACAAAAAATATTAGTACATGAATTTACATTAACTGTAATAATAATGTTGTCTTATTTCAATGCGTTTCTCATCAATATATTTTTGTATATGTCAATATCAATATCATTTATATGTAAATGAAGTTTTATCAATATTGTATCCTCCATTAATCATTCTAGAACATTTTCGTTCAAGTCTTTGAAACAAAAAACTGAATGGAATTTGCTTCATTTGTTTCAGTTACATAGCACTTAACATTTCAAACCATTAACACTTTTTTTTGTGTCGGGGGATATGGACACTATGTTGTAATCTGTGCCATATGAAACAAGGCACAACTCTATTCAGTTTATACTTTGAAATAGAACAAAGTACTAGTCCAAATAATTTAAGGAATACTTATATATTTTCGGCTGAAATTATATACGGCGGATCTGAACCTTATGTCCAAGTAAAATGATTAATTTTTCATTGAATACTTTTACCACTTAAGTTGTTATTGTAATCCATATCTTGATTAGTTTTATTTTTTATACGAATAGTTATTTTAATCGATGTTTTAATTAATTTTCTTAATTGAAGTACATACCATTCAATAAACCGATTAAAAATATACAGACGGAACATTTGACATAGATATAAGAAAAGTAACAGACAATCAATGCAATGCAAGAAATGATGTATAATTGTATTTAATAAACTGCTAACAAACATAAAAACATTAACGTTAAGGGTGGGTTGTTCAAACGGTTGGTTATCGTAACATACGTTCGTTATTAAAGTTGACGATTACGTACTCTATTAACTGTCTGTTTAATATAAAGCGTATTTTCATAACATAAATGACAGTCTATTTAAGTTATTCGGACTGCAAGTAGAAAGCGATTTTTATCTTTTTTACATCGGTTAAAACTGATATTTTGTGTTAACGTTAACTGGTGCGTAAGCGTAACCTAAAGAAACCCTCCCTAAGTCAAATCATTGTTTCGTCTGTACTTTTTTACATTGTCATTCATGATACGTTATGTTACCGCGCTAGCTTAGAACATCACATATGATATCATTGAATACGTATTTATTAATGAATCTATATCACTATCGACGCAATAAATGTATTTAGTACGTTATATATTTTGATACGCATGGATTTACCGGCGAGCTCATCACAACTCGATGTGGAAATTCGTTTTTGTAAAAACAGAAATGATAAAATAAAAATTTATAAAAAAATAGATTTTTTTCTTAATGTTTTAAATAGACAGTACTTAAATATTGTAAAAAGAATCTTTTTTCATAAATATATAGTTAGATAGAGAAGTACAGAAAATTATATTATATATATTATGGAGGGAGATATTTGAATACATATAGTATTGGATATTAAATGTTTTTTATTGTAAATAGTGATTGTAAACATTTGTTTTTACGTTATGGTTTCGAGATGCTTTTGGAAATTGTAAGTAAAACTTCCGCCGCTTTACTTATAGGCAATGGTTAGCTTTTACTTTTTGAAAAAAATATGTTCAAGTTCATAAAATTATTTCGGAAAAATTAACCATTGTTATAAGTAAAGTGTCTAAATGTGTTACGTAGTTATGGCCTTACGATGTTTAAATTGTTAAAGTAAAGTGTATTGTTTAAAACATAAACTATTAACAACCTGGCTTGCCATGTTCAGTAAATATATATTTTTCGGCTTAAAATATCAGTTTCATTGACAATCCAAAATGATAAAAAATGGTTTATATAATTAATGCGACATTAACTTTGCTTTGACTTAAAGGTTTAATAAACTAATCATTTACGTTGTTAACTGTTGAGAGTTAAAATTTTATATAAAATGTAAAATCTTCAGTGAGATGACAGGTTTTTGCCCAGCAGTGGGACATAACAGACTAATACTAATAGTAATAAAAAATAACGATCTTACACTCATTAATTAAATAAACTATTTATATTAAACATGGCAACCTTATTTTAATATAATGCAGTTGTCTCTACATTTGTTTTTACTGGCAATAAAATCAATATCTGAAATAGTTAAAACAGTACCATTTCTTAAAGTTACATAGACACACGAATTTGTTCTTTATGGCCCAAGAAATAAAGGCTACATGTGTACTAACACCGCTTACTGGTGATAGTTTGTTTCCATTAAAACGTTCTGTTTAAATAGCCAATGACTGCTCTTTGAAATGTGTTCTTAAAAATTAATACATCACTTATTTTATTAAATGATTTAATAATTTATTTTGTGTTTTTGTTTAACATTCCTTATACAAATAATACAATAGTATAATTTCTTAACACAGGTCGGTAAACACAGATAATTTTTGATTAAGTTAGTGAGTAGCCAACTCTGATGTATGAAGTTTTTGGACATCAAGTATGGTAACTTACCATACTTGATGTCCAAAAACTTCATACTTACCATTGGTAAGTAATGAATACCAAAAACTGGACAACGCAATCGCTAAACACTATTACGTCAAGAAACTTTGGAACAATTTGAATACCATAACATTTTTTATCAACTAATTAACAGTAGTACATAACATACCTAAGTAATGCACATTAGCCGTTCTTACAAGACATCAATTGATATATATCACCGTAATTTTATAAACGCCGTTAGTTCATAATATACCTAGCGATATTGGAAACTGTAGTACTGTACAAAATCATTCGCAATTTAACGCATCATTTTTCGATAGTTCATAATAGCAAAGACCCACAAAGTCATATATAAAAATAATAGCGCACATATCTATTACAACCATATCAAAAGTAAGTATATCATAAATTCAATTGACTGCGCTTTCGCTACATAAACTTCATTCGGAGTACAATCCTCTGACAGTAGTGCACTACAAACAACGTCACCCATATCATGCCGAGCCAAGGTTGTGTTCATCGTACTACATAAAATAAAATAAAGTCTGTCCCTATGTATGCTTAATCTTTAAAACTAAAAAACAAGGGATTTCGATGCGATTTCTTTTAATATATAGAGTGATTCAAGAGGAAAGTTTATATGTATAAAAATTCCCGAAATTCCCACGGGAACGGGCACAACGCGGGTAAAACCGCGGGGCGCTGCTAGTATACAATAAAATAGTAAAGTGTGGTTAGTTACTGCCGTTGGCCAAGTTATGGGTGGAGCGACCCACCGGGGCGCCTTGAAAAATGTACTAGTGCATATTATTGTTCGATACGGAATATATTTTACATACACTCGTAATAACTTCTGATAACAATGCCCGGATGAAATGGTTAACCGTAGTCTGGTTCGAATAGTTTATGGAGCATATAACACCAAAATGGAAAAATAGAGGTAGTTTTCTGAGAGGTGAAACAAAGGATTTTATTGTATAAGTGTGTTGTATGTAGGGGCCATATTAATAAAAGCGTATTAAGAACGTTTTAGCTATCAAATAGTGTGTCAATTTCTGACATACTTACGCAATTTTCCGAAGAGCAAAAGACACTCTAAAACATTGTTAAGTTACAAATCGTTTATAAATAAGGCGATTAAGTGTTTAAAAATTTTTATAATTGTGTAAGTGTGAGGTTGTGTGCGTATTTTAATACTTTAGAGGACATATATGTGTAAAAATTGGACATCAATTAATTTAACCCAGGAACAACACATAAGGTGCATAGTGCTATCTACTTTATATCATGAAACTTGTCTGACTCAGAAAACAAGTGTACAAGCGGTCTAGCGTGTATTACGAAGCTAGTAAATCAAAGCTATCTAACCAACATTATTTTAGTTCGAATCAAAGTTAATTGCATAAGTTTGCAACCACGTAATGAAAATGCAGTTAGTGTTGATATGTACTTACGTTAAACAGCACGTTAATTTAACTCGCAGCTCGCGGTTTTGCCCGCGTTGAGTTTATTTACGTGTGGAACTCAAAATATAAAATCATTCATTTCGTATAGATTAGTGGCCAGCCCTATGTTGGAGTTTTTAGACCGCCTGAAAGCCTTCAACATGGTCTAATGACTGATACAACCGGGACGGACTGTTTAAAGTCATAAGTAGCTCGTAAATAAGCACCATAATAGGTTGTACGAAATTTAGATGTGACAAGTGACAACGAAACACGTATGTTTACCAAAATCATTGTTAGTATTGATAACCGCACCCCGCGGTTTCCCCCGCGTTGTACCCGTTCCTGCGGGAATTGGGAAATGTAATTGATACCTTTTATTATCACTACATAGTATAAAACAAAGTCGCGTCTGTTTGTCTGTATGCTTAAATCTTTAAAATTACGCAACGGATTTTGATGCGGTTTTTTGTAATAGGTAGAGTGATTCAAGAGAAAGGTTTTTATGTAAAAAAAATCCTGAAATTCCCACGGGAACGGGAACGGGAAAAACATTTATAGATCGAGAAAAAAATTCCCCACAACGCGGGTAAAACCGCGGGGCGCTGCTAGTTACCTATATAATATTACAGTAAAGTTTCATCCAAATCCGTTCAGTATTTTTCGTGAAAGAGTAACATCCATATACATCGTCACAAACTTTCTCATTTATAATACCTATTTAAGATAAACGAAGAAGGTAAGTTTATTAGCTTTTAATCAAAACAGAAGACGAGATAGGCATCTGATCTGAGCGCACATTATGGCTTTTCCGTTAAAATAACGGACGTTGATCGATGACGGCGGTGGAAGTAATTCATTTATCCACGATTAAGGGCCGCCGTGCCCGAGCTTCATCAGACACGCTACAAATTGACACTCAGCTTTTGTTTTAGTAAAACGTTTATAATATTCTTAGCTCGTGTTTGAAGTTAAACTTTCCATTACATAGGCTTCTTATAAACAATTATATTTTAAAAGTTATTATTACCGTTAATAGCTAGGGTCATGCTTCATTGCACGCCTATTGTTACGTACATTAAAGAAAATCAATAGATTAAGGCTGCCTTATGGGAAGTTAGTGAAACGGCCTGCCACTATCCCACTACAGGATACAGGATTTTTATTCATGTGAAATATAGTATCAGACTAGTACTGTAAGCATTTAACTTCATCGTCACGCTAATAGTCCTGAATTTCTCGGACATTGATAAACATTTATATTATTAATAAACTGAATCGTAATGAAAAAGATAGTTACGGGTTACTATGAAAATCAACAGTTTCAACTGAAAATTGGCAATAAAAATGTCTTAAAAGACGGAACGGGATGCATTTGCATCTCCCAATTATATGGAGGTATTCACGTTCTGTGCAGGCTCGAGGTGCGCACCAAATATATTTCGCAATTTTATGATGTGACGTCGAAAAGTTTTATTACAGTGCATTGCCTTACATACAGAATGCAACCTTATCATCAAAGAGATAGGACCTATACTAAACTCCCGCTGTAATAAATCTAGAATGTCGAGTGGCTCTGATTTGTTAGAGGAGAACTGATAACGGGATTTTGATGAGCTTGCAGAATGCCGCATTTTATATTTTTACAAATATACGTTTCCTTATGCATTTTTATGCGCTAAGCTTAGGCATTATATTATCCGGTTTCAAATATTGTTTATAATGAGCATATTATTAGGTTGAAAATACCAAATGATCAGTATTGTAACTGAATAGGTTGTACGGAAGTTAAACACAATGTCATTCTAATATCAAACATCATAGAGACTTCCGTTATTTAAAAACATGTCTTTTGTGAGAGACAAGACAGAAGGGTATCTAGCAAACAATATCCAAGTTCGTCGCTTTCCGTAATATTTGCCAAGACTCCCAAACCCAGGACAGAGTTTGAGCGACTTCTCCAGCTTATTACTATTTGTGTTGCCAAAATTCCTGTGAGTACTCCACCTTCTAACGGATTGCCCAAACTAAAAACTAATTTTACGCTCCACATATCCATTAAATTCGTAGTTAGAACATTATTCAATTTTATTTGAAAGTATTTACATAATAGCTCTTCTTGAAATAACGTCTCGGTAAGATATGGTTACCAAATAACAGGGTGCGATAAAAAATAATGAAACTCGTATCTCGTTGAGTAGAGCCCTTTGTTTGACGCGGCTATGTATGTATTGGAGCTAACGGCATGTGTTTACGTCGCGTAAGTAAGAATAATGGAGGTACATAAATCAGTGGCATCTTCACGACGTTTTGAATTCTCACAAAAGATGTCACCTCCCCGCTAAATAAGACTCCATTGAATGGAGACAAACGCGTCGAGACTGTGAATTACCTTCGTGAACCTATTGTGTTTCGTCTTATTAACCGCAGACATTTACCATTGTAATATACAGATAACGTTTACTTACTGAGTACGACCTACTATTACCTTTTTGCGGCGCCTTTTGTCTAAATTGGATCCATATAAAAAGTGTAAATGTGCCAGTGCTTGCTCCTGCCGGTGATACACTGCCGAATCATTTACTTCAGTTTATAATAAGTTTCCTGTACGATTTGGAACTGTAGGAATTCATTAACACTATTCATGTAAATGAAGTCGACAAGCAATGTACTAAACGTTGGTCGAGGATGTAGTGACATGTGGGCAAATTAAGCTTTCTGTCAAAAAGTTGGTATGGAAGTTGTTATTGTTGGGCGCCAGAGGCGAGCAGCGGCCGCCGACGAACTTGCGCGAGTTCCGAGCGTTTATTGAGCGGAAAGCGAGCGAGTCGGCCGCGCGGCGAGCTGTCCAACTTTATTTTGTTTTGAAGTTTCTCCTTTACTTTTTGCAACGACAGGTAGCCAACGTATTAATTCACGTCCGAATTAAGCGCTCGCAGACTGCCCTCGATTTTTCTCTGTTCGAGTATCCACTATAAATTGATTTTCCTAAACATTTTGCAAGTCAAACAATGTTAAGAAAAAGGAGCAATTTCGCGCGTCCCTTCCACGGTGAGGACTCTTATAAACGGCGGGGCCTCGGCAAACTGCTGGTGCCGTAATCTGCGCTAAACATAAAGGCGTATGAAAACTTTAGTGTTCAATAAATTTTGGCAATACACGCGGTGCGACATCAGATATTTTAACGAATGTGTTGGCCTCAGACGGCGACGCGCGCGGTCACATAAATACCTATATTTGGTTAACTGTTGGCAAGCTTATTTATGAACGACTCCGAGCGGGATCTTGCTAGACTCGTTGTGGGTCAATTCGACTGCGCTGGTAATTAAAACCACTCCAGGAGGCAGAAGACAAAAAACAAATTTCCATTCAGAATTTAGCCATGATTTGTGCGCGCGTGTTGGCAAGGTGTAGTGGTCGGTCAAAGCCATCATTAAGCAAATATTTCCCTCCGGATGAGTGCGCCGACGCTCGCCGGCTACTCCATTAATTACACCTAGATCTAATTAGCTGCCGGCGATCAATCGAATGAACGACACGCTCTACGATTTGCATTTGTTTGAGGGATTTAGTCGATGGTTCACAAGCAATGGAACACTAAGCTCATAGAGCACCGCTATCGGTTAATTTGATTAACACAGGAATACCTCCATTATACATTTCCATCTCAGGCTTATGACAAAACGGTTCTCTAATAACAATAGTAATATGAACGTAAAATAAATTGAATTGCCAATAATTAATATAACAATAGATAATAAAATATAAAGAAAACGTATTTCCATTTCCCGGCGGCTGGTGCCGCGACGCGAGCATCCCGTCAATAAGTAATAGATTTTCGATCAACTAACGACGTCACCGCATCTCAGATGGAAAGGTTTTCGTTTCGAATGAGTTTCGTATCTATATTAGCAGTGGGACAGGCACGTTCACAATTTGCGGCTGCGGATTGGCACGAATGGAACGTGCAATATCAAAGTTGCGGTGTTCGTGTAGTGGCGCTTATTGGACTCGATCAACAGTGACGGACTCGTCGGGCTCGCCCAGCCCGCACCCGCACCTCTCGCTCTATGATTTGTAATTCAATTATGACTAGTGAAGACCGCCATTCCAGCTACAACAGCTCCCGGCCGAGCGTCCAATAAAATTCATGAGTCTATTGTTACATTCATGAGAGGAAAAATACCAAGTAAACAGAGTGAGAGGTGCACTTTTTCAATGAGTTTCTAGAAAGCCAGCTTTAAAATATTAATTCAGTTGATAGAATGTTTTGTATTAAAATACCTAATGCAGTAGTGTAGCCTACGTCGTAGCCCGTAGCCGTAGCAAATTTCGTAGTCGTTCGTAGTAACTACCAAGAAGTCATTAGCACTACGGAATTTTAAAGTGAAAAATAACGATATTAAATTTTCGCATCTCGTCATTGTTTCCGGGAGCATTTCACAAACTTAATTTATAGCTTTGTATCGTATTTTAATTATAAAAGATTTATGTTTTCTCAGATTCGCCACTCAAGGGAGTTTAACGACTTTTTAAAGCAATTTCAAATTAGATTTATGGCGTGAAGACAAAAAGATAGGATTTTTATTTTGCAAACAGTCATGTTATCAGAATAATTTGCATGAAGTCGAACCAAGGAAGGTTGGCTAATGCGAAAAATGTTACGAGATGCGAATAATAAGAGGTACATTAAGTGCTTAATGATGTCACTAGCAGCTACACAACTATGTTTTGCCTTTTTATCGTATTTTTGCTGGCGTATTTTTTACGATTTGAAATATCCAATAATCTTCTTATATGTACGAGTATATCGTGTTAGTAACACTATTTATAACTCGACAACGGCTGAACCGATTTCGCTGAAAACTGGTGGGGAGGTAGTTTAGAACCAGGAGACGGATATAGGATACTATTTATCCCGTATTTCCTATCCCGTATTTCCTGTGCGCTGTGGGTAAAACCGCGGGGCACAGCTAGTAATACATAAATATGTCGTTATTTTCCAACTGAAATTTGTTGCTATAATCGAATATAAACAAAGTAACTCAAATATTAGTTTATTCTTTAAGATATTTAACAAAAACTTATCCCATTTTTACGAATGGGGGAAGATAATATATTTATTGCCATAAACTGGGTAACTTCGCTCGGTTACTGCGCCAAAACATATAATATTAAGAATATTTTTCTCACAGTTTATGAGCGTAGTTATGAAACTGACCTAAGTGTTTTATTGTTCTTAGATTATGTCCATACGTATTCCAAAATGAACAGCAGTGTTTGATAAACGATAAGTAAGTATATAATAAAGCATTCATATTCATATCTTCTATGGCGTATTTTATTAAAAATATTTCCTTTAAATTGAACTGGTAGCACAGGAAATATTACGTAGGAGTATAACATTATTTGAAGAAAACTTTTAAAATCAAAATATGGGTCGGCCATTGCCAAAGGGAACAAATCTTTACATTCTATCATTTTGTACTTAATAGTACTTCGGCGTATGAAACGCGACTGGAAAAGTCTCTTGTACTGTAAGGCAAGTTCTAATTTCGTCGGCATTTCGCAAATTACAAGCACCAACTCTCCGAACATAAATCCAACCTTTTCAAGTTAATAAAAATGATTTAAGTACGCATTAAAAGAATCTTTTTCCCGTTGAGAACATGGAATTTATAATGGTAATAACTCGGACAATTGTCCCGTAATTACGAGTATAGAACGATACCAATGAAAATTCTAGAGTTAAAAGCGATTTATAAAAAGTGTTGGAATTAAAGTCGGAGGCCTTCGGAGATGTTTAATATTGTAGATTAATAACCGAGAGATAAAACTTGTGGTGAGTGTAAACAATAGTGGGTAGTGGGCGGTTGTAAACTGTGGGGACAGTTAGAGAATTGTGCGGGCCATGGTCTAGTTAGATAGCGGGGTGTGTGCGTGCGGCGCGGCTGTGTGGCGCTGTACTTGACGGGGCTCGGCGGAGCCCGGCGCGCCTCGCCGGCCGCTGCGGAAGTTCCCGCCGACATCCATCCGAACAGGAAATGCTCTTTGTGATTCAACTGGTTTAGATATCTGATATTTCACTCCACGCTGTATCTCTGCATCTAGCGATAACAACGTTGTTAAGAGTTATTCAGTTCCCAGTTATCTCGACATCTTATGTTCCAATTAAATAGAAATAGGACTCATCTCGAGACCGGCTTGGGAATACAATTTGTCAGGGTTTTAAAATAATTGTGACGTTATCTCGATTGAAGAATGGGCCTTCGAGAGCTTTTTCATTTAAGCTGAATAATAAATAAGCTGAGCACCGGGTTTCTAATAAAAACACATTCGGGTTGCTGTCAATGCGTAGCCGTACATTTACTCCGAACACTTAGTTTGAACAGAAGGGTCTCTCGAAGTACACAACAGCAAATAAATTGGATCACCCGAAGAAAATCAAATTAATGTTTGTCGATTCGAAAGCACCTGATACGGAACGTCGTGAGAAAGTAAATGGCCGATGTTCGTAAGAGGTAAGGATATTATCGGAGGGTGTTATTCACTCGGAGGGTGCATTCCTCCGGGGCGCATTTACAACGAAACATTTGCATACAATGTAAGGAACGTGATGTTAACCTAACATTCGGCTAACGCTGAATAACAATGTAACATGCATTCATATTGGAAATCAGAACCTTTTATTTTTGTTTCTTTCCCACGTTTTACACACTATTTAAATTAAATTAAATATTTAACGGATAAAGTTATTTAAAAAATTAATGAAAATATTTTACTTTATAATTAATTCCGCGATTTTAATGTTCAAAATCACGACAGAGTTATTTGTTTTGAAAAAAATTTGTAGAGACGAAATTATGGATTCATAAAATCTAATAATCGGAGGTAAAATAATTTAAATCCCTTAATATTTATTAAGGTCAGGTAGCGAATTCCGGGAAATTTTCAATTGTGTTTTAGGCTTTCACATTAAAGTCTTTAAGTACTAAACGTTATTTCAACTTTATTTACTTACCTCCTACTTACTGGCTATTCGTTATAACTTTGAAATAGTCATTATGAAGAAAAAATAAAGATAACATTTCTCTGAGTAAAAACTCAAGAGGAAAAAGTTTAAAAACGTAACTTTGCAGTAGTTTTAAAAATACTTTATTAAGACTGCATTTATTTTGTATTTAGTTAGATACAAACTAGGTACTTATGTTCACTAACGGGCAAAGAAAGTCTTGTATGCAATTCATCGAACAGGGAAATCAACGAAAGAGAACGAAAACTTAACGCGGAAAACCCACGCCTATATAACATGAACTTTATACGATTTTCACGTACAGCTTTCTAAAATTTCCAATTGAAATTCAGGTAAGGTGAGCAGAGTAAATTCATAAAGGTTTCTTAGTAAATTGTGCATTCACAAAAGGTGCATACGTAAAGTGGCCCAATATGACGGCGAGAGGCGCCACCTAGCGGCGACGTAACGACCTCCTGCATTCACTTCATAACATATTGCCACTTCAACATTGAAACTGAGTATGTTACAATTTAATAATATTTTTGTTGTGCATTGGGCCTTGTTTTTTCGATATTTCTTTTTAGAAAAATTTATTAAGATATCTCTGTTATATTTTTTGTGGTTTAAATGTAAATATATAAACCAGAAATTGTTTATCTATAATTATAAAGTTGGTCTTAATTATTGGTACAATAAGTAATCAAAAACCGAAATACAGTTAAAATAACATTAATATCAAGAGCCTGTAATACAATCCTTTGGCTACTTTATTGGATTTCAGAAAATATTACGTTTCATTTCACAGCAGATTTCAGGTATTTATTTCAAACGAAGTTGTGCTTTCGTTTTCATTCAAGTCGGCATCCCTTTCGCGATACAATCTGCAGTAACTTTTCATCGTAAATTAATATTATAATTGTGGTTTTGTATTCTAACTTATTTCTCAAATAAATACTGACAAGTTTGAAAAGTTGCTTAAAACTTTCTAATATAAAATAGACACCTGTCTGAACATCGCGTTACGGTGAACATAATTTGTTTAGTAAAACACAATCTAACAAACAAAATCTAAATACATATAAAGTAAGTAAGTTCGTGTAGCTTAGTGGCCCAGGGTTGGCCACTAAGCTACACGTGGTGTATAGATCCTAAAAGATGTATGGTGTTATAGATCCTCCTTACTTAATTCTTCTTAGTCGATTATTTTGAAGATACCGCCTACAGCCAATCTATGCTAATATTATAAAGAGGTAAAATTTGTAACTTTGTTTGTTTTTTTGTATTTTCGAGCTAATCTCGGGAATTGCCTGTCCGATTTGAATAATTATTTTTGTAATAGATAGGTACATTCAACGGGAAGGTTATAGGCTATTTTTCATCCCGAAATTCCCACGGGCACGGGCATAACTCGGGTAACACCTTGAGCCGCTGCTAGTCTTTTATAATAATCGTAGGTAAATAGGTAGTAGTCTTAATTCATATCCGTAAGAACTTAAACGGTGAAAATAAATAAATATATACAGAACATTCACACACGGTAAGGTACAAAACCTATTATTGAATATAACTATTTTATTATTTGCTGATGGTATTTTATTACATAGTGTACAATATATATACATACACAAATTATACAAATACACATTAAATTATCATAAAAACAAAACTAGTTTTTTAGTTTATTTGTTTTTTAGTGGTGACTGAAAAATCCGAAATCATTTTACTAAAGACTTCAAAAATTGTCAGTTACCGCTTCTCCTCGGCTAGTTATCGATTTCCTTTACCAGCATTCACCTAATACCCAAGTATCTATTCATTTGGGATGAGGAAGGAGTACCCCATCTTAGAATACGTATCAGGTTCGATTATTCAACGGAATAGAGATTAGGACCGAACTACACAGTACAGTCAAACCAGATAAATGGTGAGTATGCTTAGAACCTTGTCATATTCACCTTGTCATAGTCACTATTAATATTATGTCTAAGTAAATATTACCCACGAAATAGACACAGTATATACTTCGCTCTTCGGTAGTATTATCTTACTGTAATATCACGTAATACCTACTATCAATGAGAATGCATGTAGTTAATGCATCTCTCTGAGAGCTTTGGGAATTGAAAGGACAGCTTGTCATTATTATGTAGGTGCTTCTAAGATTATGCGCTCTGAACTCGCTTCGATCGAAATATATATATTTTATGTTACCTTAATGGGTCGCTGACCTTTATCTTAGCTACTTTTAACTAACTTTGTATTTATTTTAACCAACTGTTGACAGTTATTATCATAATAGTCACAAAAGAAGTCATAATGACACATATATTACATGACATAAATATTTTATTTAACACAGTATATTATATTAAATAATCTGTACTTACATATATAATAAAAGTGAAGAGTTTGTTTTTCGTTTGGTTGACCACGCTTATCTCAGAAACTACCAATCCGATTCAGATAATTCTTTCAGTAATGGATAGCCACATTCAACGGGAAAGATATGGGCTATTTTTTATCCCGAAATTCCCACAAGAACAAGCATAAAGTGGGTAAAATTGCGGGGCGCTGTTAGTCGAAATTATGATGTGCCAACACACTTAAAGTGCTTATAATACTATAACATCTACCTAGTTGCCATTTACCATTTCCAGGCCTCTAGATGACACTAACAGACATGTTATACTCTGAATCGTATACTAATATTGATATACTCTTCATACCCTGAACTAACTGTCAAACGCAATCAACAAGGCTTGGAGCCGTGATATCTTCACTGACATGATATCCAAAGTGATAGAACTATACGTACTTGAATACTTTAGGATGTTACAAAACATGTCATACTCGATTCTTGGAAATCGGTAACTGAATATTTAAATTCAGAACAGTCATTAATTCGTTCATTTCTTATAGGTTAACGGCCAATCCTGATGATATCAGATTTAAGACCGCTTAAAGGTCTCCGACGTGGTCTACCGATTGAAATAACCGAGAATAACTTTGCCTTTCGAAGCACGATATCTCTTTCATTGACATGTCACAATATATACATAACTAGCAGCGCCCCGCGGTTTTACCCGCGTTGTGCCCGTTCCCGTGGGAATTTCGGGAATTTTTTTACATAAAAACCTTCCTCTTGAATCACTCTACCTATTACAAAAACCGCATCAAAATCCGTTGCGTAATTTTAAAGATTTAAGCATACAGACAAACAAACAGACAAAAATAGCGACTTTGTTTTATACTATGTAGTGATATATACTAAGAAGAATGTGTTAGTTTCTAAACTTCTAGAATATTTATGCTAAAGCAAGCAGCTGTATTTAAGTCGGTAGTAACATCTATCCCGCACCATACAGTGTTCAAGTGTAAAGTGCCCCATTTATTGCGTTACGAGCTAATTTAACTTGGTGACGCTTTTAACTTAGAGATAACTTGATTCTCTTTGTCGTATAATTAATATAAGAGATCTAATAGCGTCATTAGTGTCGCGGCGCCTCTCCCGATAACGTGCTCAACTTTTAATTCCATTCGTTGAGTAGCCATCAGAATGTCCAATGAGGTGTGAACTAGAAGCGTTTTTCTAGCGGAACTTGGAAGAAAATTCAATTAAGTTAGGTGCCGTTTTAATTGTTTACTCAGATCTTTATGATTAGCTTACTTACCACAAACCAAAGTTGCCACATGCCTTTTAACTATATAATTGGTTTTGTACCTAAACATAACATAAACTTTTCACAAAACGTTGTGTTAACAATAAACTGTGATCACAATAATCTAAACAAGGTTTAAATACAAAATGAATATCCTTACAAAAACAAAGAAAATCCACATTAACATTTTTCACTCGGTAATCTGTTTTAATTAGTTCTGTATCGGTGTGTAAGGCAGGTATTATAACGTAAAGTGGACATTTAGAAATAAACGACATGGTTTCGTTCGTTCGTAATCTGGGATAAGCCCCTAATTTTCTGGGCTGTACGATTTACGCGCCGGCCCTCATACAAACTGAACGTAATACCATAAATGAGAAAACACATTATTGAAGGTAAAATTAATAGAGACCTTTTAAATCGCATCAAAATGTTACATTTCACCCACAAATTGGTCTATAAATTTGACAAATTTCAATTAAGGTTAATTCCTTTTGAAATTGTACTGTTTTACTGAAAATAGTCGATGTCGAATGGACCCTTTATTTGTAAGATTTAGGGCCCCTTGAAGGTTGCTACGAGGCTTTCGTGTAAAACATAATGAGCAATGCTGCCAGTGAATATTTCATATTATTTTATCGCATCTGCGAACGTATTTACACAGTTTTTCTTGCATGATTTGTTTAGCTTGGTTTAGTCTTGATTTTGGTTGACATGGCGCGTAAAAATAACACTCTGTATTCATCTCGCAAATAGTATAACCACTATTCTCACTATGCGCTTATTAACTGTGCGTTCGTTCACTATACCATCAAGAGGTAAAATTTGTAATTTTGTTTGTTTGTATGTTAGGGCTAATTTAGAGAATTAACAGTCCTACTCGAATAATTATTTTTGTATGTTTTACCTCGAAAATCCCGCGGGAACGAGCACAACGTGGGTAAAACCTACACAACAATTATAATGAAACCAAGAAAAGTCTACATTAAAAATCGTTATGTCGGATCTTATCAGAACAAGTTTGTTTACTGCGTCTGTCTGTAGTCTGTGTGTAATTCCATAGCTTTCAAATGGTTGGATCCTTATACATACTCGTAGATTTAGTACTAACTTACAAATGTTTTAAAGTTGGCGCGATTTTACGAGTTGTTAAAGAAACCATTTTTAGTCGTAAGTTATTTTTTCTTTGTATTTTAATTGAGGGCGTTTATCGTTGAACAAAGGACTCTGTGGGTGGATACAGATACTACAGCTGTGGGCAGAAAACGAGGGCGCACATTTCTTAATAGACCCTCTTTACAGTTACCTTATTTGATAAAACCCACACAATTATTTAAACAGGACGTACCTTATTCGATGAAAAATTAATTTGAAACGGTTTGCTAAATATTAATCTTCAAGTTTTCAGTCTGTTAACTCGAAAAGCTTCGAATTTGAAAGTTCACGATCCGAAAATAGCTTCGAAGCCTAATGTCGAGCCGAGCACTAACAAGGGACTCCGGAACTTTCTACAAGTCGTTATACGGATTTATGGAAGAATTTGTTTCTTTAATTTGTTAACAATTAAAACTATTTGTACACAAATCAAAATAATTATGCAGCACACTGTAGAGTATTCCAATTTACATTCACAAATCATTCAGTTGTATTAATTGTTAAAATAATCCTAAAATAAAATCTTGACCCTGCAAAGCTCATAACATTCCATTTTAAATAACGGTAAAAGCTACTATTACACAAAAATCCTAACAGATAAAGCTGAGCTTACAAAAACGTTACGGGATTGCCAACTTGGCCACGTAGGCTGCTTTAAATAATTTGAAGGTTCTATAACGGGCAAGGTTACCGGGTGGGTGCGAGTATTTTTTCCTGAACAATTGTGCATAGAGGAGTGGTGGAGAGATTGTGTCGGGGTGATGTGCAGCCGGCTGGAGGCGCGCCAAATCTCGGCCTCCGGGGAGCAGGACTCCTGCCAAAAGTAAACTGATCGATGGCCTTAGGAATTTGCAACCGGATTTGGTATACACTGCGTAGTTAAACGTTGACTCTATTATTACTCGGAGCCAAACAAACGGAACAAAAAGCGGGGTCAGACAATAACATATATTTAGATGCAATGCAGTGGTCATTCCGACATGGAGCGCGGGAGTTTGAACCGAAATGAAACAGTTTTTGGTAGTATTGTAAACTTGTTCGTGTTTTGGATGTATCGTGGTGTACAGTTCAATATCGCCTTTTGATTTTGAATATATCTACTTATACAAAAGGATACTCTAACTGAAGATCTTTCGATACCCAAATTGTAGAAAAATACTGAAAAAAAGATATTTTGTTTACTGATTAACTTTGAAAAATGTGTACAAAATACGGGTGTACCACAAGCACTCCGTCTGGGATTTTGTAAAGTACATAAAAACCTTCGTGAAAGAGATCCCTATCACTGGTTGTTGGAATATTCAAAAGAATTAATACCTTCAGCGGGCGTAAGTAAGGAGGGGGTAAGATAAGGCAGTTAAAATATTCAGGAAGGCACGAGATCCAATAGGTACGCCGTTATCTCGTTACGGAGCCTCGATATCACAAAAACAGTTGCCTCCGCCCAGCTTTTGATGTTTCCACCAGCTCATATTGAAATGTATTACACATAAATCCCTTTGTCTTCCTTTTTAATAAAACCAAATTATTTTCGGTTTTCGAACCTATTCTAGGAATTTATTTACGTTGATCGGTAGTAAAAAATTAATTTAAAATTGATTCTTCTTTCTCACTTGGAGAATAGAGATGAAGTGATACACTTTAAGTTCGAATATTTGAAGGAATTTCGTTCTCAGTTTCAAAGTACGTAGTATTTTCATAAAGCCGTGTTTGTGTTTCTAGTTCGAGTGAATTTTATTATCTGTTCGTGAGTAAATTCATAGAAGTCTGTATTTTAATTAAAACAGTATAATGATGTAGTTGCTGCAAATCATTTTGTAGATAAGGTTATGTATGTAACATAAATTAAATGTTAAACGTAATTAAATATGACTTGTAAGAACATACAATATTTGAATGAATTCTTAAAAATGAAAACTTTGTAAATGTATTGTACAAGTAGATCCGAAACAAAGGGCCTAAATATTCCAGTATTTACATCCTGCGTCGCTAACGATCTCATTAGTAAGATATATTTTTAGTAATCATTCTTCGGTAAGTACGAAAATATGGAAATCAGGGTACCTACTCTTTACTTGCGGCTTTTCCTTTTGATAACTCATAGACCTCATAGTCTTTACTAAAGTAGTTTGTATTATAAGTTTCCTTAATAATACGCGAAGAACGCTATTTCAAAATATTCTCAGAAATTAAATAATTTACTATTCTACTTAAATTTCACACACAAACCACTTTATCCAAGATTTAAAGCATTAATCACTCACTAAAAACCAACTATGAAACGTCTTTGTACTTAATAGTTACTGACAATTGTATCATAACGAAATAGCAGGATTTATCCAAGATGATAGATGAAAGGATGGAGGGATAACCCTCGGAAGAGATCATCGGCGGATCAGCTTACCTCGAAGCTCACATTTGTATGCTGTAGGATTTATACAGTTTATCTGGCGTCCCTTTTGTGCGCAGTTTGGCTTTAGTGCGAGTGCGGAGACGCCGCAGATTGGACCCGAATGATGACCCGCCGCCAGCCCGCGCCCAATATTCAGATGAAAGATCGGCCCCAGGATTGGGACATTTGAACCGTGGTTTTGTTGTTATTCAGTTTGTTGCTTTATTTTACATAGTATCTGATTGTAAACCTTGATCTGAAACTCAAATTCAAATACTAACAAGCTTTTATCTTTTGCATATAAATGGAACAGCAAGTCCGTGATTGTACGGTAGAAATTATTTGAATTACATTCAGCACTAGTTGACGCCTAGAATAACATAAAGGGTAGTTTACCGCAATTCTCGCGGCAGCCAGCACCGCGGGCAATACCGCGAGGCGCGCTTGTAAAAAGAAAAAACAGGTAACTTTTAAAAAGCCGCCCTAATACCCGCCGCTCGGCGAGTTCATAAGTAATGCGCTCTTTCGTTACGTAAGCTCATACTTATTATTTCTTATTCACATTCGCTCTCATAAAAAACATTAGGTTCATAAATCTAGGCGGTTCTGGGAGGCAAAAAAAGGGACTCGCCTCGATATATCACCGGTCGTAGCTTCACCTTAAGACTCCGGCTCGGGTATCTCGGAGCTAACAAGCCATGTTTTGTCTACTAAATGTTCCGATACATAAAACTCGCTTATTGCGAAGCCACTTAGCTAAATAGGCTGTCACAGAGCCTCTCGAATAACAAAACGTTCACGTATCGAATACACTCGCACTTAGAAGACATAACGAAACGAAATCCCAACAAACAAACATAAACATTTAACTTGGGAACAAACATTAAATTTTAGATGTTCAATTTTTAGGGGACCGTTTCTGTTTGCGAAATACTTTTGTTTGCTAATCTTCTTTTTGATATGGCTCATATACGAGAAGGTAGAGTATCTTGTAAAATATTTAGTTAATACCTATATCCTAAAGGATAATCGGGCTTGTTGGATGTTTAAGTTCGAAACTAAACGAGATCATAAACGTATCTCAAGATATTTTTACGTTCATTGCAAACACTAAATTAGTTCATAAGCTACGGAACCCGCAGTATTATAAAAATAAAAATAAAATCCACGCACCATCTTATTTGGAATAAATATAAAAAGTTTTAACTTTACTCGCTTTGAAGACGAGTATTGAGGGGTTGTTTTTAATTAAAGTTATGTGATGTTGCACAGAGCGAGGCATCTGCGGAAACTTCACCCATCGGCGGTGTTCCGGGCGCGGCTCACTCACCTTGGATGCAAGCGGACTTTTCTCGCCTCTCCTCAACTTTTCCCCATATCGATGAACCGAATAACTTGCATCCTTTAATTATAATTTCCTCAAACCGGCATCCATTACAAAAGTTGCTACACCTTTTTATATCGCTTTAATTAAGCATCTCATTTTTATGTTAATTATAGATATAGAAAATAACGAACTCATTACGTGAGGGAGGAGTGGAAAAAGTTTGTAAATTTAATAAAAAGTTTGTAATTGTTCTGGTGAGCGGCGCGCCGTGCGTCGGCCGGCCGGGCGCGGGATTGGGACGATGTATGTGATAATTTGACGTGAAGTGTAAATTGTAGAGGCGGCGCAGCGCCGGCACGGGAACATGCAAACAAAGGTTAGCGTAACCAGTTGATTGCATCCAAACACCACAACGCATGAATAAAACATCCCCACCGAACTGAGTACTCGACAAGAAACTAGAGAGCAGAAAAGCAATTTGCATATATAAGTAACCATGATCTTTACTTTGTAACCTGCTTCTTCCAACTAAGTTTGTGCAACTAAATTGAAGAGTTTTATAAAAGCCACGAATCCGAGTAGTTGGTGGTGGTTGGCGCACGCCGGGACTGACAAATATCGGGAAGTTCCCGGAGCTCGCGCGAGCCCTAAGTGCCGAGCACGACCGCGGCCCGTGCCGGCCGCCCGCCTCATCACTACACCACTACATTTTCATATTGAGTGCTTTATTCATAAATCAACCCGAGGCAGTACACATTCCTTACCAAGCAGAAACGGTGAAACGAGGACGTCGTTTATAAGCACAGGATCCCGCATAAAAATGGGATGCGTACTCCATAATATATGTAACCATATTACTACTTATCCTACAAACTATAAGGAAATAACTGGCGGGTTCCGCAGAGCTTTGCGGGCATTCCGCCGTTACCAGCGCACTTTGAGGCTACATTTTACTCAGAATTACGAATAATCACGTACGCCTCCGCTCCCAGTGGGTACAAATCAATTGTAGAACTCACAATGAATTTTATATGAGAGTTGAAAACAAAAGTTAGAGACACCTTGTATGTGCGTCGAAATTCGCGCGAATAACTTTATTTAATTTCCCTGGTGACGATCGTAGGTCTTGTTTTCGATATACTTTACGAAGAAATATGAGGTTGTGCTGATTACGTTGTAATTTATAATAATATCTTGTTGGATAGATGAGTGTTTGGTTAACTCGTGCCGTCCTCGACCGCCGGCTGAAAGTTACGTACGTGATCAGCCTGCAGCTTCCTGAAGGACTCTAGATCGCTCTACATTTCGTTTATTTCATTCCAACCCTTTGTGGGGAATACAAAGGAATCGTAATGTTTATAAGATTATGTATGTGAAATGGTTCACAATTGATAGGGAACTAAGCATTATTTGGGGATCGGAGTGACCTTTGTCAGAGGCATGAGTACGTGTTGTGTGTATAGGAGGCCCGTTAAGTCCTGTAATACCCTTGTTAACAAAAAATCCCGACGAGAGGGTTCGTATTGTCGACGTTTGCGTTTATAATAGGAAGCAATAATGCTTGTTATGTTAATAATGTGAATGTTTATCGAATATATGAAAAAAATATATCCTTTTCTTTTCTGTTGCTGTTTGTGTTGTTTAAGGACCATTAAGATAGTATTGTAATGGAGGTGCCACGATAAACCAACGAACTGTGTCGGTGACTGGCGATTTCTTTTAGAAAGAACGTTAATCATTATCTTTGTTCGATACTTATCGAACACCTTAGCAACAGCACAAATCTGCTAAACTAAGCCTAAGCAATTTGGCTCAAGTAGGTCGCACAAGTCGGCGCTCCACGCCGACCGAGCGATTGACACGAGTCAGTGCAGTATTAGCCAGCAGATCCATCGCACTCATTAAAACTCATCTTAGCACTTAACTAATCTTAAATAACTTAAATAATCTATTAACAATAAATTCATATATACATATACGCGTCTATCATTCAGCACAGCTTAGCATTTGTACGTACCCGTACATATTGGTCCTTCGAGCCATCCGGGAAGAGCGGGACATATTCGCGAGTGACATACTTAAACTGCAACGCGAACATACGTGCCAGTGTAACGTGTCATTCGTGTTACGCGTTCTGAGTTCCGGAGAATTGGTGTATGGTAATACATTGCCAAAGACTTTGAGAGAAGTTTCGAAGCACATAGTGGACAAGAAGATCGCCCGTCGAGCAGCAGCAGCACCTAAGCAGGCGAGAGGCTGTCCCTAATCGAATTGTAGCAGGCGAGTGACTCGCCAGGTTCCAGCAGCGTCAGCAACCCCCAACTACATAGCAGCCGTAGGATAAGCGGCTTTCAAGTAAGAGCGTTCCTTTTATTAACGAATTACCTACTTCTCAAATATGGAAACTCTTTATTTCCAACAAACCGAGTTAGCAGAGAACATTCGGAAGATCGGTATTAATTTAAAAAAGGACAGTAAAGAGCGTAAAACTACTGACTATTGTAAGAAAAAGTTAGAGGTTTTAGAGTTGTATTGGAGAGAGTATCAGCATAATGATGAAAAACTTTTACCTTACGAAAGTAGGGGACATAAGTACTTTGTCGATTGTGAGTTTGAGAGAACTAAACAAACGTATCAGTTAGCTAAAGAGTTAATAGAAAGGTGTCACGATGAGTTACAACAAGACGACCAATCGGGAATTTCTGAGCGTAAAGAAAGTCCCACCACCCTAGCAGCGATAGGCCCGTCGGCTAGTGGAGAGCAAAAGAGGCCGGCATCAGCAGCAACCGCGCCCGTCGCCAGCTCGCGGCACGAGACGGCGAGGGGCGCGTACAGTAAGTTAGATGAAATTCTGCGAAAACAACGCATCAATTTCAAAGCATTTACGAGAGCGGTAGATAGCATCGATGTAGAAGCCCTACGGGACAAGTGGGAGTTCGAAGATGCACTGCGCGTCTTACAAACTCGCTGGACAGTAGTGGATAACTGTCACTGGGATATAATGTTAGAATTAGAAGAAGATGAAGCGTACGAATATAACTACAACAAGCATGAGTCTACGTACAACTGTCTGAGAAAAACTATCAATTCCAAAATGTGGTCAACATCGTATAGAGAAAAATCTACCCCGCAAATGGACGTCCCGGTATTCACAGGAAGCTTTCACCAGTGGACATCGTTTAAAGATTTGTTCAATGAAGCTATTCATAATAACACTTCACTTTCAAATGCGCAGAAGATGCAATTCTTGAAGAGCAAAGTGAAAGGTGAAGCCGAACGCTTGATTCAACATCTTCCTATCAGCTCCGACAATTACGACACGTGTTGGGAAATATTAACTAATAGATTCAATAACAAGAGGCAAATTTTTAACACACACATAAGTTCCTTTTATAACCTTCCCAACATTCAACAACAATCGTTCGGAGCGATCAAGCGACTACATGACGTCACGTTAGAGAGTATTCACGCTGTAAAGAACCTAGGTATTGATATTTCAACCTGGGACCCACTCATCGTGTACATACTATCGCAAAAACTGGATAGCGAGTCGTACTCCGAATATATTGAAACATTGTCAAACTCGCGAGAACTATCAACATTGAAGGATTTCCTGGAATACCTAGAGAAAAGGTTTACTACGCTGGAGTCATCCCGTCGGCGTCACGACGTAAACCCAAAGCCATCTCAGTATCAGCAACATCGAAACTCAAACTTTCCAGTTCATAAATATAATATCAAACCGAATAAAGAATGGAAATCTCACAATAATCACGAAATTGTGAAATCAATGCACGCAGCAACAACCAGATGCCCTCATTGCAATAGTGAACACAATTTGGTAAGTTGCAGCAAGTTCTCAGAACTTAGCAACGATCGCAAAATTAAATTATTGAAACAATTTAATTATTGCTTAAATTGCATTTATGACCATAATGGAGCAAATTGTTTTTCTACAAAACGATGTCATAAGTGCAATGAGCGGCATCATACGACCTTACATGATTACTTTTCAACTCAGCAAAGGCCGCATTACTCAGCAGATGTTTCGAGAGTGAAAACGGAGTATGCTTACAAACAAAAGGAACAATTTAAGAATAGCAACGGAGTACAGACATCCCCAAAAAGCGAGTCCTCGGAGATATTGTTAGCTACAGCTTTAGTAAAAGTAACAGCGGCAGACAATATTCAACATATGATGCGAGCACTGATTGACCAGGGCTCGCAAGTATCAATTATAAGCGAAAAAGCAGCTCAGCAGCTTGGTTTAAAGCGGAAAAAATGTAATGGAGTTATTTTTGGAGTTGGAGAGCGGGAAAATAACTGCAAAGGGAGGGTTACTATCACTTGTCAATCAAACTATTCAGATTTTAAGTTTAACACGGACGTTTTTATAATGAACAATTTAATAAAAAACCTACCGAACCAGTCTTTTGACAAACCTTCTTGGAAACACCTAGGTCATATTGCACTAGCCGATCCTGAGTACAACGTTAGTCGCCCGGTTGACATTCTACTCGGAGCGGAGGTATACTCTCAAATAATGTTAGAAGGCTTAATTCGCGGCGAGAGTCAATCGGAGCCAATAGCACAGCATACCGAGTTGGGGTGGTTATTATGCGGTAGTGTGAAAACATCATTCCAATGCAACGTCATCTTAAATAATATTGAGGATATTCAGCAATTTTGGAAAATTGAAGACATTTCCGAGCAAAATGAAATGTCAGTGGAAGATGAAGAGTGCCTCAATTACTACAACACTACAACAAAACGCTTAGAGAGCGGGCGTTATGAAGTTAGACTCCCTATGAAGGCGGAATGGCGAGAAAAATTGGGAGCATCAAAAGGAATAGCAATAGCGCAGTTTAGAAATTTGGAACGTAAATTAATGAAACAGGAAAGTTTAGCAACACAATACAAGCAGTTTATCAATGAATACGAACAGCTCAACCATATGAAAAACGCGAGAGGACAGACAGCTAATTTAGAATGCTTCCTACCTCATCATGCCGTACAGAGATTAGAATCAAGCACAACGAAACTACGCGTAGTGTTCAACGCCTCAGCGAAAACATCCTCAGGCTTTAGCCTTAATGATCTCATGTACAAGGGTCCGAATCTGCAGCAGGACCTCCTTGAGCTCATTCTGAAGTGGAGACAGTATCAATACGCTTACACAGCGGACATAGAAAAATGCTTCAGAATGATTCGGGTTCATGAAAATGATCAAAACCTTCAACAAATAGTCTGGCGAGAACATCCAAGTCAAAATACAATAACTTACGGAACTAAATCGGCACCATTCCTTACAATGATGACACTTCGTAAATTAGCGTCCGATGAGCAGCACAAATTCCCTAAAGCAGCAAGGTGCATCCAAGAGGAGCTATATATGGATGACTGGATCTCAGGCAGTCACAGCATCCCTGAAGGAAAAGCGAGCATAACGGAGATGAACGCATGTCTCAATAGTGCCGGATTTTCACTTAGAAAATGGTCCTCCAACGACAAACGGATTTTAATAGATGTCGAACAAGCTATAAACAAGGAGCCGACAATGTTTACTTTCAAAACAGAAAGTTCATCAAAAACTTTAGGCTTAAGATGGAACTCAGGGGAGGATTCATTCACTTTTCAAAACACTTTAAGCAGCACAGAGGAAGACAAGTTAACTAAAAGAATGCTTTTATCTGAAATTTCTACCATTTTTGATCCTTTAGGCTGGTTGTCTCCATTAATTACAACAATGAAACTATTGTTCCAACAAGTGTGGCAAAATGCGGAAATACTATGGGGCGATGAAGTTCCTACAAACATCAAAGAACAATGGTATCGGCTGAAAAAGGATATACATCTTATAAACCAGTTCAAAATTCCACGGTGGATACAAAGCAAACAAGGTGACGTCATCGAGCTACACGGATTCTGTGACGCCTCGATCAAAGCATTCGCCGGTGTAGTGTACGCAAGAATCGTAAAGGACAATACCATATCAATAGTGCTAGTCGCAGCGAAAACCCGGCTAGTGCCTAGCAAAAAGGCCGTCTCATTACCGAGACTGGAACTATGTGCCGCCGAACTACTTTCAAAACTTATAACAAAGATTATTAACAGTTTTAACAACTTTAGCATCAAAAAGTACGGGTGGAGCGATTCAAAAGTTGCCCTCGGTTGGATTAAAGGGTCTCCAGAGCGATGGAAGCCTTTTGTAGCTAATAGAGTAAAGAAAACTACCAACGTAATGCCCCCTGAAACGTGGTTCTACGTAAACACCAAAGAGAATCCAGCTGACGCGGCTAGTAGAGGACTTATGCCATCACAGCTGAGCGAACACGAACTATGGTGGAAAGGACCCGCCTTTCTATCTTCATTAAACTTTCAGCCGAAGGAATTTGACATGAAATACACAACAAGCGAAGAAGCCAAGAAACAAGTTAGCGTAGTTCAAAACACGAATCTAAAAGAAAATACAATCGACGAGATTTTAAATAGATACAGTTCTATTTCTAAAATTACTCGCATTGTATGTTGGATACGGCGAGCATTGACGCCTAATGTTTGTAAACAAAAACATAGGTACCTAACCATACATGAGCTTAGATCAGCAAGAAATATTATAATAAAACATGTTCAACGCAGTGAATTTTATGAAGATATTGAATATCTATTACATAACAACAAATTAAAATCCGATAGCAAGCTAAAGAATTTAAACTCGTATTTAGACTCCTATGGTATTTTAAGGGCTAAGGGCAGACTGAGAAATGCGAACATAAGCGATCAAATGAAATATCCTATAATCATACCATATAGCAGTCGATTAACGGAACTCCTTATCTCGCAAGCCCACAAGCTCACACATCACGGCGGAACCCGTCTCACCACGTCATTCTTACGACAAGCCTACTGGGTTATTAAAGGAACCCGAGCAGTCAAAAAACAGCTTATGCGATGCGTAACTTGTAGGAAACAACAACCACTTAAATTACAGCAGCTAATGGGAGACCTACCCGATTATAGAATCAACCCAGCCCCAGCCTTCTACCACACCGGAGTAGATTTTACGGGGCTAATTCCAGTGAAAGCGAATAAAGGACGTGGAGTCAAGACATCCAAAGGGTACGTGGCACTGTTCATATGTATGGTAACAAAGGCTGTACATATCGAGTTAGTGTCCGACCTCAGTAGCGCCTCATTCATGGCAGCTCTGAAACGAATGGCGGCACGACGAGGAACACCAAAGCATATGTACTCGGACAATGGAACCAACTTTGTAGGAGCAAACAAGCTCATACAGGAGGAGTATAAGCAGTTGGAACAAGTCCTTAGCGATTCGCTTCAAACAGAAGTAGCGGAGATGAACATAGAATGGCACTGGAATTGTCCTTCATGGCCGAGCGCCGGTGGCATCTGGGAGCGATCAATCAGAAGTCTAAAGCAGCATCTGAAAAGAGTTGTAGGTGAACAAGCTTTAACCTTCGAAGAATACAGCACGGTGTTAGCACAAATAGAGGCGACTCTCAACTCAAGACCTCTGTGCCCATTATCCGAAGACATCGATGACCTGAACTTCCTGACACCGGGTCATTTCCTAACCGGTCGAGGAGGGTTAACAGTCATTGAAACAGCAACAGACGCCAGGGCTAGATGGAACTTAATAAATAAAGTTTTCCAAGATTTATGGAAGCGATGGAAAACGGAATACCTGAGCCAGCTATCCAGTCGTAGTAAATGGCTTAACAAAAAGGACAACATAAAAATCGGCGACATGGTAACCATACATGAAGACAATTTCATAGCGGGAAGGTTCCCAGTCGGCCGAGTAGTTGAGGTACATCCGGGAAATGACGGTTTGGCTAGGGTAGTAACCCTTAAGACAAAAAACGGGTTTATGAAGCGTCCCGTAATTAAACTATCGATTTTGCCTGTCAATCAGTCAAGCGATCCATATCCGGATACCAAGCAAACCCTATCATGTACCAAACGGCGAGTAAGAGAAAAATCATGTCCGACAATTATTAGCTTGGCGCTATCTTTGTTATTATTTATGAATATGTTGTTGCCAGGCGATGCTCACACTAGCAATATAACCCAACTCACCAGAAATCAATCTCTTTTTTACGATACAATCGGAAAAATGAATATAATAAGAGATAAATGGACAATCGTCTCGTACTACGATATGCAACCTTATTGGCAAGGAGATAAAGCTGCTTACACTTTCATTCAGTATTTAGAAAAAACATGCAACAAAATCAAAGAATCGTCCCAGTGTAATATAATATTAACACAAATATTAGCGAACTACAGCATTATAATCAGCTGTTGCTAAATCAGCATTTCGGAACGCAGTCAAGGACTCGCCGCGGCTTGATAAATGCTGTGGGCTCAGTAGCAAATACATTGTTTGGTGTACTGGACCAAAGCTTCGCAGATCAATATCAACGCGACATAGAACTTGTGAACAGTAACCAAAAACATCTTCTACAGCTTTGGAAAAATCAAACATCAGTAGTAGAAACAGAGTACAATATACTAAAAAGAACTGAGAAAATGATTGATATACAACACAAACTTATAAATAAACACCTTAATAATATAGAGCAAACAGCGAGGCGATTTCATAGAGAACAAGAGATAACAGCTATAATACAAGAGTTTACACTCACAGCTTTAGCGTCCACTAATCTGATTCAGAACTTAAAACGTATACAGGATTCATTGATTGACACAATGACGGATATCTATCATGGTAAAGTAAATTTCCATCTCTTAACTCCAAACCAGCTCAGCAACGAACTACAAATTGCATCAAGTCAAATATCGAAAGAATTGACAATACCCATAGACAGCTTACATTCCAACTTTTATGCAATATACGATTTACTAAAAGTCAAGGCGAGAATGAATACTGAGTACTTCATATTTGAAATCACGGTACCATTAATCAGCAGAGATAGCTTCCAGATATATCGACTATTCCCCGTACCTCTTCAAGTCAAAAAGGAAATGATCTCTATAATTCCCATCACTGAGTATGTGGCAACCAATCTCATTAGAGACTCCTACGTAACAGCCAGTAGAGAGGACATTGAAAGGTGCCAACGCCAAGGTGAAACTTACCTCTGTCAACTGGAAGTTCCAATCAAGCATTTAGACCCGGAAGAAGTATTTTGCAAAGTAGGAAATATGAATAGATGCGAAACAAAGAAAGAACCCTGTCATAATAAATGGGTTCAATTGCACGATTTATCATCATATCTATACTTCATATGTGACACCTACTCTATGACAATAATATGCAGCGATGAAACACGAAACCGCCAACTCAGCAAGGCCGGGCTCATTCACTTGGATAAACAATGCACAGCTAAAGGTCGTGACGTAACGCTTTACTCTTATCAGCAACATAATACACTATCAATTAAACCCGACTTAGCGCTAGTTAACATAGCTCCAATACAACATCACAGTATAACCAATATAACATCATCTTACGAGTCAAAAGACTATAGAGATGACCTAAACGATACCCTCCAGCATCTCGGTGATCAAATCTCAACCTTGAAGGAAGCAGCTCAGCAAGACGTGATCTTTACCCCTCATGACGTACACCACTACGTTGTATCGTACGTGTTACTAGCCGTAGTCGCAGTCCTAGCAGCACTCCTAGGATTTCTATGGAGGAGAAGCAGGCGAGCAGGTCGGGCCGAGGCGGCCCCACGCGCCATTGTGGAGTTTGTGCGCGACCCCGCGCCCGCGCCCGCACCCGCCCCCGCGGCGCAGGCGCGCCACACCAGTGAGAACATCAGTGACAGTGCTTGTGCGCGAAATCTAACCGTGCCTGAGAATGCGTATACGCGTAGTGCGTGTGAGACCAAGCGTTGGTCTAGCTTACGCATCAAAAGGGATAGACCTACCTCCCCCCTAAATAAAAGACAATCTATTTTCACCATAGATAAGGATTAACGTATTATATTAGTAAAATCAAGGAAGAGTACGAGCTCATATATTGTTCTAACCCTCATTAAACTTAAGAAAAATATTGGCTCATCGATGTAATAACTAACCTCATATTAGTATTGTTACACCTCATCTCACCGCATCTCCCAGCTCTCCCAGCTCTCCCTCGGGAGTATGTTCGATACTTATCGAACACCTTAGCAACAGCACAAATCTGCTAAACTAAGCCTAAGCAATTTGGCTCAAGTAGGTCGCACAAGTCGGCGCTCCACGCCGACCGAGCGATTGACACGAGTCAGTGCAGTATTAGCCAGCAGATCCATCGCACTCATTAAAACTCATCTTAGCACTTAACTAATCTTAAATAACTTAAATAATCTATTAACAATAAATTCATATATACATATACGCGTCTATCATTCAGCACAGCTTAGCATTTGTACGTACCCGTACAATCTTATACTTTAATGTTGCCATCGTTCAACTTGGCACCCCCTAAAACATAACATAACCTTCACTAATGGTATTTAAATACTATTTAATTACAGAATTCATTTGGAAATGACTAACGAATGCCGCAATGCCGTGAAGTCTACAAAGCAAGGTAAGAATTCACGACAAAATTCCTGTTCGTGCAACTCTTAGTAAAATGGAAGTACCTACTCCTCGTACAGAGAGATTTTAGAATATTTTTTAGAGCAGAAAAAGTAAAAAAATTCCCACAAAATTGCCTATAACTTGCTTTTATATCAACTGACTATGACTGAATGAGATGATACATATTTATTAACAGTTGATTAAGGATAGATGGGCCCTAATGTAATCAGTAGTGAACTACTACAACACACCGTCTAAGAAAAGCATCTGGTACACACATCTGAAAACTTATCTAATTACCGCAACCACAAGCCTTTCCCGTCACGTAGGGGTGCCAAGGATAGTGCAGTGGCGACAACTAGCGACGACTAGGACACTCAGAGCGGTATTCTTCAGATTACACTTACGCACCAGTAATCGTTACCACAAAATGTCGGTCTCAACAGACAGTACGGAGCAGGAAAAAAAAGGAAAAAAAGGATAAGCCTGTAATGTCCCACTGTTGGGCAAAGGCCTCTCGTCTCACTGAAGATATCAGTACAGTGAGGAGGTTTCAGGCGTAATCACCACGCTTGCCTAATGCGGGTTGGTGATCTCAAACCCGAGCCATGTTTGAAAAGTAGGAAACATGTTTTCGCTCGTCCTGGGAATTGAACCCGGGACCTCAGTCTTCGCAGGCGAGTGCACATACCACTAGACTAACGAGGCGTTACAGACAGTAACAGACAGTAACAGTAAGAAAATGAAAAATCGTGACTTTCTACTGGCAGCCCGAATTTAGCATTTAAACTTGCACAAACTGACATTTCAACTAAGAAACAACAGACATTTGACAGCGTACGTAGTTGTGAACTTTTTAACGAACGTTTGTTGCGATTACGAACCGTTTAAAAAAACCCACTCTTACCGCCTTATTAATAAACACGGCGTAACTAAAACACTGTTATGTTTTGTCTCTTTTGCTCTTCGGAAAATTGCGTATGTCAGAATGTGACAAAACATTTGCTAGCTAAACTGTTCTTAATACGCATTTATTATTATGGCCCTTATATTATAAGGCTATCTACTCATGTGGCAAGGCAAGAGAGAGATACGTAAGAGATAATGTTCAAAATTGTTTTTTTACAAAAAGCTCTCCTCACAGCGCCGTAGCACCGTAGCTCCGTAGCACCGTAGCACCGTAGCATCGTAGCTCCGCAAGAAAGAGAGTCGATCTCAACGAAAGTTCGATACTTCTCAAACAAAATATGATACTAACCTACACGGATCAGTACGATCGTTCGCTTCATTAATTGTGTACACAGAGCTTCAATGTCCCATTACCCCGTCCGTCGGAGCATTATAATCAAGTCAGGCCCGTCCTTAAGCCTGGGTATTGTGCCTGAGGAGTGCACTTACACCTACAATATACTTCAGATAAAGTAATTGACTGGGTATCGGGCTACAGTACTCATAGCAGAGTAAGTTTAAAACTGATACAGCTGATGTAATTACTAGAACTTTGATATTGAATATCGTTTCGGATGAGATATTCTGTTGTAGTTGTAACTTGGGTTATATACGTTTGAGTTCTGTAATATCATACTTAAGTAAACATCACATTAGATTCAAATTGAAATGAGCCATAAAAAGGAATTTTATGCACTAAAATTACTAGCTAGGTTTTGACTAAACTTATATTTGTTTAAATTTTTGTTATTTATTATGAAATAAAGAGCTTTTTGAAGACGTCTGAAATGGAATAAACATACCTACTTAATTAAATAATTTCGATGACAGCAAAAGGAATGATTTGTATGCAACTATTTAATGAAAACAAAAATACGTCGCAAATATGCAAAAATGTAACTTTATAAACATACAAACCCACGTTACAAGTGAAATAACATTTAAGTTGGACAATAACTTCAAAAACATGCAACATTCGCTCATTTGAGCTTTAAAATAATTTTGGGGTAAGTATTCATAAGATTTTTATTGCGTAGACTTTCCTACTTAACATCTTTCCCAAACATTGGAAGCACGAAAATGTTCATTTACGTTGATAACAATACGTGGATAGTGGAAATAAACCTCAAAGCATACATACGGTATTTACAGTGTACTCTGAAGTAGTGATTATATCAGAAAAAGCATTGCTTTCTTTCCCTCCTGTTATGTAGAGCTTATTTAAATATATGCACATACAACTTTAAATTATGTCCTCAAGTCAAATAAGTAAACAAACCGCATCTGTACTTTAATCGAACGCTTCTTCTTCTTATCGAGTGGATGGTCAACCTGACCAAACCTGGTGTCAGAGTTATTGAGCCGCCAAAGGCCTCTGACATGGCTCTTGTAACGACTACTATCCGTAGAAAGTTACCGGGACCGACGGCTTAACGTACCCTCCGAAGCACGGAATCATCTTACTTTTCGGGCAATCAGGTGATTCAGCCTGCAATGCCCTAACCAAACTGAGGACAGTCTCACAAAGTGATTTTTGTGAGATATACCCACCGGGAATCGAAACCGGAACCTCCGGATCGTGAGCCGAGCGCTCAAACCACTAGACCACGGAGGCTGTTGATCGAACGCTGAAAAGTTGGTAAATAAATTAACAGATTTCATGAAAAGGGCCAAGTAAAACGTAGTCAGAAACACCGATGAAATCGACAATTACGCCTAACCTAAACCTAACCTAACCCACGTATTATTCGACGTCTCAGAGTGGATGATAATGGCAGTTAAAACGAGTAACCTATAACAAAATCATCGATTTTTCTACAACAATATTATGAAGGTATGAGATTTTACAATTAAGATAAGAGCGTTGCACTGCAGTAGGTCAGGGCTGTGATATTGTATCTAGTATTAAGCTTTTGCAGACCGGGGACTTTAAATTGTCTGAGGAGGACTTTTTGCTCCCAAAATTAACCTTAACCTTGCTTCAATAATGCAGACGAAGGGCGAACCAAAACTCTCATCGAAAATTTTAAAATTGTGTAAGCCCTTGCAAATTATTATCTTCAAGTTCAGCTTAGCATACTTAGATTGAATAATCTTGATGAAATCACGTTATGAAAAAAAAACTAAATTTGTTCATTCATTCATTCATTCATTCATTCATTCATTCACTCATTCATTCATTCATTCATTCACTCATTTCGAGTAGGCTACTGACCAACCCTAGTGTCGGAGTTTTTAGGCCACCTTAAGGCCTCCGACATGGTCTGACGATTGAAACGTCTGGGACCGACTGCTTAACGTTCCTTCAGTCATTCCTTTGGGAACTATAAATACATAATTTTATTAATTATTATGTGTTCAACTTACATATCATTTAATAACAAAACGATAGATAGCTACCTACCTACCTACGAATGACAATCCTTTCCTCAGACGGTAAAAAGAACATTTTCCACTAAGACCTATACTCTTTTTTTTTAGGAAAAAGGTTTAGTAATTTTATTTCATTCTTACCCTATCTCTAAACCTTTTTCCTCTTCAGGAGCAATCGTCTTCGGCTGGAAAATTGACGACATTGGTCCACATTTTGTGCAAAAAAATAGAGTATACATTTCCGCAGTTTTAATACCCTCGTCTGAACAAGCCCTAACAACATCAACATCTGGTTTACAACCCGAGAAAAGATACTCCTTCAATATTAGTTGCTTCTTCTTTCATTGTTATTTCTCCTTTCTAGTCGCTGTCTGTGAAATTAATATTTTTATTTATTATTTGATCTTCTTTCTGTATTTCTTATGTTTCTATGTATGTTGAACTTGGAACCTTTAGAGTGTTTTCACATTATCCGATCCGATATCGGTGTCGGACGCCGATCCGATATCGGGGTTAAGTAAAATGTGGAAACGCTCTTATTCTTAAAGGGCCATATTAACAGAACATTTTAGCTATCAAATGGTTTGTCACTTTCTGACATACGCAATTTTCCGAAGAGCAAAAGAGACAAAATACTTTATAACAGTGTTTTAGTTACAGAGCATTTATTTATAAGGCGGAAGAGGTTTATTATTGAGTTCTCAAGTCCGTGGGTGTACCCACGGAAGAGCGAAGCACTTACTGCGTAAGTTGTACCCTAGTAATTTTTTTTCTCAGTACCTTTTCTGTATAAGTTGATTTGAGTCCATAATTTACAAACGTATTTGCAGATGTCAATAAATAATGGTTTCATTGATTTGCTTTAATATGCCCCATTGTACTGATTTTACATTATTTATTTCCAAAATGATTATAATGTAACAGAACTAATAATATTATTTTATTTGTTAAACTTCATAAAATCTCATAATGGATAAAATACTCGTAAAACCAAAGTAGTAGTAGATGTAGTATTAGAATTAGCCTGTAATGTCGCACTGCTAGGCAGAGGCCTCTCATCTCACTGAATATATCAGTACAGGGAGGAGGATTAGGAATAATGACTACGCAAATGATACTGCTAAATAAATATAAAAGTATTCATCTACGAGTATTCGTATTTATTTTGATTCGTGAACTACAATAAATAAGGTAAAATGTTAAATAATTTGCTTAATTGAATAGGAAATAAATGTAGATTTATGATGTGTCACCACCCTGGATCAGGAGCCATCAAACGCTGGTGATAAATGACGAGACGTGACTAGCGCGCGCGCCCGGCCCGGGTCGGGCACACACATGCGTACTGCACTCAAATCATAAATCACGAACGAACCTTTCAACAAATCGAAAAATATGTTAGAGCATTAGAATATTTAGAAAGCGTATGAAACGTAGCTCGCTCCCGTATACGAACATGAATGTTATTTAATATTCCCTATACTCGTTCATAAGGAAGACGGCTTTGTTTTACTTTATCAAATATGAGAGAGGAATAAGCAGATCGTGTTTGTTTATTCCAGAGGGCTCGTTTCGTTTGGTTAATTTAACTTGATGTACTTAGTACAATAAACAGACATAAATATGTTGAAATTGAGGCAACAAAGAGGTAGGTCTTCTTTATCGACTGGATGGTCAACCTGACCAATCCTGGTGTTAGAGTTATTGAGCCGCCAAAGGCTTCTGACATGGCTCATGTAACGACTACATTCCGTAGAAAGTAACCGGGACCGACGGTAGGTAAAGTAGGTATGTTATAAACTAGAAAATACGTTACGTAATATTGATAAGGTCGTATATAATAATAAAAGCGTACCATCAAATACGGCGGCGAGGCTCTCATAACTGTCGGGTAAATCAAGCCGACACACGTCATGCCGGCACCCTTTGAAACCTTGCCAACAATGGCTTCTCGAAATCCTCAAAAAACCCCTCCTGGTCTCATTTGAACACGTGACAGAGAAAGCTCTCTATCAATCTACGCTGTCGCCTATTTCACACAATATGTGCTACGAGCCAGCTTCTGTTATCATACATGTGCGATGTGCGTAGGTACTTAATGTTTTGAGGGAGATGCCGGTATCTTACTCTCCATTCATCTTACTCTTACTCGTCTGTGTGACTAAACTTCAGAAAATTATAGCTGATCATAAAATAAGATCGAAATAGCCTGAAGTTTGTTTAAACAAATAATCTTGTTATAAATGCGATGAGTAGTAGTAAGGGCAGATAAGTACTTTATTTGTTACTACATACTACATACTGTATTTCACGTCTAAACCACTATTATTATTTTTTTGCTAAGTTAAATTTACTTTTTATTATGAAATTAGTCTGAAACTGCGGAGAACAACTAGTGAGATATCAAAGTATAAAAAATACCCAGGAAAACTCACTGTGATCAATGACATGGTTCCAAAGAAAAAATCTTTACAATTTGTAGTTTAAGACTTGTCTATACTTACTGATTTAAAAAACACCCTGTACACTAATATTATTCGGAATAGTAGTAGTTAACAGCCTCCGTGGTCTTGTGGTTTGAGCGCCCGGCTCACGATCCGGAGGTTCCGGGTTCGATTCCCGGTGGGGATATCTCACAAAAATCCCTTTGTAAGACTTTCCTCAGTTTGGTTAGGGCATTGCAGGCTGAATCACCTGATTGCTCGAAAAGTAAGATGATTCCGTGCTTCGGAGGGCACGTTAAGCCGTCGGTCCCGGTTACTTTCTACGGATAGTAATCGTTACATGAGCCATGTCAGAGGCCTTTGGCGGCTCAATAACTCTGACACCAGGATTGTTCAGGTTGGGCATCCACTCGATGAAGAAGAAGATTCGGAATAGTGATTACAATTAGACCTAATTATTAGGAAACGCAATAAGACCAATTACGTTACAGAGTTTAATATACATTATATGTAATACCTACCTATATAAGCGTTTGTTTCATCAGTGCATGTTAATTACAAGACAACGCATATCCTATCTCGTGTATCGCTTAAGTTATAGTCGTGTTCTGCAGTCTCAAGCCTTGTACTGCAAAATGTAGATTCAGATTACTACTAATCCTTTGTGATTGAAACGTCAAAGCGATGTTGCTTCGCTTCCTAACTAAGTTTTAATTAATCGGTTTACGTTTAGCTCATTTAGATATAGGTTAATTAGAAATTAACTATACTTTCTGGGCAAATATAGTAATTATAATTGTAGGGAAAAGTGAAGGGATAGGTGTAAAAGATATATACATATTTTATTATGGTAACGGAGCTGCGTAGTGCTTCACGAACTTAATTACTTACTTATGCTAGGTTTGGTATCCACGACTAATATCAAAGGTAGCATCAACATAACTTAGTATTGCTCCGGTGGAAACGTACCTTTAACACTCGTAAGTATCATGGTATCCACAAGTTATTTTTTTATAAAACTTACTAATAAGGCCTCGTTCACACACAATGCTTCCTCGCCACCATACGAAACCCTTGTATGACTGAACATGTTATTTATGATTGTCCTTGTTGAAAGCATTCGTTTAAAACATCGGCCTATGTCAGTCCATCACTGCTCTCAAATATTTACTATTGAAAAATCCGTTGAATAGCACGCAGCATTCCAATTTGTTTTCACGTTATTGTGATGACTTTAAAGCGCTTTCATAGTGCTTGCCCACGTTGACTCGCGGGCGCGGTGGCGGGCGCGGTCACGAAATATCAAACATATGACGTGATATCCAAGTGTTCACGTTCAAAACGCGAGTGCGGTGTAAGTAGCGAGCTAACTAGCGACTAGCGCGCGCGGCGCGCTCCACAATGGTCCGAAAATCGCTCGTAGTGGACATAGGCAATCGCGAAAATTGACTTCGTATTTTTAATATTTTTATTGCATATTTGGGTTTTGCTATTAAATACAAGATGTTTTTATAGATGGTAATTTTTGATAAAACCTTATATTTTTCGAGATATAGGTACGTCATTGAATTATTTTTGTATGGAAAAAAACACATTATTTCGAATATCTTGAAAGTCTCAAAATGTCTCAAAATATGGTTTTCAGATTTGGATAACACTATTTTAGTGCTAAATTAAAAGCTATATGCCAACCCTCGATTTGCCCCGATTTTTGAGAAATTTCACTTTTCATTCTCATTTCCACACCACCCCAGAGGTAGAGAATAAAGTGCGTTTTTTTTAAGTGGTGTCCCCAAGAGGCATATTCCACTCACACAGACTTAAAAACAAGCACTTAAAAAAAGTAAATTACACAAATCAAATTTTCCTGTCATTGTCCTTCGATGATAGTTTAAATTCAATGTTTTCTTGCTCATCATCTTTATCAAAACTATCAGGTAATAGCAATGCTTTCGCGTCTTCTGAAAGCATTTTATGTACACGAATTATTTTATGCCTCTTTGTTGATATATAGGGATCAGAACTAATCAACAAGTTATTAATAATATCCTGATTACAAGCAGTCCGGTTAATTTTACGTGAATGACTTTCACGGTACCTTCTGAAATCTTTGTTTCTAGACTCTGCAGCTTCTTCTGATAGTTTTCCAATTGGAACATAAAATGTTTGTTTCCATGCAAAGAATACAAAAAAATGATTTTGAAGCCCTATGTCCCAACTTTGCAAAATCGGACCACACTGGCTCGCTCCAATTTCAAACGCTTGAGACGTTTGTGTGTGTTCACGTCAAACTAGCGCGGTGGCGCGCGCGATTTACTCGCGACGTCAGGTAAGTTCAACCCATGGACTTATTACTAAAATCAGGACTGAATCAAATCAAATCAAATCAAAATTATTTATTTGTTCGAATACGGGTTACATTGTTTTTTTAAAACTCATATTCCGCCTTTTGGCATACGAATTTAAAGAAGAAACTTATAACGTAAACATAAAGTAACTAATTATGTAATAATATTATTATATAAAAATAAAAAACATAAACATAACTAACCATAAACAACTATAAAATATACAAACAACTATGAAATAACTATAAACAGGAATCATTTAGGAAATCTGAGACAGAATAATAACATTTTTCTAATAATAGTTTACTTAAATGAGATCTAAATTGAGTGACAGCGGAAGGTCTATATATACAAATATTTAAAATTACTCCTGTCACTTATTAACGAATAGACAACATTTAGTGTGAACTCACCGCGATACAGACCCGTTTCATTTAGTATAATGTTTCCTGATATGTTTACGACCTCTGACAAAACGTCACATTCGCGCGAACGCCTGGCGGTTAACGTGAACACGAGCTCGCGACGTTTCCCGCGTCCTCCACCGCGCCCGCGCCCGCGCTTTCAACGTGGACAAGCACATATACAAACTATTACTTAGAAATACCAGAAATACTACCTTTTATTTAGATTGTATTTGATATATTTTCGATTGATTTATATGTTGATATCTTTTCGATTAGCAACCAGTAACCACGGTTTTACCCGCGTTGTACCTGTCCCCGTAATAATTTGGGGATGCAAAATAGCCTTCAACCTTTCCGTTGAATGTGGCTATCCATTACAAAAAGAATTATTCGATTCGGTTGGGTAGTTTCTGAGATAAGAGTGTTCATACAAACAAACTCTTCAGTTTTATTATAATAGTATAGAGTATAGATTGAAACAAGTTTCGTTACTTGTCGACTAATCATACAGTAGTTCTAGCCACATAAATTAGTTAACTTACGATACTTGAGCTTTACTTAGTGACATTTACACAGCTATACCAAGAGTATACGATGTAGAACCTTGTCACAGTGAATACCGCTTGTTTATAGACTGTATGAGTGTATCGGAGCCATTTCATTATGAAAGGGACATAGTTCCATGTCGTAAGTTTAATCAGCGTAAGAAGTCTATTATTAAACATTCTAGAACTATCGATCTTAGACGCAAAAACTGGTTTTGGTCTTAACTTAGTAACGTGTTAATAATGTAAGAGCACATAAATCCAGACCCAGTACGTAACCTATATATTCTGATATTCAACAGTGTTTAGTTAAAATCGATTTCACATAAAGAACAAACATACAAATTCGTATTTATATTAGAATTGACCTTTTACCCAAAAAGTACGGTTAAGTCGGCATCCGAAAACTTTCATCATCATATCCAATGTTTTTCGAACACGGCTTTCATGTAAATGAATACAAGAAAACACAACTCAAACAAAATGTATATTCGTGTATATTCAGTGACTCAACATTTCTGTCTATACTTTACTAAATAAAGAGAAACCGAGATAAAAATATCTGAGCCAGAACCCTGTGACCTAGTAACGCAACAATTCCTAATATTTTTATTGCAGAATTTACTCAGGTAGTGCGCACGGCGATCTGATGAAATAGTTTTATTGCTTGTGTTGTGAATCGTTCACAAACGGATCGAGTATTCGAATGTTATACTAATGTTGATGATTTAATATTGAAAAATATTTTAATTTGTACATGTAAATATGAAAAACCGAAAGCCATTGTATGAGTCTTTTGAGTAGGCTGTTAATCATTGCTACGGCGTAGCGTAGCCGTAGCAGTGTAGCAGGTCGTAGTAGGTTCATTGTGCACGGATGGGTGGCGCAGTGGAGTCACCGGAATGCATCTCAAAGGGCAGGCCTACGCGGGCGCCGCGTCGCTTTGTCGCCGTGTCGCCGGATGGCTAATTACAAACAACCTGTGTGTACCCCCACATATTACTTGCCGCTACCACTATTGTCTTCGTGAATCCCGACTCCCGTACCTGTTATTAAAATCCTGTATTTTTCAGAGATTGCTTTTTGTTTCTCTAAATAAACCACCTTTAAAAAATTCCAATTACGATCTCCATTTGATAAACACAAACAGAAGCTCTATTCGATTACAAATGTATTTTCGTTCGAAAACTGAAACAAAAATGATGACTCAAGCCAATATGTGTCGAGATATAAAAACGTTGTCATATGTTTACGTAACATTTTGTTACGACAATGTTCCGTATGAAAGAGGACAACCAATTTGATTGCATATTTTACGAAAAACTGCTTACAATAACAATGTGAAGTTGCTTGGTACAAAGGTCGCAGCGGCGAGAAACTCGGGGATTGACCACGTTATGGTGAGCGGCAGCCGTCTCCGGCGCGACATTCTGGCTCTTATCTCCATGTGAAGAGAGGTCACATTGGCATGTATGCTAGCGATTGAAGCGCAAGACAACGTGTCGTAAGTTCACTCGCACGCACCTCACATTGTTGGAGCGATGCGAGAGAAAAGAATGATTTTTCTGCCCGAAGCGTTTCTCCGCAATAATGACTCACTTGACGTATTGTCCCGCAGGCGCCATCTCGTCCAAATTACGAAGCTATTGTTACTAAGATATTGTTCATCGTCAGTGAATATGTGCAAAAGGAAATGAAACTGCTCCCCAGTGGCAGTCATCGTTTGTTGTCGCTTACACACTACACTTTATTTCCATTTCATACGAGTCTGTTAAATGAACTGTCAATTTGAACGTAGCGGAAAACTGATGAGGCATTTAATTAAAACATACTTTAATAAGCATAATTACAAATATGAAAGCGTTACGATTTGTTTCAACTCGGTTTAAGGTAAAGTCACCCAATTCCGTGGGGTTCTAAAATTGGCACTTAATTCCGCGGTATTTAGAAAATCCCAATTTCCTAATTATGTCTTTGTTTGTATCTTAATGCAAATATTTTTATTGAATCCAGTGTATATTTTTACGTATTAAAAATATAGAAAAATAACACAAATGTATTAAAAAGACACAATAAAAGGTCAGTATTGCGTCAACGGGTGGTCGAAGCGCACGCTTCATACAATAGTGACCCTTTGCAAGTAAATGTTTAGGTTTTTTAAATAGTGTTTTTAATACTGTTTTTCTATGTGGTGACTAGTTATTTGTGGTCCACTTGCTCGAGACTTTATTTTTTATGGGTAAGTACTAACCTTTTCTATTATTTTCTTAATAAATTAAGCTTAAAATTTGATTTTAAAATAACGTGGCATTAGGTTCCAAAATTTTTAGTCGGTTCCCAATTCCGTTGTATTACCACGGAATAGCAAACTCATAAGCTTGGTTTTGTTTCTTGTTTTTTTGTGTTGGTTATAAAAGAGTAGTTTTTACTTTTATAAGTACTTAAAGCAAAAAAGTCAGTTGGCACTTGAAACTTATTCCGTGGTATACTTTTAGTTTAATTTGAACAATAAAAAATGTTAAATCGTAATTCTTTTTACGAGTTTTGTTAATTTGTTGTATGGAGAACTGATGCAGGTAATATTAATTTAATTACAAATTGCCTGTGTAAATGAATGCAATTTTGTAGATGATTAAAAATATATTATAAATAAAAATTTTTCTGTATGAAACATATTTAAAAAAATATATTTATTTAACACTCGGAAATAGGAATAGTGTTTTCAAAGTTTGAAATCCAATTCCGTTGCACTATGTAACTGACTGCAACGGGATTGGGTTGTATGAGCACCTAATTCCGCGGTATAATATAAGAAAATCACAGGGTGTTCTTTTTTATGTTTAACAATTTGTTCAGATAAACAATAGCTAAAAACACTTTTTGTCTGTGTATCGAATTAGTAAATTACCTATGTGATACTAAAATATTCCCTTTACATTTTTTATACTCGGATTTAGGAACCACATGCCGCGGAATTAAGATTTTTAACGCGGAATTAGGTGCTTCGGACTTACTTCATTATTTATTTTTTTTAAACTATAAATCAATTTAAAATAGATTTAACTTTAATTTAGTTTGGTAGTCAAAAGAATACCGTTTTTAATGACACCAGATAAAGCACTGTTAAGTTACAGTCAATACTTCATATATTATGTCTTTCCTTGTTATGTTGAAAATACCACGGAATTAGGTGACTTTACCTTATATTCTAAATTCGAATTTACACCAAAATCATAAATAGACACCAAAAAAAACGAAGAACTATTTGTTTAACAGCTTTTCAAATAATGTAAATGTTCTTATTTCGAAAACATCTACAAACAAAAGAAAAAAGACAGACAAAGGTAAAACAAAAAGTTTATTCATATTATTATTCATAGTTTGTCTAGAAATACATATTTTATTAGTTCAATCCACAAAGCAATATTATGAGAGCTGTTCTGTATATCTTTGTATAATTGGATTGTCCTCGGCGTTATCCGAGACTGATATTGCATAGATACCGGCCTAATAACAATCCATCGAATTTAATACCCACTTCACTCAATTGAATAACAAAATGGAATACGATTTTTTAAATCAAGTTTTTTATCATTTTTTGCATAGTTTGAATCTTAAATTCAGAATAGTTGAGAAAGTAAATAAATAAATTCGAGTAGGTAAGTGGACAATTATTCATAAGTCGTCCACTGCAGTCAACATCATTGCGGTGACTGCAAAATTGTAGAGTTTTTTTAAACTTAAATACTATTTGGCTGCATGCAACAATTGACAGCAATTGTCACTTAATAAGGTGACCATGGCCGGTAAATAGTCTGAGCATGAAATTCGGTAACCGAAGTAGATCTAAATAAGTACGGCAATCACGTTAGGCTAACACCCTAATAAAGTAGGTAGTTTCATAAGTAAAGGAGGAACCAATAAAAAAATATATGATTCTAAATTCATATTTATTTTTTAATGAATGTTGAAAAGAATAATCTCCCTTTGGTTCTCCATAATTTTTAAAATACAATTTAATTACGATCTTAATTAAAGTCCTCTGTGCGTTTCTTTTAATATCTCCGTCCCATTTTAAAACGTTATTAAAATAAACAAAGAATTTAAACACGGCATATATCTAGATATATTTCTGTGAGAATAGTATAAAGCAACATTTCAATAACACAAGTATTAAACTTCATACAAGTATATTTCAAAGAATTCCTATTACATTTTGTATTTGAGAATGGGTCTCAAATGTAATAAGATTTTCCGTCCCGACATTGTCCTAACATGCATATTGCAAATGGCTTTGTACAAAATATATATTAAACATTCCCATTTCTCGCCATCGAGGCCATCCTTTGAGTACACGATTCTTATTGAACTGATAGCGAATATTGAAAATTGTACTGTTATTGTACTATCGAAAACTTCCACCATTCGTGCACATCGGAAGCAAAGTAGCTATTCCATTCAAACCCTTTTTTCAAAATCACTTTTCTTATATTGTATTACGTGATTTTAGACGCAGATTTTGTTGATGTTCTTTGAAATCGTTTTGTATGATATTGAATATTATATTTCAAATTGGTTTAGTTTTATGTTATTTAAATGTGTAGATAAACCTTTATTACAGTGATATTTATCGCAATGTCAATCAATAGTCCTTCTGCATTGATGTGTATGTACGATTTAATAATCACTGTTTCTTCACTCAAAACGTAGTTACAGCTAATTGTTATTGCTGTAACCTAATTAGGAATCTACCATTCGACAGTTTAGTGTGAAGACGATGTTTGTTGACCGACGAAGATTGAAACGAGTTCCGCGACCATAATAGGTTAACGCAATACTGCATTTAGGGCTTAACTTTTAACTATCATGTCCATACTATGCGAATAATAATGAAAGATCAAACAATATTTTACAACTAAAAATCCAAATAAAAGTTTACCGAAGCACACTGAAAAATTACCCAGAAACCCGAAGAGAATTTCAGTAAAAATAATTTCAAAGTACCGTAAAATATCAACCTCCAAATTCAAAGTTAATCCGTTGGACTTTAACGTTTACTCTTTAAGGAGTTTAACGTCCATTCCGGCGTTAAGTGTTGCTTAATGGAATACATTTCCATATAAATCTGAGTTTTCCATTGATGCTATCGCCACCATTTAAGTCAAATGGTGTGTCCCAGTGCATATCTGGGCTATGCAACAAACATTAGCGTAATATCCCTCGCGAAACTGCGAGAAGCTGCAACCCGAGTGTGAATTATCGCGAACAAGCAGCTCTACAGCGTTACGAATTAAGCCGCGTCCAAATTCCACTTCATTCATTGTTTTATGCCAATGAACGTTTTGAATTAAGTTGGATTAATTTGTAACTTTACATACTTATTAACATTTTAATGGTTTCAGTATTGACGGGCTTGCTGGTACGCTTTCTGTATAAATTGTTCGACGGTAATTAGTTTGGGTAAGTGTTTTAATTTAAATGAAGGGATTTTATATTTAGACTGTTATTTATCTACTTTTAAGGTCAAGGACACAGACACCGATGTTTTAAATGTGTCAACTAAATTATGAAGCTTATTTAAGTGGATCCTTTCATGTCTCGTACTCCACAATCCACATCTATTTATTGTCATGCCTGCAACTAAATTTTACACACACGACGAAATTCATAACCATTTACAATAAACTCGACTGCCCGTTTGTCAATGGTATTGCATTCAGCGGATACCGTTCACAGACCAAAATTTCAAGCAATTTTGTTGTGTCAACAGCATCCCATATTTAAAGCTGTGCTAAAAATACTAGTATTGAACAAAATAGTGAGTGTATATTGAACGTTGGTTCGCGTACATTGTACAAGTGCTTGTTCGGAATGTCGGACCAATGGTTTCAGGGCTGGTATTGGATATGCTAATTTTATTAACTTTGGCACTGTACTGATATCTTCAGTGAGACGAGAGGCCTTTGCCCAACAGTGGGACATTACAGGCTAATACTTTTTTTTGTCACAGTTTCAGCTTCAATCCTTGATTTGAGTTTTTTGTTAATAATGAAATTAAATCGTTCGGTGATGAGGTCGGAGAACTTGATTCACGTCATATTCACACATGACTATCCGCTGACGGCAAATGCCTAATTAGGAGACTTGCGAATGCACCTTGCGTATGCATGTATTCTTTACACTAACAAACTTTTTAAACTCACACGATTTGCACTTGGTTATATAGTATGAATTGTTAAGAGGCTTTATGTTTTTGAAATTTTCAGAGTGGACATTTATTTGCAAATCTGCCCGTGTATACATTTCATTGCACGTGACTGTACATGGCATAATAAATGATTTTGCAGAAATAAGTTACACGGATGCATATCCGGCTGTAATTCGTTTGTTTAGCATACCATAGACAAACTTTAAAATATTCTTATGTCAAAACTAATTAAAGATATTTAGCAATTAAATAGTACATGTCGCCAACCCTGGCCACTGGCAGTGGTACATGGCATAGTGTCATTTACAACGCATAGCTTATAGAGGTTCCAACCACATTTGATGTTGTTCGGAATTTTCACGGAATAGCTCCAATGACCGTCCCATCGCCAGCTATTGTAGCTTTGGTTTGCTCCAATGAACGTACAGGAATTTAATTTACACATTCGTCGCTTAATGCAGTCTAATTTATATATACATATAGTGTTGTACTTGTTATACTCGTATGCTATAAATAACCAAGATAAATAAAATGCTTCTTACAAAACAAAGTATGCCAAGTACACATGTGGTATATTTTAGATTTTAAAGTGAGTATGAAATGTGAAATCACGAAGGTCTGCGGTGAGCGGAGCATGCGGTCCGAGTCGGCGAGGACTGGGCGGGCGAGGGCGAGGGCGGAGGGCGCGCCCAGGGCGGGCGGATGTCGACTCCGACAAACCAAACAGAACATAAAAGCTTTATGGATCCCTCTCTTTTATTTTGATCCCGCGATACTCCTGAAATAAGCTGTGAAAATATTTTTCGATTCACATTTCTGACGAAAAATTATGTAGAATAATACACTGGAGATATGTCGCTTGTAAAATATGTAAAATAGACAGCTTCATCTTTGCAGAGTCGGGATGCAGAGCTTTGAACTGTCATACATTTAAAGCTTTTCGAAATAAAGCCATTCTTATTAAATGCAAGTCCATATTAAATCCATTTAATTTATTTGTTGTTACGACCAACATTGAAAATATTACAGCAAACTAATCCGTTACGTAAATAGAGCTTCATTCAAACCCGTATGAGTAAAATACTTATTTAAATAATGTAACCAAGTTTTTCGGTGAAATCAATTACACAAATGAATCCTAAAGTTAAATCAACTTGTCTTCCCTGTTGGTCCCAGTAAATCCAAGAAAACGTTAGTTCTAACGTATATGTAAGTAACAGTAGAGCCAAGTAGAGTAGTCTCGTGTAGAGTCGGGACATTCCATCACATTTCAGCGCACACTGGTGTGAAATTTAGTTAAAATTCCTGTCTCAAGTCTAGCGAAGTGTTCGAGGCCACTTAATAAATGAACTTCTCTGAGAATCGTCGACTCTGGATAAGTTCAGCTCGCGACACGGCTGCCGCTAACTAAATACTCGTACAGAATTTTAATGAAAATTTATTCGAAACATTTATGAATTAAGTTCCTTTTTAGTAATAGCGTTTTCGTTTGAGTCGCGATATTGAGTTTCTTTCAAGAGTATCTAACAAAGTAATTTTGAGAGACAATTGTTATTGTGCGTCGTTTTATTGTTATATTGTTTTATACTAGTCACTCGGCCGTAATTCACTTGGGCTCAAGTATTTCATAATAAAATAAGACCCCGTAGACCAGTTTTTTAAGAAAAATTGCTTAGGTACCTACCCTTTGAACTTTTTTAAGTAACACCGCTGTCCCATAGCTGGGCAAAGGTCTCGCTCAATTCTTTCCATGTCTCTCTTTCAAGTGTCAACTTCTTTTAATTTAATAAACACAATTTTAAACATGGTATAATTATTACATATAAAAACATTTCTCTCCTCTTGTCTTCTCTTCACCTTCAACCCCTTCATCCGACATGCCCGACCGGGATCTAATCTAAAACCTTTTTACTTTTCGTCCAATGCGGATTCGTTACCGCTCGGCCAAAAAGTCGTATTTTGTAGTTTTACTCGAAAAAGTAAAGGTACAAAATGGTTGTAGTAAGGTTTGAACAATGTTAACAGGTGTGTAGATATTAAAGCCTATGAGAACGCTTTTAAAACGGGTTCATTAGAAATATTATACTAGCAGTGCCCTGCGGTTTTACCCGAGTTGCGTCCGTTCCCGTAAGAACTTTGGGATGGAAAATAGCCTATAACCTTCCCGTTGAATGTGGCTATGCATTACAAAATTATTAATTATTACAAGAATTATTCAAATTGGATAGGTAGTTTCTGAAATTAGCGCGTTCAAACAAACAAAATACAAACTCTTCAGCTTTATTATTATAGATAGATAGATATAAGTAGGTTTATAAAAGTAATAAATTAAATTAACTAAAAAATAAAAGTAATAAAATAAATTAAATTAACTATTTACTTAAGTTCCTTTCAAAATATTGTACAAGTATTTAAGCTTAATAAGGCTCTCTTTAATATCCATATGTATGTACCACATGTTAGGTTAGTCTTTGTATATGTGCACATATACAAAGAAGATAAAGTTAGATGAAACATATTCCGCTCTATCTACTTATACAAAGTTAAGTAGAAAAACTTAAATTTAAACTTATTTAGTTGAAACTTAGTGAAGCTCTTTGCACTGCACTTACCCGCCTCACGTGAACACACCGAATTAATAGGTAATTAGCGTAAATGTTCTTACTTGCAAGAAATTTTAAACGTGAGACTTTAAACTGTTACCTAGGTACTTAGTTTTACTTTAAATTCATATAAATGAAGCGTGGCCGCCTTCATAGACGCTCTATAATTAAAACACTGTTCTAAAGTTGTCTCTTTTGCTCATTCGCAAAATAGCGTATATCGGAAAGAGACAAACAAACCTTTTCATACCTAAAATGCTGTTAATAATCGTATATGAACAGGGTCTAAATTCCTCTAATAAATAAATCGGAGGAAACCAAATATCGTTATATTTACTCGCAGCATAAACGTCCCAAATAAAACCTTTTATCTGTAAGCGATTTACCCGAAACTATAACATTAAATTAGATTATTTAGTTCACTACGAAAAACCTGAATTCCTACAGAAATTCAATTTCCTTCGCAAACACTAGCTGCCATTATTTACTTAGCACTAAGCTTCGGGTGTTATACAAAGGGTTTATATTTGCTAGCAATAGTAAGACTATTTGCACAATTTTTTACTTATTACTAATAAACTACAATTAGTTTATCGTGACGTAATGACTTAGCCTAAGTTAAGACAAATACGCTTTTAATAAATCGGGTGACTTCCCTGGCGATAAGTTTAGCTTTTCGCCAGGTTTAGTCCGTTATTGCAGTTGCGGTTTCACAATTGGCTGCGAAAGAAGAATTATTAAGCTATTGCATAGCTTCTATCGCGGGCCTTGAGCGCGGGGACCGAATCCAGAAATTCCGTAATGAAAAAACCTCACGTGAAAAAACCTCACGCTCCCCACTAACGCCATCTAGTGATACAAAAAATAACTATGCAATAGCTTTACCGCGGCAGTCCCCGAGTGCCACACGTCTTTTTTTTTTCACTGTTTCGTAATTAACTTTCAAACAAGAATTTATTTTCTGTTTTAGTAATTGAGTTTCGTAATTAAATACGAAATAAGATTTTATTTACTGTTTTATAGCTATATGCTAAGATACTATAAAAAAAAAATAACCCTAACCTACCGAATTGCATGTATTTTACGAGTACTTTGAGTTATTTCTTTGAGATTTATTGTGAAAACAGAAAATAAATTCTTGTTTGAAAGTTAATTACGAAACAATGAAAAATAATTCTTCTTTCGCAGCCAATTGTGAAACCGCAATTGCGAAAACGGACTACAGCTTTCGCCACTGTTTGGTATCTTTGGTTGTGTCACCACATCATACAAAGTAAAATATATATTTTATTTCGGCAAGCGTGTTGATTATGCCTAATCCTCCTCATTGTACTGATATCTTCAGTGAGATGAGAGGCATTTGCCCAGCAGTGAGACATTACAGGCTAATACATACTTACTTTTATTTCAATTACAATGACTGAATCGTTAGATGTAATTCATCATATACCGTCTTATTAATAAAAGGGGTGTAACTAAAATACTGTTATACTGTGTTATGTCTCTTTTGCTCTTCGGAAAATTGCGTATGTCAGAAAGTGACAAACCATTTGATAGCTAAACTATTATACGCGTTTATTAATAAGATTTGATTTTTAGTTCATGATTACGCCATATGTGTTAGTAATGAGGAATAGTAACATATCTTCAATGGTCGACTGCCAAAGTCTATCTCAATATCTTATGCGTACCTCTTTTTCTTCTGTTTTCTTTTCAAAATCTACATTAACAACAAATACAAAAATATGTACTGACAATTATTGAACAAAGCTCTAGCAATGATCCTAGAACTAAACAAGGATATAATCAGCGGCCAGTGATCGCAGTTCCTCAGAAGAGACAGAAGTTTCCCTCTAACCACTTTGTTATTGTGCTCGTAAGTTTGCGCGCGGGTGCGAATGGGGCGTAACGTGAAAACTTTCAAAATTGTGAAGGAAGCTGCCAGTTTGTACCATGTGTGTGCTCCACTCATTAGCGGAGCCATCTCTTAACGGCTCTTTAACTGCACGCTCTTGTGCTAATGCAATGATTTAACGATGATGACGTGTCAACTTGGAGTTGCAATAGTTTGTTATGTGTGTAACGCCCGTACTCAGAAACGTCAAATGCTTTAGGCGGTCTAAAAATTCCCGAAATTAATGTATTTGGACGAAATGCTACACTAGGGCTGGCCACCAACCTACTTGAAATGAATGTAAGAGGACGAAATGCTATAGACTATAGACTTAACAAACTTTCTGTAACATCTTTTTGTATCTGGAGTTAGAAATGAGACATGCCATTGTTTTATATTAACTATTTACTCAACTATATGTTTTAATGTTAGTTTAATTCTGTGGAAGTGTAGATATATAAAAGTAACAGCATAGTTCCCACGTTAACCTTGGCCCGTAGTTATAAATGAGCAAAGTTTCATATGGCACCGTACGCGACCCTTAATATGAACGCAAATGTTTCGCCCCCGACGAACTTTGACATTTCTTATGCATTACAAAAGTTATTTTTGCTTGGAAATCTGTTGTGTGTAGAGTTTAGTGAGTTATTGTGTGTAGTGTATTACTAGTTAATTAAATATTACTCATTATTTTTGGTATCTTCAGGGAGATGTGAAGCCTTTGCTTAGCAGTAGGACAATACTTACCTTACGTTTTTAGAAGAAATTTTGTTAAATTGTTTTTGAAAATAAAAAGCAACATGAAACTAAGAAAAAAGTTCTTCCAAATCCAACTTTACTTGGTCATGTAAAATTGACTAAAAAGTAGCTCAGAGGATCGATACGAATTAAATATCGATTTTTTTTTGTTTTTATCGAAAATAACATTTACTATATAACTTGCAATACTATTGACTGTTATATTTTTTATACTTCAAACGAAATCTGAGCTGATAGATTTATCGTTCGAAATAAATTTACAATTTATTCAATCGAATGTATTTCGAATGGTATATTCGTATAGATTTCTAGTTTAAATCAGTTTACATGTATGTGGAGCCTTATATCAGTTTGTTGTACTTTAAATAAATAACCACAGTCAGTCACTGACTCTATACTGGGAAATAGGAATGCACTTTAAGCACCCATACAATAACTACTCGACAAGCCCGTTGGCACAGTGGCAGTGAGAGCGCTTACTGTGTCGGGGGTTGCGGGTTCGATTCCCGTCCGGAATCAACAATATGTGAAGACATAGTTGTTGGCGACGACGTCTGGGTGTCAATTATATATTCTTATAAAGTATTTGTGTAGTAGTATCAGTTAGTTAGATTCCATATTACAAGCTTAGAGCTTAGTTTGGGTCTAATTAACCGTGAGTGAATTTGTCCGGGTATATTATTTTTTTTTTAAACTACTCACGTATTTTCGAATTAGGGTACTCCTTCTGTCACTACGCTTTGCGGCGTTGATATATTACGTTGCTTCGCTGTATTAAGTTGCTATACTATGTTATTTTGCTATACTATAAGTATGATAGGTTGCTGGGAGTGCGGGCGACGTAGTATTCCTTGTATTTGTATGAAAGGTGCCACGCTGACCTGACGCGGGCCTGCAGCGGTCCCATTGCACTCGGTAACACGCACTATATGTTAAAATGTCGTTATTATAAACAATTGAACAACGCTATTAAAACATACTTATAATCAACTAGCAGCGCCCCGCGGTTTAATCCGCGTTGTGCCCGTTCCCGTGGGAACTCCAAAAAAAAATTGTCTATAGCCTTCCTCGATAAGTGGACTATCCAAAACTGAAAGAATTTTTCAAATCGGACCATAGTTCCTGAGATTAGCGCGTTCAAAGAAACAAACAAACAAACTCTGCAGCTTTATATTAGTTATCATAAATTTAAGAGCAAGGCTCTTGTCGGTGAGTCCGATGCAGACTTCTCCATCTATTCCTATTCAGTGCAAGCTCCTTCACATCTCTATACGACATGACAGACACTTAATATTATACACATAATATTATAGATAAATAAATAAATAATATGTATAATGTGCTGACGCACTGACTTTCGTCGACGTGAACCAACTCTGTAGATACCAACAGGGACGACTACATCACCTGTCCCACTAACCGGTATAAATCAACGACATCTGCTCTCTGTTCAAAGAGATATAAAAAAGCTATTTTCCAAAGTAATTGAGGAAAAAATATATCAAAAAACCATTATGAAACCAAATAAGGGGGTGTAAAATCAGCTGCCTCTAACGTAAGTCACAGATAATGTAAGTGGCTTTTACTGTTTTCGTTATAAATGCGATTTGGAATTTTCAAAATATTTGGTTTCGAAATTATGTCATTGAATCATCATAATTGAATTTTGATTAATTGATTTTGAATAATTGAATTGAAATTGATCAGAATAATATGCACATTGAGAAACTTTGTGCTTTTCGTCTTATTATTTAGTTCATTGAATACAAGCAGCGTCCCGCGGGTTTACCCGCATTGTGCCCGTTCCTGTGAGAATATCGGGATGCAAAATAGTCTATAACACTCCCGTTGAATGTAGCTGTCCATTAAAAAAATAATTATTCAATTCAGATTAGCAGTTTCATAGATTAGCGCGTTAAAAAAAAAACAAAAAATCTAACACTTCAGCTTTATTATATTAGTACCACAGTATTTTTTCCACGCGACGCCAAAGATAAAAAGTTCACGTTTTTAAACTGCCAACATCTCCTTGCTTATCTTACACTAGCAGCGCCCCGCGGTTTTACCCGCGTTGTGCCCGTTCCCGTAGGAAATCCGGGATAAAATGTAGCCTATAGCCTTCCTCGATAAATAGACTATCTAACAGTGAAAGAATTATTCAAATCGGTTCAGTAGTTTCTGAGATTAGCGCGTTTAAACAAACAAACAAACAAACAAACAAAACAAACTCTTCAGCTTTATAATATTACTAGCAGCGCCCCGCGGTTTTACCCGCGTTGTGCCCGTTCCCGTAGGAAATCCGGGATAAAATGTAGCCTATAGCCTTCCTCGATAAATAGACTATCTAACAGTGAAAGAATTATTCAAATCGGTTCAGTAGTTTCTGAGATTAGCGCGTTTAAACAAACAAACAAACAAACAAACAAAACAAACTCTTCAGCTTTATAATATTATAGTATAGATATACAGCATAAATAAGTACCTACGTAGAGAGAAGGTTGCTCCTAGTGTAGCAGCTATTTAATGAATTCACTCCATTTTCACAGTGGGAGCGCTCCAATAGAATAACACAAGGCATTCCACTCACATGGCGACATCTACTCCCAGCATTACAGGACTTCGGGTCCTTCTTATAATAATTTAGACTTTGTCTAACATGTGTTTCTATACTGATCTTCAGTGAACGAGACTTTTCTGAGAGAGTCTGCAATGTGATATTTCAGGTTAATTGGTACGAATATAATGAACGTGAACAGTTTTTTGTTTGTTTGACCGTGCTAATCTAAAAAACTAGCTATCCGATTTGAATAATTCTTTTTGGAATACATAGCTACATTCAAGGTGAAGTTTAGAGGCTATTATTATCCCGAAATTCCCATGGAAACAGGCACAACGCGGAAAACAGCGGGGCGCTGCTAGTATTGAAAATATTAATATTACTAGCAGCGCCCCGCGGTTTTACCCGCGTTGTGCCCGTTCCCGTAGGAAATCCGGGATAAAATGTAGCCTATAGCCTTCCTCGATAAATAGACTATCTAACAGTGAAAGAATTATTCAAATCGGTTCAGTAGTTTCTGAGATTAGCGCGTTTAAACAAACAAACAAACAAACAAACAAAACAAACTCTTCAGCTTTATAATATTAGTATAGATACAGATATGATAGCATGGCCACACAAAAGCAGAGGGGTCTCGCAGAAATATACGTAATAACATCTCTAATTAAACAATTTTAAAACTAGTGTGTGGGTTGTAGGTATATACGTTGAAAAAAACCTCTCGATACAAATATTAAAGGTTGAATTTTAATGTTATACAAAGTTTATTCCCAGTATAATGGTTTTTAAGGCTGTGTTCAGTTGAAAAATATACTAGTGAATAAATAAAGCTTTTTAAACCGAGTTCGCGAACGTTCACAGACAGTGACAGAGTTTACGTATAGCCGTCATTATTTCACTTTTCCGATGTAAGTAGATATATCACTTCACGAACATGAAACAGGGAATTTATTTTCTCGAAAAGAAATATATTTTGGAAAATACTGAAACCTTTTCCATAGGTTGTTATGGAAGTGTCGAGGCGCCTAAGGAGATATCTATTTTTTCTGAATATTGGCATACCTTGCGACATGACTTCCTCAACAGCTAGAAGGAGATAGTCGGTTATTTATGGAGTAACGTGTTTATGTTACTACTAGCAGTGCCTCGTGGTTTTACCCGCATTTTTCCTGTTCCCGTGGGAATTTCGGAATGAAAAATAGGCTAAATAGACTAATCCTTTTTCTTCTACTACTTACTGTTTAGAAAAGTTGTGTTGATATTATTCAAATAAATAACAATAAACGTTCCCCATTCAGCGGTATTTTTCCTGAACAGACCATGTAGAAAAGAAAATAGGTTAAGTTTCTAATCATACAATAACATGAAACATATATACCTATTATTATTATTACAGTACCTATAGTAACATAAGTGATGTGGATACCTACTGGATTACCTGTATCAGCGTATTACTCATTCATTGGCAGGTGGTATGTATCACCTATCTACCTATATACAGTGCCACCAACTTAACTGTTCAGGTGGGCAAAATGGGAACTACAGCCGCGTCATATTGAATCTCTCTCTTAGTTAGGCTTTTTATGATTGATATTGTAGTTTCTTAAATTTTAATGATATCTATAGACTGACTTGCAAGAAATGTTTTAATTACCTTTGTTTCTTGGTGAATTTCTTATATTATGGCAAAACCAAATTCGCCACTAGCGACGCTGTCAACTGAACAGATAAGATGGTGGGACTGTAGTCGACTTGAACGTCAGACGGTAAACACGCCGGTGTCGCTAATCAAACGTTCGTAATCAAAATTTTAGCGAAAGTCAACAGATACGATGCATTAGTATCAACCTCTCCTGTCACTGATGTAGATAAGGTAAGTTAGGTATGTATATATTAGGTATATATTAAGCACTAGCCGCGCCCCGCGGTGTTACCCGCGTTGTACCCGTTCCCGCGGGAATTTTGGCAAAAAATGTATCTGTAAAATGTAAATGTATATGGCGTAGATTACTATAGTTAGTTTCATAAAAATCCGTTGAGTAGTTATTGCGTGAAAGAGTAACAAACATAAATACATCCATCCCCACAGACTTTCGCATTTATAATATTAGTAGGATTTATTTTAGGATTATTTGCCACATTGTAAGTACTTGAAAATTCTTATTAACATATAAGTTACTTTATCTATATTAAAATAGTAAAACTGAAGAGTAGAATTTGGTGTTTTGTTTGTTTGGACGCGCCAATCTCAGAAACTACCAATCCGATTCGTATAATTATTTTTGTAATGCATACCCACATTCAATTAGAATGTTATAGGTTATATTTTTTATCCCAAAATGCCCACGGGAACGAGCACAACGCGGGTAAAACCACTGTGCGTTGCTATATAGAAATTTCAATATAGTACGATTCTAAATATAATGTATTCACGAGCTGACTGTACTAAATGCATATAGTAAGTACTCAGTAGATAGGTATACACACTAAGCTGTTCTCTTCAAAGCGAAAACTTCCAACTTTCCCCGTCTCATCAATTGGTAATATTTGACGTGTGAACACGATGTCAGCGCTCCGTAATGGTAACATTGTGAAATCGATGGGAAACTTGAATGAAAACTTTTCATATCCTGAGATATTGCGTCTCCTACTCCGAGATATAGAACCTTCTTTTATGAGAAGACTACGTGCATGCGCTCGCTTGACTAACCAGGTACGCTCTTTGTGCTCTTTCTACCTATAGGTACAAACTAAACTACCTAGGACCTAGATTAGATTCCTAGGTAACCTGTGTTAACGTACGGAATTCTATTCACCAACTTATTAGCTTTTTGTAATGTAATTAAGAATTGTTTCTTAATAGTAAAAGGAAGAATTGATACCTTACATAATAGTTATACATAACATAAAACCTTAAAAAAATATCGGCACTAAACTAAAATCTGAAATCGTTCACTTGGTGACGAGTAACAGAGCGCAGAGAGGCAGAATTTTGCTCTATGAAACATAAAAAAGTCTGTTATACTCTCTACAATCTGACTTCATTATAGGCAGCGCTTGGTACAAGTTGGCTCTATAAGGTAAACAGGCATCCACAGTATATAAAGCATAAGTAAGTATTAAAACAAGTATCTAAGTATCTATCAATACTTAGAAAACCACGATTCGACTAATTCCAGTTAAAATAACTTGTATTAAACTTGCAAGTTGAAATTTCATCGAGTCGAACCAACTCATTCTTATTACAACTCGGCTTGCGATCGGGCAAAGCACATACGGGTATTTGTATGCCAATACCAACCGCCTCTACCGGTATTTAAAGTCAATGGGTTTCGACAAATAAACTTAAATAAGCGAATGAGATAAACTTTCAAATGATGGCAGTGGAAAACTTTATCGCGAATGAGTTTGAGCTAGAACAATAGTTAAGGTATGTATCTAGTATTTACTACACTATGTACCTATAGGTATAGCGAGTACATAGACTTATAATTATTCCCATTTTTTAATGATGATGAGTTAAGTAAATGTATTAAAACACGTCGTATCCGCTTCTGTGCGAATTCAGAAATGTTTATTTTTTACTTATATTATGTACTCCCTAGCCGCGCCTCGCGGTGTTACCTGCGTTGTACCCGTTCCCGCGGGAATTTCTGAATAAAATGTAACCCATGTGTTGTTGTGATGTATAATCTATATTACTGTAAAGTTTCATCCAGATCCGTATAGTAGTTTTTTGGTGAAAGAGTAACATAGGTACATACATCCATCCTCACAAACTTTCGCATTTATAATATTAGTAGGATTTTCATAACACATCCTATAATCCATGTTCGTGCCAATTTTCAACCTAACCCGTTTAGTATGAGAGTCATTGTTACACTTTCATAAATCATTATAAACTTTCGAATTTATAACCACAAGCAGGATAAGGTTACTTGTTATAAATCGGTACATATTAACGGTCTCAAAATTCAATATCAAAGTTATTGATAAGAGCCTACATTTAGGCACTTATTTTAAACTGCGGTATTCGTTATTAATATTAATAATGGCAGTTTGTTAGTTGGTCCCACCGAAGTGTGCCCACTTGTAAATTATCACGTCATTTAGCCGAGACGCGACGGCGCAATTTCATGGTCGAACAAGCTACCCCTACCGTCCCAGGGTGGGAATAGATAATGGTCTCACAGTCTCTTCATTGTACCTCCACCTAACAAGTTACTGGCTTGATGGACAGATAGCTACCGAATTATGGAAATGAACCTAAAAGCGAAATAGGTTGAAGAATGACCCTGAGAATGTCTCAGATTTCTTGTAAATACAGTAGGTATCTATGATTTTATTTTAGTTATCTGATATATAAAATAAAGAAAGATACTGCAAGATCCCATTGCTTTAACGTGAAATTAAAGTTAGATATTAGCCTGTAATGTCCTACAATCTAAAAACATCTATTGAACTTAATTATTAATCTGAAAACCATAATAATTTAAGAAACGATTAATGATAGCAATTTTCAATGCATCGGCTTGGCTTGAATGTCATCAGCACCAACACAAAAGGATCATTAAAGCGAGTAAGTACCTACATATTATGTACCTAAATGAATTTATGCAATAGATCCATTTCCCATATACTTAGGATGGGAATCTACAATTAGCTAATGGCCCTACTAACATAACATTTGATTTAAACATCAAATCAACAGAAAGGTAGCCATCTTGGCCCGACCTACATTGTGCCCAAGATACTGGTTTCATTATGAGAATCCCATTGCGGGAGGTAATAGTGGTAGTCTTACAGTATTCGGTACAAAGCGTCTCGATAAAGGGTCGACAACTCGCCTACAGACATGGCTGAGGTTTTGTTCTATCATAATGGTTGATCCTCGCAGCGTTGCCTACCTTTTGTCATCCATCCCTTTGTCTACGAAAAACTTGTGCCCCACACAAACATTCAACAATAGGTTTTTAATAACTTTAGAGTACCACCAGTAGTATAGTGAACTTACCAAACTAGTTCAGTTTGGTAAGTTCACTATACTACATATTGTACGTTCCAGCTAAGAAATTACCAACTATCGAATTATTAAAAACTACATCTTGAAGAATTTTATTTTCGACACGGGCTACGAGCAGCATGACTCAGGCTACGAGCAGCATGACTCAGACTACGAGCAGCATGACACGGGCTACGAGCAGCATGACACGGGCTACGAGCAGCATGACACTGGCTAGGGATATCACGACTGTGTTACGAATATCATGACTTGAACAACGAATACCGTGTCTTGGCTACGAAAAGCATGCCCTGGGCTACGAATAGCGTGACTAGGGCTACGAATAGCAAATCTATCGCTACGTATAACATGACTTAGGCTACGAATAGTATATCTCATATAGATCATTTAGGATTTAACAGAAACTTTAATCGGATCCCGACATTTGTGTATAAATATGCCTACAGACTAGGGATTTACCATTAAAATCCGGGTCCGATAGGCGACAAGTGGGTTCGGACTTACATTTGTATTGGCAGCCCATGCCCACTAACCTAACCTTACCTTACCTAAGCCACCTGTAGTAAGTGGTAGGTAGATTCGTAACTAACTAAATTAAGTAAGTAAATAAGTACATCTACCTAGGTAGCGATACCCAAACTACCTATTAGGTATATATTTCACCATTTCATATTTTCAAGAAAGGTGAATACGTGGAAAATAAGGTTAACATCGGTGAATGTAATTTCTAGAGAGGGTCATCAGGAAGATATAATGCCATTTCTGTACCCTTGATGTCTTTTTAAGTGCGGACCCACTTAACCCCTCCGCGCGGGCGAAGTTCATTCAGCGTCACCTTTTCTAACTAATGGAATTGTACTAATGTATGCTCGTATGTATTTCTTTAATGTTCTGTATGAAATGATAAAATACTAATTGGTATAGTGGTTTGTAAAAATGGGGAGAAAAAATTAATTCACTTTGTTTCCTAACTCTATATTTCTGTCACGAAACGAAATATGTACACCAAACTATATACAAGGAGTATATGTATGGCCCTATAAGTACTCAGCCGGTTTGTTTCGATAAAGCATGTAAATTGTTTTACGTGTGCAAAGGTAGAATACATCGTATTTAAAATTCCCATACAAAAGTAAAATTATTTTAATCTTAGAAATTTGCGACAACCCTAAATGCCTTTATTTACGAACCTTTATTTACGGACTGCGACGCATTCGCTAGATCTGGACGCACCCTAAACCAGCACATGCCTTTAGGAAAGACGTGCGCTTTGATGTGTGTGCCACTATCGTAAAAAATAACACTAGTTTTCACACATAAAAAAACAACTACGTAGGTACGATTGTATCACTGGTTTAACTGAATATTGACACGATTTTGTTATCATTGATTAAGTTTACACAACACTAGGTACACAACAGACAAGACACTCCACAGTCTCCACACATCACTTCATAAGAAGACAATATTTAAATCCTACAAAAATATTTATCAGCTTAAAAATAGTTGTTTACATATTGGCAGCTTTCAAGAGCTGTCAAGAGCTGAGCAATAATAAGGTTATAAACTTTACCCATAAATAATCATATGTCGATTGCCAACCTCATTTCATAGCGTACTAAAGGGCCCCATACACGGCACGGTTCGTCTATACGATCGATCTGATGAAAATCGTGACGATTGATTGCATCAAAAATGTCGCTCATACTCGAAACGACTGGTCGTAACGATCGATCATTTACTTGTTTGAAGCTGAATGTTAAGGACGTGTTCAAATTAATGTTTTGGTTGCGATTTCCGACATCATTTTCGATTAAGTAAATCGTTAACGATCTTGACATACACCATCGATTCGTCGTTTCGATCGGTTTGACGCGACGGATCGTACAGATAAATCTCACCGTGTATGGGCCTCTTAAGAGCTACTGTTGATGACGGCCTCTTTGAAGCATGTGCTACACGGTTTTAAACGGCGGTTTGAAACAGAAAAAACAGATTTGCGCTTTACCGGCTACACGGTTTAAAATATGTTTTAAACCATCAGTGTTTAATAGAACGTTGGGTGAATAAGACGTCTCTACGCTCGCACCGTATATTCACTACAACGACGTCATGGCGCCTTACCTATCTAAAGAACAAAGAGTTGGGGTGTGTCTTGCTCTTTTGTATGCAATTGAAGAAAAAAAAGAAAGAAAAAAAATAATATGGATGAAGCGATGGTTAAAGGAGAGATTAACCCTTAGTCATATTAACTTAATTAACCTACTGCGTTGAGTCTTTATACGACTCGCATGTTAGGTCCCAAAGGCAGGGCAAGTCTCGATATAGCTCGAGAAGTTCTGTAACCACTTCTCGTTCTTTTTCTTTGTCCATTTTGAGAACGTTGTTGACGCGTCGTCTCGTGCGTCTGCCTGCGCTCGCCGCTGCAACGTGACTGTCGTTCGCGAGGTTTTAAACTAACGGCTAGACGGTTTCAAACAAGTTTTAAACCAACGCTTCTACCAGTGGTTTCAAACGCAAGCCTTGCTGCCAAGGTTGTTTAGAGGTCAAACGAAATTTGGCATAAAATGACTATCTACACTGTTTTAAACCTCTGTTTCAAACCGCCGTTTAAAACCGTGTAGCACATGCTTAAATAATACTCTTTGAAATGTCAATATTTTACTTTTCTACCTATGTTTTGTCTATTTTTGATTTCTGGTTTTTTGGTCTAGAGTTCAAAGTGAAAAGTCAAATAAACAGCTGTTGTAGGGTTGCCTCATCCTTGTGATAGTGTATTTCTGAAGGAAACTTTAAAAGTAAATACATGAATGAAAAACTTGGAAATATCAATTAGGGTAGAATAAACGTAGTTCGCCATGACGAGTAGAATGCCCTGCCTCGGTACTTATAGGGGTATTATGTTACACATTGTATAACTAGCAGCGCCCCGCGGTTTTACCCGCGTTGTGGCCTTTCCCGTGGGAATTTCGGGAATTTTTTTACATTAAAACCTTCCTCTTGAATCACTCTACCTATTACAAAAAACCGCATCAAAATCCGTTGCGTAATTTTAAAGATTTAAGCATACAGACAGACAAACAGACAGATAGACACGAAAAAGAGACGACTTTATTTTATACTACATATGTAGTGATACATACTTATTTTAAAATAAGGAAATTAAAACACATTAATGATGAAAATATTATGATGAATGAGGGCAATTGAATTGAACATTATTTATTAACCTGTACGTATGTAACTAGCTAGCTGTTCTGCGAGGTGATTCCACCACCGATCCAATAGATGGCGCTAGTGTGATAATTTTGAAGATTGCGCTTACGTTATTGTCCGAGGTTAGTAGTAGTAGTAAGTAGGATCGTGCCCATACATTTGATTAAGAAGGAAAAAGCTTCTTATTTTTTAAATTTATACATATATTTATGATTATGATTTACTGAATAGAAATGAACAACTTTTGCAGTAGTGTAACGCAATATAATATTGATCTGTACTGTACGTACGCTCATGAGAGACATAGAATCTCCCGGAAAGAGTAGAGATAAAATATGTCTTCAGCTACATACTAGCCGGTCTGCTTTATTTTCTCGAAAGACTTGGGATTTGGCTTATATTACCTATGCAATATGTATAATATATATAATCTGTAGAAATACTTCAATCATTCTGCAGTTCCACAGAAGTAAAAATCGACTTTTTCCGGAAAAAACAAAACGGAAATAACAGTGTTACCAGTAAATTCATTGCGCGTGCGTGCTTCGGTTTTTTGACAGTTCGTTCGTTCGTTCATTCGTCGCGTCCCAACAGCTGTTTTACCAATTTGCTTTGAAAAAGCAGGCACGATTTGAAATCAGTTAGCTGCACGTGTTTATCTATTTCAATAAGTTTGTTGAATGTTTTTACTATAAAATGGATGAAGAGCTTGGTGTAAAAGGTAAGTCAGTTAATTAAGATTAATGGGTATTTGCAACGTTTTAAACAAATATGGATATGGGAAGCGTGGTCGGCTTCCAACGCGATAACATTATCACGCTCTCCATGCTTGCTTGCCGTTATTTTATCACATTTATTTAAATCATTTACTTATTGTTATTACTTAAATCAAAGAAAAAACTAATATACCTATAGTAGCGAACCTTTATCCGGTACCTTCTCGATAATTATTAATTATCATTGCATTAAAAATGTTTGAAACCTAAGCCTACCCTATTTCATTGTTTTATTTCTTATTTTATCCTTATATTTGTGTAATTGGGTGTTTAAGTTGATGTTACCACACATGTAAATCCATAGCGGATGTAAAATATTTCATAAAAATCAATATAATAGCCTGTAAATGCCTGTGTGGCACATATTCCGTCATACCGATTTGTCTAGTTACTCCCAAGCCACATCATTTGTAAGTGCATTCCTTTCCTTACTTTACTCTTCCTTTCATAAAATAAATTAATATACAATGCTCTATCTCCAATTAATAAACTCTGAATAGATGTTTGTATATTCCCATGTTAATCAAGTAAATACATCAGTTATCCATAAAAATCTGAATAGATAACTTTAGACATATGTACTTACCTAATATCGGGATATAATAATTATATCGCAATTATTAAATATTACCAGTGGTTTCGAATCTTGAATAACATACATAATTGGGATAAAATAAAGAAATATTTCAAGGTGAAGGTCATATTTATGCTCTAAACTATTTTGTTGTGTTGTGTGTGCTGATGGCATTGTAAACTCCATTAAAGTTAAGGTTAATATTTTACTTTGTTATTGTATACACAAAAAGATAAATTAGATATCCAATAATCTTTAGAAAGAAAAAAATAATTTTAGAAAATTCAAGATTTCACATTTCACTCTTATGGTCCTAATCTGGGCAATTCTCAGTGTTTTACTCAATTTCATAGGGAAGCAAATGTGATAAAGCTGAATATCGAAATCTATCTTTTTCATATTCTCATCTTTACATAAAAAATAATTGATTAAGTACGTACATTCTCAATTCCATCAAGACTTCAATACATTTTTAATTATACATAGTTTTTGCTGACTAAAACCCCAATATGAATATAACATTATCATGTACAAAATAGGTATATGAAATGTGCAATAAGAGTTAATATTATTTAACTTTTATGTGTGTGTCTGTGGCTGCCTGTTGTGATTGTGAAATAAATTTTTTAGGGTTAATTTGAACTAAAAAATGAAACCTTTACCTAGAAAAACCCATTCTAATGTGTGATGTTGTTTGTGTCCATCAATGAAGTAATGTAATTTCAATGTTTTGTTTGTTTCATATTTCATTAAGCATCTATGTATCATGGTTCTGCATATGCTGGTGATGGCTTGCATGGCTTCATATAACATAGTATTATATCTACTTAGTTACAGTCACCAGATTGAGGCGGCGACTGTCAGTGGAGTCTGAAGACTCTACCAACTCTCCGTCAGCACCATCCACTCCTAAGAAGAGAAGCACTCGGTTGGCGGCCAAGCCACAACTGGAGCATATTGAGGAGGATGGTAAGCATTTTATTTATTTGCATCATGTACTATTAGAACTAATACTCAATCAGCATTCAATTAGGGAAGTACTTAATTTCATAATCTATTATATTAAAATGAATCGCATAATGTGTTGGTAAGCGCATAACTTCAGAACGACTGCACCAAATTGGATGATTCTTTTTTTAATGTTTTCCTTATTGTCAGGGCAAGGTTTTTATATAAGAAAAATAAGAAATAAAAATCTCAAAATTCCCACGGGAACGGGGGCGCTGCGGGTGAAACCACGGGGCACAGCTAGTTTTTTTATAAAACTAGTAATCAAAATTGTATGTTTTGTGACTTATTTGATTAGTTTTGAAATTGTTCACTAATCTTTAATGTCTCTCTAGAGGACAAAGGCCTCGCATCCCACTTAAATATAATCAATGTTTGTCAAATAAAATGCGATGTATACTAACATGTCTAGTCTACCTTACATAAAATAATCTTCAATATCTACTTAGCCCGACAATACAATCTCAGAGGATATTATTTTTATAAAGCCACGCCTTTATATTACTTATGTAACTAATAAAATAATTCACATAAGTGGCGTTTACTTAATAAATAACATTATAAATGATGATTATTTTACGTTGAAACTAGAAGAAATATTAGACGAAAACACTCATAATTTTAATAAAAATTCCCTGGCCTTTTTACGTGGTTTCCCCCTGGTTAGGAGAATAAATATATTCCCCTAACTCTTCTTACTATTAACCACCATCATAGCCTCTGGAAATGGTAAATTGTTACTGAATTACAAGTAACAATTACAATTAATAAGTTTACAATAATATCAAGTTTTTATTTATTCAAGAGACTAAACTATACCAGTCCATCTAAAACAAATATGAATGCATTTCCAGCAAACGAAAATGTACCCAAGAACACAAGAAGGCAGTCAGTCGCTAGAGAAGTGGCTGATATTGCAGAGGAGAAGGTCGTGACGCCGGCCCGTCGGAGCGCCAGGATCAGGTCCAATACCAGTCTGCTGGCAGACACCACTATCACCGCGGGCACGGAGTCACCACGGGCTAAAAGGGCTGCCCGACGGATCTCACAACTTGGTATGTAACAAATGCTTACTAATATTATAAATGCAAAAGCTGTGTCTGTCTATTTATGATGCTTTTACGTCTTGACTAGCTGATTTTGATAAAATTTGGTGTATGTTTATTAGAGGAAGATCATGAGCTGCTTTTTATCCCAAATTTCCCAAATGCTGGCATGGCCACAAGTGCTACTAGCATTCTTTTAATTAATCAAGTTTGCAGCAGTAAACCAATATTTGCGAATCGCCTGCCGTTGCAGTCTCAACTCTACTAACATGTATTGGTACCTTTACCAATCATGATTAGTTGGTTATATTATTTAAATTCTTCAAGCCCAACTCGCATTGGTACCATTAAAAATACCATCATGTTTAGTAAAATGTATTCTATTTATTATTCTTTTATCTCATAGGAAGTGATACAGAAACACCAGCTTCCCCTGCAAGACAGACAAGAAGAACCAGAAAGAATTCTATCAGCAGTGTTGACAATCCAGGTAAGATTTAGGTTCATAACCACTTGTATTATTCATTTGTCCCATAACTGTGTATTAAATCACCTAAATAATATCATGTAACAAGTTAGCACCCTTTGGATTGGCTGTTGTATATTGCACTACTAACCTAATCAGAATCAGAATTTGTTTTCCAAACAAATAGTGAAGGTTAGATTTTTTTTTTGTTTCTCTTTCATGAACAGAAAGAAACACTTAATTATCTTAATATTGACTCTTGGAAGCACTAAACAATAATTACAATTTGTAACACTTGATTATATATGATTTTTTATTCTAAATCCTGATTAAGTGAGGTTGAATCACTAATACTGCGATATATACATAGTTTCCCATTGCTTTCTAAGCATTTTTTTGTTCATAAAGAAATTCAAGTAACTTTAAACATTACAGCTGGTGTAACAGAAAACAACCCCGATAACGTAGTTATATATGTGGTGACGCAAGAAAATGCGCCAATACCTGAAGAGACGAACACAGACACAAATAAGAAGGAAACTGACAATAATGAAGGGGAAACACTATCTCCAAATGTAAGAAAAAGTCCAAGACTTACCATAAAAAAAGGTACTGTTAGTGAGAATAGTTCACCTAACACTAAAAAGCAAGTAGATAGTGATAAAACACCAGCTTTAGATAAACCCAACAATGAAAATCCAGCAGGCGTTAACCAAAAGGACCCTGAAGAATTAAGTGAATCAAGCATTGATTTACTCAACCAAATGGCTAAAGATAACACTAAAGTAATCGTCCTCCTCAACAAAACTACCTCTGCTATCGATACTGCAAAGGGAAAGAAAAATAAGAATAAAAAGAATAAATCTTTGACTACTTTATCTGATTCGACACATGAAGTTGATAATTTTGACAAACATAATAAATGTGGTGGAGGTGATAAAGTTGATAGTGCCTTAAACACGTCCAAAGAACAGAATTTGAATAAAACCAAAGATGGCGGAGAATCGGGAAACAAAGAAAATATATTTTCAATCAAGTCACAGGATTCTGACGCTGCTAAAATGCTCCAAAAAAGTCCTGATGTAAACATACAGCCTATAATAATGATTGAAGATAGCGATTCTAACTGTGGAAGCGTTGATAAACTCGTTATGGATTTACCGTCTGAAAGTGGAGACCAATGCGTTCCTGTAGTTGAGCATTCTACTGTAAATGATACTCCAAAAAGGAATACTGTTGAACCAATGGATATTGATGAATCTATACCCGTAAACGTTACAATACACGATGATTATGAGAACGCAAACTCCAGCAAAGAAGAAGCCCAAAATTCAAGTAAAACTGCCGAAATGGATAAGAACTTATCTAAACAAAACTCCAATATTTTGCAGTTTGATACTCAAAAACGAAAGTCAGCTTTGGTAGATGAAGTTGATAGTTCTAAAACCAATTTGAGTAATAGGAAGTCTTCAATTAATGAATCTATTTTTGAAAAGGATAAGTCACAATCATCAATCACAGTGGAAAATGCTGTTATTGAAAAATATAAAATAATAGAAACTAAAGCAGATACTTCTAAAGTGTCTAGTGAAAGAATGGATGTATCGAATAGTTCTAAAAGACAATCTTTGGCTAATGAATCTCAAAACGTATCTACACTTGATGGAGAAGCTAAAAATACTAGCAATTCAAAAAGGAAATCTTCATCGTCACAAGAGTCACAGAACTTTGAAAACAAAAGTACACTAGTAATTTCACAGTTATCAACAAACGAAACTAAAAGTGTCGCCAATTCTCCTAACATTACCAACAATAACCTCTCAAAATCTTTGAACGTTACGGAACTTAACAACAAAAATCTGGACAAAAAATACTCTACAAGCACGCCTCTTCAGCAAAAACCTTTGAAGAAGATTCGCGGTCTTGCTGGATTTGGGGATTCTGGTAAACCGATTAACACATCCCTTATGAGTCCCCATATTGAAAGCAAATCTGTTAGCAAAGTCAGTTCAAAAGGCAACGACTCGGACAGCGACACTGAAAATGATTCATCTGATGGTGATAATGCATCGAAGAGTAAAAGCAAGATGTCAATCATTGATGATGAAGCTTCGGAAGCCAGTGATGACTACGAATCTGGCGACAGCAGAGACTCGGCTGAAAGAGAATATGAGGACGAAAATAACATAGTTGAAAAAGGAGAGACTTTAGATAGCGATGAAGAATACTCTAACGATTCGGATTATGACAAAGATTCATTCATAGTTAGTTCTGACGAGGAAGACGATGAAATGTTGAGTGGGACAGGCGATGATCTTTCCCTCTCCGATAATGAGCTGAAATTGACAGCCAAATCTAAGAAAAAGTTTGATGAACGCAAGAAGAAACAACAAAAGAATGCGTCCAAAGAAATGTATGACGCTCGTCATCAGAATGACAGCAAAAATAAGCCTAAATTTAATCGAAAACGTCTAGAATCTTCATCAGATTCTGATGAAGATGACAACCCGAAAAAGAGCAATCGTCTCCGAATCGACTCAAGCCAAGACAAGTCCCACGACGGTAATGAATTTTTGAATAAAAAGAAAAAGGTAAAACCATTATCGGAATCCATTTGCGAAGATAATGTTTCACAGACTAATGTCGATGATTCTATAGTACAAAAGAAGAAAAAGGTTAAACGTCTATCTGAATCTGTTAGTGAAGAAACGAAGCAAAATGAAGAGACATCGTTTAGAAAAAATAAGTCCAAACGCTTATCGAAATCTTTATCTCAGGAGAACGCTGATAATGAACAAGAAATGACTATTCTCAACGAAAGTTGTGCAGGAAAAAAGGATCCATTATCTGTGTCGTCTATAAAGTTAGAACCAAAAACTCCCCAGAAAGATATGAATATTTCGACCATTCCAATTGTTGATAATGTAGAAGAAATACAATTAAACGCCAACAATTCCTTATACCAACCAAACCAAACCTCAGACCCGTTACAAGAAACGATGGATCAAGACGAAGATTCATCAAGCAGTGGCAATTCAGAAATTATGAACAACTATAACTCTGTTCTAGAAAACTTGAATAAACAAAACAAAGTCAAGACGTTGGATCATTCGTTGAACATTAATAAAGAGAAAGGACAGAAGAAAGAACCTATTATTGATCAATTAAATTTGACACAGACTAAGAAAATAAAGAGTAGGAAAAATAAAGATGAAGTAACGGTGCTTAATACAAGTGTTAAGAAGTCTTCTAAAGCTTTTGAAGCTCAAGATGATGAGACTTCAGACTCCATTGATATGCGACTTCTATTCCCAGAAGACAGCAATGACAGTGAAAGTAATTCAAGCAAAGTTGCGACGGAAGCCTTCATACCTTTGAGGAAGTCTGAAGCTAAAACTCACATCCCCGAAATTACTAGTAAGTGTACTATTTTTTAAATACTCATGCTGATAAATGTATAATATACTAATAAGGATATCGCTAACTAACACATTATGCGCGGTGAATATGCTTACTTTTTTCACACTTAAATGATAACTTAACTGTAGCAAAATCTTCGTATTAATAGATTACGTATATTCGGTTCCAATAAAATGTCCAGTAATGTGTTAAGTATACTTAGAACCTTGTCATATTCAAACTTCGAATATGTCTTCTAACATATCAATAAGATTTTTTAAATTGTATAATGTAACTGCAATACTTCTTTTCGTGGGCTACATTAGTCATTACAAATCTATTTTAATTTAGATTTATGTGGATATTCCTACATATAATGTGTCACAGCAACCAACATGCATAGTGTTTACAATAAATTGTGTATTAATTTTAGATACCAGTGTGGGCCCTAACGAGTCTTTGAATACTAGTAAGAAGAAGAACAAAAAACGCCTTTCCGAATCGATTACTTATGACAATGGTGAGTTTTCAATTGTTCTTGTTGGTAAACCGAACCTTTAACACAACGCAGTAAATCACTAGTGTCAAATAACAATATGATTGAATTTTCATTCAATATTATCATTACATAGTGTGAAATATAGTCCTCCGACACATCTGTTTATCTGAATACATGTGCAATTTAACAACCTACAGAGTGATTCAAGAGTTATTGCTACTTTTTATTCCAGAATACAATTTTAATCCTTAAGGAAGTCTAGTATTTTATATAATACTAGAGGTCCCACCCGCGACTAAATAGATGTCGCTAGTGTGAATCTAAACCATCCAGGGTGCCACCCAAATACATACAAAATAATTAATTCAAATAGGTACACACACATACAGTAGAATTATATATATAAAGATTATATTAGTTTAATTTTATTATTAATCTTAATTTTACAGACCAAAACATTGAAACGCCATTCTTCATTGATTCGATGGGTACACACAAAGACGAGTCACAAGTTGAGTTAACAAGCAGTTCAAAGAAGAAAAAGAGAAACAAGAACAGCATTTCTTTAGTTAGCGATGAAACTGAATCTAATATACATGATGTTGTTACTGAACCAGGTATGGTAATGTGGGATACTTTTTCACATTCACATTCATAAATTAAATTTAAGGCACGCCAAAGAGGTTATCATACTTTATCGTCCTTTGAGCATTCTTAAAGGCGGAGACCTTTATTCGGGAATGCCAATATTAGTCGTAACTCTGTAGAAAAGACATACTGAGTCATCGATTGACAACTTAAATCGACGAATGGCGGCAGCAAAATAAGCTCAGTGATATGACCTGAGGTGAACAACGGTGTCAGCGGATTAATCCGCCTTCGTATTTTCATCCTTAAAATGTGTTGTGTATGTTCCGTCTCAAATTCTGATAATATAAAATAATATCAAGTCGTAAGTGCAATTCTTTCTGAAACAAAACTATGTTTATTTCAGAAAATGTCACAGAGGAACAGATCAATGTATCTATTAAGAGTGACAAGAAAAAGAAGAAAAAGAACAGAAACTTGGATGTGTCACAAGTTGAAGATAGTGTCAGTGACACAAAAACATCTGAACAGTTGTCAACGAGTTTCACTGCTGACATTCTGTTTAGCAATAAAGGTATGTTGATCATGGTCATTTAATATCTCACTATATCAACTTCAGAGTCTTATTTCTAAATTCGCAGTTTCAGTCCATTTTGGCACATTTTACATGCAATACATTCTATGTTATAGTATACAATTCAAATGTATCTAGCTTCTACATTACAACTGTTTAACACAAAGGTCGAGTCCATACAAATATGAAACTCGACAGAATAAATCATGGGCATTGCGTTTATCTTAATCTAGCCGCGCCCCGCGGTTTCACCCGCGTTGTACCCGTTCCCGCGGGAACTTTGGGATGAAATGTATCCTATGTGTTATTCTGATGTATAAATATATTACTGTAAAGTTTCATTCAAATCCGTTCGGTAGCGTGAAAGAGTAACAAACATAGATACATCCACAAAAACTTTCGCATTTTTAATTTATTAGTAGGATATTACTTGAAAGGAACTTAATATATTATTATATTTTACATCTGTTTTCAGATACAAGTGTAGCTCCTAACGAGTCATTGAATACGAGCAAGAAGAAAAACAAAAAACGTCTCTCTGAATCTGTTTCACAAGACGATGGTAAGCCTTTAAGATTATAATTATTGATATTTATATATGCTTCAAGTACAGTGGCGACCTCGGTATTTAAGTCGAGACTCTAGTGATTTTGGTTTGGTTTTGTCCTCGTGAGAGTTATTGAGTTATCAAACTTAACATGTAATGGAAGGTCTTACATTATTTTGGGAAAAAGACGGCTCAAATTATCATTATTCCTGCCCCCAGATCTGCCACTGTTCAATTGGATACTTAACATGGAACTATTCAGTGTTTAATTGAATTCTGCTTTTATATTTCCCAGACAAAAATATCAAAACACTATTTTTCAATGACACTACTGGTACTTATAAAGATGAATCGCAAGTTGAGTTATCAAACAGCTCGAAGAAGAAGAAAAAGAAAAATAAGAACAGTATTTCTTTAGTCAGTGACGAAACTGAATTCACTGTCCAGGATGTTGTTGCTGATGAACCAGGTATGTTAATAACTTTCATATCTAAGTTAGAATGCAAAAATAAGTTGGATTAGACCATGTGGAACCAAAACCCAATAGGCAATAGAATGGAAAAGTTATAAAATAAAAATAAGTTTAGCCGAAGTTGTGACAAAAAAAATCTTATTCAATTACCGTGTATTAATATAACTGTGTAATAACGAAGATTAACGAATCCCTCCGTTCGAAATAGGCTCATAAATATAACCCAGTTTGGTTTGGACAGTAAACTATTAATTTTAAATTAAGTTAACTTTGATTTAATAACTATGTATAGAATCAAGTCTTGTAGTGTAATATTGTCTAAATTAACTGTATGTCTATTTCAGAAAACGTCAGGGCAGAACAAGCCAATGTTTCTATTAAAAGTGACAAGAAAAAGAAGAAAAAGAACAAGAACTTAGATATGTCACAAGTTGAAGATAGTGTCAATATTAGTATCGCCAGTGACGAGAAAATATCTAAGCAGTTGTCCACTAGTGTGTCTGGTGAAATGTCTAGTAATAAAGGTATGGTTCTCAACGTTTTTATAAGTTTTTGATAAGAAAATGTATATAAAACTGTAGCACTCGTATCGTAGCGCTTGTGACAAACAGCTTGTGTAAAAACTGTTCAAAGTATTCACCTTTGCCACGAGTTGTAATTAAATTGAACATATAAGTAAGTAACGTAATAAACATAAGCATTCCTGCTCTCTACTGAGTCAGATAATCGTAATTAAACATGAAGTTTACTATCTTAACTCAACTGTATGTTTGTATCTTATTTTAGAAAACATCACGGAAGAAGAAGTTAATGTGTCTATCAAGAGTGACAAGAAAAAGAAGAAAAAGAACAAAAACTTGGATGTGTCACAAGTTGAGGATGGCGACAGTAAAAATGTTTCCAGTGATAAAATATCTAAGCAGTTATCAACTAATGTGAGCGGTGAAATTTCTAATAACAAAGGTGTGTTGAAATTTATTTTACAGTTGCTAAATTTACAATTTTATCTTACCACTTGGTATTGCACATTTTCTGAAATCCAAAAGAAATAGGTCCATTGCTATGATTTTGCACTACCTTGTGATGGAAAAATATTGGTCTGAATAAGAATCATTCGGACGTTTTCATCTAAACATCTTACATAATTTTTAACTTTATATTATATCTATATTTTAATTAGATGAGGATTCTGAAGACGATGCTCCCGTGGAAATGACATATCAAAGCGAGAAGAGGGTAGAGGGCACAGGTACGAAAATATATGATTTAATTTCAATATTTTTGTAAAAATAGTGAAATTGACACATAATCTGACTGTTTCAGACTTATATGTGAGTACAGTCCCAGACGAAGAGGTAGCACAAACTGGAAGCAAAAAGTTCAAGAAAAATAAGAAGAAAAAGAAGAAGGCAACAGGTATTTATTTTTCTACTAGATTTATTTATGGTTCAAAAACAGGAATAATCTGCCTTAGTAATTGTCTGTTCACTTATTGCTTTTTTTGCCCTACCTATGTTGTCCCACAGCTGGGCAAAGGTCGCCAAAATATCCCCTACAGTCCCTTTCGCCTTCTCCCATCAATCTCTATCGAAGGCGATAAGATCACTAGTTATTGATTTTTAATTTTCTTTATTTAATTGTAATGGAAATTAGTATTTTTCATATTTCCACATGAATTTGACAACTTCATTGTATTTAAACTTAATTATTTGCTCTAGAAAATGCAGAGGATTCAAACCTGAATAAAAGAAAGCTTGAAGAAGAATCAGGTAACATTGAAAATATTTTTAAAACTTTAAAATTCATTCAGAAATATCTGCAGTCTAACAGTAAGCTATACTTTAACAATCGGTATTTCTTTACATTTGTAGGTCCATCTACCTTACTGGAAGGAAACCACAAAATACGCAAAATATTTACGTATCCCGAAGATTTACCTCAACAAGGTAAGCTAAAGAATATTAAGATCATTACTAGCGGGTTCATTCACTTTCATCTCGTTCCCGTGAGAATTCCATACCTACCATAAGCTATTTACCAAATTGCATCCATATGTTCATATTATAATTTAGCATATCTATACTAATATTATAAAGCTGAAGAGTTTGTTTTGTTTGTTTGTTTGTTTGTTTGTTTGTTTGTTTGTTTGTTTAAACGCGCTAATCTCAGAAACTACTGAACCGATTTGAATAATTCTTTCACTGTTAGATAGTCTATTTATCGAGGAAGGCTATAGGCTACATTTTATCCCGGATTTCCTACGGGAACGGGCACAACGCGGGTAAAACCGCGGGGCGCTGCTAGTTCATAATAAATGCCTTACCCATTAATAAAAAACTTCCTCCTCGCATCCATAAGATTTTTACCAATAGTACGATTTTTCTATTCATTAATTATCTCCACTTTATGTTCAGGTAAAGCAGTGAAAAAGAGAAAGGAAAGAGATGATGACAATGTTTCCAATAAAACAAAGGTACTACTTATTTATTATTCAAATATGGTACTTAAGGGTAATTAATAAAGCTACTATTCAACACTTACACTTATTTTTGTGTTCATAGGTTTCAAAACAGAATTCATCAGACAAAATTCACGTGCCCCGCTTACCAGACTCGGTACTTTCTCAGTTGAACGATCAACCCACCCCTGGAATCAGGGCAATAGCCACATCTCAGTTTGTGGTCGAACCATCGAAAAGGAAGAACAAACCATCAAATTACTTGGAACAGAGTGTATACCTGAACGATACTCCAAAGAAAGAGAAGAAATCGAAACATAATAAGAATCCTAAAGTATTACCCTACTTACCCACAGTCACTTTATCAGAAGAGGGATATACAAGTACATTCAAAATAAATGTATTACCCAATGAGACTGAATTTGTCGCTCATGCAGCCAATATTGTAAATTTCAAAAATAAGCTGTTGAAAAAGAACAGAAATAAAAAACTTGGTACGTTAGATAGGTGTAAACGTCAAAGAATGCTGAAGTTAGCGAAGTTTTAATGTTAATTAAATGCATTCTGTTGTATCCGCCTTATTCATTCTAAACAAACTAGGTAGGACTATATAGATTATTGTTATGTTTCCCTGTCGTTGCCAATGCCATGTTTTTTTACGAGTAAATAATTGTTCGGATTGTATTAGACACTTAATTTTAATGGAACACCGTTTGACTAATTCTATGAATTGGATACTTTGTAATGAATGAAACAAAAGATTCGTAGAATATAAACTTGTATTTTAGGTACCTATTGTTTTTGAGAAGAATTTTGCTGACAATCTGTATTTCACCTGTAAATAAACTTACTATCATGCAGAGTGCTATTTCTTGAATCATTATTGTCTGATGATTCAATAAATAACTCTCATTTAATTGTTGTTGCCATTTATAACACGTTCTAAATATTTTTGACATGCTTTCCAGTTTCCTGATTTTAACCGTTGCCTATTATTTGTCATTTTGTTTCAGTTACTTTGTAGTTATCTATATCTATATTTTAATGATTATCTTATTTCATGTGTATTGTTTTTTTAATATTTAGGGAGCATTGTAATATATAAAATGTTACGTTCTCTTTAAAACATTTTGAAATTCGTTATTTATTGTCGTATTTCATTTTCGTTGTAATCTTGTAATAATTATTCTATGTAATTTGAATTTTCGCGCCGGACGTGTATTGATCGTATTCTCAGCCGCCAGTCGGCGCTGGTATCGTTGTTATTGGTATCGTCCATGTGCTCATTGTTTGTAATAATTTTAATAAATGCGCGCTTAATATTAATGTTTTTTTCAATAAACACATACAGTAAATTGAAACAATGATTTTTACAACTATTTCACTAGGATTCCTGCGGCATAAGCGGTGTAGATTCTTCCCGCCATATCATGCCGGTGTAAACAAACCGCCATGTTGTTGTGAATGAAGGTGCCATGAAAACATGTAAGTAATTGAGTAAGTATTTATTTTTCCAAATATTTCTTGTAAAACCTACCCAATAAAATCAAGTAAGTTTTTTAATAATAATTAGTCTACTTTGTAATTTCGTTACTTGATGAAAATTATAAAAAGTAAATCAAACTCTTGATGACGTCAATGGGAGCTGAGCTGTCTGCCAATAACAAGCGTTCATATATAGTCACGTGGTCAAAATCCACCAATGGCGCAACATAACATTCTTTGTGTACCTATTCACAGAATGAATAGTAGTAAAACAACATTGTAGTTTTATGTTGAGTGAGTGTGGTGTTTTATCTGTCAATCTAATGACGATAAATATCGTAAATGTGTGAAATTCAGGATTTTTCTATCGAGCACAGGGATATTTATCATAATAAATTCTCGGTAAGTCATTTTACATTGCTATTTGACTGATAATTTGGTTGTTATTGTGAAAACATGATATTGACAGTGGGAAAGTCTATCTTGATATCGGGTCCCGCTCTTTTTAGTGTCATAATTTTACTGACTGAATTATTTTTCGTTGTACTGTCCTAAATGATTTAACTTAATTATTTAAGTTGTTTTTACCGTATCGTTCCTGTATAATGAGTAAAAATAACGTAATATTAGACGAATTCTTGTGTTTCGGTTGGCGGGAAATGTTTTGACAATTGACAAATCAACAACAATGTCGGTTTGTGTTACTTTTATTTTATGAATAAAATTTAACTTGTGTGATGATTTTACCCAAACTATTACTTGTAGACTTCTTCGGTTCATTTATCATTATAAATTATTAATTATGCCTATTTGTGTGTTACGGAACAGAAAGTATATTTGTTTACAAAGATAACGAAGATAGAAAAATGTTGATAAATTATTGATAACGGCATCTAGGTATGACAGATGTAAGTAATTTATGAAGTTGAAACATGTGTCAATACTCAATAGAGTTTTCCCGGTAAATACCGAAAACCTTTATATCCCTGGTCCCTGCCCACAGGCTGGACCTTTATTCCAAAATATTAGCACGATATTTTTGACAAACGTCCGGTTTAGTTAGACGAATTCACTTGATTTATTATCTAACTAACCGTGATTTTGTAGTTCAATCAAAATATCCACTCAAGTAATGAACCACCAATTCGATTGAGAGTTATTTTTCATTGATGGTTTTTTCAACATTTAGCCTTCCCCCGAGGGTTTTCTGTTTACTAGATAGTAACTGAGCAAAGTCCTGCCTACCATAAGTAAACTATTGAATTAAAATTAATTTGCTATCAATAGAACTATGCTAGTTCATCAATCGTCAACATCATATAAGAAAGTCTACGTAGGAGGATGAGTTAGGATTCGCTCTATTGGGTAGCTATTCTGTATTCCCTGAGTTATAGGGCTGGATAGGTAGGTACTTTACTTCGTACCGCCCGCCGCCCGTTTGGATTTATAGGTACCCATATAAACTGATTAAATAATAAATGATCTACAAGACTTGTAAGTATAGGTAATTAATTAGGCAGGAACCTACTTACGGACTTACCTTTAAAAACATATTTGACTGATCATGTTTTACCCAGTAACTTCAGGAATCCCCAAGACCTAAGCAACAAGCAGAAACCCTAACTAAAAGTAGCTGGTTCACAAATAATAGCTATTATCATTTATCATAATAGATCTACGAGGTAATGTTGTTCCCACGGTCGGTTACGAACGAGCGAGAATTTCAAAAGGTTGAACAATGCACGCTGCGCTTAGACTGCATACTATTGCAAGACGCAGATGTTTTTGTCGGCTTTAGATTTATCTAATTAATGAATTATCGTTTAAAATGATCTTTTACTTGATCCTTTTCACTCTCATCAAACACGTCCATGACTAAATAAGGACCTAAAATACATGGTAATATAGAACCAAGTTGGATATTCTACTGTGAATTATATAAATGGCGGGAATTTCTAACAAGTTGTCTGTCTACTATTTCTTGCCTAAACTGTTTTAATCAATACTGAAACCCCACCTTAAAATGCGCGCGCATTCAGGATACATTTCCTCGTATCCTTTACAGACTCTTTTACGCGGGAAACTACCTACTACAATAAACTTTGGCTTTGATAACTTTATGGCGTGCTTAAAATTGAGAATTAAAAACAAAACCTAGTTATGACGGATTAGAGTCAGGACGGACTTTCAAAGAGAAAGAATTAACATCGAAAGGATAAAAGTAACATTTCATAATTTACCTACTTTAGTTACAGCGTTAGAAAATTTTAACTTTTAAGAACCACTAGCTAAAACTTTAGTTAAGAATCTTTTATTTAACCATCCAGGATAGATTACTTAAAATAGTTATAATACAGTGCCTCCTGCCAATAAACCTACATTGAATAGTTATCACTAGGCACCAAACCAAACCTACAATAGAAAATAGAAACAGGCCAGCAACATTTTAATACAAATGCTAATTCCATCACATAATCTTATTTTTATCTGGGCGTAGTTAAACAAAAGAAAATATCAACGAATCATAACCTGCCCCTGCCAACCTATTCAAAATTTTCGTGATAATGTACATTTTTCAAGACGGCTTTTCGCGGTAGGCGATCATTGAGAAGGCGAGTGCGAGAGCCGAGTGTACGAGTGACGAGTTCAAGGCGACCGCGCGCGGTCAGGTTCGAGGACACGAGCCCCTAGCGGTGCCTCCTCGGCTCCCAACTAGACCATAACTATCAGACTATCACCGATGAACTCAACAGAAACCACGACAAACAAGCAAAGGGCTGGTAGAGCCTATTGTAGGACTAAGGACTAAGGCCTTTCTAGCTACCTACTCAATAAAACATATTTTTAAGATCCCAGGAATAATATAGGATTCTGTTCTTTCTTGAAGAAATTCTTCCACTCAGAAGAACTGAGGTTTACAAGATTATTAGATCTATGCCCCAGCCAGACCGAGGAACAAACCAGGCACTTACTACTCCACCTCAGCTATTCATACTTCCTGTACCTACAACTTTTTTGGTAGCTTAAGCGGGTTCTGTCGACGCTGGCACGAGTATTTCTAAAAAAATTAACGTCTTATCTACTTATTCAATAATATTGATTCACTAGTTAATAGTTATGTAATAATATCAAATATAGACTAGGTTTCTACGTGAATATTTATTAATGAACAAAAAATATCACAGTCCAGTGTAGTAGGTAGGTAGTTGTTCTTAGTAACTACAACGTGAACGTGAACTCTCGTGTATTAAAACTTGAGTTCATGGCCCTCTGTGACACGATGTCTACGTAGCGAACAGACACGAGATTTGTAAGCACTAAACTGTGCGGAGATCTCGACAACAGATGAATGCGGATACCGTGTTTTTACCAGACAAATATTTAAATTTTACTATTTCTGTTCAAAAAATAGTTTCATATTGTCTACTTGCGCCTAACCATAAAGAGATTCTAGATAATATTTTGTCCAAATATGTAGTAGTACACACAATTCATTTTTAACAAAACAGTTGCTTAGTGAACCATGATTTTGCTCAACACAGTCAAGGCAAATATTTTTTGTTTGAGTCTGAGAACCAATAGGGCTCCATCTACTTGGGTCTACTCGAGCAGGTAGAGCCCATAACTTAAGAAAAAACTGAACCCATATAAAATATTATTAAATGTTTCGTTATCTGACTTAAAAGTTCATAGAATAGGTACCTAACTAGGTTGAGTTAATCTGCACATATCTCCCAATATGCCATGGGATTTGAGTATTGCTTAATTAATTATTAAAATATTTCGCATCCAGACGTAAATTTTGGTAAAGTGTTAGCTGAAATAGCCGGCGCGGCTGCGAACCACTAGGGGTTGATTCACCCTTCGATTATAGCGCCCTCTCTGTCTCCCACCCCTCCATTATGCTCTCTTTCACTCGCGTGGGAAGTGATACGACCCCACTGCTGGTGCTTGTGGCGGGAAAACATTTTATAAACAGACGAACGAACGTTGTAAAAACTTTAACTTCTTTCAACTTCGACAGCAACATTCATTTTACAGTGTCAGATTCTTATACTTATAGTAGTAGTACATACATGTTTACAATAATATGTCTTATAGATAATTATTTAAAAAAAATGTATATTCCTCTTTGAGTTGACTATCTGCTCCATGAATTACGATTTTGCTTATCGGGCAATGCACTCGTAAATTTATATACTCACTTTTAAAAGAGCGAAATCTAAATAGTCACTTTAGAGATATCTAAAGCTATTACACTTATCTTCTCTTCCGCAAACACTTTCGAAATCGTTATTGGATTGCGTTTCATACAAAGTAAGTTGGTACAAACACCATAATCGTCAAAAATATCCGTTCATAACAATGTTTAATATGGAAAAATCAGGATGACTTCAAATTACCACTAAGAAAGTTTACATATATACAAGTTATACAAGAACATATGAACGATTATGAAATATACATAAAAACCACTGGATTCCTCTTCTAAAAACGCCTACTAAATATCTATTACAAACCTATTGAATTTCCATAATAAACGAAAGTAAAGTTGATAGTTGATACCAATATATGGATCACTCAAAAGCATACAAGAACAAGTTTATTTATAGACGAGTAAAAGTTTCAACAAAAAACATCGTCCCGAATGTTGGAAGCCTTCCGTTGGTTCCGATCATTAACAGGTGCTGAGTTTTTTATAGACGTCACTTGGTTAGTACGTTGTACTGTTCCCTCTACGCAACTAGGTTGATGTAGGTCTTCGTTCATGTTATTATGTAAAAATACTTGACAGGCCTCCGTTATAATTATATCATGCTCTAACTATGACTAATGTATACTATCTAGATCTATCTACTTACATTTCATAATCGAAATTATTAACAAACTCGATCTATAAACAGCTCTAAATGCCTCAAATAGGTATCTATTATAAGTAAATTACAAGTTCCAATCCCGAGATTAGATATCAAAGGAACGAGTTTTGTGTAATTTTGTAAGAGAGTAAACAAAACAATTTTACTCCTTGACTGGGGTAGCGCATACCACTACCAAAACTGGTTTTGTACTACGTAGTGGTTTCATTGTGCCCGTTCGCCCGTCTCACTGTTTCACCTCAATGACTTGAATGTAATCTAGTTTTAACTGGTAATGTGTTGGCGCGAAAATACATTAATAGAACTTTACTTTCTAAAATATTTATAGGAATAAATTATTATGTCAGTTCGGAGAATTTATTCGAGGCCTCCCTTTGTCTCCTTTCTGACTAAAAACAAAGGCGGAAATGTATGGAGTCCTTTTGGAAAACAGTATTTTGTATTTTAGCCTTTAGATATTAAGGATTGAAATGCATTAAAGGTTTGTATTAACGGTATAAACTCATTGTTACAGTGCTCAAACATGGATTTGTATATCACAGACTCGCTCCAGGACATGCTAGACATGGACATCAAAAATGAAATAGCAACAGATCTCAGTAGTATGACTGATTATGTAAGTATCGAGGCACTACGTTAACAACACTATCATATCATTCCACTAGAAATAAGCAATAAAAATCGCTATAAAATATAAAATGTTTTAATATAATTAGGACCGAGGGGAAATCCTGCTATCAAATGACAGAATCGAACATTATTATTATAAAAGGGGAATGATCGATTAACCGTAATGTTGGAATGAAAATGTAGACTACTATCGATTACTTGTCACTCGATGTAATCAAATTACCCGCATAAAGATAAAAGTTACGACTACGATTTCGGATGTATCAGTTTTCGTTATAAATTAACAAAAGATGATTTCTGAATAATGAATACCAAATTCCTGCTCAAGATCGTCTTAAAATACTAATCAAAGAAAATGTCTCCTTTCAGGATTCGCTAGGATTAAATTTCAACGAACTCCCGCCTTTACTAGATATGGATACAGATAATTCTTCGACATGGCTAAATAATTCTTCCAGTTTCGTCCATAATTTAGATTTATATGGTTCGGAAGCGAACGCTGTAATGGTGAATCCCAACTCTGTGATGCCCTCCACGTTTGTGGACACTCCAGTCAAGAGCGCCGTCAAAGAAGAAGCTTCCAACGTGTTGCTAACGTCGGCGGCGTCAGATAGCGATCTGAACGACGCCGCCACGGTACTCAGTCCCAAAGAAGAAAAGAGCCACTTAACGTTCTCCCCGAGCGCAATCAAAGTGCCAAAAGTGGAACCGACCGAAGAAGTCAAAGATAAGAAAAAGTTAGAAGAGGCAACACAAATGGTTATCTTGGTTAGGAAACATGAAAAAAATATAGTCAAAGATTTACTAAAAGACTTGGACAAACCCAAGACGCCTGCGCCGACTGTCAGAATAAAGGCGCAGCCAGAAATCATAAAAGTAAACAACAAGAACTGTTCCATTATCAACACGAATCAGAAAATTTCGCAACAAATAGGAAAAACTATTATATCAGGAAATATTCACATATTAGATTCTTCACAAATAAATTCTAGAGCAATTATAACTAACGGCAACAAAAGTCAAGCAACTATATTAATTGATAATTCATCGTTAAATAGTAGTAGGCAAATTATAAAGACTTCAGTTAGTGGCGCTTTTACTTTAGATAATTCGCAACCTAAGTATGTAAATGCTTCGATGACGAATAACAATAATAGTAAAACAGTTCCTGGAGAATTCCCAAAGCCGGCGTATTCGTATTCCTGTCTAATAGCAATGGCGTTAAAGAACTCAAGAACAGGCAGCTTGCCTGTATCAGAAATATACAACTTCATGTGGTAAGTCACGATCATTTACCAGAACTGTTTCATAAATAGCGTAACGTTGAATAAACGTTTAAAATTATTATTATTTTTTCAGTCAACATTTCCCATACTTCAAAACGGCGCCAAACGGTTGGAAGAATTCCGTCAGACACAACCTTAGTCTAAATAAATGCTTTGAAAAAATAGAGAAGCCATCGACGAATGGAAGTCAAAGGAAAGGTAATGACGTCAATTCAGACTATTTATACTGTTCTTTAATCTTTAATTTTAATACATCGTTGTTATTATTTATTAATCTTTCATAATAATAGAATGTTTGGATGTTTTGTTACAGGTTGTTTATGGGCAATGAATCCCGCGAAAGTAGGAAAAATGGACGAAGAAGTTCAAAAGTGGTCGAGAAAGGATCCGTTAGCAATCAAGAAGGCTATGGTTTATCCAGGTGAGAGTAACATCTAGTAAAAACTCATTAAATTGTATTAGCGCTCGCCATTACTTCGGGTGAATGAAATTGGTCCATAGGAAATAATTAGCTTTTATATATTTTGAAAATCAATTATAAATTGGTCTAAAATGTTGTTTTAATCGCATTTGTAAGATTGTTTGAAACGAATGATAGTAAGCCGACTTATGACTGAACATGTTTTTACATAAACCTACTGGAACATTCCTCAAAAAAACTGTTTTTTTCTAAGAAAATCGCCTACATACATACATATGTGTTGAATACACAACCTTCTTGCATTTACTAAAAATGACTAATACTCATAACTTTATTCCAGAAAACCTAGAAGCGTTAGAACGCGGCGAGATGAAGTACAGCGGAGTGACGGGCGACGTTGACGCCGACGACGAGGCGGACGCGGACGGAGACGTCGAGCTCGACGCCGACGTGGAGATAGACCCGGAGGTCAAGGACGAACAGGAAGAAACCATTATTGAACAGGTGAGACTCGCAGACTTAGCTGTAGCTGCGTCTAGGGAGGGATTTAGGTGTCTTCTATGGTGTTTCTTTATGCAAAGGCGTGGCAGCATTTATCTGGAAGGTTTTTCGCTATTAATCAACACAAGATTTAATTGTATTTTGTAGAATTTACGGGGTATCAGCAGTAAATATCTGCAGTGCAGCGAAATATGTACATATACTAGCTTGGCAATGATTACTATTTAATTCCTCGCTATTTATTATACTATATCATATCGCCATTAATATGCACATTGCAATCACGAATTTTACGATGTTTAACCTTAAAAGTTATTTGATCCTTTAGTCATTTAATTCTAAAAACCTTTTCTTTCTAGGAGGGATCAGACCAAGAGCTAGAAGTTGAAGAAGTAGTGGAAGGCACGGGGATGGTGGGAGGCACGTACAGGCTGCTGGCCACCGGGCCGGCGTCGCTGACGTCGTACATTACTGACGTCGAGTCGGGGGATGATGTTAGTGATATTGAGGTAAACTTCAAGTTTGGCAATAAAATACGGCTCTTCAAATTAAGCATTTTCAGACGTGTATGAAAAACAAAAGGCTAAAATAACGCTTACATTCAAAGAATGGACCATAAAATAGCATAGTATTTTATTTCGTCTGAAGTTAGTTTGGCCAATGTGTCAAGTGATCCCATCGCGTCTCGACTTTAGGCTCTTTCATTCCCACGGAAATAGATACAATGCGGGTAGAATCTCTGGACTTTGCTAGTGATGTATAAATAAATAAAATATGAAGCTACCGTAATCCAAAATATTAAGTCAAACCTGCCATAGTTTAGTTTGAACAACCATGTGTAGTTCGCGCATATTTACTTATATTAACATTTATTTCAGATCTTAGAACAATCCTACGATGAAATTGACATTGATGTCCTGAAACCAGTGAAGTTAGATCTATCTATGACAGAAAATTATACTAGTAAGTTTAACGTTATTTAATTACGACCACATAACGGGCGATCACAACCGTTTGGTTTAATATAAGAACAACAGAACGTGGGATTAAAGTTGACTTTTTATTTGTTTTTAAATCATATGTAATTGTATAATTCAAAATATGTTAGAAAGTAAATAATGTTTTCTTCAGTGTTCGATTAAGAACAAGAAACAATAAATAAATTAGTTACTAGTTAAAGAACCTGTTTCGTGTTTAAAGTAATTAAAAATTAATGTTTTACAGTACATCAAGCAAAACGGGCGAAAACAAACTACATTTACCAACCGGTAACGACGCAATCTCACGCAAACAGACGCAAAACACCTCTCGTCAACCGAGTTGCATTAATTTAAGTTCTCTTTATAATTATTATAGTAATAAAGACTAACCGTCTTAGAAAATGTGATCATATTGGGGTCAATATTATAGTTTATGACAAACCAGTGACTGTTCCATTTATATTGATAAAATTGTGTTTGTAACTCGAATGGAGTATCGTGAATTGTGTTAAAATGATTCAATTATTTTGTTGATTCCGAACAAGCGAAGGGGCTTAGACTTTATTAGGTTTTTTTTTCAACTAAAATGTTTACAAGAAGGTGACACTTGTTACATATCTTACACAGTAGAAATAACTGCAAATTACTACAGAATAAGTTAGAATTTAATTTCTCAAAGTAATACCTAGTTCGTAAGTAGAATGTGTATAGAAACACTATAGAATGTTAAAAATGAAATTTATACAACCACATTAGTACAAACTTGAGTGCCGCTGGATTGACACATTGTAATAAATATAGGGTGTTAGAAATAATTTAGGTTTTATCTCGTGACTTGCGACTTATACAGTCTGATAGTGTTAGTTTCAATTCTTATATAACAATAATTTTTGCAAGTATATATTCTTAAGGTGTGGAATGTCTCAACACGGCGGCAGTAATACAATAGCGGGTAAATAAAATATGTATAATTTTTCCCACCGCTGATATTTATGTAAATAATCATATATATCTTATATATAAAATTCTCGTGTCACAGTGTTCGTTCGCGTACTCCTCCGAAACGGCTCGACCGATTCTCATGAAATTTTGTGAGCATATTGAGTAGGTCTGAGAATCGGCCAACATCTATTTTTCATCCCGAAATTCCCGCGGGAACGGGTACAACGCGAGTGAAACCGCGGGGCGCAGCTAGTTATTTTATAATTATGTTGACACTGGCAGCTTCTATCGGAAAAAAGGCAAAAAGAAACAGCATCTACGAATAAGATCTCTGGCTTTTATGATGCTGATTGTAAAAGTTATAGATCTTTTGTTGTATGATGAATGCAAATCTCGAAGAAAAAATAAGATTTTTTGTCTTCAACAAAAAAGAATCAGTTTTCTTAAAAATTATCTGTAGAACTTATTTGTTATTGTTTGGCGGGCACCATCAGAGATATAAGAAGTTTTCTCTCTCAAATGTCACTGCTGGGAAAAGGCACATGGCTCAGTGAGTATAAACTCAAACTGATTCCAGTGCAATCAAAACGATATAAAGATATTTTTGGGTCTTGTCCGTCATACAGTTTACAAATGAGAAAAAAACAAAATTATTTATGTATCATTGAAACATGTTATATAAGTAGACAATAACACCACATAATATAGTAACTAAAGTACAATCTAAAGTTTGCTGTTTAATATCTATTTTTGTTAAGCTATGTCCACATTTGTATCATTTCGGTGTATCCCGATCAGTCGTATCGTATCGAGTATTTGTATCATAAATATGGACGCTCATTTTGTCCATGTCGTATCATTAAGGCGTATTTGGTAAAAACCGGGTCCATACTTATCAAATGCTGTATCATGTCAGTGTATCAGCTATCGCGTATCATTGCAGAAAAACCGAACCAGATGGTTCGCGGTGTATCACGTATCGTATCGCGATCCAGTATCGTGATACAGTATCAAAATACGTCCATACTACCGATCGTGATACGCGTATCGAATACGAGGTGTATCAAGATACGCGGTTAGTGTGGATTGGGCCGTATCAGATACGGCTTGTATCATTAACGGGTATCATCTTACGTCCAAATTAGCGATCATGATACGCGCCGAGGCCACGCAACGGAGATACGATACACCGAAATGATACAAATGTGGACATAGCTTTAAGGAGGGTCCACATTTGTATCATCTTGACGTATCCCGATCAGCGTATCGTATCGAGTATTTGTATCATAAATATGGACGCTCATTTTGTCCATGTCGTATCATTAAGGCGTATTTGGTAAAACCCGGGTCCACACTTATCAAATGCTGTATCATGTCAGTGTATCGGCTTTACCTTTACAAATATGGACGCTTCATTTTTTTCTTCCAATCCTCGTATCTTTTCGTGATACGCGTTTCGTTCAGTGCACCTTCTACTCTCATACTCTCATATTCATTCACGTTCAAACTTGTTCGATACGACGCGTATCATTTCGGAAAAACCGAACCAGATGGTTCGCGGTGTATCACGTATCGTATCACGATACAGTATCGTGATACAGTATCAAAATACGTCCATACTACCGATCGTGATACGCGTATCGGATACGAGGTGTATCAAGATACGCGATTAGTGTGGATCGGGCCGTATCAGATACGGCGTGTATCATTAACGGGTATCATCTTACGTCCAAACTAGCGATCATGATACGCGCCGAGGCCACGCAACGGAGATACGATACACCGAAATGATACAAATGTGGACCCGGCTTTAGTCATTTTTAGATGTTAAAAACCATAACTTTATATTAAAGTTTTGTATAAGTACTTAGTCTACTAAAGCTATTATGAAAGGCTACGGCTGACAATTTATGTCGTATAAATGTACGCGGACTGTACATTCGATTGAGTTGAAATTATATGGGAAACGTTATGTTTTCGTTATTTGGTTAATTGTCAACATAGTCGATTCTACCATTTTTTAAGTAATGTGTGAAGTGTGGTGAAACGAATCTTAGATCGTATAATTATAAAAATATCATTATGATATTGGTTGTGCTTTAGGTATCTCGAATAAAGAGGAATGTGAGTGAAATTTTAAGTGAATTGTGATTTTGTGAAACGTCTAGAGTGATAACGTCATTGTATTAAACGGTAGACGTTCCTATTGTTTCGGAATTTAATTGTAGTAGTTTAATTTATTTAAGGAACGTCAGTCAATATGGTTAATTGAATTTCTACAGGTTTTGTCACTTTTTCTATTATAACTTTCATATTTGCTAAATAGTGACTGTCAGAAAATGCATTTAATATTGTTAACTTGTAAGGTGGTTAAGTATTTGCATTTAGTTTTCAATGTTGGAAAGGCTCTAACAAATGTTATAATAAGTACATTCGAGACATTCTCATTGGGTATTTTCCCTAGAGGCAAGTAAGTTAGGTGCTCTTTGTATACTTTCTACTTAGTCGAGTGCAATTTGTATATAAGTATTTTAATCGTTCTAACACGTGATTTGCTTTTGTACTAATGCGCATGACTGTATGTCGTATAAAAATTAATCGTGTTTATTAATATGTAGAGAATGTAAGATTAGACTAGTTTTAAGTAAAATGTGTAGTCTTAAAAACAAAAGGATTGATTGATAAATTGATATTCATACATAGCCAATTCATTTCCAAGAATTTAATTGAACCAATGTACAATAAAATTTAAAATAATATATTTTTCCACTGCCAGTATTCCAACATACATTTTCATAGAATTTAGTATTGTAAACGTAATTTAGAAGTAGTTACTCGTAATTTCTGTTTTAGAATGATAAGTTGAATGATTTTTAATAACTTTTTGTAATAAAAGATAATAAATTTAAGGCTGTGTTTTAATGTAATTTGTTTCCCTTGATCAGCTGTTTTAAACGGTTGGGTTGAACATTTGTGTCCAAAGAAGGTAAAACCAGGGACTCTCCTGGTTTGAACCACACTTTCCATCAGTCACAATACCCTTCCATCACAATAATTCACATCTATCCCAATATCTAATTGACGCAATTCCCAATCATTACTATAGCCAACTGTCTGTTCCAATTTCCATAGCACTATTCCCAGTTTCCCATTCGCTCAAATTTTAAATTTCCTGTCTATTACTTATGCCCGGGCCACACTTACGAGAAATGAAAGAATAACCCAGCAAATGGAAAGTGCCATTCAGAGAGTGCAGAACGCCTGCATTCGATTTTCAATGCACGTTCCGAAACGACAGCACATCACCCCTTTTCTGAATAAATATAATATCCTTAATATGAGAGCGAGGAGAGAACTGCACTACGCGTGTACAGTCCAAAAAGTCATTTATAACAAGAGTCCGGAGTATCTATTTGAAAAGTTATCCTGGTTAAAAACCAGCAATAGAAGTACTCGTTCTACAACACAACATTTATTAAAAATACCGGTCCATAGCACTGCGCGTTATAAGGGAGGTTTCAAGTTTGTTGCAGCAAGTATTTGGAACGATCTACCACCTCCTCTTAGAAAGAAAATGTGTATACACACCTTTAAGACCAAATATAAGTCTGCTCTGCTCAAAAGACAACTTGCTGTAGAAAATTTGAAATCTTCCTATGTTAAATGCTTAAAATTAAAAGAATTCTTCGAAATAGATATTGATAAGAACCCTAAGAAAATGCCTAAACGTTGATACCACACACACAAACACATTCACACACACACACACACACACACACACACACTCATTCGCTCACTCACCCACCCACTCACTCACTTACTCACTCACTCACTCACTCACTCACTCACTTACACGCACACACACACATACTCACACAAGCTGTTAAACTTACCAATCAGATAGTGATGATAGTAGTCTATTAATACTCGTATAGGTGTTTTATTGTTATTATTACCGTTTATAATTTTATCTTGTATTTTTGAATATGTACCTCTAGTTAATTATTTCAATTGTTTAACCAATCGTTGCGTGACAACGTCCCTCTACTACTTGTAGCTCCGCGCGTCACCTCAGGAGCTAGGGGTGGCTGAAAACCAGCGCTGTTCCAGCGGACAGCACAGCTGAGCCATCTTCCTTTTGCCCTTCCTAATTTTCTAGTTATTTTCTTATTTTATTTTTTTAATTTTTGTTTTAAGTTTTCGTTGTTTAAACTTAGTTTTAGTTAAAATTGTACTTAGTTTTAAGATAAGGGCAATAAACGTAATTTTATTATTTATTTATTTATTTAAATGCCATAAATTATCGCGATAATGGACGTTAACCGTTGGTGTAGCCACGACTATACGTACGTGATAATTTGACAATGGCATTAATTACTATGCCGTATGGCGTAGGCGATAGCTCGAGTGGCGGTACATCAGAGATTAATGCGAGAATTAATGCGATGAAGCGGCCATAGAGTAACTTTTATATTTGGATTGGAGAGAAGCGGCCACACTACGTACGTATTGTCAGTGTGCGTCGAGCGAGAGCGCAACGGGTTCGGACGTATTTGTTTATTACGACGGATTTGCCTCAAAAGCGCATTTTTTTTATCTATACGTACTATGGCGACAGAATGGAGTAAAGACAAAGTAATTACTTTTCTTGAGATTCTGCAAACATGGTCTCTTTAATCGATAATGATTCAATAAAGTCAAATAATATAAATTTACACTCATGAAATATAGAGCTCTGTCGACGTCCATCTTGCCTGAATTGAAGTAAATTCAATGCCGTTTTTATTGCCAATACAAATTTGAAGCCTTTTTATAGTTTACACGTGTGATTTTTTTTTTTTGCATACACGTGTGAACAATAAACTATAAAAAAAGTTTGCTCAAAAACCGGGCAACATTTATATAGGGTTGTCAGGAAATAAAAGCCTAAAGTTACTAAAAATAAATGAATGTTTTTTTTTTGTAATATAGGATAGAAACAAACAAACAAATGTTTTGTATTAGAAAAAAAATAATAATAAAGATTAATGACAAATAATAAACAAAGAAAGTAAGATTGGTACTTTTAATGAGACGCATTGTAACATGAAAGGCTTTCTTGCATTGGATGCATTCCGTTTCAGTTTTCCTAGCTTTTGTTCTCGCCTGGGTTGCAGAGCATCCTCCTTCGACTAGGGCTTTATAGCACCCAGTGCAACGCCTTCTCGTTATTTTATCCATTCTTCTAGGGAATGACATGTGGGTCAATGAATCTATAGCTAGTACGTGAGTGTACCACATGTGGGTCACAAGTTTTTTTTTTAATTTTTAAACAATTAGAGGGTTTATATTTATATAATTTATTCAAAATTATCATTACATAAGCCTCTCTTTACATACCTATTTCCACAAAACGTGTTTGCACGTGAGGGGCTCCTCTCACATTTAGTAGCTGCACTGTTAACGTGTTAAGACACGTTTGGAAAGTGGTCGGCACACGATCTGCGACTTTGGTGAATGTACTCGTGTAGTGAGTGAGTGCCAGCCGGGACCGCGCGCGGCGTGGTGGGTCGGCGCGGTAGGCATCGCGCGCGCCCAGGCGGCCGGGTCAATGACTCGAATCTGCCTATCGCAACATTCGCAACATTGTAATAAACAGTTACATTCACGGATAGGTAATCCATGGTCAGCGAGACAATGAGAACTGAAGATATCGTGTAGGTACTTTATTAAATTAAATTAATCCTTGCTAGATCCACTAAAGCCATGAGGACAATGCTGAATGTATGCTTGTAATTGTGAAATTCAGTTCCACTGTGATTTGGTGATAAAATAACAACATGTTTGCCATCAATGCTTCCAATACAATGTGGAAAGATATCATGAAAGTCAGCTTCTTTTTGCAGCCATTCTTGTTCATTAGCAGGCAACTGAAACAATATTTTTGTTTTATTTCAGAATGTAAGTTTACGGGAAGAGCATGCTGAGTGTGACGATGAAGTAAATGCAGTTATTCGCAATAGTGAAAACTTGACTCCAGCTCCTCCGCCTAATTTAAAAACTATAAATAAGCGAGCAAGAATTGATGTGCCTTCAGAAATATTACATGCGAAGAGGCAGATGCAAGAGGCATTTGAGCACGTCAAAGCCAGCGTAAACGATGAATATGAAATGTTTGGGAAATTGATTGCTAGTAAAATAAGAAAAATAAGAAACCCAAATACAAGAGATATTATTATGAATGATATACATAATATGGTTTTCCGAGCATGCTTGATAGATCGGGTTACCCAACAAAACGTGCAGCTGCCTCAATCTCCTGAACAAGCACATCAATCTCCAATACATCCATCACCATCTCCGTCACCACAGAACCAAACATACCAGCCCTCGATACATCCATCATCATCTCCATCACCACAGAACTAAACATGCCAGACTCGGATCCATGCATCGCCTTCTCCATCACTCACTCAGCCTAGGTACTTAGCGATAGCGACGCACAGCCTCAAAAATTATTATATCGGAGAATGGTGAAATATCATTCATATAGGGAGTATTTTAATTATTGAAGATTCTTTTTTTAAATTCTATTCTTAATATTGTATTTTACCTAGGCACCTAATGAAATAAAACTAAACTATGAGTACCTACAATAATGGGTTTTCTTACCTTAACCTAGTCTTTCAAAACGATCAAAATATGTATTTGCACAAACTTCATGTAAGTAATATTTTGGAAATTTGTTGATGATATATTTTGAAAAGATACTTAATGAAGGCTTCGAAAATTATCTCCTGTCGCCAGATAACGTAGTGTTATTGCCAGTCGCACTTTAGTTGGAATGGCTTTTCTGAATTTCGTATCTTTTTTTGTAATTAATGGTGCAAGCTTTTGCAGTAGTATTTCAAAGTCAGATGTTGACATACGTTAAAATCCAGGGAATTCCATGCCAGACTCTGCGGTTAAGTCAGATAACATACTTTCCATTCCTGTGCTGTAAATGAGAAAAAAAAAGTGAAAAATATTATTATACTCGCCTATCTCCCAGCGGTAGTAAGTAGAGATCACTTTCTAGAATAATTACATCGTTCGGTTTCTATGAATAGTAGTCATCCACCATCTCCTCTTTCTACTCTTTTTTATATTATTATATTGATACTCGTACAATCGTAGGTAATAAATAATATTTCATTGACATAGAATGCAAAGCCACTATTTCCTCCATTTTTAAATTACGACCTACGTCTCGGCCGCACAGTTGGGAACTGAACAACACGGAGTGTGTTGGTTTTTGTGGCACGATACATCGCGTCAACTCGACACGAATCTTCACCCGCTAATGGAGCCCCAGCATTATAGAAAGCAAGCCAGATATTTTCGTTTCGTCTTTCGTTAGAAACCCTATTGCTGTCACTCTGCTGTCTGTCTTTCGCCAGTCACCAGTCACCAGTCGCCTTTAGGCCACTCCACATCTCAGTCTCCACACCATCAAGCATACAGTCCATCGAGAAATCCTCCAACATACCAGTCGCCTTTAGGCCACTCCACATCTCAGTCTCCACACCATCAAGCATACAGTCCATCGCGCAATCCTCCAACATACCAGTCGCCTTTAGGCCACTCTACATCTCAGTTTCCACACCATCATGTATACAGTCCATCGCTAAATCCTCCGACATACCAGTCGCCTCTACTTCACGATACAAATCCACCTTCAGATCAGTTCTCAGTTGTAAATTTCCTAAAATTACCTCCACCAACGCGTGCCTCACAAATAGTTATCACAGATTCCGGTGAAATAAAGATAATTAAAGATTTAAAATGTATGTAAAAGCTTTAAGAAGACTTTAAGAAACAAATAAATGAAAGACATAAATACAGAGTACGTTGTTTTATTTTCCAAATAATCAAATTAAAATAATCATTTATGAGCCTAGAGGGAGCATAAGGAAGTCTTACAAATTATTCATGGTCCTGAAATGTTCTGCGAATGTATTCCTAACCTGGATTGCTGTTAAAGCTGAACGTTGTGCAATACTCTTCATTGACCTGAAAGCGCCCTCCCCATTTCCAATGTCTTCTCTCCATGTTCCAGGATTTATTATTTCTCCGTTGACAATTGTGTCAGTGTAGCCTGATGGGGTGTACATGGACCGCGAGTTAGAACTTTTTCTTAAAAAGTTATGTAATAAAGCACACGCCATTACGACTCTTGAAGCTTCGTTTGGTTGTAGAGCTATAGGTTTTCTAAGTACTCGAAACCGTGCTGACATAACACCAAATGCGTTTTCCACAACAATACGAGCAGAAGAAAGTTTACGATTGAAGTTTCTTTGCGTACTTCCTTCGGGGTGGTCTCCGGGAAAAGGTTTCATTATGTTGGGGTGCAATGGAAATGCATTATCAGCAACAAAAACGTACGGCACATTTACATCGCCATCAGAAAGTGGTTTAGGTTGTGGTAAATGTAAGGAATTTGTCTGAAGTTTTTCGAATAAAACACAATCTCTGAATACACCACCGTCACTGATTCTACCCTTGTTGCCTACGTCGCAAAACATAAAACAAAAATTGCGATCCACTAAGGCCATCAACACAATACTAAACGAATGCTTATAATTAAAATATTCAGACCCACTGCGAATCGGTGACACCATGACAACATGTTTACCATCCATTGCTCCCAAGCAATGAGGAAATGTATCTTTAAAATCAGATTCCTTTTGTAGCCATTCGTTTTCATTCTCAGGTAACTTAATCATGTCTTTCAATACAGATATGAGAGCTGCACAACATTCCCTTACAATCCTGGAAATCACTTGGTGAGACATCTTGAACAAATAATGTAAGCTTCTGTAGCTATCTCCTGTAGCTAAATATCGTAAAGTAACTGCTAGTCGAACTTTGGAAGGTATAGTTACACGAAATTTAGTTTTTTGTTTTTCTATCAAAGGCCCAACTCTGCTTAAAATCAATTCGAAATCAGATGCTGACATTCGAACCAACCCCTGGAACTGGTTGCTTGGTTCAGGTGGTAGTAGTTCGGAAAATATTTCCTCCATAGAGTTCCTGCAATTAAAAAAAGTTCATTAGGTAGGTAGGTATGTATATGTATTAGGTATAGAGCGGGCGCTAGAGGTAAGTGAGTATGCAAAATATGAGTACCGAATTTCGCCAACGGATTTAAGTGAAGAAAAGGTCAAAGAATAATAATGTGGATCTTGCCGGTCAATTTTTTGGTCCATATTTTTTTTATCCCTCTTCTCTTATTCGTAAATTGAATATATTGAGTACATGGTATAAAATCATTTTAATGATTATTTTCATAACACAGCTGGTGTATATATAAAAACACGGCTTAACAAAGCAACGTCTTTACGTCAATAGATGTAGAAACACACTAAACGCGTACGCGCGCTATGCTTACTGTATGGGCGAAGAATATGAAAGGAGCGGGAAGGGACCAGCACACCCGGCGGCAAGATGTGTTTTGTCATTTTTTAGGGTCTCAGGTATAAGAATCCGATCTTTATCCGATCTCCAATCTTTAATTTCAGTTCAATCAGTCGAAAATCTATAAAGATTTATACAAAATTTCATCCCCTATTTTATCCCCTTAGGGGTGGAATTTATCAAAATCCTTTCTTAGGGGATGCCTACGTCATAGTAGCTATATGCATGCAAAGTCTCAGCCCGATCAGTTTAAAATTGACAAAGTTTGATACAAATTTTCATCCCCTATTTTATCCCCTTGGGGGTAGAATTTTCGAAAATCCTTTCTTAGTGTGCACTTACGTCACTTGAAGAACCTTCCTGCCAAATTTCATGCTTCTAGGTGTAGCGGTTGAGGCTGTGCGTTGATTATCAGTCAGTCAGGACTTTGAATTTTATATATATAGATAGATATTTACTATTTTTTATATGTATACTAGCTGCGCCCCGCGGTTTCACCCGCGTTGTACCCGTTCCCGCGGGAATTTCGGGATGAAAAATAGATGTTGTCCGGTTCTCAGGCCTACCCGATATGTACACAAAATTTTATAAGAATCAGTCGAGCCGTTTCAGAGGAGTTCAACCACGGTACCCGTTCCCGCGGGAATTTCGGGATGAAAAATAGATGTTGGCCGATTCTCAGACCTACTCAATATGCTCACAAAATTTCATGAGAATCGGTCAAGCCGTTTCGGAGGAGTATGGCAACGAAAACTGTGACACGAGAATTTTATATATTAGACATAAAAACACGACTTATCAAAGCAACGTCCTTACGTCAATACTGCCGTCCTCAAGCTAAAATGCCGTTATGTACAAAAACTACTTTTTGAGTTATGAGCAAAAAACGCGGCAATTTTTTGAAAAGCGTGCTACTTTATAACTATCAATCATAATTGGAATTTCAATGTACTGATGGAAAGATCCCACGAAGCACTATCAAATAGCAAATATTTTAATTTATAATAAGAACTTTTCATTAATAAAAATTGTAAAAATGTTTTTTTTCTTAGTATTTCTCTAATTATTAATTCATAAATCCATGTCTAAAATGCCGTTGCGTAAACAATAACGGCATTTTAGTGTTTGGTTTTACTTTGATTTTATTAGATTTACGATACAAAAAAAAATTGCATTCTTTCTAAACTAAAAAGCCGTTAAAAGACTTTAGAGTTGTTTTAGCTTAGCACCATGATATTTAAAATGAAATGAAAATGCAGTTAAAGTACTTAGCCGCTATTTAGAGTTGGAATTCATGAACAAATATTTTTATTGATGAAATTTTTATTATACTGCATCGCTAAACTGCGGCTAAATACAAAACCTACAACGATAACCGCATTTTAGCTTAGTATTTATTCTATTTTTTGAAGGGTATCAAATTAAATACAGAAATAAAACAATTTGAAATAGTTTAAATCATGCATAATTATATTAAGTATAAAAATCGGATCTTTTCCTTAATAAGGTGCTTACATTGTTTAAGTTACATACTCTAGGAGTATATAATACACATTACAACCTCTAAGGCAATCAATCACACATTTCAATTATAAAATTAAAAAAATAAACAATTGTTACAGCCTTAGTTTAGCTTGCATAGTAAAATTATATTTTATAAAAAGTTTTGGTATCAAAAACATTTTGTTTGTAGTTTAGCAAAAAACACAAAAATCAAAGTTTCAACTGTACGAGCTTATGTTTTGTACTTTGATACCCTCAGCGTAATCACTAGTTAACAATAAAATAATTATACTTATAACTTAACAGTAGTATCACATTTAGTTATGGCACAGTTTTGAAGTACAAGTAATTTTTAATCAGTCTTTAATCTTCTTATTCAGTCTTAGCCAACTCTTTTATTTCTTGTACCACTTGTAGTGGCGATGACATCTTCGTTATTGTTCACAGGCAAGGTTTTCCAGAATAAAATTTTATGAGGGGGAATGATGCTTGTTAACTTTTCTATTAGACCATCTTTCCTTCTTCTTTCTATCCCTTTTGCCTCTATTCGGAACTCTATGTTGAAAATACTTGGATTTTTTATATATTTATCATTCATAAATCTTAAGGTTATATAGTCATCATCAAAATTATTTTTATATTTCATGTCAAAGCTGTTGCGCTCAAAACACACCTGACTAATATTTTTTATGTAAGCTCTAGGATTGGAGTTTTGTATACGTCTATCCGAAACGTAGTTAGGAATTTTCAAAAAATTCTCTTGCGTTAAAGATTTCACTGCTACTTTAGAATTGTTTATTGATGCCACTGCTTCTTCAAAGTCATTAAAATCATAGAGTTTTCCTTTTTTTTTCATGGCCAGCTCCACTTGGTGGTGTACTTGGTCGCAGCTCATAAATGTATGTCCGGGTTCGAAATAATGAAGGGTAATGTTTTGTGTGGCAATATCTTGGCTATTGATTAGATGGACAAGCAGTGAAAACAGTAACCAATTTTTATTCTGCGCGCTGCAGTTATCAAGCCAAAGATGGATATTGATCACATCTCTATGACGTAAGAAAAATTGCTAATACGCGGACATAATATCTTCTTGCTTTCGCCCTCTGATAGCATCATGCCATATAACGGTTAGTGGTTTTGATGTAGCCGTTATTTTACCCAATGGCGCAAATGTTTGATTGTAGGCCACCAAACGTTGACAGAAAATTATTGATTTGAATGACTCTAGTCTTGGCAACATTATTACCTTTTCAAGATCACCACTAAAATATACAGTCGAATCATCTTGTTGTTTTTCTTTATGCTCCTGGTATAGCTGCCTTGCTTTTGTATATTTTTCATGGTGTTTGGTCCATTGCACGCAAATAGTACATTCGTCAGTCTGGTCATCATGACACATTTGTCTTTTATGCAAATTGTATGCCTCACAGGCCTCGCATTCTTCATTACCGAGGCGAGTGAATGAAATATTCATTTTTTTTACGTGTTGCCTATACAATTCGTAAGAAACCTTTGCGTCAGGGAATTTTACATTAAAATCTTTATGCATGTGAACAATATTAATGTCACTTGGTAAGTAACGTCGCAAAGGAGCGTGCTCTCGTCTGTAATGCGGTTCTAATGGATTAAACGATTCCACGTGTCTTGTCAACATATCGCGATCAACAGCTGGGGTTTTTTGGTGTTTTCCTCTTTTATCAACTGTAGAATCCTTACGAATATCGTGCAAAATTCTGTCATTCGTTTTTTTATAGCCAAGAGTAGTTAAAAAAAAAATTTTGCAAACTTCCAAATTAATGCCATCCAGTTTTTTTAAAAAGAAAGATCTCTTTGGTTTCCTCTTCGGTTCACCGGCAATCTTTCTCTTGGGAACTGCTACTGCAGTGTGGGCGTTTACAAATAAATGCTGTTCTTGTAAAGTCAGATCCCAATACTTTTCATTAATAGCTTTCCGGTCTTCTTGGCTGAATTGAGAAGTACATTTCTTATAACATTTTTCATCGCATCCTTCTTTAACGCCGCGTTCTAGCCTCTTCTTAGCTTTGGTATCTAATTGTCTTTCCTGAACAGTTTTGTTATATTTCTTGCGTTTTCTAGTTGGTAAATTTGATATTTCTGACTCCATATTATGTGCTATTGACCCTGCATTCGGGGGCAATGCTTGCTGAATACAACTATTTATTGTGTTCCTACGCTTGTGAATTAATGACGGTGCAGAGACAGTCTTATATATCTGAGAAAAATCAATAGAGTTTCGACGTGTGCGGTGCAAGATAGTTCTCTTTTCTACATTAAAATTCGCGTCATGAAAAGTATAAGTAACGCTCTTTGTGGTTACAGTAGATGGACTGATTTTCTTGTTTTTTTGTGATTTTTGAGACCTTTGCTGTTTTTGTTTTACCTCCAGGAAATCGTTTGTAGAAATGTCGCTATCTGTATCGGAAGGAACGTAATCTTTGTCTTTTACGGAGTCGTCAGAATCGTAATCGAGATGGGCACTTAAATCTTGAGAAATTGAGTGCTTTGATAAATTTTTAGCATCACTACTAAGTTGTTCATTGGATTCTAAGTCATCTTCTAACGGCATCACTTCATTGCAAGTAAGATCTATAGAATAACATTCTGGATTTGGAGTAGTGGGTTTGTGGATCGGTATTGTTGAGATATCCTGTAGTACTGTGTCATGTTCTTTAAAAACTTCAGTTTTTTTAAATTTATTCAATGCTTCGAGTAAGTACTGGGAGTTGTATGAAATTTTTGTTTCACAAAAGGTTTCAAAATGCCTGGAGGTCATAGAATAAGGCCGTGCATACAAACGGTTGAGGTAATCACCGGGTGCGGGTTTATCGCTTGTTTCCTGGGTTTCAAAAGAACAAGTTCTAATGTTTTCTGCCTGGTATGAACATTTGGCTGCACATGGATTTCTTACTGTTACCATATTTACAATGGTTTTAGCTCTTTGCGAAATAGAAGAGCGTCTGTAACAACGACAAAATGCAAACATGTCATTGAAATCATGCCCCAATGTTAAGCGCTATTACCAACTTAAACCAAAGTAAATCGGTCTAGTAGTTTCGGAGCCTATTCGATTCAAACGAATAAATCAAATCTTTTTTTTAATATTAGTGTAGATATCGTGATCAAGCATCCCATGGTTATAATGATAATTAAAAAGTTATTTTCATAAAAGTACTACCAAAATAAACTGCTAAATGATACTTTTAACCAGGCACCTTAATCAAATTATAACCATTGAAAACAGTAGGATAAAGCAAAAAACAACCAAAACCCAACTTATGGTTCAGGTCAACAATGTAAGCAAAGTTTTAGTCTTAATAAAATAAAAAGCGCGCGTTTTAAAGAATGAGCAGTTCGTTACCTGGAAACTTCGTCAGCCATTTTGGCGGGAAACGCAGAGCGTGCACGTCTGTATCCTTAAACACCCTGCGCCGGACTGAGCGGGCCCCCCGGCCGACCTCCCGCACCGCCCGCTTACCCCGTCGCCCCGAACATTTCGTCGAATTATAGCCCGCGCGAGAGCAGATAGCCGCATTTTAGTTAGGTATTGCGGTTTAGCCGCATTTTAGTCTTGTAGCAACACAAAAAACAATAACTGAGTTTTAAAAAATCTGCCATTATTACATTACGGCTTTGTAAACCTTGCATAAAAAAACTATGAATGCAATACTAAAATGCGGTTATGTGTCTTTAACGGCAGTTTTGTTTATGATTTATATTTAACGGCTTTATAGTTTAGTACTACTAGAGAACAAAAGCCTAACTAGATAAAAGTTAAGGTACTTTAACTGCATTGTAGAGTACAGATATCGCTTAACGGCAATTTAGCTAGGATGATGAGTATATTTTTTTAACAAAAACTTACACTATGTAGGTACCTTTAACCGCGTTTTAGATTAGCAATGATACTTAAAGGCGTTTTAGCGTTGGAATGTAAAGATTTACATGTATATAACGGCAATATTAATTTTTAAATCTCGACGACTAAATAAAGCTACGAAAATTCTGGTAATACAGGTCGAAAGAGATTTTTTTTCTGATTATGATGGCATCAAAATGTCAAAATCTACCAAATGTTAGTTAACGGCATTATAGCTTGAGGACGGCAGAATAGATGTAGAAACACTAAACGCGTACGCACGCTATGGTTACTGTATGGGCGAAGAGTGGATGTGAAGGGAGCGGGAAGGGACCAGCACACCCGGCGGCAAGATGTGTTTTGTCATTATTTAGGGTCTCAGGAATAAGAATCCGGTCATAGTTGCCGTCACTCGGATTTTGCATACTCAACTACCTATAGCGCCTGGACTAGTAGGTACTTCAAAAATACCTACACTTTGATGCATGGTATGAATGTCTGATAAACAGACAGGAGAAAAAACTGACAACAATGCAAAATAAAAAGTTAATATAGTTAATACCGGTCATAGTTATATTTGAATACTAAATTTAAGCTACATTTACTTATTAATATTAATTATAAACTAAATTTAAACAAACAGAAAGACTTACAGTGTACGATTCCTGTGCATTTGTATCATCCACCATCTTCTTTTTCTTTGTTTCGGTTTTCTCCTCTCGGCAGAGAGTATTATATTCCTTGGTTTTCTCTTTATTAGTTGACGGGGCAACCGAGCGGTTATTTGATAATGATTCAATAAAGTCAAATAATATAAATTTGCACTCATGAAATATAGAGCTCTGTCGACGTCCATCTTGCCTGAATTGAAGTAAATTCAATGCCTTTTTATTTTATCGCCAATAATGAGCATTCATGTTGACCGTTAAAGTGTAGCCAATCAATCGCAATAATTATCGAGATATTGGGCATTGTCGTTAAACGTTAGTGGGGCCCCAGCACTCAGATTCGCCATTTTCCATTTTCCCCTTGAAAAAATCAACAAGATTGGATCGAATGTAAATAAAAATATCACACACATTCCTATTTTTGTAAATACACACACACTGTGAATCACAGCTATGAATTAAGAATGACAGTGACGTTAATATACAATTGAGTAAGACCACAGGCTATCTATCTATCTATATTTATTTATGTTTTTGTTTAGCTTTCGTTCGTTTCGTTCGATCGAGAAGAAACAAACAAAATAAATGATCAAAAATTTAATTTAATTGTTTTTTTGTTCATTTTTTCTTTTAATCTATTTCAAAGAATTATATGTAAGTGTTGCATTTCAAGTTGTATTAAATAAATAGATAACCAAGATGACAACACGTGAAATTGTTACTCTGCAATTTGGTCATTACTCCAATTACGTTGGAGCTCATTTTTGGAATTTACAAGAGCTAAGTTTTGATTACACTGGCACTGTGAAAACTGAAGTAAACCATGATATTCTGTATCGTGAAGGAAAGACGGCAAAAGGTGAAGTAACTTACACACCAAGGTTATTATTAGCCGACTTGAAAGGCTCTTTGAAATCCTTACCGGCAAGTGGCGGCCTTCCTGACGATCCTGGGATCGAGACTGAAAGTTACCCTTGGGAAAACTTTCATAAGATAGAACAACCAGCTGAGCCGAAAAATGAATATCTAAATGACATCGACGCAGAAGAACTACCCGTTGCAACAAAGGAGTACAACTTTGAGGAAACTGTTAAAACATGGACTGACTTTCTGTATCCAAGACTTCATCCTAGATCTGTGAATGTTGTGAATGAATATCAACATGGAGATGATACTGTAAGTATTAAAAATTTCAGGTACTTTTCTCAAACTTCTCATATTTCATATGTATCTCCGGCATGAGTCATGTTTTAATTGACCACTTTACTAATTTTGTATTTTTTCTATTGCAGCAATGTTTTGATATCTTTCACAGTGGGAAGTCAATATGGAAATCAGACTATGGCAGTTCATTTGATGACAACATTAGAAAATATGTTGAGGAGTGTGACAGTATGCAAGGATTTCATGTAACATTTGATTGCACTGATGGCTTCTCTGGACTCGCTCTAGGTTGTATAGAATTACTCGCTGATGACTATGGTAAATCAATACTTGCTCATCCAATCATAGCATCACACTTTCCTGACAACAATCCTGCAAACCAGAAAGAAAGAGATATTTCAACATTAAAAGACACAACAAGACTCATCAACACAGCTTTATCTATACAGGAGTTATCAGAACATGTTACAATGTTTGTGCCTTTATGCTCAGGAGAGAAAGGGTGGAGGAAACCTGGGAATGCTCGATCATTTGACCACATAACTTACAACCCAGAGCTATATTATCATTCATCTGCCTTACTTGCTTCTGCCTTGGACACACTAAGCCAAAAATATAGAACTAAAAGCAACTTATTTACTTTATCCAATATATGTGCAGATATCACTGGCTATGGCAGGAAAATGGCCGCAGCATCTCTAGGAATGCCATTTGCATTAAGAGAATCGCAATATTTAATTGATTATTTGAATGAAAGAACTAAGCCTTTATATTCTACAATAACACCAAGTTGTAAGCTGGCTTCTGATAAAATTTTCCAATTGATCACTGTTAGAGGTATACCTGAGAGTTATCTAAAAGCACCCCAAAAAGAAGCCAAAGAACAGATGAACCTCCCAGCTTACAGATGTAGCAACATAAAAGAAATGTTTGAATTATATTTCCAAGCCAACAACTTTTTGTCAGCAACTAATGTTACAGTATGTGAAAAACCTATGGAATTAAAAACACCTTATCCTAAATTCTTCTCACAAGATTTGAACAAGTATGGATTTATAAAAGCCGAAAATGATATTGAGAGAGTAGAAACTTGTGCAGTAATAGCAGGTTATCATAATGGCAACTTTATGGCGGATATGTTAGAGAAACTACACAGAGAAGCGAGCCGGATAAAGTTTGTCAAACTGCACAAGTTCAATGAGGAAGGCTTGGAGTCGGCTGATTACAGTGAAAGTTTAGATAAGCTTGCAGAGTTCAAAGACAACTACGAAGATAATTTTGAACTATAAGATGTTAACAACATGTAAAACATGTAAATAAAACTGCATTTAAATTTCATAATTTTAATTTGATTTAGATAAAATAAATCATTCCATTCATACATCTTCACTTGTACATAAGTCTTTTCTACTACTAATCATGACGAAGATCGCTCGAGCGCTCGCTCCTTCATCCTTGTAATAAATGCTGCACCTTTGTTCTTTCTGAAATTCTCATATGGATCATTGAGATTTACCCCAATGCCTGAAACAAAATGTATATGATCACTTCCTATATCTTGACTGAGTTCAAATTACCTGTGTGTCTTCAAAATTTAATAAATGGTAAAACACTAAAAATACTAACTTGCTAACATGAAACTATGTATATTAACTTTATTAAAAAATATATATTTGAATAAAAAACTTAAAACTGATCAGTAATATTTGAGTTAATTATTTAGAGCATAAATGAAATCCTGGGAAGTTACATTTTTAGGATTTACGTCAAGTCATAGCGGGTGTTGTTGTAAGTTGATGCGCCGTGACAGAATCCATGGAACTACTAAGTTGATATTTCCCTTTGCTTGAAACAAAAGTGAGATTTACCTTTGTACTGATCTTGTTTATCCCTGACTGCGCCGCCGCTGATAGGCTCCGCGATACCCTGCCCGGAGGCGCCGAGCCCGCCCGCGCTCCAGCCCATCTTTTGAAGCAGCTGGTGTCCTTTGTTACTAGAGTCTAAACCACCGGACGATGTACTTGCGTATGCACCACCCCTGAGATAATGAGAAATATAAAATCTAAATTAATTTAATATAATAAATGCTACTTGATTCAATTTCGGGTTCAACCCGGTAGAAACCTTTAGGCAACAACCTTAAAACAATGGTTGGCTATCTGTATAGCCAACCAGAATAGTCTTAATCACGTCATGCAATACAACCGATGCAGATTGTAGCTTCCGCTGTGACAAAACATGACCAATCCTACTAATATTACAAACTAGCAGCGCCCCGCGGTTTTACCCGCGTTGTGCCCGTTCCCGTGGGAATTTCAGGAATTTTTTTACATAAAAACCTTCCTCTTGAATCACTACCTATTACAAAAAACCGCATCAAAATCCGTTGCGTAATTTTAAAGATTTAAGCATACAGACAAACAGACTAAAAAAGCGGCCAAGTGCGAGTCGGACTCGCCCATGAAGGGTTCCGTAGCAGCGAGTAACATAATAAAGAAGTTCTTGAAGTTCGTTGTACTTACTACTACTTACTTACTTAGCGTGTGGGTTGTGATCGATTAACGACCTCACAAACCAAAAAACTAAAAAAATAAAAAAAACTACTAACTAGACCTCGTTCAAACCAATTTTCGGTGTTAGATTACATTGTTATGTACATCATATATTTTTTTTAGTTTTATCATTCTCTTATTTTAGAAGTTACAGGGGGGGGGACACACATTTTACCACTTTGGAAGAGTCTCTCGCGCAAACTATTCAGTTTAAAAAAAAATGATATTAGAAACCTCAATACCATTTTTGAAGACCTATCCATAGATACCCCACACGTATGGGTTTGATGAAAAAAAAAAATATTTTTTTCATTTCTAAGTATGGGAGACCCCCCTAAAATTTTATTTTTTTTCTATTTTAGTGTGAAAATATTAATGCGGTTCACAGAATACATCTACACACTAAGTTTCAACAACATAGCTCTTATAGTTTCGGAGAAAAAAGGCTGTGACATACGGACAGACGGACAGACAGACATGACGAATCTATAAGGGTTCCGTTTTTGCCATTTGGCTACGGAACCCTAAAAACAGACAAAAATAGCGACTTTGTTTTATACTATGTAGTGATGCGAAAATGTTACACGTTATGTACGTCGTATGTATGTATATTTGTTACTCTCTCACGAAAAAAACTAGTAAACAGATTTGGAAGAAACTTTACAGTAAAATAGGTTATACATCAGAATAACACATGGGATAAATTTTATCTCGAAATTCCCGCGGGAACGGGTACAACGCGGGTAACACCGCGGGGTGAGGCTATTAGTAAATAATAATGATAAAATCATACATTATTATTCACTTACATAAAACTAGGAGGTGTGGGAGATCTGGATCTTTCAATGCGTCGCGACCTCGGGGACTCGCGGTGACGATCTCTAGACCTGCTGCGCGACCGAGATCGTGACCTCGACCTTGACCTTCTGCGACCTTCAATGACAAATAGTATTTTTATTTAATTTTGGTTATCTATAAATATTTAGTAACTATTTCATACTATAAATATAAATATTTAGTAACTATTTCATAATGAGGTTATAGGTGAATAAAAGAATTCACAAGACGGTTACTTTACATTATTGTGTTGGATAGCTAGTTCTTACATCTTATACATTTCTGTTTGAACACCATTGAGCTTTGTTGAGGGTGCGGATGTTTAATGTTGCGGGTGCGGATGTGCCTCGCAATCTTTAAGACTCTTGAGACCCTTGGTCACTAAAATTCAACCAAGTATTTCCAGTACGTAACTTTCCTGTATTTAATTAACTCCAGGTTTTGTAGGTACTCATCTTTCCTGCATTCAATACTTTGTTGTGTTCTAAATGAATGTTAACTTACTCTCTCGATCTCTTCTGTTGTATGATTTCTTTCTAGGTGAAGGTGATTTGGACCGCGATTTTCGGGGAGGAGGGGTGAGTTTTTCTGGTGTTCTACTCTTAGACCTGAAACAAAAATGACAATCACTACATAGTTAAACAGTCACCCTCCGCCTCTGTCTGTCTGTTTCTAAAGCTTTCTTCTCTTCAATCGCGCAACGGATTTCGTTGCAATTTTACTGTTTTTGTAAAATATATTCCCATAGGTTTGCATGTCCGTACTCGAATTGCGAAAAAGTAACCGCAGGTGCCTGAAAAATTAGTGCAAAAACATCACAAAATCGACAAAGACAATATACCTATATCGCCTGCCGGGCGGTGTGGGTTGTTTCTGCAAGTCCTTCGGTATCGGACTGGGAGACTTGGACTTCGGTCTGAACCCTTGCGCTATCGCCTCTTCCTTCATCTTTCTGGCGACATTCTTGGCTTTGTAGTACTCGTATAGTCCTAGTTTCTCCCATCCCTCACTGTAAATAAAAAGTTATCCAATAAGAATTTGGTTAGATATTGGAATTTAAAATTGTGTAATAAAAATGTAATATTATTATTATTTATTTAAACGGGAACTTACGTACCGTTCGTACGTAAGTTCCCGTTTAAATAAATAATAATGACATTAACGTACGTTTCAATTAATAGTAAAATGTAATATTATGTTAAAATCCTCCTCACTGCACTGATATCTTCAGTGAGATGAGAGTTCTTTGCCCAGCAGTGGGACATTACAGGCTAATACTTTTTTTTACTATATATAAAATTTGTGAAGGTAGAAAGAATGAGGGTTTGATACTAATGTTCAATGCTTCATATTGGTACGGATTATATGAATAGGAATGACACATTTTTAAGATTACCTCCTACAGTTTACCTCAGGTATTATCGATAACATGTAAATGAACACATGGAATAAGTAGTAATAATAAATACAAACTTGTCTCTGGGTCGTTCGTGGTTGGGCGCGGCGTAGAACGCGTCGACGGCGGCCAACAGTCGCTCGTTCGGCGGCGCGGGAGGGGGCAGCCTTATCATTGCGGGCTCCAGCGGCTTGTATTTGTCATCTTCAAGCTGTGACCATGACCAAATTGTTTTGTATATACTTAATTCAATCATTTACCGTACTAATAATACATGTGAGAATAATCGTGCTCAAAACAATTTATAAAATATGCATCCTAGCTAGCGCCGTCTGTTGATAAGCTTTGTTTCAAAGAACTAGTTAATAATGCTACGAAACTAGCAATTTATTTGAACATATTCCCATGCGAGTTTTTGGACAAAAGTTGACCTATTTCAACATATTAATAACATCAGTAAAACAGAGCGAGTAAGGCCGCAAGCGAGTAATTAAGAGCCATTTCATTAAAAAAAATCACGAAGTTATACTGTAATTTACAGTTTTGGTGATAAAAGTGTAAAGTAGTGTTATGTTAAGGGTGCTACAAACTCACCTGTACTAAAGGCACCATCAATCCAGCAGGCAACTCAAAGTACGGTACTGATGGCATCAACTCTTCATTATTAATCTCATGGAACGGCGGGAAGCCGGGGGGAGGTTTACTAAGATCTGGAAGACCATTTTGGAATGCTAATGGGGGCTCGGGGGCGAAACCAGGGGGCGGCTGCGAGAAATTCACGTTCGGCAAATTTGACAAATCTGGCTCATCCATATCATTCTTCTTAGAAATTTGATCAAACGTTTGACTGTCGTAACTGTTCTCATTGCCACTAACGCTGTTATTCGAAGGGTAGTTATCCCCACTCTCGCTCCCGTACTGATTGTTTGAGAAATTCTGATCGTAACCACCCATTGGCGGGAAATTTGGCTCATTGAAGTTGTTCTTAAATTTTGGCATATTAGGCTGGTGCATTTTGTCATTGTTATGCTCTTGGCTGTTCTGCATTTCGAGTGCCTGCTTCTGCATCTCAAGTTGCTGTATCTGCTGCATCGCATGCGAGACAAAGGCTTGGTGTTGAGACTGGTAACTGAAATGGTGATTAAATGTGTGAGGCAAACGTATTTTAAGTTCCCGAGCGAAGGTTTTCTTTCATACATACTTTTCGAAGGTTGCCTTGGTCTGCTGTGACAAATGCGAGATCGCATTAGAGTGCTGCGCTATCAAGTTGTTCTGATACTCTTGATAAGAGCTGGTCGGACTCTTCATTTTCTCAATGACGCTGGACTCGAAATAATTTGACTTTGACTCCCAAAGTCGAAGAAGTTTATTCAGTTTAGCCTCCTGCTCTTCGGTGACGGCTGAAACAGCGAAAGAATGAAACCGATGTCGTACACGCCTGCAAACATCAAGCATACCTGACTCAGGGTCGATGATAAGATGATATGAACACGAACTATGCACAAACAAGAGAGACGTACATCTCGAGGGCATTATTATAAATATGTTACCTATACTGGCATTGCAAAACATTGGAACCACCACATTTTCCAAATTTTTCTTGAGATCTTCTGCGTTTTTGCGTGCACTGTAATTAGGAATAATTTGCATAATAGACAACAAATTTATTATGGAGGATTATAGAGTCGAAACAAACAACGAAATAATAATGGCATACAGAAACATTTGATATTGGATATAAACAACATAACACAATAAACAAACATTACATGTCACAAAAACATTAAAGCTAATTAATAAAAGTAAACAAAATGAGTACAAAAATTCAGGAAACATTAAATATCCATAAACATAAAATATAATTAAACTTCTCACACAATAACTTTAAAAACATGACTCTTATTGCACTTAGCTATAAATATTAATAAGTGTAACTAAATTGTTAGTTATAATATTACAAAGATATAAGTTAGGAATTCTGAGCCACCGCTTGCTAAGTCTTCCGAGAACACCAAAATTTCGAGGACATATTATGACCTGTGGAATAAAGTCTAGGCAATATAGTGGTACTAACCAATGGTGGAGTACATCATTCACCAAGTAAATGATGTGCAGTTTCTGTGTGAACGCCGCGCCAGGCTGGGTCACTTTTCTTAACAGATGCTGTGATATCACTTTGCCTGCATCGTGGGATGTTGAGTGCTGCAGGATCCATCCTTTACCTGTTACAATTTAATTAATATGATTAGGTATCAATAAGTGACTTATCAACTTTAAAATGTTCCTTGAATGGCTATTTGCATCTCTCATTATAATGGATGATGTAACTGTTAGGTATTACTTGTACTGTATAACAAATAATGACATAAATTTTAATAACTTACAAATAACTTTTTTATTAATTAATTATCTTAAAACAATTTAAAGATTAGATATAGTAAATGTATCAATTAAAGATTTGTAGATACTAGACTAGACTTATCAGATTGGGCTATATTGGTTATTTCTGTAATTATTTGTTGTTAGTTTTTACTTTACATTCTAGTTTTTACATTGCCTTAAGACCACCATAATTTTGTTAGTTTAACTGTTCTATTAGGGTGAAGACATTTACTGAATGCTAGTTCATACATTATCACAAAACTTCACAAGTAATTTTTTTCATTCAGTGAACAAAAGTGATTAGCATTGTTTTATAGGGAACTATCAGTTCCTCACAGTATGCATGGGAATTTGGGATAAGAGTAGGTTGTGTCTATCAGCAAGCTGTAATTTATGTCTATGCCTAAATTCACCAAAAAGTTTTAGTAAGGTTATAGTAGTAGTTTTAGTAGTACAGTAGGGATGTAGGGAAAAATAATAAGAAACAAAAGCTTTTGTAGTTTTTCTACTTTATAATAGAGAAAATTACCTGAAGAAATACTGTCCTTGGTACATGTATCAATGATAGGTTGCAAGACACTGTCCAATTCGGATAAACTGATGTTGTTGTCATCTGCCATCAGTTGTATAGTTTCCACTTGAGCTTTGCTCACAAGCTCATTAATTTTAACTTGCTGCTGCTGTATTATCACCTACAAATAAACTTCGTTACAATGATATCTCGAAAATAGTTACTAAATTGTGAATGAGTGCTATTGCATTGTTATAATTGAATCTAAAAATCTGAGCAATGTATTTAAGTTTTTAATGTTCAAAGCATACACAAATTAAGCACACCCCAATTCCATACAATTTTGACATAAAAATGTATGAAAGCATCTCCTAATTTGGTGACATTTGAATAATCAAGGTACAGTTAAATTGTTCCTCAGTAATTGTATGTGGTTTCATGAATGATCCTGAATTAAATCGGTTTTTGAAATGTGATGATTAATATGATAAGCTGTAAATAAATTCATTTTGTACATAGAATCGGATATGATGGTTTATTTGTAGAAAAATAAAAGCATGCAATGAACAATTCTTGGGTATTTTGATACTATTTGTTCAATAATATTATGTACATTGTAATAAGTATTTGATGGTGTAGTTGTGCAGCTCACCGTATGCTGGGCATTGAGATTATTCTCAGATTGAGTGATCTGCTCTTTGAGCATGTTGATCTGAGCGGAGATGTTGTCGAGCTCATGCAAGTGGTGCGGGGCGGGCGGCTGGCCCGAGTTGGCCGCCAGCCACTGCTGGAGCGCAGGCGCCGCCGCCATCGACGCCGCGAGTCCGAGTTGCGCGGGAGTCGCGCCGCCCTGTTGGGGCATTACATATTGCCTGTTCTGTGCCATATAAGCCCCGGCGGGAGCCGACGCCTGGCCACCGGCGGTTTGCTTTAGAACTATAAACAGCGGAGGTTCACTTAATTCGGTTATAACGGTATCCATTGCAATCATTGCACATTACAACGTAAAGAGTCTTCCATTCAACATTTTACTATGCTTACTTGCTTGTTCTGTTGTCACTTTGTACTGATAATAGTTGAAGTAGTCGCCGCCGTACAGGAAACTAAACTTAGGATTGTTCTTTTGTTTGGTCTTGGTCATTTTCTCGAACTCGGGTCCATTTCTTGCGACAAACTGGGCTAGTTTATCGATTATGTTGCGTAGATCTTGATCTGCAACCACAACTCAAATTAGTTAATGTCAGTGGATGGTACATTTCTTTGAAAAGCTTAATATAGCTTCATACACAGTATTTATAATGAATTTTCAATGAAATTAATACCTTGCGGTGGTTGTGGGAGCTCCATTTTGATAGGATATTGAGGTTAGTTGCTAACAACATGAATTTGTTAGGAAATGAAACCACACACATAAACCATAACTTTGTCACGAAATAAACACACTAATATTACGATGTATTACGTTTTTTGTGCTTTCTATTTACAAATAGAAGCGCTAAATCAGGGCACTAACAAACAGACCAAACAGTGCAACAAATTCAGCCATTTGTAAATTTCCTGCTGACAAATTGAATTTTCTCTCCTTTCTTGTTCAATCATTCGTTCAATTCAATCAATCCCAAAAGAATGTATATAGTAAGTATTGCTATCATTAAAAGTTAACCCTGAAGTATGCTTGACCTGAATATTGTGGAACTTATCGGTTTGTCAATAAACTATAGTGTGATTTAATTTCGCCTACCTACCTATTATTTATTATCCATCTAAAATATTATATTCTGATGAATTCCACTATGTACTATATAGTGGAATTATAACAAGAATATATCAATAATCAATACACAACTCCAAACCTACCAACCCCCTAGGAAAAACCTGCCATTCCCAGTAAACCCAACCCACCGCGGCACCCACCCACCCCTTTTCCAGCAGCAGCAGTATTGATCGGTCTGTCCGTGTGCATCTGAGTTTCACCGTCAAATATTTTTCATTCTTCCTAGACTTTGTTAATTGGCAATTTGGCAGTATACGAAAGCCAACAGATTACGTCAATCAAATCAAGTCAAATGTGTAAAACTGAAGTGTAGTGTGATGACAAATCATTGAAATTGTATCAGATTATTTTTACCAAAATATTTAGGAAAACTCTCAAAAATGTCTGGAATTGTAAGTTAAAAATATATACTCTAAATAATTTAATAATCCTTATATCTCATTTAGTATACAGCATTCTAAACTTTTATGTATTTCTATTTTTATTCAGTAAACTGATTATAAACATTGATCATTACATTCGAAATTATATTAAAATCATTCTAATTATCAGTTTAATCTGCAACATGTATAATTCCAGAATAAGTACCTATTCGTTAATTAACTTTATGTTTCCGCAATTTTATTTTTATTTAGTAGATAGTGTGGGAATTTAATTTTCCATAGAAAAGCAAAAGTTGAATGGTTTATTTATCGTTATTTAAATTTATAGCGGATGAAGGCGGCGAAGTGTCCTTCGGACGAGCTGGCTATTACCAACTGCGCCCTCATCCACCCTGAAGACTTCCCCAGCGATACCAAGTATGATACTATATTCTAAATCACTCTCACTGACTCTCACTGACTACAAAATCATTACTCTCACTGACTACAAAAATGGCTTTATAAAATTATCCCTTAACTAACATAGCCCCTCACCACAAACCGAATCCGAACATACAAGTTACACAATCAGATTCCAAATATAATGCCCCGAGCATTATATTTGGAATCCTCCTCCACCAATATTTTGCTAATATAATGCTTATTTACCCTTTACTGATGTAGTGTTTAGGTATATAACTTATGATTACATGGAAATTCTCACTGTGATGACACCTTTATTTGGTAATCTGTAATTGGAGAATGTGTATATTGCAAATGTACAGATTATTTTTGAAAACCTAATTTTAATTTAGTTTAGTTTTTTGTAAGTGATCCCCTGTTTTAAAGGGGTCAGTTTAAAATGTTCCTATCTGGAGAAATATCATAGCAAGATTATCCAAATAAAGTTCTTAGTCTATTTCGAGAAATAACTACTATAAAACAAGATTTTTTTATATTTCTGTAAAACCTTTCTTTTCTTTATCAATAAATAGAGAGTTGTCCTATGTAGTTGATTAAGTTAAAATAGGTTTTTATGACACTATGTACAATGTACAATACATTCCCTTTGTAATACCATTAATAAAACTATAACTTGTGCAAATGTTATGCAATCAAATGAACCATTTAGAATAATCTTCCTAGATAGAGCAGTATTTCGAATATTTTATTTTCAGACATGTTGAAGTGAATACTGGTCCGTCGCAGAACTTTGTGTTCAGTATCAGGTTCTTCAGTGGATTGGAACGTGGTACCGTGGGCTTCTCAGCTCCTCAAAGGAAATGGGCCACTCTGTCTCTTGGACAGGTAGGTGCTATACCTTAAAATAGGTGTAAGAATGGGTTTATGGGATGTTTAGTTACCCTTTATATCCTCAAAATGTTTTTGTAACAGTAGGTTCAGGTTGGATAAGATACATAGAAATGTACTAAGTGTTATTGGACTGAAATGAAAAATTTCAGCTCAACTCGGGAAATAGGTCTAATTTAAAATTTTATGAAGATTTGATTACAGAGAGTCACCAGACAAGTCACAGATAAGGTGGGTGATGATGTCAACTAAATAAAATAAAAGCTTGTAAAAAGAGGAGACTAAATACTACCAAAATTTAGTTTTATTGTAGAATGATTAGGTCATAAGTTGTCTAGGTCTTATGACATCATAGTGAGGTCATCGGAAATGTGTAGTTTATATGTATTACAAAGTTTCAATGAACCTACATTTAAGTTCATGTTATGTTCGATATGGGAATACCTATTTATATTTTAGGTATATTTTTAGTTATACTTGTTTTAGGAAGAACTGGACTATAACAAATAATTGTTTATTTTTCTATTCTCTGTCTTCTTCTGTCTTATAAATTAATGTAAAAAATGCCTTATTTATATTAAAAAAATATATGCCAATCTTCAAATGAAATGAGTTGAACGGTGAACCACAGAATTTAAACTTAGAAAACGCGGTTTTGAGCAAAAACTATGATAAATTTGTTATGTTCCACAGACAATAGTGGTAAAGCCCTTCAAGCCACAGGCTGCAGAGTGCCTGTGCAGTGTGACCTTGGAGGCAGATTTCATGATGAAGAAAATGTAAGTGGATTACCTATTTATAGATACATATATACACACATTATTTTACATTTTATTACTTATAGATGCATTGTTACATTACTACTAACGGTACCTGCGATTTTACACATTGTGTGTGGATTCTATTATGGAATGGGTTTCTATGATTATTTGTTATTATTATATTATGTTTTAGTCTAAACCTTAGCCTGAAACAGGCAAAATAACTCTAACGAATTTACTCAATTAGTGCTAATTTAGACTAGAAAAATCAATAATAGGTTTTCGGCTTTTTATCTTCACTATCTCAGATGACATTTCCGAAAAAGATACAGTTTCAGTCAGATGATTCTATCATTGGGTCGGAAAAGATTCCGTTCAGTCAAATGCTTCTATCATTGGATCGGAAAAGATATTAAATATAAATAATATATACCTGGACAAATTCACACACTGTTAATTAGACCCAAAGTATGCTCTAAGCTTGTGTTATGGAATCTAATTAACTGATACTACTACTTATACATACACAAATACTTTATAAGAATATATAATTGACACCCAGACGTCGTCGCCAACAACTATTTCTGCACATATTGTTGACTCCGGGCGGGAATCGAACCCGCAACCCCCGACACAGTAAGCGCTCTCACTGCCACTGTGCCAACGGGCTTGTCAAATATGTTTTGACTAATCAGCCGATCAGTCGGTAGTAAACAAATGATAGTTGGACTTCATCTCTCTCATATAAGTGAGAGATGAAGTCCAACTATCATAGTGATAGCGCTCGTGGCGTAGTTAGACTAAGCGATGTTAATTCATTGCTATTGTTAAGCTACGTGCAGCTCGGCCTCTGCTTAGAGGGGTGGCCGTTAGTGGCATTTCTATCAGAGCGCTACCGTACTTCGGAAGGCACGTTAAGCTGTCGGTCCCTGTTGTTGAAATCGTACCATTTCGGAGGCCTTTAATTAGGCCGTCTAAAACTCTGACATCAGGGGTGGCCACTAACCTACATGAAATGAATGAATGAATGAATGAATTAGTGATATGTCATATCTTCCACTTCCAATAAGACTCGGTTTTAGAAGATTTCTTCCACCAACCACTACTATCACGTATCAATTACCAGATAGATTATTAGGAAACAATGGATTATTCTCTTTTTTTTTCTCCAGTCTCAGAGTCCATTATTCTTCAAATGTTGCTATGTCTACATTGTCTACACTTCTATTTCCGATTTAAAACATGATCTTATTATTTTAAAACATGAGATTATAAGGCCGCTTGTTAGTTGGATATAAGTCCAACAATCAATAAGTTTAAAAAAAACATATTTTGCCACAATTACAAGGATAATAAAAAACATCAAAATACAATTAAAATAATGCAGCAAGGAGACGTCTCAGCCGATGCTGTACAGAGGCCTTTTATGTTTCTATGCTTTTCCTTTCAGGGGAGATTTTTTTGCTGTTTTATCATGATGTGAGAGATTTGAAATGAGAGAGTGGAATTTGGGAATATTAAAAGCCGTTAGTTAACTCGAACAACTGTGATTATTGAGAATATTCCACTACAGCACTTCGATGGACCCGTACGACTCCGAGCAGATGGCCCGAGACTTCCTCATCCAGTTTTCCAGCCATGTGTTCACCGTGGGTCAGCTTTTGGCGTTCTCCTTCCAAGAGAAGAAGGTTCTGTCGCTCGTCGTCAAGAACTTGGAAGGTAACATAAATAATTAGCCGCGCTCCGGGGTTTCACCCGCGTTGTAACCGTTCCCGCGGGAATCTCGGGATTAAATGTATCCCATGTTTTATTTTTATGTATAACCTATATAACTGTTAAGTTTCATCCAAATCTGTTCAGTAGTTTTTGCGTGAAAGAGTAACAAAAATATATACATCCATCCTCACAAACGTTTGCATTTACATATAATATACTAGCTGTGCCCCCTGGTGTTACGCGCGTTGTACCCGTTCCCGCAAGAATTTCGGGATAAAATGTATCCGATATGTTATTCTGACGTATAACCTATATTACTGTAAAGTTTCATAAAATTCAGTCCAGTAGTTTTTGCGTGAAAGAGTAACAAACATCCATACATCCATCCTCACAAAATTTCGCATTTATAATAATTATTAGCAGGATATAGATTAACAATTATTAAAGGTAGTTGTTTATTGCAGCGGTGGATGTCCAAGCATTAGCCGCGGGCGCTAACGCAGTGCCCCGCCGCGTCCGCATGGGACGACTGCTTCCCGATGCCTGCATTCAGTTCGATAAAGCAGAAAACTCTGCTTTAAACCTCGTCGGAAAGGCTAAAGGGTGTGTATGACTTCACACTTTCTTAGTCGAACGAAAGCAGTACAAGATAAAATATCATTTCCTTTTTTCCTCAGCGCTCGTAGCGTAGTTTGACTGAGCAGTGTTACCTCATTGCATTGTTAAGCAACGTGCAGCTTGGCTCCCACTTGGATGGGTGGCCGATAGTGGAAATTGCTCTTTGGAAAATTGCGTTAAAGTGACAAACCATTTGATGGCTAAAATGTTCGTAAGTTTATTAATATGGCCCATAATGTAAACTTAATTGATTGTTTCACAGCAAACAGCCTCGTCAATCGATCATCAATCCTGACTGGGACTTCGGAAAGATGGGAATCGGCGGTCTGGACCGGGAGTTTAACGCGATCTTCCGACGGGCCTTCGCTTCCAGGGTGTTCCCGCCAGAGGTCGTCGAGCAATTAGGTCAGTTGAAATACAAAAATTACATTAAAAACTAGCAGCGCCCCGCTGTTTTACCCACGTAGTGCTTAGAACTACATTTCCCATGGCAACTTAACAAAAACATAAAAATCATTATTTGAAACGGAACAGTACCCGCTTATGTTCGTCTGCAAGCATCCTTTATAATTTACTAGTCGCGCCCATGTATTCCCCGCCCTACCTTCCTTCCTGAAGGAATTTCGGAATAAAAAAATGCCTGTAACCTGTAATGTGGTAAAACAACAATAATATTCTAAATCTAATTGGAACGGTAATTCCTGAGATTTGAAACATTGAAACAAACAAAAATGTAAAAATCAAACTCTTCAGTTATATCTACAACTAGCAGCGCCCCGCGGTTTTACCCGCGTTGTGCCTGTTGCCATGGGAATTACGGGATGAAAAATAGCCTATAACCTTCCCGTTGAATGTGGCTATCTATTACAAAAAGAATTATTCAAATCGGACTGATAATTCCTGAGATTACCTCGAACATACAAACAAACAAACTTACAAATTTTACCTCTTTATAATATTAGTATAGATGAATGCATTGTTTTTTACCACACTACATTGACATATATTTCAGGCTAAAAAAAAATCACTTCACTAAATTATATTAGTCACTACTCAAATTTACTTTTTCCTGCCTATAGGTTGCAAGCACGTCAAAGGTATTCTCCTCTTCGGCCCGCCCGGTACCGGTAAAACTTTGATGGCTCGTCAGATCGGTAATATGTTGAACGCGCGCGAGCCGAAGATCGTCAACGGACCGCAAATATTGGACAAGTACGTGGGCGAGAGTGAGGCGAATATCAGACGCCTGTTCGCTGACGCAGAGGAAGAGGAGAAAAGGGTACGGAAATGAGGTTTTATCATACCATAGACAATATAAACCAATTGGTTACTTTATGGGTTCGGAGTTACTCTTAGTCAAAAAAGTCGCTAGCCTATAGTTCCTAAGTCTGTAAGTCTCGGCGGAGACGTAAAGTGAGCCTTGTGAGCGGATTAGTGGCGTACTTTGAAACTATCAAGTTGCCAAGCTTTGTAACGGCTCATGTATAAGGGCTCTTTCAATTTAGGCGATGCGGCAGCAGGACGTCGAAAACGTCTAAATTGAAAGAGTTTTAAAACTGTAATGCTTACTTCACGTGTTTTGGTTAGGGTTTGTGACATATTTAGAGAAGAGATAAAAGATATATTGTCGTGCATCTAGTCCTAATGACATTTGAGGTTTTAGATCGCCCTAAGGCCTCTGACATAGTCTACGCTGAGGATTTATTAGTATTGTTTTACAGTGCGGACCAAACAGCGGTCTACACATAATCATCTTCGATGAAATCGACGCCATTTGCAAGGCGAGAGGTTCTGTTGGCGGGAACTCCGGCGTCCATGACACTGTTGTCAATCAACTACTATCAAAGATCGATGGTAAGTTCATTTATACTTTGATTTAAATAATATATACTAGTTTATTACAGGAGATTGTCTACAATAAAGTTGGTGTGGATGTACCTTGGAAAACTTTGGCCTAAATGGTCAATAGTGACGTAATCATGTCATATGAAAGACATAGAGAAATTACGAGCCACAGCTTCATATCGAAATCGACTATTACACCAATCGATCGATCGTGTATCGACGGATTAATCGGCATCAATTGTTAAGCAACGTGCAGCTCGCCCCTTACTGGGATGGGTGGCAGATAGTGGCATTTCTATCTGAGCGCTACCGTGCTTCGGAGGGCACGTAAAGCAGTCGGTCCTGGTTGTTTCAATCGTTAGACCATGTCGGAGGTCTTTCAGCGGTCTAAAAACGCCGACACCCGAAATGAATGAATGAATCGGCATCGATCGATATGGTCTACTACTCCGATGTATATCGATAAATCAAACTCATTCGACCATCAATCGATGCCGTCGATTAATCGATTGATTAACATTCTTTAATGCGTCATTAACTATTAAATGTTTAACTTTAAACTTTCTTTTCACCCAAGGTGTGGATCAACTGAATAATATCCTGGTAATTGGTATGACCAATCGTCGGGATATGATTGACGAAGCCCTGATGCGTCCCGGTCGACTCGAAGTCCAAATGGAAATCGGCTTGCCAGACGAAAAAGGACGTGTGCAGATATTGAACATCCATACTAAGAGGATGAAGGAGTACAAGAAAATCGCCGAAGATGTTGATGCTAAGGTATGGCGTTTTTTTAATTATCGCTTTACTAGCGAGCGTCTCACTCTTAGTTATTACTCAGAGAGTAATCTCGTAGAAATTTCGAGATAAGTAGTTTGAAACTCCGCTGTCCGTTTATCGGTCCGTCAGTCTGTGTGCCAGGTTGTATGTCATGAATTGTCGTAGCTAGACAGTTAGGTACAGATGTAGTGAATAATCCTTTCCTATCGGCAAAACTCCGAACAACGATAACACCCGAATGGTGCCGATGTGTCTATGAATTACTGTATTATTAAATTACGTGTAGGTATCAAATAAATCGCATACTTTATTTATCAACTAGCAGCGCCCCGCGGTTTTACCCGCGTTGTGCCAGTTCCCGTGGGAATATCGGGAATTTTTTTACATAAAAACCTTCCTCTTGAATCACTCTACCTATTACAAAAAACCTCATCAAAATCCGTTGCTTAATTTTAAAGATTTAAGCATACAGACAAACAGACAAACAGACACGAAACAGAGACGACTTTATTTTATACTATGTAGTGATGTCATATGTCAAACTGTTGTCTCGATGGGTACTGAGTGCGAGTCATGGACTTATTATTATAAACTGGACAGAGGACTGTTAAAAAATAAAAATACGAAAGCACACGTTACACCTTTACATTATGATTCAATTTGGGTTACCAACATAGACAGAGGCAAAACGAGCCAAGAGAGATAGCTAGTACCGAGGTCGTTTATCCCTTTCTAACACTTGCCATTCGATCGAAAAGTGGTAGTTGGTAGCATGTTGGTAGAAAATTATTTCACAACGCTGACTTTAAGCTTATCCTTATATTACATATAAAGTAAATATTGAATTAGATAAAATTTATTAATTACTTACTTAGCTTTATAATACTTCCATTGACTTAATATTCTGAAATACCTGCAGAGCCATAATTATTTAGAACTATTTGGTAAAATTATTAATAATTTCTCTAGTAACCCTTTGAATTTGTCATGGCGACTTTGAATTCTCGTCTTCTCGTGAATATCTACCTATTTGTTTTATTTTATGCAATTTTGGGAGATTAGCTTATTTAAATGGTTAAAAAGTGCTGTATTCGTTTCTGTTAAACTGAATCCTATGGTGGTTGCGGGATATCCTTTCACAGGTAAGCCAAATAAGGGAAAAATTTAAAATTTGTTATGTAGGGTGACCATAAGTGCAAGCAATCACTCCTCGAATGATTTATGAGGATTAAAAATGGGTTACTATATATTTATAAGTAATATTTTTTAAGTGTTATTAAAAATTTATTTAAATTACAACAATTTCTTTTATTTAAACATTATGCTTTTATAAGTAAAATCGGACTATCTTTTTTTAGTTTCACCTCAGTAGATAGTTCGATTTCAAATTCACAAAGCACCATCTATTGACTACATAGTATAAAATAAAGTCGCTATTTTTGTCTGTCTGTTTGTTTGTCTGTATGCTTAAATCTTTAAAATTACGCAACGGATTTTGATGCGGTTTTTTGTAATAGGTAGAGTGATTCAAGAGGAAGGTTTATATGTATAAAAATTCCCGAAATTCCCACGGGACAGGCACAACGCGGGTAAAACCGCGGGGCGCCGCTTGTAAGCTATAAAGAACAAAATTTTCTTCAAGAAAACGCCCCTACGGGAGATTTTCTTACATGCACTTATAAAATAGATGGCGCTAAAACTTGAACGTAACTGCAGAGAATAAAATTAATTGGAAAGTTCCTCATTGTATTTTTTAAAACAAATATTATTTCATTATAATATTTGTCCCACCTAACGAAAAAGTGTGGTCATCCTATTAGAAAGTGACAAACAGCATCGGCTCTCAACATCTCGCTCGGCTCGTTTTTCGGCTGCTAGAGCTCAGTCCAGATTATAATAATAAGTCCATGGTGCGAGTGAAGTAGTAAGACAAAAACGAACATTTTCGAGAAAATACGAAAGGAAAGGATTATTCACTACATCTGTAAAATATTTTTTGCCGTTGTTTATAGGTTATAAGGAGCCCTTCGTGCGCGAGTCCGACTTGCACTTGGTCGGTTTATTCTTTGAATTGAAAATGATACTAACTTTATTTTAATAAAAGGGACTTTGGCGCAGTCAAGGCTGGTCAGTCAAAATATAAAAATACAAACTTAAACAACTTAAAATTATTAAGATACATTTATATCAAAATCTTTACCGCGTCTTACTCAAGGGTGCCAAGCCGCATAAGCTGTGTTCTGCCATTTGTCCGTCTTTTTGTTAAACATAAATGTGCATTATTTTTTATTTAGATAGTAATAATTTTGTTATATTTAAAGTTGTAAAATGGCAATAAATAGTTGGCAATAAACAGTTATTTATTTATTATTTATTCAGAAAAAGAAAAGGCTGATACTATCTTCCTTCTCTTTCCTAGGAACTAGCAGCATTGACGAAGAATTTCTCCGGCGCTGAACTGGAAGGGTTGGTGCGCGCTGCCCAGTCGACAGCCATGAACCGGCTGATCAAAGCAAGCACCAAAGTGGAAGTAGACCCTGAAGCTATGGAGAAATTGATGGTCGAGCGCGGAGACTTCTTGCACGCCTTGGAAAATGATATCAAACCGGTGAGGAGATGTCTACTAACTCTGTTTGCATGTCTACTTATTTTATAATAATGTTAGGCACTTATGGACGTTGTCTAATGTTATAGTTAACTGTTTAGAAATGTCAGGTGCTTCTCTACTTGTGTCATGAACTTGTCTACTAAAAATAATTTAATATGTCACTTATTTTTTTATGACGACGCGTGGATTTTATCAGCCTTAACGACGCAAAATGCAAGAATTAAATACAAAAGCAACAACACTGCGTCCAGTTTGCGTCCAATAACCTATTATACTATGTACACCTTAGTATGTTGAGTGAGATGGTAGGCCTCCACTAATCTCGCCTGAGAGAAAGGGGGGTGAGTGCCGTTGCACCCCCTTTCCTCCCTCTGAGGCGTGCTCGTCAACGCGAGCTGTCGACGCGACTAGAGAAGCAGAGAAATGCCGCAAAGTAGCCCCGCGACTCTTGTCTGTGAGCCGCTGACGACGGAACACAGGAGGAGTTTTAGTGGGTATTTCCCGGCCCGAAAATATCCTGGTTATAGGGTGATCGCGTCGGGACGAGTCCCACATACACATATTAATCCGGTCAATTTAAACCAAAAAATGAGGGTGAGGTTGCATAAAGTCCCAACAAGCTGAAAATCAGGAAAATTGTTCAAAACATAATTATAAACAATGTGTAAAAGTTCCCCATCATTCCCGTGTATGGATTTTTTTTTATTCAAGGTCAAATGTCAAAAAAAAGTGTTTTTCGCGAATATCTGAAAAACGGTGCAATATAGCAAAAAAAAGTTTATCATGAAATGAAAGCTTATAAAATTCTCTATAACTTTAATTCTATCCACTTTTTCCATATTCCAAACCGTTATTGAACTACACGCTCCAGAAATGTCAAAATTAAGGACCTCGGGCAGGTAACTATGGAGCCTGCCCCAATGCTCAACAGTGACATGACCCATGTCATTTGAAAGGTCTTGAAGAGTTGTACAAGTTACTCCTAGACAGTTATATCGAATTCGATAGCCAACTCGGTGTTTTCGACCACCGAAGAATTACCACTGGAGGTGCTGTGGAGCCTGGACGGTATGCTCAACAGTGACATGACTTACGCATTTGAAAGCTCTTACTGTAGGGTAATGTAAATATCCATGTTATAATTTTGTAATGAGGGTAGTCCGAATATAAATCAGTCTTGATACTAAACCTGTGTTGTTATTACGCTCCTGCAATATTAATAATTTTACATGGCGCAGCCGGAGTAAATAGATGTAAAAGTGAATTGAAACAGTAAAGTTATACATAAACATTGGGCATACAAGTGAATTACTCAAAATTAGTAGCAGAAGCAGCGAAAATGGACTCATTACTGAAGCCGCCGCAGCCGTTCCATTTCGAAAATGGTTTGGCGAATGTCACGTCAGGAAATCTGAGCAAGGATTGGGAGAAATGGAAGAAAGCTTTCAAAATATACTACGAAGCTTGTGAGTTAACGAAAAAAGACAAAAAAGTGCAACTGAACATATTATTACATGTCATCGGTGATCAGTGCAGAGAGGTGTACGATCAGTTCAACGAAGAATTGAAGTCAGTAGAAGAGCTGCTACTAAGATTTGATAGTGTATTTCTCCCAAAGAAGAATTTAACAGTCGAGCGTCACAGATTTTTCACAAGAGATCAAAAGGATTTGGAATCAATTGAGCAGTACGTGTTCGAGTTAAACAAGATGGCGGCAAAGTGCGAGTTTAAAGATTTGTGTAACGATCTAGTGCGGGATCGATTAATATGTGGCATAAGAAACGGAGTTTTGAGAGAAAGATTACTACGCGAAATGGATTTGACCTTGTCAAAAACCATCGATATATGCAGGTTGGCCGAGATATCCCGCGCGCAGGCCGCCAATCTCAACACGGAAAGTGTCGAACACCACGCGCATTTAGTGTATCATGACTCACAAAATAATTCAACCGCTGAGGTTCATTGGGTGAATCGTGATCGTGGACGCCGTTATCAAGAACCAGCGCCGAACCAAGGGACGAGCCGGGGCCAGGGCCAGGCTCGCGCCGCCGGAGCGCGCGCGGCGCGCGGCAGCGGTGGTGCGCCCGCGCCGACCGCCCAGTACAACAATAGCAACAACATCACACAGTGCCCGCGGTGTGGAACGAAGCATAGGAGGATGCAGTGCCCAGCGTACGGACGGCGGTGTCTCAAGTGCAATAAGATGAATCACTTCGCGCGCGCGTGTCGGGTATTTGAGATCCAGGAGGTCGAGGACAGGCCCACGGACCAGGTAATTAACAAATCCATTCCCAGTTGTTCTAGAGGCGGAAGTTGGTTTTCAGAGCTACATATAAATAATACTAAAATTAAATTTAAACTCGATTGTGGGGCTGATGTGAATATAATACCTAGAAGATGTTTACGTTCTATTGGTTTGTCAGAGTCGGATTTGGTATCTACGTCAGTCAAACTGTATGGTTATTCTGAACATAGATTGAACGTCATGGGTAAAGTGTATTTAAAAGTGGTATGCAAGGGAAATAGATATTTTTTAAAATTTATTATAGTAGATACGAACTCGGTCCCAATATTAGGTAGGCGTGGATGTGAAGAATTAAACTTAGTGAAAAGAGTAGATTCGGTGCGAGAGGTGAATAACAGCATTAAAATATTAGATGAATTTAAAGATGTATTTGAAGGAATGGGTTGTTTACCAGGAGAGTATAAAATCCAATTAAAAGAAAATGCACGTCCGGTTATTCACCCTCCTAGGAAATTACCGGAAGCTATCAAAGAGCAAGTTAAATTGAAACTAAAACAAATGGAAAGTGACGGAATTATAAGTAAAGTAGAAGGGCCCACGGATTGGGTGAATAGCATGACGGTTGTTCAGAAACCAAACGGTGATATTAGGATATGTCTGGATCCGCAGGATTTAAATAAGGCGATCCGGCGCGAACACTTTAAACTGCCGACCTTCGAAGAGGTGACAGCGCGGCTGGCGGGATCCGCCGTGTATAGCACCCTAGACGCGAAACATTCATTTTACCAAGTAAAATTGCAAGATACCGATGTGTGTACTTTTAATACTGTGTTTGGTAGGTACAGATTTTTAAGAATGCCTTTTGGAATCTGTTCGGCTTCAGAAATATTTCACCGTAAATTATACGAATATTTAGATAACCTCGAAGGGGTTATTCAATTTGTTGATGACATTTTAATTTACGGCCCTAACAAAGAAATCCATGATCAGAGGCTACGATCAGTCTTACAAAGATGTCGAGAAATTAACATAAAACTAAATAAAGAAAAATGCAAAATCGGTTTGTCAGAGATTAAATATTTAGGACATAAGATATCGGCTAAAGGTATATCTCCAGATGAATCACATGTAAATGCTATAAAAAATATGCCTACACCAAAATGTGTTAAAGATGTTGAGCGATTTTTAGGTATGGTAACCTATGTCAACAACTTTATACCTAACATGTCAGAAGAGACGGCCCCCCTCCGCGAGCTATTAAAGAAGGAAGTAGAATGGCACTGGGATGAGAGGCAAGCAACTTGTTTTGAACGAATTAAACAGTTTTTAATTAGTGCCCCCGTTCTACAATACTATTCGCTAGATAAGCCAATTACTATCTCGGTAGACGCAAGCAAAAACGGCCTAGGTGCTTGTCTAATGCAGAACGGTTTGCCAGTGTCTTACGCCTCGCGGTCATTAACAAAAACAGAGCAAGCGTACGCACAAATAGAAAAAGAACTATACGCATGTGTATTTGCGTGCGAACGATTCTATATGTATATTTATGCAAGAAGTGATGTAACTATTGAAACAGATCATAAACCCTTAGTCAGTATCATTAAAAAGCCGTTAGCTAACGCACCTCCCCGTTTACAAAGAATGCTCATGAGATTGCAGCCATACACATTCAGTTTGATATATAAGCCTGGTAAATATTTATACATAGCCGACACGTTATCGCGTGCAGTTGCACCGGTCGCGGCGGGCGCGGCCGACGACGATACACTCACACAGACACGCGACTATCACGAGTGGCAGGCACAGGTGTGTGCGATCTCGGCGACTAATCAGCTGATTGACTCGCATTTCATAGAAATACAGAAAGGTACCGCTAATGATGATGAGATGCAAAAATTAATAAAAATTGTTCGATCAGGGTGGCCTTCTAATAAAAATAAATTAGAGACTTTAATAAGACCGTACTGGGATTTCAGAGATGAAATCACTGTTAACTTTGGTATTGTATGGAAAGGGTCAAGAATAGTAATACCCAAATGCATGCGATACGAGATGATGAAACGAATTCATGTGGGTCATTTGGGTATAGAGAAATGTAAATTAAGGGCACGCGACATTATTTTTTGGCCAAATATCAATTCACAGCTAACTGATTACCTATCTAACTGTCAAGTTTGTTTAACGCATCGGAAACAGAACACTAAAGAACCGTTAATACCACATGAAATACCTAAAAGTCCATGGCAAAAAGTAGGTGCTGATATATTTCATTATGGAAATGAAAGTTACATTTTATTGGTAGATTACTATAGTAAATTTATAGAAATTGAAAAATTAACGACCTTAAAATCAGATGAAATAATTTCAAAAATTAAAAAAGTTTTTGCTAGGCATGGAATTCCAAAGATTTTGATGTCTGATAATGGCCCAGAGTTTAGTTCTAATAACTTTCGTCAGTTTTCAGAAGACTGGAAATTTCAGCACGTAACATCTTCGCCGAGGTTTGCACAGTCAAACGGCCAAGTAGAACGTAGCATTCAAACTATTAAAAATATAATGAGAAAAGTGCACGAAGATCAAAGTGACTTTCAGTTGGCATACTTAGAATATGTAAACACTCCTATTAGTGATGAGCTACCTTCACCGGCGGAGTTATTGTATAGCAGAAAGTTACGTACTATCCTGCCTAGATCAACAGTCTGCTATAAACCAAAAATAAATGCAGGTGTTCATGATAAGCTGATGGTTCGCCAAACACAGCAAAAATATTATTATGACAAAGGTGCACGAGAGTTAAAAGCATTGCAGGTTGGTCAGAAAGTGAAAGTGAGAGTAGGCAGGAGGTGGGAATCAGGAATTGTAGAAGCCGTGGTAGGTGTGCGCTCATATCAAATAAAAATGGGTTCAGGATATAGTTTAAGACGTAACAGAAAGCATATCATAACCGATTCTGACAAACAAATAGCTAGTTCTCTTAATAATATGTCATTTATGTACGATGATATTGTGACGTCTAATTTCTACAATAATACCGCGTCCCCCGCGCGTCTCCAGCGCAGCCCGGAAACCCGGTCTCCACAAAGTAGGCTGCCTCCAACTTCGACCTCTAATAATAATTATCAAACTCGTTCCGGCAGGCAAGTGATTCCTCCTGACCGATGGACCTGTCCGCACCCGTTACGCAACCGTGCCGCTCCTCAGTGAAATGTAAACAACTTTTGATACTATGTTTATGATTTGTGGTGATAATTAATTATGAGTCGTATAATCTGTACACAACTACTAACATAGATATAAGTACCTATCAAAAACAACATAGATGTAGTGAAAATTATTGTGTAAAGATAATAAAATTAGAAGCGGATTGTAATATGTCAATAATGAACATGAAAATTATATAATAATAAATACCTAAGATTTATATTGATAATTAAAACATTTAATGAATACCATTACATAAAGCAAAAGCATTATATAGATAAGAGAGTAAAAATGATATTATTATGTAAAGAAGGAAGGATAATAGGAAGGTAAAATAAAAATAACATTATTGTTTGTCTCAATTGAGATTTAATTTCATAGTTTTAAGGCATGTATTTGATAAATATTCAATGTGTTTAAATAACGATGTATTTAATTTATGTATGTGGATTAAATTGATTTTTATTAATTGAATTAAATAAAATAAGAATCGCAGCTTGAGCTTACTTAAGTTAGGTTTCTTTAATTATTTGGTAATGCTTATTTTAAAAATAAGATACCGGTGTGTCTAAATTATTTCATTATGAAAGGAGATTGTAGGGTAATGTAAATATCCATGTTATAATTTTGTAATGAGGGTAGTCCGAATATAAATCAGTCTTGAATATAAGTCACTTTTTGATAGTTATGTCGAAATCGACGCCAAACTCGGTGTTTTCGACCACCGAAGAAAAAACACTAGGTGTATGTGCAATAATGTGCAGTTGACCCTGATCGTATTGCTCAACAGTGACATGACTAATGTCATTTGAAAGCTCTTACAAGTCACTCCTTGACAGTTATATCGAAATCGACGACCAACTCGGTGTTTTCGACCACCGAATTATCGACACTGATCGTATTGCTCAACAGTGACATGACACATATCATTTGAAAGCTCATAAAGAGTTTTATAAGTCACACTTTGATAGTTATATCGAAATCGCCGTCCAACTTAGTGTTTTCGACCACCGAAGAATGGAGTTGGGCTATGCCATACCGAAGTATCGACGCTGATCCTAATGCTCAAAAGTGACATGACCTATGTCATTTGAAAGCCCTTGAAGAGTTGTACAAGTCACTCTTTGACACTTATATCGAAATCGACCGCCAACGCGGTGTTTTAGACCATCGAAATATCGACACTGGGTGTATGTGCAGTTGACCCTGATGGTATTGCTCAACAGTGACATAACTTATGTCATTTGAAAGCCCTTGAAGAGATGTCCAAGTCACTCCTTGACATTTATATCGAAATCGACGGCTAACTCGGTGTTTTTTAACCAAAAATAAAAAAAATTACACACACATTAGTTAATAAAGGACCTTGAGAAAATTCCATTCTTCGGTGGTCGAAAACACCAAGTTAGCCGTCGATTTCGATATAAATGTCAAGGAGTGACTTGGACATCTCTTCAAGGGCTTTCAAATGACATAAGTTATGTCACTGTTGAGCAATACCATCAGGGTCAACTGCACATACACCCAGTGTCGATATTTCGATGGTCGAAAACACCGCGTTGGCGGTCGATTTCGATATAAGTGTTAAAGAGTGACTTGTACAACTCTTCAAGGGCTTTCAAATGACATAGGTCATGTCACTTTTGAGCATTAGGATCAGCGTCGATACTTCGGTATGGCATAGCCCAACTCCATTCTTCGGTGGTCGAAAACACTAAGTTGGACGGCGATTTCGATATAACTATCAAAGAGTGACTTATAAAACTCTTTATGAGCTTTCAAATGATATGTGTCATGTCACTGTTGAGCAATACGATCAGTGTCGATAATTCGGTGGTCGAAAACACCGAGTTGGTCGTCGATTTCGATATAACTGTCAAGGAGTTACTTGTAAGAGCTTTCAAATGACATTAGTCATGTCACTGTTGAGCAATACGATCAGGGTCAACTGCACATTATTGCACATACACCTAGTGTTTTTTCTTCGGTGGTCGAAAACATCGAGTTTGGCGTCGATTTCGACATAACTATCAAAAAGTGACTTGTAAGAGCTTTCAAATGCGTAAGTCATGTCACTGTTGAGCATACCGTCCAGGCTCCACAGCACCTCCAGTGGTAATTCTTCGGTGGTCGAAAACACCGAGTTGGCCATCGAATTCGATATAACTGTCTAGGAGTAACTTGTACAACTCTTCAAGACCTTTCAAATGACATGGGTCATGTTACTGTTGAGCATTAGGGCAGGCTCCATAGTTACCTGCCCGAGGTCCTTAATTTTGACATTTCTGGAGCGTGTAGTTCAATAACGGTTTGGAATATGGAAAAAGTGGATAGAATTAAAGTTATAGAGAATTTTATAAGCTTTCATTTCATCATACACTTTTTTTTGATACATTGCACCGTTTTTAAGATATTCGCGAAAAACACTTTTTTTTGACATTTGACCTTGAATAAAAAAAAATCCATACACGGGAATGATGGGGAACTTTTACACATTGTTTATAATTATGTTTTGAACAATTTTCCTGATTTTCAGCTTGTTGGGACTTTATGCAAACTCGAATATCTAAATTGACCGGAGTATATGCATAAATGCATTTCTTTCACTCGCAAAAAAGGCCTCCACCAATGTGTCACTGTGTCTGGCAGGCGTTCGGCACGGCGGCGGAGGCGCTGGAGCACTTCCTGTCGCGCGGCATCCTGAACTGGGGCGCGCCCGTCTCCTCGCTGCTGGAGGACGGCCTGCTCTACATCCAGCAGGCGCGCGCCACCGAGGCCAGCGGTCAGTCGCGTGCCAGCCTATTTATATCAAATCACTCATAATACATTTATATCCTTAACAATGGACTCCGAACTAAGAACAAATTTGTATCCCGGAAGTCCAATATCTGTTAACAATTTTTAGGAAAACAACGGTGGGAACCAAAGTTAGCTATAGGGACTTATATTATGCTGTTCCACGCGGTGCACCGCTATAGATGGCGCCAGTGTGAACATAAGATGGCGCTTACATTTTTTTTTCTGGTTTAGTGGGGTAAGCACTTTTGTTGGTCAGGAGGTTATGTACTTTATAAATTTAGTATTGAAATGCGAACATCTGAAAGTTCGAAAGTTCCGAAAATCTGTTTCTTACGCTTACAAGCCTAAACTCTACTACATTGGTTTTGAAGAAATTTTGTTGTAGAATTTCCCGAAGGAATTGGTATATCGTGGGTAAAATATATACTTGTCGGAGCGTGGCATCAGTGGCGCCACACCAGATAGCGGATTATAACGTCACTACATTATTTTTAGTCTGTAGAAGTTTAAGAGTAGTTTGTAAATTCAGTTGACTGATGGAATCGGTAGTGTTGTTATTCCGTGACGTGAGTTCTACCTTCGTGGTGTAGTCTGTGGTATGAGAATAGACTATGTTAAGTCTGTGGTGTTACGCACTGTGACAGATGACAGTTGTTCGATAGAGGGATGTGAGCTGGTTTGGTAGTCTGTGGCAGTGAGTGAGTGGGGGAGTCTATGATAAGTAAAGATGGCGTACATTAGCCTGGTGGGGGACATTAGACGTTATGGGACGAATGGAGATGGTTGGATGGTGGATTACATTTGAACGTAGATTGGAGGAAGGATGTGTTGACGACATCACGATCGTATTGCGAATCGAGTATAGGATTAGGAAAAGATTCTATGGCGTGGACAGGACGACTATGGGGAGTAGGGAGGTCGTTTAGGTTCCATCAATTAATTGAATCTAGACGTATCCTAACTGTAATCTGTAATCCATGATGATCGTGTGTAAAATACAAGCAATGTCATTGTAATGAAGTCCTAAGTGGGGTAAATATCGCTGTTCACCCGACATCAGAAGTGGGATCAAGATCGCTATTGCCCACCGAGCGTTCAGCAGAGAATGATCAAGATCGCTATTGCCCACCGTGCATCTAGAAGAGAATGATCAAGATCGCTATTGCCCACCGAGCGTCCAGCAGACAAGGATAAAGATCGCTATTGCCCACTGAGCCTGGATTGCCCACTGTGCTGAATATCATATCGCCATGGATTGTGTTCAAGATCAACCACGGAGCTAGGTTTATGATAAAATGAAAATAAATGATGAAAGAGTATTGAGAGCTGCAAGCTGAGCTCGTTAGTGCATGTTATCGACGACGACGGCGACGACAACGGCGACGACGACGACGACGACGACGACGACGAGATTGAAATTCATGTACCTTCCCCTGGATTATGAAGCTAGTAGTATTCGGAGATATGTCTGAATCATAATCCCGCCAAAAGCGCTACTGTCATGCGCTTTACGTAATGTTTATTTTGCAATTGGTTATAAAACTTGGAATGTTCTGTGAGTATAGTTAGTTAGTTTTCTACGCTATTGTGGAGTTAAGAAGGTAATTATGAGCTTCCGAAAGAGTCAAGTGTAATCTTGTACGTAATGTGATATGTTCTAATATGTTTTCTTATTTTCATGTTGGTTCAATGCGGGTAATTATTGTGAGCATTGATAAACCTCGTCCTGGGAAGAACGTGGTTCTCTTCTCAATCCTGTTACCTGAGGAATATGAGGGATTGCGGTAATGATTGGCATGAATTGGCGTATTGAAGTATCTTAGTTGGGAAATATCCGGTGAGCTATTTTGTGATATTTGAGTCAGTTAACATTGAGAGTTTTGTAGTGAATCTTCGTACCACTTGATAAAGTAGAAAGCTTATTGAAAGTATTTTGGATGTTTATCCCGTTGTAAAATATGAGAGTATGAGTAAGGATTTCTATGTGACTATGTGACTTATTGAGTTCAATGTTCGAACTCGGCGATGGTCGTGGTCTGGATTGACCGTACTGTGGAGTGGTCTGCTGAGACCGTGTGTTGTTGAGCAATGTGATTGCTCGTCGGCTGGTTGCCGTGACTAGACGTGACTAGACAATCTTACTGTTACTTACTCATGGCTCATATTGTAATGTGCATTTGAGATTAATAGTCTATTGAAGTTAAAGTTGAAAATGACGTGGTACCTAGTATTCATGTGTTACATAGCATTGAAGTTTCCCGATTGATAATAATTTTAATTAACTTTTGATTGAAATCAAGAATTTTAAGGAAGAACAAGCTTCTTAATAGTCAGGTTAACCGAGCGAGTGCAAATTACTGTAGCCGCGAGGTTTAGAGGAAAACGAGTACACAATATAGTGTCATTGACTGGTATAGGAAAATGCCTGAAGGGCAAGTACCCATTGTTAGTGATTCTGAGCCTTGTGAGGATGAACTGTAGTCACTTTTGACTGTGTGGTAACTAGTTGTGCGTGTCCTCTTGAGTCTGGGTGGTCACGGGGATGATCACGGGTGGTCACTGGGATGACCACAGGAGCGGCTGATCACAGGGATGATCAGGGCTAGGCGTGATCACTGGGATGATCACGGGAGTGGCTGATCACAGGGATGATCAGGGCTATAGGTGATCACTGGGATGATCACGGGAGTGACTGATCACAGGGATGATCAAGGTCATGGGTGATCACTGGGATGATCACGAGAGTGACTGATCACAGGGATGATCAGGGTCATGGATGATCACTGGGATGATCACGAGAGTGACTGATCACAGGGATGATCAGGGTCATGGGTGATCACTGGGATGATCACGGCCAGTCACAGGGATGACTGCGTATTAGGGCTACGGGGATAGCCGGACAATAGAGACACACACACTTGACTTTTACTTTGATTTGAGATTAATTTGATTTTTAATGGGTACTTGCGCCTGACGATGTTCTAGTTCTAATGTTTAGATAAGCAATGTGATTATGAATATTGAGATAGTTAAATTTGTTCATTGGAAAAGAATAATAGTTTGAGCTTTACTAAGTCTTTCGTTGAAGTAGTTAATTAGGCCAGGAGTGACCGAACGATGGTGATCGGTACACGTTGAAAGCTTTGAACTCTAAACGTACTTACAAGTATGCACACGATAGATTACAAAAGATGCCAGTAGGTCATGTACCAGTCGAAGTTGAAGTTAATAGTGATCCTGATGAGGATAAGTAAACTTGTTTTGGTGGAAACTCGAGTAAGGACTCTATCGGCCGTATTGTGTTGGACCGTACCAGAGGTTGTCGTGTAGCCGTAGCTCAGTAGAAATCGGTGTCTACATTGTAGTCCGTCAGTACGCGGTAGCAGGCAACTCTGGCGGAGGTCGGGTTCTGGAGGAACCATAGAGTCCAGGAGTAGACTCAGGAGAGAGCAATTGCGATTGCTGGTCGGCTGGAGAGCCGTGGCGATAGAGGGGCTTACTAGAGTGAAGTTTCGATTTGTGTGGTTAATTAAATTGTGTTAATTTGTTGTTACAAGCGATAGTGGTACATGGCTCTGGTTGATATTGATCGTGTTAGGAAGATGCCTGTGGGGCAGGTAACAGCTGACTCAGACGAAGGTGGAGACAGTGAGGTTGATTAAGTTGTTGATTGTTACTGGTTTTATGTCGGTGGGTCAGTCTGAGACCGCACCAGAGTGCCGTAGCTGTAGCCCGTTAGAAATTGGTGTCTACTACTTGTAGTAGTCCGTGGGTAGGCAGTAGGCGGTAGCTCTGGGTAGTGTGGTCGGGTCTTGCCTGGTAGCGAAGACCGTAGAGTCATGGGACGACTCGGCATTCCGAAATGGAAGTGCATAAAGGGCAAATGCGTTTGCTAAATCTTGTGTTGTGACCACGAATAAGGCTCAGTAGTAAATCAATTGTGTTTAAATTGTTGGTTGTGTGTGAATAATGAACCAGAGTCTGTCACTGTTGCTGGCCCCAGGGTTTTGGTAGATGAAACGTTATCATAATTTACTTTGTGATTTCTTACGCTATCTGATCATATTATTAATCTGAATTTGAGTTGTTAGTAATCACAGTTAGTAATTTGAAAGAAAAACTATACAGTTACAAAGTTTCTTTATTTGAGCTGTTTGTAGAAATATGATTGGTCAGAAGTGGCCGAGGCGAACAAATACTCTCGTTGGTTATTTCTGTGCAGGTTAGCCAACACACGAGGACGTGTGCTAGCAGGATGGCCGTGTCGGAGCGTGGCATCAGTGGCGCCACACCAGATAGCGGATTATAACGTCACTACATTATTTTTAGTCTGTAGAAGTTTAAGAGTAGTTTGTAAATTCAGTTGACTGATGGAATCGGTAGTGTTGTTATTCCGTGACGTGAGTTCTACCTTCGTGGTGTAGTCTGTGGTATGAGAATAGACTATGTTAAGTCTGTGGTGTTACGCACTGTGACAGATGACAGTTGTTCGATAGAGGGATGTGAGCTGGTTTGGTAGTCTGTGGCAGTGAGTGAGTGGGGGAGTCTATGATAAGTAAAGATGGCGTACATTAGCCTGGTGGGGGACATTAGACGTTATGGGACGAATGGAGATGGTTGGATGGTGGATTACATTTGAACGTAGATTGGAGGAAGGATGTGTTGACGACATCACGATCGTATTGCGAATCGAGTATAGGATTAGGAAAAGATTCTATGGCGTGGACAGGACGACTATGGGGAGTAGGGAGGTCGTTTAGGTTCCATCAATTAATTGAACCTAGACGTATCCTAACTGTAATCTGTAATCCATGATGATCGTGTGTAAAATACAAGCAATGTCATTGTAATGAAGTCCTAAGTGGGGTAAATATCGCTGTTCACCCGACATACTAATAGGAAGTTCCAATAAATTATTTTTACAAAGGACCTTTTTTATCCCCATATTCTCACAAACACAACGCGGATAAACTGCGGGCCCTATTTGATATTATCCGAAACTTTTATTTCGGATTCGGTTATGGTTACGGATAATGTTTTATATCGGATATCCGATAGTTTCGGTTACGGTTACGCAGCTCCCTAACGTCCCTGGTACATAGGAGTGTATCCCCAGGCCTGGTGTCGGTCCTGCTGGAGGGCCCGCCCAACTCCGGCAAGACGGCGCTGGCGGCCGAGCTGGCCAAGCGCTCCGACTTCCCCTTCGTCAAGGTGTGCTCGCCCGAGGACATGGTGGGCTACACCGAGACCTCCAAGTGTCTGCAGATACGGAAGGTAAGGGTGGGAGGGGCGAACGAGGGTCAATATGAACACTTCTCAAACGGACTCAGTTTTGATACACCCTTTTTTGATTGATTTGATGATTGTCCCTTCGACAGACTGGTCTAGTATTTGGTACACAACTCGATTTTTTAGCTCACCCTATTAATTTTTTTTGGTCATGTTTAGTGATTGAGCTGTTAATTCATACACAACTTTAGTTAGAGAATCTAACAGACACAGAATGTAATACAAGCTCAAAGTTCAGTCTCCGTCTAGCTAGTATAAAATTATAAGCCTGTAATGTCACACTGCTGGGTAGAGGCCTCTCAACTAACTGAAGATATCAATGAGGAGGATTAGGATTAATCACCACGCTTGCCTAATGCGGGTTGTTGATCTCAAACTCGAGCCATGTTTGAAAAGTAGCAAAACATATTTTTCGCTCGACCCGGGAACTGAACCCGGGACCTCAGTCTTGGCAGGCGAGTCGCATAACACTAAACCACCGAGGCGTGCTAGCCGTCGGTCGTCTAGCTAACCGCTTGTAAATGAGTAAATAGTGAGCACATATCGGTTGGTTGTCAGTACTTCGACGACGCGTACCGCTCGACCCTGTCGTGCATCCTGGTGGACAACATCGAGCGGCTGCTGGACTACGGGCCCATCGGGCCGCGCTACTCCAACCTCACGCTGCAGGCGCTGCTCGTGCTGCTCAAGAAGGAGCCGCCCAAGGGCCGCAAGCTGCTCATACTCTGCACCAGCAGCCGGAGGTAACTGTTCATGGACTTTTGTTCACATGTTTTTTCTTAGAAACACTATTTTTTCTTACTCGAATTAAAATATTGACTGATGTGGTCAATTTTCCGGGTTAAGGGGCGACTCATCCCCTATACAAACTCGTACCTATTCGGCCTCTATCAATAATTTAGGAATTGGGGACGAAAATGTCTGAGTTTATACATAACTTTTTAACAGTTTATACATAAATTTTTAACAGTTTATACATAACTTTTTAACAGTTGAAACATAACTTTTTAACAGTATACATATTTTTTTTATACATAACTTTTTAACAGTTTAAACCTAACCTTTTAACAGTTTAAACCTAACCTTTTAATAGTTTATAGATAATATTTTAACAGTTTAAACCTAACTTTTTAACAGTTTATACATAACTTTTATTATTAATCTTACAAGACAGTTGCACGCCACAGTGGTGGTAGAATGTATGAACTATATTATAACTGTAAGACCTAATGTAACTACATTCAAGCAAAATAAACATTTCATTTCATTTTATTTCATTTATCCCGAAATTCCAACAAGAATTTTACGCATACTAGATACGACCGAAGCGAAGCGGTCTTCTAATACACAACTTATTTTATAATCTTTTATTCAAGGCAAATGCTCGAAGACATGGAGATTCTGTCCGCGTTCACTGGTATCTTACACGTGCCTCAACTATCATCGCCTGAACACGTGCTCTCAGTGTTGGAAGACAGCGAGGCGTTCACCAAGAAAGACTTACATAAGATACAGAAAGAAATGCGCGGAGCCAAGTTAGTATTCGCCCTTTAATTCACTATAGTAGCTTGGATCCTACTTATATTTTAAATGCGAAAGTTTGTGAGGATGGATGTATGTATGGACGTATGGATGTATGTTTGTTGCTCTTTCACGCAAAAACTAGAGAACGGATTTGGATGAAACTTTATAGTAATATAAGTTATACATCAGAATAACACATGGGATATATTTTATCCCGAAATTCCTGCAGGAACGGGTACAACGTGGGTGAAACCGCGGGGCGCGGCTAGTAATGTATATATTTATGGGTCGCCGCTACAATATATTAATAATGCTAAAAAAGTAAGTTCGGGTAGATTAGTAGCCAACCCAGTAGTAGTCGGTGTTTTAGGCCGCCTAAAGGCCTCCGACGTGGTCTGACGAGACGATTGATACAGCCGGGACCGACCGAGTTTAAATAAAAGCAAAGTGTATCCGTAAACTTAATTTCAATTCAAGATCTTCGTCTTTTTCTCTTTATTGTAATGTTTAATTTTTACAGGATCTTTATCGGCATCAAAAAGCTGCTTGCGCTCATCGACATGGTGAAACAGACCGATGAAGATTCCAGGGTGATGAAGTTCCTCAGCAAGATGCAAGAGGACGGCTTCCTGGACCTCGGCACCACCATACACTAAGGGTCGCCGCAACCTTAGGGATTACACGCGCATACCACATCACCCTCACACGATTTGATTACACTCCACATCGCTAAACCAACCGAAAGTTCACCCTGCCCTTCAGATCTACGTAGCTACGAAATTGACTATGACGATATAAGCGAATGCACCGACCATCACAAGAAAGGAATGACGGCGAGAGGCAACGAAATCTCACCAGCAAAAATGCCGTTAATGAGAATCCGAAGTGTAGAAATCGTTTTCGATGATGAAATGTCCACTTGTACCGACACCGGTTTGTTGGATAGAAGTATCGAGTTGATTGTTTCAGATAGCAGCGATTCCACTAAATGCGTAGACGATTTAGAAAATTTGAACGCTGATAAGGAATGCGATTCCGTCACTTTGAACGCTGAAGACCTCTCTGAAGATAATTCAATATCGAAAGAACATGAAGTTGCTGAAATACCTCAACTGCAAGACGATAGTACTCAAATACAATCAGAAAGTTTGGCTCTTCCTAATCTTTGTAACACTGGAATGTCTCCTAATGTGTCTGAAATAGGTGATTCCGGGCGTTTCACAGAAGATGCTAGTTCGTCTCACTTTGAATCTATGGGCATCGGTTATGATGACGCTTTGCTATCGCATTCCCAAGACATAATCGATGTTAACAAAGCTTCATCGGTGTATACATTTGAAATGGCAAGTTGTAGTAATTATACAGATAAACCCAAGTTGTATGAATACATTGATAGTAATAGTGAGAGTTCGGACGATACAGCACCGTGCGATGTGGACAATTCCATCAAATCTCACACGTCAACCGCTTCTGAAGAACATGCCGTAGACGGATTTGAACAATACGATTCCTTTATAGACATGGGGAAATTCTAATTTTAAATCTAAATGCATGTTTATTATTAATTACTATGCAATATTATAACGCTTCTGTGTGCATATTGTTATTATGGATTTGAATGTGTAAACATGAAAATTGTATTTATATAATTACGTACTGTTACAATGATGTTAATTGTTGCGCCCCGGCGGGTTGTTTGTTTGTTTAGTTTGTCTAGTACGGGTACACTTTAGTGAGCTATCCTGACACCTTTTAGACCTTCTTTACACAGCGAGTGCACAGAGGGCGCTGGGTGGTATGCGGCTCGGTAACCATGCCATGTATCTTGTTACGTCTCCTTAGCTTTTGTAAATATGTACATTTCCTTTGGACAGTAGGTGCAATCTATTTCACAATGACATGGTTACAGATATCCCTGGGTTGTAAGTTTAGCCAATAGCTCAATGTACTTTACATTGTATTATATTTATTTTATAGACAATTTTTATAATTTATTTTTAAATGAAATGTGATCCAGCTTGACGCTGAATTATTTTTGTTAATGTTTAGATATAATTTGATCAATATGTAATAAATATTAATGTTTTAGATTGTAAGATGTTGTCAATATTATCAAACAAATAATATTATATTCTCTAACGGATATTGTTACGATTGCGTAGGATGCAAAGCTTTTTTTACTATAAAATGTTAGTACAATTTTGTCATAGAGTTACGTACTTAAATTAACAATTGCACCCTGTAGAGGAGCCGTCAATTATTGAAGCACGAAATTAGGAAAATTCTATTGTCAAGTATGGAAGAAAAATTTAAAAACTATATCAAAATAACGTATTACATGACAAAAATATATCTTATTAAGAATAAAAGTATTACTAAGATAATCATCTTAATGCTTGCTAAAGAGTTGTTTTATTTAATGAAACTATTTAAATTATTGATGGAGTAGCTATGAATACATTCCAATTTAATAAATGTTCTAAATATTTTATCAAGTCTAGTATGTGATGTATGAATTAGCTATCAGTAGTGCTTGCAACACCGTTAAATATTATATTTATAACACTGAAATATTTCAATAATGTTACTGTTTTAAGTCATCAGTTAAGCCATGTAGTACATAGTGGATTATGTACAATTATTGTTGCGAAATAAAGTGATTCATAAAAGTTTAATTTGAGTACTTATTTATAATTAACCCTATAAACAGCTTTCAATGTTTCGTCTTATAATTAACCCTATAAACAGCTTTCAACGTTTCGTCATGCCCGGCTGAAGGCTTAGGTGAATCTTCATTCTAGGATCCAATAAACATCACCAAAAATGACACCCTTCAGTGGAATTGGGCTGGCAATGCTGGCAAACCTCTAGCAAAAAAACAAACAGTTAAAAGGCTTCCCAGTGTTATCACATTTCCACATGTATAATACCAGTAAAACTGGGCCCAGTAGTAAAGGTGCAAAAACCCACATTCAAATATGTGTATGGTTGTAGAAATACATAATGAGCTATAGACAAACCTATTAGCAAATGGGTATGCAATATTTTATAAGCTGGAAACTTGATACAGTGCAGTACCTATGTAATGAGGGACTATCATACCACTTAACTCCACTTAGCCAGGTCTATGAGTGAAATATAATAAGTTGACTAGGTAGTATTAAGGACAGAGGATAAGAAAAGGTAAAAGATTTCCTTAATATTTATAATAAAACTTAAATACAAGTATTCAAAATATAAAATTAATTAGCGCTTTCACAAGCATCCACCCAGTCATTATAAACATCTATTGGTTCAGATAAAACATTTGTGGTAGTCTGGAAGTCTTCTAAACAAACCCGACATTGTATTCGAGCTGTATTTCGAGCCCGGTCCCTGCGAAAAAAATTACATTAGCCCACCATCTTGGAGTTAGGGATAATAAGAATTTTCTTTACCGTTTGTCGTAATAAAGTGCTCACATTTTTACTTCACATGACTTCTCGTGGTTGCAAAATGGGCAGTTAAACTGCTGGTCCAAAGGCTCAATAGCTTTCCTCTTTGGTGGAGGCTTTCTTTTAGACTTTCGGCGACCCATGTTCTGCGTAAACAAATTGGTTATCATTGGATAAACTTGTCATTAATATAATATTTCACAAGTTCAATTTTTTTTTTCAATATTTAATGAGCGCATAGGTAGCATTAGAATTTAAAGCTTACTTTTAGATTTGAACTCTATATTTTCTTTATAAAAAATAAATTGAATCCAATACAGGTGAAACCAACAAGTCCAACAACCACAGCCGGCCGACAACCGACGTCAATCAAACGAAACGAACCACAGACAGACATAAACAAAACAAACAGCAAACCAAACACACAAACAACTGCAATCAACAGCTGACAGGCGACAGATCACCACAGAGTGCGACGATTTTGGACAATTTGCTCCATCCAATATCCAAGTTACTTTCTAAACTGGCCCAATTCTGAAAAATATAAAGTTATTTCAAAATTGCTTTGCGCTTTAGATGCATGAAAAGAAAACTTTGTGCCGCGTCAAATCAATATATAGAACTGTCCAAAATGATTTGCAACTGGTAAACGCAAAACAAACGTCTTATCGAGATTTGACAGTTAGATGGTTAAATTTAAAGCATCGGATAATTTACCAAATGGTTTCTGATTATTAATACCTATTAATGAAAACAGGCAAAAAGAAAAAATAATAACGTTAATTTAGTAAGTGTGGTGGTGATTACGCCATATCCTCCTCGCTGTACAGACATTTTCGATGAGACGAGAAGTCTTTGCAACTTTTGCTTTTCATTCATTCACTTGTAACTTTTGCTTTTCATTCATTCACTCCGTGATTCATTCACTCATTCTCTTTGACTTGACTTTGTGTTTCCTAGTCTGTGGTGTTGACTGTTGACTTGAGTTGAGTGATTGAGTGAGTGTTGACTTTCTTTACTTACTTACTTACTACTCTCCCTCCGACTGTTTGGATTATTGTAAAAGTAAAACTATTTTGAACATAATTTAACTAATGATTTGTGAATTAAATTTATTGTAAAAATGCGTCGGAATACAATATTAACACAATTAATCTGTGTGTTATATGTATGGGGTATGTTTTTTGTATATTTTCTTAATAAATTTAAGCGGTTAACGCCCAATACAAACTTGAATAACGTATTCCTTCATTTTCTTATTCCTGTTTTTGTTTTAGTTTCTTCTGTGAACTCCGAATGTACTATTCCTATTGTGTTAAGAAATACTTGGTTTTCATTAGAAAATGGAAAACAGACGATTACCGATATAAATGCTAGTGATATGACCGGAAAGTAAGTACTCTAGTGGTTATGTTTTGTAATATTTGTTCGAGACATAAATATTTATTAACAGGCAGCTTACTAACAGGGTTAACTAACATAGTATGGAATAGATGAATCTTTATGTACTAATAGTTTGCCATGACTGTTCTGCTTACTAAACTTAGAATCTTATTAATATATTTTGTTGTTGTTTGATGCTGAAATGTGCCCTTTTCGTGATAACTATATTGACTTGACTTTGAAAAGTGCCGCTTGAAAGACAAGTAAACGATAAGGCAATAAATCTGACTGAATTCTGGTCTAAACTACATTAATTACAAGCAATTGTGAAACATAATCTCGTGTTCCTCTGCTACAATATCGTGAATTGATAGTATTATCAAATTTAATATGTAATAGCAAAAAATAAATAACAGTATCATAAGAGGTCAAGTGGAGAAGAAGTCATGATAAGTCATATGTTAAGATAAAGGATTATGTAAAGCTACCAAAAATTAATTTTTAACTATTATACATAATTATAAACCACTAGCCGCGCCCCGCGGTGTTACCCGCTTTTGTACCCGTCCCCGGGGGAATTTCGGGATAAAATGTATCCCATATGTTATTCTGATGTATAACCTATATTACTGTAAATTTTCATCCAAATCTGTCCAGTAGTTTTTTTGTGAAAGAGTTACAAACATACATCCATATATCCATCCTCACAAACTTTCACATTTATAATATTAAGTAGGATCTAGAGTCAAGCATAAGTATTATTTTTAAAGTAATGATTTTATATTTCAGAGGAGTTTGTGTAAATATCAAAGCTGACTTCAGAGTTAACTATACAATGGTATTTCAATATACAAATTGTTATTACTGCGTCAAATTGATTGTAAGGACAGTCAATGTGTTGGAGAAGATTGAGACTCCTTGCGTTGACTTAAAACCTAATGAAGAACCAACTGTAGAAAGAGTCTGTAGAGGACTGAATCCTGATCAGAATCTCATTACCCTGTTCTCAGAGAACTATGTTCCAGTAAGTTTGTCTTCATTGTATATAACATACTATGATTCTTTCATATTGTAATTTCTTTTATAAAACATTGTTTATAGAATAGGCGTTCATCGTCAAGCGAGATCATAAAAGATGGTTACTTTATCGTCTTTACTTTAGTTGCTTAAAAGATTATTAATAATTTTGATATGTACAGTTTAAATTGGAAGTTATAAAAGGTCCTGGAATCTAAAATATAACACTAAAAGTTAAACTACTTAATAACAAAGATTCTGATGAATTGAGAACTTTTACTCTTAGAAACTCTACTTTTTAAAAAGTCTGTGAAAAATCATGGAATTGACCATAACTTTTACTAACTTCAAATTACAAAAAACCTTAATTGCAGGTGAATTGCCGTTCGTCTCTTGAGGGTGTTTGGCATTTTGCCTACCAAAACCGGTTCCGTTTCACTGGTGAATGCAACCATCCAGACAATCAGATCAAGTCTTGCCAGACTGCTGGTACTCAGTTCTTAATCACCAATCAGAAGTTCAACATCACCTATAGAAGATGCCAAGGGATGTCTGATACATTTGATGGTGTTGTGGAGTATAGTTGTTTGGGTGAGTTCAAAGTATTAAGTTTTATGTAACTAGCAACAGTTTACGGTTTTACAAGCAGCAGCTTTGCCAATATGGGATTTTTAATACTACTTCTGCTGAATAAAACAAAACTCTAAATGTCTTGAGTATGCAGCCATTCTTGAGTATTTTTTTTATATTTGACTTTCATTTTTATATTTTTTCTTTCAGGTCATTGGTTTGTTGATAAAAATCACTTCTTTGCTGTAGCAAATACTAAGGAATCTCGTAAAGACGAAAAGTACAGATGTTTTCTCAAGAACAGAGACGATGACCTCTACATTGGAGCTTCCATTACACCTGAATGTAACACCTTGAAGACTGTTGAGAGATCACCAGAAAGATATAGGGTTACTCCTGTTAAGGTAATGTAAATGTTGCATACTGCTAGCCTGTATCATCCCCATGTACCATCCCAAAGTTGAGGAGAGAAAACAACTGGTTCAATAGTTAGATCATGTTAAGAGGCCTATAGTTGGTCTAAAAATCCTAAACATAATGCATAATGCATTGTTCACAGGCAGAAGTGGTGGAACCTGGTTGCAGACTGCCTCAGAACTTCTCCGGGGACTGGATCAACACTGCCAATATAGATGCAGATGTGTTCATCAATGAGACGCACATCATAGAGACGTACTACCCGGACGAGGGACGGTATAGGAGGACTATATATGTTTGCAGGTCAATATTTATAATAACTTTATAAGGGGAATATCTTCCTGGCCAATTCACACTGGCGCAATCAATTGGGATTGTGTGGGGAACAACCATGATAGTAGTTGTATCAAATATAAGGTCTTCTCGAAGCAAGGGTTGATCCAGGGGAGTGGTAATAGAGGCCTGACCACCCCCTGGATTGGACCTAGGTGGACCACTTATTAAAATTGACGAAATATTCAGTAGTTATTGAATGCTTATTGGATTGGGAGTGGTCTCAAACAAGCGTTATTTCGCGAGTATACGGTCGTAAGTCCTGCAAATAAATTGAGATGGATAATTGGTGGAAAAGTGGGACTCGGAACCCAAAAATCGGCTAAGTGCGATTTATTTAGGTACATTTTATGTGGAGAATGTATTTCGTATTTTAGTTATTTGTAAATTTCTAAGGCATTTTATTATATTTTTAGAGAGCAAAGAGACAGCCGAGTTATGATGGCTCGACTGACAGTCGATGGTTGCCAGAAGGATTACGTTTGTTTCGACTTCGTGCCTCAACATCACAATATTATAAGGTAACGAACAATTCATATTGAAAACTTTTACAAATACTGATGATATCATGAAAGACGGCATCTTTATCAGAAGCATGTTAGTAATATTCTAAATATGTAATATATTCTGTATTCTTTTTTATATATTCGGCATTCTTTTTTATTATAAAATTATTCAATGAAATGTTTTCAGAAATTAGACATACAATTTTGTGATTTTTGTCATGCTGCAAAAATACATTTTATGTTCTAGATACCGGAAAGGTCTGGCAATGATACAGAGCAATTTCCACACGGTCTGCTCTTGGGTACAGTTTCCCAACAAGCAGAAATGGCGGTACGATCTTTTCCTCAAAAAAGATCCGACACCAATCCGTTGTCCTGTGGCGGGAAAATTCAATTTCACACAACGGGGTGACGTTCGTTTTGAAACTAGAATATTAGGAGGAGTGACTCTTAGCCCGCGGCCCAACTTATACTGCAAGTTGAATATAAGTGACTTCTCAGTATGTGATAAGGATCAAAAAACTATACAGATTAAGGAGAACTATTGTCTCTCTGTGGATCATTTGGGCCGGCCAGTTGATATCTACAGTGACCCCGACTACAAGATGAAGTGTATCGGCTTCTGGAAGGAGAATCTCAAGTCTTACTTGATAACCTATGACGAGTTGGATCCGTTTTCTAAGTACAGATGTTGGGTTTATCAGAGAGCTGATATTAATAGGTAAATATTATATGTTTTTATGTAAGTTCGATTTATGATCCGTTACCGATTCGCTTCAGTTCCATACCAACTATTTCCCCTCGATAGCACCAGCAGTGTACCCATTCCCGTGTGAATTCTAGATTTTTTTAAAGCTAGTTACTTCCATTTCCACTGTTGGGAATCGGCAGGAGTTTGCGCGATCGGTCGCAGCAGAAGCGCATTGCAAGCAGCATAAATTCCATGCAACTATGAACCTTAACATTTATATAGAAGTCTGATTTTACTTAAGCATAGTATGCAATGTACACCAGCTCGCTCCGCCGCCGCCCGATTGGTAGGAATTCTACTTTATAACAGTGAGGAAAGGAATCATTTGAAGTACATATTGCGATATTTGTACTAAGAGCAAACTATTTATATATGTTACGGCTAATACCCGAAGTGCGGCTACACCTAGTTCTAACCGGCTGAAACTAGGTGTAGCCGCACTTCGGGTATTAGCCGTATGTCATTTTAATGAAAAGAGAGAGTTTAAACATGAAAAAAAAATAACCCTAACCTACCGAATTACTTACTATTCGGTAGGTTAGGGTTATTTTTTTTTTTCATGTTTAAACTCTCTCTTTTCATTAAAATGACATAATATATGCACCTAGTTCTAACCGGCTAAAACTAGGTGTAGCCGCACTTCGGGTATTAGCCGTAACATATATATTTTTCTACTCAAAATTGATTACAATATTTATTCTCCACAGAATCCTAATGTCACAAGCACTAGGTCCGTACTGCGATCTAAATCAAGATGTCACATCTTGGAATTACACAGAGGGCGCCGCTGTCGCCGTTGAAATGGAAGAATATGAGAGAGAACGGGACCAATGCCCTATGGACTTCGACGACGGAACCAACCCCTGGGTGACCAAGAGTAACCAAGTCAAAATACTGACAGTCTCATTTTGGAGTAGTAATACTGCTAGTGTAAGCAGATTTAGTGCTATAGTCATGTTTGTTGTGCTGATAGTGCCTTTTATGTAAGCTATACACATAATATTTTATCAAAACACCAGTTAGTTAGGAGTTAAAACGATGTCTCACTGTAAATATCTGGTACACATATTGTGCACATAATTATATATTTTTTGCCTAATAATCAAAGATCTAAGCCTATTTTCTTTATAATAAACTGTATGTGCATTTGATGTGTAGGGTAAATGACAGTGTGACATCGTCGTTAGACTGAAGCTATAGGTAAATAAAATAAGGTACTAAAATCAAGATGCAATAACAGAACCGTCCATGTTTTATATAGTTGTAGCAATATTTCTTAGGCTTTAACAATTTAGTATGAATATATACAGTACTAATTGACACAAATTTGGTTAGACCTAACTCTAAGTTTGTTGTGAATACATATTTACATATTTATTGTGCCTTTTAGATGTACTTACAAGAGTTACAAGTACCAGTAAGTGTAATGAATACCATTTAAAAATATAATATTACATAGCTAAGTAAAGTTACTTTTTCTATAAAAAATATTATCATACTTATATTGAATCTCGCAGCTAGCCTATATATCAATTCAATTGTAGAGTATACTTATTTCTATGTATTTTTTTATTTAAGTTCTCATAACGCAACTATCAAACTGTTCTATGATAGACTTTTTATTATGAATCTCATTTTATAACAATCTTATTTCAATTGTCTATACTTTTATAAGGCAAATGACGCAACCACTCATGTTCGCAAAAATAAATGTTCATATTTTTATATAAATTGCGGAAACAAGTGACGTATCCTCCATATTTTAACCATATATATTATAATAATATAGCTATGTATAAATATTGTCGGAGGATGACATAGAGCCCTAGTGTAATAAAGGATAATGGTTTTTTTTATGGAGCGTGGGCGCATTTGCCCATTGTCCTTTATGAATAGTTTCAGCTTCTCCCTCGTACTTTTAAAATTTAGAAAATTAATTGTATAGTTTACTTTCTTGTTAACCTCTCAATCATATTAACTAGTTAGTTTTACAAAATAAGTTAGTCAATACATAATAATATTTTTGACCGTAATTATTTAGAAATTATATATTAGGGGTGACAAAATCTCATATCTATAGGTTCTAGCTATATTTATAATTCCAATCTAATACTTTGTATAGGAAATACCAAATTGTATGTCCATTATAATTTTTGTAATATTCCTCTTAAGAAATATCAGTGAATTTAGCGTCCAATTTGTACTTTATATTGTGTTCAATATGATGAATAATAAATGAATTATGTTTTACGACTACATTTATTTTTTCATAAATTATCTTTTTCCCTAATATCAATAGCTTCCATACCAGTCATACATACCAGCATCGAATTGAAGTTAAGTATCTATGTATCATCAATCTCATCATCTATACAATATTATAGAGATAAAATTTGTAAGTTTGTTTGTTTGTATGTTCGAGCTAATCTCGGGAACTACCAGCCCGATTTAAATAATTCTTTTTGCAATGGATAGCCACATTCAACGAGAAGGATATAGGCTATTTTTTATACCGAAATTCCCACGGAAACAGGCACAACGCGGGTAAAACCGCGGGGCGCTGCTAGTCTGACATAAACTTATCTAGATCCTTAGCCCCAATTTCACCATTACAACTGAACTTGATCAATAAACTTAACCCTAGTTCTTGAGCAAAACTGAGACCAGAACTTCAATATTTATTCTTTAAAACAAAGTTCATTGATTGTGGTTGGAGATAGACACAATGAATTGGGACCTAAGAAGTATAGAGGCATAATTCTGTAAGAACGGTAAAAGTATAAAAAATAAAAAGAACAGTTTCTAGTATAATAGTTTATTTATCCTATATTAACTGTTGTTGTTTTTAAGCCCCCATAATAAAACGGGAGATGTTAATGAACAGCTATGTGTATCTGTCTAGCTGCTAGACTCTAGCATCCTTAACGGACCAATTTTTATATATGTAGTTATTTTAGAAAGGTGCTTACACAGGGATACCTTAGTTATGATTAAGTAAAATACACCAGTTGGTAAAAATTCAGTTTTCATTTAACCTAAAATTCAACTTAAGCTATGTAACAACAAACATTCTGAAATTGTCACAGAAAATGGAGACGCATCTCACTGTTGATGTGTAATATAACTTATTTAGTCCAAGATACTTTTGGTATATCAAAGTGTTCAGTGAGACTGTCCAGATGCTGGTTAAACTTTTCCACTCGTTGTTTGTGTGTCATTTCTGCTTTTTGTTGTATTCTTTGTTTTTGCTGAAACAAAATAATTTTTATTAATAAGTGGTATATTTACAACTTTAAGAGTGTGTCCATATGATAGCTACATTTAAGTGCAAAGTTAAGGCTACTTCAAATTCCTCAAATGCTCATATGTATGGAGTATTATAGTGGGGGTGAAACAGGAGGGGGCTGCTATTTGCAGAATCAATTACATTCTAACATCATTACACATTATAATATGGTCATCAGAATCTTGGCCATCTCTTGAATTAAACAACAGATTAAGGTTGAAACTTTGAAGCGAGGAAAGGCTGATGCAAGCATTCACTTACCATTTTTTCCTGCATTTTTTGAAATGCAATCTCGGCTTTTGTGCGACAGTCAGGGTTCTGTTTTATATGTTGTTTTACGTCGTCTTCAATCAGCTTCTCTGTTTCTTTGTTAGATTTCTTCTTTTTCTTCTTCTTAATTCCAGAATTATCTTTGATCTTCAGCTGAGCTTTGTTTACACACGCATATTCATCCTCGTCACACATTTTTGTACTTCCAATATAATTCTGTTCGGTGTAATTTGTTGGTGTCTATAATTTGTGAAATAGTTATATACTTTTTTGAGCTTGTTTTAAATAGAAATTAGTATGTAATTCAGCAAAGTTGAGCAATATTTTGTATTTGTGACGTTTTTGCCATTCTTTAATGCTTTACGTTTTTTTGGGGTGCCAAAACGTCAAAACTGACATTGACATAATATTGTCGTGTCACAGTTTTGTTTTTAAGTGTCACCAAACGTATAAATGTCAGTGTCAAAGGTTACATGTTGTACCCCTTTGTACACCTCATTTAATGAACCCCTTACATGTACCCCTTTGTACACCTAATTTATTGAAATTGGTTAATTAAGGGATCATTTCTCTACTAAACGGAGGATCCAATCCAATGTTGATTGAATTCAAGAAATTTAATGATCTAGGAACATTTCATTAGTTTTAGTTAGCGACCGCCGGTATGTACCTAGGTGACGGTCGGGAGGTAGTATTCGTTGGTAGTTAGGTACCTATTTAATTTTTGTCGGCCCGAGCACCGATCCAGCTCTGCAAACGTCCCGAACCGTAGGGGGTAGTCATACTAGAGACCTCTTAATAAACCGCTTAGTGCTTGTATGAAACCTGAACTTAATTTCGTCGGCCTGATAAGTATAAAATAAAGTGTCCTATATAATTAACTATCTTTTATTGCTATTATATGTATGACAAGACGAGAGGCGTTTTTTAAATGTGGGAAAGTATGTAATACGTAATACTGTTAAATGGATTTATAATAATACGCAACCATTGAGTTAGGCCCATCGCAGACGACAGACTTTTTGTGCGATCGAGTCTGCGGCGCACAAAAATTCGGTCGCGGATTGTCGCGGATTTTTGCGCGTCGTGTGCGTTACGGCATATATTTACATAGGTTCTATTTTCACAGACTAAAAAGTGCGTCACGGATAGTCTGTCGTCTGCGATGGGCCTTAACATACTGACGTACGTACGTAAGTAAGTACATACATATAACTGAATGTACGCAACCAACACAGTTGGTCTAAGTATTCACTTTATTATATATTATTAACGTTATTAGGTAGGTAATTTAATAAAACCGATACTCAATAAATATTACTATTACTAATTTAATAACAAGGTAACCGCTATAATTTCTCAAAACAATAAAGTAGGTAAACTCTACGGGCGGCTACAAAATTTGAGCGCCCTTTTTAAGACCCTCTTATTGCGAACGATACAGCTTTAGGCAAGTTAAGTGCGCATTAAGTTACGCGAGGGTGGCTGCAGGTTAGGTAGCAAATATCATAAATAAATAAGTGATTGTTCGCGACAAAAGAGCGGGAATGAATGGCGTTTCTTGGTGTTATCAGGATGGCGCACGCGCCTTGTCCGCCGACGCGTACCGCGCGGAGATTAGTTCGATTTGCCGCCACGTGGCGCCACGTGCGCTACGAATACCCACCCAAATGAGATTAACGGATTTGCACACTACAGATTGCACACGAATGAGCAGGAAGTGTAAAGTGAAACTACGGTAATGAGATTGTTTGTTGAACTGCTAACACTTTAGCTGGGTGTTCGGGTGAAACAAAAGACTTGTTTCTTTGTAGTTCTTATTTGATTCATTTAAAGTTTGAATTCAACGAACTGTGGAAGTGTGGTACTAAATTAATTTAAATTTAACGAACTTTTTAGCAAAGTCCTTCTTCGCGGCAAAGAAACTATACCACTATACAACATCACTCATGATATGAACCACTCGTATTAGTAACATTAGGCATCTAGGCAGTTTATTAATGGGGTAAGAATTAAATTAATTCTCTAAACCTGTTTCCTCTGCGATAGGTTTGTCTTTGGTTAGAAAATTGCCCATAAAAATAAAGATTTTTAAATCTAAATTGATGCTAAAGCAACATCCTAGTTACTATTCCAAGCTTGTGGTGTCAAGAAGTCAGGGGTAGGTCGGGGGTGAGACGACACGTGCTCGAATCTTGATAACGGGCCTTCACTTTCGTTATCAGTACTTACAGAACTGCACGATCGATTTGTGGCATTGGCCTTGGAACCAAATCAGAAGGACCAACATTTTTTTTTCATTTTTATCTTCTCTAAAGAGATTTCTTTTCCTCTCATTATGAAGAGAAGAAACAAAAAATAGAAGGTTACTCTGGTCATTTGCCACCATGCATCGTTTGTTAAGATACATATATTTTGATAAAACCGGACTCCAGGTAAAATTTAATTTTGTACCTATACTTATTAAATACATAGATACTTTTTTAATAGTCTAATGATTGAAAAAATCGGGAATAACTTTTTAGCGTATTCTGTCAAGCACTGTAGAGTAACGATTCGCTGGTCTATAGGGTTACCTACGCACTTATAATTTGTGAAACATCTACCATTGTAACTTACTTTATTTTCTATAAAAAAAATAATCCAAAAGGCTTTAAAACAGAACGACCTACTTATACAGCTTAACAGCTTGCACCAACAACTAAAACTAAGTACTTGACTCGCATTATGTAGGATCCGTGCGAAAGTGACCGGATTATGTCGTCGCGTTACTTGTTTAAGCTAAATAAATCGTCGGTTCTAACGAAACAAAGCGGCCTTCCTAATAGACATTAATACAGCATTAGTATAAGGGCGATGGCACACGCCAGCGACGCCTTGTTTGCCAAACTGCCCTAATCCGCTATTTGTAGCTCGGGTGACCATGGGACAGAGTGTAGTTGGGATATTTACCTATAGTTGGTAGTGAAATACAACTGATTTAAAGCTTAACAGCTGAAATAAAATTATAGTGAAATAATCTTATAAATACTTACTTATTTTGAAGTGTCACAATGATGTGATGACAGTTGTCGACAAGTAAAGTAATTCTAATTTATAGCGACTTCTTTCGTTGAAGACAGCATATTGAATATTAATATTGTTGTATTTTATCAAAAGCTTAAACTTTGTAAATATGTATCCTTGATCTAAGAATGTAATAGAATAAGTAAGGGGTTATACACATACTTTAATTTATTAATTGTGAAGATAAAAAAATATTTGATTGATACTAAAATATTTATCGAAGAAGAGTAAGATTTCGGTATCTACAGATTAAAACTGTGTCCAAAAATGTATGGTTACCCTAATTTGTTGTAGAATTCGCTTTGACTTCTGAGAGGAAATCCTTTTCCCACGAGCTTTATTCAAACATATGTAAAGCGTATGATGGATGACTCCGCGCCCTAACGCGGGGGTTAGCCGTTTAAATCACAATCGTGTGGCTCCCTAATGCATTTTTCCCGCTGGTCACTGAATGTTGAAATTTATAATGTCATTTTAGAAGTCGGTGAAAGAGTTGGCATGGCACACGTCTAAATGATTGCGCTTTTTATTGTCGCGCGGCCAGGACTATTCGGTTACAAACAACCGCCTGGGAACACGTAACTCCATTAAAATTAAATGAAACAGCGCACGTAATGTCACTTGCGAACTGTTGCGAGTTTTGTAAATATGTCGGGAAACGATAGACATTAATGTGGAGAATAAAAAAGCGTAAGCGTAAGAGGCCAAAGTTTTCCCATTCCGCGCCTCGCAGACATTAGCAGCCCTCCCGGGTTCATTAAAATTTGTCAGCTTGTCGTATAGGAGTAACTTGTAATGGATGTAGAAACTTGTATAAGTGAAACTCGGGTGACGTGAAAACTTTGTCGGATTTGAGTCGACGGTTTTTTCGCCGCCATCAATTTCTCGGGCCGTCAAGAAGATTATTCGCACTCGTAACGGAAAAAAGAGTAATTTAAGTTTTCCAGAAGAGTCGTTGCGTGAGAGTTATGATCTTTGTTTGAAAGTTAGATTGATTTATGGAATCCTCATTGTCTACTGGAGCGCTTAGAGGATCAACGAGACTTGGCAAAGTTTAATTTATAAGGCACGTTAGTACCCACCTGCGACTGATAACAAATTATAAAGAGCTGTCTTTTAGGAACACTTTATTATAATATACTAGCTGTGCCCCGCGGTTTCACCCGCGTTGTACCCGTTCCCGCGGGAATTTCGGGATGAAAAATAGATGTTGTCCGATTCCCAGACCTACCCGATATGCACACAAAATTTCATGAGAATCGGTCGAGCCGTTTCAGAGGAGTTCAACCACGGTACCCGTTCCCGCGGGAATTTCGGGATGAAAAATAGACGTTGGCCGATTCTCAGACCTACTCAATATGCTCACAAAATTTCATGAGAATCGGTCGAGCCGTTTCGGAGGAGTACGCGAACGAACACTGTGACACGAGAATTTTATATATAAGATTTAAGATATAAGGGTATACAACTAGGTAGGTATTTATTTTCAGGTATCATGTGTCATTACATGACAACATGTAGACATAGACAAGCTTGGTGATGTGTAATCTTATTGAGTGTTCTGAATGCTGATATAATATTTCCAGTGGTGGGCTTTACTTTTCAATACAGGCAAATAATTTACTATTTTGTGCATATTCCTATAATATACTTTAGTTTTGGCTCCGACTACTCAGTTCTATACCAGTTCAATACTACTTCACACGAGAAGGCATTTTTTTAAGGATCAATCTACACTACATAAATCAAGTATAATTTAAATAAAAACATATTGGTACTAAATTATCCATTAATTCACACATCTGTAAAGATAATTCGGCAATCTCCATACAAAACCATTTCTTAATTTAATCACAATTTACCAATTGAAGCTTAACTTTATAACGCCTGCGAGAAGTGTAGGAGCAATGTTCGTACCAGTCAATAGTCATTTTATAGCGAGGGGCGCTACCCCTCGGCATTATAATATAACTGCACCCCACTTAGGGGAGCCAAACTATAGTTTAGTTTTAAATAACAGATGTAATTGTCTATGAATGAGAAACTGAGTGGAACAATATCGGTGCACCTAATTAACATTGATGCTGGCGGTTTTTTTAATGTATGTTAATGCGAATCGCATCAGTTTTCACATTCGCCATGTCAAGTTAATATTGCCAATGTCATGCCTTATACCTATAAATACCTATCTACCAAATGAATGACACTAAAACGGTTTGATGGATGTGGATGATTTCTAGCAAACTTAAATCTAGCTAGATTGAAGTCTAAATTACTTTTAAGTATATTCAAATTGTAACAGGGTAAGTTAATATTTTTTTCCACTACAATTTATCATACATATGTTACCCTGTCGTAACGAGGTAATCTAGCTAGTAGGTATTCATAAAATATAGAACACAATATTCTATACAGGGTGTTGTTTTTAATCCGTTACTATGGACGAGTATTTTATACAAGAGACTTACCCATACTACTGACCGGTTTAAAAAATAACACCCTGTACAGTGTTAGTCTATGCTCTATATTTTCTGGTTTAGTTATGATATTACCAATACCTACATCATAGTTAACCATCTTTAAAAACCAGTCATGTGCCTTCTAATTAGAAGATAATGAGTCATTAAACATACAGAACATCACTTAAAAACAGACATTATTGAAAATAAAAATTAATCACTATAAAAAAATTGTTATCGTTAAAAATTATGATCGTTTAGAATAGCTTTATAAATAAATGTAAAAGGCATTTCGTGTAAGATGACACTAATTGTTAATTAATACAATGTAATAAGGAGAATTAATTAGAGAGTTCGCCGAGGTTATATTTAAACTAAAAAATATAGACACGACATTAAGCTACAATCGTCTATAAATGTGTAAGTATTTATAGCACTTAGAAAGTAAATCATTGTATGCTTCCACCCCCAACAACCCTTTGTAATTACTAATTAAAGAATCTGGTATTAATTAAGCATGTTTTCTTTAGGACTAATTCATATTACTTTTAATACCATTCCAGCTCAAGGCAAGACATCACTACATAGTATAAAATAAAGTCGTCTCTTTTTCGTGTCTGTCACACTGTTTGTCTGTCTGTATGCTTAAATCTTTAAAATTACGCAACGGATTTTGATGCGGTTTTTTGTAATAGATAGAGGAAGGTTTTTATGTAAAAAAATTCCCGAAATTCCCACGGGAACGGGCACAACGCGGGTAAAACCGCGGGGCGCTGCTAGTACCTAATATAAAAAAACTTGAGAGGTGTCAAGGGACACCCGGATGGGACGAAGTTTATTTAATATCAACAAAAATAATCGTCGCGACACCACACTGTTCAATGCGAAATAGAAAGACGAAACGAAAATATCCAACTTGCTTTCTATAAGAGAGAGAGAGAGAGAGAGAGAGACAGACAGAGAAACATGTGCACGCCAGAGAGAGACAGACAGAGAAACATGCGCGCTGTCTCTCTCTGGCGTGCGCAAGTTTCTCTGTCTGTCCCTCTCTGGCCTAAAACATGTCGTTACCATTTTTTCCGTCTAGCCCCCTTTCGCAATGCGCGATAAAGAACTTCGTTCCAATAAATTATTAACATTGGAAAGTTCCACCTTTTTTTGAAGTCGGGTAAAAATAATACACATTTGTGTATGAATTAGATCTGCTAAAATGGATACGACTAGAAGTCGAATTAAAATTAAACCAAAGATTTATCGGATAATAAAAATGGCATACTTAAAAAATACCAGAAATATAATACAAAAAATCATAACCTCTTTGCTAATAAAACAATAAGGTTAGTTAACAAGTGACATTTGCCACAAGAGAAGTGTCATTGTCATCGATATGACAGCGCACGCGTTAAGCGCCCGCGCACGAGGGTTAAATGGCGGGATTTTCGCGCTTCCGCCCCACGAGTATACAGTTACACAGATAACACACGTTTAAAACTGATTCTATCTTTTTATTCTGAGTTTTTTGCTGATTTTGTATTGCTTTTAGAAACTTAGGTACTAGGCTTGGGTTCTGATTTTTAGTCGATGGGTTTTCTTGAACTTCCTCTATAGCGTGGTGGATTACGTTACCCCTTATCCTCCACACCACAGCTCCTCACTGTACTGATATATTCCGTTAGATGATATGTCTTTGCCCACCAGTCATATTACAGGATAATGCTTTTTTTGCTCTAGATCTATTCTCTTGGCGATGGAGTTCTTTTCATTTCACTCTTCGCTCTCTCTTCATTTATTAAAGCTTACGAGACGACATAAGTCTTTCATCTGTCCATACTTAGGTCAACTAAACGCAAACTCTTTCTATACTTCTGCCTTTACTTAGGTAAACAAATTCATCTCGTTAAAACTCAGGAAGACTAGACCGCTTTAGCCAATTTCCGTTTTGTATAGTACATACTTACCTTTACAATTTAGAGTTTGCAGAGTTAAGATGTTTAAAAGCCACAGTAACAGATTCAATACCAATATACCACTGAATCAGCAAACAAACAAACATTTCAATTAACGCACTTCATCGCACAATACAACAGATGTGTGATGCTAAACCAATGCGGTTACTGTTCGCACATTAAAGAAGCTGTGTTTACATTGTAATAGTCCCGTAGGAGTTAAGTTAGGGAGTTTATTGGCCGGAGCAGTTGTTTAACTTGCTCAGTAACCGCGGGGTGAGTTAATGAGACATGTATGGCTATTTTATTTGCGATACATTGGTATCATCTGTTGGTGGTCCTATTGTAAGTACTGTGGTGACAATTGTTTTTGTGTTCTCTTGTCACTATTGTTTAATCTGTGAACAATGACCGTTTAAGTATCTTAAGTTTATGGTAACACAGTTTAAAAAAAAAAAGTAAATGATCAAAATGGGTGAAAATTTTGGAATGGCCTCTATTGATTGACCGCCTTGATCAATAATAGTTCTGATTCTGACTGTTTTTTCATTGATACCATACTTCTTCTTCTGAAGTGAGGCATTATACTTTTCTTATATTTTCGTTAATAGTGATTTTGAGTTTTGTCTGCCAAATAATCACAAATAATCAAGTTGTATCATTTGTATCATTATACTTTAATATAACCAATTATATTTCCAAAAACCGATCAATATATTTAAATATGTTCATATAGGTTTAGTAATTAGGCGATACGTAGGGAGGAACGAGGGGAGCCGGAACCGGAAGCTCGCCGGAGATGAAGGCGCGATACAATATCCGGTTAGACGCCATTTCCGCCGCGAGACGACGCTCGTGTGTGATGCCTTTACTCTTTCACTGATATTATTATGGCGCTCTATATTGATGGTTTCGGTGCGGATCGCTTGTTTTGTATTTACTTGCTTATTTGTCTGATTCGGTCTTTGAATTGAGAACAATATACATATATATGATGAAGATACTCGTATATACAATAGATAAATAATACACGTACGTAATAATACGTTCTTAATCGTTAATAGGGTTAGTCTTAGTTCTGTACTTAGGTACATATACTTATGTTGTTCTTTAGGGTGATTACTCCGAGAATAACATTAAAATTAACGTTTCAGTTATGTACAAAAAAGGATTTCAAATAACATGGATCATCTTTGTCTAGTATTTTATTAAAACAAGTGAATACTAAACGGATTTTAATGCGATTTTCACAAGTATATAGATAAACTCAAAAGGGAAGTTGGTGACTACTATTCATACCATAGGAACAGCAAAAATGCAGGTAAGCCCACAGGGCACTACTGTTCTACTACATATTAAAAGACACCATACCCCTCTTAAAATATAACATCATAACAACACAAAAATCACCCATTATACTCACAAAAATCCATTTTAATCACTCATTACAACAAGGTAAACCACTCAAACTGATGACGTCGATAAGACAGGCGATGACGTCACGGGAGTCCTTCTGGAGAGGCAAACGGATTGCTCTTGGATGGTATTATGTGATCCAGGGTTGAGGGGCAACCCTTGACGGAAGGGAGGCACTTGGGACACTTGGACACCATTATGTATTGGGGTGCGTCCAGACAAAAAAAAACAAAAAAAATCTTCAGTTTCGTTATATACTTACGGCTGTACTCAGAGAGAGACCTTTCTTAGTAGATTTGATGAGTGATTTTGACATTTGTAATGTATGGGAAATAATGTTCATTATGTAAGTGTTGGTTTAATGGACGTCTGTTGCGGGAATTGGTTGTCTGCTCAATATTGTATATGCGAGTTCTGTGAAGATGTTTGTATGGATGGACGGGTGTTTGTGTGTTCTGGTTTAACGCAAAAACTACTGATCGGATCTGAATGAAAACTGGCACAGCGATAGATAAGAGTCGGGAAAGACATAGAGGTAACTTTTTATCCCGACTTTTTTACGGGAGCTGGTTCAATGCGGTGAAACCGCGGGCTATGCTAATGCACCTATAGGTTATTCTACCAAAGAACTGAATCGCAGTTGAAATGGTTGTAAAGAAAGAGTAAATACATACTTAATCCTATGTTTGGTGAAATGAGATCCTTTTGTCCAGCTGTGGGACATAATAAGCTCTACTCTTACTTTTACCGAAGAAATAAAAAGAAATGGAAGTTGTTGTTAGGTTTGGTATTTATATCTACTTATCTTGTTTTTTTTATTTGGCTCTATTTATATCATATCATAATATGTATCTATTTTAGTGTAGGGCCACATCTGCGGAACGTACGGCGCCGAACCTTCCGCTCTATGACACATCAGTCGAAATTACGCCGCGTACTGATGTGTCATAGATAACTTGAAATACACTACGAGCGTATTTAGCGGAAGGTTCGGCGCTGTACGTTCCGCAGATGTGGCCCTACACTTAAATAAAATATCAATTAATGATAATTATAATATTCAAGAAAGTTAAATAATTAAGTAACAACATAGAGACCGAAAACTATGACACACAAATACACACCTTTTTACTCAAATAAATAACAATAATAGCTCCCAGACCTTCCCAACTCCCAACAAACCTCTATTCCCTCATTTAATTCAAATCAGGGCTGCAATGAGACGCACCGCAGATGAAATGTGATCCGTATACATTATTATATAAATAGTAGGTACAGTAATAATTATTCGGCGGCGTAGAGATAATACAGATTTAGATAGAGTACCGAGAGCCGAGATAACCCCTTACATAGCTCAGAGCACATAGCGCCCGCCACCCACTGGTACTGCTCGCAAGCATAACGGAGACTGCAACTGGGTTTTTTTGAACATTGAAATATTTACTTATGTTTTTAAAAGATGTGAAGAAATGTTATATATTTAATCAGGTGACTTTTTAGATAGGTAATTGAATAGGATTTCAAATTGGGATTCCAATTGTCGGTGCTTGGAAAGTAACAAAATTACATGCAAAATCACTACATAGTATAAAACAAAGTCGCTTTCCGCTGTATGTCCCTATGTATGCTTATATCTTTAAAACTACGCAACGGATTTTGATGCAGTTTTTTAAATAGATAGAGTGATTCAAGAGAAAGGTTAATGTGTATAAAATATCCCGAAATTTCCTCGGGAACGGGCACAACGCGGGTAAAACCGCGGGGCACTGCTAGTAATAAATAAAATACACTAAATAATGAAAATCTCAAAAGCTTATTAAAAACAAAAACACAGTTTTAGGTAAACGTGCTACATTATACTAATAACGCAATATTTTGTTGGTGAGAATAAAACATATTTTGTGGTTAATCGGGTCTAATTAATTAAGATAGTAATTTTAATGAGAACAAGTTGTTTAATGTGCATTTAGTTTCCATTTAATTATGTATTTTAGAGACCAGTCTGTAACGTTACTATAAATTAGATTGATGTTGCATTTGAAACATCATTTAGTTTTGTTGTTTCTAAGGAGAAACATAGTTTTGTTGATAAAATGAAATCTGTAAGTGAAACACTTTTTAATTTACTATTGCAAAAAGAGAGATTTAAATGTTATTATTTTTATGTCTTTTTATTGTAACTAAGTGAGGGGATTTGTATTACAAACAAATCTCTACACTAACCTATAAAACTTTCAAAAAGTTCCAACACCGTGTAAGAAATTTTGAGGCGACCTCCATAGTGTTCAAACGTTCCACCTCTTTTGAAACTGTTTCAATAGAGGTTCACATTATAAAGGTTCTAATTTATAAACCTCTTTCCTCTAACTGTTCGTACAATATCTAAGCTACTGCACCAAAAAGTGCTAAAATAAAAATTACATAACCTCTTTTACCCAAAACTGTAGAAGTTACACCAAAAAGTTTCCAATACTAATCTTATTAACCTCTTTTGTCCTGCAGTTTGTGGTAGCTCTCTGCTTACTCGCAGTGGCCTCTTGTGCTCCTGCACCAGACAGCGGCGTCCGGGAGCTCCCAGCTATCAGACACGAAGAAGTCCATGATGAATATGGACAGTATGCCCTGCGATACATTACTGCTGAGAGTAAGTTGCTTTTTCTTGCCTTTCTGTGGTGAACTTTATCTTTTAAAGACCTAAATACTTAGTTCGGATAGAATCGATAGTATAGATTTCGGTAAGATAGATACGGGCATCAATAGAATTAAAAAAAGTGGTAATTCTGCCTAATCCTCACTGTACTGATATACGAGGAGTATTCCGTCCGTGGCATGAGACGTCTTTGCAGTGGGCCATAATACGCTCATACTTTCTTTCATCATTTTTTGCTTTCCCTGATACATGTACTGGTACACACCGAATGTCTACCCTAGGAACATATATCCATTTAGACCAAAGCAGGCAAAAGATCATGGGCAAAACTTTAACCCGCATATCGTACCCTACTTCTACATTTTCTACTATTTGTAATCAACCTTTTTTATTTTTTCATAGACACCGTAGTATCTGAGCGAGGTCGCCTGGTGCCCAGCCCTAACGGAGCCTTAGTCCTGATCATCGAAGGGCAGTACTCGTTCATCGGAGACGACGGCCAGATTTACACCACCCGGTACCAGGGAGGCCCTGACGGATTCAAAGTGGATGGGCAGCATCTACCTGTGAACGTGCCCGTCCCGGTTGTGGCTTAAATATAACGACTTTGGCTTCAGTGATGAGTTTGTTTTTATGATGACATTTTCAGTCCCCTAATTCCTTTTTGTTAGTCTTCTTTTTTCTTGTCTATGGTATCAATTGTCTAAAACATAGACAGGCGGACTGATTTTTTGGTGTAACTGTCTAGGCTTCTTGTATCAGGAAATATTACTTTTATTGAAGTTAACCAACCATGATAATCTCTGGAATTACAAGGCTGTTTTTCTGCTAGCCTACCAGATGCTGGCGTATAGAAGGGTATAGATGACAGCTTCGTAGTCGCTGGCAGGAAAAGCCCCGAAAAACATGAAAGCTTCTCATGCGAACGGTACTCGGCGGATTTCTGAAAGGATCTAAGGAGGGTGGTGAGAGGCTCCGAGGATGCGCCGGGGGCGCGGGGCGGAGGGGGCGCGTTGCGCTGTGACGTCACGTCCTATCTCGGCGGCCATCTTGGATTATCTCGTCGCACCTGCGGGGAGGGGGCGCAGTATCGACCCGGCCTTCCCTGCATTTTTCAGGGAGATATAATGTGCTACGATTTAGGTTTTCTACACTATTAGTAGTAGTGAATAATCATAGCTCTAATCAATCGCTAGTTGGCTACATACCTACAAGAACTTACTTTTACCGTAGCTCTCTTGCACAGTTTGTTGAGTAAGTGATGTTTAGCAACTGACCTACCGATAGCGACATAACGAACGTGACTGTATTTCGGAGGACCCGTTCAATTATCGGTCCAGGTGTTTGATCATGTCGGTGGTCTTAAAGTTTACAATAGTAGCCCGTGATCTACATTTTACAATTTGTAACGTTTAGTAAACAGAGGCCAGGGTTAGTCATAAAAACTTACTTACCTAATAGTGGAAAGTCCTACAAGCCCTCATTTGGTCAGCATTCATTAGACAGATACTCATTTCTCAAAAATACCCGAAACTAATGCTAGAGTAATCTGTTAACCTACGAGTATAGTCCTTAATCCGGGGGTTGTATCCTACTATTATAAATGCGAAAGTTTGTGAGTACAAGTAATGTATGGATGTATGAATGTTTGTTACTCTTTCACGAAACAACTACTGGACGGATTTGGATGAAACTTTACAATAATATAAGTTATACATCAGAATAACACATGGGATACATTTTATCCCGAAATTCCCGCGGAAACGGTTACAAACGGGCGCGGCTAGTTAGTCAATACCACAGGTCAATACTTATACATTAGTGGATATTCAATATATCTATCTGAAAATCTGCTTACAATCTGAAACGATGGGAAGACAATCTAAATGGATTAGTAGAGTGAATTCGTATTTGAAAATTTTGCATATTTCAACAAGAATGCGCGTTGATTATTTCACTGGTTGTACCTATTTTGTTGTGATTATCTTATATGTACTTTATTTGTTCCAATAAGTATGTGAGTAGGGTAGGACCGTTGCTATAGTTAATTTTAATAGTATAGCACTTATTAAACCCACAAAACCAACACTAAAAATGGTTCTAAAATACTTATCCATTAGTCATATGTAATTTGGAATGAAAACGTTATTAGCAATGAGCGTATTGATAGTAGATATAGTGGGGTCGCGCTGTACAATTTGTTGAGCAGGTCAAAAGCTTCCTCTTTATCAAATTAGTATAGGTTCAAAGCTCTGCCTGAATCTTATTAGAAGGTTAATATATATAAGTCTTTAATTAAAACACATATAAAATAATGAATTAGTCAAAAACAAGACATCATAAATTAAACAAATACGAGCCTTACAAATTCAATTAAACGTTTAGTGTAACCGCACATAACTGATATTATATTAAAATTCGACGCACACGAGTCCGTTATCTGTCTGCGGCAGTTTGGTCACAGTGATACCATCTCACCCCCACCCCCGGGGCGGCTTTGTGCCCGACTTCAAACGACCCGCCCTACTACTATTTACAAAGGCCTAGCGCAAAATTTTATTTTTACCCGACAAACAACCATTTTCTGTGGTCTTGCTTTTATTGTTATGTCACTTACAGATTTATTTAGATGGTCTGGTGTAAATAATGTTTTTTGTATGTTTTGAAGTATTGCTTTGTGTATTTTAAACTGGATATGTGCTTAGAAGGTACTCACAGAAGAGCATAATATGTGTATATGGTCTTGTAGGTTTTGGATGGAGGATAAGTAGTAATGTTAACACAAGTTTAAGTAGAGGAGAAGGCGAGATGCTGCTTGTCGTCTTCTGGATCTTCGTCATCCTTTGCCGTGACACAAGTTTAAGTCCACTAGGCTGCAATATGTCAGTCTCTGGATCTAGGCCATACTTTAGGTTAACGTAGTGACACTACGACTGAAAAACTAGTGGTAAACTTCAAAAGGGTATGGGAACACTGGAACTATCCAACCATCACCCTGAGATTAGCAATAATTCCAAATAGAAACCAATCAGATTGATTCCCCATAGGAACAAAAATATTCTATGTACGTCTCCAAGTCCAAGGAATCTACGGAAAAATCATCAAAATCAGTTCAGTAGTTTAGGTGAGACACATAATAATACACAGTCAGATTGACAAACAAACGGACAGACAAAAACTAATAGTATTTTTTCGCAATTTAAAATATTATTGCTTAATGCTTAGGAAAGTAGAAATGTATCAGCACTGTACCAATTTTGAATATTAGATACTTAACCACCCATAAAGCATAGACGCCGGTGGTCAGACCACCGCAGTTCAGCGCGTGCCTCCGTTTACCATACTCTATGGCCCTCAACACATCCTGAAAGCACCCTCAACGCACGCAGCTGCAAGAAGCACGCGCTCTTAATGAACTATTGTTTTAAGACCTTCAAGGGCTCCTACATACAGTGTTATAACTTTAAAAGGGTGATATTAACCCTAAAACTTAAACACATTCGAACGTATTGTAGCGGTAACTGCGGTGGTCTCATTAACATGTTGATAGCCACTTGATAGCTTTCCTGTTGTTTGTTTTGTGACTCTAGGTGAAGAGTTGAATGGGTTAAGAGGACAGCTCTGTTTGTTGTATACTAGAATGTATTGGGTTTGGGGGAATGGTTAAATTGTGTGAGCAGATTCGTAAATATTGTGTTATTGTATTTCTTATATTAAACTGAATATGAAAGTGTCTTGTTGGAACTTCGTATGTATATTCTACTAGCCGCGCCCGCGGTTTCACCCGCGGGAATTTCAGGATAAAATGTATCCCATATCTTATTCTGATGTATAACCTGTATTACTGTAAAGTTTCATCCAAAACCGTTCAGCAGTTTTTTCGTCAAAGAGTAACAAAACATACATCCGTACTACATCCATACATCCATCCTCACAAACTTTCGTATTTATAATATTAGTAGAATTTACTTACAAGTGTTAAAATTCTACTATCATGAATAATTTTTCAACCAAAGACTACTACTTACATTGAGGAAAAGGGTTCAGTGATGGATTAAGAATGGAATTAAATCACTAAACGTTTTTCCTCTTCAGATGGAACTGCTTCTGAAGAGGAAAAAGGTTTAGTGATTTTATTTCAGTCTTACTCTATCTCTAAACCTTTTTCCTCTTCAGAAGCAATCGTCTTCGGCTGGAAAATTGACGACATCGGTCCACATTTTGTGCCAATCCAAAAAAAATACATTATAGACGGAAATGCAGTGTCGTGTGAAGAGTTGAAGACGATAGCAGAACAGAGAGCACAGAGAAAAATGAAAAAAAAAATCCTCGACCAGAGCCGAGCTGTTAAGAAAATAAATAATTTTAAGAAATATATTTAATAATTTCTACTTAGCTTTGACTTTCAAATATTAAAGGAATGATTAGAATCTAGTAAACCTAATAACTTTATAGATCTTTATAGATCAAAAATATGTTATAAATTATTTTCAGTAGGTATTAAGCTATCCAGATTGTGAACTACTTACCTAATTAGATTCTCCTTTATTAAGAACTAGCCACGCCCGCGGTTTTACCCGCGTTGTGCCCATTTGGAATTTCGGGATAAAAATAGCCTATAAACTTGCTATTGAATCTAGTATATTTTCACGTTAGGTACTTCATATTCACGAAACCACGTATCCTACTTTCAAACATGGCTCGAGTTTGAGATCACCAACCCACATTAGGCAAGCGTGGTGATTACACCTAATCCTCCTCACTGTACTGATATCTTCGGTAAGATGAAAGGCCTTTACCCAGCACTGGGCCATTACAGGCTTTTATACTAAGTACTTCATGTTAATATTTATAAAAATACTATGTTCAATATATTGAAGTGTTTCAAACGGTAATTCTGTCTACGAGTACCCGGGTCGTTGCATCTTTTGTCTCTGGTTACGACGCTAGCGCCACCACGCCGTAGCGATCAAACATAACACTAAACTTATCTAAATTGACTTTAAAATCTTATTGGCGATGCTTGCGGGTAAACGCATTATTTTTATTGTTCAAAACAGAGTTTCAGAAATGATTTTGTTTAATGTTTGTTTTGTCTGCGAAGATGTTTTAAGAGCTTTAAAACCAGTAGGTATCTTTCTTTTGCGTTCACGCTTGTTATGTAGATACTTGGTAAGTACTTTTTGGTTCAAATGACAAGGAGATATGTATTGGTTTCGAACATGTTATAACAACCTCCCCGGTGTTCACATAAATGAAGAAAAAAAGAGGTATACAGTTTTTTTTACTTCTGCTTGGTTAGAAACATTATATCATAATGAAGTCTCCACTATTGTCTTGACAGTACTGAGGTACTAACATAATATTTCCTCACAACGTATTTGCATATCAAAGTAAAATGTCTATTCATACAATCCTGTGCAGGTGCGGGGAACATGATAATCACATATAAAAACCCATTTTATCTGTTAGTAAAAACTTTAATTGTGGCCACATACTCGTACCTGTTCCCGCGATCTTTTCTATACAACGAGATAAACAGAATAATTTTATAAAAGCATTGAAGGCGCGAACACACTCCAAAGAGGTAAACGCATCGTATTTCAAAACAACGAATTTGATATCTCAATTTTTCGCATGTTTTATGTTGTGTTGCCGCGCGGATCTCCTTTATAACGTTTTTATATTTAATCCCCGCAATAAAATTAAAGATTTGAGGTGAAACGTCATTGTTGTTGATAATAACAACGTTACAACATGTTTAATTCGAAAACTAAATGATTAACATCCCGCGTTGAGTCATGTTGTTGTAATATTAAGAAATATTTTATGTTTAAAGGTAATAACGCAGTAATCGAGTGGAATACGAGGTGGTCGGACATTATTCACTTGATTGAAGTATATCAAGGAGCGTTCGAGGCACACGCGTCGAAAAAATAAATCAAACATTCTCCTTGCGACGCCTACCATTAATAAAACTCTTTAAAATATATTTAATAATGTCCACAAAGGCGGAGAGCACAATACTCGAGCCATAAAGGGGCAGCATTTATTATGGTGACAATATATCGAATACAAAAAGATATTGTGACAAAGACGCGTACTTTTTAATAATATTGTCATTTCTCAGCAGCAGTGGACTCTTTCAAAAACCCATAACGTAATAATTTATCTCTTTATAAGAGTTTTTAATCTGAGAACGAATCCAGGTGAGCGCGGGTCAAACTAATCCTTTGATGTAGTTTACGTTTTAACGTACATACTTGACACGAGTATTCGAAACATGAACTGTTTGTTTGTACCATAGAGTAAAAAAAAAGTTCCGTAGAAAAAATTCGTTGTGCAATCACAAAAAAATAAAAATTGTCTTTATGGCTATCGACGAGACGGGGTTGACATCGGAGCCACAATAAAATCGATGAAATATTTAAGGGGCAGTCGATAACTCATAGAATTAAGGGTCGTTGCCTATTGTGACAATGTTTGCACAGGTAAAGCCCAGTGGGTAGTCACTCATTGCGTTTTACAAATCACTATTTCATGATCACCTTGTATGTATGTGGGGTGAAAATTTTAGTTTTGCATTTTTAACCCCTAACGCAAGAAGTGGGGTGGTAAATACGTATGTGTGTGTTTATAGCATTGATAGCTGCAAACGGAAGACCTGATTTTTATACATAATATGTAGTTTTTATATTTTTTATAGGACATATATTTTTTTTAAATTTTGGAGGTTACATTTTTTATATTTTCTGGGTACAATAACTCAAATTATTAAGCCTAGTTCGTTTTAGTTAGCAGAGTGATTGGTATTTTTTTGTTTTTTTTTAAAGATGCCCCACAAATAAAAAATAATTTACATTGATAGAGCAACTGTGGTAATTAAGCCGTATCTTCCTTGAGGTGTTTGCCCAGCAGTGGGACATTACAGACTAATACTTCACTTTTGTACATTGGTAGAGAAACTAAGTGACTTCATTCTTTGGACTCCAATCCAAGGTTTTCCTTACAACCTTTTTAATAGTAAGCGCCATGTTGTCATGTTTTGTAAAGAGTAGATTTACCCACAAATAATAGTTTACGATCTAACTACATCTTCTATATTCTTGTATGTTGTGTTTTCTTCTATAATTTGCTACGGAATTAATGTTCGGTACCTATATAAGTTGTGAAGAGGTACACACTGTACTGATATCTCAGTGCGATGAGAGGCCTTTGCTCAGCAGTGTGACATTACAGCTAATACTTACTTTTACTATATAGATTGTAGTGTCATTATTGCGTAAAGATATTTCATTTAACACTTGCAGAGTCATAACAAGTACATTACATATCAAAAATAACTCATTCACTCTTAAAGAAATCTCACTTAGAGTTACTCTGAGTACGGCACTAAATCATTAGCTACGGCGACACCAATTCCGTCCGTGTACCAAATCTGTCCCACATTGTTGGTTAGTTCAGTTACTAGAAGTAGGAGTGGATTGACCTCTGTTGCGTCCCATGCAGGTACCACTGGGTTCCTGGAAGCTGCATGAAGTCGTCACGGCGGCACCCCGCCGGGACGCCGGTAGCTCGCGGGCGGTCGCCTCCCCTTAATTAATTTAAATTTACCTGTTCTGTCGTTTAATACACATACATGTTTACTTTACTACTGGTGTTTGAGTTTTGGTATTAGTTAAGCGTTTTGGGCTTTAGGATCGCTGTTGACTTTCTAGTCTATAGACAGATTTGATCAAGACAGCCAAGTCCAGAATTAGTCGGTTTAAGTTTTAGGCAAACCGCAGATTATATTCAGACAATATTTTAACTGACTTGTTAGAAGTCATCAAGTCCGGAATTATTCAGTTTAACATTTGTGATGATTTTTTTAATAACAGAAAAAAAGTCTGTTATAGGTCGAAAAACTGTCTTGTGTCTTGTCTCTAGTGTTATCAAAGCTAAGATACACGCCAAGACGAAGGTTCTGTCTTGGTTTTACTGTTCTGTATGTTATTTACTAGCAGTGCCTCGCAGTTTTACCCAGGTTGTGCCCGTTCCCGTAAAAAAATCGGGATAAAAATAGCCTATAACCTTCCCGTTGAATGTGGTTATCCGTTACTATAATGTATCGAACTGGTAATACCCGACATTGCCCCGAACATATAAAAAACTTATTTTTTTTTACCTCTTTATAATAAATAGTATAGACATACTAATAATAGAAACAAATGGAAAAACATGCATCAGTGTCCCCGACAAGAGCTTAACTTTTAAGTTTAATAATGATGGTGTTAGGAAACAAAATACCTATCTATATATTGCCTTTACCATTAAACCCTACACAAGTAGATATTCTCGCTAACCACCATCTAATAACATCTCTCACACGACCCTAAGGGTCGCATCCCCGAGACATCCCCTACGTTTACCCGGTTCAAATCAGGATGACCCGTAGCCAATCGAGTTCCCCAAACAAAATATGTATTATAATTTTGATTTTATTACTCTATGCTTCATTAGCGGACGTGTGTCGTTTAGTTTATGGAATTTGGTTGTGTCTGTCGTGATCAGAGGTTAGAAAAGTATAATCTATCTGTACTAATATTGTAAAACTGCAGAGTTTGTTTGTTTGAACGCGCTAATCTCAGGAACTACTGGTCTGATTTAAAAAAATCTTACAGTGTTGGATAGTCCACTTATCGAGGAAAGGTATAGGCTATTTTTCATCCCGAAATTCTTACGGGAACGGGCAAAACGCAGGTTAAACCGCGGGGCGCTGCTAGTTAAATAGATAAGTATAAGTACAATCAGTAACAATAACATCTCTACATTAGAATATGTAGCATCACATATTTGTATCGATATTCTTTGCGTTTTGGTTTCTCAAGTTAAAGCGAACACTACTCATTTTTAACAGGAACCGTGGACGAAACGTCAGATAAAAATCACTACATAGTATAAAACAAAGTCGCTTTCCGCTGTCTCTCTGTCCTTATGTTTTGCTTAGATCTTTAAAACTACGATCTACTAAACATTTTTTTTAAATAGACAGAGTGATTCAAGAGGAAGGTTTATATGTATAAAAAATACCGAGATTCCCACGGGAACGGGCACAACGCGGGTAAAACCGCGGGGCGCTGCTAGTGTGAAATAAAAGCGAAGTGTATTCGTGAACGTAGTTTCAATACATTTTTTTTGCGTTTTTTACTTTATACTATACTCGAGACTTGAATATAGAAACAGTCAAAAACTACAGTGAAAGTCTGTAACAATAATAAAAAAAGTGTTTATTTATTTCGTTTATTTATATTTACTCTTATTTTGTTCTCTACAGTTGTAAGATCGGACACGCCATTATTGCACACAATAGAAACGTTTAATCCTTTAACAAAGAACTTCTTCTCTTATTTTACTTCAACATTTAATTACTTTTACGCAAAAATATTAGCCGGTCCACTGGAGACGTAATAAGAAGTTGTTATGTCAGTAGACAATAGAATTAAGCGCCATTTTTTATAAAAGCTTGTAGCGCAAGATATGAAGATTTGAAATAAAATTTTTAGAATAGACGTAAAATGTCTACATAATAATAGTTACTAGTGATATGTGGCTTATTAATTTACCTAAATACTTAGAAACGTTAATAATTACCAATTCAATATTTCTAAAATAGTTGTCCTTAATTAAAATATTAAAAAGACTTTTTTTTAAGTATCTACGAAAAAACCGCATCATATAAATATCACTTGAAAATAGAACAATGAATCCAAATATTTGTTCTAGATAACTGGCACAAAATAAAACAAATCCATAAACAATAAATCAAACAAGCTGTCACGGAATATGCAAAAAACAAAGTGGTTTTGCCCACACAGGGAGTAAAGTTTGGCTTACCCAATTTCATAGTCTATTACACCCATTTAAATTAGACACGGATTCGGTTGTTCCCTAACAACAGGAGAAACGACATATTTATTATATTTATTACAGTACACAGATAATTTAACGATGTGAATGTTCGGATAATATTCGTACAAAGTTTTAATTCCGTCAGAGTTTAATTCGACGACAAAGATTTGAAAACTCCCGAAATTGTTGAGGCGTTACGTCGTAATTGATGTTCTAATTTTAATTGTGAGAAGGCACGTGGAATCGCCATTTTGTTTTCAAGTTATCGGAACCCGTGATGAAATTAATTTTGGCATATTTTATATTTATATATAGTTTTATTTTAAATTAAGTAAAGTATCATCAATACGGGTTATCTTTAGTTTTCTTGATTTTGTTAGGTTAGGTATGGTTAGTTTAAGACAAAATTTAGTTTTTAAAAATCCTACTACACTTTCCCACGTTATTTTTTCATATTCTATTCTCAGTTCCCGAAACTCATACAAATACGTTTTTAAACATAATTTGATTACCATTCAGTAGCCAAACATTGCTACTATTGAAGCCACAACCAACAATGATGGTACAAAAACTGAGATCTTTTATACAAAATAATGTTGCCATAACTACCCACTAGGATAATATAACTTATATTATCTTCAGTGTTGCCACGTATAGGCTACAAAAGAAAACAATAAATATTATTATAACAATGTTATGTCACCGCATTTGTATGCAATTTATGGAAACCATAGTGTTTCTATTATAGTGGACATCGGCGTGATGGTACGAATGATTAGGCTGTGATAAATTATGGGGCATAGAGAAGCTTGCATAAATAAAATTGTACAATGAATTGATGATTATGATGGTAGAGTATGGAAATTGGAAAACAATATGTCATGGAATATAGTGGCATGGAACACTAGAACCCATCCGCGTTTTAATACCTTATAGAAGCCTCTGACACTTAGTAACTTTTTCTAAACTTAGTAATTCATTCAAGAAAATTAAGGGACATGTTGGTTATTTTTAATGTCTGTCGATTCTATTATAAGTTTTCTTTTGTTTTAATATCATTTTGGAATAGAGCATTTTAACAAAGGGATAGTACCTAAATACATAACTATCGGCAAAATAAAGGGATTATTTAAGCTGAAAGTAAAACTGAACAAAAAACCGGAGTACAAATTCAAAACAGTTGAGTCACTTGGGCTCTCATATTAGTATTAAGGGATCATTAGCTTGTCAAACGCCCCGTAGGTACCTGCCCGTACATTACCCTGTCAAAATATTTCGATGAACTAACATTTTTTCACGCAATAATTTCGGTGAATATATTCGATTGTTAGCCACAATGGCTGCGTGACATCTCAATATATCACAAAGGGAATCATTTGTCATTGTCCATTAGAATATATTGTTGGAAAACATTATAAAATATTGTTATAGTGCGCAGCTGAAGTGTTTGAAAATTAGCCAGTTTGTTAGTACAGCGTTGTGTAAATATACCCCGTAATACAAGAATAGTATGTAATCAATATCGCTGTTGGATATCCATACATATTCGTATATTGGGGTGGTAGTGTTTACTTTTACAAAGCCATGTATCCGCGTATCACTGTATGGATTACAGGGACTACGTAACAGAGACATCCAACGAGTACTGAAGTAGGTAGGAAGCAAACATACCATGAAATAAAATCGCATTGTAATCCGCTATTGGCTATAGATAAGGAGGGCTTGTGACAAGGCAAGAATTATGTGCTCCAGAGGGCAATTTTTCTTTCCCGGGATTTATTCCCGTAATTTATAGAGGATCCGCCTGTATCTGGGCTAACCCGGCCGTTGGTTCCGGCGGAGCACGCAATTAAAACAACCTCCTTTCTAATTAAGATGCTGCCATCTCTTATATTATTATTAGAATCGGCTCCAACACCAACTTTCGGTACTCGCTTTGAAAATGTTTTACAAAAATGCCCGAATAAGACGTACCAAATATTAAAATGTCATCACAGCGATAACGTTTTGTTTACTAGTAAAGTTTTACGTTGTGTCGAATTGATTATCATAAAAGATGGTATCTGGCTGGAGTATCAGTGGTGTTGCTCGATTGTCGAGTTCCGTGTAGCCGCGAGCTAGTCGACTCGTAATAGACATAAAACGTTCCGTAATGACACTCGATTTGCGTAATCGCGACATCAATCGACTGTTGAGTCCGCAGTCATTTGACACGCAAAATTTTTGGCGAACGTGCTTCGCCATGAATTGTCGGTGACAAAAGTGTCTGTCACAGCGAAGCGTCGAGAGTCGGCTTAATACCATCCCCCACCCTCGACCACAGTCGTAAATTTAGGGTTTCATAAAACCAGATCCGAGATAAGACACAGTGCGGAGTGTACCGGATCAAATGTGGCTCTCCGAAGTGCGGCTGCCAGACAATAAAAACTACGCACATCACATCTGCCTGTACGCCACCGCGCCAAAACAAATTCTCTCGTGTTTACATAAAATACGCCCCGAAGATACCGATCGGGGATTCGCCAGAAATCGTCGCAAATATGCGAGTGCCACGGCCCTCGCGCCGCAACTCGAAACCACCAAACTACACAAAAACGTAAAGTGAGCTGTCAAAAGGGCAACAAAAGCGCATTATAATTTTAACAGATTCTGAATTGCTCCACTATTATGAGGCGTGTATTATTCCTTTCAACTAGTGTAAGGGTATTTGGGAGCCTTTGTGGCTCGGTATTGACAAATAAGTAAGATTTACTCCTAAAGCAAAAATAATGGAGGATTAGGACGGCGGACTGAGTTTTTTTACGTTTCTACTCGAGATGGATGGCGCCTGATTATGCGTTGCATTATGAGGATATCTGGAGTCGGCGCGAACCTTAGCGCACAATACTGCGAGGAGATCAAGTGGAAACTCCACGTGATTCAGAGCGGAGAAATGGAGTTTGCGCAACTACACACTGGTGCACTGCAACAAATAAACTAGGTAAGGAGTGAAAGAACAGCGTCGAATCAAACAGATGGATTAGCAATGTTTAATCGCTTGTTGTCTGTATTGTTCCATTGTACAAGAAACCTTCTCTTTATTTACTTGAGCTTTCTGTACACTTTCTACTGCGAACGTGAGCAGCATAGACTCCGTTAGGTATGTAATAAAAATATAAGTAGGAGCACATTTCGCGTGGCATCGCTATTGAAAGTAGGAACGGGTTGTAGGCATAACTACGTGTCGGGGACATATATTTAAAGCTTCAGTAGATAGGGGTGCAATAATTTTGACAATGACTAGCAGCCTTACCCGGGCGAGGCGTAGGCGCGGGGGCGCGGGGCGCGGGGCAATCTGGGCACTAAATCACGCTACGAATAAAATTTATGGCGCCGAGATAAAAACTCGCAGCTTTTCTCTTTTACGTTCCTTTCCCCCCTCACCCCGCTCCCCGCGGAAAATCCATAGGGATTTTTCCAAGTGTTCGGGCGACGGCGTGTGTGGGGTCGGAACGATTTTGTTTTATGCTTATTGCCGGTTGCTATGTTTTGTTTGCTAACTTGCACTGATAACGGAGATTGTCTGCCGGACCTCGTATTTGCCCTTAAATTGCTTACGACTCGAATTCCTTGAGACGTTTTGTTTATTCGTAAATAAAACGTAAGTCGAGCGATACATCATTTGCTAAGTCGTTTCAGCACGTGAAGAAAGTCATGAAATAGTTAATATCGTTGAGGTGAAGCGAGGTGGTATGGAACCTCGCATTACAGCGGTTATCGCACTTTCTCCGCCACTACTCGGGCTCATGCAATCCCATAGTTATTATATTTATTTATTAGTAAATGTTCTGGGTTGACTTATAGGTTTACTTCAATGGAATGCAGGTTAATGTTTCTATATGAATAAAGAGCTGAGCATTTTAAAACGCTTATTAAATACTTAGTCACTAGAAAGGTTGTTTAATTGAAGTTCAACTACTTCTTAAAGAGTCTGGCTCAACTATACTATATACGTAGATAGATAAGAACTTAGATTTATTAGTCAATCTATAGTACCTCGATTAATTGGTAGTTTTAAACTGTATCCTCCTGTATTTTTGAGTTTTATTTACTTTTTCTTCATCGAGTGGATGGTCAACCTAACCAATCCTGGTGTCAGAGTTATTGAGCCGCCAAAGGCCTCTGACATAAGTTTAACATTTAATAAGTAACTAATAAGTTTAACATTTCGACAATATAGTCGTACGTACCTATATAAACACTCTCTTAAATAATTATTTTGTTTCTCTTGGAAAGACCTATCTAACCTATAACCTGCTGGGGAACAGGTCAAGTCTTCCAAACCATACACATTTCTCACTGAATATCAGTACAGTGAGGAGGATTAGGTGTAATCTAAACCCGAGCCATAATTATTATAAAGTTTAAATAATTAATGTCTTTAATTTAATACATGAATTTTATTAAGACATGCTAAGTTGTCGTGACGTTAAGTCAACTTTTAAATAGCGTGATTCTTTACCGAGCATGAGGTCCATTATTACCACTATTTGTTTTTTAATGTTCGATATACATTATTTAAATGTTATTTTAACAAAAAGCGACTTGACAAGTTGAAGTTGAAATCGCAATTTATATGAAAGCGGGCTCATGTGTAATTCAAAAAAGGCGTACACCGAAGACGGTTAGAAAGGAGGAATTTTCAAAAAGGGGCAGAGCTTTACTAAACCGACGGGCCTTAATATAATTAGTTGATAAAATATAAAATGGGTGAATAGATAATAGAGATCTTGGAATAGACTGTTCAAAGTTTGTCACACACGTCAAACAAACTGTCATTAAAATAAGCCAGCTCGCAGTTTGTAAACTTCCTCAATATCCACGACTAGCAGCGCCCTGTGGTTTTATCCACGTTGTTTCCTTTCCCGTAAGAATTTCGGGATGAAAAATAGCCTATAACCTTTTCGTTGAATGTGGCTATCCATTACAAAAAGAATTATTGAAATCGGATAGGTCATTTCAGAGATTAGCTCGAACAAACAAACAAACTTAAAAAAAATTAACTGTTTATAATATTATAGCATAGAATAGATAGATACCTTGACCATCTTTCCCAATATCAATAATCCATTACAACAATCAATATAGTTACTTACCCAACCAATATACTTGGCTAAACCATAATACATAGAACACTTCATAATACAAACGCCATTTCAATAGGCATCGTTATCGATCTGAGTATTGCAAGCTGTAATCAACGCGTATGCCTGTACATCAACTTAATTAAACTACATGCACTATTATTAACCTAACTATATATATTGACACGTGAACGAATTGGAAAAGCACCGCCTGACGTTCCGGAGGTCGGTGGTTCGATCCTGATCGGTTTTTAAAAGTTCGAAGTATAAAGGGCATATCTTGTAGTAAGAGAATGCCGTAAGTAGGCGAAATTTATAGAACCTTGTCCTAAGGTTTTCACTACTATTCTTATATCTTATATACTTTCATTTACTGCGTTTGTAATCCAGCAATGAACTTACACCTCGTTAAATCATCTTGATAGATTACTAGCTGTGCCCCGCGGTTTCACAAGCAGCGCCCCCGTTGGAATTTCCAGATTTTTATTACTCATTTTCTTAAATAAAAACCTTGTCCTGACAATAAGGAACACATAAAAAAAGAATCATCCAATTTGGTGCAGTCGTTCTGAAATTATGCGCGTACATACATTTCGGCGATTCATTTTTATTTATATAGATGGAATGGTATGACTTACATCTGTCTGTCACACATAAGTAGGTGAAATAAAGCATAAAACCTTCTGGAGGTTGGGTTGATTTACATGTGATTTGTTGTATTTTTATAAAAAACAATATGTATCCCTTTATTTTTAAACGTACGTATATTTTACAATGCACACCTCGTTTCTAAACATCAAGCACAATGTTTGGATAAGCAGGTGGTGCTCTCAACCAATATGTAAGTACGTTTAACATAAGAATCGCCAAAAATACTTATCTACCTCTTGTCTTACTTATCTGCACCAAATCGGTGTTTACGTTATTGAAGCGACGTGCTCCACGTCAAAATAATGTCCCTATTAGAACACAAAACGACATTTCCAAAGAATCATAGAAAAACTGACAAAAATATCCGAAGAGATTACTTTAGAGGCCATCTGTGGATGTTGGATCTCACGTTATCGTCCGATCTCGATTCTCTGAAGAAAAAGTTTAGAGAAAAGACTCGTATTTATAGTCTCTTCTTAGAGCACGCCACAATCGCATTAGCTGTCGAATGCAACGATGATTTGAATTTTGAATTCCCATTGTTTATGGTGGCAGACATGTGTCAAAGTTCGATTGGAATTTAAATTCGGCCTCTTTGTTAGGTTGTTTTTTTTTAGTTGTAAACACGGTACTGTGATGTTCCAATTTGGGTACTAGACTCTGCTGATGGGTGCTTGTATCTATGACTGTACTCGGGTCGTACGATGTTTTTGACGTCGGCATGCCGTATGAATAATTACGAATCATGTTCCTATTGACTTACAAAAACGCCGTCAATGTTATATGAGTATGGGATTTTAGTGGTACAGGAGAAATGACAATCTTATTGGTATTTAAGTAACAAATCTAATTTATGTTCATTTATTGTTCATATATGCATATGAGAAAAGTTTTAAAATACGTAGAGTTGGTAGGTTTATAAAATAGAATACAGCAGAGAATAAACTAATGTCAAAATATCTCTAGAAATATGAATTCATTTCTGCAAGTTACTGCCTCGTTTATTTGTAAGGCAGAGTTGCTTTTCAGTTAACTTATCTACAGCTTACAAAGAGTTGAAAAGTCATATACTAAAAATGAAGTAAATCCAACATCAAAGCTCAAAGAACATCTGCTAAATTACCAAACTCGAAGGCAACCGAACCGAGGGCGAGACACAAAGCGACTACCATTTTGTTCCGACACTTTTCAAAATTGGAACGTGACGGTTGCAAGCGCTCTCCGACCAGAGACAATGACATGAAAAGGAAAAATGTAAACGGACCTATTTTAAATAGAACCATAGAGACGAATTCATAATTTAAATCGCATTCTGTCTACATGGGAATATGGGTGATTCCATTTCTGGAATGGTAAACGTTAGGGTCGAGAATGGTGTGTGGGTTAGAGTGCGGTTGTGTTATTTTAGAATTGTTGTTGGTTAATTTAAAAGTGCGTTCTTGAACCCTTTCAGAGGCATTGTATCTTTGTGCTCTTTGTACGAGCGATGGTTTATCAGAGTCGCTGGGTACATAAGTGCTGTTTTTTCATTCCGTAATGCTTTTACATTTCAAAGGGGTTAAATGTTATTCAGCGACGGTGCCCGGATAGAAAATATGTGGGTGTCGTGGGGAAATGTAGTGGGATACCTATTTATAGCGCGATCTGTAGAACGGAGATCTTCCTCGCTTTATTTATGCCAGTGGAAGCAACGGTATTTTAGGAATCTATTTACTCGTACATCGTACTACTGTAAGTGAAGTATTTAGGTGCTGTGTTGTTAGGAGAAAAGTTACTTGCCTCGTAAGTCACTGCTTAGTTATATACTTAGCATATCTATTCCCAATCTGGTCGTGTTCCTGATGTACGAACACTATTTTTGACGTACAATATCTAGTCTGAACGACCAACTGCTCTATAAGCGCTAGTATCATTTTCAATGTCAGTTTTGAGACTAAGTTAATTTCGACTTGACATTTGATTCGACAGCCGTTTGACTTTTTAACCGACTTCAAACACCGAAGGCGGAGGTTCTCAATTCGGCCGGTATATTTTTAAAATCTTCTAACACTTTAAATACAAGGCATCAAAAATATTCACCAAAACGAAGACATATATTACATACAATCGCATTTGTAAGAGATAAACCAAGAACGAAGTATTTCCGTATTCGCCAATAGTAGCCAAAACTCCTAAAATATGAATAAACCGACACGACCATAACTAAATAACTATAACATAATATTCACACGTTAAACTTATAACGCTATAACGTTAAAATAACGATTTAGCGGAGTTTAGTGTTGTGCCCGAGTGTTATGTCATTAGCCATTAAGGCGCAACACTAGCGATAGTGTTGTCCCGACGGATTTATGGCGGGGGGTGTTCGGTATAAATCAAAGGGGGGTTAGAAGGGGTGACGGGGGTTTTAAGAAGGTATTGTCTCATTTTTGTGGGGAAATTTGGTTATTTTTGTAGGTTCTGTTTGGTTTGTAGGTAAAGGTGAATATTAATGGTAGTGCATACATATATATACAGTCATTGAATATTTAACAACTCTATCGGTTATAGTTAAGTAATATAGGCTTTCATACAGATTACGATTATTCTTCTAAAGTTTTTAAATGTTTTTGAATTAAAACTACGTTTAAATATACACTGGCAACGTCCTGCCGTTTTACTCGTGTTGAGCCCGTTTCTGTGGGATTTTGGGATTAAACATAACCTTCCCGTTGAATGTGGCTATCCATTACATAGGCTTGACAGTTTCTGAGACAAAAAAAAAACAAAAAATATTCAGCTTTGTAATACCTATAAGTACAGATTTCTTCTGTGACCAAGGTTCCGGTAAGGGGGCAAAATGTGAAATAAAAATGTAAAATAAAAAAAATCATTTAAAATGAGTTGAGAGTTGAGAATATTCAATTCAAAATGACTAGTGTTGGCTTTAACTAAAGAAACCAGTTCTTAATATGTAATTTGTTGAGTTTACAAACCACGACTAGGCAATTTTTAACCACCCCGTCTTAAAAAGAGAGGTGGTGTATTTCGACCGCTATGTGTATATGTTATCGGTCCCGATAGTTATAATATAATAATAATATTAATATACCCGAAAAAATTCACACACGGTTAATTAGACCCAAAGTAGGCTCTAAGCTTGTGTTATGGAATCTAACTCACTGATACTACCAACATACCTACATATAGCGTTGCCAGGTCGCCAAACCTAATAGCCGGACAGACCAGCCAGTTTGGCCGGACATTTGGTTAAAAAAGCCGGACACCCTATATTATTGAGGATTTTGTCGCGACGGGCGGCACTTCGGTTCGGTAGTCGACTCGCCTACGCTCGGCCACGCGGCGGCAGTGCTCGCTTGTTTGCGAAATGTAAAAAGCCTAACAAAAGCCGGACAAGACGGACACCGTTTATTTTAGCCGGACATGCAATCAAAAAGCCTAACTATGTCCGGCTTTATCCGGACGCCTGGCAACGCTACCTACATACATACATAAGTACACAAATACTTTATAAGACATAATAAAGATACCTAATTGACACCCAGATGTCGTCGCCAACAACTACTTCACATATTGTTGACTCCGTGTGAGCATCGAACTCGCATCCCCCGCACAGTAAGCGCTCTCACTGCCACTGTGCCAACGGGCTTGTCAAAAAGTTCCATCGTAAGACCATGTAGGAAGCCTATAGGTCATAGAACTCTGCTACCAGGGTTGGCTACTAACCTAATCGATACCTTTCACGCACGTGACTTAATATCTATCCAATAACTATCAAATTACCTAATTCTCATATTAATGTTTATAAAAAATGGTGTATTGAATAACATAACTGATTTCAATAAAAATCATGTATCAATAATAATACTTATAATATTAAGCTAAAAAGTTTGATTCTTTGTTTGTATGAACGTATTAATCTCAGGGGCCATATTAATAAACGCGTATTAAAAACAGTTTAGCCATCAAATGGTTTGTCACTTTCTGACTTACGCAATTTTGCAAAGAGAATAAGAGACAAAACACAGTATATCAGTGTTTTAGTTGTAGCAATTTCATTGCTGGTATATCTTCCTTGGCTCACGAACACCGCATTTATTAATACCTATAAGGCCCAGGAAGTAAGTGTCAGTTAAATTACAATAATTAATTCTTTTCGTATTGGATAGCCACATTTAAGAGAAAGAATATAGGCTTTTTGTTATCCCGATATTTCTACGGGAACGAGTTTTAAAACACGGGTAAAACCACGAGGCACTGCTAGTATATTAAGTGACTAGCAGTGCCCCGCGGTTTTACCCGCGTTGTGTCCATTCCTGTGGGAATTTCGGGATGAAAAATAGCCTATGTTACTCGTGGATAATGTAGCTTTCGAATGGTGAAAGAATTTTTAAAAACGGTCCAGTAGTTTTTGATGCCTATTCATTACAAACAAACAAAGTTTTCCTCTTTATAATATTAGTGTAGAGATATAGCTACCGGTTTGACATGTGTCATAAAAGTTCAAACACCTCTTTAAATTTGAATGAAACAAATGAGTAAATTGTAGAACATTATTAACGATTTTAATACAATGGACCACCCGGTAGCTACCATAACTAATATAATGTCATATTTTATTAAAGATGTAATTTTTACGCGACTCTATACTCGTGTACGACTATTATTTCAATGATAAATGGTTCCGGTCGTACCAAATATTAAAATGTGGAAGTTATTTTTATTAATGTTATCTGCATGTCATCTTCTTTTAATTTTAAAGACGATTCGCTTTAAGATATCAGTTTTTATTCAATGGAGCCTAAAAGGAGAATTCAATGTTCTAAGACACCTATGTAAAGCTAGTTTAGTATTGAAAATAAAACGTCACTTAAGATTTGACATAAAAAGGCCCATCACATATTCATACTCTTTCTAACTCTAAATGTCCTATAATGTTAAACTATGGGCCTTATCAAGAAGATAACTAAAACTTAATTGATTCTTCAGCAAAACCAAAGAGTAAAAGCTTTACTAAATCAATGCAAGAGTAAAACTCTTTTTATTTCATCTTATCTCTACAATTGACGTTAATCTATCTGAGAGCTCACTGAATAACATCATCTCAATATGTTATTCAGTATGCATTGTGATATTAATATAAATGTAAGTAGCAATAGTTCCATTAGCGGATTACGTATAGGAGCATCCATCAAGTAGCGAGCGCGCGCTAGCACTGACGCACACCACCACACTGCCCGCCCAAAAAGAGAAAAAGAAAATTTGAAAAGGGAACACTCCCATCGTGGGAGATGGCTCCGCCCCCTCCGGCAGTCTCCGCCAATCGCGCGAGAGTGTGAGTTGCGCCGGCGCGCGTCGTCGAGGGCGGCGGATCGCGCGCGTTCACAACAAAAAGTGACACGACTAGTTTAGTGTCGGGTTGCGTCCCAACGACGCCGCATCACGTACCGCACACCGCTGCGCTTGCGCCTTCAAATACTGTTTTTGTACTGTGCAATACACTCGTAAGATTAACACCACCTGTGACCTGTGATATACGATTGAAAACAGCTTTATTATTGTTATTAAAATGGACCCGCGAACGGAATGGAGCTATTGAAAACAGTGTGTTTATATCGAGACCCAGAATATACAGTGTTATATAGTGATAGTGAGCCTTGTGATTCACGCGAGAGGACATTACAGGTAATTTTACATAGAAAAGAAAACATATTATATTCAGCACACAGAGTAACAAAATAAAACATATACTGAGCCTTTCATTAGTTCAGTGGAAAATCGGTGAAAAATTGCTTTCAAATAAAATAAAAATATTTGCATAATTTAATGTATTGAAAATAAAATTAATAATTAGACAGACAGAACTATCTTAAAGAAAATCATAAAACAGAATAAAAATGTTTAACTAACTAAAATAATTCATGAATTTTGATCAACCACTGTACTGATAAGATCTAGCTTTCTAATTACAAGATGTGAGAGATAACGAATAGAAAATATACATGAATTAGATAAAACGTTAATTCACATCGATTTACGTTTTCTAAAGAAATGGAACTTGTTTTTTTGCTCTTTCACGATCGTTTACGCGAGTAAGTTGGTTACCGTCGGTAAAGATTGCAAGCGCCAACACAGCTGGATACTCGATAAATAAAAAATATGGACATTTAGAGATACTTTAAATAAAAACGTTTGATAATATTGAATTATAATGAACAAGTTGTGTTCGTAGATATATCAGCCGATATGGTTCTAAGAAAATTTTACCTTTATTTGTATCTTATCGGTGCCTAATTGATTGTTGCAATGACATTATTTGGACATCGTTTTTAATTTATGTTGCCTACGAAAAAATAATTTGGTGTATCAATTTGGAGTTTTGTATTGATTTTATTTTGACGTTTTTTTTTATTTGAGTCTTCCATACAAAAGACATTAACGCGCTACCTTATATTCATTTTGGAGGAAATAATAGCAATTAGTACATTTTGATTAATAATATTGTTTTTGAATTGATATGTATGAATATATTAGTATTTTAAATGTTTTACTGATTATTTACTAAATTAATAATAGTTTAGTTTATAATTTTGAAAAATGGTTTTGTACTAAAGCGTTAATTTTAACTGCTTAAGGATAACTTTAAAAAAAAAAGTATTATGTTCTTTTTGAACATTATCTTTAATTAGAACAAAGTAAGAAACTGATGTTAGTTAATAAAAACGCGAAATCAAACAAAAATACTTCATAAAAAACTGACTACTTACTTTAATATGATCTGTGATACTGAAATTATTTTAAATGTATCCAAAGGTAACATCATTATAACGGTAACAGTTCTCCAATTTTTTAAAAACTTTTAACACTAAACCCATAAATCTACTTTACAATTTAGGCGTGGCAATTACCACTACTCACTGTACTGATACCCTCAGTGACACAAAAGCCTTTGACATTACAGGCCAATGCTTACTGTAAGTATAAGATATAAACCAAGCATTTTATTCCAAAGAATTCAATCATAAATCAGTCAGTCCATCGACAAAAACTCCAACCATAAACTAAAGAGTTAACAAGTATACTAACTTATGTTTAATCCATAGAACATTACATATGTAGACGCCACGTAAAGTTTACATAATACGTATGTATTATGTAGTATGTAGTACGTTAAGGCACGCAGCATATATATAATACTAATGCCATTCTTTAAATATTCGTGTTCCAATGTCAATGGCGCATCCATTATTTTGGTGTCTATGGATTGGTTGGATGAACTGCTCTTTGAATTATTGATCGTTTGTTTATGGAAACTAGAGGAATACAGGGGATTTATTTAAATTCAATTCTGAATAATATCCACTTGTAGCATCTTACTCTTCTTACCGCCATGGGATTATTTTATATAACTAGCCACGCCCCGCGGTTTTACCCGCATTGTGCCCGTTCCCGTGGGAATTTCTGGAATTTTTATACTTATAAACCTTCCTCTTGAATCACTCTATCTATTAAAAAAACCGCGTCAAAATCCGTGCAGTAGTATTTAAGTTTATCGCGAACAGACAGGCAGACGAGACAAGGGACTTTGTTTTATACTATGTAGTGATAAGGTATTAGCTTATAATGTCCCATTGCTGGGCAAAAGCATTTCATCTCACTGGAGATATAAGACAGTGAGGACGATTAGGCGTAACTGAGTTCTACATATAATAGTTCTAGTAAAGTCAAATAAAGTTGATCCTGAATTGGGATTATCTCATAACTTATGTTTAAATGCATAGGTTTACATAACGGTAATATTATTATTTAACCAACTCCTTAAAACAAAAGGAGGATTTGACTCGTAAAAAGTTTATTATTATCATGACTACGGACGATACGTATATCCGCCATGACACTTAAAAATTTGAATGCTCAAGATGCGCAAGCGCTGATTAACCTTCGATAATCGATCTATGTGTGCGTATGTGTCAGCCATGTCCGGTGGTTTACGTGTGTGCGTCCGGTCTGTCTGTGGTCAATACTTTTAGATATAATTACAATCAAATATTGATATTTGCATATTTTATTCATAATAATTCATTTTCGCAGCTGGAGGTCCGTTTATAAGTGTTTTTCGGATATATTTATGCGTCACCTAGTTTTTAGTAGAGCGTGTGAAAATTTTAATAATTCAAAACACAACAAAGAATTAAGTATGTTTACATCGAATGTAAAATTTTAAATTTTTGGTAATAAAATCGTTCTTGAAATGTGTAGTTATACATATCATCCTATTCGTATACTTAGATCAAAATTAGCTGTCAAAGATGTAAAAGTAATGTCAAAATTGAACTATAGCTTCATCATACTTTGAATAACTTTTAACATGTAACACTGTAGGTTTTAACTAAAGAAAAACTGCTTTTAAAACAAACTAGAAGAACAAATAACATCTTGAATAAAAACCTTCGTATTTACAAACATTGCTTAGGTAAGCGAACAAGAACACTTAATTTAACTCTGATAATATATACTTCTACGGACATAATGAATAGTAAATTTTGAATTTCGAATTACTTTTTGTACTGCCTACGCATAGATACGCTTTTAAGCGACGCTTACCATCGCTTGTAAATACAGCGACAATACAGATTTACACGTCAAATGTTCTGTTATTATAGATTCTGTTAACAAGTTTTCTGTAATGGATATTATTTATGATTATTCCTCTTGGTATCGTATTTCGATAATCTTGATTTCTATAATGTATATAGATTCTGCTTAGATAGCAATGCTTTGAAGAGAAATGGTGGAGCGAAAATTATGCATTCGGAACTTTTTCTTATTTTTGCATTCAAAAATATTTACAGTTATTAGCTTGTCAAAAAGATATTGGATATGTTTGTTGATGTTTAATTCACAATTAATGTTCCTGATTAAAAATATATACTTATGTATAATAAAGGTGAAGAATTTGGTTTTTGGTTGAAACGTTCTCATATCTGGAATTACTTGTCCGATTTGAAGAATTCTTTTTGAATCTTAAAGCCACATTAAAATAAAATGTTATAGACCACTTTTTATCCCGATATACCCATAGAAGCGGGTACAACGCGGGTAAAAGTACAGCGCTGGTAGGCTTTTAATAAAGTTCAATAGTCAACAATTAAATGTAGTGATTTTTTAATTTTGTAGGATTAATTTTGACCATAACAAAAACAATTTAGAGAGCTGAATTTCACTCATTTTGTAAATGTCAACATCATAAATATTCGTCTCATTAAATAATTTAAACATCAGTCCTTAAATCAAATATCATAGATATTCAGATACACTAATATGTATTTGTATAAAATCAATATCTTATAAATTCTATTCACTAATCACCAATAAAATAAAAAGGTCAAAACTATGAACATAATTTAAAATTTCACACATAAAATTAATGTTTACATAATGTTTCTGTTCGCAGAACCTACTGTTGAAATTACGCCTAAGATGGTAGGTGTAATTACAAATATTTCAGCGAGTAGAGTGCTCATCCTCGTGTTTTTCAAGGATATTCCCATAGTACACTATCAATCGTATTTCTCACACATAACATAATTGATAGCTGTCATTGATTTTTATTAAACTTAATGTACAGTATTTAATGGAAAAATTATGTCAATCTGATTTTAATAAAGAAACAATTATAATTTGTCAGTCAAAGATTGCCTTTTCTGTTAAAATATTCCTTCTTAAAACGTTTGTCTTGTTTTGTTCCTATAATAAAACTATAAATTTTATCATTGATTTAATAATACGAACGTTTCTTTGTATAATAGAGATTTGCAGATAATATTTGATTAAATTGTTGACAGGTTTTATGTATTATTATTTATTCATTCATAGTATATATTTTAATATGATTATTTTGTCACAGCTATTTGTTAATTTTAAACGGCCTTTACTTAATAAACCGTTATCTTCGTTATAGTTATACCTACTTATTTTGGCATAAAAGCGAACAAATAGCAACAATATTATTAACATTGTCTTTATATGGATAAGAATTTTTCGAGGAATACATACCTTCCTACTCATATTCCGAATATGTTTTTATTGTTAAGACGTTATATACCGAGATATTACGTTATAAATTAAGATATAACGTTATATACCAAGACTTGCTAGTCTTGGTATATACCGCCCCGCGGTTTTACCCGCGTTGTGCCCGTTACCGTGGGAATTTTAAGAATTTGTATACTTTGAAACCCTTCCTCTTGAATCACTTTATCTATTAAACTGCGTCAAAATCCGTTGCGTAGTTTTAAAGATCTAAGCATACATAGGGACAGACAGACTGCAGAAAGTGACTTTGTTTTATACTATGCAGTGATATGAGGTTATACCAAGTCTTAAACCCGAATTGATAGCCATTATAACTTTATAATGGCATGAGTACTTACTTATGCTCATTGTAGTTATAATAAAATCCAAAAAGATTATACAATGGTAGGTAGTTCCAGAAATAAGCGTGGTCAAAGAAACAAAAATCATCCTGCTTTATAACATCCGTAAAGATTTCATAATTCCTAAATAATCGAATCAAATCATAACCTTATTATAACAAAATTATTACACATCGTATAAAACTTGAATGATACACAAAACATACAAAAAATTATAAAAACCAACTCGTAACTTATCTCTAACAATGTTTATAACATAAACATAATCTTAATAACCAATTAAATTACCAAAAAATCGTTTCAAGCGATTCGATTCAATAATGTTTAAAAATCGATAAAATCGGGTCTCGGGCTTTTTCTCACTCGATTTAAGGGCCTTCTTCGCCAGAGAAAATCAATTAACTTAATTGTTTTTTCTAATCTTAATAGCTGAATTATATTTAAGGAGTCGATGTTCTCCTATCAAATATTAGCATTAATTTGTTTGAGGTAAACTTACTGTTTTTAAAGCTCCAATTCCATTAATATGTAGTTCTATAGAGGTTTTAATGTTTTGTTTTGTTTATGGGAAACCGGGCTCTGTGTTCCTTGACACTTTGTAAGAAGGTTTCATCCAAACGTGAAATGTATATAGGAATGGAAACTTCTATACTAATATAAAAAAGCTGAAGATTTTGTTTTTTGGTTTGTTTGAATAGCTTAATCTCAGAAACTACCTATCCTTTATGAATAATTCTTTTTATAATGGATAGCCACATTCAACGGGAAGGTTATAGGTTATTTTACATCTTGAAATTCCCACGAGAACGGGTACACCATGGGTGAAATCGTGGGGCACTAGTCTAGACATAAAATAAATACTTGCTGGAACCCACTAGTCACAGTCTTAAGACTCGGTCGACGCATCAAAACTGTCTTTCGCCAGTCTATCGACAGACGACGGAAAAAAATTGTCTCTTTAACAGACAAAAAGTCTTTTAGACTCTTGGTCTCTAGTGTGCGCCTCTCCAAATATTTGACCTGTAACACAAAATAGGAGTGTATTAAATTTGATATGTCTGTCTGTCTGTGGCATCCTTGTATTGATTATAATTGATTAAATCTTGTTTGAATAAAAAAATATGGAGGATGCTCCTTAAAGATCCGTTTTATTAAGTTTCTCTTTATCTCTTCAAAACATTAATATGGAATTATTTAAACATATCCATTTTTTAATCTAATAAACATCTTAGATAGCAGTTAACTCAGTCTACATAAAGTCTAAGATAAGCATGTGTCTTATCTAAATAGACAAAAAAGAAATTGTTCTATCATGAAAAAGAAAGCGTTAATTTAAAATTCTTCTTGTATTAATTAGATGAAGTTTGGTAAAAGGATTTTAGATTTCTAAAACAAATAACAAAATAATTTATAGATTTAACGTTATCAACATGATCTGTTGATGATATGATAACGATTCGAAATCAACCTCATATAACTTAGTCCGATTCACATTCAAACCAGCGGTAACACATTAGTATTTAAATTTAATTGTTGACATTTCATTAAGGACATTAAGCATTTGTATAAATATGGTTATTTTAACAAAATTTGGATAATTGGGCGAATAACACACAAAATAAAATAAGTTTCTGTTAGAGCATCTGTTTAATTTATCTTTATACTGGTTTATTTTTTAAATATTTTCAATGTACAGAATTTATACTTCTAGAGCCTTATTTATAAACGCGGTGTAACTAAAACACTGATAAACTGTATTTTGTCTCTTTTGCTCTTCGGAAAATTGCGTATGTCAGAAAGTGACAAACCATTTGATAGCTAAATTACTGTTCTTATTACGCGTGTATTAATAACGGCTATAGTTTGATTATATGCAGTAAGTATGCTTTTAATGATACTTGCCTAGTTAATAATAAAACATCTTTTAGGAAAGTTTTTTACGGATGTACAAGTGTGAGATAAAAAGAAAATTATAACCTTGTAATGTCCCACTATTGGGCAAAGGACTCAGCGCTCACTGAAGTTATCAGTACCTTGCACTAGAGTGTATTAAGATAATTAGGCGTAATCACCACGCTTGATTATCTACACTATCCACACTAATATTATAAAGAGGAAAACTTTGTTTGTTTGGTTGTAATGAATAGGCTCAAAAACTACTGGACCGTTTTAAAAAAATCTTTCACCATTCGAAAGCTACATTATCCACGAGTATCATAGGTTATTTTTCATCCCGAAATTCCCACAGGAATGGACACAACGCGGGTAAAACCGTTATCCATACTAATATGATATTGCTGCAGAGTTTGTTTGTTTGAACGCGCTAATCTGAAAAACTACTAATTCGATGTAAAACAATCTTTTTGTAATGTATAACCACATCAACGGGAAGGTTATTGACTATTTTTCATCCCGATATTCCCACTTAATATGAAATGTATTTGAGAATATATAACAAAATAATGTTTAAAAGATAAAACAAACATTCGAAAACTATACCGTTGGCTCGCTAGGCTCATTCTGTTCGGCTAATTTATACAACATTTTATGCTTTTGGCTATAAAAAACGATTTAACAATATCTTTCAATTCACTAATAAGTAGTATAGAAAGATTATTTTAAGATGAATCATTCTTATCTATCGACAAAATGTTATGTCTTGATTACACCATGTAATTATTCAAAATTCATGTTTTTTAAATTTCCAGATAAGAGCATAACACAGTATACAATTTTTTTAATTAAAACGTCTGTTTTAACGAACTAACGAAAAGTTGTTGACTTGCATAATGTAAAACTCATGTTGAATGTCGTTGATAGATATTTTATTATATGTGTAGCTTAATGTTTTATCCAAATGTTTATAATATTAAACTCTTTCAATCGCTTTTGAATATTTAATTTGTTTTTGGGATCAAAATCACGAATTTAGTAGTACGCCTTAACAATGAAGAAAAAAAATAAGCTACATAAATAAGACGTTCTCCTTCTATTCTAAAATCTATTTGTTCCTGAATAATCTATACTAATATAAGGCTGAAAAGTTTGTTTGTTTGAAAGCCCTATTAACAACCTCTGTGGTCTAGTGGTTTGAGCGCTCGGCTCACGATCCGGAGGTTCCGGGTTCGATTCCCGGTGGGGATATCTCACAAAAATCACTTTGTGAGACTGTCCTCAGTATGGTTAGGGCATTGCAGGCTGAATCACCTGATTGCCCGAAAAGTAAGATGATTCCGTGCTTCGGAGGGCACGTTAAGCCGTCGGTCCCGGTTACTTTCTACGGATAGTAGTCGTTACATGAGCCATGTCAGAGGCCTTTGGCGGCTCAATAGCTCTGACACCAGGATTGGTCAGGTTGACCATCCACTCGATAAGAAGAAGAAGAAAGCCCTATTCTTAAAAACTACTAATAGATAGCCACTAAATAGTTTCAAAGTTATTGTGCAATTCGCCATAAATGACTTTCCTCTAGGTATTATTTGACCATCATACATTAGTATCAATTGATAAGAGTAGTTATTTCACGAATACAATATCCAAGTTCAAACCCGACTTAGACGTAATTTTGTCACCTTTATCGATCTTTATCAATACCCCGAATTCCAAAATCAATGTAATTTGCGATAAAGTTATAAAATGTGATTTTTTGATTATGGATTTATCAGTAAATCCGTATTTTCAGTCGATAGCTAGATATCAGTGTCGGTGGTTGTATTCCTCAAATCCGTTATTGCTTTTATATTGATTATTTTGGGATTATCTTGGAGATTTCATCTTATCTGTACGGTGAGGATTAAGTACTTACACTTTACCTATATTTTCTAGATATTTTTTTAAACGTATTACATTATTTTCGAATGGAAAGTATGTGACTTGCTATCTTTAAAAAAAACAGTGTAATTTGATTTTGATTTTTGCACCGTTATTTTATTTTGGTATCTATAAGTTTGTCTGGGTATCAGGGTCTGTACTGACAAATAAGGAATAAAAGTTTAGAAGAAAATAGTTCTGTGACATTTGATTGCTGATTTTTCTATTTGTTTTTTGGTTTTAAAGTTTCAAATCTCTTTACAAATACTGGTTCTTAGTCTTCTGTGACCACGGTTCCTGTAAGGGGCCGAAACATCAGATAAAAATGTTAGATAAAAGCGAAGTGTATCTGTAAACGTTTCAATTCTTTTTACTTCACTTAAGAGCATCTTATGGTCAATTCTACTAAAGTGTCAGACTTGTAAACGGGGCCTTGAGAACGTCATCTAGGAAAAATATCATTGAATGTCTCATACAATACATTAAAATATACAATTATATATAGAACCTTTACTCCAAAACCTTGTTGGGCTACGATTAATACGACTGGTGGATATTACCGTGTTTATTTTAAGTTGGTAACTAGGTTTGATATAATTGGTGGATACAATCGCGCCATAGTGATGTAGAATAGCATCTATTTGGTAGAGGCACCCGAATTATCAATATAATTAATATTATAGTGTCTATAAACTCCATTCACAATAAATATATAGTAAGTTAATCCATATCCTTAACCTAAGAATTAATATTTGTAATCAATAATTATTTTATCAAATTAATTTACAATCTGACGTATTGATATCTAAATTATTATTGATTTGATGTAGAAATGTTTGTTGTTGAACTTCTATATTATCGTGGGCTTACTCATTGTAAGACATAGACGCAAGGATAGGTAGAATCAAATAAGTAAAGAAGTCAATACATACGAGTATGTAGTACATGTCTATGAAAATGTCAATTTTAAAAAGAGAACATTGATCTGCTTAATCTTGAAATCTCATTAGTAATAAAATAACCTAACTATGGTTTTATTCGTTAGTGTGTTTTAAACACGGCTTAACAAGTAATCAAAAGATAACCAGCATATGTAAATGAATATCTTTCTTAAAGATCGCCGCAGTACTGTTCGCCGGCTAATATTCCAGTAGTGCCTCCACTCCGGTGCACTCCGATACACACTGGTCTGTCAGACGTATTCACTAGATTATCTTTAGCGAGTTTAGTAGTAATAAAAATCACGGCTCCGTTGGCTAACAACGTTTAATGCGCGCTTATCGCTTATCGCGGCGGTATCGAGTGTTGTCGCACCTTATCACCTAATCGAATTGGGAGCGTATCGATATCGACACGTCGCAGATAGTGCAACACTATTATTTTAATTGATTGTCTTTTTGAACAAAACACCGGCTCTCCCTCTTTGAAGATTGTGTATCGAGGGTCCGATAACACGGTAGCGATCCGATACCGCTGCCGTTACCCCGAAACCGACGTATCTTAACCAAAATCACATTATTTTTTTAAATTAACATTCGATTTTGTGATAACGTTACTCTTATCATATTAATTAATTAACGAGAGTGGACACATGTATACTAATTTATATGTTCTTTTCAGATTCGGTGCGCGTAGTATGAGGTGTCTGAGACTCTGAACTGAGACTGCAACAATGCTAAGACTGAGCTCGGTCGCCTAGTGATCGGGATCCACCAGAACAGACTGCAGGAGATGGTGTGGACTCTGTGCGGTTGTGTATAAGAGCGATGCATGGTTTGTGAAGTGGGCGGTGTGGCCATGGACATGAGCGAGGGCGGGGGCGCGGGGGGCGCGGGCGGCGCGGGCGCGCTGCAGCAGCGCTGGTACGAGGGCCGCGTCAACGGCAGCCCCGCCGCCGCCGACGTCGACTCCAACGGCGACGGCTTCTTCCACTCGCCGCTCGAGGGCGGCCACCACAGCCGCGCGCGGTACTACCACCAACAGATGCACGCGCCCTACTCCGCGGCAGTCAGCTCGCACGGTAAGACACTCTATACAAATATACTTTATACGCCAGGACCAGCGACTTAAACTGTCAAAATTAAGCAAATTGCTGCGCGGACGGTAGCGGCCCCCCGCCCGCTCGTTATCGCACATCACACGATATCTCTCCCAAACTCGGCAATTAATTCCGCCGAGTCGCAGTCAAAATTGCCATTTTGTAAGTTGACAGCTTAGGTAAACATAATCTAAAATGGGCCTCGATCGTTAAAGAAAAAAATGATTCCATACCTTTGTTTTTTCTTTTGAGGTTTAAATTTTATAGGGGCAATAAAGTTTTTCTCGGGGACAGGTGGCTCTTTTTTATATTTTAAGTACACGTATGGTCGCGTACAAAAGTTCATCTACCGCGGGCCGTTTAGGGACTAGATTGGCGTGAGGCGCGGCGGCGCGGCGCGGCGGGCGCGGGGCGATTAGAATTTATTTGGCGGTCCGTCGGTAGTGACGTGACACTTAAGAAACTGTGTCACTTCTCGGAATCGGAACCGGGAATTGATTTCGTCGCGTTCACAGCAGTAATGTGGCGTAGTTTATGGCCGGCCGACGGCCGCGCTCCGGCCCGGAACATTTTGTAAACCCACTGCTTATCGTGTACTGTTTCTTTATACAGCTTCTTGTCACTCTGATTACATCTGCATCGGGCAGCGTTTGAAACGGGCAGCTTCGATTAGGTTACTTACACATAAAGATTGTGGAACTCCGATCACCGCCACGAGATAACAGAATTAGTAAATTAATGTTAATTTATTTTCGTTATCTGCTACTTACTTGTAAATAAAGTAGTTAACAAGAAGGTTTAAAAGTTGCATATAAATATAGACTTATCGCATGAATGTTTTATTTGTTTTTGCGGCGGGCGCATTGTCCTGGGAGCTATAAAACCTATTTTTAAGCATTGTGAGTCGCACATAAACTAGCCGCGATGACATCTCGCATCGTTTTCACTTTGACCACCAACTTTATCGCGGACATAAGTTGATTCCTCGTAATATTGTTAAATAAATGGTCGAGTTTTCTGCCGTTAATTTCGTCTTTTATGATACAAAAGAAAGACAAAAGTTTTATTCTTTTATTTTAAAAAGGAATGTCACCTTATTCCAGTAAGGGAAAGTGATTAAAACGATTAAGATTTTTTCTTAGAACTGACATTGTCCGTTGGAATGCTGATGTGGGACAATCAAATTTAATGACAGGATAGGTTCCTTGGGGTTGAAGGGACGAGTGGCCCGAGTGGCCGGGTGGACGGGTGGACGAGTGGTCCTGTAACTCGATCCCGCTCACGCGCGCCTCTCCTGCCTAATTTATATCAACCCAACCAATTGATGACACCTTAGAAATGGTTTATTCTTTGTTTTATTGTTATTTTTATTTGCTTACGTAATTCTACCTGTGATTTTATTCTGTGGGAATTTATGTGACATTGAGAGGTTGTGAAACTTAAGTTATTTTAGTTACTAAGACGGGTTTTTGTTCAGTGGATAGTTAGTTGTGTTTGTAATCGTTATAATATTTATGTGCAATGGAGATACCGTCGGGATGGCTCCGCTCTCGTAGAAATAAAATAAACAATTGTATTTAATACATCGCAGTATCGGCCTCTCATCGCCAATTTCACACCTATTGAGCAATGACAAACATCGGCACCTAGCCGCCATTAACTAAAGACATAAACTAGACTTTATCACTCGTAAAATAGAGTAAGTATTCCAATAGCGATTTATCTGTTAAACTTATAACTCCTATGATCGTGTTGTTGAAAATTATTGGGTGTTAGTCTTACACAATATTACTTGCATATGTAAACTAAATTGCTTCAGACACGTTATACAGCTTAGAGATGCGTAATTTCAATTTAAATCTTCAGTACTTGTGCAATAAGATCCAGTTTGCTTCGTTAAAGAGTTATATTTGAAACGAATTTATAACAAATCGAATGGTTAAATGGTCAATTTAAATTACAAAGACTTTTAATCGAATGTTCTTAGTGAATGCGGAGGCAAGTTTACATTAGTCGTGTACAAATGAGATTTTTTCAATAATACGAAGAATAGTAGGAAAAAACAAATGACTACAACACAATGGCTCGTCTGGCGCGCCCGTCTGGTCTGCGCTCACTACCTATTGATTGACCAAGCTGTCTTTTTGGTAATTTCATTTCAACGTCAGTGACGAATATGCTGCAGACAATCTAAAATACACTCTTGGTTTTAATTGGTCAGCACAGATATTCCTGAATAGTAACTTTATGTTAGCTGTTTATCTATGGGTGGCCTATTCAAGAGCATAATAAATAGATAGAGCACAGAAACGCATCTCCCTATCTTCCCACAATTTGATAAGTGCACGTCTAATTATTTAAACCCCAACTACTTTTTATTAAAATTACGCATTTGCCGAAGCGTCTGTCATATCCATGTTATTACCATACGCATCTGTGCGTGTGTGCGTGCGTGCGTCAACGCAGATTGGCGCAATTAGCGAGGGGGCGGGGCCTGCGCAGGCGCACACGACATCCTCCCATACGCACACTGCGCAAGCTCAAATAATGTTGCCATCAACCGTTAATTATTTTACCCCAACTACCATTGGACCCCTCGACGGAGATATGCGCAGTTAAACATTTGTGTGAGTGAAATATTTGCCAGAATAAAAAATTAAATATGCAATTATAGAGTTAATTCTGCATCCTTCTCAGTAGGTATGTTTGAGTAAATGTCGAGAATGTTGCAAAGTTTAATGACTTAATCAAACTCCGAGAATATGTGGATTAAACGTCGCGAGATTCTGAAGCGTTATTGCTCAAAGTTTTCATTACGTTCCGAATTCTGCATTAAGATAATAAAGGCGTTTTCAAAACTTCTAAGTATACAGATTTACGAGCATGTATACAGTGTACTTTGTAATCGTATTAATTGAACCAAACATTTTATTACAGCAATTTGTTGAAGATAAACCATTTGCTAACAGCAATAATGTTGTACTTATCGATAATTATCAAAACGGCTTTTCAGCTCGTTGGTTTTTAGCTTATGAGATTTGGAAGTTCATTTTACTTTGAAATGCATAAACAACTAATTAAAAGGGTACCTACATGCTATAGGAAATATCTTACCTATACATTTATACATATCGAGTACCACCGACACTCTGGCGTTTTTCCCCTTTTGTACCTGTTCCCGTGGGAATTTCGGGATGAAAAGTAATACATTACCTACCTCTTAAATGTGGTTATCACATATAAAGACATTTTTCCAAATACAACTTGTGATTTCAGAGATAATCGGGTTCCAACAAAAAAAAGCTTACCAGCTTTATTATATTAGTATACATAGATTACAATAGAAAGAGATGTGCAAAGACTCTCCCAAAATAAATATATTGGTAGCAGGTAGGTATACAGTGAAGCGGACATACATGATCGAATTTAAATTTAATTATTTTGTCTGTAACTGTACTCAATACTGTAAGCGGAACTTTGTACAATCTGTTCTTTCGCACGGAAATAGAATATTGCCGCTGAAACGTTCAACTTTGCAGACTCAATTCACTGGCCTAATAGAATGGACTTGTAAATAAAATAGGCACCAGATACACACTGGTATATAGGCACATTCACGGCTTTATAGTTTCTGTACGTAGTGTCATTTGTGTTTGTTTTTGTTCATGATTGTACTAAAAGAAAGTTATGTCCTTTACTTTCTAATATGATTTGAAAAAAATATATAAAAAAAGTTCGATTAGGTTAGTGGCAAAACCAGATGTCAGAGTTTTTAGACCGCCTAAAGGCCTCCGAGACGGTAAAATATATATTTAAACAATTTAAAAACATATGTATCTAGTAATCACGTTTGTAACTTACTATATAACAATTACTTACGTAATTAAATCAAAGTATTCCGTTATTCATTATGTGTAACGTTTATTGTCCGTCACAAGACATTAAACAAGCGGCCATATTAAAAGAGGCAAAGTCACATGCATAAACATTATGTACTTACGAGTTTTGTTTGTGAATATTCATTATTCTTCATTTATTACGTTATTTTCTTCGTCTGCAGTAATTAGCCCTTTTATTGACGAATCTTAAATACGAATAATTGTCTTAAAATACGTACTTTCTCAGTCGGAAAAACGTTCATCCAAAAAGCACAGATCAGTTTGGAGATAGGTAGATGAACAAGGGAAAAATATATAGATTCCATAGATAAAGAGAGACAAACGTCAAATTTGAAATATCGAATGCTTTTTCATCCAAATTTAAAAGAATAAATTTTCAATTTAAATCCCATGAAAAAGGTTCCAATGATCCATTACAAACCAAAGACAAAATAGAACTAAGTAATAGCCAACATTCCAATTTCAAACATTTGAATATACACAGAAATCTAATTTCATTACAAGCTAATTAAAAGACAACGGCACTTTTCGTACCTTATTTAACTGGGATAATGTTGCTAGGGATAAATAAAATAGTTGTCGGTTTGTTACAATTACAAATATCGATTGTGGGTTGGCGGCACGAAGTACAACACTAGCGTTTAGTTTTATTGACTTGGCTGTTAAAACTTTGCCCCGCGCCGATCGATACCAACGGGAACTGTTGACCTAATTGCTTCACTTTTTAAATTGTCCAATGAGTTTTCTAGTTAAAGTTTTTAGTTCATTCTGCTGTTAAGTCTTGGAATTGGATTTTGTGTTTTAAGTATTTGCATAAGGAATGGGTATAAGTTAAAGTTGGATTCGGAGGTATAATAAATAAGATTAAATACTCTATTGCTTACAGTATTTGCTTACTCTACCAAGAGCTGTTTCAATATTCCTGGCAGACAATAAAGTGATGTGTATTGGCTATGCTCTATGGAGGAAGTTCGAACCTTCTAGATTTTAATATCGATAAATTTAGGGCCTAAATTAATAAGTAGAGTTGGTATTTTTTTACCTAAACTCCACACTACTGAATCCCAGTAACTACTACCAAAGGGTCGTTAACCCAAAAAAAATAACACAACCAATACAACTATCCATGATTAAATTGTTCCATCTCTTGTCCAATCATAGCTAATTAATATTCAAATGCGCTGACGTCATCAGAACACACCACAATGAGTATAGAGTTCCCATTATTTTTTTCTTAATCGGCCATTATTAGACGTACTTAACTAGGCATAGTCCGGTGCACTCGACGGCTTTCAACAAAAAAAAACGTAATGTATTCATTTTACTTTTATATCCTTCGCATGATTAACTTTGATTGATTGCATCCAAATATTGATATTTGATATTAAATCCTGCTCTATGCAAGATAAGGACAGCTGTATTCACTTTGCAAGGAACAGAAAGAGAGAGAAAATGAGCAACCGTTTGCATGATTATGAATAATAATCGCGTATGTGACATGTTCGGAAGCGTTATTTTGAATTATGAATGGATAAAATGGTCAATATTGATTGTTGTTGTTTGGCGAGTTTAATATTAATGTATCAAATCAGCAGCAACTTAATATTACATACTTCAGTAGAGGTCAACGTTAAGAGAAAAAAAATGTTGATACTTAGGTTGCATAATTGTAAGCATTTAATTGCATTTTGCCTGAAAATGTTTAACCACTAACTTTTAAAGAAATCTTTTTACATACAAAACGACTTACAAACTAATTCATAATTGACAGTTACTTACCTGACTGTACTTGCCTGCCAGTATTTACCTCGCCGTACATACAAACTCGACAAGTAAGTCATCTCTGTCAAGATACTTCCCAAGCATTATTTAATTAGGTACATTTACTGATTAGGGTTAGTTTCCGGTCCAGTGCCGGCCTGAAGGTGATGCGCAATGAACATGATGGATGGACCCGAAGAAGGCCCAAGCATGCGTCCTCACCACATGAATTCGTGTACACCAAAAACCAACACAACCATACCCGAACCTCTCAAACATCTACCTCTTATTACAACCTAATAAGACTCACTTTCCTTTACCCAGTTTGGACTTAGGGGTCAAAGAGTAAATAGTGTAGATGAGTTGGTGGTTTTGTCACGATTTGTCATACATAGATATGCGGTTGCGAGTTTAAGCAGAAGTTATGACAAAAATGCCATGGGAACGGACAGTGAACGATGCTTTGGGATCGGGGTTCAGTGTTTTACTTTTTAATTGATAGTTAGGCAAAGATAATGACAGGTGAAACCATCTTTATTCTGTGTCGCTTACTTTACAGTGAGCGTATATCGCATACTAGTTTTGCTCTGCATTCGAATATTAAAATAAAAAATTATATAAATATTGTTGAATATTGTGGTAGCAGGTTGTGTGACGTATTCTTCGTATTGTTATCTTCTTCAATGACCTGACCAACCTGACCAATCCTGGTGTCAGAGTTATTGAGCCGCCAAAGGCCTATGACATGGCTCATGTAACGACTACTATCCGTAGAAAGTAACCGGGACCGACGGCTTAACGTGCCGTCCGAAGCACGGAATCATCTTACTTTTCGGGCAATCGGGTGATTCAGCCTGTAATGCCCTAACCAAACTGAGGACAGTCTCACAAAGAGATTTTTGTGAGATATCCTCACCGGGAATCGAACCCGGAACCTCCGGATCGTGAGCCGGGCGCTCAAACCACAAGACCACGGAGGCTGTTAGGTTGTGTTCGTATTTGTATGAAAGGTGTCACATTGGCTCGATGGCCCGCATCCGCACTATGTGTGTCTTATTAGTAATTCGTTTAGATTGAGCGAGCTTACAGGCTGCGAGTTAGCAAGTTCTATCGAACTACTATTTCTATAACTCGCCCGGCTACGTCACACTTGTCAGATTTCAAACTTTAGCGATTCACCCACCCGCAGCTTGTTGCTAAACGAACGCCCGAACATCTAAAAGCTTATTAAACTACATAATAATGGTTCTGTGTCTATGTCATTCTATAGTAACGTTTACGATTTCCATTTAGTATTATTTTATTTGTTTCAAAGGTTACCCGAGTTCCTAGCTCATGAAATAATTTTCAATTGAAGGCTTTTAAATACCTATATTTTAGGTTTATTGCACCTAATTTCATTTAAGTACCTATAAGGGCATTTGCAATGATTTAAATGTCTCCATAAAGTCCGTTATAGCAATCGTGCCTAGAACAAATAACTTATTAACTCAACCGCAGATTAATGACGACTTATTTTGTGCACGATTGCATACAACTGTTTATAATTATTGCTTCGTGATTGAAGTAAGGCACAGTCTTCTATAGAACCCGTTTTATCGGTACTACACCTACTACTAACTACACGTATTACTTACAAAGAGTGCTTTTTCTAAAAAACTTTTTTGCAAAAAAGGATTTATTTCCCAGAATTTTTGAATAATTGAACTGTAACAGTATTTCGTCCGCATTTAAATGTTTAATTAAAACATTTTGTTTTCGTAAACATCTTTAATTACCGTTAGCGTTTTTCATTCAAATGGAACACTTAAGGCAAGGTTCGTACCGTACGGGCAGAAGCCTATTTTCGCAGCACATTATGTAGGATGAATGATTTCCTGGCCGGCCATGATTAATGTTCCACTGTTATATGCGGCTACCAGCGGCCATAGACTCATTACCGTACCTCACTTGAAGAATGGACGCTCCATTGTCCGAAGAAAGTGACGCATTTGTCTCCCTTTCTTGCCTTCTGATCGGGATACATTATCATTTTGATACTTGAGACTTGAGACGCTATCTGCTACTGAAACGAGTACTAAATGTCGTGGCGTTATTTTGTCATTGTACGCCCGAGATAAATGCTCTTGATAAATAAATAAAAATTGTATATATTTTATAGGTTTCCTTGAATATTGTCAACTTGCATAGTAATGTCAAAGATATAAATTATTTAAGAAATAAAGTTTTTTCATTATAATAAAAATGTGTTGATAATATGAATATTAAAATGATAACAAAACAGAAAATGTTGAGGTATAAAATAAATGTATAAAATTTTATTTAATTAATGTTTATTAGGGTAATAGGAGTGTCAGGTCTGTGTGCTCTTTGATCTGGGGGTACTAGTAACGCGAGCGGCTGCACGGTCGCTTGCTCTTGTTTTCTTTTTGTTAAAGTTTTATATTCAAATACAGTTTAGAAATACAATTTAAATGTTCTTTTAACTACTCGCATATATAACAAAATGTTTAATTAATGACATGATTAATAAATTTAGTGTTAAAATCAGTGTTTTAATTGACTTGTATGTTGAAAGAATTTTTATTCACATAAAAATCAATGAATAGATCCTCGTTAAGATTAAAATTAATTACCATAATTCAGAAACACATTATAATCAAATAATTGAATAATATTTTCAATAACTATCCTCGAACACCTAGCTATCTATCTATCTAGGTACAAATCCTATGACCTTTTCCTGCACCTGCGTTTGTCTAGACAAGGCTTAGTACTTAGTCGGAGTCTAGGTTATAGTTGGGCACTAAGTATGCATTAGATAGCCATCTAAAACTCTGGATAAACTAAACGACATTATTAACTTAAGATCTAACGGGAAAATGGTTTAATTAACTACCATGAATAATCTATGTAAAATGTTTTTGTTTATAAGTTGCGGTTTTACGAGTAGTTTTTATGATATCATATATCATAAGATCATATACCATATTTTTGCATTACAATTTGAATTTAAAAACAAACTGTTATTGACTTCAGCTGTTGACTTTCGTCGCAATTACGCCAGTGTCTTTATTCACGACTAGCAGCGCCCCGCGGTTTTACCCGCGTTGTGTCCATTCCTGTGGGAATTTCGGGATGAAAAATAGCCTATGTTACTCGTCGATAATGTAGCTTTCGAATGGTGAAAGAATTTTAAAAAACGGTCCAGTAGTTTTTGAGCCTATTCATTACAACCAAACAAACAAAGTTTTCCTCTTAATAATATTATTGTATATAGAAAAAAACGCAATGAGATAGGCTAGTAATTATATTCTGTTAGCGCTTCCGTGTTTCGGAGGGTACGTCTAATTGTTGTTCCCGGTTGTTTCAGTCGATAGACCATGTCAAAGGCCTTCAGGCGGTCTAAAACTCAGGGTTGACCATTACCTACTCGAATTTACTGACTTAATCTTATTTACCAGTACCATAAACAATTCATCTTACCATGTTTATTTATCTATGCTCGTGCGCCAAACGTCATGATCTGTCATCAACTACAGTCTGATTAAAATGTCGGCCACAGATTACAACATAGTCAATAAGCAACTAATGTTACTTTGATTTATTAATACTACTTCGCAATGTTACTGTAAAGTGGACACTTTGTAATGAATTGGATTTGTATTTTCTTTTACATTGGAGTTTAATGTAGTGATTGATGAATTGGCAGAGAATTAGTTTAGACATCTTTGGCGTTAGAAAGTATTTTTGGTTTTAATTAATAAATGTCGTTTGACTATGTTTGTTTTTTAAATCAGGAGGAAGAGGTATGTCTATGGTTAAAAGCCATACCATAGAGATACGTTGTGTTCTATTTAAAAAAAAATCAAGACCAAACTAAAGGTGTTATAGAACCTCTAAGGTTCAACCTCATTTAACTACGAGTTCTATTTTCGACCTTGACATTTGAAAACAATTCGATCGTAAATAATGAAGTAAAACTATATTGTTATGAAGTCTTCCTGCGTTGTTACAACCTTCTAAGTAAGTAACGATATGTTGTTGGCAATCTACAAACTAGTTAGGCACTACACGGTAGGGGACGGATTCAGGCGGAAACTAAATGCGAATGAAGAATTTTAGTCGAAAGAGTCGTCGAAAAATACTTTTAATTAAATACAAGCTGTGCCCTGCGAGTTTTCTCGTCGGGGTTTTTATTACTTATTATTCTCTCCGAACATTCTGGAACTCCCACTCTGTGGAGATCCTAGCCCATCGATCCGGATGCATTCTGGAGACATGACCTGCCCAGTCCCATTTCAGCTTGGTAGACCCCCCACGAAGTGGAGGAAGGAACTGGAGGACTTCGACAAAGAGTGGAAAGATGTGGCGAAAGATATATCCATGTGGAAAGAATTGGGGGAGACCTTTGCCCAGCAGTGGGACACAACAGGTTAAATAAAAAAAAAATTCTATTCTTGAACAAGATGAGTAAAAAAATCATTGAAATCGGTCCAATCGTTCTCAAGTTATAAATGTAACTAACAGAACTGTCTTTTATATACGAGTATATCTTTAGCTCACTTTAGGAAACGTCGGGGAATCAAAGTAAGTGATTTACTTGCTAAAACAACCTTCTGTACCACAAAAAAACCCGTAGTAATACGTTGATAATGTGTACAAATCGCGAACGTTGGACAAGTAAACAATTTCTTTGTAATAACAATCTAAATCACAAATTACGGAGACTTGAAGTATCTTTTTAAAATTCACAGTAAATTAATTATGTGTTGCTTTATTTGTGTTCATTTGGTTAAAAATAGGGTTAATCTATGTAAAGAAATAACAATTAATCGAATGGCTAATTGGAATAGTTTAAAAGGGATAAAACTAATTGCGTTTTGTAATTAAATAATGAATTACGAAGTGCAACTTATTGCGTGATCACGCACATTTAGTTATTCTTTCATTTATTGATGCAGTTTGTTTTCATAATTAATAAACTATCGGTGTATTTAACTAATGAATTTGAATTAAAACATATTTTTTATGTCAAATACTTTGAGTTAAAAAAAAATCTTACTTAAATAAATATATTTGAATAGATAATTTAGAATTTTTCATTCGGTAATAAAGTACTCGATATTTACTTTAATGGAATGTCTTTTTCGCCATAATAAAGTTAATTATTCAATTTCATTGAATATTTAACTTTATAACAAAACATTCAAATGTTATAGTATAAGACGTTATACTCAGTTTCACAGAACGTTCGATTCGATACCAGCAGACTGGAAATTTGAATTTCATAGAACGTTCAATGATATAATGAAATATGAAATAATGACATATCTTCTCAGTACTCAGTTTCATAGAACGTTCGATTCGATACCAGCACACTCGAAATTCGAATTTCATAGAACGATCGTATCTGAATGCTGCCCTGCCTCTGATTGTAGGACCCGTATTTTTCTTTGATACCGTAATGCGCAAGTCACGATCGGTTATGTAACCAGGCTGCCGGCCGGCCGTCATTATAGGCATTACAGGACTCAGGCCATTGTCAAGATTGTGGGGTCAGACTGGACCGAGTTGTAATTTAGAAATTCCTATAACTACGCTAACAAATACTGGGTATGCTATTGTTTGGTTACTTGTTAAGTAAGTTCGAGGCTCGTGGTCAACCCTGGAGTTTTTAGACCGCCTAAAGGCCTCCGACATGGTCTATCGATTCAAACTACCGGGACCGACAATTTAACGTGCTCTCTGAAACACGGTAGCGCTCAGATAGAAATGTCAGTGTCGGCCACCCATCCAAGTAGGGGTCGAGCTGCACGTTGCTTAACAATCCCAATTAACTAACATCGCAATGTTTTAACGGGGATACAGATGTTGGTAACTAACGATAGTATTTAGTCACCAAAGATCCTTAATTGACATCTCTGAATACTATAGTAGTCTTTACTAAATCTGGTAGTGTCTCCCCTGAGGGAGAATCCTGTAGGATTTACAACTTATATTTTCAAGAAAATTTTATCCTTTACTCCTCAAAAATGGCGATCTTCTTGGGGAGAAACGATTAAAGATTTACTGAGTATCACTCATATTATAGGCTATAGGGTCATGAACTATAAATATTATGCACAGATACAAACAAAGATAAGAATTCGTGTTTACTATTTTATAGAAAAATATATTTTCACACTAAATCACCAATTAATTAAATGTCAAACCAGGAGATTAGGTAAACAAATGTTTATTGCCAAGCAAAAACCATCAACATCGATAATAAAATAAAAAGCTGCTTTTATAAAAAAACCAAATATTAAAAAACTATCATTTCATTTGATTTTATTGAAAATACATTAATATAATGGATTATACATAAAAATTTATGTATCCAGAACAACTGTTATTGATATAAAATACAAGTTTAATGTAAAAACAACTAATTTGTGAATACATATTGGTTGTTATAATCGATATACATACTACAGATCAGAACGGTATACTATGTACATGTGATCGGAACGATCTTAGATCACGGCTATTGATAAATCGTGATGAACCTACGGTTATTAATAATGCAAATTATTGTAAATACGAGTTATTGTGAGTATTTCTTGACATTGGTTAAGGTAATGTGATTTATGGTACTGAGATATATGTATCTATAAACCTAGACCAACACACGTTTGTAAGACTTAAACTAAGGTCTAAGCTTGTACTGTTGAATTTAACAACTGATTAAATGTATCTAAGAAGGTTAGAATTAGCTTAAATAGGTTTACGTTGACGTTTGATTAAAATGCATTGTCTAATAAATCGAATTTGAATTTAAAATATATAAATTATTGTCTATGTCAAACTTTACAACTCTATACTTCATTATCCATAAACAAAGTATAACTCATTCACTCATCTTTCGTCCTAAAACTGTCTTCAAACCGTAAAAACAAAAGAACATCGCTACATATCCAAACTATTTTCCCGATACATTCATTCGCCATCCAGTAAGTACTCTGTGACGTAAACCACAGGTCAGATTCGGATCAAAGAATACCGATGTCTTGTAACAGCATTACTCAAAGAATGAGTTCGTACAACCGTGTTAGACCGCGGATCTTCGAAGCTCGGTCTGATGCGGCATGGCTTGATCTTCCGGTACACTACACATTGACAGGTGATTGGTGCTGTACCGCTTTTGATGAGGTTGATTAGGACAAGTGCAGTACTGTGGTAGTAGGTTGGTATTGCCACGGTATTTTAGCATGACTACTTCGGGATTTTTTGCTTATGGCAATAGGTAAATGTTTTTATAATTATTGTTGCCATTTAAAAATGTAATAAGTAGACCATATTTGATATGCTAATTGAAATTTTAGATAAATAAATACAGTTCTAATTGTAAAAGAGAAAGGCGGCTAATTTTGGTGGGGTTTTTCCCACGATGAACATATTTTGTGGTGTTGTCCTCATCCATCCATACACATAGTCTCGTTTATAGGTAATTAATCAAAATATAATACATAGGATGTACTTATGTATTAAACTATCTCCAATACTTCATCCGTCATTATAAAACCCTATCAGTGGGTGGCTGCCGGTATTCAACCGAACAAACCTCACTTCCTTCCTAAATACTCAGAAACATCGAAAGACCAGAACAATTGAAAATTTATTAAAATGCAATAACAATAAAAAATTGTGTCCGGACATTAGTGATGTTAAGTTATTCTTCAAACGCCACTTAATGAGAAGTGATGGGTTCTAAAGAAAATAAAAATACAATGTGCAGTGGCAAGGCCTAGCGGTGCCCATAGCGTATGCAACGCGCATTCGCTTGAAATAACATGTCTTGTATGCAGGACATTCTTTTCACGGTCTCAGCTCCTTAGAAACATCTTGCTCTACTACTTAATTAACTTAACTACGTCTATAAATAATAGCGGATTAATGTGATGCAATATTGGAGTTTCAATGACAAGTAATTTTATTATGTAGGTTTAGACGTTATAAAAATGGGGGTTTGAAATTTTGATGAAATTTTAAAATACTTATGAGACGAGTGAGACTTGTGAGACGACTACTCTTCGACGTAAAATGAAAATTTTCACTTTAGTTTCAATGGAATATGATCACCAATTTCAAGTAAGCTCTTATTCAACTTAACGATTTAATAATTCTAACCGTTACGTTACTAAATTTTCCATCTTCTATTCGAAGCGAAAATTTGAGTAGTCACATTGAAAGTCAAACGATGGTATGGTATAAATCAATGACACCCACGTCGACAACCGTACTATTGAAACTATAATCCGATCGGATTAGCTGTTGTGTCGAATCGAAAGTGAATTGACGTAATACGAGATTCAATAACAAACTAAATTGATTCGGATTAAAGTACGATCGAGAACCGATGGTATTTTAAGAATGACTTACAAATCTTTCACGCTTTTATGTTGTTAAAAAGTCAATTAAAAAAGCCATTAGAATGCTGTCTATTAGGTACTAATGTTTTGAATACATACAGTAGATCGAAATTTAGAGTACGAAGAAAGATCTTGCTAATTTCATTCACATTGAGTCAGATTTTTTTATATAAAGTTAAAGTAAACTAAGTACATATTCTGAACGAACCGATCTAGATAATAACTTCTCACAATTCGACACACACTTAAACAAGTTGCATCGACTAAAATACACCCGAATCCACTTCGAATATATTCCAAGTCCATAGTACAACTAGTTGTTATTCCCCACATCAGCTGTCGCACGCTACTCGGTAGCACCCATCCGTAATAAGAAATGTAATATAAAAGCATTATAATCCAATCAGAAAGTAAAGTGATGTGTGACCGCCCGTGAGCTACGATTTACATTCGGCCCGCGATACGTTCATCGTTAAATAATTTTAATAGTAAAAACTTGTAAGACACACACAGAGGCATTTGAACACAGTTAACTACGCCGCTTTACGTTGAATGTTTAATTTGTTTCAACACAATTTTAAGAAGTTAATTGATAACTCGTAAGTAAGTGATACGTCTTCGATTAGTGTCATCAAAATCAGTTAAAACTTTCTTTTGTTTTGTAATCTTATCTCTTCAAAGGGCCCAAAATAGAGGTCATTGCATACCAAATCGACGGGCTTTCTGTAGTATTCTTTGACAACGTATAATTTTCACATTTACGTACGTAACGAGAACATAATTCATTATTTCGATTGACACGAAATTGATATTCGCATCGTTGAAATCATATCGAGAGGTGAGTCAGGGGTCAAACTTATAACCATTAATATATTAAACAGTTGACTGTTGCCCTTGTCGAAATAGAAACTCAGCATTCGATAGTTCATTGTCGTTTGAAAGTCGATCGCAAGTATCGATCAAACGGTAGTAGGTACATTGTATGCAGGTTTAAAGCTTGCATGCAACTTGCTCAACGTAGACTAACTCGCTATAAATGCTATGTTTTTGTGTCCTTGATTCAACAGACCCGCCTAACAGCACCATTGTACAATTCGTTTGAATACTACCTATTGTAAATGCAAAACTCCTGTTTATCATATTATGTATTAAGCTTTATATTCTGTGTGTTGTAAAGGACCGAAGGAACAGTTTGTCTCTGTAAAGTTTCGCTTCAAACAGGTTGAATCAAAGGGGCGATGTAAATGTTCGCCGACTCAAAGTGATGCCGGCGTAATTTGTTTCAATTTAATTTCCAAAAACACATGACGAAAGGCCCAATTAAAAATTTCCGAGACGTTTTAAATAAGCAAGCAACCTGAATCGGCTAAAATTAATTTGCATGCTCCCACAATAAGGTCTTGCTACGGGAAATCCGGTTAATTAGCGAGCGAATATTTTCCCCGCGATCCTTCGTCGATTGCAGTGCCTTCAATAATTAACTAGGTATTACATATTATTATTCATAAATAATTTTATATTTTACATACAATTACAAAACTTAACTACCGTACAGTGACTTTTGTATGAAACTCGTAAAAACATAATAAAAGTGAGTTATATTACATTCTGTATTGCATAACGTACGATGAAAGTGTCTTGTGAATGCACTCAGAAAAAGGCGGTCATAATGAAAACTTAATATTGTTGAGTAGAAGCGTTCCGAGCTCACCAACAAATTACAGATGTTTTGTATTTCGAATCCACAACCAATATATTATCGAGAAACAAGAGAGACTGTAAATAAACACTTTAAAAGCAAAGCAGTGCTGTACGTTAGTAGGCACCTAAAATACTCGTCGTCGATACGACGATCAATAAATTAAAATTAATTCGGCGTGCGAACGCTAAGATCCGATACGCGATACCGACGCCTACATTTATCATTCGCTAACACGTCGGACATTTCACTGAGGGCGGTGCCGAGGGAATGTATCCTTTAAGATTAGAGCGGTAGAGGTGACCCGTGCGGCGATCATCCGACACGTAATGATATGTCGCACGAACAAAGGATAACACCTTTAAATACAACTGGTGGAAGGGATAAGTTGGCGTGCGTATCGGTTATTGTAAAGGCATGTACGCACGGGCACGCAGCTCGCATGCGGATGTCACGGCGCGAGTCCACCGCGGCAGACTGGCCGACGCGGACTCTGTCCGTGACCTTGAGGGCAGTTCTCACGAGTATCCTCATTCCTTAGCTACCGACCAATCTCAGTGAGCCACAAGCTTCACAAACGTAGGGGAATTAATAGCGGAAGACGTCACGCTGCGCCTAACGTCCCTTATTAGTTTATTGCGTACATACGCACCAGTTACTAGGTAGCTTCAACCGAAAGGGGCAATTTTCGCCGCTAGCTAAGAACGTTAAAATGGGGAGCTCTCTGTCGATAACCACGCCTTCCTGTTCTGTGAATGTAAATAGGGAGAGAAAATTGAATATGTATAATCGATTTGAAAGTGAATTATAGTTATTCGATTTTAGTGATAGTTGCATATCTAGCAGTAAATTACTATCTGAGTACAAAACTGAATTTACACTTCTACAGATCATTCTGGAAGTTGGGTTAGGTTAGGTAAAAAAATAACAATCTTCAACTGCATGTAAAAAGTTGTCACTGTCACAATATTCTTCGCAAAAACGGTTTCACAGCAACAAAATAATCAGCAAAAAACAACCAGTTTATTATCCAGTCCAGGAAGGGGTTAAAAACCGTTAGAGAAAGCAAACAAGACGGGTGCATCGTGAAATTTAACAACACTTCGTCCCCCGGGGTCTGATAAGATCAGCGCTGCATCTGCCGAGGGTCCTCGGGTCCGGGGGGTAGGGGCCACCCGATGGGAACCAGATATGATGGCTTTAGGATTCAGTTGTTGTTGACCTGAGATATTGATGAAAAAGATTGAATTGATTCTGTCAATATTTCGATGAAAACTCAATCGGTTTTCCTTCTTTCATTCTTATATCATTGTTAGCCTCAGTCGTATAAGTAATTCTTCGAACTTTCCGTTCCCAAAAGCAGTTTACCTATAACAAGAGTATGTTTGCATAATTCAATTTCCGGCCCACATAACTACTTACTACAGTTTTTGTTTTCTATTAACCCCGCCTTGTACAACACGAAATCCCATAACAATCAAGGCTTAGTGGCACACAAACAGCGTATCTAGTACAATGGCCGAAACTTTCAGCCCTATAATGAATAAAAAGCGCCGGTGCCCCCGTACCACTTAACTAGAACGGGTGAAGTTTGCGATGTATTCTGTAATGTTTGGTTGTAAATACGTTTGAGTAGTCGTTTTCGGATACCGTGGTAGTAGGGCAGGTAGGGCATGTGGCGAGATGGTGCGATAACAGGAATTATTCATACGCACGTTATCGGCCCGCCATCGGTCCGCTATTGTGCACGGGGCCTAACGCGAGGGGTGGCTCCCGAATGTCGCGGACGCTGTCAAAACGTTGTGTGTGTACTCGGCCTAATGTGACGGCATTGATTCATTATTGTTTTATTCCGTGTTGTTTGCTGTAATGACTCTCGACAATCGATGCTATTATGATTTTCAGTATAAGCTTGACAAGTAGTCATTAACTGAGCTATACAAAACTAAAAGCACTGGAAGTAAGCAATCACACCGACAATTATATTGAAGTTCATTTACAACATCATTTGGGTGGCTATTAACCAAAATTTTAATATAGATAGAGACCGTTCAAGTACAGTCGCTATCAAAAAGCTGTACAATAATAATTTACTTCTAGCACATTCCCATGGCCCATGGCAGTTTGATCAGCTAATAAGGCAGCTGTGACTAATTATTATGGACAAAACTGTAGTTCACTGTAGGCCATGACTACGGGTGCCCTTGTGATAACAATCTCTGATAATCTCGTCATCTACACCTGGTACATGCGGGCTTCGTTGTTATATTGTTTTGGGATGAATATACGGACAGATATACGAATGGTAGAGCTATTGACATTCAAATGTTTTGTAGTACCTACCTACTTCTTTGGGAGTAATTGATTGTCAACCTTATTTGGTGTAGGGTTCGAAAAGGAGGGTTTATTTAATTTAATTTTAGGTTAGGTTTTGGTGGTTTAGAAAGGAGGTTCTGTATTGGGAGCTTAATTTCGAAAAAAGAACGAATATAAATCGAGCAGGGCAGAGTAAATTTTCTCTTTATTTATTTCGATTCTGAAGTTCTATGATGAATCATTGGAACTGTATTTAAAGTTCGTAATTGTAAAGTACCAGTAAAGAACCAGTGGGTGCCAATTGTTGGGAGCTCACAGGGCGAGGGATGTGCCCCACACGAACCGACCAATTGCAACCCCCAGACATACCCTCCCTTCACACACCAGTACATATGTTCGACTTCACTTTCAATAATTATTGTTAAACCCGTCAGAGGGGACCACACCGCGCCGCAACCAAAACAACGAATTTAGCGAAGCATCACATTAAACATTGCCTAAATGAGTAATTCAAAACACGCATTACTAACATACGAAAACATAATAAAAATTGTATTCAAAACCTGACACTACCGTGTACATAATTAATGAAATTTCCACCTGGCCTACTATTTTAATTGCCCAGTGTTGTGATACACCGGTTTTGAAACATTTTGGAAAAGTAAGGCCTTTTGTTTGCGGACGCAACCACCGAGACTCGCCTCCATTATTTGTTTATCAAATACACATTAGAAACGAGATTATTCATAACCGCAATTACATTTACGTAGATGAAGATGTCGTGTGAAAGGTTACTGGTTACGGACGCATTACATTTAATTTAGGCGGCAAACATGGGGGACTAGATGTCTTTAAATTGAGTAAATGACTACAAACTATTGTATCGTATCACGATGTGATATCTGATGTTGTGTAATGATGATGTGGTGTTGTGCGCAGGTCGGTCGCTGGGCAGCAGCAGCGGGCAGGTGTGTCGGCCGCACTTCCACACGCCGCTGCACCCGTGGCTGGAGTCGAAGGCGCTGGGCGGCGGCGCGTGGGGCTCGGGCTTCCAGCAGGAGGCGCCCGCGGACAAGCCGCTGTCGCCGGCGCAGCACCACCACCCGCACCCGCTGTTCTCGTTTCCGCCCACGCCGCCCAAGGACTCTACGCCCGACTCGGTGGCGGCGGCGGCGCTGGGCCAGCAGGACTACCAGGCGGCCGTCGCGCACGCCACCGCCATGAGCGTCGCCTTCATGCAGCAGCAGCAGGAGCTGCCGCTCTGCGGGGACGTCAAGCCCATGATGGGCGCGCCGCCCTCCAAGCAACGCGAAGGTGCGCCCTCGGACTCGTGCGCCCCGGACGCGAGCCAGCCCTCGGCCGAGTACTCCGCGCAGTACAACGCCGCCGGCGAGTACTACAACTACCAGGGCAAGGGGTATAGCGGGCCGCAGCAGCAGTCCAAGCCGCGCCCGAACAAGACGCGCACCAGCGCCGGTGAGTCGCGCACCCGCCGCACGCGCCCGCACCGCGCCGCACCGCGCCCGCACGACTCACGCCCGACGCACACCCCGGACACGCTTCTCCGATCACTCCATCGCTCGCACTCGCTTCGCCTTTGTTCTCGGTCTGCCCACCGTGCAGTACCTACGTGTACCGAACTCGCAGCAATTAGTTACTCACTTAAACTAGCTTTCACTCGGTATTTGATCTGATAATAAATCGAATAAGCCGAGGCTAATCGAAGCCTTCGGTATGGCAGTTGCGATATTCCCGAGTAATTAGAATCTCAATAGAGATCGTCTCATCGACGATTGCGATTTATTAATTCGATAGTGGTGGTGGGATTATTATTTCATTTGGTATTTCCTCGTGTCATTGTGGAGCAGGCGATGTGGTCGGATAAGCGCGGCCGCGGGTCGGGCGCCGCACGTTTGTCGGTGTCGGTGTGTGTCGGACACCTCCCCTCACTAATTACTAACGCTTCTCTACTAACTGTTATCATAATAGGTGAAGGTTTATTAACATTCGTTTAATTGAATTGGCTTATTTACAGCTGCAATCGGGTTGGTCTGTTAGGCGTAGAGGTTCCGTGTTGTGAACCGTTTCTCAGTTGCAATCATTGTGTGAACGCGGTTCGTCTGATGTTGACCAAACGCTAGACATTTCTCATTACTTAATTGCAACGCGCCATTGTTTCACTCCGTTACCAATTAGACAAATGTTTTCGAGTGGATTTCTATTAATTTATCAAATTAGACACGTTACAGTTTGACGTTTCTGTTAACTTTGAGGTTTAGTTACAAGTCTCATCGATGCGATAGGGAATTGAAAAATTAATTGACAACATTTTTTGATTAGAAGTTTAGGATACACCATTCATTGAAAAGTAACAAGCATATGAATGACAAATATCAGTGGATATAAATATCATACATGGACTATACATCACTTAAATAATAATAGAATAAAACAATATAACATTAAAGCAACAATACGAGCATTAAAACATTTTATTACTCAAAATAACGTCCACTAATTAAAACTCAAACTAGACCCATAACCGGCTGACCTTTAAACCAATACAATTGTAGCGCAACATTTCGCAACTTATGTTTCGCAACATTTATAATACAATGAATTACACAACAGTAATTATAATAACAGCGTTTTATTTTATATTTTAAAAAATGTAATTATGTTTCGTATTTTAATTTGACAATGGTGGGGAAATGCGTTCCCATTGTCTCATATTATAATGAGCTTGAAGAATTATATAGAATGACTTTTAATAAAACACTAGAGATTAGAGTAGTTAACTCTGTAATTATGTTTATTCAATATTTAGTGAAATTCTAATGGATTAATATGTAACGTGGTAACTGGCGTGATTATGTTGAGATAGACGCTTCTCAGAATATAATTGACGAGAAATTATGTTGGTTTTAACTGTATTTATGAAGTTGTATGGTAATCATGGTAAAATTTCACTTAGGAAAGGAAAATCACAATCTCTTTTGGAAACATTGAATTAGTATGCAGTCATTTACTTATTCAAAATGTCACACGAAAAGGCTTTATATATCAAACCGGTTTAGTCAAAAATAACTTTCATTTTTTCATTAACACTTTGAACTACATATTTATTTTTAGTAACAATATGCGTAACACACATTCCTAAACACAATTATATAATATTGATAGAACCACACTTGCCGGCTCGGCACGGCACGGCAAAACATTGACCATAAAGTTTTATGTTATGTCAAATTACTATGGATTTTGACAAATCTGTATCAAGTAATACTATTATAACTGAACTTGGGTTGAAATTCAACTTGAAGGATTTTTTCATGTTCTATCTGTATAGATAGGTGTAATAGAATTTTTTATGTATCATATATAATATCTGTTTTTTTTAGTATATCGGACGTATATCAGAGCTAAGTCACTGCGGAACAAGCTGTGTCGAAACGAGCCGGGCCGTGTGCAAGTATGGCTTCATCCATAGAGATATATTAGAATGTTTACATAACGCAATATTCATAACTGCCAATATCTATTAGTACTAATCCAATGATTATCGATCCACTATGTAAATAAAGTACATAAATAACTCCACTAAGCAATCCATCATGTTGACACCTTGAGTCCATTTTACCGGGAACCGTTCTATTTTTTATAAGAATAAAATGAATTTCAACTAGAGTAATAAATTCGCAGTACTTATAAGCTAGTGTTCTAGTATTTTTTTCGCTTTAATTACTTAGTGTTGATATAATTAAGTGTATTCAAATAAATAATTTATTCTGTACGATAGCGCTTACAGACGTTAATGAATTTGAGTTCAACTTAATGAATAAACAATTGAATAACGATACTAGGTCTTTAAGTAAAGTCTATTTAAGTTATGTGCGAGCTTTTAACTCTCTTTAAGTACCTATACAGAAAATTTTGATTGATCAACCGTTTGATCAACATACACATATGTATTTTAAACTGAACTGACACATTTACTATGCGATAAGGCCATGCTATGGGCTAAGTGTTACACAGAGCTTTTCTTATAAAATGTTAAAAAAATTGTCTTTAAATAAAACTGAGATTGCTGTAACCTTCATGCGCGTTTGTTTGTGCTTCTACATACATATATCTATATACTAATATAATGAATTAGAAATTAGTTTGACAACGCAAGCGAAACAGCGACCGCAACTTATCTAAGTATAATCACACGAGCGCGATTTAACAAATCCCATACATTTTTAACAACATACTATTATTATGCATATACCTAGTATATACTAGGTTATATATCAATCTAGGTAGTACACGGTAGGACTAAGTACCTATCGTAAGCTAGGTTCCTTTAGACGCGGCATTATGATAATAAGAACCGACCGGATACCGCCGATTCCATTGTGCAGATTGACCTCGAAGGCAGCTATAAGAGCCAGACCACACTTTAGTCAAGACTGTATTTAGACAGGTTTCCAGTCTGTGCAAATATGAAGCAGCAAGCAACAAAACGTCTAACAAACATTGTGATTGTTGCAAACTTTTTAACAGTCACACATTTTTTTCACAGACTTTATTGTCTGTTAAATTAAAGATCCTGATTTGACAACTGTTTTGTCAGACTGACAGTTCGCATTGTCAAATCAGTCTCTAGACAGGAGCGACTACAGTGTGTTCAGACTCTTAAGTCTAACTTATACCGATGCCAGAACAAATTGTTATTACTACAATCGAAATATTTGTTAGAATAGGAACTTTCGTTGGAGGTTCATATGTAATGGACGGTTTTTTCCGTATCGTATACTTAGGCGTACCGATAGATAGATACTTAGATATTTGGTTTGGATAATCAAACTGAATTAGTTATGAAAGAAATATGATACGAATGTTCTGAAATTTCTTCAAGTAAGTTGTGAAGTTCAGAATTCAGACGTTATAATTTGTTCCGAGAAAATTTCGTATTTTTTCTGTGAGTTTGGCATAATAATGAGAAAATTTTATTATTAATTCTGATATTATAAAGAATTGTGAAGTTATTGTATTGACTAACGTGAACTTTAATCTATATCCGTGATAAGTATTATGTCTACAAAATATCTTAGAGTCGTGATATTAAACTATATCTACATATTTGAAGAATGTCATGAAAAGGGCAGCCCTAAATAACAGGCGGTCAGCTTGAAACACAACCTGTTATTATTAAAGGTACCAAGTGTATTTATTGACCCGCTCAACACTTTCTAAAACAATACTGCTTTCACTTAAATAGCATGCAAAATCAATGGTTGCACAAAGTACCTATAAATGTCTAAAGGACGGAAATGAATTTGACTTCAAATAGAATTACACTTCAAATGATGTATGTAAGATTTGAGTAAGGTCATTTAGATTAAGTGACAACTCAGTCTAAATGTACTGACCGACTTTACGAGGCGTAATGTAACATTCACAGAGCACAACGAGCTATTTTTCACAGCCAAGAGTTGCTCGATGCTCGCTACGAGCGCCGTGTTTCCCTGTATTGAGTGTACGAACGCTCGCTATGTAGCACGTTACATAACGCTTTGTATCGTTCGGTCGGTACCCAGCTTTAGGTTCAATTCTGTCGAGTGACGTGATTGAAAATATAGCTCGGGTTTGACATTGTCAACACATCATTAGGTAAGTGAGAAGACTCAGCCTTGCCGTGGGATTTGACAGGTTACTTTGTAACGGTATTCTTATAACGTAGGATTCTTTAGTTATTTTATGCCCTGTACTCACATACGGTACTTAATCTAAATCGAGCAAAAACGCGTGGTTCAAAAAACTCTAAGGCTCAAAGAAGAAAGGTTTTTTTACTCAACATGTACGTGAGTACTGAGCATAAAATTTAACTGCATATCATATTAATTAAGTTTATCTTTGCTTGTTCAATGTTCACCTCACTGTCGCTGTCCGTGTGTCACTGGTCTCACTATATAACTCATAATGTTTGTAACAACTACTAATTGGATGTTTTCGTATACTATTTCTTTGTCCAGCAACTCACTCACCGGACCGACGACTCCAAGGAATGATCAACCAACTACACTCTTTAGCAATTAGTCTTTACATACATGTAACAGTTAACGCTTTACTAAATTACCAGAAAAATGATAAATGATACATCAACTGCGATTTAAGAATCTAAAAAACACGAAACATTTCGAAACAAGCTGTTAATGTATATTTTTGCTTTATAAAGTTGGTTAGCGAGGTAGGTGTTGTAAATTCGTTTCGGTCCGTGGAGCACATTGTGGGATACAATTGCAACATTCGAAATTTGCATATTTACGTTGGACATCCGCACCACTCCAGCGATTAATTAAATTACTAAATTAGAGGACAAAGAATATGTAAAAACGTCAAATTGCTTTTTATATAAAGGATATTGAGTCACGGTCGAGCGGCGCATGCAAATTTCTTTCATCGAACGCCAATTAAATCGTGCTTACATTAGAAAAATTAGTGGACCGGGTAAAGAGAGACGGCGAGCCGAGTGGATCTCATGACCGGAGCTAGTAATTATGTCTGGCCGGGCTGAGTGCGAGCTGCATCGCTCGTCACACGTAATTATCCGGCGGTATGCTAATAACGAATGCAAATGAGCCCGCACCGCTCACGCCCGTACTACCCGTACGGCTCCCACTGCAGCCTCATGAAAAATGATTTCATTACATCCGAATACTCCCGTCCAAATCCACTCCACAAACAACAGCTCCTGGCCAATAGCTCGTGTAATCTCTATTTAGGCAAATTCAAACGTTTCCTGACAACACAATGCTCAATAAAAATAAACCCCAAGACCGGGCTTCCATTACTTTTCTATTTGCATACGGGCATATAATTAAAGCGTAATAACAGCCTCTGTGGCGCAACAAAGAATAAGTTTTGAGCAATAATTTAATGGTTTGTATGCAAAATAGCCTCACCGTTACGTGTGATGGTCGGTGCGCCGAGAGCGTCACGGTACACGGGGCCGAATTAGTCCTTCATTTGAATTACATTACTTGTGATTACAGTGAACATCAGCGTCGTACGTGAGTGTGCCTCTCTCCGCAGTGCCTCACTGGAGGACAATCGAACGCATCGATAGATAAAGGGTGAGCCTCACTCGAGCGAGGTGTTTGTACTCGACTCTTGTTTTCCCCGTGCGAATGCCCCGTGTGAAAACTGCGAGAGCGCTCCACTAGAGACTCTCGAAATATAAACCGCCCACTCTCTACGTAAATATGGCAGATGAAAATCTTTTATCGCGGTCACGTAGCGCCGCAGCGTCACGACCGCACGTCACTCGGGGCCATAAAGAGCCGCATTCTAATTTGATACAAAACACTGGAATTTTTCATCTCAACCTCTCGTACTTTCTTGTTCAGGCACTCGCTCTCTCTGGACGCGGACTCTGAAGAAAGACAATAAAACATATCTTTACGATCGTCGGGAGCACGTTCGGAGCTGCCGACGATGTAATGAAGAAATAATTCTCATAGTGTGAACGTATTAAAACATTACAGTTAAACCGGATCGAACAATTAAACCGTGTAGTAATTAATCAGAGGAGAGTGGTGTGTAATAATACGTGTAATATCGACGTAGGTACGGGCGGGAGGCTGTAAATCTCGGAGTGGCTGCGCCGGCGGCTCGCTCCACAAACTTTCACGAATGTTTTTACCAATAGAGACGTTACTATTGAACCGAAACAACACTAAACACTAGAGACAGCAATAAAACATCGCCGTACAAGTAATATCCTGTTATTTTACCTAATAATCGTTATTGATGTTTATTTATTACAAACTTCAAAACAAATTACAGGTTTATCGAACCAACAAAAAATATAAAGGGTTCGTCCAAAAAGTGAGTCGCCGGTTCGATCGCAATAAGTTTTCGATAAGGTCCGGCCGATTTAATTGCCGGGTTAGATCTGGTTTTACATAAAAAGATGAATGGTTGCATTGCCTAAAGCTCGTAAAACATTTTCGGTTCGTTTAACCTTTTTTTGTACCATAGAACACTTTCACCGTCCATATGCGGCGGTGTTATTGTTTATTCAGTGCGTCGCAGTGTCTGGGGACTCGGTATTATAATCAGAGCTAGATGATTACCGATAATAGATATGTATCTACGTACTTATCGCATCGATAGATGTAATCTGCGACTAAATAAACTTCGTGAGCAAAACGAGGGTAAAAATAAATGTCGGACGGCGGGCGCGCGGGTCGATCGATTTTCCCACACTTAGATTATGTTGTATTTAAAAGAGGATGCGAAGGTAACGAGATGCGCTTCTAAATTCGATCTCTGTAAATCATCGATCGAGTAATCGAGTTTAGAGAAATTTAGTGGGCGGCGCAGGCGTCCCGTCTGCGGAGATACCCCTTGCCCTGGACCGGGAGCGATCCCGAGCGCTGGCTCATCCGGGGTCTGTTAACCGCATGATAACTCCGCATGGAATTTACAATCGCCTGATTAGTCGTTGATTAATAAGCTGTTATCTTTAGATTAGTTTATCATCAGTAACGGTGGCTATTAGCAATTTACCACGGTTCATGGATGAAGTACTGCTTGCGTCCGACATTGTTTAAGACGCAATGCATAACATATAGCGAAAATTAGCATGCGGGTAATACTTTATAGCTCTTGTTATGCTCTGTTTATTGTTCAGCTCTCCACTATTTTTGCAACAACCATTTATTTTGATAGCAACTCACTTTTGTTGCGGCTTGGTTAATAGTTGCAAAACAATTAGAGTGACACCTAGTGGTCCTTTCATCTCGACTATAACGACAAGTAATGCCTCCGAGTAATGCATGCACTAACTACAGGCTCGAACAAATACTTTCTCTTCGTTTTCCTTTGCGTGTAAAAAATCTTGATATTTTTTCTTGTAGTTTCTCGCCCGCTTTCCCTGGTTAATTGAATATTTTTATTATATTTCGTTAGTAATTGCAATTATGTGAGCTGATTGTTTAGATAACGTGTAGGACGTTGGGGTAATGTTTGAGGCATGTGTATTGTTAGTTATATATTATTGTAATGTATCTGAATGTGATTTTTCTCTGGTCTTCCCCAGCCTGCCAGGAGACAGGTAATCCTTCCCCCGTACTAACTCCACGTTCGGTTTTCTTTCTGTTTGTCTCCGACGGTGTTTGTTTTGTTCCCGCTTCGTGTTTTGTTTCGCTTTCAATGTTTGTTTTTAGTTTTTTAAGCACCTTTTACCTTCCAATGATATTGTTCCCTAAAGTAATTTGCTTTTTACAATGATAAGATAAAGTGATACTTCATCATTATCAAGTTTATCAGTGTCTTATGACTTCTTGATGGTAATTTGATTGATAAGCACTGATTTCGTATTGCGACCTTCTTTTGTTTTTGACCGACTTTCAAAAGAAGATTTACATTGTACATCAGGTTACTATCAAAAGAGGTTATAATTGCCTGATTTTCTTGTTTGTTGTATAGGAAAATTAACCTTATTGTTTGTGACAGAGGGTCGGGAGTGCGTGAACTGCGGAGCGACCAGCACTCCCCTGTGGCGGCGGGACGGCACGGGACACTACCTCTGCAACGCCTGTGGCCTCTACTACAAGATGAACGGACAAAACAGGCCTCTAATCAAGCCAAAACGAAGATTGGTGAGTGTAAGAATCCGACCAATTCGTATTCATTAGTTTCAAGATAGAATTGATATTGAACTTTTTGAATATTGGAAGGTTCAACTATTAGTTATGTTATGAACTATTGCTTTTTGCACATTGGTTAGAAAAAAACAAGAAAGATAACTACATAAAACACACATGGCGATTGGTTCAAAGTAGACATAGTACCTATATTAACTGAAATTATAAAGAAGAAAGAGTTTAAAAAATATTCCATGTACAGTAAGACTTGTTTACACAATATTTTGAATTAATTTACTCGCTCAATATCAATTCTAGTTCGTATCTACGTTTTCTCCAGCAAATTAAAAGTATGCTCGTAAAGAAGCAGATAAGATAAGATGGATATCTTTTGTGAAATCGAACAAGTTTCCGCTTGGGAGCCTTACTTTTAATAAATTACTATCTGATATTAATGTCAATAGTACGATATTATTTATTCGGCAAGGTCGAAGTTTACGTAAATCAGTTCTATAGTATCGCTACTAATAGTTTATAGAAATAAACCAGATAAGGGAAACAAGTTTACTATAATTAATGCAAAACCGAAGATCTCACCATACTCGTACATCCGATAACACAGGAATGATATCTTACGACTCATCTCAACTAAATTAAAATGAATGCGGCCAAAATAATCACCCGCCCATTTGCTACAACATTAACAATTCTTAGAACCAGAAGATTAAAAGGAAAATGAAGAATCGTAAAAAATATGTGACCACTGCGAATGTAGAAGTTGCACATTAAATTCTTGTTTTTTATTATCGTTGGGCGCTTTGTTTATGTCAACAGTTTAATACTGTGAGTCGTAGCGACCGTCATCTACAAGTAGCATTCGAGACAATATATCCGAGAATGGGTGTTGTTCACAGTTAAGGGGCAGTAATAAAAAGGCGGAGCATGCCTCGCGTCGAACACTGAGGCCCTCACACAAATTGGACTCTTATGAAAGTTGAACGTTCAACGAAAGAGGTGGACGTAAGCGGACCGCTATAAATCTCGTTAACATTTGATCTAAGCCCGGGTACACATAAAACTGAAACAATGCGACATTCTGTGTCACGTCGGCGGCTAACGAGTGGCCCGTGCGGACAATTGTACCTACAATTTACTTAATACCCGTCTCACAGACATAAACTAGCGGAATGGACCCGAATATTTGCCTTTTGTTGGCCAAATTACGTAATGTTCGGGCGTTATGATTTCATTGCACCGTTCCGGTGCGCGTTAGCGATGCTCCGAACATGTTTATTAGCTCATTTGTGTACTCCTCTTATATCAATTTGTCAAAAAATACTGATTTCAATCTTTGTAACGACGCCTTCGCTGGTCGGGTAATGTAGGGCTATTTTGTAAAGCCATTCGTTTGTTGTTAGTTAGTCGAGTCATGGTTTTTAAACCCGGATGTTGTAGAGCAGTCTTCTTAATATTTGGGCTCGTTGTAGCGTGGCAGCGCGCGCCGCCAGCCGCCCGCGCCGCGCCGCGCCGCCCGCCGCGCCGGGCTGCGGCGACTCTCACCGTTAGTACACCGGGGGAAAGATTTAGTTCTCACTTTTAGTTTCATTATAATGTAATTTCATATAATTTTAACATCGTCTAATTAGCTACTTTACATTATCATACTTGATACACGGTTTTCCAGAATTTATAATTATCTTTACGGTGAATTAATTCAAAAACATAAAAGCTAAATAGAATAAATTGAATTATTTATTTTAGCAACAAAATTTTTTTAACAATGCAGGTGTTATGAAAATGTAGAGATTAAAATATACTTTAACATTAAAGTAATTGGTATAGGCCCGTTAAATATGTGCACTTGACACGAATTAATGAATTGGGTGGGAACATTCTGACAATACTAAATTAGTGTGGTTCTTACTGGTGCTTAATAGTTAAACCTCATTTAATAAAGTAACCTTGGAACTAGACAATGGGCTTTCATAACTAAACAATATCTTGGTAAATCGTCAGTTTTATTGAATAACACAATTAATGTTTTGAAATAGGATGAATGGTGAATAAATCTTAATTCCATAACTAGGTATAATCAGCATCCACGAGTACTTAATACAAAATTTTCTATTCTTTACATTTTGTAGTTAATAAGTATAACTGACTCGGTGTATCAGCTGGAAGTGGTTTACTTGTTTTAATATTCAAACACAGGTAATTGAATCAACTTTTACAGAATATTAAGTTCATAATCCTATTATTTATGTTTATTTTATAGCCGCGTTTGAGATTGTGAAGATGTTTAAAAATAAATGGTTTTGCCAATCGGTTACCAGCGGGAGACGAAGAATATGTAATAAATCCATATTTAACAGTATTTGAATATAATTAATTAATTAACTAGCAGCGCCCCGCGGATTTACCCGCGTTGTGCTCGTTGCCGTAGTAATTTAGAGATAAAAAGCCGACATCCTTCCTGTTGAAAGTGGCTATCCATTACAAAAATATTTATTCGAAACCGCCTGGTAATTCCCAAGATTAGCCCGAACATATAAACAAAGAAACTTATAAATACCTCTATAAAACATGATGAGTATAGGCTACCCGCGTTGTACTCGTTCCCGCGGGAATTTCGGGATAAAACGTATCCCATGTGTTGTATGATGTATAAACTATATTACTGTAAAGTTTCATCCAAATCTATGTTTGTTTGTTACTCTTTCACGAAAAAACTACGGGACGAGTTTTTTCGTGAAAGAGTAACAAACATCCTCATAAACTTTCGCATTTATATAAAGCGCCAAAATTAAACATAAAGACTTGTTGTTCTTTAATGTTTTTTTATTAGAATGTTATCAATTTACATTTTGATAACTATATGAAACGAGAAACGAAAGCGTCTTGCGTAGTGTGTCTATTTAAATAAGCTAATCCGTATTTTACGAGCAAGTCTTGTCATTTTATATATTTTTAAAATGTTAATTATGGGAAACTATTTTAATCACATGCAAATCTAACATAATGTTTGCGAATTCATATTTATTATTTCCTTTTAATGGAAACTTTCGATTATTTATGTAATTTAAAATGGCGTATATTGGACCTTATTAAAATGTATATTTAACTGTAATAGTTATACTATTTGTGATTTAGATAAGATAATAAAGTTAAGTTTGTGGTAAAAACGGTATAGCGTTAAGATTTAACACCTTAGCGCTATAAAGAATTGCGGAAAACCAAACCGATTGCGTGCATGCATCGCTTGTCTTAGAGTATCTAGGAATCTCTGGAGACACGCAATGGTATACTTACATCATAGACTTACAGTCGTTGTAGAACACCGCTGTATCTAAAGGCAGCTACTAAAACAGCAATCGAGACCATGTCGAAGGCCTTTCGGCGGTCTAAAAACTCCGACACCAGGGTTGCCCACTAACCTACTCGAGCTTATTTTACTTTAATTGCGAAAATTGTTTCTTTTTTAGCCTGAATTGTCCCACTGCTGGGCAAAGGCCTCCTTACCATCTTTCCACGTTTCTCTATCAAGCTCTAGACTGGACTAATACTGTATATTAGACTATATTACTCTTCGAATACGATTGAAATTAGTTCACAGTGTAAACCACAGGACCCGCCTAGTTATAACGCTCGTACCAAACGTAAAGCCAAAAGCTCAAGGAAACAGAATCGAATAAAAAAACGTCGTCAATTTATTTTTATCACCGTACATGTGCTTACAAAGAATACATAATGTAATATGAGTACATGAGTTTAAATATTTGAGGCGAGCTCGAACATGGCGGTCTATGAACCTTTACTATGTATTTGGCATTCATAAGTCGCAGTAGTGCCAAATAAACTATTACAATGAGAATTCTATGTCCTTGTGTGTGGAGGAAGGAATGGTCCCACACTGTCTGCTCTGATCTACAATCTCTATGATGTCATAAATACACACCAATTTATTAACAGTCACCGCGCATTAATAACAGTTTGTCGAATAAAACCAACACTGGTCGAATACCACGTTAAATTGGTCGTAATCTTACATTTTCATAGCAAGTTGACTTGTCAACCGCATTCAGACAAGTTTAATGACAACGGTAGGATCATGGTAGGATAGTAATGTACTGCTTTCAAATGTCAGGTTATATAGAGATTTTGTTTGTGTCATTATTTTAATAATATCAAGATATCGAATACTTAGTATCTGAGATATATGATTAGGTACCGTATCAGTAGATAGGTACTTTTTGAATGATTACGATTATACCTCCAATTTCTGTTTGGAAGTATGGACCTCAGATCCTACTACAGGATAAAGGTTATAAAGTTTGAGAATAAAAAGAGTAAGTAATCCGGTACTTGAATAAATATTATACATAAAAAGCTGGTTAGTAATATCACGTAGTTTTGACAATATAATTAAATTATTTGGGTCGTGTTCCGAAGGTAGTGGCTAATGTCGTCCGTTGAGACAGTCATCGATCACCGCCGCCGAGGAATAAATCTCGCACGATATGGCCGCCGACAACCGACCTAAAAATTAATGACCATATAAAAATACTTTTTATTACCCAACACTTTTTATTTAATGTACAAAAATGTCCTCAAAGTTTTACTAAGTAAGTAAATTTTGTTTTAAACTACCAACGCCCTCGCTAAGCTAAGTTATTAATTAATAAAATGTTTTTAAAGATTGCGAAATATGGAATCGGTTTCTTTGCCTTGCGCGGTTACAGCTTTATCTTTACACTGTTTCTTTCTTTACATTTTTATTAACAATTTCAATTATTCACTGTTTTCTCTAAAATATTTTTACATAAAAGCTCTTTGAGTCTCGAAATATCTTTGACTTTGAGTGAGTCTATTTTATGTTACAAATTGCCAGTTAAAAAGAAAACGAGCTTCACATCAAATTGCAACATTTGTCTTCTGAATTTTCCGGCAAGCAGCTTGTTAACTCGACATCATCGAGCTTTATAAGGCCACATCCCATTAAATCGTTCGCTACTTAGAATAATTTAATAATTTTTATCTCCAGACAAAACTGTTCTTGTTGCAATAAAACTCAAAGATTTACAATCAATACCTAATATGTTAATAAAACTATTAATTGCGTCCATTTATGGCAATACCAATAAACCGATTACATTTCAATAATACAAATATTTATGTACCACTCAATTATGGTATTCAAGATTAATAAAGTCGAATTTGATTATACTAATATAATAATTTTATTTATTGATTTAGTATTAGATCGGGTAAAGATTTAGTAAAAATACATACTTTATACATATATTTTCACTCCTTCAAAATTTGCATAATGAAATCTTTTGAATCTCGATAGTCTCATTTTAAATTCGGAATACCAAGCCAAGAATACTATACCAAGTGTAAAGCCAAGTCTACAATAGTACAAGTAGCAGATATATCTAGAGCCAAAACACACCATTGCTCTACTTAATGCAAACTAGTTTGAAACCGTGTGATCCTAAACAGTTAAAATGATTTATCGTAATGTAAATGTCAATAATGATGTGTCAATATAAAACGCCCTTTTTCTTTAGCGCAAAAAAGCTTGGCTCTTGTCTTGAAGGAATGAGTGACACAAACCTTCACAGCAGGGGTCGATGAATGTACCCTTGTCATACTACATGGACGAACTTTGGATAACCGTAACCAAAACGTTTAGATGGTTTAAGAACCATTGCAGACTATAGTTCAGGCTGACTAAGGATGGGCTGTTTCTAACAGTTGGTTAACGTAACATACGTTCGTTAAAAAGTTTACGTTTTTTTACGCTGTTAAATACAAATCGTTGTATCATATAATGACAGCCTGGTAAAGTTATTCGACCAGTAAAAGCCTCGATTTTTCTTTTCCTTACGTCTGTTAAGATTTGTAGATTGGATCTGTTGATTCTAGTGTCTAGATGTCTAGTATTCTAGATTCTAGTCTAGACCTTAAAAAATTTCACGAACCAAAAGATAATCTAAAAGGTGCACCTTAATCCCGACAGGTTTTAGACTGCCAGACTCGAATTCAATAATAACTTATTCATCCGTAAATGGCATCCGTTTATGAGTAACACACCTCTCAACATTAAGGTACAGATAAACAAACAGTTTGAAAACCAGTTTTCTTTAAACACCTCCAAAAACCAATAAGGTGTTGACAATTATGATAAATCGTAGTTTAACATAAATTATATAGTTAATAACTCATGACTACGTCTAAAACTCTTTAAATATCTAATTGGCAAGCTGGATTTTATTACTATTCGAGTTTTTATTCTCACGTTCCGTAAATGACTTTTGTCATCGCCTTGATGGATGTTGGGACCTTTCCTTGTTTTAGCAATACCCGCCCGAGCTCCTTTTTTTGTATCAACCTGTATATATTTATTTGGCGCGTCGTACTACTTTGACATATCACTAAATTTTGTTAGAGAAGTATACTATTCTCCGGATTTTACACCGGTGGCCCGATGTTATAAATTTAAAGTTTTTTCTGTGTCAGTGCTCATTGTGTTCGAAAATTTAGAGTGTTTTTTCTGTATTTTATATGTTTGTGTACCTGTTCTAGGCGCCAGTGGCTTTGACATTAATGGCCGGGATATTGGGACACAATTAATGTCGATATTAATATTAAGGAAACGAGCAGAACCCGCATAAATTCATAAACTCATATGACGAAGTGCTTGGGCCAAAACGTGTCCAGTCAAAATACGCTTGACATTTTTTGTCCAAAGATTTTTCGGCCACGATATTCTTCATTGAATTAAACACGCCTGTCGAAATAGGGGAAGGATAACCGATTTTACGGAATGATTGGTGTAAAATCGATCGGGCAGGGTCCGCTTAACCTGTTTAACTATCATATACACAAACATAATCAAAATTAGTCTCGCAACCGGACGTGTAACGCAATTCGGATTAATTAAGGCATTACTTTTGATATGTAACAAGTAGTTCTGTAATAACTTAATAAAAGCAGTTGTTCTTGTTTTGATATATGGATGTTGTTGTAATAAGTCGCTTGGTGGTTATTTATCGGTAGCTGCGGATGCCATCTTCCTTGATTTAGAGGCACAAATTGCAACTCTCGTGATTCCCGCAATCATTTCGATTACCTTCATGTGCAATCAACACTTCAGTTTAATCTAACCTGCGGTTATAAATTGACTGTGACGTGATTCGTTAGTGTTATTGACTGTAAATCGGTTAAGAAATATCTGTAAAAATATTTGTATGACATTTATGCATAGTAATTTCGGTAATTCAATGCATTTTACGGCTGTTGAAACCGTTTTGAACATAGATTTAGATCTCAAGATATTTCTGATTTCAATAATTAAACAGTTAACTCACATACTTAAGCAATCTGCTCAAAAGATAGGGTAATTTTTTTAGGGTTTGATCTGCAAAAATTCTGCAATATAGTTCTAATTATCCACAGTCAATCACTGCCAATAATCAGGACTTACATACACATACAAATCTCTCTCGAAACATTCCATAACCCGCGGCATATGGTACCGATATCAATAATTGAAAAGCGTGCTTATTAAATATGCTTATAACACGTTGGCATTGTCCGGGAGTGGCATCATTACTCAGAGAGACGCGATGTTTCGAACCCAACAATTTGACCGGCCGGCTTACCACGCACCAAATTGCACGCTGCCACCTCGCACAGCATTTATTTATTTGTATTTATATGCTAGTCAAAGACCGCGGTTTTGCTCGTTATTTCGTGGGAGTGTTGGAATGAAATGTTAGGTTGAATTGTGAGGTATGTAATGAAATGTGTCAGTGAAAGTCTAGTTTAAATAGGGATAAATGATTCGGGGATTAGAAAAAAATAAGCAGATAGATAGATAGGCATAACGAAAAGTATTACAAAACGATAAATGATATGTTTTTTGTTGACGTACGCGTAGGCCTACTTTCATATGCTAAAAAGCAGTTATTCATACATTACAAATCCACTCAATGTATTCGTATCCTAATTATCATTGACTCTGTGATTGTTGCTTTTTGTAACATTTGGCGGTGACGGGTTAATGACAGCTCTGGCTTCCAGCTACGTTAATTGTCAGAGGAAGTGGATAGGCGCATCGCATATTAGATCGAGTTTTGGTTTTGTTGGCGGTGTTCGAGCACTTACGCGTCTGTCAGTCCGAGAGAGGCTTACTTATAACGTAATACGGTAGTGTGACGCGCTCCCATCGGTTGCTTAATACCTTTAATTGCTTTGCATCTACAAAAACAACCTTGTACTTACGATCAATTTGTTAATGACGTCTAAAAGCCACCGGTTTGAACGCGACCCCATTTTTTTCAGATAAAAATAGATATTAATCTTATACATAAATTGAGCTACCATCTGAGGCTGAATAAATTTGTTATACTGTTTGCATATCATTTTCATTTGCATAAGTAAAAATAGCATCAGAAGTTTGAGAAGAAACTATGTCAGATCTTTTGGTAAACTAATTAAAACAATCTTATTGGAAATGAATGAGTTTAATGGCATAATAACTCTTGTTATTTATAAATGTAGTATCATAGGTAGTGTTCTCATTAACAACGCATAGCAATTAAAATAATCAATACGTTTTATACAATTAATTATGGATAATCTGGTTAATTTATGTAAAATAGTACTTTTTAATTACTCACCGGTCTGTGCTTTCCATTCTATGAAAATGAAAGGTTTTAATATCAGGCAATTATTTCGAGTAACAATGTTAAGCTGTTTATTGATAGTAACTTTTTTATGCATATGACTACATTTAAAAAACGTCCTGAGTGATAGATATTTAAAAAAACCATAGACAAACCTTTATTATGTAAACCTATGTATTTTGATGACAACGGCTCTTTTCTCACGAAATAGTAGTCTTCTTATCGAGTGGATGGTCAACCTGACCAATCCTGGTGTCAGAGTTATTGAGCCGCCAAAGGCCTCTGACATGGCTCATGTAACGACTACTGTCCGTAGAAAGTAACCGGGACCGACGGCTTAACGTGCCCTCCGAAGCACGGAATCATCTTACTTTTCGGGCAATCAGGTGATTCAGCCTGCAATGCCCTAACCAAACTGAGGACGGTCTCACAAAGTGATTTTTGTGAGATATCCCCACCGGGAATCGAACCCGGAACCTCCGGATCGTGAGCCGAGCGCTCAAACCACTAGACCACGGAGGCTGTTACGAAATAGTAGTAGTAGTAGTAGTAGTAGTAGTAATAGCCTATAATGTCTCACTGCTGGGCAAAGGCCTCTCATCTCTCTTTACGAAATAAATACTTAATTAAAACATTTATTTATATCATCCAGTAAAACTATGTGCAATAAATAATGGTGTTAAACTTAACTGTCAAAATTTGCTAATTTGTGATAAAAATACTGTGGTATTATTTTTATTATAGTATTTTTAGGTGCTCTATTATGCTAATAGGTTATTAGTTATTTTCGCTGTCTATATTTAGTCTAAAACTAGTATTTTTGCTCTTGTACATATAATAATATAATAAAATATTGATTATGAAGAATTAAAGATACCAATTTAGATGTAGATGTTTATCTAATTGGCAAGTCAAAACGTCATTATTATGTGACATTAAAATTATTTCAACAATTTTACCTTGTTAGCATATTGTCATAAATTCGGAGGAAACCAGTGAAACTAATTGATTTTAGCACTTAAATATACTTAATTATATATTAATTAGAATTAAATACCGTTTTACACAATTATCATATTTGTGTGAGTAAGTTAAAAGCTTTTTCTAATAATACGATGAAACAAAAATAAACTGAAACTCTAATATAGTAACACATTCTTGTTTTTGTGTTAATTTTAAATTCTAAAAATATAACTTTTATTTAAAAATTCTGCATAATCTAATATTTATTTGGAACAGACATATTTTAATAGATATGGCTCAGACTCTATAATTTTATTTCTTTATTTAAAAAACTAATGCAACCGAATAATTAATTAAATAATCTATTTTTAAATAAAAAGGTTAGTGATCTTTGTCTGTGGATATTTTTAAAACTAGAACAGGATCATAGATAAACACTGGTTATAAGATAGTCTGTGTATTTTATTTATATGCAAGTCCTTTTCAAATTCCGAATTTATTTAAATCGAATTTAAATAATATTCTTTGTTTATTTTAAGGTGCAGTTCATACAGGCAGGTGTGACATTCTAATAAATTTCTTATTAGATAGGTACTTAATTTAAAAATATGAAAGTTCGTACTTAATATTATAATATAAAACATCAGAAGCCTTAAACAATCGAATATTATAAGAGATGCGGTACACGTTAAAGTTGTATGCAAAATAAGGGTACTTGCATACAATACGTTTGTTATGTATCGCGCGATCGTAAAGGCTCGCGTAATTGACGCAATTCGATACTATCCGCGCGATGTAGCATCACGCGTCACATCCGATAGCCGTATCGATTGAAACAGTATTTACTCATGTGAATTGTTTAATGATCTCCCGATTTACATAATGGCTTGTTTCGGCAATAATTACAATTATTTACCTTATCATTCGCGTTCGTGCCGTCAACACGAGCAGTCGTGTCGCAACTGCTGACTCGATGTTCGACTGAATCAACGTTTTTGCCACCTTTAATAAAATGGCAAGTACTTATAAGACGGACATTCTGCCCTCCGCGACACTGGATGGGATCGACCTCAAGAATCTAGTGCGGGATTTTTCGCTCCTTAGAGCTGAGGTCACCGCCATTCAAGCCAAACTGGAGGTATCGGAACGTGTGGTCGCTGAATTAAGGACCGAGGTCGCGGCATTGCAAAATAAGCCAGTGACGTCGATATCACCGCAGTCAGCACGCAACGTGACCGTGCGACGCCGTGCAAAGAATGACCGTAATTCGCAATTCGCACAGGTGAATGACCGCCCGGGCCAGATGACGTCGGCCCCCCCGGCTCCTAAACCGACACCCGTGCCTGTTGCGCCTTCGACTGCTCCACGTGTCCTCAAGCAAAAGAAGAGTTATGCGCAAGCGTTCCGCCAGCCACTACCTAAGCCTCGGCAGGTGTCCACTGCTGAGGAAAACTGTGTGGTTGCGCCGAAGGGATACAGAGCGAGAAAAGTCGACGTGGACGGCTTCACCCTGGTGGAAAAACGTCGACCAAAGCCGTCTCGCAACCAACGTGGTACCGCCGCCGCTACAGCAACAGAGGGCACTCTCCGTGTTGTGGAGCCTACCGTTTCGCTGTACATATCAAGATTAGACTCTAACACCGCAGGCGAAGAAGTCTTGAAATATGTGCAGCAGAGAGTCTGTTTTTGGACAAAGGAATCTATACGGCTCAACCTGCGTCGCCTGGAGTCAACGAGGGATACGACATTCAAGTCGTATGTGCTTCAAGTGCCTGTGAAGCACAAGGCAATGTTCTTCTCTCCCGACTTTTGGCCCGCAGGAGTGGTATATCGTCGCTTCAGGGAAGCATTTACGAAAAAAAATCCCTGACTAATATATTAGGCATAATTATAAGTATAAATGTATATATGTTAGTTTGTAAGGTATGTATGTAAAGTAGAATGTAAGCTATATTTTATTGTTGCTCGGTTTGAGAGGTATCACCTTTCCGTGACACAGTTTACACTAGTATGGGAGGTGATGTCTCGATAACTGAGCGAAATATAATGTAATTACATTTGAAATGAATAAATGAATTTTGAATTTGAATTTGAATTTGTTGATTGTATAATTGTAGAGTCGGTAAGCTTATAGATATAACACAAAACATGGTATAGAATACCAGTAAATGCGGTTGGTTTGTGCAGAACATTGTTACGAACATTTATAAACGAGTTTGATCGCATTATAGCTAATATACGACTGTACTGGTTTCTTTAGTGAGTTGAAAGATAAATAGCGAGTAGGTATAGTATAAAGTGATCATTGTCCGCGTGTTAAAGACCGGTCGGTGGCGGAGCTGTAACGAGCGTCTCGTATACAATAGACCTTTTAACGTCATGTGGCCGAACGTCAATCCGTGTTGACGCGCGGTCTACGACAAGACCGCCTCGGCAACAGTGTGCACCCGCCTTTACACAACATGTAGCTTAGCGTCGCAATCTGGGCCATTCTATGAAAACATACCCAATTAAGTAAGAGTTCGGATTCTGTGGAGCCATAAATATTATCAGTTAATTAGACAACTGATACTATCTCCTCATCAGTTTTATCGTTCTAGGCCAACGAAAGTGACTGCTCAATAATTAATTCATGATAATACAAATACTTGGTATAAGTAGCTATGCTTTTTTTTATTTATTTCGGGTTTCTTGATGGGTTTGAGATCACCAACTCGCAGTATACAAACGATGGGATTACGTTTAACCCTCTTCCCTAATCTCTTCAATAAGACTTATCTCACCATGCCTTTGCTCTGCACTTGGACATTACAGGCAATTTCTTTTGTAAATGTCCGCAAAAAAATCTTGAAAAGCTCACTAAGACAATATAAAATGAGTAAAGATAAACAATTATAAAATGTCCGTATTAGGTACGAGAGTCGGATACAACTATTATAACAAAAACAAGTCGAGTCGGTTGGATTCGTATGAAAATAAAACATATTCGAGTGGAGTGACGTGCGTCCGGCGTCACTTAACAGCGGCAGAGTGATGTGACAGCCCCCGCCGAACCGAATGCCTTTTTTATATGACCAAATTAAAAATAGAACAAGAAAATTACGAAATCTCCGATTCTGTTCCATTGTGTTCACGTTTTGGAAAAATTTAAATGAGCGAACACTGGCTGGTTTTTTTGAGAATCGGAATCTCGAATTTAGCGCTTAAATACATACGGTTTCGCGGTTTAGCGCCATGTTTTTTCCGTTTTCTTCGCATTTTGGCGCGTTGAATGCGGCGATGCGGTAGATTTTGCCCGATTAAAGTCTTGGTGGTCGATAGAGTAAGTTGTTGGTGTTAACGATCTAAATTGTTCTCACACCTTCCATTGATCATTTTCTTTGAAAATTCAGGTCGAGTTTTTAGTTCGTCTTTACATTGTCACTTGCGACTTAATTAACATTTGCCGTTTTATATCGAGCGCTGCACATTAAGAGCGTTGCACTAAATATCTAATTTAAAATATTGTATTTTTATTGCGCATTGGTGCATATCTTTCTAAGTAGTATACTTAGTGATATGTGAAATATTCCATGTTTTTCCCGCTGTTGGGCATATGGGAGTATGCGTATTTATGTCGAATATTCAGAGTGGCAATATGAATGTATTTATTCAGGGCTGAGGGCGGTCTCGGTCTAACAATGCTCCGCTTGTTGTTGCCGCCGCGCAGGGTTGCCACATAAAACTATGTAGGTAACCAAAACTAAAACAATTTATGCACAAGAGCTAAATTTGTACATGTAACGTAAGCGCTCTGTATGAAATTCAAATTATTTTGTAACGTATAATTAGAGCATTAATGACCGCGTTAAGGATTAATACATTTACATTTCATCAGAGTAGATTACTAATTGAGCTAAGATTGCCAAGTTTTGTAGTAGTCTGCGGTTTTACTGTCATTCAATTTGTTCTCATTGAAATATTGGGATAAATCTTACGCAGAAACTACTTCGGTCTTCCGATCAATCAAATTATAGTGTAGAGTCGAAACGATACAAAGCGTCAATTTCAACTCAAAGTAAATTCAACCTTGTGGTTCTTAAAGTAAAGTCCAATTCAAGGTCGCCTATTGTGTACTCCAGGATTTAAACTATTACTTAATTGGGTACAGCATATTAAAGATTTTCAATAATTTGAGTATTCTAGCTTTCACTTATAAATTATATTCCTACTTAAAGTGTACATTTCTCAAGGTGTACACTAATGTGATGGTGTGACAACCCTATCAGGACGTCAGTACATCAGGGTTGACAGCAGAGCCTGGTGGTCTGAGCGTCAAGCAAGACGCGTGTTACACACTGTACGATGTACCGACAGAAACGTTGCGAATAATCACTTTTTGAGACAATGTTTACGTAAAGTTATACTAGAAAGAGAAAAAACGTGTAAGAGAGAAAATAGCTTGTCTATGACGTTGACTTATCCGGCAGGCAAAACGCCGTAAGTCATACATAAGCGCGTTTCGTAATATCGCTCGGCGTTATCACTTCATCATAGCTTACATTTATGCACCAAGTGATTTTCGCAGTAAGCTGTCCGACCATTTATTTCCGTAACAGTACCATTCTTTAATACCTGAAGAAAACCTAATAGATTTGATCCCCACTTTTTATTCCACTTACCGATATTGACGTACGAAAAACCTTCAATTAGAGTTGTAAACGGGCAAAAAAGTACAAAACTACAAATATTTTACATCCATATGTGTTCACGTTTAGTCCGCTCGCTCGATCAACTTTTGCTTATTTTGCACCCGTTACCCATTGTGTTTACCGCTTTAACCATTGTTCGAGGAGTATATAAATTGGTTCGCGACATACTACATCAATGACAGGTATATTTGACTCTTCGATTTTGATAATTAATCCGTATTGTAAGTGGAATGGCCCACCCTTGTTACGATGAGAAAAAACAGACGAGATTCGTACAAGTAGCTGCGCTTTCAATTCAATCTTCATTAATGGATGGATTTTAAAAAAGGAATTTGCGCAAAGAGTTTCGCTTTTATGGTTAGACTTCGCCTTACAGTTTCGCTTATTCTGACGTGTACTTATTTGAAAAGCGAACTCTATTTATATTACAGCGATGATTACCCTTTGATTAGATAAGTGTAGTCGCGCATTAAACAATTATCTATTAAAGAATTTACGTTAATTTCTTTTAAATAAACTGGAATTATGGCCATAATTCAATTGAAAAGGTATTTAACTACCTGGTATTCAAGTTAGTTTTTACACCTTAATCTTGCACTTCGTAGATCATTTGCGTTTAATTTATGTTGTACAAAAAACCCCCTTAACACAATAAGTTCGATCGTAAAAATGGAAATTGCAAGAAGATTGTGGTAAACCAATTAAAGTTCAATTAAAACTGATGTACGTTCATTCACACAATATTACAGTTTATATAAAAAGATGCGCAAGCGCATGCAGCGTTGAAGACTATTGGATAAAACGATTCATTATTTTCTTTCTTAGTGTCTACTTTGAATTGTGTAAGATTAAAAGTTTTTGAGGTCGGATATTCGTTTCATACTAAATCCGGAAAAATCAAGTGAATAATTTTGCCTTATATTTGGTAAGTACCATGTGTGTTTATAAACTGGAATGTCAAAAAGATTACTAGTAAGTACTCTTGATCTCAAATTATTTTCTGAAAGGGTTCAATGACCGGAATATTTCTATGTCTAAATGAAAAAAAAATGCTTTTCTAGGCATTAAAATTTGTTCAGTTATTAGGAACAGTCGAAAGAGATGGGTCGATGCAGTTAAGGAGAGTAAGATACTGTTTAATTAAAAAATGTTAATGTAAATAAACTCCATAATGAGTTTTATACCTTCAATGCATCATCTACGTGTCATCGCAAAAACTGAAACTTCTATATCAGAATAAAAACAATTGAATTAATACGAGAATGTCATTTCACGGTCGCTTGGGTCGTGGAGGTTGAAAATAATTAATTAGGTACTTTAATACAATTTTGTTTTTATAATTATTAAATTAATTTTGAGTAGCAAATGTTTGTTAGTTGGCCAACATTTTCGAAGAACTTAAAATAAAATGAAAACCAAAAACAAGTATAGAGTACGGAAAAAAATAAGTTTACTGTTTCGAATGACATACATAGATTATAAACTATGAACTGACATAACCCCACACTCCTTTAGTTACAATTAGTCTTTCTAATATACTAATATTATAAAGAGGTAAAATTTGAACGTTTGTTTGTTTGTTTGTATGTTCGAGGTAATCTCAGGAATTATCAGTCCGATTTGAATAATTCTTTTTGTAATAGATAGCCACATTCAACGGAAAGGAAAAATGAAAATCTATAACTATTTTTCATCCCGAAATTCCCACGGGGACGGGTACAACGCGGGTAAAACCGCGGGGCGCTGCTAGTTATATAATATAATCATTAAACTTATTAATATAAGTTGGTATTACAGTAAAATATAGTCTTAGCGCACAAAGAAACCGCATAATACTTCTAATAAAAGAGTATTAGAACCCTCTAATGGATAACCACTGAAATATAAAAGCAAATGTCACCCACCTTGGGTGACCGACGGAGGCACACACCTGCCTTTCTTTAACGTAACTTTGCTAAATATTATTCCTTAGATTTATATACACTATAACATACTCTATAGAGAAACACATACTCTATGAAGCACTCTATAGAATTACACGTACTCTATGGGATAACATATATTCTATGGCGTACTGTATTGAGATACATTTATTCTCTATACCACTACGCATACTTTATTATACGCATATTTACGCATACTCTAGAGTACACATATACACATTATACTCTATGGCGTCGTTTAGATTAAGGATCACGTAAGTTGGCGAGCTGCGAGTTGGAGAGTCTGATAGAATAGGAAACCTTTTGCCTTACTTGTTGCCTCTTTAAAAAAAATAGAGATAAATATCTTTGTTTGATCTCAGTTCATGTTTGTTTTACTGTTTAGCCTTGAAAACGTAGGTAGACAGGTTTTAAACAATGATATCGCTTTAATTAAATGCTGATACTGGTTCCTAATGATAAGTTGACAATCATTTAACGTTTTTGTCTTTGAAAAAATGGCATAGAGTTAAAGCACCCATTTTTAAGTCCAACTCTACTCTAGCTTGGTATAAAAGAGGTCGGTCAACTCTAAATTTTTTGTCTATGAAAAAAATAACAGAAGTCTATCAATGTCTATTCCTTTTAAGTCGGTACCATAGAGGAATTATTAAGGCCGTTCAAACATTATGTCGGAACTAATATGAGTTACTACTTGAAGTGCTGTCAGAGGGACGCGTTAGAGCGTTTCCACATTATCCGATCCGATATCGGTATCGGACGCCGATCCGATATCGGGGTAAGTCAAATGTATGAAATATGTTCCGATATCGGGCCGGACAATATGAAAGACAGGTACTTATTTCATACATTTTACTTAACCCCGATATCGGTGTCGGACGCCGATCCGATATCGGGGTAAGTCAAATGTATGAAATATGTTCCGATATCGGGCCGGACAATATGAAAGACAGGTACTTATTTCATACATTTTACTTAACCCCGATATCGGATCGGCGTCCGACACCGATATCGGATCGGATAATGTGAAAACGCTCTTAGGCTTACTACCGACCGACAGCGATTCGAGGTCTGGGATGCTTGACCCGGGGTTAATCTGTATATTTTGAGGATATCAATGGATTTATAAAGGTGAAAAGCCACAGTGATGTATGGAGTTTTCTTTTAGGATAGCATCACAAGTATAATGTACTAGCATCGCCCCGTGGTTTTACCCGCGTTGTGCCCGTGCCCGTAGGAATTTCAGGATGAAAAATAGCCTATGACTTTCCCGTTGAATGTAGCTATCTATTACAAAAATAATTATTCAAATAGGACAGGTAGGTAGGTAGACAGGTAGGTAGGTATGTTCGAGCTAATCTCGGGAGATTAGCTCGAACATACACACAAACAAACTTAAAAAATTTACCTCCTTATAATATTAGTATAGGTAGTAGTATATATACAGAATTGTTACTTCGTTCTGAGATTTACATCGTATTTTATAATATAGTTTCACTAACTTATGAGCTGTTTTTAATCTACCAAAGGAGGAGTTTCTCAATTCGTCGCTCAATATGTAGATTAATTTTTAGGTAAAAACGAGTATGTCTCTACGTAATCGTATAATACCCGGTAGCAAACAAAGCTCAATGTTGAACATGTTACGTGGTCATAAATGTTATAGGTACCAAACAATATCCTCAAATGAAGTTTCGACTCCGTGGTGAATAATCACAGGATGAACAACCCAGGACGCAGTAATGACGGTCCACCGTACATCGTCTCTTATCATTTCTTGTTAAAAATGATCCAATTAAACGGCTTCAATAAGTTACCGAAAGTTTAAAATCTCTCGCACACCCATTGTAATAACGCATGCGCCCTCAATATTAAATTTTAACAAGGTATTAATTAAAAAAACTAAAGCGAAATATCTTTAAATTTTCTCATGCACGCTCGCCCCCTTGTTTTATTTTGTTTTTAATTCATTTTATTCGGCGTTCGTCGGAGTGGGTACGCCCATCGGTGATTTAAAATTTTGATTTATCGAGGCGAGCGCAGCGCGGCTAGTCGCCTGCGCCCGCGCCGGTGCGCCGGTGCGCCGCGCGGTAATTATAAATATGACGCGGTGCTAAACTGTGCGAATTGACCCCAGGGACCCGCGCCTATGCACTCCTGCGCACTAAAAATAAACACACTATTCACACAGTACCAGAATCATACCAAAATAGATACAATCACCTGCTAAACTTTTTACGAATAATTTGATGGGAATGAGTCCTCGGTTCAATGTAAGTAAAGCCATTTCATGGCCTCCCATGCCTATCTAAAAGATTCCATACAAACTCTCAGTTACCAAAATCTATTATTACGAAGAACCATAATTAATTCGGTCATAACACTATACGTTATGGGTCTCAATCCCTATAACGTATACAATTGTCAAATTAGCAAGTTAACGTGTACCTTAATGATAGTAGTTAGGTTACTGGAGTGTGTTGAGGTTATTTTATGAACTTTAGAATGTGTAATGATACAGTTATAGGACGGAAGATTGAAGATTGCTTTGAGCAATTAATCAAATGAAACAGGTGCAATGCTCCGTGCGTCGATGCAAAGCTGCGTCTGTGGAAGTCGTAAATACGACTCCACCTGTCTTTACAATACTTTAATGTACCACTCAGACTTTAATTCACTTGATTTGACGTTTGTATTGAAATTGCAACGTGAAATTGTATGTCAGAAACACATTAACTTACATTTTTAAGCTCCGGTGTAGATTTTAAATTGAGAATGCCATTTAGCGGCGTCAATGATAAGCTTCTTACATATTATCTTGACGTCGTAATTGTATGGTCTTAGTTTCATCGATTCTATTGACGTCAGGGCTACTTAATGACTTAGAATTAGTAGTTAGGTATAATATATATCTATAACTGTTTTTAGTTAAAAGTATATAGTATACCTTTCAATACACCAAAGTTTTCATTTCAAATGCATTACTTAAAAACACAGTACATTAAAAACGAGATTACGCAACTGAAAATTCATTCAACAATAACAAAACACAATCGAAACTAAAACCGCGCAAAGATTAACAAAAGTTAATGTACAGTCTACACTATAGGCCATGCGCAAGTCAAAGTTTGATACATAAGCGTTGTTGGTAGCTCGCAGTGCCACTGTGGGCCCATTGAATGCAAATCCGACGTTATAAGAAGCGATACGACTCGATATTACCAACGTTTAGTCGCCTTCGGAACATAATTCGAACTTACTTTGTAATTTTCGTGTCATGCGGCCCTACTTTGTATGAGACTGAGAAACTATAGTTTATTGGGCATTTAAGTCTTTCTATAGCGAGGTATACTTGTGATATAAGTGTGTTGATTAAGTAATAAATCGTCAGGTGTGTGGTTTTTCTTACATTTGCTGGTGATAAAAGCGAAACGAGTTAGTAGCTAAAATGAAAACTATAGGTATATCAATCAAACAACGTAACATTTATTGAATTAAACATACTTATAATTACTCACTATAAGCACAGACTTTTCAAGTATTTTACTCTAAAGTATTTAGCCAGTTTGCGAGCCGGCGAATGTAATAGAAAACATGTCACTTTTTCACAATTTTTTTAAATTGTATATGGAATCCCATTCTTTGTCTGCAGCTTGTGAACTAGGCTTAATCATGTATAAGTCGATTTCAAAATCAAAAAGGATATTTGAAACAAAACCCGCAACGTTTTATCCTTTAAAAAACGAGTAAAGAACTAAACAAGATCAATAACGTTACGGGTAATTAATTCAACAAATACAGGGACATCGCTCCCAGGCCCTAGTGATGTTACATTGACGTATAGGTACGACCGTCGCATCGATCATAGTAACGTATATAACTATACTAGCGAGGATGCACGTTTGCCAATCCTTTAGCGAAGAAGCATATGAATACTCGTTTTTATATCTGTTAACAACGTCATCGGTCATACGGTTAAGTTGGGAATAGTTTAAATAAAGAATAGTAAAGGTTAAGCTCACTGCAATTACTTGAAAAGCGAGAAACGCGTTAGGCGATCGAGTTAAAAATACTTTGAAAAGACATCAACGAAATCGCATAGGCTTATCTGTGAACATAATCAATTGTTATTCAATCTCGAAAATGTTTCGAAAGGTGTCTAATTTACTATAATAGGAATAGTCTGAAAACCATGAAAAGAGTTTTGGCACCGTGAACGGAACACGAAGTCGGCGTGATTACAATTCGAATGTATTTCGATGGTAATCTCTATCGAGCTGGCGGTTTGATGTGTCAATTCACCGTGAGCCGATCGGTATCAGCCCGCTGCTGCTATTGGGTAACCGCCACGCTTTGTTGTCCTAACCGACTAACTAAACGCGACGGCCCATCAAACAGATCGGACAATAACGTTACCACAACCGTCCATTAGTAGGGGCCATCACTACGGACTGTCTCCGCCAAATTAAAGGTGGAAATGAATTTCACGTGTGTCCCATTTCTGCCTGTTCGCGGTAATCGAGCCAGCGGCCGCCGCGCGCTCCGATCCGCACACAAATAAATCGTTATGCGAATTTCCCAACATGGCTTCCGCGGGTACGGCCAATGGCAGGAGGGGGGCGGGGAACACCGCGCTGCATCTTCGTGTGAAAATTTAAAAATTACGAGCATCGCTTTATTTTATGAGCGCGTCGACAACGCTCTCCGACGCCCGTCGATACCGCGATAAACATGATGCGATGCGACACGACACCCGAACGTTATAAATTACGAGTAATGAGTACTCGATACACGTCAATCCGGCTTTTTACATCGAAGTACTGCGTTACGGCGCTCGTATGTAACCTATCTCTTCATAAATCCATAAGCAGGCAGTAGCGCGGTTAAAAATAAATAAGCCCAACAAAAGAAGGTACCCTCCACACGCTCCGTTGTGTTGACCCTCGCTCTATTCCTAGAGCCCTCCATCGACATAACGCGCTCTATATCTAACCGCTCTGCCCACATGAAACACTCACACCACCGCGCGGCGCCGCTTCATAACTACACGACTGAAACCACCTCGGTGTGAGTGAACACGATGAAAATCTTTATTTTCACGCTCTATCTCTCTTTATCTAATCGCCCCGGTCAGATAAGGACGGAACGCCGGAAAAACTGGTGCGGGGTGAGGGGTAAAGGCTACATCGATTCCGCGCTTTCACTGCTAGGGGCCGTGTAAACCTTTAAAAACATCGTTTTTGCCGCGCGATTGTCATCTCTAACCTTATATGGATAAGAGGAAAATTTGAGTGCGGGGTGAGGTTCGGTAAATGGATTGCCTCCCCCTGGGGGCTCTCGTAGTGGGATCTAGATGTCGTAGATACGCTGATAGGCGGCGCGGTGTGCGTGAGCGGCGGACGGGCGCGCGTGTGTGCGGCCGCTGTGTTTTCCGGATACGAAACCGTGTAGTTATGTACTAAGAGAGCTTCTTCCGGGTGGGATAAATTCTGCTTGTGTTAGCAAATATATGAGGGGCCGTAGCGGGTATCCCTTTTTGTAATATAATTTTACGTTGCAGTGTAGATAGGTAGATAGATTAGGGAAGACGGAGGCTGTGATTTGATTTGATTAGGAGGTGTTTGCGAGGGTCGGGGAGATAAGCTTGATTGGATCGCGGGGACGGGCGCGTTATGGAAATATGTTTTTAATGTGGGTGGTTTATTGAATTAGTGGATACAGTTTGTGGATTGATGGGAGATTAGGCCGCCTTCGATAACTGTTTTGTAATCACAAAATTGCGTGTGTTAGTTTAATCAAAATTCCCTTACTGTGCCTTTTCAATAGAGGACGGATAATGATGCTCTTAATATTTTTTGTGAACGTAAATTGTCCACTCAACGCGGTCAGCATGAGGGGAACAATCGTCCTGTTTTCGAGTGAGATCACAACAAGAGCGACGTTTTGTTTGCTCGGTACTACAATGAGACTCGGTCGTCGTCACAAGCGCATGCTTTGAGTTCACACAACGCTGAAAATTAAAGTACCAGCATAACAATAAATGTACTGGATTTTGTCTGTTTGTGATGGTTTTTTATCTTTGTCGGCTTGTTGTGTTTTTGTTGGCATGCAAGATATCGATCCGAGTGGAATGTCGTTGACAGTGAAATGGGTTTAACAATTAATAAAACTCTTGTGGAGAGGGAACCAGGCTTACATACTTGGGATTTTTACGTTGGAGCATACGTTAATGTGAACGTATGGACGCGCGCTACTGACTGACAGCGCTGGATGTTATCTCCGCGTCGGCTCCTCCATGATGAATTGAAACGTTATTAATATTTATCATTAAACATTTAGAGAGATAACCATCAGCTACTGCCTCTACACTCTACACGTACGCTACATACTAATAAATCCCCTAACGAACGTTTCATAATGGTCAGCATTTCAACGGGCCGGTTATAAAAAATGACCTAAAATAAAAATAATCCCTGCCATAAAATTTACGGGTTTTTCGAGCAATTTCAGCGTTTGAAGAGCGAAAGTAATTCGCCCATAAAATTACGAGTAAACAGCCGTTTTTCCACGGAAATAAAACCTCCCCTACGGGTGGTGAGTGGTGACTTTTGTAATCGGCTTAGCTGGGGCTCTGCCCCCGGGGGCGCTCCCCGGGGGCGCGTGATGCACCACCCCGAGGATAACTTATCAGCAGATTATAAAATCGGATTTTGGTAATTGAGTCGTAAACTTGCCGATACTCCAATCTGCGAAATCGATGCTGGTACGAGTTTGAATATATTATTTTGTAGCGATGCTTATTAGCAATAACTTATAACTATTATTAAAACCTTTACGAAAATTTCGTTCGAAAATACTGCGAGATATTTCAACTGATATCGATGCTCTCATATATTATGGAAACAACGTGACGTAACGTAGGGAATGGAAAGGGGACACCCATATCTCACTCTTGAATTCATATTGAGTGTCTGTTTATGACACAAAGTAAGATAAATAAACAATTTATATGTATATCTTTATGAGTAGAATGTGTCCGAGTCATTCCGTCAGTGGGAAGAGAGGCCCGGCTAATATGGCGAGCACTAATCTCATTCTGGCACAAAGGAGCTGCCATGACGCGGCGAATATTGACACAAACCATTTAATATTTAGGTACCTATTCCGATATGCAGCTGTTTTTTGCCGCTAAAGTACATTCACCGAAGAAAATGTTTCGTAGCTCCGATCAGATAAAGATCGTCATTTGAAGTCTTGATAAAATGTTTAAGTACTTGTAACTGTATTTTTTTTAAAGACAACTATTTATTATAGTAGCTGCATTATATTCGGTTCCTAATCTAATATTACTTGTCAATAAAATGTAGCACCAACATTGATTAAAGATACATAGAAACTAACACTACTCTAATTAAAGCCGTCTTATTTCTGTGTCATTTAATAACAATCGAACTGGTCTAATAAGAGAAAACCATTAGTTGTTGTAACGTATTTTGTTGTCGACGATACCGTCTCTAGTACAAGACAGTCACTTACGATATTAAATCGGACAATACGCCGCGGTACAGTCACGATTATCTAAGATAGTATTCGATACTAGTTACCGAGAAACGAATAAATACACGGGCCGAATACGCAGCGGCCTTTTTATTCGACAAAATGACATGACAAATTAATGGATTTATTATGAGTACGATTGCTCAGTATCTTTTTATTTTCGTGTCGGTTTAGGACGAATGCATTTTTAATTGAGTGAGGCACTTTTGTGGACTGTATAAAACGGCCACCGCGTGCCTCGGACGTTTTTTGTTTGATTGACGGGTAGTAATGGGCAGGTGCGTGGGCCCGCTAGCTACCTCGCTTTTTACTCGTGATTCACAAAATATATACAGTTTTTACCCCCTCACTTACATTCATGTCGCCACATTACCATATTTATATATAAATCGTTTTTGTTTTAATTTAATGAGGCTGTAAATTTTAGAGCAGTTTGCCATTTTTAAGTCATAAAATATGCTAATATATTTACAATGTTTGTTTTGGACGTCAAAAGTCAAGGAGTAATTATGCTTCAATAAAGTTGTAAAACATATTTAATATTCAATCGACGTGTTGCTAAAATTCAAGATTTGTATTAATATTGCGATGGTTATCTTGGGTCGACTCTATTTGCTATGCGACCACGAGGCAACTGATGTAGAGTAGAATGGGCTTATTTGGATACAAATGGGTACAAAAATATGTCAATAAAAATGTGTTGAAATGTCCGTAAAAATAAAGTAGAAAATAACACATAAAAAAGTAATAACTATTTAACAAACTAAAAAAAGGCAGACATTTTCTTTATTCGTTATTAATTCTATCAATGACTACATTTTCCGGTCGCCCAAAACTTTTCTATTCACAATATTCATGATACTCTATCCCAAGGTTTTAAGAATGTTTATTTCTAATCTTCATGTCTCATAAACATCTATTTTAAACTCTTTACCTAATCGTTCTATATTGTCCACAGTCACTGCAGAGTGCAGCGCGACGAGCCGGCACTTCCTGCGCCAACTGCAAGACCACCACCACCACGTTATGGCGACGTAACCAGAATGGCGAACCAGTGTGCAACGCGTGCGGACTTTACTACAAGCTGCATAACGTAAGTACTATTTAGAAAACATCTTACGAGAGGTAAAATTCTAAACTATTACGACTGATTTTTCAATCAAAAATTTCTTTCAACGAAGAAAAGGGTAGTGGTAGTGTAAGAATGGAAACTAACTAAACATTTTTCCGTTTGAGGAATAGTTTTCGGTTGGAAAATAGACCACATTCGTCTATATTATTAACTCTCGTAACACGTACACTTTACTCTAATAGAGTGGCTACTCTATTAAGTAGATATTCTACTCTATTTTAAATATAAATAGAGATTATATACTCATGAGTGTGTAACCCGCGACTTTTTGAGCAAGTTGTAAGCTCAGATTTTCGGTCCCATCAGAGTTATTCGCAATCAAATTTTATCACCGCATCTTTTAATATTTTCCATATGAATAATATCGATTAAAACAGTACTTAATAACAAAATTTGGTAGGCAATGTGAGAAATATAACACCACAGAATGTAAACCAATATTTAAACGAGCATTAATGATGAACCGTGAAATTTTATTAGATTGGCATCATTGAATTACAAAATTTGTTTAGTTAAAGTTAGAAAAACAATTAAAAGAAAAAAGTGTTTAATGCAATATAATTTATGGGCATGGACAATTTTATTACCACGACATGTTTCAACGGCGTTTTTGTTGACAGAAATGTATATAAAATAATGTTATTTACGATTTAGTTTTTTATCTGTACATGGTGTAGAGTTTCACATTAATATTATCTGTGTTCTACAAACCTAGAAGAAGCGGTATAATTTTGTCCAAGCGACAGTGACGATTCGTTTATAGATGTTATCTGTGTTGAATCCAACGTGTATGCAGATTGTAGATACCCAAAATAACTTCGAAAGCTAACATTCTGATACGACTATTTCAAATACTAAATACGACTATTAAAAAGCTATTAAAATAGAGGTCACTCAAGACCTTAAAATAGAAAATCTAGATTTTAGTAAAATCAATTTATGTTGTTTTGTAAACTATGAAGACAAGTTTAATACATCTATATAAATAGAAATGAATCGCCGAAATGTATGTACGCGTATGACTTCAGAACGACTGAATCAAATTGGATGATTATTTTTTTTAGTCTTCTATTGTCAGGACAGTGTTATATAAGAAATAGTAGTAAAAATCTTGAAATTCCCTCGGGGACGGGGTGCGGAAACGCTGCAGGTGAAACCGCGGGGCACAGCTAGTGATTATATATTTACTTTGCACAAATTCATTTAATTTAATGAGTAAGACCAGAAAACTTTGATTATTAGTAATATTTATTTATAAATAATCGTATATCATTAAATCATGGTCGGTTATAATCGACTTGTATTTGTTTAAACAAGTTCCACAACATTTGGATTTCACTTTCGTTCATTAAATTATGTCACAGTAAAAGTTTATTAACTTTAAATAACGTTTGATTTTGTAAGCGTGGGTTAGTTAATGTTCGCGATCCGTAGGGAGGCATCCCCAAAAGGACCGTTTGACAGTATCTTGGTGAATGATAACCGAGGGTACGCATTCGCCCAACATCCCCCTATGCCCAGCTAATGTGTCATAAAACCCAGCGCGATTGTCCCAAATGAATTACGATCTGTGATACCATCAATAAATGGTTAAATAAAATAATACGTCGTTTGGCTACTGATAAAAAAGATTAATTTTGCACAATGGAATACGAATTTTGTGGCTTAATTAAAAGGTACCAGATTTTTTACCAGTGTAAACTAGGCAGATTTGGATTTATTTAGGTTTATTCTGCCGCAATGCGTTGGGTAACCAAATAGACTCAATTTGAAGCGACCGTCATTTGTTTTTAAACATATTTACCGCCCTATTCATATACGATATTTAACTTAAACAGTGATTGATAGTGTTTTGTCCTCTTTCGCTCTTTGACAAATAGCGTATGTCGGAAAGGGACAAACTATTTGATAGCAAAAGTGTTATGAAGCGTTTATGATTAGAGACGCTATTTAGATTTAAGAGATTTTGTGCAAACCGTCCTAAAACCTAAGTAAGTCCACACGGCAGAGATGACACATCTCACTGTTTTTATGTTTGTTTTTCTCATACAGCAAAATTATAACTTTAGTAAGACAGTTATGATTCCTAAGTCTTCTTCTCGAGTCAAGATGGTTTTATCAATTTTTATTTTTGTTTAGTCACAATTTGGCCAGGTCTATTGAATGTTCATTAGCTGTCCAAAGATCTGTTCTTTCGACTAATTAAACACAACTTCTGCTTGCCCTCGCTACCGTCCTTTTCCGTAACGTGTCAACAATTTCTTTAAATTATTTATTTCTCTCAATATAATAATATAATATTTCCGTGATACAGAGATAACCTAATGATAATATTATTAATATTATTAAGATCTAACTTGTTTACTCCGTAACCTTCATTCAGGTGTTGATTGCCTTACGCTTATCAAAAATTAATGCAAATTATTATGATAGCTTGATATAAATAACGTTCACTTTAAGATAAGAAAAGTGTGAATATGGATAAATACAGAATTGGCTTTATTAGAATAGATTACGAACGATAATTATTATAATTTTATGTGGGCATGGAAACTTCAAGTCCTAATTCGAAAAGCTACCTCCGTTCACTATAAGACCCAATTCCGCACATCTCTAAAAGTTAATAAACGTCAAAATTCAAACAATTCTCACGATACTCCCAACCCCTCTGGAGCGAAAACAATGGACAAAAACGTACTCGAATACAATTTTAGTCGATACATTTAGTAGGAAAAAATGTACAATCGAGAAATCTCGATTCGAGAGCGCAACAATGACAAAAATTAACTGTCAAAACGACCCTTTTCGGGAGCACTTGACGTTTTTTCTGGATGTAATGTATACTTTATTCGATCACAAAGTATCAAGGCGAGTTGTTTGCTCTAATTATTCGGAAGGAGCGACAATGAGCGAATGGGAGTGCCCGATACTTTATACTCGAAGGGATAATGGCAGGAGTACAATACGGTGGTACAACGGAAAGTCGGCGGCACACACGCCTTCTTATACATAGTCATACATATTTTGTGCATTTATTACTTTTACAATGTGATGTATTACTTGAATATTTTCAAAAGTTACTAACTTAGAGACTAATTAACGTGTGAAACTTATTCTATTATTAATTACTTTTCATGCCATTAAGTTAGTTTTAAATCACAGATTTTAATGAGAGGAGATGCATGGTTCTAATAACCAAAATAAAATCTTAAAGAATACACATTGCAATAAAATAATCGATCAGAAGCTTTTGAATAAAATCTGTATTACCTTATTACAGGTACCTTCTTTTATAAAATCGGTAAGAAAGTCAACAGACTTCTAGTAACATATATAGTGTGTAATAATCTGTGTTACACGGATAGGTACTTCTTTATGTTACGTGATAAATAATGTTATTTATTAATTCTAATTCATGCTAATATTCTGGTGTTAACAAGTTGACATAGTCCATCAAACATAAATTAGTACCTATAGAGTACAAATCTATTAGAAAACATGTGTTAAATAATCTTTAATGTACTGGAAGGAATAGTCAATATGGTAACACGAAAAAAATCTTAAGCAATAATTTTAGGTGTCAATAATTTGCAGTAGCTTTGCATAAATAGTTGTAGGAAATGTGGTAGAGACCAATCATATACTGAGAGTAGGATTTAGGAAAAAAAAACTTTCCTATATTATGTTAGACATTAAACCTTCATAAATTGTTTGCAGCGTTTTCTTATATCGAAGACTCTTCTTCTTATATGCTCTTCTTCTTTTCCTTCTTCTTCATCGAGTGGATGGCCAACCTGACCAATCCTGGTGTCAGAGTTATTGAGCCGCCAAAGGCCTCTGACATGGCTCAAGTAACGACAACTATCCGTAGAAAGTAACCGGGACCGACGGCTTAACGTGCCCTCCGAAGCACGGAATCATCTTACTTTTCGAGCAATCAGGTGATTCAGCCTGCAATGCCCTAACCAAACTGAGGAAAGTCTCACAAAGAGATTTTTGCACCGGGAATCGAACCCGGAACTTCCGGGTCGTGAGCCAGGCGCTCAAACCACAAGACCACGGAGGCTGTTAATACTTCTTATACTTAGACCATACCTAGTAGACCTAGTAGACATAGGATACAAATATTCTTACATTAGATGAAGTAATTAAGTTCCAGAAGGTTAGTGGCCAACCCTAGTATACATTAGATACCTACTAATAACTTAGTCGGTACCAAAACAAACATCGATATTAAAAAATCGATTATATCGCTTAATTCCATTTTTAATATCGTTAGTAAATAAAAGAGGATAATAATCGGCATCTCGATTCGGTATTCGGGACATCGTGATCGATTTCAGAAACTCGATGCATACAACAAAGCAGATGAATATTGTGATTTACCGACTGTTCCTAACGTGTATAGTGTGTTGTGTGTTGATACTTTCATATAGTTTTTTCGTATTTATTTTATGTTTTTTTTGTTTGTGTCAAAATCTTCTCATACTTCTCATACTTCAGGATTCGCACAGAGAACGACTTGCTCAGGGTTTTTGAGAAAGCTCACATTTGATCTTATGTTTTATGACAACTCACTTTGTAATTTTTGCATCTTTAAAATAAGTCTTACATTTCTAAAAAATACTTTCTATGTTATGTTGCGAAAGTTCAATACTGATCTCATTTGTTTTTTTGTTAAAAAGTTAAGTTTTCATTTTTTAACATTGTTCAAGTTTCATTTTCAAATAACTTTAATAACAATTCCTGTTGATTATTTTGTAATAAGTGTAACTATCGATTTAAGGTATATACTAATTACTAAGCCTAAAATACTCTCTGAGATGTTAGACAACCAAATTACTCTGAATCCTGAATTCTCAAAATATGTCACAAGTCTTTCATATATGTATATAGCATTATTTATGTATTTTACACTTATAACATATACAAACAATAATATATATCTATTCACAATAACTTTTACGCGGAATGCGGTTACAACATTCGTTTTACGTACCGTGTACATTCAATATGTCTGTCTAATTGATGAAAACATAATATATATTAAAATGGGATCTCAAATACTCACATCAAACACACTCTCACAATACACACATATACACCTACACTTATACACCTTAATATATGGTCTGCAAACTAATCACATTATATTATATTACTTATACATACAATTCCTGTATGAACTCTTACAAATAACTCTTAATTACACGTCAAATGGCTAACAACAACGAAAAATGTTTAAGATTAGGTTTATTAAATGTTAGATCATTGAATACCGGGGAGGATGAGCTACTGGTAGCAGTGCAAAATCAAAAACCTGATGTCTTTGCTATCAACGAGACCTGGCTAAAAGAAGGGGAAGAGAGCCTAGCACCAACTATAGCAGGATATCAATTTATTCACAGAGCGAGAAAGGGTAAAAGAGGCGGGGGTGTAGGCTTTTACATGGGTGCGCCAAAGTTCACCTAAATTTTCAACTCCGATAATTGGAAATCCGAAAATGTTCTTCCTAACATTTTTCATCCTAACAATCACAATTCCTAACTACTTTGTCTCTAATGTTCATAATCCGAATGATCACTCTTCCTAAAAATTTTCATCCTAAAGTTTTCATTCATACTATTTGTAGTGCTACCGGCGATGTTCATAACACTCATGTTTCTTTTATACTATTATTCAAAGTCATATCTTTTTTGTTTAGATTTCTTTTTATAGGTTAGGTTAGGTTAGAACTGTGACCAACTACGCGCGAGCCGAGCGAGCGAAGCGAGCGGTGCCGCGGCAGCGGCCGGCGAGCGCTACAACAAAATTATGCCATGTTATATAATGTCTAAAGTTTTTATGCAAATGGATAGGGAACCGTTTTGTAATCACAAGAAATAGTTTAAAAACAAACCTTTTCCTTTAAAGCGTTATGATAAAAAACAGTAGGAGTTTAAATACCTATATTTACATTAATGATATTATTAATTACAATTTTCGGAAACATGAGTGTTATGAACATCGCCGGTAGCACTACAAATAGTATGAATGAAAACTTTAGGATGAAAAATTTTAGGAAGAGTGATCATTCGGATTACAAATCGTTAGGAAGAACAATTTCGGGTAAAGAACTTTAGTTGAGCCAATATGGACCCCTTTTACATAAGACAGGGCATATCGTTTAAAGTGAAAAACCATCCTCCATCATCTCTTGAACAAATGTGGATCGAAATCCAACTAACGCAAGCGACTTTAGCTGTAGGTACTGCTTATAGACCCGAGAGCGTACAAGTTGGAGACGCACTGGATGCTTTAAGTGAATCAATTAACCATGTTTCACAATGTACTTACGTCTGCTTGTTAGGTGACTTGAATATAGACTTACTTAATAAAACATCGAGTAACGCAAACGAGCTAGCTTATTTCTGCCAACAACGTAATCTAGATCAGCTGATACAAGAACCCACTAGAGTGACAGATAATTCTCAAACATTACTAGATGTAGCCATATCAGACAGCCCGGACAGGTGTCGGGGTGTCGAAGTTATACACAATAGATCTCTTAGTGATCATGCTATGATTATGATAGACTTCAACATTAAAAAACCTAAATTTATTTCTAGCATACACTATCGACGAAAGCTGAAAGATATTAATTTTGATTTGTTTACGAAAGACTTAAATGGCATCCCGTGGCATTCTATTAATGATTTACAAAATGTTGATGAAATGGTAGAACGCTTCAACCAATATATGCTCATATTGTTCGATATACATGCGCCGATAAAAAAAATAAAAGTTAAACACCCCTCAAAGCCATGGATTACAGACATGGTCAAATTCATGATCAGTCTACGCGATGAAGCTCTTATCCACGCGCAAAAAGAAAAAACCCAAAGTGCAAAAGACTATTATCGCAGCCTAAAAAACTTTGTAACTGCTACCATCGAAAGAGAAAGAAAAGCTTATTATAATACTTCAATAAATAACAATTTGAAAAAACCGAATTTACTTTGGAAAAATATAAAGAACACGTCGTTAAACTCTAAAAAACAAACACCACAAATACCTAGCCACCTAAATGATCCAGATAAAATAAATGACTTCTTCTTAAAGCTACCTCCCTACAACGACTCAGATTTAGAGCAAACATGTTCAGAGGAAAACCAACAAGTTAATGATGAATTTAACATAGTACCGACCACAGAACTTGAAGTTTCTAAAATAATAAACAATATTAAAACTAAAGCAGCTGGACATGACAGTTTAAATATAGATATGGTCTTACTAACGTTAGAGGTCACTCTTCCCATAATTACAAATATTATAAATAAATCCATTAGTACTCATACTTATCCAACCTGTTGGAAACACGCATTGGTCAAACCTATACCTAAAAAAAATCAAGTTAACGAGCTCAAAGATTTACGTCCTATCTCTATCTTACCGATATTATCAAAAGTTTTAGAAAAGGTAGTTCTGGACCAAACATTGTTATTTTTAGAAAATAAATCTATTATACCTAAACACCAATCAGGATTTAGAAGGGGACATGGTACAGAGACAGCTCTTCTGCACATCACAGACGATCTAACTGAAGCCGCGGACAAAAGACTGTGCAGTATCTTGGTGCTACTAGACTATTCACGTGCCTTTGACTGTTTGCTTTCTAAACTATTACTTGCCAAATTAAAATTTTATAAATTTTCTAGTGATACATGCAAATGGTTCGACACATTTTTAAACGGTAGAACACAAGCCGTCATAACAGATGGTCCTGATGGTCAGAAGCTTTCTGCTCTTAAATCTGTAAATCGCGGTGTACCACAGGGTGCATTACTTAGCCCATTACTCTTCTCAATTTTCACTGCTGATTTGGTCTCATATATAAAATCTTGCAAATACCACTTTTACGCAGATGACACTCAACTTTATTTCTCTTTCGAAGGCAAGCATACAAGAGATGCTATTTTAAAAATAAATGAAGATCTAGAACGAATCTTTAAATGGTCAAAAAATAACTCGTTATGCATAAATCCAATAAAATCTCAAATGATTGTCTTGGGTACTAAAGCCCAAAAAAAAATGGTTTCTGATAGTGATGTAAAAGTAAACATTAACAACATTAATATTGAACAAGTAACATGCGCTCGTAACCTAGGACTCATTTTAGACGAAGAACAAAAATATGTCTCTCACGTAAATAACAAAATTAAAACAGCTTTTTTTAAACTCAAAACCTTATATAAAATACGTAAATACATAACCGAAGACCTGCGCCTCCTCTTAACAGATCTGTTGGTGCTCTCTCATTTTAACTACTGCAGTACTATTTTTAGTCCTAGAATTAATGCGAACACAGAGAGAGCCATTCAAAGAGTACAGAACGCCTGTATTAGATTTTGTTATAACGTACCCAAAAGAGAATACATAACCCCCTTCCTGAACCGCAAAGGAATACTAAATATGAAAGCCAGGATGGATTTGCACTATGCCTGCCTTACCCATAGGATTATATGGAATAAGAAACCGGAATACTTATTTACAAAACTAACATGGGTTAAGGATATTACCAACCGAAGTCGCCGCTCCCACACCGAGAACTTACTCAAGGTCCCTCCTCACTCCACTACACGATACCGAGGATGCTTCAAGTACACAGCAGCTAGTATTTGGAATAACATACCTCCACCCCTCAGGAAAAAAGTAAGCGCAATACAATTTAAAACAAAGTTTAAAAATGCATTGCTCAAGAGACAACTGGCTGCTGAGACCCTGATGCATTCGCAGTGGAAGTTCTTGCCGCTTATAAAATATTTTTAATAAACCTTATTTATTTATTTAAATGCCTCACTAAATAGTTTATTATATATGAAATTTACTAACACAGTAATATAACGAGCATACCACACACACACACGCACGCACACACACACACACACACACACACACACACACACACACACACACACACACACACACACACACACACACACACATGTACATAGACGTAAACGTGCAATTTATAATCTACCCAAAGGCTAGACAACCCCCTCCCAAATCCCGCCTCACATCTCAGGGAGCTAGGAAGAACTGAAAACCAGCGTTGTGTGGACTCAGTGTCCGCACAACTCAAGCTGAGTTCTTTTCCTTTTGCCTACTTAGTTAATAAGTTTTTTATTTTTTCTTTAATTTTTAATTATTTTCTTTTTTTTATATAACTACCATTTCTAATTTGTATTGATTTATAAGTATGGCAATAAACGTCTTTTTATTTTATTTTATTTATTTATTTATTTACTAGACTAGACAGTAATTTTTTTCCAATAACGAAACCGAAAGTATAAGTTGACAGCATTGTAAATAATTCTCAGAGTAAAAGCACGGTAGCAAAGATTATTAGGAGTGAACCGGTAGGTAAACCGCATTCGTTTTAAAAAATCTTATAATATGAACAAAAAATAAATGAAACATCTGTCAATTAAAAATAAAAATCCCAAAATCTTATCTGATTTTCAATCGTTTTAACACAGACGTTTAATCGAGGCTCACAAAAAATGGCCGTGTTTTTATCTAAAACATACATGTTTTTACAAGATTCAATGATTGTTTTATTTAAATAAATATTTCGTTAATTTATCTGAATTTATTATAACAAATTTATATTATTCAGAGAAACATCTGTTTGCTGCAGTTACATTTTAAATTGATTTTATTTTTCAAACAAAACTTGGCATTTATCGTTCCGATATTTAAAATAAAAGTTTAAAGTATCAAAACCAGTCGAGCGCAGTGGACACTTAACAAACAATACTGAAGTATGTTTACTTAAAATATATCCTTTATATCGATACGATTGTGTGCTACAAATACTTTTAACAACTTAAATTGCCTTTATTGAGTTTATCGAGGAGCCTCTTAAACCCGTGTTATTGTTTTAAATAAAAACTATTTTTACTCGACTACTTTTGATACTGTTCACTTTGATTGATGTGAGAATGTTTTGGACAAGTTTTCTTTTGAATTGCTAATAATGTTAAAGTTAGTATGTTTTTATTAAAAGGTTTGCTTAAGCGGTTTTTATTGTGATGTTTTTGGTTCGATAAGTCTTACCCACAGGGGACATCGATCCATTTGAAAGCAATCGAAAATAAATTATTTTTGGTCAATCACAATGGTTAATAGGATTATTAAGAGCGTGGGTTCTATTCCCGATACCTGCCGACCGCAAACAAACAGACCTTCTGTTAACTTTTTTATTAAATTTGTTTATTTAATTTACCACGCTCGTTTAAACGCTACATCCTTTACTTTATAAACCATTCCGTTTTTGTGGTTAACAATAATTTAACGACAAACGGTTTCTAAGTTGCAATAAAATTCAATAAATATTCGAAATTGGTTGGAAAAATGTATATAAAGCTTGGTTATTCAAACAAAATGCTATATTCGATTGTAATTGTGAACACATGTGTCATTTTGTCACTGAGGCGGCCGCTAAGTGCCTTCCATACAAGAGGATTGGATTACTGGTACTACCAGAGAGAGCGCCCATAATAACAGCTCAAATGATACATTTGGAATACAATGGGGCGATCAATTCAATTTTTGAATCGAGTTCTCTTCTAGTTTTCTTTTTATTTTATTTTTTTTTCATCTAAAGTGCTGTTTTGTCCAGACATCCGACAGAATTTAACAGTCACTGTTTTTTCTAACAGCTTCTTATCCGATGTTATGGTATGTTTCATAGATAAAAGATATTTGAAAAAAGAATAGAAATCTGGCAATTATGACTGTTTGAGAAAGAATGTATAGTTTTTTGTTTATTTGACAATTCTGAATTTAAAATTTTACATGATGGCAGCCCGTCAAAGTCATTTTAAAAAAACGGCAAAGTTTTATTATTTTCGTCACTGTATACTATACACATCATGTCAATGGCGCGGATCTATAAATCAACGGTGTTTATTTATAAATTAGTTAAATGTTTTGCTTAATGCTCACTCGAACAGGTATTACTAGTTCTGTATCCGACAGTAAGTTAAAATTCAATAAAAAATATGATGTTTCACAAGAATTACGTTATGTTACGATACATGCAAATATTATTATAGTATCGTTATGAATTTTATTATTTTAAAAACTGTTCTGTTATTGCGGGTAATCGTGTGCGATTTAAGAAGGGAAGAAATGTTTAATTTACTCATTACATTACATATTCGGGGTGGCGCTGGCTGCCGGCCAAACGGCCAGCGAGTTGGCCGAATGTTATAATGACATCAATTTGAATATTCAACATCGAACAGCTATCCCATTTACATAAGTTCAACGGTTGAATTTTGTGGCAATGCAAATGCCCCACACTAATTGTGATATCCGTTGTTTCTGTGTTATATAAAAATTCAAATTATGTAATTACCAGTAATTGCTTCGGCTGGATTGTAGCCTACTTAATTGCGTACGAATTACTTTATTGCGTATTTTTTATTTCATACTCTTTATCGATAACGTCACTCTTTACGAATCCTATCAAAAAATAAATCGTCTATTATTCGGTAGTTGCACAATCGTAATAAAAAACATCAACGCAACGTATAATGTTCTGAAATTGATATAAAATAAGCTAATTTCGCCAAAAAGTGATCAAAATAAAAAATAGAAGCGGGTGTCCGCGCAGTAGGCCGGAAAGATTTTATCTGTTGGCAATACAGAAAAAATGGCGCCCACCGGAAGTGTCCGAGCGAGGCGCGTTACTATTTTTTCTTTTTTGTTTTAAATGGCTTTTTCCCGGCAGCGCTCGAGCGGAAATGCGTTTGCGTGGAACTACCCTACGTCGCTGAATAGCAATATGTCCGATATGTTTATAGGCGATTTTGATTCTTTTTCCTGATAATTTAACGTTAATTATCGCTTGACCGTGCTCCGGGGCCCGAGGACTTGGTGTAGCGCTAAATAGGATGTATTTATTCATGAGCCTTAAGCTCCCATTTTGTTTGGCGAGTGAACCTCAACTGATTTACTGCTTTCGTAATAAATTTTGAGAAAATGTGAGAATTATACAAAACAATGTATCTAAACGTTTTCTTAGAACATGGTGTTTAGTTTCAAAGTTTAACAGTTATGTTATATTATGAGGCGGAGATGGTTTGGTTCATTTATATTAGTTGATGGGTCATATTAATAACTAGAGCCTAGGCAATAAGGTTCATTTTATTTGGCAGAATTAAACTATTATTTATATCTAGAAATATATGAATTCCATCTTTCTCTACCAATTAATATAGCCAATAATAAAAACACAACTACAGTCACTCAGACATAACATAACAACACAAAACCTTTACATAAACTCGTAAGCTCTACCCAAACGAAAACTACCGTTGAAACCCTAATTGATTTACATAATAAATAAAACTGTATTTAATATTCTCACTCGGTTAAAATCGATTTATTATTCGAGTCTCATAAACCGAGACGCCATATTTCAATCAGATGTAAACGGACCACTGTGCAGCGCTTGAAGCGACAACCGATACAAACAAAATGTTCTACAACACCGAATAAATCATATTTCATTCTAAAATTATAACAAAAATAATGGTAGAAAGATTTGCAATGAATTCCTCGGCCTACTCATTAAAATAAGTTACCCAACAAGGTTTGGGAAACATCTGGGCTGGGAAAGCTGTGGGGCTCTAAAAGAACTATTTTTTTATTTTAATCTAGCGCTTAATAAATGGAAAGAGGGGTAGTGGGGAGGCATTTGCTTTGCATTGGTACAATACAGGCTGACAATAATAATATTTTACGAAGAAGAAGATACGCGTATCAAGATTATAACTATTAACAAATAAATAAAGCTTCCTTTCAATTATCGTCTTGAATATCAATCAAGACTGTTTTAAAAATTGGAAGATATTTCGTAAAATAATTTCGTTTTCTTTAAAAATTTGCTCTCCGAATAAAACCACAAAAAGCCTATGTAAATGTTAAATGTAAATTAAAAATATTAAACATGAATTTACATGTACTCTACATATATATAAAGGGAATAATAAAAAACTATAAGCACAAAAGCAGCTGCATGTCCGCCTGATCGTCACAAGCGATATGAACCAACAAAACAATTATTACGCCTCCTATACGCGGCAGATTTACGAAATTGCTATTGTTACTAACATATTGATACTTTTATATAATGATATGATACTATACAAATACAATACTAGTGTGGCTTTGTGTAGAAAAAGAACAGTGATATTTTTATACTTGTTTTCTTCAGTGGATTTCTGGTATTTATACTCGGAATTTTAATTCGATTCCAGATTTGAAAATTTCAGTGTTGCAACATTATGACAAGTACTAAATAGTGACGTTGCGAAATTATTCGATATGGAAATGGAATATTTCCGGATCGATTCTTCTCGTTTATAATTTTACTCTCGTAAACTAAGTATATCAGGAAATTAAATATTTCTGAACCGATAATTTAGTTTTGACGATTAATTAACGATCTGAGACTTTTCTTTTATAATTGTGTGTGAAATAAATAAAAAAATGTGATCATAAAGGAACATGACAAATAAAACAGATAGATGTATTATGGTAATAATTTATTTTATAAATTGTCGCCGTCAGAGGATCCATTTTGATGGAAAATATGCTCGCAAATATCGATTCGCAATGAAATAAGATATTCGTATCACTACACTACACTATTATATGTGGTATCATTATTTCACAAAATGACAGTAGCTAATGTCAAATCTGGAATCGAATTAAAATTCCGAGTATAGTTTGTTTATCTATTGTCAAAGATTAAAAGAGAGGCTTCGACTTATTGTAGGACTTATTTATTTTACCAAAAAGATATGGCTTCTTACTAATAAAACCTCGGTACATATACTCAGGAATGGCAATATAAACAAAAGTGTACAAAGAAATGTAAAAACATACACTTGGAATAACGTATAAATGGAATGTTTTTGCTGTCAATATTTTTTGTTAGTTACAATTATTTTGAATACACAGATCAATGCAAGTGATAATCTAGTGTTGGGTTAGCAACACAACCGTTGATCTAGTAATTAGGCGACGAATCTCAGCGACCAATCGCAGAACAGATCACTGATCTGGCTCAGTTCCACCGTATCAGCGCCATCTACTGTGATCTACGGGCAACAGAAATAACTCGCTGGTTCACTCACTAAAAATACACATTAAAAAATCAAATAACAAGTTTATTAAACAATTTGACTATAAAATCATTAGAAAATAATAAAACTAAGCGATAAACATAAAATTATTATTAAAAAATCAATGTTTTAAATGTTGTGTGGTAGTTTATAACGGAGGTAATTAACTAATAGCGATGGGTAGCACATTAAGGCGGTATAGTACAGTAGAGAGTCTTTCGGCCGTTACCCTTGCAGTACATCTGTAAACATCTTGAGATAACATCTGACGTTTGACACAAAGCGCGGTTGCTCGCGATACCATCTCGAACTATTCGAGCCCCTGCCTCACTTCCTCTCCTCTAATTATTTATTTATGCTCGACTATCATACCATCAGAGCGCGACAACGAATCTTCACCACGTTTACTCTAAAACGAATTTAGATTCCTTATCATGTAGGTGATCTTAGTGACAGTTCAATTTAAATTAGCACAATGTCTTCTCTTCAAATTTTAGTTTCGCTTCTGTTTGAGCTTTCCTTTTGTGTACGACTTTGTTGGGGATTTATAACAATAACATATTCTAATACACAGTATTTGTGTCTATTTGTGGACACAAAAGTATTAGTCGTTGTTATCTTTTGTGCGTTCTATAATGGAACAAAGAATAAAAGAATGTCTTGTTGTCACCGAGATAATCGTCGGTCGATGATACAAATATTTGTGTTTGTTGCTAAATTATTTCTTTGTAGTTTTTTTTAATAGTTCATAGACATAGCGATTACAATAGGCTGACTATTGATGGTAAAGTTTAAACAACCATTTCGTAAATGATTTGTGGTCCAAAATAACATAAATATGTAAAAGCCCTATCAATTATAATAACTGTCTCAATAAAGGCTCGACCACATATTCAAAGAACGAAATTGATAAAGTTCCGTTTTACACCGTTGCGTTGGCACAACCGTCGATTGTGTATAATTGGACACAAAAAAACTTTATGACATCTCACTCGTTCAAAGTGGCCGGGCCAAGGTGTAATTTGATTGAAAGCACCAAAAAAGTATTATAATCATAATAAGTGGTGGAATAATTATTGGGGTCCTCTAGACCCCTTGGCAGGTGGGTTCGAGTTATGGCCGCACGCGCCGCTTCCATTCGGACCTCATCATAAATAATATCACTTTATTATTATTATCAAACGCTTTAAGAATCCTACAAAATTTACGAGCCCAAGAAATGTGCACACAGAACACCGTTAGAAACAGATCGGTTGATGTGTTACTTTTATTCTCGATTAACTAAATGTTATCTCAAATACAGAATAATTTAACAGTTTAGATAAGATAACACTAAATTATGAGACAGGTTTATTTGGAAGCCTGTTCAGACTCAAATTATAAATAGGTACTGGCATTGAATATGACACACTATTTCGTTAAGTGAGTCGCGGGTTTTTGTAGCGAGGATGAAGGTAGGTACCTCATTTTTATTGTGGAGTAATGTTGAGATAAGTGTATCGAGAATCGGGAAGCTGTTAAGAATTATGTCGATGTCGACAGTTACGAGTGCGGCCGGGTATGAATTAGTGTAGTGAGGTAGCCCCGCGAGATTTAGTGCAGCCCGGCCAGGGCTAATTGGACCGACTGCGGAGCCACGGGCGCTAAACATTAAAATTTATATCTCCCTATAATTGTTTTCGAAATGTGAACTTTGTGAAACACTGTCACTATAAATCTTCCTCATCGTTACACTTCTATATCGATTAATCATCTTATCTTTACAATTTGACGCTAAACAACTGGTTTGGTGAAATTTGAATTTATATCGGCTGTTAAAATATACATCAGAAAAACACGTCTTTGTTGAGAAGATCGTAGTATTTTTATATGTTTTTCGTCAATGGGTGTAATGTCGATTGTCGTTGTAATTACTTAATTATGTAGGTATGTATGATTCATTGCCATTTTATTAATAAGGTAGTCAAGTTTACATTGATTAGATATGTATCAGTGGCATTCGAGCTTCCATTCCTTTGTATCGACGTTATTGATATGATTCTAAAATCTATTAGTGGAGATAATATCGAGGAGTTATATTGAAAGTAGAAATTAAGGTTTTTAAATGTATATAAGTTCGTGGCTGTGTAATAAATTTGTGGTGTCGATAAATTTGGCGGAGGAATAAATTGTCGTTTCAATTATAGCGGAGTAAGAAGCTGTCGGCGGACAGCACTACCGGAATATTTATTTTAATCACGCGTATACTGCAGCCGATGGTTTATCGATAACAAATCAAGCACATCCTCATTTACTTAAACCAATCAACTGACTATAAAGTATAATAACGGCCTATTTTTGTCTCACTGGAGGGCAGACTGGAAGAATACGAAATTGACTACAACAAGTTGGCAGTATTTTGTGATGAATGTGAGTTATATTGACTGCGTAGTGTAGTAGCCAGCCGTTAACTACTAGGTACACCATAGGGTCTTTAGACACACCCAATACAAAGAGAGGTTATGTATTTCGTGTATAACGTGTGAACCGGCATTTTGTTTGGAAAATGATGTTGAGTTTTAACGATCATTTGACAAAGAGAGACAAAGATATTTCTGGTCAATTTTTTGCAATTTTGAGTGATTAAAAAAAACGCAATTTTGGATTTTTTTTTTGCAAAATAGTTTTAGCTATTCATGTAAGCTATCAGAGAGTAAGTACTTTAAAACTTTCTCCATGGTTGTATTAAGCTTAAAACTCTGGTATAACCTTTTAAATCGTATAGATAGCTACATTATCTAACAATTTATATCAATCTCACCTCGAATCCGAATATTTATGATCAACAGAGTAACATTGAATTAAATCTTCACGTTACTATAAGATTTGCATCTTAATTATGTGATTATATTTATGTTTGCTGTACATTTACCGTGCCTGTCCTATGTAATATAATATTTGACCATTTTTTTATATTAATGAATTTTTTTGGACATAAAATTAACATTTTTTGACGAGATTTTCGTATAATTTGACGTGTTGAAGATTGTCTAGAGGTGAACTCAATCTGTTAATAACTCAAACTATTTAATTCTTGCACTTTAACGCACATTATATTCTTTTGAACTAGATTTTTGTAACTTTTAGTATATATGAGAATGTACGTCCTACTAATATTATAACTGCGAAAGTTTGTGAGCATGTATGTTTGTTACTCTTCCACGCAAAAACTACTGAACGGATTTGGATGAAACTTCACAGTAATATAAGTTATACATCAGAATAACACATGGGATACATTTTATCATGAAATTCCCTTGACAACCGGTACAACGCGGGTGAAACCGCGGGGCGCTGCTAGTATTATCATAATATCAGTATGGTTAATGAATGACGGTAGCGCGCATATAGAAAGGTCACTATCGGCCATCCATCCAAGTAGGGGCCGTGCTACACGTTGCTTAACAACCGCAATGAGCTAATATTGCAAAATTAAAACGTATATCTTCAGTGTATCCATAAATAAATAAATAAATATACCTGGACAAATTCACACACGGTTAATTAGACCCAAAGTAAGCTCTAAGCTTGTGTTATGGAATCTAATTAACTGATACTACTATATACACATACACAAATACTTTATAAGGATATATAATTGACACCCAGACGTCGTCGCCAACAACTATGTCTGCACATATTGTTGACTCCGGGCGGGAATCGAACCCGCAACCCCCGACACAGTAAGCGCTCTCACTGCCACTGTGCCAACGGGCTTGTCATATTATATACATAGTTCCTAATACATGCTTGCTTATTTATATAAAACTAACTTAAAGGTTAAACTTAACCATACGGTTAACTGACTTAACTGAAACTGCCAAGAGGCGCCAACACGGTCCATTGCAGACAAAACTAACTGCGGTACTAACTGTGTGGAACTAATTCTAACAAATAAAAATAGGTACTTTTGAAAAAAGGTTAAAAAATACATTAGGGTTCAGTTTGAAGAAACGGTACTGTCAAGAAAAAGTAAAAAACGTATTTTTTTGTTAATATACCTAACCTTAATACCTCAATGACATTAATTAGATAAATATTATTTGAATATTGAAAATTGTAAAAGGGCATTAAAGATTTTACACTAAATTTTTTTCTAAACTGTTCATAAGAGGATTTTATCAGGAATAACTTATTATTGATAGCAGAGCCCCGCGGTTTTACCCGCGTTGTGCCCGTTCCCATGGGAATTTTGGGATGAAAAATAGCCTATAACCTTCCCGTTGAATGTGGCTATCTATTACAAAAAGAATTATTCAAATCGGAGTGACAATTCCCGAGATTAGCTCGAACATACAAACAAACAAACAAACTTACAAATTTTATCTCTTTATAATATTAGTATAGATGTAAAAGAAACATATGAAAAAATAACCAAAAAACCGTTAATTAATCAATCAAACTTAAACACATTAACATATTCAAATATAGAATGAATTGACCATTGACACGAAATCGTTAAATTTTTAAAGAAACAAGACAATCTGCTCCAAATCTGAATAAAAATCTATTAAATAAGTCTATTTACTATGCCCCCTGCGGCGTTTATTAATTAAAGTTCATATTAAAGTAGACTTGTACTGTACAGATGTCAACTTGAATAGATAATATGGGCCTCACTGTAAGTTATAGCAATAAGGTACTGTTGGAAAAGTGAACAACAAACCATGTTAAAATTATACATTATTTTTCAAAGCGCGATTAACTAACATAACGTAAGAAAATGAGTTAACAACGAAGTAAAAATATGGTCAGAATCAAACTTAGTCGAATGTAATTACTTAAGTCTCATTCTTTGTTATTTATTGTTAAAACATTAAAATATGAATCAATAATCGTATAAAATTATCATAGATATGTTATATGAATAGAAAACTAATATTATTTTGATTTAATATTAATATCCAAGTTCTCCTTACTCCTTGTTGACATGGCACGATAATAACTGTGTTTTTGGTACAAAAACAAATTAGTTGGTTGTGAATTATGGTTATATGTATTTAACATTGTAATAATACATGTTTTTATATTAATATTGCAGAAGTATTAATTATGAAGATATTTATAGTATTTTATTATTATGTTATAATCAGATTTTATTATTCTTCTTCTTCTTCTTCATCGAGTGGATGGCCAACCTGACCAATCCTGGTGTCAGAGTTATTTTATTGATATTATTCATAGTATGAAAATATTTTAAATGGGCAAAAATTTCGAGCTATCAATAATTGGAATGCTTCAAAAACACTAAGTTATTAAGTTAGTTCGTGCAGGTGAAGGCCACCTTAGTGTTGGAGTTTTTAGACCACATTACCATATTACGTTCCCACCGAAGCACGGTAGCGATCAAATAGAAATGCCACTTCTCAGCCACCTATTCAAGTAGTGACGTTGGTCCCAGCGTTCTAAAAACACTTCTAGGTCTTTCAATCGTCATCCGGAGACTTTTAGGTAGTCTAAAACTTGAGTTAGTTAAACCTATACTAAGTTTTTATTGATTTACTACCCTTTATCTGATGTTATAACAAACAATGCCGTTTGTTTGTTTAAATTAATATTGTCCGGAACCCATAACTTTTTTAAATGATTGCATTCTCTAAACAAAAAGGTACGAACCCTTTTTTGTGACAGTTGACTAAGTTTTACTCGAGCAATAAATTGTGGTAACGAATAGAAAAACCTTTAGTTCTATTTTTGTAAATTATTATTGAACAAACAGATGCACTTTTTGTATTTTTAGAATTCATATTTAAAGTCTTGTTATTGTTGTAAATTGTTTTTTATGATTTTGATTTTTGTTTTTGCTCTACCAAAAAAATGTTGAGCGGGAAAATATTAAATCTATAGATTTTTTGAGATTTAAGTTATAATTATATTATAAAATACTACTATAATAATCCGAAATGAATCCATGTTCTTTTTACCACAAAAAAGCATAGCTTGTTGTCATTTTGTACCTAAAATCACTGCCTTTGAGATCCCAATACAAGTCAAATTTGTCTAGCATATAACTTACTGATGAATGTTGTAGTACCAGACTCTAGTATTTATCCTCCAGGTCCAATACAGAATGAAGTACTAACTATTTATAAATAAACTGATGACAGTCCAACATCTTAGCACTTAAATACACAAGTGCTAAGATGTAATCACATATCACAGTCTGGACGTAATTCCCAGTATATGACCACCCTCGAGTAACACGGACCATTGAAAATGAAATCGCTTGCTTTAAACGTATCATTGCACTTTTACTTGCCGTGTTTGAACCTATTTTTAACTTACGTGCTTGTAAGTAGGTCAAACGTTAGGTTTTTGTAGCGTAGCTTCGTCTAAGCGATGTTAGTTCATTGCGATTGTTAAGCAACGTGCAGCTCGACTCTTACTTGGATGGGTGGCCGATAGTGGCATTCTGTCTGAGCACTACCGTGCTGCGGAGGGCACGTTAAAGTCTCGGTCGGAAATAGTTTTAAAGATTATGCAAATATCTTGCAATTTTAAATATTTTTTTATTACAAAATAAATGTGTAATATTTCATACTATGTAAAAAATTAAAAATTAAAATATTTTGAATAGTAAAAAACAAGGCACTCTTTCCAAAACTATAAACTAGATTTTCTTGTATTCTAGGATTAGCATTAATAATTATGAATTGTCAATTTCTTAGATTTTAATCCTATATCATATTTGAAAAATGTTATCTTTTGAAATCAATATTTGTAATTTGCGAGCATAAAATGTATGAATACAAGAATATTTGCAATAAACTAATTGGAATGGATGTCAACAAAACTAAGCCTCACATTATTATTATTATTATGAACATACTTTGGGTCTGATTAACCGTGTGTGATTTTTTCCGGGTATATTTATTTATTACTTGCTAACCCGGTTAACTTCGTACCGACATAATTTTGGATGTACTATTTTTTTATATTTATCTTCTCCGGACAATAACTAACACATAGCAGATAGAATTATCCAATTTGGTGCAGTCGTTTAAAAGTTATGCGCATACAAACATTTCTGTGATTTATTTTTATAGATTTACCAGTACATGTAAGAAATGGTCCGAAATTCCGCTTCGAAATTTAAAATAATCTGACGTTCTTACGCATTTTAATTTCATAATTAGTTGTTGTGTAAACGCAGCTTATAATGACAGTGTTATATCCATAAGCAACACCCAACGAACGTACAAAAAACGTTCCACAATTACTGAACATTATTGAAAGAAACAGTACCAAACCCGCAGTTACCTCACATTGTTAACATAGCAAAAACATTATTTCACACATTAACGTATTGATATAGCAATTTACTGTTTTTCTATCATTATTAAATGAATAATTGGTTCTATTAAACTAGGTTCAGTTCTTTTGTAATTGTAACTTCGCTTATCTTAACACAGATCAAATGTTTGATTAATGACTTCATACTGACTTAAGAAATGTTGCTTTTTTGAACGTATTAGGCATGTAATGAATGCTTCTGAGCATTACCGTTTTGGGAAACATTAGTTACCGTTTCAGTGTTGTTGACTGCCGACTGTTTTAAAGATTTTGAAGCTCGTAGGCTATATTTAGTCAGTTTTTCTTAGTCTATATTTAGTCAGTTTTTCTTAGACTATATTTAGTCAGTTTTTCTTCAACTATATTAGTTAATTTAGTTATTCTATTGTAAGTTTGGGAACTAACCAGACTTTGGCCGATATTATCGTGTTTTGTTGTTTTTAAAATAATATTGTTGAATTCGAGCGAGTCTCTAGTAAATAATGTGTTATTAGGTACATTTGTAAAAACAGATGTTTTTATGGAATTTCCAAAATTAGATATTTTTATGATATTGGTAATCATAGTTACTGGAATTAAATATGTTTTTAAAACTAGTTTAACATCAATAGACACATGTTTGTACGTCAAAAATATATTTAAGCGTTCAACTCACAGCAGGGAACTATCCTAAGAGAAACCATAAAAATAATATTCAAATCAGTCAGTAATTGTTTATGCAAACTTTTTTATATTCTTAATTTCAATATTTGATTGACTTTCAATAATTTATTTCAATGATTTATCAATTTATTCAAGTCGTTTGAAAAGTTTAAAGCTTCCTAATTACTCATTTTGTCTTGTTTATGATAGATATATAAAATGGAATTTAATTATGTAGGTGCATTAATATGGATTTGGTTTTCTACTGATTTTAATGGCACTAGTACTTTAAGTTGAGCATTTGTTAATGAAAATAAATATGTTCATTTATTTATATTAAAATAAAACTTAAGTTATAGCTGTTTGTATAATTGACGTAGCAAAAAACGACCTATAAAACAGCTTACGTAGTAACTGCTATGTATTCTGTAGCGCAGCTTACCTGCTAACTACTGCCTATTCTATGGTTCAGCTTTGGTAGTACCTGCTATGTATTCTGTGACGTAGCTTTCGCAGTTACTACTATGTATACTGTGGCGCAAATAACGTAGTAACTGCTGTCTATTCTGTGGTGGAAATTACGTAGTAACTGCTACGTATTCAGTGGCGCAGCTTTCTACTAACCATAGGAAACCGTTGCCCCGTACATTTTCCATAGCATTGTACTGAGCCCGTAATTTTCCCATTTGAGTGATTTTATTGCAGTTCATACGGAGATGAGAGATAATGTTATAATTTGCGCACTCTCCGTCCTAGAAAGAAACGTAATTATTTGCACGCGAACGCTGGTGGTTTCGCCTCGTAACTGTTTCATGGGGTGGTATTGTTTTGTGTTTTCGAAATGTTGATGATTGTTTTCAATTGGATGGAAAATAGCACTTTACAAGAGTTTTCTAATACAAATTAAAAAAGTTAAGAAATTGTAGAATGGACTCGTTGTTTAAACTCCTTTGAGGAACATTTCAAATTTCGAACGTTAAAAGGGTGTTAGAATTTCATATTCAGTAATAGTAGTTTATGCAACGTCATATAAAGAAGGGTATTAAAACAAGAGTGTGAGTTTATGAAACGAGCGCAGCGAGTTTCATAATAGTAACGAGTGTTTTAATACCCGTGTTATATGCAGTTGCATACACTACTTTATCTTCACTATTTAATGCAATATAAAAACACATTGCGAAACATTAAATTCACGCGTAGGTACGTGTATTGTCACAGTAAACTTGCCGCCATTAAAATCTAACCAATGAGAGCGCAGCTGCGCGTAGGGCCAATCAGGAGCGAGCGAGATCTTACCAAAGAGTTTTGTGTATGTAGTTTCGACGAAGTTTTCACGTATCTATAACCCAACTATTTTCAAAAGCCAGCCTAATATCAAAATTTTATACAACTAGTATGAGGATTTTGACATAAGGCTCGCCAGGTTAATTGGTCGCGTTATAATGATGTTATAATGTTAAATTATAATGATATTATAACATCATGTGCAATTGCTTAAATTGAGTGTTTTAGTTGCCTGCGCTATAACAGTAGTAATTATAAGTCAAGTATTGGAAACATAAGTAGAATGTTACAACATTAGTGTAGATAAAAGTAATTATGAACATAATGTTTCAATGATTAGATAGATACAGATGTAGTGAATAATCCTTTCCTATCGGCAAAACTCGGAACAACGATAACACCCGAATGGTGCCGATGTGTCTATGAATTACTGTATTATTAAATTACGTGTAGGTATCAAATAAATCGCATAAGTACTTTATTTATCAATGTCAAATGTCAAACTGTTGTCTCGATGGGTACTGAGTGCGAGTGAAGTAGTAAGACAAAAACGAAAATTTCCGAGAAAATACGAAAGGAAAGGATTATTCACTACATCTGTACCTATATGTTATTTACGAAATTATAAGATAAAAGACAACTTTGATTGTCTGTATTTCACGAAAGGTTACTGATATTTAGTCTATTTCTGTAAAAGATTTATTCACCAACGTAAAGTAAAATTACTCTCAAAACCCTAGATTCCCCGATAAAATGACATACTTCAAACATCACTGCAGTATCAAGGACACATGCCATGTCGACATGCACTGAATGCATTTAAAATAGAGCACTATTGCATACAATGTTTCCTCACTAAATTATAGTTAACATCACTAAACAACGCGCTATAAACCTTGGAATATTTAACCAACCTTTTTGGTGATAGCAACGCTGCGCGCGGCGAAAGTTAGAACTAATTTCGAAAAGAAAACTGTTCTATATTCAAACATTTTGTTTTTAATCTGCTTCAGTGGCGCACTCTATGATATGCAGACTTGTCAAAAAAAACTGTGTGTTCGAATTTCAATTTTCCTATCTTTGTATTGGTCAAAGCGGTTTCAAGCACCACAGAGCAGTAAACCTCAGTGTAAACCCAATAGCAATGTTGCAGTATATAAATTGAATATTTCCTCTTCGTATATACTGTGGCGATTTCTAGGGTGAGTGCACACGATGTAAATGTGGCCCCGCACGCCATGCGAGTTATTGTTCACAAGTAAGGGGTAGAACACAAGGCATGACACCTTGTTTTATAACTGCTTTTTCCTGAATATATTAAAATATCATTACCTTTCTTTGTTGTTAAAGTATGAGGCGTATTTTAATGTGATATGTTTATGTATTTATGTTTATAGGTCTTGAGAAATATATTGATATGTAGGTCGGGTCGTTTGTTCTGAGCAAATTAATTAATTCCTGACTATTTTTTGCTAGGATACAATTAATACTTGTCATTTAATAGTAACCCTACATAAAGCTACCAAAGGTCAAAAAAATTTATAAGTTCTTTTTTTAAGGTATTGAGTTCAAGCATTAGACACGTTAATAAAATAACGCCCTACCACCATTTTTATGAAGGGTAAAGCCTTATACAACTTAATATACCAAACTACAGCATAATAATTCAAACATACTACACCCATCGTACACCTCACCACTAAAATTTACAACACCATACCATACTAAAGTTTTGAGGTGTTTATGCACTTTTGACTCCCACTGTACGCTGCACGCAAAACATATGATATAGAGCCGGAAACTTCTTCTATTTACTGGTTATTATTATTAGTGTACAGAAGCGGTTACAGTGAGTCGTTCACTGCATACAACAGTCGATATAGCAAGCAATACAGTGTACAGTATAAGGGCGCAATTAGACTATGTCAATCGCCGCTCGAAACAATCGCTTACAGTTACAATATATATACAAGATTACAGCATACAAGCTTGGAGCTGAGTTTGGGTCTAATAAACTCTGTGTGAATTCGTCCTGTAAATATTTATTTATTTTTGTATTTTAAAAGTATTAGAGAGTATTATCGGAGGTAGAGCTTAGTGGAGGAGACTTACGAGTATATGGAACTCCAATTCTGTATGGGACACATAGCCAGGGAGAGAGAGAATATAATTTCCCACTGCTAGGCAAAGGCTTCTCATCTCAATGAAGATATCAGTAAAACGAACGATAATTTCCTACCACTTTTTTATTGCCTCAAATGAACGCAGTAGTGTAATTAGGGCATTACTCTATTTGTTTACCATGATATGGAAAAACGTAAAGATGTGCGCGGAATATTTAATGGTGAAGGAAAAAACCGATGAAATAGATATACAGATGTGTTGTTGTTTACTCATCAATGGTATAAAGTTCTGTACTCACACTTGATCAAAGTCTAGAGTTTTGCTCAACATTGAGTAATAATTTAGGCTATAACTTCGTTTGACAGTCGAAATCATAACACTAATAAACTCAGTAGCGTGCATTCTTTAATAACTTAATGTGAGTCATATGAATGTTCTTGAGTCATATCCATATTTTTATTTCATAACTACTAAATCTAGAATATAATATATTAATATATTCAAGTCTAGAATTTCTAATCTATAGTATATTTATTAATATATTCTAGATTTTATATAGTAATAAATGTATTTTAGAGACAGAAGGATGGTATAATATAATACTTATTCCGACTTATTAATAAACGCGGTGTAACTAAAACACTATGTTTTGTCTCTTTTGCTCTTCGGAAAATTGCGTATGTCAGAGAGTGACAAACTATTTGATAGCTAAACTGTTTAAAAATATAAACTCGTGCTTATTAATATGACCCTTTACCTATAAGATGAATAAAGAACGTCTTTTTGAAGTTGAAAAAATATTAATTTTCATATGTTAGCTTTCAATTCAAGTAACTATCGCTCCAAACTGGTCGATTGTCGCCTTGGCTGATATTACGTCCATAATATGTCTGCAGTTAATTATCTCAGCATAATGGAGGCTATTAAGCAATTTCTGAGCTGACATGTCTAACTAACTAACATATATACAAGCTACCGTTAGTTATACGTCAGATTCTACAAGCCAGTTAAGTTGCCTTGAGGAAATCTTCATTGTCTTGTTAATAAGGGTGTTGTATGTTAAACAACATATGCAGCCACAGACTTCACGTTGTAGTAAAAACTATTCTATAAGGTTCCTGGTTCTTAAATTATTATGTATCTAGCCGCATCTCTGCTGTGTTACCCACGTTGTACCCGTTCCCGCGGGAATTTCGGGATAAAATGTATCCCATGTGTTATTCTGATGTATAACCTATATTACTGTAAAGTTTCATCTAAATCCGTCCAGTAGTTTTTTCGTGAAAGAGTAACAAACATACATCGCTCTTTCACGATATACATCCTATCCATTCTCACAAACTTTCGCATTTATATTATGAGTAGGATTCTTCGTAAAAGATAAGAGAAGTACCAAAGAAAAACAAACGAATAAAGTTTATTAATGGAACAAAAGTTCTAAATTCAAATTAGTTACGTTGCATTTAACATTGAATTAAAACAATAGAATAGGATCTAAGACATAATTTAAAAATAAAACAATAAAAACTAAGCAGACCGTTTAATGCGTCTGCCAACGTAACTAATTAAAAATGCGGGTAGATTCGCATTGACCTAATTTAGTGCAGTTGGCAAATCTGCTGGGCATGTGGAATAGTGATGTTAATGCATTTTATATTGGTTCAATTGGCCGTCGCGGTATGCCGCCGTTCCCGTTGTGTGGGCGATTCTTAGGAACGCATTAGGGCCCGGCGGGAGTTGACACGCACTGCGCACTTCAAACATCATATTAATAAAGATTTAACACTGTCTGACGTCGGCCTTATCGTGTACGAAGTTAATATTAGCAGAGACTGGTCGAAGTCACTGGAATCCTAGGCGCCCTTTAGATGGTCTTGAAATTCCAACATTAGTTAGGTAGAGCTACATGAAGAATGTTAGGTGAGATTCGTAGTAAGTTTTTAAAAACAACTCACATTTGGAATCATGAACAACTAAGTGCTCAAGACTGTTATCTTTAAGTTTATGAGAATATTCCAAAAACGACAATCCAAAAACAAAACGGTACCAAAACAAACAAAAAAATCAGCAGATTATTAAAAACAGTTGCACCACGGAACGCATCAGAGAAACAAGGGCGTAGTCACATGCGTAGTGGCGAGAGGCGCGGACGCCGCGCAATCGTGCGTACAGTACCACATGCCTGCCGCCGGCTTCACGGAATACCATGAATAACGCATTGTCTGTCCGTCCGTCCGTCTTCGTGACGCACGCTTCTGAGAACACCACACGATGCAACCAGACTGACCGACATATTTGACCCTAGAATTTGGAAGACGAATTGTCAAGGAGAAAGTTTATGATCCCATATAGTAGATGTAGCGTCTACTAAAATGATGGGAACCAACCTCTTCTCTGTAGATTCCTTAACTCTTCGTAAATAGTTAAATAATCTGTATCTGTTAGTTACACATCGGAAAGATGGTAGTGTTAAAAAGACCGAACGCCACGCTATGTAAAGTCCTGAATTGCTTCGAGAACAGGATGGAACGGCCGTGCCACTTTTTTCTCGACTTGGCGGAGGCACTGCCGTACCCCCAGTTAAATAATGTTTTATATTCAGCGAGTTTAAAAGCTGCGAGTCTATTAATCTCGCCATCTCGCCAATTTAAACGACGCGCGGGCGCCTAAGAAGTACGCGTACAATATAAAAATTAACTTGTATCTTTTCACACAATGCTAATTCCTTGTCCATGACTGATGAATGAAAACATTATCAATAAATTGATTCCCACAAAATGGTAACATCGCGTCGGCTGCATCGTTGCAGTAATTAGAATGCAGTGAGCGCTTGCAGCGGCATTACATTCGCACAACTATTGTCATACCGCTTTATGGTTTCGGCACTCCTTTATACTGCCTAGTTAGCATTCAAAATTGGTTCTGTATATGTTTTTTCGTACCGCTAAAATGTCGTGTTACAGCAATAAAACGCAACGAGCAAAATTTGTGTGAGTCAGTACCTATGATAGCGATTTATGTGCCTAAATAAGGATTCATGTTTCAATTACGTTAACGTGCTTCGGGTTATTATGTTCAAAATAAATAAACGCATGTAATATTAATTGCGCCCTGCGGTGTTACCCGCGTTGTACCCGTTCCCACGGGATAAAATGTATCCTATGTATTATTCTGATGTATAAACTATGTATATTAACTGTTAAGTTTCAACCAAATTCGAATTCAGAAGTTTTTGCGTGAAAGAGTAACAAACATACATTATCACAAACTTTCGCATTTATAATATTATTAGGATATGATATAAACGTAGGTAAATTGTACATTTTAATGCAATTGCTATATCTATTTAATTGTGAGAAAATTATGACCTAATGAGAATTATTAATACGTTATTTTATTATCCTTTGATGCTATAAATGTTGTTATTAATGCTATATAATTAATTAGTGGAGGTCGCTTCGTTACCAACCAAAGGCAAACTATAACTTTAGTCATAAAACATACCTATAAAAGAAGTTAGTAACATTATCTTCTAATTTGCATAAGTTTGGTATAAAATGACATAATTTGGAAACGTTAAACCTCGTTTTGGTTGTTAAATTTTAGAGCTCATTCATCTTGTATGCATTGGAACGCACGTGTCATTCAAGATGAGAATAAGAATGCAATAATAGAAAATAAATGAAAGTATAAATATAACTAACAAGGCCATAGAGATCCGCTTTGGGAAATAATTCTATTTGGAGTTTCCTTTGACAAATTGTATCAAAACAGTGCTAAAAATAGCTAAGTTAATCTGTTCGTATATAGAAAATTCAAACCGTTTTGTGGTATAAAACTGGCAGTCGATCACATATTACTCAATATATAGTTAAAGTAGTGTCTTAACGTTACGAAACAGCTTCTTACAATGAACATATCAGGATATTTGTACTGTATGACATATTTATCGTATTACCAAAATTTTAACCCAAAATTTTCTTGTCAACAGGTAAACCGGCCTCTAACGATGAAGAAGGAAGGAATCCAGACCAGGAACCGCAAGCTCAGCAGTAAGAGTAAGAAGAAGAAGGGTGGTATGGGCATGGGCGGTGGGGGCGCATGCGCACTCGCCCTGGGCGGCGTCATGGGCGACATGATCAAACCGCTAGGGGACGCCACTAAAGGATTCGGAGGATCATCCTTCCCTTCGGCTATGGACTTCGGTTAGTTTAACACTTTATGATTCTCTTAATTGCGGACTAAATATTTCTTAGGTATTAAATACTACTGTTTCCTTGACTGTACCACTTTTATCTTTATATTTTAGCTTCACAATCCAAAGATTGATAGCATATAGTGGTATATTCTTCAGTGAGCGTAGAAGCCTTGTTGAAGGTGTTGTAGGCAAATACGTTTCTACTTTTACTCTAACAAGTCAAGATGATAGGTCAAACTAGCCAACTGCTTTTAATCTTATTAGAATATAATTCTAAAGTTTAAACTCTAAACGCATCAAAGCCGCACCTGCAGTTTTGCCTCTGGGTATATTGCTTTATTCTCGGTGACCTTAACATCCTGGGTAGAGCTCAGTGAATTTAATACGTAAAGTGTAAACATTCGAAGATACCTCTCTCTTTAATAATTATGTATATTTGAGGTCAGTTTGATATTTGTCCAATATGGTAAAACTCTATTTAGTACTAATTACATTTTCAGTAAGAATGTCTTTTGATGATCTTGTGCGATGTGCTACTGCTATTGTATTTAGTTCAATGTTAAGAGAATCTACGCTAACAATGTTTTCTTTTCTATCTTTTGCTTTGCTTAAATCTTCTTTGTTTTTAATTTGATCACGTTTGTATTGAATCCTTCTACTAATATTAACCTATCATCAGAACTTATCATATTGCATCTTGTATATATCAAAGAAGCATCAAATGCACATATATCTTTTAAACAATTACTGTACTTGATCAATATTTTGTAAATTATTGATCTTTTAACTAAGTTTTTCTCATGTCGCTCTTCGTAATTTGTTTATGGACTACATATACACTTATTGCAACAAATTGTGATGATACGTTATAAACACCATAGAGTATAAACTCAAAGATTGTCCATCACTTATTCCTACTCCATAATTTATCACTCTACCGTCTCTAGATCCTCAAATCAGTTGTATCTACCATTGAGCAGCAGCATGATTTTAACCAGATTTCAATTTGACAACTATGATATCCACATGATATACACCCTGTACCTTAATCCTGATTATCTTTAGTAGTTCTTATACCCTTGACTTATGATATATTTTCTCTCCCCAGGTCAACACCAAGTAGGGCTGGTGCATCCCGCGGCGGCCCACATGTCGCACTGGTACGGAGCACCCCACCAGGGCTTCGCCCCTCCTCCCGCCTCTCACAACCCTTACCACCATCATCATCTAGCGCAACTTAACTCTATGGTAAGTTTACTATGGTCTTGTACTCGTTGTGTGAAGTGAAGTGTGTATATAATGTTCTAGTTGGATTTAAAGAGTGAACTTGAAGGAATATAATTGGGGTACGCTGAATAACAGTAAAAGTTCTTTGGCATTACTATTAATTGTTATTGACAGAAGGCTGAATTATTTTGTATCGATTTACTTTTTACTTATCAGGACGCTGACTTTATGTTGTTTACTTTACTTACTTTAACTTATATTTCAACTAAATCACTTCTATTTTCTCTGTAATCTATGATTTAATCTTCAATCATTACTTCTAACTAATCCTCTTTCTTCTTATTTGCAGACCGGCTGGAGAAGTGAATATACGTGATAAGTGAACCGCAACCAGAGTCCCAAACTAGGAACGATCAGTGAGACTCCTCTCACCCGACGCCGTCGGTCATACAGTGAACTTTTCGAATCGGACTAATCGAATGCTGTGATTATAGTTAAAGTACTATCACAACATCGGATAATAATGAGACTGTAACGAATTGACGTTTGTACTCACATATACAGACATAAGGCAGTTATACAATAAACATATCTAAACTCCCAGTGAAATATCCCAAAAGACTTTTATCCCGCGATCGCTCCCCCATAAAGTATTACAATTAAGAGTGTTTTTACATTAGCGAAATTGTACAGTATTATAGCAAGCCCTGTGCAGGCTTAGTTGCAAATAGTTCAAAACAATTTCTGTTTATTTTGTACATAGAATTAATTGTAAAACTATTCACCGTTCCTGTATATTGATTTTTTTAAATGTATTTAATTATGTTTCCAATTGTTTCGCTATAGGAATTGTGGTGTGAGAATAAACACATGATTATTGTAAATTTATTTTACTAGTTAATAATGAAATGCAATAGTAATTTATGTACTAGTACTATTAATTAAATGATAATGTAAATAAAGGTCTAGTTACATTCAGAACTGAATTTGTGAATATCGATATTGTAAATCGAGCTGGTCACGATATTGGTTATTAAAATAATGTTTTTTAATTAAAGTTATTTTGGAAATCGAAAGAATTGTATTATAATCGATACCGTTTGTCTTTACTGGTAAAATTTAAGATATTGAGTGGCCATAATATATATTTCATGAGAGGATGGTTGTGGATCGGTCTGTTTCAGTTATTTTTCCAGCGCTTATTTTGAGCGAGTTTACAAGCCTGGCGAGTGTGATAGTTCTTTCGCTCGCTAGTTATGACAATTGTGACGACTCACAGCTTGTAAGCTCGCTAAGTCTGGAATCCTAAATGCTAGAAGAGATATCATTTACATTAAAATGTTTTTTAGTTAAACAAGCACTTTTTTATTTTACTCGATTTTGTAAGCCATGAGATTACAGAAACAATGGACATTTTTTATTCAAGATTTTGTGCAGAGAATTTGATGAAAATTTTGATTCAAAATTAATTACAGTTACAGATAGAAAAGGCCGCACTTGACCAATTTAAAGGAATATTAGCTCAGTGCTCTTTCCAAAGACGGAAAGAATATTGCTTTATAAATATGGTCGAATGCAAGTTTGCAGTCTGTACTTGTTTATGAAATGATACATTTTGTGAGTCCATTAAATTATTACAAGAGACTCATTTAAATATTATTCAATATAGCTAGATTTCAAACTCCCTTCTCTATGTAATAAAATATCTTTAAAGAAAATCATTTAAAGCAAATAACATTCAACTTCAACCATGTCATACATGTTTTAATTTTTTCTCCCAAAATCGTCTTACGTAATAACTTATTAGACCACAACTATACATATTTAAAAACATATGACAGTCGATACAACTGCGAGTACAGTGTGAGGTTTTTTAATAGAAGCATTAAACTGTTGTCTCTACCATTCACAAACATCATCTCAAACCCCAAATTGTAAATATGAATTGTAAATGAAGGAATGTAGAAAATATTATGGAATTAATAAGACTCAGGATAAATTGTAATTAAGTTAATCGATGTCGAACACTGTAATGATATCCAATACCTAAAGTTTTTAGTTTATAAAACAAAACATTGTGAAGTTGTGTATTTTAAATGAAATTGTGAATAAATTATGAATATTGATATTACAATGTTTATTTATTTTACAAATAAAACTACATATCTCTTAAACTAACAACAACTCAGTACTTAAACACAGTTAACCAAATCCGGGATAATCTCAAACGTCGTTTACTCAAACGCTATCAAAAGAGTCCCTAAAATTGGAAATCAAATGAGCTGACCATTCAATTACTCCGTCTTATACCTCTCAGTCCACCATAAGTCAGCGGATCAATTCCGCTATTCCGCAGAAAAAGTCCTCCAAAACCGGAGCTTATCTCGCGGCAAATTGAAAATGCACTCGGCCGTATGATTGTGACGCAACGGGCCCGGGACATATGAACCTATTCAATTTTAATCGTATTTCAGAAGAATGGACACCGTATAAAGGCACCTATAACCCCGAGGTCCCCTTAATAAGTTGGTTTTATAAGCGGTAGGATTTGAGCTTTTGTTGGTACATCATTGTGCTAACTTGATCTTTTTGAGGCCCTATCTGCAGATTGTATGCACTCTCGCATCGTTAGCTACGGTTGTGGTTGTTGACAGAATATCTTTGCGGAATGAATACTTTTGTAGCGAGTTTTTTTGTTCGTGAAGAGGAAATCTGTACGTGGTTTTATATCCGTATTTAATGTTAGATGGGAAACGGTTGGGGATAATCTTTTAAGTTAAGTTTGGCGATACAATTGCTATTTGGAGTCGGTATTAAACTGCCCTGTATATAACTTTTAATTGGGAGAAACAGTGATGTTTTGTCTAGTGGGATTTGATTTATTTTTTAAATAACACTTCCAAAACATATCTAAACCCCAAACTTCAGCAAAATAATATTAAAAACAATACCAAAACGAAAAATTTGAAAGCAAAACACGATTGCGTAGAGACATAAGTCACGGCGCAGCGCCGACCAAACTTCTCGTGATAAATGCCCTGTTAGCGCGGGAAAAAATGTCCTTCTACAAAAAGCCCGCATCACTCCCACAGATTTATAACCCACGGTTACACTGCGGAATATTTGAGGGCAAATATTCTTACACCTACAGTGGAATGTCGCCTTTACCCCCCGATGCGAGCGGAGTTCGCACGTCGGTTACGGCCTTACTCGCAACATATAAATAATTATGTAAGTGTCTTGTTGTCCAGCTTCTAGGAAAATTTAGACATTATTATTGCCTTAAAAGAGTCCTAAAACAAATGTTACTTCAGTGTTGGAAATTATTCTAGAATCACAGAAGCGCAAACTCTTAAAGACGATACATTCGTAGTGAAAAGTAAGTACATTGTATAGTTTATTTAGGATTTTCAACCACTTTTTAAATTGGAACTACATACGTTTACGGATCCACTTCGCTTTTATTTTACATTTTTATCTGACGTTTCGGCCCCTTTACTGGAGCCGTGGTCAGGGAAGACTGTAAACGTAGTTTCTATTCAAAATTGGTAGTATTACACCTAACAAACTACTATTCCCAAGCACATTATACTGTGATCCATCAATTAACTCATACATTTCTTAATGAAACACATACAATGCTAAACTTTCGTTTGTTTAAACGCAGATAAGTCTGATTTATTGGGCAACAATTTCAAGAGCTAAATCAAAAAGCCCAAAGTACAAATTAAGACGTAATCTCACATCGCACCAATGGAGGTGTTGAACAATTCTCTATAATTAAAAAGACAACAGCTTTACAAGTCCTTAACAATTACATACAACTTTAATACATAATTAAAGAATATTTTCATTCACACGAACTGTAAAGAGAATCAAATAGGAGTGAATCAGTCCCCATTCATTTTAGACAAATTGCAAAAGCTTGGGAAAGATAAAATTGAAATAGCCTATTGTCTAACGTTTCTGGTTTCCACAATACTAGGAAGGCTGTTGTTAAGTACATGTAAGACTGGACTGAAAAACACATCACCTACTTTCGTGATAGATAATTAAGCTCTTAGTTTTGCAATTTATGGTAAGGAGATTGAAGTACAATGAATAGTTATCTGTTATTTAATTTTGTGTGTTACTTGTATATGTTACGGCTAATACCCGAAGTGCGGCTACACCTAGTTCTAACCGGCTAAAACTAGGTGTAGCCGCACTTCGGGTATTAGCCGTAACATATATATGTCATTTTAATGAAAAGAGAGAGTTTAAACATGAAAAAAAAAATAACCCTAACCTACCGAATTACTTACTATTCGGTAGGTTAGGGTTTTTTTTTTTTTTACTAGGCCATAGTTATCGGTTAACATTACGGTTAGAGCCTACACCTAGTTTTAGCCGGTTAGAACTAGGTGTAGCCGCACTTCGGGTATTAGCCGTAACATATACACTGTATATATCTGTAGAAGAAGACTTACTGTTACTGTTAGTTTATATCATCCCACTATTGGGTCTCCCCCCTTTAGGTTGAAGACGGCTTAGGAATTAGAAAGTCAAACAAACAATAATTGTTTTAGCTTCGTAATATTGAACGAGATTAAAAATTGTGACATGTCGAATTTTAGTCATGTCTAATCAATTAAATCGCAGCTTGTACACTTGCCTAATGACGCTATATTCGTAATATACATTTAACTCAAACTTCAGTCATAACTAATATAACCTAATCTTATCAAATTACAACTTAATCCCTTCAAAAAAACACACCTAATAAGAACAAGACGAAAAATATGGACTCTAAAGAATCCAATAGACCTTTTAAATCCCATAAGAAGAGTCATAGAGCAGTGAATCGTGAGTAAGGGATAGAGTACAGTCGAGTGCGTCGGATCCCGCTCCTCGGGAATCAATCTCGGACTTAGCTCCGCTTATCTGGTTGACCCCGACTGTACTTTGTCACTTCAGATTTGATTTTTGAACGTTCTACGTTTGAAATAGGGGTTTTATGAGAGTTATGAGACTTTAGCTGTGCTTTAGCGCTCGTGGCGTAGTTATACTACTATTTCTACTGGGTGATGTTGGGTAAACGCGATTGTTAAGCAACGGCCAGTATTTGGAAGAGTGGCCGATCGATAGTAGCAATTATATCTGAGCGTTATAAGTTTAATTGTCGGTCCAGTTGTTACAATGGTAAAGCAATGTCGGTGGTCTTCAGGCGGTCTAAAAATTCCAATACCAGGTATTGCGGTCACCAAGCTATTCGAACTTATGTAAGTTCTGCATTTGTGTTTGTGGCATCAGGCATTGCAGGTACTTAACAAATTTAGCTTTTTATCGAGCACTAGCAGCGCCCCGCGGTTTTACCTGCGTAGTGCCCGTTCCCGTGGGAATTTCGGGAATTTTTTACATAAAAACCTTCCTCTTGAATCACTCTACCTATTACAAAAAACCGCATCAAAATCCGTTGCGTAATTTTAAAGATTTAAGCATACAGACAGACAAACAGAAGACAAACAGACGCGGCTTTGTTTTATACTATGTAATGATATTTTGAAAAGTTATTTTCATACAAAGCTCGTTTGAAATCGCTATGCCGTATTACTTAAGCAGGAAGGGTGATTATGTTTAATCCTTGTCACTTATTCTAACTTTTCAGTAAACGAAGATTCCTCTATGTTAATTGTTTATCTTATTAGTCATTTCCATGCAAAAAGGAGAAGTTATATGCTTTTTATGTTAGTTAACAAAACTTTAACGATTCCCATTTGCCACAGTTAAAATGTTTGATATATAAAAAGTACATAAACAGTTATTGCTACAGATAAATATCGCTCAAAACTATATTCGTTTCAATCTCATAAACACACTACTGGGAATGTTTACATTTATGACTTGCGTACAAATAAACGTTCAGAAAATTTAAATAGTGTACACCCGATCATTAAACAGAGTAATAAACGGTGACGGAACTTGCTCCATCTGATGTTAGGATCGGAGAATTCTGTTCCAAGAACTACTCCTATTAGATAACAGATCAACGGATCATTTAAATTAAACAAGAACGATTAACTCCCCGACGTACGACGGAATCTCAGCTCGGCCTGACATCTGTAATAACCGGCATAAAACAAGCGACAAACGACTCTCCGAATCTCACCGACCACTTTTAATTCGTTATTTACGCACGCGGCTAATCATAATAAACAAAGTGTGTGGGTATTGAGTGTCTGTGTGTAACTTAATAACGTTGGCTACACCTGCACGCGCCTCCCCCACACATTAATATTAAAAAATACGAACAAGGAAAACGACCCTTTAATGCATTCGGCAGACGAACTCCTGTAATTATTATTTGGTGTAAACGTATTGAATATTAAGTCCAGTATTGGGGCAGTAATAATCTTTTTGTTGAAGCAAAAGTATGCTAATTATGTAGTAACGGTTCGGAAGAAAGGGCAGGTGACAGCGCCACCGTCGGCATTCTGATAATGTAATGTTCTCATAAATATTGTTTTTGGATGTCGCTACATTGTGTAAAAACACTTACCTTGAATAAACAGCTTTATCGTGACAAAAATGTTCGGTAAAAGTGACCATGATGTAATGGAAAGTACTGTGTTTACACAAAGTGGACATTTTGCTACCAAAAGTTCTAGTAATAAGTAGAACAATAAGTTTTAGATTAAAATGAAATTATTAGGAGTTTACACATATTATTGGCAAAATTTAAAGTACATCAAAAACTGATGTAGTAGTTCAAAAGCATCATATATACTTAAAAAACATCACAAAAAATCATTTTGTATCCTAAAAAAATAGCCAACATAAAAACGCAAACGTTCCAATTCGAAGTATGCTAAATAAACCATTAAAACACTCTATTTTAAACGTGTAATATAATTCGTATAAGATTTCGAAGCGAGCCATAAAAGGCACCTGCTAAAGGTGCTGCGAGACAGTTTATTGGTGGGCTTGCTTCCGAGTGCCCTAACGGAAGTTAGCTATACGCACCTTTTAGTTCCACGATAGGCGCTTGGCCTGATTTCAAGTATTGTTTCGAAGGACGGAACACTGGTCGATAATTTTGCCACGTTTTAAGTTTATGTACGTTTGAATGTTAGTTTTACCTCTACATTAAATGGGAAAGCGGGCTGAATATGATACTCACAATTCTCGATTTCATGGTTTCTTTAGACACATCTTACCGCTACTTATATTTTACGAGATTTAGATAAATTAATGATTTAAGTTTATATTTGTGCATTCAGATATCTATTCTTTTTAGCTGATAAGAGGAAGTCGATCGCTTCATGCAACATGAAGTGACCACAACAGTGTTGAGAATGTGGTATTCGGTCACATTCGGCTAACGACTGCAGTTTTGCACTATCTAACAATTAATTGTTGGCGGTCGGTGGACAACCTAATGTGGGAAAGATATCACATTATTTCAGTAACCGCGCTACTGCTAAATGTTGTATGTCGCATGCAATGAACATCAGGGTAACGGCTTTCGCGTATCTGAGCATTCGGTGACCGCAGCAGTATCAAAAAACGCACAAGATAATGCGGCAGTACGTGATCTTGGATTGCGATAATGTATATAGTAATAGGTTTCTAAACCTGGAACACTGGGAAGCAAAAAGTACCTAGTAGTCTATAGTCAGTCGTCTGAAATGGTTTTCTATGGAAAATAAGAAGCATAATTTCCTTTTTAAATGCTTATTAGAACCCGAGCTTCTGAAATATCTGAATTGATGTGACAATTTAAGCAGAATATTTAGGCTACTGGCCTTTGCTTAATGCTGTCGCCGAACTTTTATTTAATATTGGTAGCTACTTCTGTCAACCAATATTTAGTACGACTAAATTTAGGCAAGTGGAATATTACTGAACAATTGGGTCTGAGCACTGAACTTAATTCACTGCTTCTTGTAATAAAGTAAGCCAAGAAGTTAATAAACTATAGGTATCGATATCGGATCGGTTGGTGTGATGCAACCTGATACATCTCCGGGTTACGGGTTTACGTCCAGGCGACTTGTCAACGAGACGCGTGCGCATAACTTGATACACTAGTTATACAGTATGATTGATAGTCAACTGTTTTGAATTTTTCCGGAATATCGATCGTGTGAAAGTGTTTTGGGAATCTTGTTAGAGATGTTACAACTAACTTGTCCTATTGTAGAAGACTTTTGGTCGTATTTTTCAGTTGTTTTGTTCTGTAGAAGCTTTTTGTAGAACATGGGACATTAGTCATTATCCGAGAAGTAAAAAAGATAGGGATTTTAAAATAATTATAGTTCACATTCGTAAAAGCGTTTTTTTGAACCCGCGGCAAAAAGCGTTAAAATAAACCAAAGGTACTAAATATGTATCCGTCATTCGTTATCGTCAGGTCTTAGAATGGCTATTAATTATATTCATACCTAATAAAACAACTACTTCTTGAGAATACAACTTTGATTGATATTCAATAATAAATAGTCCTTTGTATAATAACTCAATCATATTCATAAAAGTCTAACAACAATAACATAGAAAGTGAATTAATTTTATATCAGTCCTTGAATTGAGCACCTTGTTTAAGCAAATACACCTGATCAATTTTGTTACTTGCACCTTGCGCTTGCTCCGAATGTGAACGGTTGACTACACCCGTCCCTTTTCATTATACCACAAAATATCAGCCATCTCTGTCTCTCTATGATCAACTAATTATATAGGAATAGATATTAAATGTTAAAGAAATTGACTCCGCCGGCGATTTGTGGTAAAGTATCTAGGAAAACATTTATATTTTGTACTGTTAACCTTTTTAGTAAGCTTGTGGCAAGCCGAGTTGTTGGAATTTTTAGAACGCTTAGGGTTGCAACATGGTTCGAAAATACCTAATATGGATTTTGGTATAGTTTTATTCATATACAACGTTTTATATTATGCTAGGTTTCTTTTTTAAATATATTACTCTAAAGCGCCGTTGACATTAAGCTTGCGAATTCTTAGAAAAGCTAACTTGACGTATGTGACACTTGCATTCTTTTGAACTTGCCGGTTTGCTCGTAAACTAGCTCAATAGCAGCGATGCTTTATCAACGTTAAACTACGGAATGTCTTTCTATAAAGTATTGCTCCAAATAAAGATATTAAGTGGACTTCCTTTCGAAGTTGGTATTCAAATTGTGTTTCAAATCGTTTCACCTCATTACTAGCACGAAATCAGCAACACCTTATAGATCTAACAGCATCCGTTTACGTAAAATCAAACCTTACCAATCAAAAGTTAGAACTCAATATCCTAAACACATTTATCACCATTTCCTTCCCTCTAACACTCGAGTCAGTAGACAAATTTAAACTCAATACGTTAGACTAGAAATTTCTAAATTGACTGATCTTATATCTTGTACGATTAAATTCTATTTGCCACTGAAATTGACACTTAAACAGGACGATTCAGGGTGTATTTTTGCAAGTATCTCTGAGGTGTGAAAACGTTTTCTTGGAGTATGTCGTATCGTACATTGAGAATGCGAAAATTTTGCTCATTGGAATACAAAAGTGGGATTAATGGTGTGTTATCCTTTGTGTAGCCAATTAAAATTATTCTGTCGGGATTATAAGTAAATACGAACTTAAATAGGTGTTGCTATTGTGCAATGTATTGTTTCTGTTTGTCATATTAGGAAGATTTGTTGAGAATATTGCAATATTGTTGGTCTTTTATTATTTTCATGTAAAGCTACCGTTATAGTAGGTAACTAGGTATAAGTCAGTTCAGATTTATGATTGGAACTAGCTATTGTAAATTTGCTGTTATTTATACTAATATTATAAAGAGGTAAAATTAGTAACTTTGTTTGTATGTTGGGATTAATCTCAGGAAGGACCAATCCGATTTGAATAATCCTTTTTGTATTAGAAAACTACATTCAAGAGGAATGTTATGAGATATTTTTTTCCGGCAAAACGCGGGTAAAATTGCGGAATATATAGGTTACTTTTCATCCTAAAATTCCCTCGGGATTGGGTACAACGCGAGTGTAAACACCTGCGTGGTTTATATTACTAATAAAAATGTATTACTGTTCTATTCAAATAGTAGCTGATCACGTAAAGTAACATTCCAAGCAATGTTCTACAGTACAAACTCGTTTTAATTAAGATATCCGTTCCGTATTCCAAAACCCAACGCCCATCTGGTTAACACCAACGAACGCTGATCAGACATACGGATTTAACAAAAATATACGTGTTAATGCAAATTGTTCAACCACATTTTGAATTCGTAATTATTACAATAACATCCCAAAAGCAGCTACATACATGCAAGTTCAAAGAGCTTCGTTAAAACTAGTTTCTCAAAAAGTACCAATTATACAAACATTCTGTCTAGATTTAATTAATTGAGAAGTTTCAGTAGATGCGTGTAAAATTTGCATAAACAGAACGTTGGGTATCTCGTAAAAAGAACAAGATCTGGACTCGGGCTCACATGAAATAAATCGAATAAAAAAATCGATTTTAAACGTTCGATCGGCCAGAGTGGAAGCAATTAAAGGTTTCTGAGAAGCAAAGTCGAGGAGGGCACGATCGAGTCGAGTGTGAGTCGGGAGTAAAATAATATCGAGAAATGCGATACCTATATCTCTTTATTCAGATATACGCTACTTTCTTCGTCCTATGCATTCTGTGGTTTGTTTTGAATTCCTTTACCCTTTTTAAGAAGGTATTTTTTTCTTATTTCTATAACATAAGATTAACCACAAGATAACTTGGCTGACCAAGTTAGCTTTTAGCGGTTAACATCAAGTAATCTGGTACCATTTAATAGCATTTCGTTACAATGTATTTACTACTTCCTTAGATATTAAATTCCTTGCTTGGGCACTTTAAGGCTTGCCAATAACACCTTATATTACCTTAATTTATTAATCCAGCTCGATATTAAAATCAAGTCGTTTAAAACGATCAAATTTTCGTCATAAACACTTACCACTCCGTTGTAGCTTATCGATTAAAAAATCGATATAATTATAAGAAGTTTCATCGATTATCAAACTCTTGGGTGGACTAAACAAGGTGTTTACGATCGAGATAGAGATCGGAGACTCGCCTCGAAACTAAATCCTTAGCGAATAAATTATAAGTACGTGTTTCAGTGTGTCCCCTCCTTAATTGGGCCGTGTTGAGCGTCGGAAAAAACTTTACATTTGTTAGGTATTCCAAGAATTGTGAGTTGTTCCTTTTCAATGTGACTCCGGGGTTGTATTGTTAATGAATTGGTGATTAACTGCTTATGGTTAGATGGACGTCACATGTTCATATGCATTTTATTCCAACTAAAGTACTCTTATCTATGGTACGTTAGAACAATTTTTGGTCATTAACTGACGCACTCAGAGACATTAATTAAATCAACACTTAACTATTTGACGTAATTTTTCATACATTAGGTACATTTACTGAGGTCCCGGGTTCAATTCCCGGGTCGAGCGAAAACATGTTTCCTTTTCAAACATGACTCGAGTTTGAGATCACCAACCCGCATTTGGCAAGCGTGGTGATTATGCCTAATCCTCCTCACTGTACTGATAACTTCAGTGAGATGAGAGGCCTTTGCCCAGCAGTGGGACATTACTGGCTAATACTTACTTACTTACTTAGGTACATTTCAAAATCAGTCATTAAATCTCTACTAAGGAAGACTCTGAGTACGGATGTTAGAAAAGTAATAATATTTCAATTGATTATTTACAAGAAGATCTTACGCTACGTTAGAACAATTTTCGATTATGATGCAACAAAATAAATATAATAATATTATTAATTTATTATACAATCTAATAAACACAATAAGATCTCACACTTTTTATGAAATAATTGGTATTGAGAACATGTGTCGTCACATATTCTAGATAGTAATTATATGCAAATGTATTAACATTTTCAATAAAATAGATTAAGTTTTAATTGGACAGACGTGGGACAGACATACTCATTTGTTTGTTAATGTTGTGTACTCATAATTTTTATGAGATTTAAGTTTTATTTTAATCTACTTTATTTTGTTAGTTAATAATAAGTGAGTGGCTTACCGAATATGTTTGTATTTAAACAAGACTTTGTGCTTATTACAAGACAAGATCAAAAAGGTTTTATATAAAGTTTTTTTTATTATATCATTTGATTTTAAAATTACGGATGTAATGCCAATACTGTTTTAATCAAATTACAGTCAAAAAAGTAGAAAACATATGTACTAATTGTATAGTTGAAAATATATTTAGTTTCATAATTTGCATTTACCGACTTCAGAATAATTCAATAAAAAATTAGACATTCAATTATAACCTAGTTAATAGAAATGTCATTTTAAAATAAAAACTAATACTTAATAGTAATTGAACTATCATGTTGACAATTCAAACACCTGTTATTTCATTATACTAAGTAAAGAGTTGTCAGTTTAATTCTAGATTATTTTGCTTCAGTTAGCAGCTACTAGTGCAGGGAAAATATACCAAAATTAGCAATCGAATTATTGGAATGATTACGCGTTATTTGAGTATTTGGTAATCATTCGAAAATCTAATGATCATTCGAATCGAATGAATGTATGTAAAGGCAAAATTATCGTTATTTTTTAATATTCTCATTTGCAGTATTTGTCTAGTAGTATCAGTTAGTTAGATTCTATATTACAAGCTTAGAGCTAATTTGGGGTCTAATTAATAAACTTTAACTAATTAACCGTGTGTGAATTTGTTCGGGTGTATTTATTTTATTAAAAGCATAGGATATATTCTATAGTAACATTATTTTCCATAGATGAACTGTGTAAAATTGCTGTTAAAAAAGCGAAAAAGTGAAAACAAGGCGTTTAAAAGCTGTAAATACAAATACTATGAAGTAGCAAATTCTATCGAATTACGAGTATATCAATTCAACAACTCAATTGCAATTATAACGAATTATTAGTATATTTATTTCCTAAATTGTTAATGTGAATATTTATAATCGAATCCAATCATTTGCATGACCTTTCGATTAATCATTCAAATTCTCCCTGCACTAGTATTAACCTAATTATAATTAACTTAATAGATCGATGAAATGATCCAAGTTAAGTTCTGTAAGATATTTTTCTTCAATTAATAATTAATTTGTTTTTAATTTTGTTCTTATCAACCTATTTTCATATTATGTGGATATCTTTTATTGTAATACAAAGATATATGATTAACTAGCCGCGCCCCACGGTGTTACCCCCGTTGTATCCGTTCCCGAGGGAATTTCGGGATTAAAATATATCTCATGGGATATTCTGATGTATAACCTATATTACTGTAAAGTTTCATCCAAATCTGTCGAGTAGTTTTTTCGTGAAAGAGTAACAAACAACCATACATATATACATACATCTTCACAAACTTTCGCATGTATAATATCAATAGGACTAGCAGGGACCCGCGGGTTTACCTGCATCATACTCGTAAATTTCTAACAGAATTGTCATTTCGGTTTGATTTTTACTAGAAAATAGGTAACTGACCTATGACCTAAGGGTTTCGATAAGTTTGTTAAGTAAGAAAACTACCTTTGCGACTAACTTATTCACTCAAAAATAATTTTACCAGTCATCGAATTAAGTGCTTAGTGTAATGGTTGTGTAGGTAACTGTTGTGTAGGTAACTACACAAATAAGTTACTAAGCAAACCTAAGCTTTAAGCCTAGTTTACACTGGTAGAGTTCGAGTCCGAGGTTACTGTTACTGTTAGCCTATATCATTTCAGTTTTATGAAAAGACTCCCATAAAATTTATGATGAATAATTTATTTATTTCCAAAAGAGTCAAAACCGAGACTATTATGGTCTATTTTCCAACCAAACACAATGTATAGAGGGAAAATGTGGAATGGAAAAAAACAATAAATATTTTTCATCTACAAAAGGAATTGTCTTTTGTTAGAAAATCGGGTTTATCTACACTAATATTATAAAGAGGAAAACTTTGTTTGTTTGTAATGAATAGGCTCAAAAACTACTGGACCGTTTTAAAAAAATCTTTCACCATTCGAAAGCTACATTATCCACGAGTAACATAGGCTATTTTTCATCCCGAAATTCCTACAGGAATGGACACAACGCGGGTAAAACCGTGGGGCGCTGCTATTAGAGATAAAAAAGCAGCTCCATCGCGACTTGGCTATTAGTATTATTTAGATTTAGTATAAGTTAGATTCATTGGTTTCTAGAGGAAAATGATTGTACTGTTTCATGAAATAAACATCTACAGGTTTAATTCACACACGGTTTCTTCGATCCAATACGTCCTAAACTCATATTATGGACTCGGTATTGTAGTCAATTCCTTTACTATTTAAATGCCTATGCATTATGATTCTACTCGTATATTAAGCTTCTGCTAAGAAGATAATCCACGTATATGTAAAAAATTCTTGGGTATAATACATATTTATTTAAGTAATACGATTATAATATAAGTCCGTACCCCACCCCTACAGGCACATGTTAGGTATTCAACGTAATTTGAGAACTAACTACTCTACAAACATAAACGACCCTTTACCATGTTCACAAAATGCCTAAATTTCACCGAAGTGCCTGCTCGAAGGTGAAATGATGGAAAGAGCGCGTGTCAAAGAAAGTAAATTATTTATTATTTTTTATGAGTTTCCACGAAAACGATTGTAGGTCTCGTTAACTTCGGCTTGTTTGTACCGGAGTGATGTAACCACGAGATTGGATGGATATTGTTGTCGAAACGTGTTGTTTTAAGGAGATTCTCACAGCTTTGCCAATAAAAGAAGGAGTATCTCTATACAAACCAATATACCAAGGATAAGGGTTTGATTAGTAAAGCTCTTACAGCTTTCAGTAAATGGTAGTTTTGTAGTTACTACCTACATCGCATTAGATACAAACGTGTCGTATTCATTCCCAAATTACAGGCCAAATATCATTAACAGGAAAAATCTGTTTAGGTAAAAATGCTTTAAAAGCATTTTTTGAACAAATGTTATGTCATGAGATATTATTTACTTAAGCACAAAGAACTGTATTCAATGTAATTATATGTAAAGGTGTTTTGTATTGAACGATCATAATACGAGCCAGCATTCTCCACTTTCCAAGATTTCCTAAGGTGAAATCGCTAAGCGTCTAGATGTTTGAGTATGAGAAATGAGCGGAAGAAGGGGGATGTTTTGGGGGTGTATTGTAAACACAATTACCACCCCGCCCGTGCCCCCGCGCCCCGGGCAACAAATAGCGGCTAAACGACCCATTCGGTTGTGATTTGTTAGCAATATGCTTCAGATTTGGAACAGCAACGCTTTTAAAACTCGCTCAGTGTGATTCCGAAGAAGTCACATTTTTGTTCGCCTCCGCTTAATGGCCTCGAGTTATTCTGTATAGACATTTATTCGCTATTTATATTGAACAAATGGTTTTTAGTTGTGATAATGACGCGGGCTTAACATAACTCTGTTGGATATCTCTTGGTACAGACGCGGTTTTGTGTTCAAATCAGTCTTTTCAGTTTTCAAATACATCCAAGTAAGTTAGCATCTCCTTAAAAAAATAACCATATTATTTGTCTGGTACGTGATACTAATAAGGTTAACATGGAAAAGTGAGATGTAGAATTGCTTGGAATGAAGAATACAGAGAAGTTTGCAAACAGCAACAGAAGCAACTCCAATCGTCGAAATACCTACTAGGGTTTAGGCTGCCTGTCCATAGCAGCGAAGAAACGGGGTATGATTGCATATAATCCCTCAGAGATTTGAATTACCCTTAGAATCTACAGCAACTATTGATATATTACTGGAACTAACAAAATCCAAGATGGCTGACGTACAAAGCATTGAAGGTTGCGGCGACCACTTTCCAGTTGCCTCTGAGATGACAACACGAAGGTCTTGCTACTTTGTGCAAGCACCAAGTTCACAGCTTCCGATCTATATAGTTCTTCGTATGGCAATCTGAATTATATATATATAAAATTCTGGTGTCACAATGTTAGTGGTACTGCTCCGAAACGGCTTGACCGATTTTTATGAAATTTTATATGCATATTCAGTAGGTCCGAGAATCGGTCGACATATATTTTTCATACTCCTAATTATTAAGGGCGGCACAACCCTTAATTTTTATATGGCAATACAACGTTTGCCAGGTCAGCTAGTTTTATTATATAATTCAAACATAATATTACCTATAAAACATTCCTTTTCTATCATTTAATACTTGTATTCTAGCGTAGAGCAATATCGTCAATATTCTATTTAAGTACCTACTTTAAGGTCTTAATGTAAAGATCAAGAGACTACAAAGTCTTCTGGCAAAACTATAAAAGCTGAAATAGTCTTGAAATGTATCAGAGAGGGATTACTAAGAGTTTATCGCTAAAGTAATCCCAAGTTCCCACGTGCAAACTTCAAATTCATCAGGAGCGAATTGTGCATGTAGTTATTCCTGTTCGTGCAACTCGTTAATACCTTAGCATCGGGCCGGGCGCCGAGCGGGGCGGAGCGCTAGCGCCTCCGATATAAACAACTCAAGTACAACATTTAATTATATTGCTGTTTATTAAACCAGACGCACCAACATAACGAACCAACATCGATATTAATCATTCGAAACGATAAGCCGATGGAAACGCTCGCTTCACACCTACTGACATTGCATTTTTAATCGAATTTGAACCTTCCGTGTTATTTGATTTGTTTTGGCTTGTAGTGTAACAAGACCTTAAATATGTTTCGGTCGATTTAATAAAAATTGACCTGTGTCCGGTTTTATTCTCGATTAATTTGAAACCATATTTAAGAATCCTTTATGTTGTCAGATTCATTAACCCTGGTAATTAACAATGTAAAGACAATAAACTAAATGCCTTATTATGAAATTTTTTACGCTATTAGCGATGTATAGGTACGTGGTGCTTACGAAAAGTATTTAAGAATACCTTTATAAGGAATCTATACTAATATTATAAAGCTGAAGAGTTTGTTTTGTTTGTTTGTTTGTTTGTTTGTTTAAACGCGCTAATCTCAGAAACTACTGAACCGATTTGAATAATTCTTTCACTGTTAGATAGTCTATTTATCGAGGAAGGCTATAGGCTATTTTATCCCGAAATTCCCACGGGAACGGGCACAACGCGGGTAAAACCGCGGGGCGCTGCTAGTCCTTCATAGAGGGCGCGCAAAACTTTCAAAGTATAGGAGAAGAAAGATGCACTCTTTACGTAAGATTGAGTTTTCCTGTCGAAACTAGTGAAACGAAGGTGATAACATACTATATGAGCGTTGCTTATCTTTCAACTTATATACCTAGTCTAGCAGCGGTCCGCGGTTTTACCCGAGGTTCTTGCTATCCATTATAAACATATATATTCAAATCGTATTGGTAGTTTCTGAGGTCTCTTCTTATCGAGTGGATGGTCAACCTGACCAATCCTGGTGTCAGAGTTATTAAGCCGCCAAAGGCCTCTGACATGGCTCATGTAACGACTACTGTCCGTAGAAAGTAACCGGGACCGACGGCTTAACGTGCCCTCCGAAGCACGGAATCATCTTACTTTTCGGGCAATCAGGTGATTCAGCCTGCAATGCCCTAACCAAACTGAGGACGGTCTCACAAAGTGATTTTTGTGAGATATCCCCACCGGGAATCGAACCCGGAACCTCCGGATCGTGAGCCGAGCGCTCAAACCACTAGACCACGGAGGCTGTTAGTTTCTGAGGTTAGCGCGTTCAAACAAACCAAAAAAAAAACGGACTCCTAAGCTTTATTATATTAACTAGTAGAAATTTTTTATAAGAATGTTTTTCAGGGCATATGAAGTATCTAAAGTCTTAATGAGACTCATTCTATGATTGCTTCGACTCCACAGTCAGAAGGCGATTCTTGCTTCAGTCTATTCTGAACTAAATTCTATTCTATTTGTCACTCATTTCAGGACGAGAATGACTGATAGTGGAATTCTTACTTCACTTTCAAACAAATTTTCAGAGATATTATTCTTTTTTTATCGAGACCAACAACGTAAATGGGATAAAAAGCAAGAAAGATCCCATTGGACTGAAGTATTTCCCAATTAACACCATAATTGGTATCCCAAGTAATTACACACCACTTTATGTACTAGAACTGTAAATAACCGCTATTTATATAACGAATGTACCTAAATAAACGACTTTCTTTATCCTGCGAGCATCTACCAATGAGAGCTTAATATTTATGCCGATGATCTAGAGCCATTGCAAGCTATTATATCGATTCAGGGGTGTAAAGATTAACAGGAAAATTTACTTTACTGTCTAATATTTTACGTTTTATGAACGATTTTTTATTAAAATATTACTTACTAGCAGCGCCCCGCGGTTCCACCCGCGTTGTACCAGTTCCCGCAGGAATTTCGCAATAAAAAGTAGCCTATGTCCTTTATCAGGCTCTGGACTAACTGTGAACCAAATTTGATTCAAATCGGTTCAGTAGTTTTGGCGTGAAAGCGTAACAGACAGACAGACAGACAGAGTTACTTTCGCATTTATAATATTAGTTAGGAAGTTAGGATTAGGATTAGGATTAACTTGCGTTTTCTATCCACAGGTATATTATATATGCAACGGTTATTCTCACTTGTGAGATTTACATCTTTGCTAGTTTATATTGAACTAGTAGTGTTTCGCGGGTTTGCAGCTTTGATCCTGTACTGATAAGAATGTGTTGCCAAGGTTCCAAATTAGCCGAGCGCTAAATGTTTTCCGAAATTCGTTCAGGCGTATTTGCGTGATAGGATAGGGTATATTTATGATGTTAATTGAAAGTCACATTACGTATTTTATTTATATCTACTTACTGATATTACATGCTCTTTCTTATACGAGTATGTTTAACTAGTAGGGCCCCGCGGTTTTACCCGCGTTGTGCCCGTTTCCGTGGGAATTTTGGGAATTTTTATACATATAACCCTTTCTCTTGCATGACTCTATATTTTTTAAAACCACGTCAAAATCAGTGCAGTAGTATTTGAGTTTATCGCGAAGAGACAGACAGACGCGGCCGGGGACTTTTTTTATAATATGTAGTGATTGTAGATTGTAGTTTTTACATTTAGTTGTACTGAAAATCCCTGATATTGTAAAAGGTATTTAATGTCAAAATTATGTATTTTATTCAAATTAAGGACGTCAAACTTTATTAAGAGAATCATATAGAAATACAGGCCAATATTGATGTATGAGCGAGTACCTTATTATATCTAACAATAACTAAAACAATTTAAGTACTAAACCTAACTCCAATAAAAGGGCTCATTATCTAAAGGTGTTCAAGCTACAAAATGTTATATTGTAAAGGATTTTTTTTGAAAAATACGTTTAGAAGTGCGAGCAAGCCCGGGGCGCATTAGAGCGCAGTTTATCGACGCACGCGCAACGCGAACGCCCCGCGCCCGTGGGCCCACGACCAACACGCCCACACCAGGGGTGGACTAAAGAACGAAGGTAACTGGAATCCCGCCTTCGAGCTTCGGTTTGTTGAAGCAATCAGCCCATCCTCAAAGAATAGCTAAATCGTACACACGGGTTGCTTTCGGAAGGTACCTGTACCGATTGGCTAGAAGAGAGTCTCAAAAGAGAGACTCCTCTCAGTGTCCATGATGACTGCACCGAGAATACCAACATCCGATAGCGGATTACCTACTGCACTCATAGACATTCATTTAATCGACTATTAATTTTTCAAAACCAAAATGGAAAAGAGTGAGTGGAATGGGGGGAGGCCTTTGCCCATCAGTGGGACAATATGGCACCAGTAACTGTATGTCGAAATCAGTCATTAAATCTCTACTAACGAATCATTTGAGGACGGGCGTAAGTATTAAAAGTCATTTAAGGTGTGCTTGTTAAATATGAGCAATCGTATGGTTAGATGATGCTGCACCAAAAGCTTTCTACATTAAAAGTCATTACATTCAACATCTACTGTCACCCACACTTTCCATTAAAACTTGTATGTAAAGCCCGCAGTCCTTTATTTCCTATATTACTCCCCCCCCCTCTCCTATTATTATCTATTCGCCCGTGGAGTACCTCCCTGTTCAAAGAGCCGGCCCGAGCGCGTGAAACACAACGCGATCTGTGAGCCGCGAGCTGCCATTGTAATGAGATGTTATTTATTAAACAATCCTATAAGTAATCGACTTTAGTACCTACGTATTAGTAATGTTATGTGCTTAATTTAAGTATGTATTGAGAAAGTTGAAAGTTATCTAAAGGTGGAAACTTATCAATGGCATCCATCATTCATTTCAAATATCTGTTATATTGCTTTCATACTCACACGCACACAAAATATTCAATTCTTCATATTATAGACTAGCAGCGCCCCGCGGTTTTACCCGCGTTGTGCCCGTTCCCGTGGGAATTTCGGGAATTTTTTTACATAAAAACCTTCCTCTTGAATCACTCTAGAACCTATTACAAAAAACCGCATCAAAATCCGTTGCGTAATTTTAAAGATTTAAGCATACAGACAAACAGACAAACAGACACGAAACAGAGACGACTTTATTTTATACTATGTAGTGATGAATTAAGGTATATTCTGTTTTTTCTTACGAGACTTAAAATTTCACACCATCATGGCTGATTTTGCAACTGACAATTTATTTCATTGAAAAGAGTTCACTGATGGTATGATGATGTAATGAAATCACTGACTATTCAGGAATCGTCTTTGAATAGGTAATTTACCACATTAGTCCATCAGAACAAATAGTTGTGGGTCTAACAATTTCGTTTCCACCATAAAAAAACCTCTGACAGTTATGCTACTGACTCCAAGAAAATTTTAGTAATTGCCTCTATAATTCCTAAACTTCCATCATTAAGATTACTCCAAACCAAACCAATTTAATCTGAAACTAGACAGTTACTAAGAACAGTAAACAATTTAAACTATTTATTGAATAAAAGCATTCAAAGACAAGATCCTAATTGGGACTCAAGAAGAATCAGTTACTTCAACATTAAGGCAGGGAAACTACAACAGTTATGTGTAAGTTGGGGCAGTTTGATCCTTAATCTGATGGTAATAAAGATGGGATTGGTTTGACGGAGTATCTCTCAAGTTCAAACGTTAACACGCCCACTGCCGATAATACTAACGAGTGTTGCTATCCGCTGATCTTCGGGCCGCCATTAACTTTGGAGGCATTATAACTTATTACTGGTACTTGGTTAATAGAGTGAATTCTTTGACAGCTGGCTGATGGAACTCCTAACTATTTGTATAAAGAAGAAGATTTGGACCGACTTAATAAAATGTATGAGTGACCCCACTCAATCTGGGAAGACAACGTTACCGCGATCTACGTAATTCCGCGCAATCCAATAGATGACACTATTGACACTATATAGTGTCATCTATTGGATTGCGCGTGGAATAACTGCGCGGAATAGCTAGCTCGAATATGGTTGAATGAGGCGAGAACGAAATAGCAGATGCTATTGATCAAAAAGCGAACTATTTTTGCTATTTACTTGAAGTATTTTTTCATATTTTTAAATAACAATAAACTGTCTGACAATTCCAAGTCATAACACCCTTCTTTTTCCGTTAAGGGTTAAACATAGTCAAAATAATTTTTATTATTTTGTAAATCTAAAATACAGTAGGCGTGGATTTAAAAAAGGCAATATCAAATCAAAAATAATCAACGACGCAGAAACATAGAAATAAAACCAAAATCCATCCAAATTACAATTTTAATATGTTTACTTGAATAGTTCACATAAACATAAGAGTTTTATGGAAATGGGATCACTCAACACTGGCATTAATGTTTGACATCCAAGTTTTACATACAGACATAACTTCAAAAGGTTATTGAATGTAGAGGGACTATACATAAGCAACAACGATTTGGACAAATGTAGGAATAATAATTAGACAACCTTTTGGTGGAAAAATGTATTAAATCAGCTGAATCTTATGTTTATTTTTCTTCAAATGTAAAAGGTAAAAGAAATAAAGGATATTCTTTTCGACTTATTTTATGGTACTATGTGCGGTATTTACAACTCTGGTAAAATCGCGTGTCGAATTTATTGAGTACTAACTGTGCCCCGCGGTTTCACCAGGAGAGCCCCTGCTCCCGTGGGATTTCGAGATTGTTATTACTTATTTCGAATTTCGAGATTGGTAAGTTCAAAAGAGCCTCTATGGGGCCAAAACTGAATAAAAATATTTGAATTTGACTTTGACTTTATTTTCTTATAGAAAAATGTCCTGAAAATAAGGAACACATAAAAAAAAGAATCATCCAATTTGGTGCAGTCGTTCTGAAATTATACGCTTAGCAACATATTCAGCGATTCATTTTTATATTATAGAACATACGAGTATACCTACTCGTACAATTATTACAAGTATGGCTCAAAACCACTCGTGTAATAAAACAAATATATACATATTACATACACGTAGCAATGGTCTACCAATCATAATCAGACGTAGCACAGCATATCTCTAGTGGAACAGGGCCTTTGCGTATTGCGAGTTCTTTATATCAAACAAATATGTATCTATGTATAATATGAATATTCTACAATGTGAACAATTTATAAGATCATTCGAATATGATGAAACATTAATAAAATTATTAATTATTTCATAAAATATTGCTAAGTAAGTTTTCTAAGCTCAATCATATTTACAAGAATCACTTCCTGCAATGACGATGCCTTAATGAAGAGCAAGGATATAAAGTGTAATGGAACGGGTTTGTTAACGATACTAACTACATTATATAACGGAAGTTCTAACTAAATGGAAGACGCAAAATAGATGCCACTTTATTTTATGTTTCTCTCATACGAATAATATGTAATGCTGTTGTATACTTTGAATAAATAATAAGATTATTCCTTATAATTCTACAACAATTCCTTATAACTATTAATTTCCAAAATTATATTGATTCGCAATGTTTTATTGTGCTCAGGAATTAACCACTCAATTTCAAACTTTGCTAATTCATAATATATAGTTATCTTTATCTTTCGACAAAAGAAAGAGAGCCAGAGAGAATGTGTGTGTGAGGAAGAAAGAGAGAGAGACATCCTATATTCATTTATTTTATTTGTCCACAAAAGATAGAGAGCCAGAGAGTGTATGTTAGAGAGATAGAGAGAGGGGACCATAGGTAGGTAATATTTTGGAAACTTTATATCGTATCTAGTCGATCTATTTCAATGTAATTTGAAATCACTGAATCATTGCCAACCAAAAAAAAAAACAGGATAACATGGAAACAAAATTGATGTAATTAAAATATTATTAAACTACACTTGAGAGCATAGAAATCGCACATAGGGGAATTTTCCTGCATTTGATTTTGATACTTGTTTTTTTTTTTAATTAAGTGTTGGTTGCAAATATAACTTAAATTAAATTAAAGTACACACTGTTAGCTTCCTAAAAACCCATAATGTCTGGCCTTGACCTTCCAAATCATAGCAGTGGTGGCCTAACAATGGAATGGGCTAAATTCGCTCGTTACAAGTAGCGCGGTTTGTGGGACTTTGAGCAGGTATAAAAGGTTAAAAAAACAATAAATCCGTGAATGTAACGATTTTTTAATACGAGGTATTGCCTCCCCTAGCCTTAATAACAGCTTCCAGTCGAAGATTCATTGAAGAAATCAATGTTTTTACGAAATCCTTCGGTATGCTGTCCCATTCTTCCTTGATCGCGGTTTGAAGCTCTCAGAGACTCGTAGGCACTGCGTTTCTGGCTCTTACTCGTTTCTTTAGTTCGTCCCATAAGTGCTCAATGGGATTGAGATCTGGGCTTTGAGCAGGCCACTCCATAACGAGTACTTCAACCTCCTCCAAGTACTGGCGTACTATAGCAGCGGTGTGTGGTCTAGCGTTGTCCTGCATAAAAACGAAGTTTTCGCCAATAAATCCCGAAAAGGGCACAAAATGTTCTTGCAGGATATCCCGACGTAACGTTGGGAAGTCAATCCACGCGATCGATGATCGGTATCGGGCCCTGTGATGAAGACAAGTTCGGTTTTCGCTTCCAGTGAAATACCTCCCCAGAACATACACGAACCACCCCCGTATGCGACCCGTTCGGAGATGCAGCATTGAACAAAACGCTCACCGGATCTTCGGTAGACTCTACCCCGTCCGTCGTTACCAAGGAGACACATCCTGCACTCATCGGAGAAGAGGACTGCCTGCCATTGATCCATAGTCCAATTTACGTGATTTCGAGCAAACTGAAGGCGTGCTTGTCTGTGTGCTGGGGTAAATTTTGGGCCAGTTGCGGGACTGTGCGCTATCAGACCTCCTTCGGCTAGTCTTCTTCTAACTGTCCACAAACTGACTTCCACTTCTCTAACTTCCTGGAGCTGCTGTCCGAGTTGAACTGCAGTCAACCGGCGATTTCGTAGTGATGTATTCACAAGAAAGTGGTCATCGCGCTGTGTTGTCGCACGTTTTGGGCCTGTTCCTGGTTTCCTGGTATAGCCACAAGTTTGCTGATATCGCAGGTATACACGTCGAACAGCATATCTGCTCAAATTTTATTGACGAGCCACTTGACTTTGGTTCTGTCCAGCTTCGATAAGTGCAACCACTTGAGCCGCTACTTCTGGTGTGGTATCCATTTTCTTGATTAGAGAGATGACGTATTCGTTAAAGAACCTTTCTGACTGGGAGTTGGTATGCAAATGATGTCATTTTAATCATCCCTTGTCGTTTTATACCTGTCAAAGTCCCACAAACCGCGCTACTTGTAACGAGCGAATTTAGCCCATTCCATTGTTAGGCCACCACTGCTATGATTTGGAAGGTCAAGGCCAGACATTATGGCTTTTTAGGAAGCTAACAGTGTGTACTTTAATTTAATTTAAGTTATATTTGCAACCAACCCTTAATTTAAAAAAAAAACAAGTATCAAAATCAAAATGCAGGAAAATTCCCCTATGTGCGATTTCTATGCTCTCAAGTGTATATTTGAAGAAACGAAAAAAGGGTGCTTTTGTTTTCGGTAACTGTTTAATAAATCAGCAAAAACATAATACTTATGTATTCATAACATCATAACTTTTATTTTATTTTCAAAAACACCGATGCACGACTTTTCACACTTGAAATAATAAAATATTAATTTATTATTAGATTTAATCATCATCCAAATCTGTCCAGAAATCAATTTAAAACATATTTATTTAGAAATCGAATGCATTTATTTGAGAATTATCTCCACCATCTCAAATTGCAAGAATTTACAACTTTTTATATTAGTGCAGACAGATCATTATATTTTATGACAACGGATAACACTAAAACTGTTGCCCTAACAACGTTATTTTTTATTCCATTCTGTCTTTTTTAAAACAAATAATCTTAAACATTTCGTTATAATGTAGTTAAAACGCAAAATATTTATTAAAAAACAAACATTAATATAAATTCTACTTTGAAGACTAGATTTCGAAATATTTTAGCATCAAATTAAAATCAAATTCGAATTTTGTTTGAATTTAAGTAGTGTTGTTCCACAGGTTATACCATAAACATAAACAGCTGATCAATTGAAACCCGACACCTTAAAATCGAGTTATACTTTTCACATGACGCAACAACAAACAAAAATTGTATCCATTCACAAAACCTATTATGTTAATTTAAAACACATCGGTGTGACGATAGTATCTTGTTCACACCCCACCTACCGAAACAATAGTTAATAAGATGATTTATATCGATAGAACTTCGACACGTCTATACATCGATTTAGCATAATCTCGGGATCGGATCGGTGTACTCTGTAGAGATAGTTCACTCAAAGTAACTCATTTCATTAGTGATCTGTGGTTCAATGTCCAATAGTCCTGGAGGTTACAGTTTAAATATGGAATGTTTTTGTTTTCATAATAACTTTTTTTATAATACGAATACATTATAGTAGTTTATGCAACGTCATATAAAGAAGGGTATTAAAACACGAGTGTGAGTTTATGAAACGAGCGCAGCGAGTTTCATAATAGTAACGAGTGTTTTAATACCCGTGTTATATGCAGTTGCATACACTACTTTATCTTCACTATTTAATGCAATTAATCAAACAAAATTTTAAAAACAAAACACATTGCGAAACATTAAATTCACGCATAGGTACGTGTATTGTCACAGTGAACTTGCCGCCATTAAAATCTAACCAATGAGAGCGCAGCTGCGCGTAGGGCCAATCAGGAGCGAGCGAGATCTTACCAAAGAGTTTTGTGTATGTAGTTTCGACGAAGTTTTCACGTATAACCCAACTATTTTCAAAAGCCAGCCTAATATCAAAATTTTATACAACTAGTATGAGGATTTTGACATAAGGCTCGCCAGGTTAATTGGTCGCGTTATAATGATGTTATAATGTTAAATTATAATGATATTATAACATCATGTGCAATTGCTTAAATTGAGTGTTTTAGTTGTCTGTGCTATAACAGTAGTAATTATAAGTCAAGTATTGGAATCATAAGTAGAATGTTACAACATTAGTGTAGATAAAATTGTTTATAATAGCCGTTAGTCATAGAGAAAGAGGTGTTATACGTTTGAGCTTTTGAATTTCAACGGCATTGCTTTCAAACGGGTGTATAGCTATTTCGATTAAGTTTTATAAGGAGGTTACCATATCTTCTATTTTCAGTTTTAGCGCATGTTATGGTTCTTTTGCGATTAAGTTTAAACAGCTTTCTTTACTTCTACTTAGCTTCGGCAAACACTAATTAAAGATTACCCACAAAATAAATAGTGAAACCATTTACAAACCACAAACACAAAAAATAACTGTAATTTTTAATTGGCCATTGTTATCCTAATAGTTTCGCGGAATCAACAATAGTGGTATTGATTCGCGGAGTGACGTTACCACACAGAAAGTACCAATTAATTCGGGTATCAAGTATAGCATTGATGTTGTGGAGGTATTATGGTCTTTGGGGGATCGTGATAAGGGCGTGTTTGCGTGGCAAGGTTGTGGTTCTTGGCTCACGATGACTGGAGGTTTCTCTCGCCCTCCATACAAGTTATTATAAAATAATGAAAGCCGCACCGCCCGCTGCGATCCACAATTGCCCTGCTTAGCCGCCTGTACCACTACGTATTAGGAACAGCCTATTTTCTTATTGCTGTTGGTGTTGTGTATGAGATACAGCTTGTTAGAAGCATCACATTGTGTTGCCTTGTTTTAATACTCTTATATGGTGGTTGGTTCAGAAATTTTATGTTTAGGCTTTTTTATGAACCGTAGAATAGTCTAAGGTATGAATGAAGTTTGGTGTAGAAGGAGTGTCTCAGAATATCATACTAGCAACTCCTGGCCTGAGCGTAAAAAATAGGTTTATTTCCGAAGGGCCTAATCAGGACCACAAGAGGTCTACGTGAGCGAAGTATAGTCGACAGGGTTTCGACTATTGTTGGAACTGGTGAAGAGTACGAACCGGAGAATAACATTTTTGATTAAATCGCAAATATCAAGTTTTTATGAGTGATATTCTACTACAATGGGGGTTTACCTATGCAACCTACGATAGTAGTTACATAGAACTGAATACATAGAAGACGAACGCGCGTGTACTTACTTACCATTTAAAAAAATATATAAAACGATATGGTGGGTGTTACTTATTATACACATTTTTTTCATCATACATTTTTGGGTATATTTAATCTTTCGAGTATTTTCCTGAAATGAAGGTTCTTTAATGCTGCCGAGCATTACGGGGGCTTTTAGAAATAATAAAAGCGATATTAGGTACCAATAATATATGTTACGCAACGATGAAACAGCATTCTAAAGCTATCGACATGCATTATGTATGTTATTTCGTACGATGCGGTCCGCCTACGTGAGCTCGCGAATAGAGGATGGAACTTTCATTCATATGTTACAGCTAATTGTATCCAACAAGTTATATTGTGATTTAACTATTATCCTTATGAAACGTAACGAGCACGGCTTACTTCGTAGCAACCGATGTAGGGCTTTCCATATAATTTTTGTTCATGTATTTTGTAATATACCTATATCTATCTCGCCCTGAAAAGGCTTTTACATATATTTGAAAGTGCAAAAAGAAACTGTTTGCCCGTAAATTAATGTATACTTTACTTGTATAATTGATAAAAAGATTCGTTATTTTACATTCATATAAATACAGCAGTGCACTTCTAGTTGAGAAATATGCACTGAACAAGGATCAGGTAGGGTTCTTCCCTCAGCACCAATGATCTGGTAATTTTCTTATTTAACAGATTTCACTCTTGAACGGCAACGAACACTATTTTGATTGGTCTCTTGTCTTTAGATCCGTCACGGTATAACAATGAATTAAACACAATCATGTCATTGGATTATTTAATTATTTTGAATTGTCTCTTTATTAATTCATATGTAGGTTTACGCTTTGTTAAAATGTAATTATTTTGAAACTACGTTCACGTTTACACTTCGCTTTCGTTTTTAATTTTTATCTGACGTATCGGCTCCTTTACAAGAACCGTGGTTAAAGAAGACTGAGGTGTTATGCGTCAAGAAAAATAAAATATCGCACCTACCGCCAAATACATTTTGTTAGTTGAGGAACGTTACGATTTACGCAAAAGGTGTTCAAAGAGAATATAAACGCTACGTTACAATGTCTTGAGATATTGCAGTGTTGACTTGCTTGTGGTTAAAATTTTCTGAAGAAGAGATCCCAATCAGAGAGCCTTCACCTATCTTCTCTTTTCAAATTAGGGTTTTTATTTAATTGCTAGCTGCACCCCGCGGTTTCACCCGCGTTGTACCCGTTCCCGCGGGAATTTCGGGATGAAAAATAGATGTTGTCCGATTCTCAGGCCTACCCGATATGTACACAAAATTTCATGAGAATCGGTCGAGCCGTTTCGGAGGAGTATGGGAACGAACATTGTGACACGAGAATTTTATATATTAGATAATAGTTTCGCTTATCAATCTAGGCACATATCAACACACCTTTTTCGAAGTCGGTTAATAAGTAATCACGCGAACGTTATGTTCTGCGCATGCTTAGGCCGCGTCATATGGACGGGGCGGTTGGCTATCGTGAGATCTTCACGCGTCGCTGCGCCGACGCACGAAACCCTGCGATTGGGTATATAGCGCTTGCGACCAATTATTTTAAATTGAGTTTGTGAAAGTTCGTCATTATGTCTAGGTTTTAGAATGACAGGATTTGTTTATTAGATTTATTACAAACGGTTGATTATCGTTACATATGTACCTTCGTTAAAAAATATTACGATTTTGACGCTGTTCAATGTCTGTTTAGTACAAAGCGTTGCTTGTTTCAAAACTGAAATGTAATCTGTTAAAGTTATTCGGACGGTCAATAGAAAACCACGACCATTTTCTTACGTCTGTTGAGACTGACAATTTGGGTTAACGATTATTGGTACGTGAGCGTAAGCTGAAGCAATCAGTCCTGAAGATTATCACATTATAAGTAAAAGGTCTAGTAAGTGGCCAATCCTGATGTCGAAGTTTTGGTGAACATAATCAAACGATTGCAACCGGGACCGATAAATTAAAGTGCCTCCGAAGCAAAGTAGAGCTTAGTTACAAACTTATATGTAGTAGGAAAACAGTAAAAGCTTAGTTCGTCTAAGCAAGTATTCTTCTTCTTCTTTCGAGTCAATGGCGCAAAATAATTTTTAGTATTTATATTTTCCCGGACCAGTAATTCACAAGAGAGAGGGCAGCGTCTGATACGTTCAGTAAGTCCTCTTTAGTGCTTTTAGCAAGTATTGATTACTAAATTGAAACTACGTTTTCGGAAACACTTCGCTTTTATTTTACATTTTTAAGTATTGAGAGAGATTCGGCTTCCCCAAAACTATTTGTAAAGTAAAGACGAACTATTCATCAATGTCACTTATAATAAACTAAGCTAAGCTCTCGATAATGTAGAACACTACAAATAAATACTTAAAAGTTCGATTAACATGAACTTTAATCAATGAAGTTATGGCGGCATCTTTGCGGCTTAACTAACCGAACAAATCAAAGAGCTAGGAATGCATTTGCGTTGGCTTTGAATGGATGTGGCATTATTTTAAGGATAAAGGAAAATTAGGTGGTGAAGATATAATTCAGTTTTAGTTTTGTCAATTAATCTATCTGCAATTAGGAGTAAAAAAAACAGTTATTAAAGCGTGAGTATTTTGGTTGTAACTACACGTCATTAGACAATGCAATAGGAAAAATAAACATTTTGTTGTTTTTATGTCATTTATTAGTACACATTGTCGACAGATATTCCCCGGTCGGAGTGAACCCCAAGGGGGCCCGCAGGACTCTCGGCTCTGGCTTGCCTTCACCGGCCGGCCAGAGGGGGGTCGTTAGAGGTACAGTCGATTTCGGCTGTGTGATCCGGGGGTGGAAGTGTTAAAGGGCATAACGCCGCGAGTAACGTTTAGAGAAAGCGCAGCACACCTCTCTACACCCCCGAGTCGCCCACACCGATGTTGCCCCCTTGCCGTCTTTATGTCGGCTGTTTTGGGGGGCCCACTAGTGGGCGGCGAGCCACGGCCTGCCGCCGATAACTTGTTCTCTACATGTTATGGCAGGTGCCGACCTCTCTGCAATAACCCATTTCTTATCCATCCAAACTTCATTCCCATAGCCCATTCTTATTTCTTTAATTTCCTGCAATAGTCCCTACTTCTGCAGGTACACATTCCCGGACATGTTGTACTGATGTGGTCGGGGGTGTGTCTCTGCAGTCCATTACATTAAACATCTCCAAAGGGCCTCTACGAGTTGGATCTGTATCCCCTCGCATGCCTCTCAAAAAGACCGGGCTTGTCCCGTGACTCCGAGGAGAAACACAAAAAAATAATATAATAAACATGGACAAATTCACACACAGTTAAGTAGACCTAAACAAAGCTCTAAGCTTGTATTATGGAATCAACTAATAGATACTAATAATTAATAAATGAATACATAATTGACGCCCAGACGTCGCAAACAATTATGTCTGCACATATTGTTGACTTCGGGCGGGAATCGAACCTTCGACACAGTAGGCGCTCTCACACGCCACGCCAACGGCCAAGTGTGATTTAAAACATAACAGATGCAGGAAAGAGTTAGAAATATTTAGGGCAAGTGAACGCACCGATATATATATTACTCGCAGCGCCCCGCGGTTTTACCCGCGTTGTGCCCGTTCCCATGGGAATTTCGGGATGAAAAATAGCCTATAACCTACCCGTTGAATGTGGCTATCTATTACAACCGCTGATAATTTCCGAAATTAGCTCGAACATACAAAGAAACAAACTTACAAATTTTACCTCTGTATAATATTAGTATAGATGTTACTAAAAGGTTCTAACGACTGTCAACTACCTACACAATGCCACATCCACCCTGTTCCCACCTCCTGGCCACATCTCAGCTAGTTACCAATCTTGTCTCACATTCGCTGACTCAGCGGCTCTTCTCGTATAATTCTTCCTTATGGTTGTTCCCCTATTGTCTGTCAATAGCCCCGCCCACCTCGGCGGTTAATTACTTTTCATTAGACTATCATTACGACACCGATGTTCCGTAATATTGTGATGGGACGTCTCATTCTTTGGATGTATGGTAATTTGGTGATTGGCCGTTTATTTTGAGTTAGTTGTGAGTTTTTATAGTGACTAGCAGCGCCCCGCGGTTTTACCCACGTTGTGCCCGTTCCCGTGGGAATTTCTGGAAGTTTTATACTTATAAACCTTCCTCTTGAATCACTCTATCTATTTAAAAAACTGCATCAAAAATTAAGCATACATAGGGACAGACAGCGGACAGCGACTTTGTTTTATACTATTGAGTAATTTATTTTGTGGTATAAAATGGATATTATGTTTGTCTAAACTAGTTTGTAAAGAAGCAGATTTTGACCTGCTTAACGAAATATATGGGCGCGACCACACTGAATCTGAAAAACTAATGTAAGTGCGATATATATAATTTCAACTCTAGCGCCATCTATTGGATCGAGGGTGGAACCAATATATAAAATGGACTTCATATTTGTTTAAGTGTAAACTTAACAATACTTCGTAGTAAGGTGTAGTTCGTCTTCTGGTGTATGAAAACATATTGAAGATTATGTTATAGACGGAGGCCGGAAATTTTTATCTTAATCAAAACGGGACATTACGCGGTTACTTACTTTTAAAATAAAATATAGTACCTACATATTGACAATGACTATATTGGCTATATGGGAACAGGATACGTCAGGCTCACTCAATTTCTAAGAATTACAATAAAGTGCGAATGGTACCAAAGTATTCGAGCAAATATTCTCATTGCATACTAATGGGACATCCGCGGCGGAATCTCAAGGTTCACAGTTTTTAAAAACGCATATTTTAAATATAAAAACGTTACAAAATATAAACTTAAAAGAAATTTATAGGAACATCAAATTTTTTAATCGTTTTAGTCGCAAATTAGTATGTATTCCATTCTGTTTATTTTCACAAAATTGTGGAATTATTTGTGTGGGTGTGACTTGGTTTTTTATTATTGTTGAATTTAAATACTCCGAAATCTATTGATATTAATTTTAATTAAATGATTTATTAGGATTAGAATGGAATGATAAATTAAAATAATATGTTACCTAACGAAAAATGAAACCATTCATCCATTCAGCTTTTTTATATTTAACTAGCTGTGCCCCACGGTTTCACCCGCAGCGCCCCCGTTCCCGTGGGAATTTTGATTTTTATTCCCTATAAACCTCACGGAGCCCGAGACCTTTCTAACGAATGCAAAACCGTGGAAATCGGTCCAGCCATTCACGCGTGATGCCGCGACCAAGGAAAACGGGTTTCATTTTTATATATATAGATTTGTATCGATTAGACTTTTTTTAAACGGAAGCGATTTGAACACATAGTAGAGTCTACCCGCGATCACAAGTAGTGCAATCCACTCGAAACGTCGGGAAATAAAATAAAATAGCTTTAATACATTTTTATTTTCACTTGCTTAATAAACTGTTTCACCGCGAAAAAACCCGAGTGAGTACTTAAGAAAAGACTTCCTTTGTCATTATCGTTAGTATTAACATATATTATTACTGATACCAGTATTTATTTATTGAATATTTAACTTATCAGTACCCCGCGTTTTACCCGCTTTGTACCCGTTCTTGTTGGAATTTTAGTATGAAAAGTACTCTGTTCATTGGTGACAATCAATAGCATACAGACCGAAAGCTTTTTGGGACTTTATTTTGTTATACGAGTATGTATATGTAGATTTATCTAATGGTTGAAGATAGATATGAAATGCACACATCCCTAACTATACATTTGTAATTATAATTACATAGTTATATTACATTAAAGCAATTTGCTATAACATCTATTCAGTTTGTTATTCATCAATCCGTGTCAAAGGTTAAATCAAAGTTAAACATTCGTTCAGTGAAAGGAATACACATGTTACTGAGCCCGATCTAATGTTGTGCTAATTATTGCAATCGAATAAACATAAGCTTTCCAAGGGTTAGGTAACTTGGAGAAAGTTTGGATTTGTAAAAATTGAGAAATAAAATGTGTACCCATCTCTATCTACGAGTATCTAAATATTATAAAGAGGTAATATTTGTAAGTTTGTTTGTTTGTATGTTCGAGCAAATCTCTGGAATTACCAGTCCGATTTGAATAATTCTTTTTGTAATGGATAACTACATTCAACGGGTAGGTTATATGCTATTTTTATCCCGAAATTCCCACGGGAACGGGCCCAACGCGGGTAAAACCGCGGGGCGCCGCTAGTTTTATATATAGTAGGACAACGATTGGGGAAAAACCACCAAGGAAAGAGATAGGTTTACAATATTTGGCCAGACTTGGTTCCGTTGTGGGGAAGCCTGAATAAAAGGGGAGGCAATAATCATTATTTACTATAAGAATTTTAGTTCACGAGTCAAAGCCAGCCTTGTGGCCACATGGCACAATCCTGACTACAGGTGGGTTGCTTCAGTTTACGCTTAAGCACCAGTAAACGTTAATTCGAAATGTAAGTCTCAAAGATGCAAGAAGATGAAACATCGTAGTTTATTTGTGGGCGCCCGAATAACGTAACCGCCTGTAATTAAATTATGAAGCCACGTTTTGTATTTAACACATAATTAACAGCGTGACTACTTATTCGTGACAACTTATTTGTGAACTTTTAAACAAACGTATGTTACGATAACCAACCGTTTAAAGAATCCTTAGCTTGAATATGACTTAACTATTACTTTAACTATGACAATGACTATGACTATTAATTATATGACTTGGATTTTACTTTTCTAGCTGAATAGAAACTAAGTTAAAACCTACATACAAAGACAATAAATTCAAGTCCACAGTTTAAGTACTTACACTAGCACAATTCTACCTAGAAAGTAAGGGTAAACTCGTGCAGGGACACATTTTACTGTATTTGCATAGTAATCGGAGTTAGGACGCGGTCATGCTTTAATTACACTGCTGTAGGGTAAAGGACCTACTGTTTTATTATACACACTGTGACGTTATTTATTTGACGTTTGTTGACTAGCTACTGAATTTTGCTTGCGAGGGTGCCACAGCGCAAGCGGCGGCGACGGTGACTAGCTACTTGAATACTTGGAAAGAGCATTAAAACAGCTGTATTATTACACATTTTTTATATTATTTTCAGAAATATCGTCGCTTTGCTCGCCAGTACCGTGGTGCCCCTCATAGACATACTTCTTTAAACTTATTTGCGGTTTTTTGAAGTATTTTTATTCATCATATAGAACGCTAGATATTAAAAGTTGTAAGGTTGGACAATAGAAGAAACACGTTTAAATTTAATTATTCATGCGAACAGATTGTCATGTACAAAATATGCACGAGTGTGGGGATGTGGACGAAAATTGTATTTTTAGCTATCGATTGTAGTACTCGTAAATCTAAATATTCACCCTTTGTAATTAATAAAAACTATCCAATTAACAAAAACAAGACACAGTTTGTTGAACAAAATTTAAAATTAATTCACAACACTATCATAAATTGTCCAGCTAATCAGATCGGCTCCACTATAAGAATCAACCCTTAAATTAGTAGGTCATAAATAAAATGACTCAGAAAATAATTACTAACGTAAAGAAAATAAAAAGTCACTCGCGAAACTAATAAAAAGAACGTTTTACGCAGTTTTCATGTCAAATTTAAAGCAATTAAGTTTAATTTATCTTCATTATATGTTGAATACAGTTCGGTTTCATGTTGCGGGGTAGTTGTGTCTTGACCCGGTTGCTGTAATTAATTACGCTAGTGTAGCCAGCCCTTTAGCTGACTCGTACGTATAATGTCGTTAGAAGAAACAGGGAAAATCAAGGTTATGGAGAGTTCGAATTAATTAAAAAGGAGAGGTGTATTTTTTCTCATGTTATTAATAGTTATTTTTCTCATATACCTAACTCTATCTTTAACTAAAAAAAAATGTTTTATACGGGAGATGCTTGTAAGATACCTCCAATCTCAGAGTCAAAAAAAGAGTCAAAATGTGATCGACTTTGCAGCCTAAAAAGGTTTCTTGTGAAAAGGAAAAAGCTAAACCTTTTTCCTACATCCTTTTCATTATTTTCTCATCCCATCACTTAACCGTTTTTCTCAATGGAAGAAGTTCTCAGTTGAATAATCAGTAAAGATGATTTGAATTTTAACTCTCGTGAGAAAAAATGTAATAAACATGCCTGCGCTTCGCGAATAAGCAGAGTCCCATGTCCAAACAAACGTAAAGTAACAATTTAAAACAAGCCTCAAAATTTTAAAGTCCGATAAATAAATGTAGTAAAACAAACAATGCTGCGTGCTTTATTTGCGTCGGGCGGCGGGTATTCCGGCGAAAAATGCGAATTACTTTTGAAGATGTCCAGCGAAACAGAAATTCATTGTTATAACCGATAACGGATCCACCGATGCTCTGCAGTCTACAGCCTCTCTCACTCAAATTTATGGAAGTGGAAAAGTGCCATTTCAGAATAATATTATGTGGAATTAACTAGCTTTTGACGCGGTTTCATACGTTTTCAAGCCCAAACGCTATAAAAAATAACAAATAACGGAACCCTAAAAAGTAAGTTAGTGGAGGTTAGTAGTGGAACACCGAAATTGGAGTTTTTACTAGTTTTTAGACCACCTAAAAACCTCCGACATACTACGCATAAGGCGACGATTACACGTAAAGTATTTACTGTGATCCGTCAATACAGTATTTATTGATGGATGATGGATTAATACACCAGCCTACACGTACAGTATTTATTACGTCAGTATTGTGTCCGGTCTCCTGCTGTTTACACGTCTAAAATGGCCACAGAGCTGAAAATTAAAGGTTGCGTGGCTATTATTTTAGCACTTAGTTTAAATAAAAAGGCCAAGCGAAAGCGATGGGCAAAAAATTGGTTACAACAAAGGGAAAGGTACACACATTTGAATTTAATGGCAGAAATTAAATTACATGGTGAAATGGATGATAACGAGAATTATTTTCGAATGCCTGAACCCTGCTTTGAAGAACTTCTGACAATAGTAACACCTTTTTTAATCATAATCCGACGGATCATCATTACAGAATCAAGAAATCTAGAAATCTATCAATAAATACTGACATCCATCAATACATTAGGTTACACGTTCAGTAAATACCACGATACGTCATTATTTACTGATGGATCACAGTAAATACTTTACGTGTAATCGTCGCCTAAGAGTTTTGAATGGTTTGGTGAAATAAGTAAAATAGTATTCCATATTTAAAATGAAATTTTAACAGTGTTGATGTCAAAGTCACAACGAAATCTCCCTTTTTCCATCCAATGATTGAATGTTCGGAATGTTCCAACTCCGAAATAAGAACTTTTTACGCGAGCCAGTGATTGTTTCAAATGGAATTGCCGAGTTTGTGACGATATCGACTTCCAAACACGAATGCACTTCCTATCACTTCAAAATACTATGTAGGACAAGGGAAAAGTACAGACATCTGTTATTAATACTTCCAATTTAATGTGACCTACAAAAAGGTCTTGGGTAGAACGGTCACAGAAATCATGAGCTTAATTAAAGCTCTTGATTTTCATAATGTTGTTTGGGATAGTATGCAAACTATAGTCATGAAATTTTCAGTGACAGAAAAAATGATAATTTTTATGAATAACTAATTAATTAACAGTAAAATACAAGACAGAAATTCATCACAACATTCGAACAGTTAGAGTTGCTTTTGCAGTAACTTATACAGTAACTATCTTAACAACAGAATTACCTGAACAGCTTTCACCAAAGAGATTTTCCATGGCTTCATATTTCCGTTAACTATGTATACCTTGTATGTGATAACAGTATGGGGACATATCCTGTCAATAATTCCAAATACGATACAGAAAATAATCGCAACAAAAAAGAAATCGAATCTATTCAAATGTAATTTTGTGTTGGTATGTACTATGTAATTTATATTTTTGGCAATAATTTTTTTTAATTTTTTTTTTATTTAAACATCTTCGTACCATTTTTATAGAACCTTTGGTAGTGGAACTGTGACCCTTTAATGACAGTCACAGTGAAGTCTCCGTCTGTTAGTTGCAGTGGTCCTGAGCCCCGCTGCGGCAGCCCACGTGCCGAGGCCTCTCGTTAATTGACTCGGGCTCCAAGTTTGGCCAGTCATCGTTCTAGTTTTATATTTTGGCGCCTATTCCCACCTAACAGCCCTCTCTATATTTTTTACAAGCCAGATCAATTATGATTTCGAATTGGTTTGATGAATCTGAATAAAATCCCATTGCTGTTGTTTAATTGCCTTGTTTGTTGTATGAAAAATGATTTAGTGAATGTATCCGGAGCTTTTTCATGTTTATTATTTGATAATTTAGGATGCGCGACTGTTGTGTCGGATTTTGTGATTTTTTTGTTTTATTTCCTTTGTTCGTTTGAATATGTAGTTGTTTACGCGGAACAACATTTTGTTACACCTTGCTTTACCTTCATTTCAATATAATTAGAACGCACTTAAATTTTTATTACGTTACAATTTTAATGTAATGAATTATTTTTGTTAATTGGATATGCGTCTTGAACATGCGTGTACGCATAGCGTAAAAATCAATTTCGATGCAAATGATGGACGAAAATTGCACAAAGCGAATTATAATTCGCTTTCGTTCGCGATGCGATCTGTTAATTGTTCTGTATCATTTTAAGTGATCTGTGAAAAACGTAGCGTTGCTTCCGGACAATGCAAATGGTGAAATTATTTCGATAACAATATTTTTTTTTGTCGGTGAATATTTATATTTCTTCGTTGGATCGTAAATTGTATTCACAGGCAGTTAAATTCACAAGACTATTTCGAATTTTAATTAGAGCGTGTGTGTGTAATTAAATGCAATTTTTAACCCTTTAAGAAAGACGGATGTTCAATGTAATGTCTACGTGTCTACGGCGGAGTGTGGCATCAAAGCTCAAATAACTATTTAGAACGAAAAACCGACTTTGTGAGAACTACCACATATTCTTTTAAATCGTTTACCTAATATAATATAATTTTGTCGTTTCGTTTAGATTTGAGCGAATCCAATAGAACGAAAGCACCGCGCACGCTTAATTACTCCTTCGCGCGCTCGCTTACTACTAAACATGCTCATTCACAGCTTATAAGCTCGCTCAAGCCAAGCGAACGCATAATTTACTACAAAGTTACTAATCCATAATAAAATAGTTTATAATCCACCAGCTGACCTGACTTACACTTTACACCCAGCAGGTGTTATTATCCTGTAAAATAAAACATTATTAAATTGTTAAAACACATAATTGCACTAGCCATTAATGTCAGATGCGTTGTAATTGATAAAATTAGTAAGAAATTGTTAACAAGATTGCAATGTTCTATAATAATGTGTATAATAGGGTGTCATAAAATATATGACGTATTGGCGATATTATGATAGATGTAGGCTGCGAGCTATGTGATATTATGTTATGTAGACATTTTAATTGTTGTGTGTAATTGATAAAATAGTGATATACTTTATTATATAACTCGAGGGAAGCCTTTGTCTTATGTACTATTTTATAACTTACTAGCAGCGCCCCGCGGTTTTACCCGCGTTGTGCCCGTTCCCGTAGGAAATCCGGGATAAAATGTAGCCTATAGCCTTCCTCGATAAATAGACTATCTAACAGTGAAAGAATTATTCAAATCGGTTCAGTAGTTTCTGAGATTAGCGCGTTTAAACAAACAAACAAACAAACAAACAAAACAAACTCTTCAGCTTTATAATATTAGTATAGATCAGTGTACGTTCTTGAAAATATTAATGTGTAAGGTAATTTTAATTTTACTACTTATTTCAACTTTTCAGAACAAATAATGAAAGATACTTATATAAGTATATTGAAATTATTGGTATGTTGACATAAAGAGTAGATATTGAGGTCTGTATCTAAAGTAATAAATTATAATTGTTATGTAAAACAACATTAATAACTATTTTATTACGTGTTTCAAAATACATTACTTCATACAAGTTCTTTTTAATCCTTTGAGGACAAATTACTATCATTAAAAGTGCAAAATTTAAACAAGCTATTTAATTTACGGTCTACGAAACATTTCATTCATAATCTATTAACTAAAACCTTTAACAAAATGTATTGAAATTCCTTCTACGAAACTAAAAAAAGCTTAAATACCAGATGTTGAGGAAAGCTCGCCCTCCGATCACGTGAGATATAAAAGCTCATGTTTTTCGCTCAAACTTAACATTTACACGTATAAAATACTTTAGGCATAAATTTAAATTTGCTCTTATCGAAATAGTTGCACAATTTATGACTGCCGAGAATGTTAGCGAATGAAATATGCGAACGTTTCAAATGTTAAGCGAATATACGCATGTTAGAATCTAATTGCATATTTTGATTGTTGCTTACATTTCGAACACGAGTTTTGAATGTTGTGTTTGAAGGGGTTATGACTTTAATGTTCGTTAGATTATTACAATATTTTATTAAATGTTTTTCAATTGAAATAAATAAAATATTTGTTTGAAAATAAAATATACTTTGCTTAAGTTCGTGTAGGTTAGAGGCCAACACTGGTGTCGGAGTTTTTGGCCTCCATGCCTCCAAGGTCTAAAGATTGAACCAACCCGGACCGACAGTTGAACGTGCCCACCGAAGCACGGTAGCGCTCCGATAGAAATTCCACTATCGACCACCCATTGAAGTAGGAGCCGAGCTGCACGTTGCTTAACAATAGCAATGAGTAAACATCGCTTTACAAGCGGTACAAGAAAATTTTAATTGTTCAAGTACGATTTTAAGTATTTGTGAAGTTCTTGATATTTATAAATAATAAATAAATATACCTGGACAAATTCACACACGGTTAATTAGACCCAAAGTAAGCTCTAAGCTTATGTTATGGAATCTAATTAACTGGTACTACTACATATACATACACAAATATTTCATAAGAAAATATAAATGACACCCAGACGTCGTCGCCAACAACTATGTCTTCACATATTGTTGACTCCGGGCGGGAATCGAACCCGCAACCCCCGACACAGTAAGCGCTCTCACTGCCACTGTGCCACCGGGCTTGTCATATTTATTGACATAATATGTACTAACGCCCGTACTCAGAGACGTCAAAAACTTCCATAGTAGAGATTTAATGAGTGATTTTGAAATGTATGTAAATTACTTTAATTAGTTAAGTGGCGATTTTCTGGACGTCTCTGAGTGCGACAGAAAAAAACTTCTTTTCCTTTTTTAGAAGCATGTGTAGAGTTTTTTTTCGTTTTTTCTTCGCCTAGAAAAAACAAATGCCAGATAAATGTGGCAGCTCCCTTTCCAATGCAGATTTGATATTACAATTCAAACGTAGATTTGCGGTATTTGAATGGAAATGAATTAAAAATGAGATATTGTATTCTGCTTTAAATACAGCAAAGCACTTACATTCTGAATGTTAAGTGTACGGTCTCTATTATCAAAGAGATTTATACGCTAGCCCAAACCACAGTTGCGAAGCTTGAAACAAAAGCACAATTCTACCAACATAAATAATACAAACCGTTAATTTCTTGCTCTATATCAATTGAATATATCAAATTAATTGTATTTGTAGGGCTATTTGGAACTGGTTCAGTTTTCAACACTTGAATCGTGTGGTTTCCTCAATTGCCACCTCACGCGAGCCCGAAGACAACTGCCTATAATCAAATTGTCTTGATCAATCAGTTGTATCGAAGTTGTGGTTTAAATATTCATTTGTTTTGATGGTGGTGGTTTAAATAAACGGTCTGTTGGCAGTGTGTTTGAGTTGCAATTTGTTGTGGAATGACATTTTATTATAAACTTTTTGGTTTGTGGGGTTATTTTTTGGGGTGGAAGGTTTTCATACATTATCAACTTTCAATTAGCTGGTAGCTTTAATTTTAAATTATTGAAAGATTAAAATATTATATAATTGTTAACTTTATTGTAATGGTCGAACAAACATTAGCCGCCAATTCAACGAAAATTCAGACTCTACGGTAATGCTGTGATAGAAATATTACTACTGGCCACCCATTAATATAGTGCCTGAGCTAAACGTTGCTGATCATTAATGACTATCATCTTCTTTAACCATCTCGGTTAAAGCAAGCGCGTACTATTTTTTATTATTTTAGATCCCGAAATTCCTACGGGAACGAACACAACGCGGGTAAAACCGCGGTATGCTGCTAGTAACGTTATAATGTTAAACTCATACTTAAGTAAAATGAATCGACTGATTGTCGCTTTTGAACAGAAATCCATTATCCTGATCGATTGATTCTGTTAATAAAAAACTGCGTATAATATACAGAAGCGACGGGACAGGTGCGACCAATAATATTTAATGCACGGACGACATCCAGATAGAAAACCACTGGCGAGTCGATAGGCCAGTGTGATGGATTGCAATCATGCAAGTATCAAGTATGGATACTAGTAGAGACTCAAGGGTGTACTTGGTTCGGAGGTTTTGCCTTGCGTACTAAAAAGTAAATTGGACTCTATGTCATGTACATTAGGTTGTAGATAGGTCATGCAACTTATTGCTACGAGTGTTATGGGAACTTCCTGGGCATTGCATTGATAATAAATAATTTGATCGTATGAAATGGTAATCCGGCAAGTTAGCTTCTTTTTCATCGAGTGGATGGTCAACCTAACCAATCCTGGTGTCAGAGTTATTGAGCCACCAAAGGCCTCTGACTGGCTCATGTAACGACTACTATCCGTAGAAAGTAACCGGGACCGACGGCTTAACGTGCCTTCCGAAACACGGAATCGTCTTACTTTTCGGTCAATCAGGTGATTCAGCATGCAATGCCCTAACCAAACTGAGGACAGTCTCACAAAGAGATTTTTGTGAGATAGTGTCCCCACCGGGAACCGAACCCGGAACCTGCGGATCGTGAGCCGAGCGCTCAGACCACAAGACCGCGGAGGACCTCTACTTATTAACTATATTTATAATTATGTCACATTTAGAGGAAATCTATTCAGTTATTTAAAGAAATGACATTTTGACGAACAAAGTTACATTTAACACATATATTATTACTCTTATTAATAACCTAACCACTATGCCGTTTTCAACTTTACTCTCTACGGAATACAGTCCAAAATTGTATATTATTTTAATGATGAATTTTCGGGATAATTTAACGATCCAGTGTTGCAATTAGCTATAATGAAGGAGACTCAATAGATACATTTGGTGATTAATTTGTAAGTGCTTTTTCGATAATTAACTGTCCGTAATTATTGTAAACAGTCATACATACGTTGACGTATACGTTACCTTCTATAGTAGTGATTGATACAGATTATCTGTCGTAATTAATTAAATCGTAATCAGGCGTCAATTACATCGATGATTAAGTAATTACATTAATTACATTACACAATAGTACGCTTCGCTTTTATTTTACACTAGCAGCGCCCCGCGGTTTTACCGGCGTTGTGTCCATTCCTGTGGGAATTTCGGGATGAAAAATAGCCCATGTTACTCGTGGATAATGTAGCTTTCGAAAAATGAAAGAATTTTTAAAAACGGTCCAGTAGTTTTTGAGCCTATTCATTACAACCAAACAAAGTTTTCCTCTTTATAATATTAGTGTAGATTGTCATCTGACGTTTCGGCCCCTTTACGGTTCCTGTAAAGGGCGAAACGTCAGATAAAAATATAATATAAAAGCGAAGTGAATCAGTAAACGTAATTACAATTCAAAATTACATTACAAATCAAAATTACATTACTAATTAACCCGCGGTTTTACCCGTGTTTTACTAGTTTCGCGCAGAATGATGATGAATTTCAGGATGAAAAATAACCTTCCCGTTTAATGTGAGAGACATTAAACGGGAAGGTTATAATTTTAAAAGACAATAAATAAATTGCAATTTCACAAATCTTAACATTAATAAATTGGTCTTCACTGACCTTTGTTATGTAAAAGAAAAAGGACCATTTTTAAATATGAACCATTTATCGGAAGATCTCACATTTAGCGAATTAATGATAAAATATTTGTCTCATTAAGGTGCTCTTCCATTAATTCAGTAAATATTAATTAATTGTCATTAACTTTATCTTTTTACATTGGTATTTCGATAAAAGTTGAGTTTATAGATAAACTTCACTGTAATTTCTCTTATCCTACTTCCTACTAATTTTTTTTTTTTTAAATTTCTTTATTGGTTTATTAACTGGATTTAACATAATTTGTATAAATAAATAAAATAAATGCGAAAGTTTGTGAGGATGTATGTATGGATGGATGTATGTATGTTTGTTGCTCTTTCACGCAAAAACTACTGAACGGATTTGGATGAAACTTTACAGTAATATAGGTTATACATCAGAATAACATATGGGATACATTTTATCCCGAAATCCCTGCGGGAACGGGTACAACGCAGGTAACACCGCGGGGCGCAGCTAGTAATATTATAAATGCGAAAGTTTGTGAGGATGGATGTATGTTTGTTGCTCTTTCACGCAAAAACTACTGAACGGGTTTGGATGAAACTTTACAGTAATGTAGGTTATACATCAGAATAACACATGGGATACATTTTATCCTGAAATTCCCGCGGGAACGGGTACAACACGGGTAACACCGCGGGGAACGGCTAGTAAGTTATAACGAAACAAAAATTATTTTAAAAATTATTTTTATAATGGATAGCCTTATTTAACGGGAAGGTTATAGGCTATTTTTAATCCCGAAATTTCCACAAGAACGAGCACAACGCAGATAAAACTGGGGGCATTGCTAGTTAGATATTACTAAGTAGGTATTTGGTATTTAAATAAAGTGAGAAACTATGAATACAATAAGGTAAGAATACACACACATAATTTCAAAGACCTCCCATCTTAGCAATTAAACTTGGAATGGTTTAAGGCCCAGTGTACACTGCACACTGATGATATATTCTAATCATTCACTAGTCGCATTGTAAAAAGTTAGGGCGATGAGCGATAAGGCAGTGTCACACGAGCGCGGGGCACAAACTAGCGATTGTGGCCCGCACACGGCGTCTCACTTTGCATAACAAAGGGGGCAATTTCGACGAAAAATGACCCCATTCTTAGAGATCTCGGGTGTATCGAGACTTTATGATGCTAACTGATGATGGATGAAGGACCCAGTAATGGTATGATGGAAATGTGACGATTGTGTGTGATGGGCTTTTGTTTCTGGTGATGTGCTTTTGTTTGTTAGTTTTGAATTTGGAATAATTTGAATTGATGATGTTTAGATGGCTATTATTTTGAGGTTATGTTCTGAACTTTATGAGGTGGAATTAAAATAAAGAATTATCCCTAAAAATATTTTTTTTAATCTTTAAAAATGAGGTTTCCATAAACAAGTAAAAATTCCTTTTTTAATAAGTAGTTAAGAGCTGAGACAAGAGGCCTTTGCCCAGCAGTGGAACATTTCAGGCTAATATTTTTTTATTAGTAGTTATTGTATTTTTAACTTAGTACCTCCGTTTTGGTACTTACCTTCAACCTGACTTCAAAAATCAGTAGGAGCTAAAAATGTTTTCCAACTCATGTTTTATTGAACTCACTTGGCTTTTACCTCCATTCTGAACTAGCCTTTCTTGCATCTAGATAATACTATCAATAAGAAAATATGAAAATGAGTGAAAGGATCCGACTCATAAAACCATTAAATTTCATATTCCGAGCATGCTTCAGTTGATACAGATTAGTTCGCGATTAAAATCTTAAAACATTTATTATTTAAACTACACACGATTTGAATTTCACCAAATGAATATTTTAATAACATTTTAATGGTAATGAATGGCTGCTTACTGTAAACTAAATTAATGTGAGATATTCTTGTTCACGATTTTATAATTTCTGTAAGTTGACTTGTATTTAAAAGTACTTAATAGCCTGTTATATATCCAACTGTTGGGCAAAAGCTTCTTACCACACTGAAGATATCAGTACAGTGAGGAAGATTAGGCGTAGGTAACCACCAAGCTTGGCCATAGCAGGTTGGTGATCACAAACCCGAGCCACGTTTGAAAACTAGGAAACATGTTTTAGTTCTTAGGAATTGAACCCAGGACCCCAGTCGTGGTAGGTGAACGCATATTACCACTAGACCGAGGCGAGGCGGTAAACAATATTTTTGAAAATCCCTACTAATATTATAAATGTGAATGTAAGTTTGTTGGTTACGCTTTCACGCCAAAACTACTGAACTAATTTTAATGAAATTTGGTACACAGTTAGTCCAGAGCCTGAAAAAGGACATAGACTACTTTTTATCCCGAAATTCCCGCGGAATCGGGCACAGCGCGGGTAAATAATTATTTTTATTATAGATTGCCATATTTAATGGGAAGGTTATAGGCTATTTTTAATCCCGAATTTCCCACAGGAACGGGTATAACACAGGTAAAGCCGCGGGGCACGGCTAGTGAAATATAATAATAAATAGGTAGGTAAGAGAGGTGTATGAAATATGATCCCTTGAGAGGAGTTAATACATCATTTTTGATATGTAATACGTATCTATATAAATAAAAATGAATTGCTGTTCGTTAGTCTGCTTAAAACTCGAGAACGGCTGAACCGATTTGGCTAATTTTGGTCTTGAAATATTCATGAAAGTCCAGGGAAGGTTTAAAGCAGTGAGGAAAAAAAATGCAGGTGAAACCGCAGGGCACAGCTAGTATCTTATAATCCGATAAATTGCCGTCTCCGACTACGGCATTTAGAGACAATTTATTATTTCGTAACCCTAACGTAACCCTAACTCTAAAATACAATTTTATAGTAAAGATTTTTGAAGATTAAATTGAGATCCTTAAATCTTTATTACTGTACCTTTTAAGAGATTTTAATAGTCTTATAGTATCTAGTGTTTTAATGCAAAAAAAACTAAGCATAGTGACTACGAAATATACGAACGCCTGTACTCAGAATCGTCAAATGCTTCCTTAGTAGAGTGATTTTGCAATGTATCAAAAATTACGTCAATTAGTAAGAAGTCGTTTTAATGGTCGTCTGTCAGTGCTCAGTACAGTATAGATAGGTAATATAAGAATTTTGTAAAAAAAAGCAGTAAGTACATATGAAGAAATTCATCTCATTTTCTCTTTACAGAGATCGACTATAAAATTTCATTTTTCGAGTTAGCATGATGTTCATTGCTGATATCGATTTGAAAGGGAAACCTTCATATTTATAGGTAACTAGCAGCGCCCCGCGATATAACCGCGTTGTACCCGTTCCCGCGGGAATTTCGGGATGAAAAATAACCTATAACCTTCCCGTTGAATGTGGCTATCTAATACAAAAAGAATTATTCAAATTGGACTGATAATTCCTGAGATTACCTCGAACATACAAACAAATAAACTTACAAATTTTACCTCTTTATAATATTAGTATAGAGATGCATCTTACAATATGACAGTTGAAAGTTATGAGAATGATCAACTACCTGAACTGAAGCTAACTTATCAAATCAATTGCAACGAAACAATGATCCCCATTTTTAACATAACCATATGAAAGCTTCTCACAGTCACTGCAAACGAACATAGATATAACCAGCATTGTTAACTTCGATGCAATCGTACAAAATAATGGGTTTTACATAAAAGCCTAGCTATTGTCATTAACAGTTCCACGATATAAAGTTAATTAGCATTCTGCGGTGCCTGCGAGTGGTTGCCAGTGGTACGAGTTGCGACACCCTCCGCGTGATTGTTTTTCATAACAATCGCTAGTTTTTACAATATTTGCATGCGAGAACAATGCCTCGAGGAGCACACTCGCTAATATCACTGAGAATTAACCGGCAGCGGATTGTCGCACTCGGCCACAATAAACAATACAAAACGTGGCCAAGCAAAAACAAACTATACAAACAGTGCCACAACAAGAAGAATAGGAAAATTGCTTTTGTTTAAAAAAATCTATTTGTTCGTGTCTCGAGATGAAATGAACGCGCCTACACGTTGCGTCGGCGACTGACCAATAGGGAGCGAGCGACCTCCCGCCCCCGCCGTCTCCGCCAATCCGCGCCGCCGTCGCAGTCGCAACACCAGTTTCCTTTTTTAAAAGTTTCGCCTTCGACTTCCATACGATTTCCCGCCTTAACTTCTAAGTTATGGATGCTGAAAAAAATTTAAATTATTTATTAAGATAATACTTGTGTCGTTACTGTCGTTTATGATCTCTGGGTGACCCTTGACCCGTGGTATTTAGGTCGACTTTCCTTTGTTGCCAAGCGGACTATAATCTGTATCTCCAATTTTAATGCTTACTTCATAAAATCATAACTTAGATTTTATGTTTCTTCTTGACTTGAAATTACTATTTTACAGACTCTAGTACCTTGTCTACGGTTAAAATATTTTAGCATTTTTTGTGTTTGGAAGTTATCAAAGCTCAAAGCAAAAGTTCGCGTAAAGTTTGAATTATTAGAAAGAGGTAACCTAGGTTTGTACTAGGTTTCTGTCTGTTCTTATTTAAACACGTTATAAAATATACTTAGTATGATCTTATTTATTGAAATTAATGATCAGTACTTTGCAACCAATCATGATGGTGCTATTGATAAAATACTTTTGAGCAATAAAATGTCTTCTCAATCAACCAAATTTATACAGTCACAGAGTAGGAAAACAAGTATATCAATACAAAACACGCAATAATTGTGATAAATGTTCGTATTATCAATCTATTATATCAAGTTCGTTGCCCTCGACAAACAGATTATAAATCAATCATCTAATAGTTAAACTATCGGGACCCATCTTTGGCAGAAAACACATATCATTTGCCTAATTAGATTGGGCGCTAAATCGCCAAACAACCATTTATAATCTGTTCATTTAAAAATAATACTGCATAAAAAACTCGTCAAAGATATTGTCAGGAGATAGTGACCGAGCCGCGCTGGCGTCGGTAAAAAATTGGAAAAAAAACATACTCGAGGCGATCCGTGACTTTTATTTTTTTTGTTTTATTATTTTTAATTCATATTATCGAACGGCTCTCCCCTTTAATTTTGTTTTTAAGTATGACCCTCGGTATGCTGCCAGCGTTTATGGATATTCCGAATTCCGTGGTTTATCGACTAGAGTCTATACTCTATACTCTATGGTATGTGTTTATGGTAATGTGCAGGTGCGGTTAGTGACAGATGCTGTGTTCAGAGTTGATGGTTGAAGCAGTAAAGGTTTATGGTTAGATAGATAATTTGATTAATTATAGTGAATTACTGTAAGCAGACCCGGGGGCGGTGGGTTATGAGCTCGAACTACAAAAAGCTGGATATTACTTATGAAGCTGGATACTATGAAATGTAGGTAGGTACCTAAGCTGTGGAATGGACCACAGCATCTCCATACAAGTTTAAACAGCAGTTTAAGTCTAAGTTGCTAACATAATGTGTGCAAATCAGTCTTGTGCATAACCATGTATATCTATATTTGTATACTAGCAGCGCCCCGCGGTTTTACCCGCGTTGTACCCGTTCCCGTGGGAATTTCGGGATGAAAAATAGCTTATAACCTTCCCGTTGAATGTTGAATGGCTATCCATTACAAAAAGAATTATTCACATCGGACTAATAATTCCTGAGATTACCTCGAACATACAAACAAACAAACAAACTTACAAATTTTACCTCTTTATACTATTAGTATAGATTTTTGTTCTAGTCTAGTTCTACCAACCAAAGTAATTGAGAAAAAACTTTGTTGAGCAAAGTCCCTACAGCGCTTAGTATTTTCTTTAAATACCTATAAGCTATAAGTACAAGTTGCCAAAGTTATAAAATAAGTAAACTTATTTTTTTATTTAAAGGAATGAGCATTTCATAGTCCAAACCATCAAGCACCTACTAGAGCAGTACTACTCTCTTTTCCTCTCACTAAAAAAATGCAAGAAACAACAAGAAAAGCAAACCAATACCCAACATTACACGTTCATAACGTTCATAAACGGCTGTCAATAAAGAATACAGATTCTATTACGATGAGGCCCTTCAAATACGAAGACTCATGAGCCGCGATGCGCCGCCCCGCCCTGCGCCGGCGCAGGGCGGCGCGAATCGGCCGAGCCGTCTCGTTAAGAACTGGTGATTATCACCACTCAGCCTTATATGGGAGAGACGTGCGAAGAGGGAAGAATTATCCTTAAAAAGAACAGTTTTGACCAACTTCAAAAACGGAGGATGTTCCTCAATTATATTTTGATATTAAACTAGTTTTCAATTAACGGTTTGGCAACTTGTTACTTACGTGAACGTTAAACTTAACATGCTTTTTTACTGTAAAAGATAAAACTGTGTAGCAGAGGGCGACATTGTCTTTCTTGTTCGTAGGGGAAAATGATATTCAGGTACTTTTCGATCCGTAGAGATTCGAGATATCTGCCACATGATTCTCATGAGAAGTTCGATTTGGTAACCTGTGACCGAACCATTGACATACTAGCGACCAACTCGACATTATCACATTGATTGCTCACATATTGTTGCTCTAAAAAACCAGATGAAATGACACGTTCTACGCAAGCTATAGTACCTTTAACTATGAATATAAATATATTGTACTAAGTACTTCAATACGTGTGTAAAGAAAATGGAATCAAAAATTCAATGGACATTTACGTATCTGTGAAGCAAATCGTACCCCTACGGATCGTTTGCCAACATTAGCCGGCTCTGAGTGTTAGCAGATGCATCGGGCACGAATCGGAGTTTTCCAATAATTTCATACGGACGGGTATCGCCCTATCTGTCCGTACATCTGTGCCTTCGGCCACGAGAACGCTATATGCACTGCAAGCCCTTATTAAATGCAAAATATTACATAACCAAGATCTCGTTAACATTGCTATTGAACGTTTAGCGGTCATGATCGGTAATGCCCACTGATGCAAATGTGGCGCAGCTAATATGGATGTTCTCTTTCTTTTTGTAGGCTCACACGAGGCTTTAGATTCTTGATAATTTAACTTTATAACAAGGTAAAAGTTTTCTTTGTTAATATTAGAAAAGAAACGAGTTCAGTGTTTGTATTTGTAGCTTATAGTACAAGTGACTACTAGTCTGTGAGCTTTTCATCTGTGTGAAGATCTATACAGTGAGGAGAATTAGGCGTAATCACCTAGGTTCAAAATAGCAAACTCCCTCGTTTAAATATAAGATGCCTTGAATGTGCTTGAATACTACTTGAATTGAATCCATTGCACAATGCACCAACAATTCTAACCAGCACATGTTAATCAAACACATTTAATATTCATCCAATGTCATTAACCCGATGCAAAAGCAGTAAGAGATGCGTTGGTCATAAATTAATAGGTCTGTATTGAAGGCCTGGTGTGGCATAAGTGTTGAGCCCGGGGCTTGGGCGGTGCCATCCGCCCATAGGTACCTTGAGTTGCCCAAATCGATAATTCATTTAATCTGTAATTAAGTTCGGCTGTATTAAGTTTCGAGCGATCACACCTAGATGTCCGACCGGTGCGATAATCGGCGCTTACGGATTGTAATTAATCGTATTGATGTTTTTATTTTGTAACGATTGTTTTTAATATTTAATTGGGTGGTTTGTGAGGTTGTAGTTCAATGTTAGAAAGAGGAATGTGAGGTTCTACGTTTCTGCTGCACGTTCCTGGGATTTTTACAACTTATATTGTTGTAAAGGAACGTTTTAAATCCACTGGATCTTCAATAACATTTCTAGAATGTAAAAGGTACGTAGAGGATTAACTCAACTATGGTTTGTTGGCCCAAATTAAGTTCTTAACTTTTTATGATTTGCTTAATTATTACTACTTAGGCCGCTGCCGTAACAATATTAGGTTCACATTCTTAAATGTATACTAGTATAATAAAGCTGAAGAGTTCGTTTGAACGCACTAATCTCAGAAACTAACAATCTGATTCGAATAATTTTTGTAATGGATAGCCAGATTCAACGGAAAGGCTATATAACTATAAGGATAACCTACCCTCATCCCCAACACAGTAAGTGCTCTTACAAAACACTGCGCCATTGGAGTTACTTAATATGCTACAAATGCAAAGGCTAGTTTTACAGTTTTACTTGGCTGCAGTGCAAAGACCGTGGGCCTTAAAGTTATCAGTAGTAGACTTTGTATTATCTTAAACCTTTTATTAATGTATAGAGATCTATTTACAAACTTATTTACATAATATACATACTGTATACAGAGTATAATAAACATAAAACATAGCTTAAGGTCAATCATCCCAAAAGAAATGCATCGCATAAAAATATTTTCATAAATAAATAAATGAAGCCGAATTTAATAACAAGCTTGACTCTAAGTAATGGACGCCAGAAGGCAACCTTACATATATTATAAACCTCTTCATTTTATAGCTTTTACGCACATTTCTTGGCGATGTATTAAATTCTTTAAACACTATAATTTGGAGACGAACCGAAGGGTGTAGGCACTTTTTGAGTATTCAAATATTTAAAAATGTTTCATAAAAAATATTGGAATGTGATCGGCTCTGTGCTGTGTTCGGTTTTAGTTTACTTGTTCTCTTTTTCTATAGCTTTAAATTGTTAGGAGAAAATACTTTAATAATTAGTAGCGTTGCTACGAAAGAGGATGCTATACCTCAAGCGAGCGGAAGAATACAACTAACTTAGGTAACCCTTCAAAGTTACCGTGGAATTATAGTGTGAAAAATCAAATGAACGATGTTCTTTTAAATTAAAACATTACCATCAAATATTTCGAACACCATCGATTGCACTACCAAAATAGAGAAGAAGCAGTATGTACTTTGCTCATCCGTGGTTTGCACCTTTTTAAAGGATCTTGGGCGGATTACTATGGAGACTGGCCCAATACTTAACAATGACATGATATACATACCTATTTCATGTCACTGTTGAGCATTGGGCCAAAATTTTCCAAGGTCCTTTGCCTTTATCTTTAAAAACAAAATTTCATGTACTAAGAAGGCAAATGTCGATTTCCTCCAGAGGCTGACGAGCAAAAAATACGAGTAACACTCTGAATATCCCAAAAACATACCCCTTAATTAAAAATGAACCCAAAAAACCCTAATTAAACAACTCATTAAACTGGCACAATTTTCTCACACAGAAGTCGTTGTAAAAACCAAACTGTAGCGGTGTCAGTTCGTTCGTTTGGCGATGTTATGTGTCGAGTCCAACACTCCTGGTGATGATATTTGTTACAAAAAGTCTTCATTCAATGGTTACTAATTATGTGGTACTTCTTGTCGCATCCGTTGTAAAATATGTGTAAGTTGGAAGTTTCTCCATACTGAAATTGCTGAATGGATTGAATTTTTTTTAAAGAGGTCAGAATTGTGAATTTGATTTCAGCTTCCGTTAACTATCATATTGATAAATCTTTGCTTATCTATACTAATATTATAAAGAGGTAAAATTTGTAAGTTTGTTTGTTTGTTTGTTTGTATGTTCGAGGTAATCTCAGGAATTATCAGTCCGATTTGAATATTTTTTTTTGTAATAGATAGTCACATTCAACGGGAAGGTTATAGGCAATTTTTCATCCCGAAATTCCCACTGGAACGGGTACAACGCGGGTAAAACCGCGGGGCGCAGCTAGTGTATGTAATAAAGCTGAAGAGTTTGTTTGTTTAACGCGCTAATAACTGAGAGTCGTTTGAAAATATATCTATGTATTTATTCGCTTCCAAAAATATATTAAAATAATTAAGAGAAAGGACCTTTTATTTCACTCAAATACTTTCTCTCAAATACTTACGGAAACAGGGATTATATGTATTTATGATGAGAAAGATGTATCAATAGCTGTTGTTCATAAACCATTACATAATTACAACTCAATGTATTATGTATTAATTTTTGTATTTCTTTTTTATCCACTCTTAATGATCTACACCAAAAACCATAAACAACAATCAGTTGAAGATTTGGACCAAATTAAGTTAAACTGAAAAATATTAATAACTTAACTCATGCAACTGCACATAAACTGCATCCAATTCCCAGAAACCTCGAACAAAAATCACACATACATTAACCGGCTGAAAACAATGTCGTACAACTAGATAATCATTATTTACGGCGGCAAAAAAGGTGCATAATTGAGACATCGGCGTGATCACTAGGATGCCATCAGGAGTGCGTTCGGCAATAGCAAATAGTTCTCAAACGTTGAGAAGTTTATCCTTGTGAGACCGCGATCAAGATGCGGCTGCAGGCTTGCGTCGGCGATGGTATCGTAAAGTTGAGGCGACAATTGCCAACACTCCTCACCGGCCGGCGCCGATCAAACCGCGCGAATTATTCAAGGGCTTGCCGACGAACTGGCCGACCTTAACACGTCCACACAATACTATGAATAATGTTTTCATTAATTTTTTGAATCATTTGATTGTGTCGATGACTAAACGTAGCTACTATTAGCTCTGCTCTTTAGGTACTACAGAACTTCATATGTTGTACTTCCCAACATATTTGAGTTCCTAGAAAATTACTTTCTAAGAATTTATGAATTGTTTTAAGATTTCAAGATATGCTACTAATACATACTTACAATACAAATGGGAACAAATAAATAAATATAGACAGGCAGGACTAAAATTACACATAGTAAGTTAGACCTAAACTAAGCTTCAATCTAACTAAAGTGCTTCACGTTGTTTTGAGCTGACTGTACATTGAAAAGCTCAGATCAACAGACTAAAATAAAAATAAAGGAGTACCTAAACGTAACGACAATCCGCTGCAATAACTAGAAAGTCTGTCTGTTTATCGTTTTGTTTCTTAGAAGATTGCTGTTCGCGCGTGTCCTAGGATGAAATGGTTGGCGCGTGAGCACTTTCGGAGATCACCGCTTCATCTAGAGATAGTCCTTTTTATAATGCTTCATTTCTTTATGTTTTTGTACGCAATTTTTAGTGTCTAAAGGGTAGAGATAAGTCGGTGCAGGATGTCGGTTTACGGTTACAATGTTCACATTTGTGATATGCCTACCTTTAGTTTACTTAGGTACTTTGTATGTTTAAAACTAAACCTGTAGTGATTGACAAAAAGATTGTACAATAATTAAGGAAAACCAGTAACGTTCCAAAATCTATAAAATATACTGGTATATAAGTTATGATTTCAGAACCTATCTAATCAAATAATAAATTACTAAGTAAAAACTTAGTAGTACCTTGTATGTTGGTGCATGGTAAATAATCTTACTGTGATATGTTTGACATGAAAACGTTCTCTTACTCAGACAACACAAAGAGGTACACACCAAAAAAAGGTCACTACAGTCCCAGAAAAAACAGCATAAAATTCCTTAAAAACTCTAAAATCTGTATGTTATAGTTTGTGCGGCATCTCAAACATGCCGTCACGTGCGCACGCGCATCTGATAGCGACGCGCGTCGCCGACGGAATGCCGCACGACGCGACCAAATGACCAAATGTAGAGTTGGCCAATCGGGACATTTGGCCCAAAGAGATTAAGTGCTTACTTTTCAAACATGGCTTGGATCACTAAGATCGCCAAGTTAAGTACCAAGCATGATTAGGTGGTAAAAACAAAACTCCGACACAAGGATTTGCCTTCGAACTTACTTAGGTTGGTAGGTGGTAGTACAGTTTATTACCACTAGCATAAGCAATGTCAACTCATCGCATTTGTTGGGCAAATTCTGCTCAGCCACTACTATATCCAATAGATATCTACATTTATATCGCCAAATAACTCCGATACTAGAATCAGATTACTGACTTACTTGGACTTAGCACTGTGCTAATAACTCCGGTAAACAAAAGAAGTGACAGTCATGCATTAGATCTTCCATATTCTTGCTCTAAATAACAACATGTATCATATAAATCTAAACTACAACATGTCAAACATAACGAACGCCACCACTTGTTGTTTTTCACCCTTAACTCGGAGTTATCTTCGAAATTTAAACTCACCATAACGAGCATCATAAAAATGTTAACACACAGAATCGAATTATATAAACAAAAGGCAATAAACAATAATAATTTAAGAGGACAATGTGTCTGAAAGATGAGTTCTGTCGAAAAAGCGTCACGATGCGCGGGCGGCGGGCGCGCATTCGAATTCCCGCCTTTTTACCTGTCAACGGATGTATTTATTGCAACACTGATGGTCTGATCCACGACCACCAGATACCAGATTCGACAACGATGCTGCCAACTCCGATACCGGAGATCCTATTGTATCGCCAATTGTTTTTCTCTAACGTCTCAAATATTCCTTTCGGTTGACTTCATATCTTGTAGCTTCACTGTTTTGAGTTTGGGAATATTAGAAGAAATTGGTCTTTTGTTGAAGAAAGTTAAGTACCTATTTTAAAAATAGACAAAAAAATAATCTCGTTGATTATGTCCCAAATTTTTGTAGGTTTTAGTTCCTATTAGTATGATTTCATTAATTGATCGTTTACAGGACATAAATGACAACTTAGTTACACTACAAACTCCATAGCACCTAATTAATACCCATATTTATTCCATCCACTAATGAAACCGAACCCGCTACCATGTAAAGCTCCTCTGGCCACCCATTCACTGCACCACATAAAGAAATATGAATAAATTGTATAAATATTTATCAGCACACATTATGCCACCACCGGCCGCCGCCCGAAAGGATTCCCAAATACAATACAACATTCCTAAGAGACATAATTGTTTTTGCAGTTTGTTCTGGAATGATATCTGGATGGCGCACACCGTTAGTGCTACTTTTAAGACGTTCTGATCCGTATCTACCCAAATAGCCACGGGGATCTCAAATCTTTTGCCATTTCACTCATTTTTTTTTACTTAAGCAGTTTAAAAAACTTGTCCGCAATGCCATTTAAATTTTGTTCCCCTCAACAGAATTAAATGATAAGAATTGTCATTTGCATTGTTGAGGGTTTAATTTTTAATTTTACCGTTAGTAGGTACTTGCTGAATAAAGTTGATATAGATAAGGGGTATCTTCAATTGGGGAATGTTTTGTTTTTATGTCCCTTATGGGTCGTAATAATGAAATGAATGCTTGTTTATGGATAGTTGAGATGGTACAGTCAACAAGAATAATAATAACGTTGATAACATCACGGTAAGTTTCTCTGCCAATTCATATGTTAAATCAAATTTTCATTACTGTTGTTATGTTTCTTCCGCAGACGCAATAGACCAATAGGTAAAAATAAATAGAAAGATGTTTGTTGAAGTATTCTTTGTAGATTAGTTTAAGATTTTAACATTGTTTTCATTATACATACGATAAAATTAAAGCACGACTGAAGAATTAATGTTATGTACATAGTGATAAATCTTGGTTCAAGCTTCCTATTGTCAGCATATTTTAATTTCTTTACCAACACTATTAAAAATAGACTCGAAATACAATGTGCCATGTGCATGTCAATATTTAAAAAAATAAACGATTTATGATATGCCAAAGCACTATCCCATAGTTCTGAAAGCAGAAATCTAGAAAACAATGTTTGTCCGAAACACAAGCAAATACATCAGAGTCATGTTAAATCATATTTATAAATCAAAAGTTTGCTCTATCCGTCGCCGAGTCGTTCTGTTCGAGTTTGGCTCCCCGCTGATACACTCACAAATTTACGATCGCTTCCATACACTACCATCGCCAATACGACATGCTACGATCGCATTCACCGAGTTATTTCAACAAAATTTGATTTATTCCAAGTTATGGTATGCATTTGCAACGGTTGTTGAAAAAGCTTCTCATGTTATGTTGGAAAATAACGTGTAAGAGAAAAATATGTTCAGGCAGTTTGATTTTAGATATTTTTTACTAGGTACTTAGAAATAAGAAATAGTTGGTGCCTATATAATATAAATCTAGCATACTTTGTAACGTAAACCAACGTATGATAAACTACTGGAAAATAATTTTCTAAGAGATTCCACCTCAAGACTACCAGGATAGTATTCAACGATAAACATCATTCTAAGAAAGCGAGACACGTGCTTTCGTGTCCAGCCCTGAGGAGATACGGACGAACATCCAACGCATCACAGGTTTCCACGGTTCTACACGAATAAATATTCCTTTTATTCCAATTTGTCAGCTAAGCCACTCTCAGAGGCGAGTTATCTCCGCATTCAGTAAACTCCCGTCGAAACAATACCGCAGTATCGTTAAAAAACGTGCTTGAATACTGCATTTATCATCGTTGATTAAATACCATTGTTTTGTATCGGCAGACTCGGGGTCCCCGGTATCGTATTCGTTTTTCGTCTCTCGTGTCTCGCATTGTGCTCGGCCGGAGACAATAAGTCTGTTAAATTGGCCCCCTATTCTCGTTATATTATGTGCCCACTACCCGAAGACTCCGTATTTATGTCTCTCCGAGGAAGGCTTGCTCCACCGCATTACATTATTATAACTCAACAGAATTTGTTTTTGTCACAATTGTTATGATTTGCCCTAATCTTTTCCCATCTTTGTTTCTTCCAGAGAAATAAAACTAAGACATAAAATTTAAAGTTAAATTGAATGCCCCGTCTAAAGTAATAAAGACTATTACAATGTCAAAATTTCACGGAGTAGATAAGGTAATCATTTGTCCAGTTTTTAACTGAGATGCTAGTTATAAAGTCTGGATCTATGAACTGTGCAGATTATCTCGAGTAACTGTACCTATGGGCAGGCCTGTGTCACTCCGCGTGTAGGTATTAAAAACATACCTACGGGCGGCGGCCACTGCGCAAGGGCCAATCTAGTAGGCTGCCACAAGCGAAAGAAAACACACGCGTGCGCGCTATATGTTCGACCACGTTCAACTTTGATTGATTCATTATTGCAAGATGGACACAAAACGAAATATATAAAAAAGACGTGTGGCACTCGGGGACTGCCGCGGTGAAGCTATTGCATAGCATTTTGTATCAACTTATGCAATTATATTTGATATATTTGATATCTCTTCTCTCACCCCACCCGCCTCCTCTCTCTCACCCCTCCCGCCTCCTCTCTCTCACCCCTCCCGCCTCCTCTCTCTCACCCCCTCTCTCTCACCCCTCTCTCATACCTCTCTCTCATCCCTCTCTCTCACCCCTCTCTCTCACCCCTCTCTCTCACCCCCCTCTCTCACCCCCTCTCTCACCCCCCTCTCTCACCCCTCTCTCACCCCCCTCTCTCACCCCCCTATCTCACCCCTCTCACCCCCCTCTCACCCCCTCTCTCACCCCCCTCTCTCACCACCTTCGCTCACCCCCCTCTCACCCCTCTCTCACCCCTCTCTCACCCCCTTTCTCACCACCCTCTCTCACCACCCTCTCTCACCCCCCTCTCTCACCCCTGTCTCACCCCTCTCTCACCCCTCTCTCACCCCTCTCTCACCCCCCTCTCTCACCACCCTCTCTCACCCCCCTCTCTCACCCCCTCTCTCACCCCCCTCTCTCACCACCCTCTCTCACCCCCCTCTCTCACCCCCCTCTCTCACCCCCCTCTCTCACCCTCCACTCTCACCCCCCTCTCTCACCCTCCACTCTCACCCCCCTCTCTCACCCCCCTCTCTCACCCCCCTCTCTCACCCTCTCTCACCACCCTCTCTCACCACCCTCTCTCACCCCCCTCTCTCACCCCTCTCTCACCCCTCTCTCACCCCCTCTCTCACCACCTTCTCTCACCCCCCTCTCTCACCCCCTCTCTCACCCCCCTCTCTCACCACCCTCTCTCACCCCCTCTCTCACCCCCAACGCACAATCGCACACAACGCCGTGTCGAAGACTGCCGAACTGAAACGACGTTAGACGATGCACGGCCTTCAAGCCACACCTCCTTCCCGTCGGATCGGGTAAGCGTGAGGTTTTTTCGTTACGGAATTTTTGGATTTGGTCCCCGCGCTCAAGGCCCGCGATAGAAGCTATGCAATAGCTTAAAAAAGCAAAAAGATACTGTGCGTGCAGTATTTAATTGTTTAAATACTGCACACACGCTCGTGCTGTGCGCTAGATGGCATAAGTAGTTTCTCGAAGTAAGCAACCCTAGTCCGCGGCTCTTTCAATACGTATAACCATGTATAACTTATTATGAACCGTAGTATAGTGAATTAAGGCCCATATTCCTTCAAAAAGAAATTGGTAGGTATGTAAATGAACACGTGCTCGACTGGACCGCGAGCTAAATTAAATCATATTGTTTATCAGATTCGAGTCATATTTCTTTGAAAACCATTGCGAAGTAAAGCTTCTGTACGTAGTACTAGTTATTATTCTGTGCTATGGGGTAGATAGCTTAGTTTGGCTTAAAATGTTTCGAGTCAAGTAAAGTTCCCCGAAAGTGGAGACAAGACGAGAATAGCTAGCCGTGCGTCCGCCCACACGGCTCAGGATCACGTACTGCAATGTTCAAATCTAGATTCTGTAAGGTACGGGTCATTTCGTGTTAAAATCTGTATGCGTTTCTGAGAAAAGTCTCGGTACGTGAGTACCAGTCCTAGTCGCGCACATCAATGGACACAAGCACGTGCCAACGACATTTTTCCAGTTTTTCCACTCAAAACCACATAATATACTTCTCATTTACAACTGGCCGTTCTGCCACGTGCGTCTCAGCATGTAACTTCATTTCTACCTCAAATATAAACTGCTTTTACCCGCAATAAAACGCTAACATTCCGAACGACTTTAATGGCGTATCAATCGCAAGCCGCCATCTGAACCGTCATAAAAATCATTCATAACTTTTATTATTGATAATTATGAAGTGACCAAAGCGATATTAATTATTATTTCTTACACAGTTGGTTATAATTAAAACATGATCGTCTGTCACCGCGTATTCCAATTAGGGCCGAGTGGGTTCCGCTGGTTCAATTCCCATCGTTACAATACATAAAATTCAAAATATGAACATTACAAATCGTGAGGATCCCTTATAAAGAAGGTTTGACAAAAAGGCGATCGCTCCTGTCTTCGATAAAAATGTAGTTCAGACAAATATGAACGTGGCAGAAGAAAAACCGGAATCGTCCGAGCGTAATATTAACATGGATAATTAATTTATTAATTAGCATCAATTAATCGTAATGCATCGGCTGTGGTCGGCCGCGGATACGCTTCCACGACTTTTCCGACTAAACTTAGTCAGTTAGTTAGTTTTTAGATGACAATTATGTTTGCTGAGTTAGTAATACATAGAATTCTCAAGTTGCCGACGGGTTCGTTATGAAATTCAATCGATTATGCGCCGATGCGAAAAAACTTAATGCGATCTATACGGACTGAGAAATGAGCGGGATTCGTTTGATTTTCTTATTGTTTATTTCTATGAATACGCATTTATGTTTTACTATGTTGCTTAGTTATTTAGTTTTTGGATTAAGTGGATGAAAGTTTGATTGGATTGGTACACAATATTACTTAGGAAAATGGCATTACAAAATTCTTATTCAAGGAAGTTTCCTTGATCGCTAAATCCATCCCTTTTTAGTGAGCCTACTTATTAAGGTATAGGAACAAGCGCCGTGTTTCGATCAGCGCTAAAGCTGTTGAACCATCCACTTGTTGAAGCACTTGATTCATTAAACATTTCTACAATAAACAACAAAAAATTGCACTTTTATAACAACGGAACGCGAAGAAGTCGAAGCATTTAGCAAGGTCACATTTTTATTATATTTTTATCGACGATTAGCATAAAGTTCCTCGCGTCGAGGCGTTTCGTTTTATTGTGGTGTTTTATGTTTAGCGTTATAAATGTTGGCAGTTTCTTCCTTGTGGATATCTGTACGGCTATTAGGGCCTCACCGCCGGCATTTGTGGACTCATATATGGATCGTATACTTGGTTTACCGACGCCGTTCTAGATAACGGCATATTGATGGCTTTTAGATTAACCTTTTCCTACCTATCACGAACGTGTGAACTTAAATTAGAGTTGCTCACTCCATTGACATTTGAGCTGCCTTGCCCACTCTCGGCCCAGATCGATCTATGCATATTAGAAAGGAATTCATTAAATTAAATATTGTATGAGTAACAGTTTTAGTGGCTACTGTATCGTATCAGATTCGGTAGCGGGCCTGTATCTCGGCCATTACTTTATCATCTCTTATCTGTAATGTACCAACCCGCTCTGATACATCTGTCGATGCTTAATATCATAGATGGTTATGGTAGTTTTATGGGTGCGGTCAAAAATATTAAACGAACGTTTTATCTCGAAGATCAAGCCATGTAACTAGAGGTTAGAATTCGAAAACTCCGGATAAAAAATATGAGATTGTTAGACGTTTTGCATATTTGGTTTGAGGTATGGACAATGCAACGGTTTGGTCACTTATTTTTTGTTTGATGACTGGCTAATAAAAAATCAGAAGACCAATAATTGCCTATAAAAAACTTGAATTATTACGTTTGAACTTTATTCTAATTTGAGAAAAAGAAGTTACTTAGTATCTCAGCTTAGCTACCATGGCCTTGCTTATGTTTGATTATGCTTGCTATTACGAGTATATAAAACAAAGTCACGAAAAATATCAAATCTGTATGCAATAGATTTTTTCAAAAACTACTGAACGGATTTTCATGCCGTTATTTTCATCAATATACAAAGTAATTCAAGAAAAAGGTTTGTGACTACTTTCATGTCAAAAATTCTACAGGGTCGGGTTCAATGCAGGTAAGTCCGTGGGGCACTGCTAGTGTTTTCTATTTTCAGTAACTATACTAATATTGACTACTCCTTCAAATAGTGGCCGTAAAGGTAAGAGGATAGATAGGTAGTAAATCAGGGTAATTAAATGAGATATAATCTGTGCTGTGGAATTAAAAATGATGTTTGGGATGACAAGCCGCGGGGGGTGGGGTCGCTACTGGACTCGAACACGTTTCGGGGCGCCAGGAGTCTCCCACGGCTCATCATATAACCTTATGGGATTTTTAGTTTTTTGAGCTCTTTGCCGACTTTATCTAATTTTGAAACGGAAGTTATGGCTCGGAGCTCGGAGTTTGGCTGTGCCTTGTGAAAAGTGTTTTTTTAGATTGCTGTTTTTGGAGTCAGCGTAGGATGAATTGGATTTTTTATTTTGAATCCACACAATGCAAAGCCATTAGTATGCATTATTATAAAGTTTTTTTGACTTCAGTTAAAGCTATTTTGTTTATAAAACAAAAACAAATCAGGAACTTTTCCAATTATGAAAACTGTTCCAAAGTACTTAATCCAAATAGTTCCAAAGTTAAATCTACATTATATTTTTTGAAACCTACACAACCACCTAATAAAATACATACTCATAAAACCATAATTACATATTAAAAGTAAATAATGAAATGTCTATAATTTAATGTAGGTAATAACATTACAACATTATACGTTAAAAGTGATCGTTTCGAGCCACACAAAAAGTTCTCGGAATAGGCCCATAAGCGATCCAACGCCTCCCATACAGCATCGGCCTAACGGGTACTCCATCAGTCACTGCATTTCATTTATAATGATGTTAAAAATCTTACAAAACATGTCCACCCATTGTAACAATATTTGAACAAAAAGTTCAACTGTTAAAAAATGATTCCCAATTTATTTGGATACAAAAAAGGAACGATTCCCATGAGGTCCCGCTCTCCTCAATATTTCACCTTTGTTTTTTATACAAATAGCTTTGACATTCGAGTCGGGATGGTCGGGTCACTTATTAAATTAGGCTTTGTATTTAAATCGACTACAATTAATTTATATTTTATGTTCGCTTCTGTTCTTCGAGATGTTATCTTTGCGTTAAATAGTTCTGTGGTTTTTGATAATTATAAATAATTGAGGTTTTAACAAAACATTTGCATTTGTGTCATCATATTAGTTTAATTATGATACCATATTAATGATAGATATGAAATTGTTTATGGTTTAAATTAAATTAGGGCTTAATGCCTTAGACATAACACTTTCAGTACTCGTTGGGTAATAAACCATCCAATAAACTAGTTTAAGTTGGTTAAGCTGAAAAAAAACCCCACGACCATAGCTACCTACCATTTAGCCATGAAATATAATAAATCTAGATTAAATTAGGCTATTAACACAAACATCGGTAAACGCAGCTCAAGAGCTAACACGATAAACTTTTATTGCACCCAGATCGAAGCACTACGATTTCCGTGAAAATCTATGAATGTTTCCCACCAAATTAAAGCACATTATTACAATAAAATCTATAAAATAATTAAACCTACCTATTAAAATAATATTAAAACGTTATCTCAGTTTAAATTTCAACCATAACACTGTCGTAATACAGGTAGGTAAGTATGTTATCTGTGTATTAATATCGGACATCAAAAAACAATTCCCTGGTTGACATCCATTCAGTATCCCATTCCCATACGGGTTCCTAGAGGCCAGAATATTAAATGATGTTGAACATTAATCCTAATGTAGTGATCAGTTGGAAAACGTTCTTTTGATCTAAACAAAAATATTTCAATGCCCAATAAAATAATGTTTGATAAAAAAACTTGGAGCCAGTACTGGTGAGGTATTCAATGAGTAGATCCGAGTTCTGGGAAGTTATGCGGACCACTGTCATATCACGACTGGTAGTGCTGGGAGAGACACGTTGATTTGGAGATATCGATGGTAGTCGGTTACTAGTATATGTACTTTAGTAGGTATTTGGTTGTTGATGTAATAACGTATTGGGAGAGGCGCATTATTTACTTACCTGGTATATTTGGTACAGATAACCTCCATAGATCCTCATAGAACCTCATAGATGTCCTACCAAAATTATACACAGTGTAATTTGTTATACTATGTCAAGAAAAGTTCTATGTATAGGTATGTACGTATCTAAAACAAGAAGGAACTTATATAAAAAAATCAAGATAAAACTGACTTATCTTGCAAAAATATCGCAAATGATTATATTTGAAAACAGTAAAGAATCCAAAATTTCACACTAAATAATTTTTCCAAAAACATCGATACGCGTCCCAGCCCTAGTCGAACAGCGGCGCAAGCGCACGACAGATGATCAGTCATGCGCCAGATGCTGCGCGATAAGCGAGCGGTAGCCGCTCATTAATCTGACCCCCCCCCCCTCCCCCAGCGACCACTACTTACCAATTAACTGGACATGATACATAGATGCAATACTAAGAATGTTTTTAGTGAAAGTATTGCCTTTTTAGCCCACAGTGGGACAGTGGGACCAAAGTCTCGGAATGGTCTCCACATTATTAAAATATAAACTCACACTATGGATGCCCTTAACCAAAACTTATTAGAAGTATTTTTTTTTAACAGCTCCTACGTTTTCTAATACTCATACCTAAGCTAAAATGTCGTACAATTTTATAATCCTATTATTACTAATCCAATTTTCTAGTACTATTAATATCTCGATGTTAGTAAACGAATTAAGATCGGTCACATCAGTACTAATAAGTACTGCCGTTTTTTCATGGACCTACTATTTTCTCCTATTAGTAGGACCACGAGGGAGACCTATTTCTGTCTGTCCTATTCTAGGGTGAATCAAAAATCTACCTCCTGTATAAGTTTCTCGTTACTCCAATAACCCTAACCTACCGAATTACTTACTATTCGGTAGGTTAGGGTTATTTTTTTTTTTCATGTTTAAACTCTCTCTTTTCATTAAAATGACATATACAGGGTGTATAAATTATTGGTTGTTTCTATTTATAGTATATAATAGGAAAGACAGAAATAGGTCTCCCTCGTGGTCCTACTAATAGGAGAAAATAGTAGGTCCATGAAAAAACGGCTATAAGTACTGAAACAACATTCCGCGTTGTCAAACTACTTATAGCGGAATTTTCTGGAGAAATTGACAGTTCTAATCCTTAAGGGAATTTAAAAAATGATCCATAGTTTCTAACTTGGAATAACGAACATCGAACTTAGGAATCAAATCAAAAATCATAACAGAATAAGAATCAAGTGATAAAATCAAGAGGCAGTATGTAGGTAGGTACGTGTACTTCAACTCAACAATGCTTGGTGTGTTGTACCGCTCAGAGATTCCAAACCACAACACCAAGCACCTAATTATGGATAAATAATAGACCACTATTAATAATCTCATTACATCCAATATGTATACTCAAATAATCATACTTCATTTTAAATAAAGTGTACTAAAAAACGTTCAACAATACCCATTCAAACATGCGAAGAATCAATGGAGGCCCAACGAGGATTAAAAGAGGCTATTTCCATGTCATTACCCGAGAGTGTTTACAGACAGACGCACCGACAGCTTATTAATATCTTATAGCGGTCAAAAGTTAATCGCGTTTAAGTCGCCCACGAAGATTCATCACAATCGTCATTATTCACACACAAATTATGTAATTTCAATAAATGGAAGGTATTGAATAGCGTTGAGCGTCGGTAGGCCACGGCAGGACGCCCGCTGTGAGCCCGCTTCATTACTTACACTGTCATATACCACTTCCAAGTTGCGTTCGAGTTACAACCACGCTTTGAGGTGCTCTTTATCTTATTTTTGTACCTATCCTATACATACAGTACCTAGATACGTGTGCTTTACTATCTTTCTGAAATTATATACGAAAGAATTCGAGGATTCGTGAAATAGGTATATATTTTTATTCCGATTCGTGTAAGTCGTTGGAATAATTTCGTGAAAATTAGCCGTTAAGTTGATACTTCTTATTTTAAAATTCTCACGGAAGTAGAGACTACTCAACCCCGAGAAAATATTGATCAGCTATAAGGTACCTGCTGCTATACCTTAAAACAAGAATGTAAGGAATGACTAATCTAGTTTGAATCTTTTATAACAAAAACCTGTTGACATAATATGGCTATAAGGTCATGAATATAAATCTCTGGATTTCCCACGCTCCAAACAAAGAAGAGTTTAACTAACGTCAGGTTTTCAATTTATAGAGTACAAAAAGATAATTTGGAAGAATATAACACATGATATTAAAGCGTTAAATGGTGAGCGACTCCCCACACGTCGGTAATTGATTTATAGGCAAATATTAAATCTGTTCTCACCAGGCTCCTCGATGAGTAATGACCGTGCCCAATACTGTTTAACGTTCTGTTTTCGATCCGTTTAATCATCCGTGCACTTGTTTGATTGACGCACTATTTCTTTTAATGAATCGTTTCGTATGCATGTTAAATATAGATACAGGTACAGCGTCTGGTGTGCGTATGCGTCGACGATCGGAGGGCATATCGATCACTCGTGTAGAGTGAATATAAAATGTCAACAAAACGTCCGAGCACAGCACCATCACACTTATCAAAACAACTAAACGCGGGATGTTATCGATAATGATCGCAGCGACAACCCTCTAACTCCATTTTTTGTGGGTTGACATCGTGCTAATAATACTCATGAGAAAAATGCGCGCCGGACCCCCGTCATCCTCCTTTTGTTTTTAATTTCTACCTCAGTGGCACCCATTTAATTGGGCTCAACTCGAGCGAGCGCACCTTCGTATTTCACCTCGGCTCGCTTCATTTGAATATTTAAAGCATTTCGGGTCTCCGTCGCATTATTTTGTTTATTTACACAATATTTATATATTTATTTGTGTGGAGCGTCATTTATTTGGTGACGTGACTTACCGATGGCACGTCCTTCCCAGTATCGACATAGTTAACGCGGTGAATTCTCTCGCGTTCCATTTAAAAGTTTGAAGTTGTTTGTTTGTTTGTCGTCTTTTTGTCCGGTCGCGACGGTGCCGCGTGTGGCGAGCGCTGCTCTTCGTTGTTTTCTCGCCAGTCCTTATCTTCGACAAGATTGCTCGTTTTTAAATGAAGTTATATCGTTTCGATTGAACACCAGACGACGGAGGCGAAGCGAATTTTTAATTAGTTTCCGAAGATAGAGAATTTTAAAGAGGAATTTGAGAGTCGTGTTGTAGGGCGCGGATTTCTTAATTGAGACGTAGACGCGCCGTTTGCAACTCGGCCTGCCGATTTGTTAGGAAGGAGAAGATTAATTATGAATTTAACACTAAATCGATGTCTGTCGAGGGCCCTCGGACCGAATCACTCGGCCTCCGCTAATGAACAGGATTAATGAAGGCAATTTTTTGCTATACCACGAGTAGGTATGTAGTTTTTATTTTATATCGAGGTATCGCGTGACGACGCCACTCAGATCATCATCAAGTGCGATTATTTCATTAAACGTATAATATTTTGTCAGCAAAAGCAATGGATGTATTTAAAATAAAGACTTAGTATTTATCAGTAAGCAATGTATTCGAGAAAAAACTTAAAAGGAACATTACGTACTAGTTTGGCACGAGAGCGACCACTGTGAAACCGATGTTTTCAGGTTCCCTGGCGACGAATTCGCGGCAGACCTTAGCAGCGTCTACCAACAGGGTCTCGGGGGTAGTTGGTCCATGGTCGATAGGCGCTGACTTGCGCCCGTCCAGCTCAAACAACGCCCCATCTTTGTGTATAAAGGTAACGAAATGGTTGTTCACCACTTCATTGTCGGCCTCTGCTGTCCCCTGAGTAGTCTTAATAATTTCTCTATAAGCTTCTAAAATGGCCGTTGAGTTTTCTAGCAAAGCTCCTTTACCGGCAGCGTCTAACCCTTGGGCGTTATCCAAATACTTCTTAAGCAAACCATCTTCCAGTTTTATTTGAGGGGTGTTGTTGGCGATGCTGTGCACCAGGGCTATGGTCCCACAAACATTGCTTACGACTTGTTTCAAGTGGAATACGTTGGTGGGTGCGTTTTTGGAGGCTAAGTCTTTTTCTTGCTCGGTCTTGTATTTTTCGTATTCTTCGGACAGAGGGAACAGAAGGATGACAGCTAGTACGGGTTTGGGGACCCATTCGAGGGCTTCGCCTTCTAAACCAATCACGTCGACTATCTTCCACTCATCAGAAACACCAAGTTTTTTCAGATACTTGTTCATTGTCTCCGGGTTGGACTCCATAGGTAACGCAACAGCCATGGCGACAATATTAAAATTATTCTCGATTTTTGCTGAAAAAAATCCTTCGAACAATTCGGTCGGTTGGTATCAGACTGACACTTTATTATTTTTCTGCACTACGGAATCTTCTTTGACGTTTTCTTATCCTGAAAAGTTTTTATTCGTTTCTAAAAAGTTTTCTGTTTGATTATTATCTGAGTGACAAATTCTGTTATTTGAATACTTACTAATTAATCCTACCTACTAATAATATAAATGCGAAAATTTGTGAGGATATATGGTTGTTTGTTACTCTTTCACGAAAACACTACTCAACGGATTTGGATGAAACTTTACAAGTCACATAGGTCATTAGAATAACACATGGGATACATTTTATCCCGAAATTCCTGCGGGAACGGGAACAACGAGGGTAACAGCGCGGGGCGCGGCTATGTTATAATATAATGAAACTGTCAATGCGTTGAAATCAAGTAAAAGAGTAATACAATGGTATAATCGTAAGTAAAATGGAACACACATTTTATAATAGAATAATACTCGTATCCTATGAACCTAATATTAATGTAAAAATATCTTGACAATCATACTTACAAAAACTCAAAGAAAAGTCCCGCACCAACTCATCATATAAAAACTAGCTTAACATATTATTATGGGCCCTAAAAGCAACCTTCTCAATTAAGAGCTAACCATATTTAATACCGATATAACGACGTACAATTGTTATTAATTACTGCAAAAAAGCAGATGTTACGCGTCAGTGTTTCCTTAACGAGAATCGCATAGTGTTATGAATGATTTGCTAACAAATGCTGGTTAGCAATATTATTAAATTTAAGTAGATAACCTAGTTATTACTGTAGATATAGGTACTAATAATATATATTTTAATTGAGAGTAGTAGTCAAGTCATGATGTGTACTTAATGAGATATTTTATGCCAGATCTTTCTTATTAATTATTAATAAATTTTATAAAGAGGTAAAATTTGTAAGTTTGTTTGTATGTTCGAGGTAATCTCAGGAATTATCAGTCCGATTTTGATAATTATTCTTGTAATAGATAGCCACATTCAACGGGAAGGTTATAGGCTATTTTTCATCCCGAAATTCCCACGGAAACGGGTACAACGCGGGTAAAACCACGGGGCGCTGCTAGTTTTGTTAGGTAATATGTATGGTGGATGGATAACCATGATCGATGGAGATTTAGATCGCTTACGAAGTTAAGACCTTCGAGTCGAAGGCTTCGACGTTGCCTATGCTTTGAATAGTTTTTGTTAGGTATACTTTTACATACGTTCATCCTATCCTACTGCGTAATATTATAAATGCGAAGTTTGTGAGGATGTATGAATGTATTTTACTCCTTCACGAAAATACTGCTGGACGGATTTGGATGAAATTTTACAATAATATAGGTTATAACTACATCAGAATAATACATGGGATACATTTTATCTCGAAATTCCCGCGGGACCGGGTTAAACGCGGGTAAAACCTAGTGGCTAGTGTTCCATATTGATCTAGAAACGATTGATAAACGACAAAACGCTGATCAAAACAATCTGAGCTTATCTCCAGCAAAGTAGGGTAACCCCCATTATGGAGGGGAAGCTGTTCCTCAGGATTTATCCTGAAGCTTAGATGTTCCTGTGACCTCTATACAACTAATAATTACAAGGTCTTATAATCAATATTTGTACCATTATTTTATTAAAATCGGTCCAGCCGTGAAGCTTGATTAGTCGTGACTGATGTCGAATCTTAAGTGAAATAGGGATTCAATTTTATGTACCCATACAAAAAAAGATATCAAAATGATACGAGTAGATTGATATTTTTCTTTCTACACACTATTAATATGAATAAGTTAAAAAATGCAGCACACAAGATGACTTGAATAGAATCAGAAGGTCACTAGTGTCAGGTATCGCATGCACCCTATATTATGTTGTCACAGATTGTCATATTGAATGAGTCCATTAAAACGGTCGGTGGGCGGGACGTATGGGCGGGTGAGATCACCACTGATGGCCATTCAACATGTAGTTAAAAAGAACCGAATGTTGCGAAAAAATGGATTAATATTTGATAATTTTAAGAATACATCAACAACCCGCTAACCTTTGAAAATGTTACACTGGTAACTTGACTGTTTCAGTTTGAGTTACTTGAAAGTATTGATTTTAATATTTGGATAAGTCAGCTCCAAAAAAGCTGCATTAAAAAGATGTACCCAGTGAAACCGAAGGGAATAGTTAAAAGAATACTATAGATAGAGAAATACTGAAAGATGCAAGTTATGACAAACAAATATAAATTCAATACAATGTCAACAAGGTGAGTAGTTTTAAAAAAAATAACCTTGTGTGTCCCACTCCTGGGCAAAGGTCACTCTCAACACTTTCCAAGCATCCCTGTTCTGGACTAGGTTAGACCAATAGGTGAGTGTTTAGGAAAATAAAACGAGTAAATATTTTGAGAACTAAAATGTATTCCGCACTAGACGTATTAAATCTGAATAGAAATGGCTTTATACATCACTATATAGACAGCATCGTTTCTTACAATTAAACACATTTTGTACTGAATAATTTCATTCGACGGCCATCTAAACATCTACAGATCTATAGTACGCTAAACCGTAAGATTCCAATAAATATCGATGCATTATAGTTAGTTATTACATTTATATAAAAATAAGTGTCGTTTTTGGTACGAATAAAATATTAGCTTCAAATGTTGGGTAGATGTGTGTAAGGTTTATAGTTTTCATCGTTGGTTAAGCATAAATCTACGTGAAGAAACACAATCATACATTCATTATTATTACTTAAACTCATAACTTATGTTATCGCCGCTGGTCAATATTTCAAAAACTGATGAAGACATTTTAATTATTCTTATCTATGTAAAATTCGATACAAATATGACCATTTTTAAAATACCTTACAAAAACCTTAAATTACTGGAAACAGTTCCACACATCTACCCACACCTGAAAGGCTACATGACGAATATAAAACGTAGAACTAGAGTATATGTAACAGTGACACTTTGATTACACCGAGCACACATAAAGGCCTTGCAATAAAGCCGACGGCGGATTTACCAGACTGGCGGGTAACAAGGCCCGACAGAATAACGCCTAGTTTAGATTAAGACATTTAAACACTGCTAGAACCAGTGTCAACAAATGTTTTTTTTAACGTTGAGTGTCAAAAATTGTAACACAATATTTAGCGTCATAACTCATAACATAGATATAAATGTCACAATTTTGTCCGTGGTCTAAACTTAGGTTAACCTTCCGGTCAGCTTTAGTGCACAGGCCTTAATAGAAGACAACATTAATTAAATTATAATTTATACACTATCAGTCATAAACTCAAACAAAGGTAACTTATTATTTGTATAGTAATGTGCGAATTTGTAAATCTATACAATAGGGTTCCGTATCATAATCAAAAATAGTCCACCATCCTGGTACAGATTGGTAGCGAATGAAACAATAACCATATTAAGTTTTAACATGTCAAATTAATGAATAGCTAAATAAATGAACGGGGTAGATTTTTTAAATGTTTTTGAGGGTGCCAAAACATCGAGCTGAATCTTCAGGATAAGTCGTTATCATTAATGAAAAAAAAAAATACTAATGATACGGAACCCATTTCATTTTTCAATTCATATTTGGTCAGTTTACTAAAATAATCTTTTAAACTCACACGACTTGCACTCATTATACTAAATAAAACGGGCCTGTATCGCGGTAGAATACATAACGTATTTATTAAAATACGTTCCCGACGTTTTCCGTCATCACGTGACCACGAGTGGTGTAAGCCGCTCGAAACGTCGGATACATATTTTAATAAATACGTTATATTTTCTAACGCGATACAGTCCCGTTTCATGTAGTATAATGAAACTACCTTTAATAAAAGAGTTAAAATACGTTACGCCAATTACAGCAGATTTATTGAGCATATTGGCCTACTTGGCACATATTGATCGAACCTCTAATACAAAAACTAATATGGGTGACAATTGGGCTTTTGAAAAAAAAAAATTGATTTTTTAAATGTATTTGAAAACTTTATTATTAATAATATTGATATTTAATGCAAAAAACTTAAAATAAATATTTTTTCAATCAATTATAAACAATTAAAAATTGATGAAATTTAAATAAAAATCACGTGACTATAAACGCGCCAAGATTGGTCACCGTAGTTGTGACGTCATAATGTTATAGCTATTTAACCATAAGTACGTACAGCGTTTACAATCAAGATTCCCGCCCTTTTATTCTCTTTCCCTCCAAAAGTTTGCGATGTAACCGAACCTCTTTTCATAAACATATAAAAAGTTTGCGATGTAACCGAACCTCTTTTCATTAACATTAACTAACATTATGACGTCACACGCGCTCGAGTTTGTTCGGGAGTTGCCGGCGTGTCTTCGGTACTGGATTCAAAAATTAATTTTTATTTTGAAGTAACTTTTGAATGATTGCGAAAAAAATAAAAATAAAAATAGTTTTGTTATAAAACTAATATAAGTATAATCTTTCCATTTATCACAAAAAATTTTTTTTTTCAAATGCCCAATTGATTGACAATGATAACAATCACAATTAACAGTAAAATCAAGATTTTATGCATTTATAGTTTATAAGACAATGTTCCAAGCTTATAATTACAACATCTAGGATAACAGTATAAAATAGAGTACAATAATACAGATTATAAATGTGTAGAACATAAATATAAAATTCAGAACTACAAGTTCAGTCTTTTGTCAGTAAAGTCCATAGATCAAAAGATAATATGACACAAAAATGCATTTGTATAGATTGAGGTTCAGAACAAAAAAAAACATATAAAGAAAATAAATCATAGCCATAAGGAATATTTTTTCTTTGCCGTATTCTGTTTAGTTTATGTTCGCCTCATTTGTTTCAAACAATAGATTATGTTGGAAGCACTTAGGTAACTTACTATATTACCTAATTTACCTCAATTAACGTTTTCACAACGTTTTTACGTACGACGTGACAAAAGTGAACGTTAAAACTTAACGATACAGGCAAATAAAAAAGGATTGAAACTATTTGGAAATCAAAGCGAAAGATAGTCCAATTTACAAATTAACTATCCTTTCTATGGAGGACCTACGAATGGCGGGGAAATCGTTCCAACGATCGATTGAGGACGGGCGGGTAGGACTAAATCCACATGGACTGAACTTGCAATCTTCTTCTAAGAGAAACTTAAATAAAGTTGTTCGTTGGAAATATAATCTTAACATCTACAACTTTAGAGCTAAAATTTAAAAAAGCTACGGTACGGTATAGTATGAAAAAATTTCACTTTATCAGCGGATAATATAATCTTAAAAAATTTAATTTATATTTCATTGAATATTATCAAATATGGAATAAAAATTACATAATTTATTATAAAAATTGTATACTTTATTAAAAAGAATGTTAGAAAATGCTAATAAAATTTAAAATTTTAAAGAGATCAAAAAATGTTAAAAGCGACTCAAAATGTCGTCACGAATCCAAGTATTATTATGCATACAAATACAATTAAAAATGAAGTTTATGAAAACATGTATATTTAGACAATTTAGGAAACTATTTACTATTGTTTTTTAGTTATAAAAAAAGTTATTTTCATTTAAATACTTTGGTACAAATACACCTGAACTATCATAATTTCAAATTCAAACATTAAGAAATGCAATTTTTGGTACTACAGTTATTAATTTTACATTCAATTTTGTCCTAACATAATTTCCTTTTAATTTAATATTAGTACTAAAAATAATTACACAATATTTAAAATGCACAATCATTCCATACTTCCAAACGTCCATACAAAGTTTTATTAGATAAAGATACCAAAAACTGTGGACGAAAAATAGCACTCTGCTTAATACAAGCTTTAGTTTTTTTTTCATGTCAATATTAGATAAATCTACGGTAAATATAAAGTAAAGAAATTGCACTGTTCATCTGCATTGTTTATGAAATTAAAGTTAAAAATACTCTGTTCGGAAAGAATACCGTCGTATGACAAGGGAGAAGGAGAAAGAGACAGCGTAAGAGATAATGACTCTATATGAATGACTCTGAATGATTCTATATTAGAATGTTGTTAAATATAAATTTAGAACTGGTCCGTCTTTCACGATAGCAGATAAAGTTTTGAAATGTTTCTTTGTTAATAAATGCCAAATTTTTATCCGTGTTTCATGTTCCCCAATCATATAACAACGCAACGGTCTTTTCTCCGAACTAAGTGTAAAAAGATTGCACCACATTGAGGTATGCATTGGTTAAAATTTAAAATAATTAATTTAAGAAAATGTATACACAATAAAAAGTTGCATCAATTAGTATTAAAATATAATACTTTTCCAAATTCATAGCTGTATCAATAAAATAAAATATTTAAAAAATACATTACAAAATATCAATATATGTAATTTAATTTTTAATTATAAATAAAAATATTGAATAAATTTAAAATACGTAGAAAACTTAAAATAAATTTCAAGAATACTTTCGTTTTATTTTATCACTTGTTATGGCCCCGATAAAGTTTAAATTTTCCGGAAAAATAAAATAGCCAATTGAAAAATAATTAAAATAATTTACAACCAATCAGAGCTAGTTTTTTTCCATTACAATATTAGCTACTGACATTTACATGTTAGCATATTTGACGTATTATATTACTTTTAAAAATAAAAAGTAGCACATGAGTTAAATTTTAAATAGCAACACTCCGGAATGCGACATTGCTATGCGTATTTCATCAGGCGCTCACGATCTTATTGTATTTAATTCCATTCAATACGGTCAACTTAATATGTATTACAATGATTGAAAATATAATTCCATCTTAATATTATATAAATAGTATCATAGGCTTTTACTTACAGCAAATACATAATTAATTTCACTTGCTTAGTCCATAATAGTTTTTGGGTAATACCAAAACCTTTTTTCTTAGTCTAAAAACGTATCTACGAATAAAAAAGCCCGGCTTGCGTAACGCATATTAATTTTTAATAAATGATCACGGCTAAAACAAACAAAAAATGCGTTTATAAATATGTTGGGAGACTGTTAAGAGTGTCAAGCCTATTAATACCAAAAATACTGTATAATTACGGAAACAATAGCTGTCATTCTTAAACAGTTTTCATCAAGTCAGTCAAGTTAAATGACTCCTCTATAATATTGTAATTTTGATATGACTGTTTTCTCATAGTATAAAATTAATAAAGTTACGCAGTCTGGGCTTAGTCTACAGTCCATAACATTAAACTATAAGTAAGGAAGATTATTCGAGGAAGAATCTTTGAAGACTGAAGTGAGATACCTTTAGAGGTAGCTATGAACCTATTCGAAGTATAATCTCAGTGTTATCTTCACCAAGGGACCAATTCTGCTCAATTGAGTCTCAATCTCGATTTACTTTAACGATAATATTCATGAGTGAATGTATACAATATTTCATTCCTAACAGAATACCAAAAGTCTAGATTGAGCCTCAATAGTATCCCGAAAGAATACTTTCACACAATGTGTCCTTATGTCTAAGGAGAACACCAAATGTCGAATAAACTATACAATCGAGATTCAGTTCAGACGCAATTCACACGTAATGAATTCGGCGTAATTGGGACTGTCACGATTCAATAAGATCCAACTGAGACTGAACTGGAACTCAATTAATTTAGCATGGCTCAATCATATCTGAGCTTTACTTAACATTAATTTAGCAGAATAGACCCCTAGGTGTAACCCCTATCTGAAGCACTGTAGCGATACCTTCAACAGTGTGACTCAGTATTCTCATGGTGTCCGGAGTCGAAGCTGTTATGTCCTAATCCTTTCGGCGGGATGGGGGGCGGCGTCTCGCCCTCGTCGACTCGCAGCGGCTCTGACATCATAGATATGATCTCGTCATAGCGGAGAGATTCGACGGCTAGGTCTAGATCTGTAATAGGGAGTTATTTTATACCTAGATAAAATGGTAATAGTTTTGTTTGAGTTCTGGTCAATTTAGGTAGCTTTTCTCCACTGTGAGCGTAGAGCTATGTTTTTAAATGAGATTGAAAGAAAAATTGATGAAGATTGTGTTTGTATAGGGAAGACAGAAATTATGTCACAAAACTTACATAATAATGTTAAATTGCATAACTTATGCGCTTGTCAGTGTCAAATCCTATATCGTCACTTAATAATTTTATTGGATCAATAGATTCGCGACACGACGCTAACTAAGACACTGTAAGGCTTAAATTTAACTTTGGACACATATGCAAAGATTAATGTTATTTATTTTTATCCATCGGGTCGCATTGCCTCACGCTGTCTCGATACAAGTAAATATTGGTTTGGGTGTCCCGCTGACGGGCATAGGAGTGCATGTAAATTGTTAGTCCTGGTGGTTTCAATCTTTAGCCTCACCTTTATGTTCCCTATGTTCGTCGGCATTAGTATAGTGCGGTAGGTCTAGACTGAGTGCTGAGTCTCTGGCTTCGTCCGCCGTGGCCGAGCGGCGCGGCACGTGCGGCGCCTCGCACCAACGCTTTTCTCCGGAAGATACTAAAGAGATGTAAAGAGTCAGGAAATGGTAAGCTGAGAAAATAACACGTTAAGATAACAATTCAGTGCAGTTAAAGGTTTAAAAAGTATTCCATAAATACCAGTTTAAATGACACTGAACTTGATCGGTAAAATAGCATAATGTCAAGTTTGATTTTTTAAAATGACATATTTTTTGACAGTCAGATATAATTTTATTGACATTATCACAACGCGCGTTACATAGCCAAGCATGGCCATTCATACTTTGTGGGCACTGAATAAAACTGAGTACTGTTTACTCAACATGCCAAAAGAAGATTTCTCAATAAAATGATGAATATATCAATGAATATATCCCGTATTACCTGAGACGCGGGGTGGCAGCGGTGGCGCCTCGCCCGGCTCGCTCCACGACGCGCGGCTGAGGCGACGAGTCTCTATGATCTCACCGTTGAACCCGGAATCTCTGGAAAATAACCACATAGTTTTGACAAGCCCGTTGGCACAGTGGTAGTGAGAGCGCTTACTGTGTCGGGGGTTGCGGGTTCGATTCCCGCCCGGAGTCAACAATATGTGAAGACATAGTTGTTGGCGACGACGTCTGGGTGTTCATTATATATTCTTATAAAGTATTTGTGTATATATATGTAGTAGTATCAGTGAGTTAGATTCCATAACACAAGCTTAGAGCTTACTTTTGGTCTAATTAACCGTGTGTGAATTTGTCCAGGTATATTATATTATATTATACTAGCTGCGCCCTGCGGTTTCACCCGCGTTGTACCCGTTCCCGCGGGAATTTCGGGATAAAAAATAGATGTTGGCCGATTCTCAGACCTACTCAATATGCTCACAAAATTTCATGAGAATCGGTCAAGCCGTTTCGGAGGAGTACGCTAACGAACACTGTGACACGAGAATTTTATATATAAGATTATACCTTACTAATTTAAGTGAAAAACATACTTCAAAGTGACTTTAATCGTTGGCACTACCAGTTGGATATGAAAAATATATTTTTGGATATGATATGACAGATTTAAAAGTTTATAGGCTTCTTTTATGCCTAAGTTAACAATGGGAAATTCGATAAGAGGGTAAAACCACGGTTAGTTTCACTTTATGTTTGTTACCTATATATCTCGTGTGTGTGTCCGGAGCGAGGCCTGGCGGGTAACGGAGGTGCTGATTGTATCATAGCGTCCTCGACGCTGCGGTTGTCAGTCATTATAGCTTCACACGACACCTGTAAAAATAGTTTTGTAAGTAAATGAGTAAGTTCTAGTAGGTTAGTCGACAAACCTGGAAGCGGAGTTTATAAACCACCTAAAAGCCTTCGACATAGTTTAGCAATTGATGCAACTGGAGCCGACAATTTAACGTGCTGTGCTCAGACATTAGTGATAAGGCACTGATCACAACATTCGGTTAAATTTTGGTTAGATATCCTATCCTATATAATAATATTATAAATGCGAAAGTTTGTGAGGTTGGATGTATGGATGTATGTTTGTTGCTCTTTCACGCAAAAACTACTGAACAGATTTGGATGAAACTTTACAGTAATATAGGTTATACATCAGAATAACACATGGGATACATTTTATCCCGAAATTCTTGCGGGAACCGATACAACGCGGGTAACACCGCGGGGCGGGGCTAGTATTGAGAGTTTAGGAAATTATATATCACTATAATTGGCTGATAATCCATCTTTAACTTTAAAGTTTCTAGCTAGAGAAAATCTTTCGACGAGACAGTCAGAAAATATACAACAAAAAATTATAGAAAAAAAAATATCAATTTGTTGTAAGAGTATATGAATATTTTTTTTATATATAAGATAATATGAACTTACAGGCTTATCATAGAGATGTCCTTCTTCGTAATAGTTGTCGGGTTGTTGGATACTGTGTGAGCGCTTGTCTAACGCCGGCAGCGGAGGTAGGGGCGTACTGTTAGAAAACAATTTGTATTAACAACCACATATAATATAATAAGGAAAGCAATCTACCTTCTTCTCCCGAGTCAATGTTAAAATAAAATAAGCCTGTAATGTCCCACTACTGGGCAAAGGCCTCTCATCTCACTGAAGATATCAGTACAGTGAGATGACCATGCTTGCCCAATACGGATTAAGTGTTATAAACATAATAATAATATTTCGGAATGACGATTAATACAATCTAAGCATCATTGCTTCTACAGCTACATTAGAACCGCCGCCGTTCATAGTATTTTGATAACAAAAATATTAGTGTGTAATATCCCACTATTGGGTACACGCCTGAAGATATCAGATATCAGTACAGTTATAAGGTTATATTATATTTTGAGACTCATAAGAAATAGTTTTTACTGACTTTCAAATTGCAGAATTTTGACAAGACCACATGTAAGAGAAATATCCAACTATGAAGAAGTATAATAAAGTCAATTTCCCTTCAACTGAACTCACTTGACAATACTCTCGGACAGCTGTCGCCTAGCTCTCGCCATCCCGGGGCCCAGGTTCTGTCTCAACTGGTTGAACCTCTCGACCAAACGTCGATGTAAAGGCTTCACATCTTCCGGCGCTAATCTTCCATGGAGAGTTAGCCCTGTAGGTAAGATAATTTTGTTTAAGGTGAGGTGAGTCCAGGAACTCGCAAAACGCGGTTTTTCCATCCAATTATTTTCATATAAATTGTCACAATTTTGATTCTAAAAAACTATATATTAAAGTTGAGGATATATTCTAGTGGCAAAGGTATTTCAGTACACGATTGGATTAATTTCCCTCGATAGAAAAAAATCACAAAGTTGCCTCTTTTATTAATTTAAAAATAATTTTATGGCTAAAATAAACAGATTTTTCCCAAAGAAAAACAACTATAGCATGAGCTAGGGCATTAGGTATTTTTTTGTAACCTTTCATTTCATTCTTAAACACAATTTCAAAATACCTTAAAAAAATAGAGAATTTGCCGTGTTGCGGGTGACGCGGGGCGTGATCAGTCGCGCTCAAGCGCTTGTGGAGGACGGACCTATGCCAAATATTTGCTGGAGCGCGGAGATGCAAAATTTAAAACTTTTTTCGCAGTAATAACTTGTAATTTACTGCACTAAGCGTGTGATTGAAAATGGGAAATACAAAAAATAAGAAGGTCCTATCAAAATTGGCAAAACGGAAACTTTTCAAAGAAATATATTCCGAAAGAAGCATAAGGTAAGCAACAAATTAGGCGACGATTACACGTAAAGTATTTACTGTGATCCATCAGTAAATAATGATGTATCGTGGTATTTACTGAACGTGTAACCTAATGTATTGATGGATGACAGTATTTATTGATGGATTTCTAGATTTCTTGATTCTGTAATGATGATCCGTCGGATTATGATTAAAAAAGGTGTTACTATTGTCAGAAGTTCTTCAAAGCAGGGTTCAGGCATTCGAAAATAATTCTCGTAATCATCCATTTCACCATGTAATTTAATTTCTGCCATTAAATTCAAATGTGTGTACCTTTCCCTTTGTTGTAACCAATTTTTTGCCCATCGATTTCGCTTGGCCTTTTTATTTAAACTAAGTGCTAAAATAATAGCCACGCAACCTTTAATTTTCAGCTCTGTGGCTATTTTAGACGTGTAAACAGCAGGAGACCGGACACAATACTGACGTAATAAATACTGTACGTGTAGGCTGGTGTATTAATCCATCAGTAAATACGGAAATCCATCAATAAATACTGTATTGACGGATCACAGTAAATACTTTACGTGTAATCGTCGCCTTATATAGAACTATGACGGTTGCGTGAAAATAAGGTTTCAATATAAATAAGAACTGTCTGAATTATAATCCGGTCAATTTAAACCAAAAATTGAGAGTGATGTTACATAAAGTCCCAACAAGCTGAAAATCAGCAAAATTGTTCAAAACATAATTATAAGCAATGTCTAAAAGTTCCCCATCATTCCCGTGTATGGAATTTTTTTTATTAAAAAAAAATGAGTTTTTCGCGATTTTCAGCAAAACGGTAAGTTTGATCATAAAAGTACCTGAGAAAATAAAAAAGCTTATAAAATTCTCTATAACTTTAATTCTATCCACTTTTTCCATATTCCCAACCGTTATTGAACTACACGCTCCAGAAATGTAAAAAATAAGGACCTCGGGCAGGTAACTATGGAGCCTGCCCCAATGCTCAACAGTGACATGACCTATGTCATTTGAAAGGTCTTGAAGAGTTAAACACAACTTGAGAGAAAACACCGTTAGCCGACGAGTTAGCCGTCGATTTCGATATAACTGTCAAGGAGTAACTTGTACAACTCTTTAATACCTTTCAAATGACATAGGTCATTTGTCACTATTGAGCATTGGCGCAGGCTCCATAGTTACCTGCCCGAGGTCCTTAATTTTTACATTTCTGGAGCGTGTAGTTCAATAACGGTTTGGAATCTGGAAAAAGTGGATAGAATTAAAGTTATAGAGAATTTTATAAGCTTTTTTATTTTCTCAGGTACTTTTATGATAAATTTTACCGTTTTGCTGAAAATTGCGAAAAACACTTTTTTTAACCTTTGACTTTGAATAAAAAAAATTCCATACACGGGAATGATGGGGAACTTTTACACATTGTTTATAATTATGTTTTGAACAATTTTCCTGATTTTCAGCTTGTTGGGACTTTATGTAACCTCGAATGTCTAAATTGACCGGAGTATTATAGATTTAGTAGATTATTGCTTTGAAAAAAAAAACAAAAAAATATGTTGTGTCACAGTATAAGAATATCAGCAGAACAACTATACAGCTGCAATGTTGGTAGTGGGGATACTTAGGACAAGACTTGTCTCCTAAGACGGGGCTTATGAACTCGGTGGCATGCACATTTTTTGGCGGCCGGTGGAAATTTATAATATCTGCCTAGTCCTAAATAAAAGGAGTGATAATAAGAGGTATGATACAATATATTTATTTGTTTTTACTTTTGAAGGTGGCGCCACTGAAACCTAACAATACGTAGATATTCATATTTTTCAGTTATGTGTACTTTACTGTTGTTTGTTAAAACGTGTATGAACACCGCCACTTTAAAATATTTCTGCTCGTAATATTAGACAATAAAAATGATTTCACCCAGTGATAAGACCGATATTTTTTTTAAACCTTTTATCTCTTTTTAGTTATTTTTCCCAAGGCTACCTACAATATAATACTAACCTTCGTAATATCTACGATTCGTTTTGCTTGATAGGCTTTTTTTACTGTAGTCACTACACTGTGGCATCTCAATGAGTGACATATTCAAACTTAGCGCGCAAACTACGCGCGAGCGGGAGATCGCCCGCGGTCGGACCGCAGGCCCCGCACCCACCCCCTCCGTAGTAGCTAAGCGCTGAACTCACGTCGTCTTAAGTCAATTATAAGCATTTTTTTTCACATAAACAACATTACTAATATAAGTACCAAAAAATAGGTTACCTGCATCAACAACAGCTAACTGTGAAGACACTAATCTTCTCAATTTGGCCGCAGCAGCCGCTTCGCGAGGCGTTGCGTTTCGCGCAAATTCCGCTGTCAAAAACGCTTGCTCGTATTTACTGATACCGCCTTGCACGTTAGCGTCGATGGTGCCTTGTAGTCGCATGGAAAACGGGTTGATGTTGCGCGTCGGGTCGACGGTGTATTGGGAAATTAGGCTGCGGAGCTCGCGTTCGGTAGCTTCCATAGTTTCACAAGCGAACTGAAAGTGAAGAATATGAGATGAGATGAGATAGATTAAAGAATAGTGCTGAATAGTGCCTTGAAGTTAGCTAGTAAGCGGACGAATGTACGTTTAAGGTTGCGCCCTGTAAATATGTATGAGAAGGGAGGCGCATTTTGATGTTGTTTTTATTTTATTTAAAGATATCTTTCTTCTATTTAAAGAAATAAAAGATGACTAGATATAAGACAAACTTTTTTATCTTTGTAAATGCAAACAATTTAACTTACCTCGACTGGAGGTATTTCTTCAACAGTACGCGACACAACTTCTGACCATCTTAGTATCCCTGGTAGAGGACTTTCAGTCACTAATGTCGTTCTTTCAATCCATAGACTCTGTAAAATTAGACATTTATAATTAATCTTCCGTTTCTAATGCTATTCAATATTTTTTGTTCATGCTTCGACCTCATTCATCACCACACAAGGCTTTTATAGTGATATACTAAAACTGAAAGTATTCATTCCTAACGTATTATTTATATGAAATTAGACACCAATGTCGGTATTTGCTATAGAAACATTTCCTATATAATACTCACGTTCTGCCCCTCTCCATGGGAATTTCGCTATATAAAATAGGCTATAACTTTCCCGTCAAATGTGGATATCCATTACAAAAATACTTATTCAAATCTGATAGGGATTTTCTGAGTGATTAGTGCGTTCAACAAAAGTTCAAACGTTTCAAGTCACAAACTCTCGGTTTATTGTATTAGTATAGGTGACCTTGAACTCGTTATCCTTGTCGATGGGCGGCTTGTGCAGCGGCCGGTCGCACAGGAAGGTGTCGACGTCGTTGCAGGCGTAGTAGCGCCGCGCCGCCTCGGGGCACGCCGCCGGCCACACGCTGCGCCGCGACACCGGCTTCACGTTGCAGATCTGGATGTCTGTAGTAAGGGGGTAGTAAGGAAACAGCGCTGACATGGGGAGGGGGAGAGCACGGAAGGTGGCAAATGAAACAGATATCGATTATTAGATACCTCGGTGAACCAAGTTCGGTATAGTGAGCAAATGCGTTTCGATGAAATAAGGGTAATCTAATATAAACATTTTTAACTATAAATCTGTATAATCTATACCTGCAGAAACTTATATTTAATCAAGATTCTACTTTTACACGTAATATTTAACTAAATTTACGATTAAATTGATTGATTGTGTCCAATTAGTAATCACAGTGCGACATTCACCGCTAGCTAAACTATGATCGACTGCTGTAGGGTCAAGCGTGACTTTGATTCAATACACCTTTACTTTTAAAGATACCAACACTTTTGAGTTATAAAAGTAACAAAAATTAAAGTTAATACTTACATTGTCCTTCGTTAGCTATAATAGATTCATCTGGTGGAGTGTTCCTCATCAGAATGTGCGCAGCCACGTATTCCGCCTGTAGCCGTTGGGTGAAGGCGCCGATGCGCTCGTATTCGTAACCGCGGTATACGAATTGTTTGTTCTGGGACATATAAAGAAATCTATATATTATTGGGTTTCGTCTCCAAAATTACTAATTTACAAGTTCATATTAAAGTTGGCTAATTGCTTTGAAAATATAGAGATATTTATATACTAAATAAGAAATAAATATACTTAAACAACATAGTTGAAACGAACAATTTTGACATAACCTATACGATAACAGAGTTTCTTGCCCATTCTTCTCTGCTGATGTTCTTTCGAATGGGTGGTACGTTCAAAAGAGCCTCTATGGGGCCAAAACTGAATAAAAATATTTGACTTTGACTTTGACTTTGACTAACAATTTCGACTAAACTGTTTATCGACGAAAAAAGAGTCCAATAAGTTCGAAACATACATAATAAAATCTATCTGTTTTGAATTGAAACTATGTAAAATGTAGTGTGTTCGCTCAAACTGACGAAACCAGCATCTCTCTGTTTGCGTCGTACCCGGACGAAGAGCGGGCAGCCCTTGCCGTAGAAGCCGACGCGGAAGTACTCGGGCTCGGGGCGCAGCTGCTCCAGCACGGCGTCCAGGAAGGCGGCGTGCGTGCGCAGCGACTGCGCCAGGCGCACGTAGTCCGCCAGCCGCGCCTCGTACAGCGCGCTCAGCTCGCGCAGCAGCGGCAGGCCTTTCTCCCAGCACTAGTACAAAAATAAACAAAAATAAATAGTTTCTAATGTCACTAGTGCGCACAGACGCTTACACTAAGGGAGGGACAGAAAAAATAGACAGTTGAAAGTTTGACACAAATCCGATAAGTATTTTTGTATATTTATCAACTTTTTATCCTCCAAATACAGTAGCAGTAATAGCAATGTTGGAAAATCAATTCCCTATAATTTGATTGTGTTTTATTTGACGTGTGTAATGCGACTGTAACTGAGTGAAATCTATTCTTTTAACTTTCAGTATTTCCGACCAAAATCGTTCCCAGAAGCGTATTTCTTCTACTTCTAAGTTATAGTATCTTACTATACCCTTACCTTTCCCCTATCAAAGTATTGCAACACTTGATTGTAAATAGCCTCTTTTCTCTTCCATTCCGGCGTGTCAGGGTACTCCGGGTCGATGCCAGTTTGTTCACTGTCCCAGCTTAACGTTTCTGCATATAGCTGTTATAATGGAAATACAATAAAATAAGTGGAAAACGAATATTCCATTAATTGTTATTAAAAGCAAAAAGAGAGTATAGCGTCAAGTACATATAATTAGACATGTTTAGTGGCATTAACTGCAACCCTCAGAAACTTCCATTAAATCAACATTTAACTAATTGACGTAATTTATCATACATTACATGCCAAAATTACTTAGAGAAATTCCCACGTAGACCGGTTGCGCTGCAGGTGAAACCGCGGGGAATAGCTAGTTTATAATTATGAAAATAAACGACTTCGGAAGGTTATTAATTACAACGCCATCTATTGGTAAGAAAACGTACCAACAACGTGCAGCCCGCTTCGACGAAGTTATCCGAAGCGATGTGCAAATCGTGCAGTTTGTACACGTAGCGAAGGTACATCTCTTTTCGGTCTATTTCGTTCTTGTAGAAATTCTGTAGGAGTAAACGATATTCACTGATATGTAATTTTTTACTAGAGATTTCTATAAGATACATTTCAGTTAAAATCTTAGTGGTTTTTGTCCGGAAGTGCGACAATAAAAGCTAATATTTACTTAGTTATATTAATAATATTTTTGTTTATTAAAATCTATGGATTCTTCAATACTTTAGTTCAATATTATCAATATCATTAATATTGTATCAGCAAGTGATTCGTATTATTCTATTACATATATCTTAATTAAAACTGCTGCTGAAGAATACATAGAATCACTTTTTTCTTTACAACGCTGATTTCAGTCGAAAAAATTGTTATTATAATGGAAAGTTTGGCAATAGGGTAAGAAAGGAATGAAATACAAAAATACACAGCCAAAGTCTTCGGTTTAAAAAAAACATTGTTAGTTTAGAATTTAACTCTTAAAGAAATTGATCATTAAATTATCTAAAATACTCACAAGTAAATTAACAGTAGCCGCCATTCGTTTGTCCCTATGCTCAGCCCCTTGCATCACAGCTCTGTAGTCCAACAATCTCTCCAACAGTCGCGTCACACATCCGACAAACGCGGCGCCCGCCTCATGCCACCCTTCAGTCGATACTCGCTCCATTAGACTGGAAATATAAGATGGTATTGAAGTAACAGGTATGATACGGAAATACTAGTTGGAAATGTTAGCTAATAGTTCAAGATATTAGTCTATTTTTGGTATACATATTGGGTACCTGACATATGTACATAGGTCTAAATACCTGAAATATCAGTGTATACTACTTTAGGTATAAGATTCAACACCATATAAGGTGTCGAATAGCGGAAGAGATATAGAAATATTAGCTAGAAAAATTAGTTCTCATAGAGATGTACAATGAATTGAAAAAATATTATGGAAATACTAGGTATCTTATGGTATTATGGTTGTGATACTTACACTGAACTCAAATGCTCCCTGTTATAATGGATGCATAGAAATAAAATGTTAGTGGGTTAGAAATAACTTTAATGTTACACAGTATACACAGAAGTAGAAATAAAAAGTAGAATATATTAACTTTGAATTAAGACAGTAAAAATCTATTTGCCAAACTCGAGCCATGTTTTACAAGTAGGAAAGATGTTTTCGCTCGACCCGGGAATTGAACCCGGGACCTCAGTGTTCGCAGGCGAGTGCACATACCACAAGACCACCGAGGCGTTACTTACGAGAGCAGTACTTACACAGTGTCGAACAGGCGCCGGTAGTGGTCGTCGGCCTTGTTCTCCGCGACGAGCGAGTCCAGCTTGTCGACGAGCGCGGCCTCGGTGCGCGAGGCGCGGCCCGTGGCGCGGCGCTCGCGTTACTTACGAGAGCAGTACTTACACAGTGTCGAACAGGCGCCGGTAGTGGTCGTCGGCCTTGTTCTCCGCGACGAGCGAGTCCAGCTTGTCGACGAGCGCGGCCTCGGTGCGCGAGGCGCGGCCCGTGGCGCGGCGCTCGCGTTACTTACGAGAGCAGTACTTACACAGTGTCGAACAGGCGCCGGTAGTGGTCGTCGGCCTTGTTCTCCGCGACGAGCGAGTCCAGCTTGTCGACGAGCGCGGCCTCGGTGCGCGAGGCGCGGCCCGTGGCGCGGCGCTCGCGTTACTTACGAGAGCAGTACTTACACAGTGTCGAACAGGCGCCGGTAGTGGTCGTCGGCCTTGTTCTCCGCGACGAGCGAGTCCAGCTTGTCGACGAGCGCGGCCTCGGTGCGCGAGGCGCGGCCCGTGGCGCGGCGCTCGCGTTACTTACGAGAGCAGTACTTACACAGTGTCGAACAGGCGCCGGTAGTGGTCGTCGGCCTTGTTCTCCGCGACGAGCGAGTCCAGCTTGTCGACGAGCGCGGCCTCGGTGCGCGAGGCGCGGCCCGTGGCGCGGCGCTCGCGTTACTTACGAGAGCAGTACTTACACAGTGTCGAACAGGCGCCGGTAGTGGTCGTCGGCCTTGTTCTCCGCGACGAGCGAGTCCAGCTTGTCGACGAGCGCGGCCTCGGTGCGCGAGGCGCGGCCCGTGGCGCGGCGCTCGCGTTACTTACGAGAGCAGTACTTACACAGTGTCGAACAGGCGCCGGTAGTGGTCGTCGGCCTTGTTCTCCGCGACGAGCGAGTCCAGCTTGTCGACGAGCGCGGCCTCGGTGCGCGAGGCGCGGCCCGTGGCGCGGCGCTCGCGTTACTTACGAGAGCAGTACTTACACAGTGTCGAACAGGCGCCGGTAGTGGTCGTCGGCCTTGTTCTCCGCGACGAGCGAGTCCAGCTTGTCGACGAGCGCGGCCTCGGTGCGCGAGGCGCGGCCCGTGGCACGGCGCTCGCGTTACTTACGAGAGCAGTACTTACACAGTGTCGAACAGGCGCCGGTAGTGGTCGTCGGCCTTGTTCTCCGCGACGAGCGAGTCCAGCTTGTCGACGAGCGCGGCCTCGGTGCGCGAGGCGCGGCCCGTGGCGCGGCGCTCGCGTTACTTACGAGAGCAGTACTTACACAGTGTCGAACAGGCGCCGGTAGTGGTCGTCGGCCTTGTTCTCCGCGACGAGCGAGTCCAGCTTGTCGACGAGCGCGGCCTCGGTGCGCGAGGCGCGGCCCGTGGCGCGGCGCTCGCGTTACTTACGAGAGCAGTACTTACACAGTGTCGAACAGGCGCCGGTAGTGGTCGTCGGCCTTGTTCTCCGCGACGAGCGAGTCCAGCTTGTCGACGAGCGCGGCCTCGGTGCGCGAGGCGCGGCCCGTGGCGCGGCGCTCGCGTTACTTACGAGAGCAGTACTTACACAGTGTCGAACAGGCGCCGGTAGTGGTCGTCGGCCTTGTTCTCCGCGACGAGCGAGTCCAGCTTGTCGACGAGCGCGGCCTCGGTGCGCGAGGCGCGGCCCGTGGCGCGGCGCTCGCGTTACTTACGAGAGCAGTACTTACACAGTGTCGAACAGGCGCCGGTAGTGGTCGTCGGCCTTGTTCTCCGCGACGAGCGAGTCCAGCTTGTCGACGAGCGCGGCCTCGGTGCGCGAGGCGCGGCCCGTGGCGCGGCGCTCGCGTTACTTACGAGAGCAGTACTTACACAGTGTCGAACAGGCGCCGGTAGTGGTCGTCGGCCTTGTTCTCCGCGACGAGCGAGTCCAGCTTGTCGACGAGCGCGGCCTCGGTGCGCGAGGCGCGGCCCGTGGCGCGGCGCTCGCGTTACTTACGAGAGCAGTACTTACACAGTGTCGAACAGGCGCCGGTAGTGGTCGTCGGCCTTGTTCTCCGCGACGAGCGAGTCCAGCTTGTCGACGAGCGCGGCCTCGGTGCGCGAGGCGCGGCCCGTGGCGCGGCGCTCGCGTTACTTACGAGAGCAGTACTTACACAGTGTCGAACAGGCGCCGGTAGTGGTCGTCGGCCTTGTTCTCCGCGACGAGCGAGTCCAGCTTGTCGACGAGCGCGGCCTCGGTGCGCGAGGCGCGGCCCGTGGCGCGGCGCTCGCGTTACTTACGAGAGCAGTACTTACACAGTGTCGAACAGGCGCCGGTAGTGGTCGTCGGCCTTGTTCTCCGCGACGAGCGAGTCCAGCTTGTCGACGAGCGCGGCCTCGGTGCGCGAGGCGCGGCCCGTGGCGCGGCGCTCGCGTTACTTACGAGAGCAGTACTTACACAGTGTCGAACAGGCGCCGGTAGTGGTCGTCGGCCTTGTTCTCCGCGACGAGCGAGTCCAGCTTGTCGACGAGCGCGGCCTCGGTGCGCGAGGCGCGGCCCGTGGCGCGGCGCTCGCGTTACTTACGAGAGCAGTACTTACACAGTGTCGAACAGGCGCCGGTAGTGGTCGTCGGCCTTGTTCTCCGCGACGAGCGAGTCCAGCTTGTCGACGAGCGCGGCCTCGGTGCGCGAGGCGCGGCCCGTGGCGCGGCGCTCGCGTTACTTACGAGAGCAGTACTTACACAGTGTCGAACAGGCGCCGGTAGTGGTCGTCGGCCTTGTTCTCCGCGACGAGCGAGTCCAGCTTGTCGACGAGCGCGGCCTCTGTGCGCGAGGCGCGGCCCGTGGCGCGGCGCTCGCGTTACTTACGAGAGCAGTACTTACACAGTGTCGAACAGGCGCCGGTAGTGGTCGTCGGCCTTGTTCTCCGCGACGAGCGAGTCCAGCTTGTCGACGAGCGCGGCCTCGGTGCGCGAGGCGCGGCCCGTGGCGCGGCGCTCGCGTTACTTACGAGAGCAGTACTTACACAGTGTCGAACAGGCGCCGGTAGTGGTCGTCGGCCTTGTTCTCCGCGACGAGCGAGTCCAGCTTGTCGACGAGCGCGGCCTCGGTGCGCGAGGCGCGGCCCGTGGCGCGGCGCTCGCGTTACTTACGAGAGCAGTACTTACACAGTGTCGAACAGGCGCCGGTAGTGGTCGTCGGCCTTGTTCTCCGCGACGAGCGAGTCCAGCTTGTCGACGAGCGCGGCCTCGGTGCGCGAGGCGCGGCCCGTGGCGCGGCGCTCGCGTTACTTACGAGAGCAGTACCTACACAGTGTCGAACAGGCGCCGGTAGTGGTCGTCGGCCTTGTTCTCCGCGACGAGCGAGTCCAGCTTGTCGACGAGCGCGGCCTCGGTGCGCGAGGCGCGGCCCGTGGCGCGGCGCTCGCGTTACTTACGAGAGCAGTACTTACACAGTGTCGAACAGGCGCCGGTAGTGGTCGTCGGCCTTGTTCTCCGCGACGAGCGAGTCCAGCTTGTCGACGAGCGCGGCCTCGGTGCGCGAGGCGCGGCCCGTGGCGCGGCGCTCGCGTTACTTACGAGAGCAGTACTTACACAGTGTCGAACAGGCGCCGGTAGTGGTCGTCGGCCTTGTTCTCCGCGACGAGCGAGTCCAGCTTGTCGACGAGCGCGGCCTCGGTGCGCGAGGCGCGGCCCGTGGCGCGGCGCTCGCGTTACTTACGAGAGCAGTACTTACACAGTGTCGAACAGGCGCCGGTAGTGGTCGTCGGCCTTGTTCTCCGCGACGAGCGAGTCCAGCTTGTCGACGAGCGCGGCCTCGGTGCGCGAGGCGCGGCCCGTGGCGCGGCGCTCGCGTTACTTACGAGAGCAGTACTTACACAGTGTCGAACAGGCGCCGGTAGTGGTCGTCGGCCTTGTTCTCCGCGACGAGCGAGTCCAGCTTGTCGACGAGCGCGGCCTCGGTGCGCGAGGCGCGGCCCGTGGCGCGGCGCTCGCGTTACTTACGAGAGCAGTACTTACACAGTGTCGAACAGGCGCCGGTAGTGGTCGTCGGCCTTGTTCTCCGCGACGAGCGAGTCCAGCTTGTCGACGAGCGCGGCCTCGGTGCGCGAGGCGCGGCCCGTGGCGCGGCGCTCGCGTTACTTACGAGAGCAGTACTTACACAGTGTCGAACAGGCGCCGGTAGTGGTCGTCGGCCTTGTTCTCCGCGACGAGCGAGTCCAGCTTGTCGACGAGCGCGGCCTCGGTGCGCGAGGCGCGGCCCGTGGCGCGGCGCTCGCGTTACTTACGAGAGCAGTACTTACACAGTGTCGAACAGGCGCCGGTAGTGGTCGTCGGCCTTGTTCTCCGCGACGAGCGAGTCCAGCTTGTCGACGAGCGCGGCCTCGGTGCGCGAGGCGCGGCCCGTGGCGCGGCGCTCGCGTTACTTACGAGAGCAGTACTTACACAGTGTCGAACAGGCGCCGGTAGTGGTCGTCGGCCTTGTTCTCCGCGACGAGCGAGTCCAGCTTGTCGACGAGCGCGGCCTCGGTGCGCGAGGCGCGGCCCGTGGCGCGGCGCTCGCGTTACTTACGAGAGCAGTACTTACACAGTGTCGAACAGGCGCCGGTAGTGGTCGTCGGCCTTGTTCTCCGCGACGAGCGAGTCCAGCTTGTCGACGAGCGCGGCCTCGGTGCGCGAGGCGCGGCCCGTGGCGCGGCGCTCGCGTTACTTACGAGAGCAGTACTTACACAGTGTCGAACAGGCGCCGGTAGTGGTCGTCGGCCTTGTTCTCCGCGACGAGCGAGTCCAGCTTGTCGACGAGCGCGGCCTCGGTGCGCGAGGCGCGGCCCGTGGCGCGGCGCTCGCGTTACTTACGAGAGCAGTACTTACACAGTGTCGAACAGGCGCCGGTAGTGGTCGTCGGCCTTGTTCTCCGCGACGAGCGAGTCCAGCTTGTCGACGAGCGCGGCCTCGGTGCGCGAGGCGCGGCCCGTGGCGCGGCGCTCGCGTTACTTACGAGAGCAGTACTTACACAGTGTCGAACAGGCGCCGGTAGTGGTCGTCGGCCTTGTTCTCCGCGACGAGCGAGTCCAGCTTGTCGACGAGCGCGGCCTCGGTGCGCGAGGCGCGGCCCGTGGCGCGGCGCTCGCGTTACTTACGAGAGCAGTACTTACACAGTGTCGAACAGGCGCCGGTAGTGGTCGTCGGCCTTGTTCTCCGCGACGAGCGAGTCCAGCTTGTCGACGAGCGCGGCCTCGGTGCGCGAGGCGCGGCCCGTGGCGCGGCGCTCGCGTTACTTACGAGAGCAGTACTTACACAGTGTCGAACAGGCGCCGGTAGTGGTCGTCGGCCTTGTTCTCCGCGACGAGCGAGTCCAGCTTGTCGACGAGCGCGGCCTCGGTGCGCGAGGCGCGGCCCGTGGCGCGGCGCTCGCGTTACTTACGAGAGCAGTACTTACACAGTGTCGAACAGGCGCCGGTAGTGGTCGTCGGCCTTGTTCTCCGCGACGAGCGAGTCCAGCTTGTCGACGAGCGCGGCCTCGGTGCGCGAGGCGCGGCCCGTGGCGCGGCGCTCGCGTTACTTACGAGAGCAGTACTTACACAGTGTCGAACAGGCGCCGGTAGTGGTCGTCGGCCTTGTTCTCCGCGACGAGCGAGTCCAGCTTGTCGACGAGCGCGGCCTCGGTGCGCGAGGCGCGGCCCGTGGCGCGGCGCTCGCGTTACTTACGAGAGCAGTACTTACACAGTGTCGAACAGGCGCCGGTAGTGGTCGTCGGCCTTGTTCTCCGCGACGAGCGAGTCCAGCTTGTCGACGAGCGCGGCCTCGGTGCGCGAGGCGCGGCCCGTGGCGCGGCGCTCGCGTTACTTACGAGAGCAGTACTTACACAGTGTCGAACAGGCGCCGGTAGTGGTCGTCGGCCTTGTTCTCCGCGACGAGCGAGTCCAGCTTGTCGACGAGCGCGGCCTCGGTGCGCGAGGCGCGGCCCGTGGCGCGGCGCTCGCGTTACTTACGAGAGCAGTACTTACACAGTGTCGAACAGGCGCCGGTAGTGGTCGTCGGCCTTGTTCTCCGCGACGAGCGAGTCCAGCTTGTCGACGAGCGCGGCCTCGGTGCGCGAGGCGCGGCCCGTGGCGCGGCGCTCGCGTTACTTACGAGAGCAGTACTTACACAGTGTCGAACAGGCGCCGGTAGTGGTCGTCGGCCTTGTTCTCCGCGACGAGCGAGTCCAGCTTGTCGACGAGCGCGGCCTCGGTGCGCGAGGCGCGGCCCGTGGCGCGGCGCTCGCGTTACTTACGAGAGCAGTACTTACACAGTGTCGAACAGGCGCCGGTAGTGGTCGTCGGCCTTGTTCTCCGCGACGAGCGAGTCCAGCTTGTCGACGAGCGCGGCCTCGGTGCGCGAGGCGCGGCCCGTGGCGCGGCGCTCGCGTTACTTACGAGAGCAGTACTTACACAGTGTCGAACAGGCGCCGGTAGTGGTCGTCGGCCTTGTTCTCCGCGACGAGCGAGTCCAGCTTGTCGACGAGCGCGGCCTCGGTGCGCGAGGCGCGGCCCGTGGCGCGGCGCTCGCGTTACTTACGAGAGCAGTACTTACACAGTGTCGAACAGGCGCCGGTAGTGGTCGTCGGCCTTGTTCTCCGCGACGAGCGAGTCCAGCTTGTCGACGAGCGCGGCCTCGGTGCGCGAGGCGCGGCCCGTGGCGCGGCGCTCGCCCGCCATGAGCCCGGCCAGCGCGGACAGCGCGGCGCGGCGCAGCGACGACACCAGCGTGATCTCCAGCAGCGCGCCCACCGCGCCCGGGATCATGTGCAGCTGCGCCGGCCCTGCCGCCACATTCATATTGTTTAACTAGCTGTCCCGCGCGGTGGCTCCACCCGCGACCCAATACATGTCGCTCGCTAGTGTGAAGCGGGATTTACATTACGAAACTAGTAATAATTACCGAGCATATTCCAAGTAGCCAAAATATGCGCAGCGGCCTGTGCCCTCATATCGTGTCTGTCGGGGTGTTGCGTCACTCTCGGCGCCGCCAAGGCGCCCGCGGTCACTAGCGACACGCCCAGCTCCATGTAACCGGACCATACCTAGGATATGAGAATACAAATTCATGACACTAGCAGAGCTTCAAAGTTTCACCCGCATTGGGCCCGTTCCCGTTCGATATTTTATATTTTATATTTTCTACATACCTGAGAATCGAACTGTGGCGGTTCATCTCCTAAAAACCTTTCTAGCAACGGTTGGGATAGATCTTGTAGAGCTGACAGCAAAATTTTACAGCTTTGGACTCTTAACACCATCCAGTCGGAAGGAAATACCTAAAACAGGTCAAAGAAATAGTTTTGTAAAAAGTGAACAAGTCTTTCAATTTTGTTAAAATATGCGAGAAAGACCACCTTCATAAATATATAATAATTCAAATTAACAAAATTATAAGACTTACATCCTGTTCAATAAGATGTCTAAACACGAGGAATGCTCGCATCAGGAAGTCTTTCAATGGTTTTCTATCGTGAGGGTGGGGAGCTAGATGGTTCCACAGTCTTTGATAATGTATGGGTTTCAGTAACTCCATCGCGCCGAGAAGAGCAGCTACCATAGAACCCTGTAATCGAGTAAAAGATATGGTTTATTAGATTCCAACGAGAGGCTTCAAAGTGCTGTGCTACTGAAAGTGTAATTTGTCGGAAAATACATTGGAATGACATTTGTTATGACATATCATGGCGACGTTTTAGAGTAATTGTAATATAGCACGTTGTCAACTGTTGTCTACTCGCGTCGACAACAGTCGTTCAGTCATTGTCGACATTGATCTACTCTCGTGTGTACCCTACATAATGACCCATGCACATCGATGACATCGCCATGAGTGAACGAGTAGTCGTTCACTCATGTCATCCACCCACCAATATGGGTACACCTGCGTTTTAGAATATTGTACTATAGCACGTTGTCAACACAATATCATCCTGGGGACGTGAGTCGCGACTCACCAGCACGGGGTCGTTGCCCCCGATGAGGTGCAGCACGGTGTCGACGAGCACGTCGAGCGTGTTGAGGCACAGCACGTCCACGTCGGGGTCGGGCTCGTCGGGCTCGCGCTCGCGCCGCCACAGCAGCGCCACCAGCTCGCCCAGCATGGCGGCGCACTGCGGCAGCTCGTCGCGCCGCGACAGGTGCGCGCGCAGGTGCCCGCACGCGCTCGTCAGCACGATGTTGCGCGCCTCTGTACATCGAGTAAAGGATCATTTGACGCAAGATCGTAAAGGAAACCGTAATCCTGTGCCCAAAGCAGGCTCGGGTTTAAAGGCTCGTTAAGAACGATACTCGGAAAACTCCATCTGTTTTGCGGCGCGGCGGCGTCAGCACGGACACGGAGGTGTACATACCCGGGTCGTCGTCAGCACGGACACGGAGGTGTACATACCCGGGTCGTCGTCAGCACGGACACGGAGGTGTACATACCCGGGTCGTCGTCAGCACGGACACGGAGGTGTACATACCCGGGTCGTCGCCGAGCGGCCCCTGCAGCGTGTCCTGCGCGGCGGCGAGGCGCGCGCGCGCGAGCGCGGGCGGCGCGTGCGGCGCGGCGGCGTCCAGCACGGACACGGAGGTGTACATACCCGGGTCGTCGTCAGCACGGACACGGAGGTGTACATACCCGGGTCGTCGTCAGCACGGACACGGAGGTGTACATACCCGGGTCGTCGCCGAGCGGCCCCTGCAGCGTGTCCTGCGCGGCGGCGAGGCGCGCGCGCGCGAGCGCGGGCGGCGCGTGCGGCGCGGCGGCGTCCAGCACGGACACGGAGATGCGCGCGGCCTCCACCGGCCCGAGCGCGAGGCACACCTCGCGCGCCACGCTCGCCCACGACGTCAGCAGCGCCACCTGCCGCACGCGGGGGAGAGGGGTTACTTTAGTACACCCGGCTAAGAGCCTTGTCTACAAAAACCGCGGTGAACACACGAACACCAACGCAGTAGAAACAACGTTTCGACAGTGTCACTTGCCTCATAGATTCACCAAGCAAGCAAGCCACATATGCTAACGAAATTGAACTTACCTCTCCCTAACACAATAAACGTTACGAAAGGACAAAGCATGATATAATAATTTACATTCTGTATGTATGTCGATTGGTCATGGTCAATGGCCATTATGCGAATGCGAATGTCTGCAGTCGACATTCACGACATTTTAGGGTGGGTCATGGTCAGTGCTCTATGTCAGTACGTCACAACCTCAGAATACAGAAGTACCTACCAGAAGGAGCATTCAAATGTATTTACAAGCTACACGCTGTGTCCAAAAACAGAACAAAGTCCCCCGCGTAGTGTTGTTAGCTCTCGCATTATTTGCCCATTTTTGGGGTAAATTTTGGGAGTTTTGGAGGTAATATGTTAATAGAATAAAATTGTCCTTTTCCATATAACTATGTACCTACCTGATTATCTCAAGAAATAGATAGGTATATTAAATAAAACACGGTGTTAAGATGGATGTTTGCACACTTTTAACGGGTGATGGAAAAACTTTATATGTTTTTATTTATTTTATTTTAAAGTATTCGGAAAACTTACAGCTAGGTACAAGAGTTACATAAAAAAAGAATAATTACTTAAGTCAAAATGCATCGAGCAAACTACGCTTCGCTTCGATGGTTACCAGAACTGTTCCAGCCGTGCTCTTTGTATAATTTTTGTCCACACCGCTTTCCTTTCCTCATCAGCAGGGAAGCTAAAATTTAAGATGGCTAATATAGAAACATAATTTTATACCCACTCCCCCTCTCCCCTTCTCCCTCACACGCACACCAAAAATTTTTTTTGAAACCTATAGACTAACATACTATTTAATAGGATTGTTAGGTTAGGTACATACGAGCCGCACTTACGGTTTATACTTTCTTTTTTCAAGTTGGTTAATTTTTATTATATTACTTATTAATATTCTACAACGAATTAAATCCCTCAAAAGGTAATAAAAATAAGGGTAAATCAAAACTCTTATATTGGCAACACTAACATAGATTGACGCATCACTTTATATGACAATTGAAATCTGAGAAAATAATTAAATATTTAAATAAGACGATACCTAAATGCGATACTTACACGTGAAATGTGATCCCATCCTGTTTCTTTTTCAGACCCACTGCATTTTTACAGGTAGGAACGACACAAGACGGCATAGTTTCGTGAAATTGGTCACGGGTAAAACACGTTAGCGCGTTCCGACGGTCACAAAGTGACTGATCGGTTGCGCATAAAACTACACTATTTAAGGCTAGTTTGAGTAGCTACAGTATTAGGCGCGCTCACGGGTTCTGTAGGTACTTCTGTATTCTGAGGTCACAACTTACGGTTCCACCATAAGCCGTTAGAACCAAGACTAATAATTTCAATATTTCCAGACGTGTTTCCAGGCTTAGCGTTCACACATGAGGTAGCTAGGCCTTCTTGGCGGTTCATTTGAGCGGCTGGCCGCCATGGCGAGCATGTGTTGACATATTGACCTTACAGGTGATTACCTGCGCGGGCGCCAGGTGCGGCTGGTGCGGGTGGTGCGCGAAGGCGCGCAGCGCGGCGAGCGCGGCGCGCACGTCGCGGCGGAAGGCGTCCTCGTACTGGCGGCCCGTGGCGCGCGCGAACAGCGCGCGCGAGCGCACGGCCAGGCGGAACACGGCGCCCAGCGAGCGCAGGCACTTGCGGATGGGCTCCTGGCCCTCCGCGCCCGCCGCCCACTCGGCGCAGTGCTGCACCGACGACAGCAGCCCTCTGGGGGGGGCCACTTGCTTACTACACTCATCTTGATACCAACACTTCTTAGTTAGCCGCTGCGAGACGTAGTGAAGTTCCATGTAAATTGCTTTTCTTTTTAACTATGTACCTATTAACTACCTCAATTTCACTTCAATCCAAAAAAAAAAACAATATCACGTAAACAAAAACGGCTAGGCCGATTTTTACTACTAAGGGCTAATAGTAACCGACAGAAAACTGCCTTGCAAATGAAAAAGGCCGCATTGAAATAAATCCATCCGTTTGAGAGCTACAATGCCACAGTCATAAACACCCATCTTTTGCGTCAAGGGATATAAAAAAAAAGAACAAACCACTAAAACCACCACAAATAAATTACTAACTTGTAAACTAATGCAGCTGAAAAGTGTTCTTCGATATAAACGTCAAGCACCGGCTTGAAATGTTGGAATCTGCTCTCGTCCAATAGACTGCATATCGATATGAGAACCAAAAACACTGTGCCCGAATGTGGTGTGCTGGAAATAAGAAACAGAAAAACATATGTTAGTTAAAGACTTTTAGTACTTTAAGTTCTTGAAGAAAAACAATGACATTTTAGCCAGGGATCTGTAATTATTCATTGTTGTTTCCCAAATATAGACCAAAATATCGTCAAAAATATACAACCAACTCTTCCCATCTATACTAAAATTTAAAATGGGTAAAACTTGTAATTTTGTTTGTTTGTATGTTCAGGTTAATCTCGGGAATTAGCAGTCCGATTTTAATAATTGTTTTTGTTATAGATAGGTTAATTCAACGGGAAGGTTATAGGGTATTTTTATCCCGAAATTCTCAAGGTAACAGGCATATAGCGGGTAAAACCGCGGGGCACTGCCAGTACAGTATAAGACATAATATCACTTCATACCTATTCCCATCCTCGGTAGAGAACAGCGCGAACAAAGCATCCAGTACATCTCTGAGGAATTTGATCAGTTCCTCACAACTTAATCCATCTCCTAGTCTCAGTACTCGGAGTAATGTCTCTTGAACTTTCTCGGGGTGAGCTCGCCATTGAAGTAAGGCTAGGAGATCCTCTGTGGATAAAATAAATCAAATTTAAAAGGGGAAATAAATTACGGTTTAGCCATTTTCCGATTCGAAGGATGGTTCCATCCTGGCTACACTACCAATGAATGTCTCATTATATAAATTGTATTCGCACTAAACACGCATGTTCTTACTTCTTACAGTAAAGGAATACGCCGTAGGCAATCAGTGGTATAGTTGACTCTATAGTTATTGAGTTGTCTATTATGTGTGTGCGGCCTTCTAAGATATATGATGATGATGGTGTGAGTATGGTGTGGACTTCATAAGACATGCTTAGGAAGACATGTACTGTTATATTATAGCATAAGGTGTAATAATATAATATAATCTAATGTAGGTATAGTAGTAACAACTGTTTACCGTAAATATTCAACTTTTTAGACCTCAAATGTTCAACCTTACCATTTTGCGTAAGCTTCGTAGAGCAGAGCAAAGTATTAATGATACAGTTTTCTTTGGAACTTCTTTGGAATGTGGGCACTATGCCGTTGGCGGGCGGCGCGCGGCCCGCGTCCGCGCCGCACGCCGCCAGCGACAGGTAACTCGCCGACGACAGTCTGAGGTGCACAAGTGAGGGTACTATAATCGACTCTGATTAAATCCTACGATCTACTTATAGACGCGATAGTTAGTGCAGTATAGGTGTTTGTTCCTCTTTCACTTGTGACAAAATTAGCTAGTAGTATTGTTTCACGCACGTCACTAGCAGTAAAATATTTTTGCACCGTTTTGATCACCATGTCTGTCTGTCAGTTCGCATGTGACAGCCAATTTATTTACTTATATATTTAACTGGCAGGCAGTCCAGTCAATCAGTGTTTCTTTTATATATATGTCATAATCATAAGTTATCTTAATATGAATAAAAATTAAATTCAACTTACTTAGTCGCATCATCACACTTATAAACGTATAGTTCGTGAGCGCCGTCTCTGAGCGTAGCGCCGCTTGCCTCCATCAGCCGAGCGAAGGAGAACCCGAACATTTTGCGCTCGTTCTTCTCTCGAGCTGCAAATAAAAATAATATTTAGTAAATTATCGCGGAAAGGCCTTAAATATTTGAACCTCTAACATTATAAATGCGAAATTAACTCTAGATGTAGCACTGTCAGGTTTGAACTAAAACAAGAATTTGTTTTAATCTCACGACTAAGCCTAAACAATTTTGATAAAGTACAGAGATACATTCAGGCCAGGAATAAAACAAAAGCTTTTTACCCCTTAACTACCGGGATTGGTGTAGCTATTTAGTACGGAGATAGAGAAAGATTGAATCTTGGGAAAAGGACACAATCCACATTTTATCCCAAAATTCCTACGGGAACGGATGCATGTAAAACCCCAGGGAATACCAAGTTATACGTATACGTACTCGAACAGTGTCTGAACTCGATCCGAACGTGCGCGTGTGTGAACGTCTCCAGCGGTACGGTGAGTCGTAACTGCTCGCCCCACGCGGGACTGTTGTTGTGGTAGAGCACTACGGACTCGTACGAAGTGGAGCTGTGCCCGCTCGCACCCCACACGCAATCCTGTAAGAAATTGTAAGGTAATGAATCTTGTAAGTATAATAAATAGCGTAAGCCGATTTTTATCCTAGTGATTATGGGACCGTAGCTGCACATAAAAATAGGTTATGGTCTCATTTGTAAGAGCAACAGCCGTAGAAGTGCAGAAAAATAAAGAGGATTGTAAACGCGAAGGTTCGCGGGCGACCCACTTAAAAACGACAATAAGGTAATGGCATATTTACTGAAGTGTCTATCTTGCCCCAGCCCCTGCAATTTGGACGACAATTTACATTTTGGAGTCTACAATTTTATTTTGAGTCAACCGAATCCACATAGTATAACACTGTAAAAATACATAATTGGTGAAAAATAATCCTTAAACATATAACACCTTAAACATTAAAGGCCTTATTCATAAACGCTTACTAGCAGCATTTTAGCTATCAAATAGTTTGTCTCATTCTGACATACGCTATTTTCCAAAGAGCAAAAGAGACAAGACACTCACTAACAGTGTTTTAGTTAGAAAGCGTTTATGAATAAGGCAGTAAATACTCACATTAATAATTTGCCCCGTATTATCATGTACAGTCACCGTAGCCAGGACATTTTTCGCCGTACTTTTGCCGCCTCTTTCGAACTCTGCTTTCTCTAACGTCAGGTAGAGGTCGTTTCTGACGTCACCCGGCATTATGACGTCAGGGAAACCTCTTTTGGCCGTCACGGTGGCGCCAGAGGAAACCGCTTCAGATATGCTGCCGGTGTTGGTCAGTAGCTTTAGAGCTACAACTATTCCTGTAAGAATTTTATGAGCTTAGTAAGTTTATTATAATATGGCAACATAGAAAACTGTCATTTAAGAGGAACTCCTAATGTAAACCAATATTTACATTATTTTGGCGAGAGCTTTGAAACTCCTTATCCCTAGAATCTTTTATTCTAATGGACATAAGATTGAAGTTAGCAGCGCTGTAGCAACGAAGAATTTTTAACTAAAACTGCATACAGATGACATAAGGCACACTCACCATAATTAGGTTGCCCAGGTAATATATTGCACTTGTTCGTCTGTTTCCTTATCAACATATCGTGGAGTTGATGGAAATCTTTCTCTTCACATTGATACACCTAAAACAGAAGTATTATATACATAACCAAAATTCTTTAATAAATTCAATATAGAAAACTATGTATTAGATGATCTAATTATGCTTATTCGCTGGTAGTGAGACGTTATAAGTAAGGAATACGTTCTTTTTAGTACTTTTTAGTCATAATCGAATACTTTTCACCAAATAGCCGAACTGGGTTATTCAGGAAATCACTCAGTGATGACACTTTGGGACAAGTCTCATATTCTAAGATTACGTATAACTTCAACTCTCACCTTAAAAGTATACTCCTTTTCGCCAGACAATTGAACTGGTTGTCTCAGGAACTCGGTTAAGGATAACACGCCAGCGCCCAAAGGCCTCCTAGCGATCGGTCCCCTTCTCTCCCCGGTGCCACTGCCGCTGTTGCTGCCGGGACCGGTCCATCTGCCGACTCTAACGACCCACGCGACTAGCCAGAGTTCACGGGTTAAGTCTGTTGTGGAAAGATCCTGAAAAAAATTGTGCACTTGATGTAGTGAATGAAACAGCAACGGTGTTCAAATGTGATGACGAGTAGTGATATATGTATGGTGATATGATAAATACTGTATGTTGATTGGTGGAAAACTTGATTCTTTTATAAGTAATTAAAATAGATTATTTATCATAATCATACCTAAGTCACTGTTGTTCCGCAAGACAAAGTTAGTAAATTCTACTCTTACTATGAAGTATTATGGAATTGATTTAGTCGCATTCCATATTTAGGAAACATTACACCCTATTTCCCAAGAAATACAGCCCACTATCTTAAATACAGTAGTAAGAAAGAAAGAAGTTGTGGTTTACATTACGTGAGCCTTTTATGAAACACAAGTTCCACAGTTCCCTAACAGATGGCAGCACGAGTCTCGTTTTCCCTACAGTTCAGTTAGTGCGTTTAGTTGCTACATGCTAGTAATAGTTATTTTCGAGCTCGTTTAATTAATTAATCTAATACATATCTGTAAATATAGATAAATATGGTATTTGTATAATGAACATAGGACGCGGGAAGTACGCGATATAATATAAATAACTATTATATTAAGATGCACATAAATGTCCTTAATAATAAATAAGCATAAAACACTAGTTCATAAATAAACATAAATCACTTGTTCTATTTTACTATGAAGTATGTTGGTCATTGTCTGTTTAATAAGCATTCATAATTGTATAAATATATGTGTGTTCTTGGTAACCACAACTTATTCGTTCACACAATACATTCTGTTCATTCAACAATTAATGAACAATAACATTTATTTTTATTTTATTTATATTTTTGTGTTAAAAACTTTAAACTAAAAAATAATACATAAACAAGTCAACGCGATTACGTTTCCTCCGTCACTGTCACAAATAATTTGTGAAGTATTGCGGTACGGCTCGCACAGACTTGTTGCGATACGACGTCATCTACATAACTAACATACCGAAGTCAGAAGAAAGTCAAAATGGAGATTGATGAAATCAACAGATTGATCAAAAGCCAAGAGGAGGATTACTTCGATATCAAACGGATATTTACCAACCTAAGAAAAGATGCAACTGCAAGGAAAACGGACAAGTACATTAACGAGAGGAGGACGCGGCTCACGGAGGTTTTCAACCGGACTACAACTAACCACGACGTACTTCGGGATCAGCAAATACTAGCGGATCACAAGTACATTACAACAAACTATTACAATACAATAAAGTCATCTTACGAACAAGCTATGGAATACTTAGCAAAATGTGAGAGACGAGTACAGTTACTAGGCAGACTGTATGAACCACAAGACATCGAAGAAAACGAGTGTCAAAAATCAACTTCTCCAAAGATATTTATTCAACAATATCGTATAGCACAATTTCAACAGAAGTTAGAACAGGCCACACAAGCTTTGGACACAGATAAGCCAGTGTGGTTCTGGGAATCCATGGTGAAATCCGTGGAAAAACAATGGGGAGAGATCGAGGAAACTCATCTACACATTCTGATGGAAGATAGCGCTTCAGACCACAACTATTTCCGGGAGGAGGTATTTGAAACAACTCAAGCAAGTTATCAAATTATCGTTGAGAGTATCATGGCTAAAATGACTAGGAGAGCGAGTAACAGTGAGCACAAGGGTAACTTACCAAGGATAGTCATCCCAACCTTTGACGGTAACTATGAGTCATGGGAGTCGTTCTATGATTTATTCCTTAAAATCATACACGAGGACACTTCGTTATCATCAACAGAAAAGATGCAATATCTGAAAACACACGTACGAGGAGAGGCCTTGACGCTGATTAAGCATCTAACAGTGTGTGACGCAAACTATGACGCAGCGTGGATGTTACTGACAAGCCGATACAAGAACGAGAGGATAATAGTTTCAAGACATGTAGATAACATCTTGAGGATTGAAAAAGTACGAGTGGCGACTGCCGACAATTTAAGAAATTTGCATGATACAATAAACCAGAACTTAGAAGCACTGAAACGTCAAAACATTGACATTACTACCTGGGATGCCATCCTCGAGAGAATACTAATTCAAGTTTGGGATCCTTCAACAAATGAGAAGTATGAACAACAAACAACAGAACCAAACAAACCGCAAAAGTTCCAGGATATGATGAAATTCCTGGAGAAACAATTCAAATGCCTAGAAACAACGAACCACAACCATATTACAAACAAGGAGGTAAGAACAACTTACACTCCGAACGTCAACATACCTTTACCAGGCCCAAGCAAGAGGTCAGGAACCAATTATTTCAATTGTTGGTATTGTAACGGGGAACATAGCATTTATCTATGTGCTCAGTTCCAACGGTTAACTGTCCAACACCGGAATAAGGCGGTAAACGAGAAAGGAACGTGTAGGAGCTGTCTGGCGCACAATCAGTCAAAGAAATGTTATAGTACAAAAACTTGTCAATATTGTCAGTCGCCAAAACATCACTCGCTCTTACATCAAGAAAACAACGAAAATCAAACTAGAACTACAACAAGGACTATACATACAAATACTACAACTATTACTAATACACAAATACCAAAAACTACTACTAATACGCAAATACCAAAAACTATTACTAATACGCAAATACCAAAAACTAACAAAAACTATTACTAGCTACGGCATTAGTGAATGCAGAGGCAATTGATGGTACTACTCAAATACTGAGAGTGCTATTTGATCAAGGCTCAGAGGCATCATTTTGCACAGAAACAGTAGCTCAAATACTGGCTTACCCGAGGAAGAAAGTACAGATTGAAGTAGCGGGAATAGCGGATGAAAGGCCAAAAAAGGCAAGACATTCGATTGAGGTAAAGCTGAAGCCAAGATTTCCGAGTGAATACACGCTCACAACTACACTTATTGTACTACCTAAACTTACCGGCGCAATACCGAATACTAACGTACCAATACTAGATGAAACCAATCTACAAAACAAGGTGATAGCCGATCCAACGTATTACAAAAGGGGGCCAATAGACGTAATATTGGGTACTCAAGAGTATAGCAGATTGATTCAACAAGGACTTACTAAAGTAAATGACAACATTATAGCTCAAAATACAGACTTTGGGTGGATCTTGTCAGGAATCGTGAACAGTTACACAACCAATACTATGAAAGTAACGAGTATGACGTCTAGAACGAACGACATTGAACAGTTAACTAACTTCTGGAAACTAGAAGAAGTTTCTGGAAACCACCAACTATCTAAGATTGACCAACAGTGTGAAGAATTTGACAAAACAACAACAATTAGAAATCTAGATGGATCATACACAGTTAGACCGACGTTCAAGAACCTACATTTAGAATATGGAAACTCTCGAAATAAAGCAGCAGTCAGACTACTACATTTAGAAAAAAGGTTTTCAAAGGATGCGAATTTGACTAAAGACTACTTGCATCAGTTACAACAGAGGCACAAATGGAAGAGTAGGAATTGGCCAGTAGCCAAAGTCAAAGAAAAAGTACATAAAGGCAATGATGGCTTAACCAGAGTAGTAACCGTCCAGAAAGCATCCGGTGCTTTTCAAAAACGAGCAATACATAAACTAATACCGCTACCAATTCAAGCAAGCCAAAGCATAACGGAACCATGTGATGTAAATACAACAGTACAATCACATGTCACTACTTCAGAGAATAAAGGATAGTTAGTTATATTTGTTTTCCGAGTGCTGTGAAGAACATGCAATCAAATAAAAATTGCATTGTTAATCAGCTCTTCAAAAACAAAACCAATACGAAGTACCGAACAAAAACATTCAACATATCAAACAACATACTATGGATAGAAATGTTAATGCCGAACACATGGTTGTTTATAGCCAAAAACCCGAGTATGACATCAGTTATTTGTGATGGTCCACGCGAGGAAATTGAACTGCGGAACGTTGGCGTGATACGGATTGGTCACAATTGTATCATTAAAACTTTAAATAACATCCTAGCGGCCAAGAGATCAATAATTTCAGTGCAAACTATGGCCTCGTTTTTTAAACAAGTTAATTTTCCAATAACACTGTCCTTAACATAACTAGAGAGGAGGTAATTCATAGTTTGCAAGATATCCTGCAGAACGTAGTTTACGGAGAACACACCCTAACAACCAGTTTGGATAATACAATTTGGACCCAAATAACTTCTCACACATATAGCACATGCATCGTATCAGGACTCATTATCATAATTACATTATGTTTATTAATTTGTTGCTGTCCACAGCTCGTGAAAACCATGACGTCACTAGCGCAGCAACATCGCCACCATAAGAGCGATGCCTCAGCCCACAAGACAGCCAAGACAGCCAGCAAACTTCACGAAGTCTCCACTGCCAGACCATCCCAACTACCACCACCGGGGACCGCTGAGCCAGTCAACGGCCAGACAGTACCCACCAAGCCAAGGCGAACACGAGGCCCGCCCCTACGCGAAGCCGACATACAATTATACCAGTCCATTTCTGGAGAGACGCCACATTCAAATACGTACACAATCAGAAAGTTTAGAATTTGATTTTTGTTTGTCACAAGCAGATTAAGTACATTACGTAGAATAGGTATGTCACTACGCTACGTAGATTAAAATATTTCTAGCCTAGATTCGTAGAATACAAAATATGTGATTCCTGTATTTTTTATATATGACATTAAACTGTCAAATAAAATAGTAATTTAATAAATTGGTTTATAAATGCCAGTATTCAAAGTTACCCAGAAAATTTCTTACTCTAATAATCCAATTAAAATGTGGAACTAACTTTACCGACTGTACCACAGTCAAGTTAATAGTTACTACTACACAATAAACTCCTTAGAAGGATAATAGTAAATAATACAAGGCAATCTAATATTACATAAGGAATGCAAATGTAATGGGCTATGTTTAGCTATCGTAAGGACAGGGCACGAGCCTGGTGCCGAAGAACTGGTTCTGCCAGACGTCTAGACCTCGGTGTACACGCCACAGTGTGATGGTAACAGTAGTGTTACTCTTAACATTACTTAGACATACGACTTTAAGTGATCAATTCCATACTCAGTAAATATGTTTAGTATATAGTGGATTTTTTATATTATGAGAGATAAGTTCGTTTTCATTTTGTTTTTTTTTTCATACTTCTGAGTCGAAGCCTAGGTAGAATACTTATTATCAGGCATTAAAATAAAATAAGAAACTAAAAAATCCCTAAGATTGCGAGGACTTTTCATTCAGTGAAGGCACTATGCGTCGTTTTTAAATGTAAAAAGTTTAACATGTATATAAATATAACAGGGGCGTAGACGCTTGATATCGAGAAAGACGTTTGTCCAGACGATACATATAGGTATAGTTTGATTTAAATAAAAATACTACAATAATTGAGCAATATATCTTAAGTCCGCCTACTGTATTCATTAGTACTGTGGCAATACTGTTCACATGTCCCGTGTTAATAGCTAGTTCATTAGAGGACAAACTGATCTGTTTTCTATTTATTTTGTTTCAAGGTGTGAATTGGCACGAAGTCTGTAATTTTCATAGTCTTGATTCTTAAGACACGGGTAATATTTTAAAGAATTGATGTTTTCTGCTAATTGTGTTTGAAGTTTTTGTTGAATTTTTGTCGTTTTTGTTAGGACTATGCTACGTATTTATTATAAGACGTATATCTTTGATATTTCCTTCTATAGATGAAAAAGGATTATTAACTGGTTAGGCTTTTTTTTCATTCTGCATCAACTATTAATAATACATACTTAGAGGCATCTTTTAGATATAATTTTTAACATCTTATAACATGTTTCTTGTCATTTCTTAGTACATATACATAGTTTGAAATTCTTCTTCATCGAGTGGATGGTCACCTGACCAATCCTGGTGTCAGAGTTACTGAGCCGCCAAAGGCCTCTGACATGGCTCATGTAACGACTACAATCCGTAGAAAGTAATTGAACTCTGTGGATATCGCTGCTAAAGTCCATAAGTTCAATGACCAATTAACAAAATCTTTTCAGTAATAGTGAACAACGTAAGGTATGCAGCCGTATATCCCGGAGATGAAACAAAACCTGACAAGAGCAATAGCCTCATAACAAGACGGTACAGGAAAATTGTTCAACGATTTCTTATTTTAGACCTTATTGCTTTGAGTTAGAGTACAATTGCAAAGTTTTCAAAGTGACAGAACTTAATTAACAACTACAATTATTAGTATTCAGGTTTATATACCAGTAGAAATGTATTACGAGAGCGACATTAAGTTTTTATTAAATGAAATGTTTAAGTTTTTTATAAATAGACATATTGCAGAGTATGTTGGTCAATAATGCAATGGCTTGATCCTTAAACGTTCTGTTAAGTGCTTTAGGACGAAACTTATTGTAAAATTGATGTAAATAGAAAAAAAAATGTACTTTACGTTTTTTTCCCTTATAACCCGATATTTCTTCAACTCAACACTTATTTATGACATTACTAAATACCAAAACCAATCAATTCACTTTTTCTTTTTCATTCAATTCAATAATAATTAATACTCACAGCAAACAGCGTACTATTAGCGTGCAGTCGATCCACGTAATTGGAGAATCCATCCCTTGCTATCCTCACTCGAAATCTCTCTGAAAATCGTTTTAAATTAGGTAAGAGTAGTACGCAAACCAAAAAGTCGAAGGATTTTTGACCGCCTGAAGATCTAAGACATGGTCTAACAATTGCAACCGGACCCGGCAACTTTACATGCCTCTGAAGCATGATAGCGCAGACAAGTGCCACTACAGCCCACCCAGATAGTAGTGTCCGGTAAGTAGTGGTCGAGCTGCATGGTACTTAACAATCAAGAATTTACATCGCTTATGGTGTAATCAGACAAACAAAAGAGAAACAAAAATCCCGAATGAATTAATTCGGGAACCGATGTTGTATATTTTCATTCGGCAATCAATTTCCATTACAAATGAACGACAAATTGACGCCATATTGAAATAAATAGCGAATGAATGGTTATTTCTACGCCCATGTCATTCCATTTGAGTCGTGTGAACATGGATTGAAATGAAGATTACCTGAAAGTGGTTGGGACTTCCTAGCATCATGCAGCCAGAGTAGTAGTTCCGCCTCATCACCTCCCGCTGTATGCCCGAAGTCCCTCATACTGCACATGAGATGGTGTGACTGGACGGTTGAGGAGTTTGGAGTATTGGTCAGGGTTCCAGAGTTGAAACTGCTGCCGGAACCGCCGGCCCGACGGAGCGTGCCTCGCCACTGGAAATAAGGAAGGTTTTTGAATTTTTAGGATAAAAATATAAATGCTTGTAAGTATATTTTTTTAATATATTTGGCATATAAAAATGTATTAGCCTATAAGGTTTTCTTTGCTGGGCAAAGGCTTCTCACGCAAAATTCCCACGGGAACATGCCCAACACGGGTCAAACACAAGGCAATGCTAGTAAAGTAAATTAAAGTATTAGCCTGTAATGTCCCACTGTTGGGCAAAGGCCTCTCGTCTCACTGAAGATATCAGTACAGTGAGGAGGTTTAGGCGTAATCACCACGCTTGCCTAATGCGGGTTGGTGATCTCAAAATGGTGGCAATGCTAGTGGTCAATAAAAAATATCAAATAAAGCTTTCTATCCAACTAGAGTCATATAAACCGGCATAGCAACACATGAACGCACGATACGCAGCGCTGATATTGCAAGCTTGTCATGACACGATTATCCTTACTGGTATAACGAAATCAGCAAATCATAAACCAGTGCAGACGGGCAGCTTTTAAAAGTTCATAATTGTTCTTTTTGAGGAATGATATATCAACAAATGTGTCATTGTATGTAAGTGTTTCTTTAAAACTTCTACTATCGTGTCAATGGCCGTAAATTAAATTTCTCGGTCTAATATTCAGTTAGCAAAAGGGTAGCACATCTTATTAATATTATAAATGCGAAAGTTTGTGAGGATGGATGTATGTATGGATGTATGTCTGTCTGTGGATGAAACTTTAAAGTAATATACATCAGAATAACAAATGGGATACATTTTGTGCCAAAATCCCCGCGGGAACAGGTACAAATTCTTATTTCTCTTATCTGTGTGTTGATGACAATTGGATGAAAATTCATTATTTAATTGTTGTGATTAACAGGCAGATACGGCGAGGAACTTTTATTATAACTAAATATAAAAAAAAATTGACTGCCCGTCTGTCCAGTTGTCCACTGTCCAGTCCAGTCTGTTACCTAACACACGTTTTTACCATAACCATGCAGCATGCACTGATACATACTCCTAGGTATCACCAGGTGTTTTATCTTGTCAAGTTACACGAACAGCTTACTCGATTCTTAACTGAATTTTTAAAATAACTAGCAGTGACCCGCGGTTTACCAATGTGGTACTCTAACTCGCGGCAATTTCGAGATAAATGCAGCCTAGAATGACATTGCCATAGCTCCTGCCCGTCTAGCATTACGAACGTGACAGAAGGCGACAAGACATGATATGATAAATACTGTGTGTTAATTGGTGGAAAACTCCAGTTTTAAATATTACACCAATCAATACATACTCGTCGAATTTATATTATATCATTTTCATCTCCTTCCGTCGTCATCATTGCATTAGCTAGTCGACCTGGTAGACTAGAAAGGTATTAGGTATACATTCTACGGACTCAACATGAGACATGACATGACACGTATTGCGATAACTAACTATCATTAAAAATAACTAATAACTATCATTCTCTTTTGTCGTGTATCTAAAATAACTATCATTCTCTCTTGTAGTGTAGACAAGAGGGAATGATAGTTATTCCAGACTCAAATCTATGTTTCACCATGTCTATCTGTCCATTTGGATCCACACCTGTGCAGTTCTTGCGTGAAATACTAAGCAAACTTTCGCATTTCTAATATTAGTAGAATTAATTGCGAAGTCAGGTGATAAAAATAAGTATAAACGCTTTATGTTAATATACTGTGAAAGTTAGAACTTACTTTAGTAGGTATATGTTAGGTTTTAACTTTCTAAGTTTAGACAACATTTATACGATTTCACGATGTCAATTAAAAGCTCGCAGAACTTTTACCATTTAATTGTAGAATTTCTTCATAAACGCTCTTTAACTTAAATACTGTTTTAAAGAGTTGTGTCTCTTTTGCTCTTTGACAAATTGCATATGTCGGAAAGGGACAAACCATTTGATAGCTAGAATGCTGTTCAAAAGTGTTTATGAATAAGGCTCTTAAGTCTTAGGGAAAATACCTTGTTTTAAGTTACTGAGTCAATAAATAAAGTATTCGTCACTCATCACTACATAGTATAAAATAAAGTCGTCTCTTTTTCGTGTCTGTCACACTGTTTGTCTGTCTGTATGCTTAAATCTTTAAAATTACGCAACGGATTTTGATGCGGTTTTTTGTAATAGGTAGAGTGATACAAGAGGAAGGTTTTTATGTAAAAAAAATCCCGAAATATCCACGGGAACGGGCACAACGCGGGTAAAACCGCGGGGTGCTGCTAGTACATATTAGACAATTGTTTTAATATTATTTATCTACACTAATGTTGTAACATTCTACTTATGTTTCCAATACTTGACTTATAATTACTACTGTTATAGCGCAGACAACTAAAACACTCAATTTAAGCAATTGCACATGATGTTATAATATCATTATAATTTAACATTATAACATCATTATAACGCGACCAATTAACCTGGCGAGCCTTATGTCAAAATCCTCATACTAGTTGTATAAAATTTTGATATTATGCTGGCTTTTTAAAATAGTTGGGTTATACGTGAAAACTTCGTCGAAACTACATACACAAAACTCTTTGGTAAGATCTCGCTCGCTCCTGATTGGCCCTACGCGCAGCTGCGCTCTCATTGGTTAGATTTTAATGGCGGCAAGTTCACTTTGACAATACACGTACCTACGCGTGAAATTAATGTTTCGCAATGTGTTTTGTTTTTAAAATTTTGTTTGATTAATTGCATTAAATAGTGAAGATAAAGTAGTGTATGCAACTGCATATAACACGGGTATTAAAACACTCGTTACTATTATGAAACTCGCTGCGCTCGTTTCATAAACTCACACTCGTGTTTTAATACCCTTCTTTATATGACGTTGCATAAACTACTATTTTAAACGTCAATACTATTTACTCGCATGTGAATAATGAGTAATGTGAAGGTTTCAGTATAGTACCTATCAAAACACATTAAAACAAATATGAAAATAAACGACAAATATTTCAATGCATTTCTTTATTTTGTTAGGCACGGAATGTTATGCGAAGAAGCTGTTGCTGTGCCGTAATAAAGAAATATACATCTAAGATATATCACAATCGATTAAAGTTCATTCAGTGTAAAATAAAAATCGATACAATGAAGACATAGTACATTAAAGTTGGTGACCAAATAAAGCAATTGTCAATTGTCATTAATTGAACCCTACGACTTCAAGACATTACGCAATTACCGTCCATCGAACTACAAGGTGAGGTTTTCAGGTGGCTTCCCACTGTACCGAACATGTTTTTTAAACCTAGCTAGTTATTTTATAAGGGTGAGTATGACTATCATCAAAATCCTACTAATATTATCAATCCGAAAGTTTGTGACGATGGATATGTATGTTTGTTAATCTTACACAAAAAAATGACTGGACGGATTTGGATGAAACTTTACAGAAATAGAGGTATACATCAGATTAACACATGGGATACATTTTATCCCAAAATTCCCATAGGCACGGGTACAACGCGGGTAATATCGCGGGGCGCGGCTAGTGCTATAGTTACTTCTACTTGTGATCCGCCCTCGTTTAGTATTACTGTGCCGTTTTTTAGTAGATTCTAATTTTTTAATTTACGTTAAAAATGATAAAGTTTCTCCAAATGTCTTAGGAGTCTTAGATCATGTAATAAGATTTACTATCTCTAGTAACATCAGGATAAATCATGATATGGTTAATTATTTCAAAGATATCCCAAACCCAAAACGTGTATCAGAAACATTAAATACCTCGTTATAATATGAGAATAGATCTCGGAAGTCTTTAGATATGCAAAAGAGTATGCAATTACTTTAAAAATTAGACTATAATTACTAAAATGCTGCGTCAGTAACTATTGCCGTATAGTTGGAAGATACTATCGGAACAAAATTTGCCTCAAGCAAAAACACACTGTATGTTTGAGTTTTAAATTACGATGCTGCGGAGAAACGTTCAATGTTCCCACGGAATATTACGACAAAGTAGGCGCTTGCCTTTAATAGTGCTCTATTTATCAAAGACAAATAGTGATTTATTTATTTGTTTCAAAGGAAGGGCTATTTCAGAGCGAAAAGCTACAACAGACGCCCTCAACCCACCGAATAGATTTTGATATATTTCTCGCAAAGTTTTGAAAGGATGTCAAGCGATTTAAAACCGTATATTATTGCCGAGTATATTAATACATAACCCGACGTTAAGAAAGTGGCTCACGAGACAAACAAAACCAGTTTGGTCCGACCAACCGCATACAGTGCAATCCAGCCATCCCATTCTTTGCGATTCCGATCCGACATTCCTTTCCTCTTACTGTGCGAATATCACTAGCTAAGTATAAAACAAACCCCTCGATGTCTGTATCTACTCCTCGACTATCTGTATACCTGCTTACTTCAACTATACATCGGATTTTGATAAGATTTTCACATTTATTTTAAAAAAACTTACTTCTTACTGTCTGATTTCCAGTGAGGTGAGAGGCCTTTGTCCAGCAGTGAGACATTACTGGCTAATACTTTACTCACCGAAAGTACATATTGTATATCATACAAAACATTCAAATTGAGTCCTTAAATACAGCTAAAAACAATATTTAAGCTAATATTTATCTCGGAAGCTAATCGATCCATTTTCATCCTTACATAGGTAGTATTATGGTTGAATATGGAACTCACTGCCGCGGCTCGTTCAGCGCTTTCAACGTGTACTTTGTACAGTTCCACCAGGCTTATGTCCTCAGGGTCTACGGCTTCGGCACCACGACGTGGTACCAATTCCAGGCCAAGTTTTCTGGAACAAAAAGATAGTTTAATTTGGCGTAGGTAATTGTAATATTGGCTGAGTTGGATAAAGTAAACTAGGTACACTAATGGTAACGTTAAATTAAAGAATCATTATATGTAGTTTATTTTACTATTAAACTTTGAGTTTTATGGTTTTGGCGACGTCACTTGTTATTCTTGTAGGATACAATGAATACAAATAAATGAGAGTCTTATGGTTTATACTTTAAGGTATATTTGTTCAAATACATCAAATTTGAATAAACATTCATCCTTCACAATTTGTTGGTATATATATAAGTGAATACTGTTTAAAAGTATGAAACCTAATATACTTACAAAAAAGAAACCTAACTTAATATTCGTATCAGAACAATTTGGTGATTTCCTTGTAAAAAACGTCTGCAAACTAAGCGGTATTTTGTGGGAACCTAATGAATCATTGATATTGTTTACCGAGACTTGCATTGTAATGGTAGGCAAAATATAATATACATAGTATACATACAATTATTTTTTTATTTATACGTAGGTAAGTATATATATTATGTACATTGTACACTGGTAAGAATGCTTATAGATAAATAGCAGCGTCCTGCGGTTTTACCCGGGATTTTTATTACTTACTAGCTGTGCCCCGCGGTTTCACCCGCAGCGCCCCCGTTCCCGTGGGAATTTTGAGATTTTTATTCCTTATTTTTCTTTTATAAAAACCTTGTCCTGACAATAAGGAACACATTAAAAAAAGAATCATCCAATTTGGAGCAGTCGTTCTGAAGTTATACGCTTAGCAACAGATTCAGCGATTCATTTTTATATTATAGATTATCCTATTCCTATCCAAGATAAGTTGAATAAAAAAATAATCATTGAAATCGGTCCAGCCGTTTACTCCTCGTTATAAATGGTGTAACTTACACGACTTTCTTTTATAGATTTCCACAAGATTAATTAGTTGTTGATATAATGGCACCCGTAATCAAATTACTAACTAAGGTTATAAACCTAGTATCTATAATTTCCTTATACCCTATCAGAAACAATATAGACGTACAAAGTACGAATAAAACAACACAATTGTTATCAATCCAAAACTCCAATTACATCGTAATTAATACGGAAGCATTTAAAAAATAATAATTGGACATTACATTAAATTAACATTCAATTATTAATGACCTTGCATCGTGCACAGTCTAACAATTTTTGCAATCTTAACGTTAGAGTTAAATACATAATAATGGGCTTTCTTAAAATATCTAGTCATTTTAATAACCAAATCAAAGAGGGGATAAACGATCACGTATCCATTTTGTTTCTAAGCTTTCAATCGAATCACGCTTCGTTTTGATACACCGTTCCTATTAAAAACAAAAAACACTTTAATAACAAGCAAATAAGGTATGATTTCCTTCAAGTGTTATGTTAAGAGTTACATGCAAGAATCCATGTAGTCAAGCTTGCGGTTTTGCATACTTATAATGATGTAATTTTACGTATGAATTATAATTTCTTGGAATATGAATTATTTTGTAGATATTTAAGTAATTTTTACAATGAGTTGCCCAAGCTTTTTGTAATAGGTTTTTGTTTTAGGAATGAAACATTTGGTAGACCATTTACTCATTTAGGCAAGTCAACGTATTTGATATATGAGAATTATACTACATAATACCCAACTACGACGCTTTGCCGCGTAAAACTGGTGTGATAGGTACCAATATTTTCAAGAGGAGTTGTTGAGGATGTTTTTGCTCTCTCAACTAAATCAGCTATATGGATTTCAATTAAACCTTTTTAGTCGTAACTTATGTAGTTACATGATGTAGTTATTAAGTTATTATCAATGGGAAATGAGCCAAATCCAACACCAGTCAGCAGATTTCAACTTCAAAGTGCATTCGTTCTCATGAGAAAACCGAGATACACATCTTTTACAAATCAACATGTTATTTATGTAAAGAAAAAGCCATAACTCCTTAAGCATACTCATTTATTACCAGACAATGAGTTTGCCAGCTAGAACACAAGCTTTATGTGTATGAGACGAACCGTGCCATACTCAGAAACGTCAAAGATTCCTTTGAAGGGTTAATGAGTGATTTTTGACTTGTAATGTATTGAAAATTACGTCAATTAGTTAATTGTCGATATAATTGAAGAAAAATCTGAATCTGACAAAGGCAATAGGTCCTAATAAAGTAGATCTAACGATATAGTAATACGAGTTATAGTACCGTAATGTACCGGGACATTTTCCAAGTAATAGGCAGTACTGGAATATATAAAATACACGTGAGAACCGCTTACTACAAATAATTATATTGATACGTTTAACGTCACGCGGTTTTGTTTACTTTGGACCCGAAGGAATTTGGGGACATAAAGTACAATCAAGTAATTATTTTAAGTCTTATCTGTAAGTGCATTTTGTTCGAAAAAAAAATATTTTTCATTTTTCATTTTCAATTATCCAGGTTATTATATCTGTATGCTAACTTTAGTCCCAAATATGTAGTAGTGTTTTAGTAAAGGAATAACAATCATTGATCTATCCCCATAAAAGATCTCGCATTTATAATACGAGTAGAAACATTATTAATAATAGTAGTACACATAACTCAATAATAATAGCTCCTTAAGATCATTGAAATATGAACTCAAATACAACATTCTAATTAAAAAACTATGCAATGTTATAAACGTTTTCTAAAAACAAAGACAACAAAACAGACGCAACAGTGAGACACCGAGAATTTTGATCATTTTTTTCCTGTTGCGCTTTCAATAAATAAGAAAACCCAATGAGTGTTCGCCGGTACAGTAGAAAGGTCACCAAACAGGTTATGTGAGCGTCGCGAACCGACATGTCTACCAGTATTATATCAGCGGACCAACGATCCGGCTGCCAACTTGAATAGGTAGACAAAAAATTAATAACCTACATAGACATAAGTCGTATATCATATTTGAAGACTTTCAAACAGATTTAAGATCACCAACAGGTATTAGGCAACAAATGGAACACTATCTACATATTTTGTACAGGCAATCCTCAGTTGTATACTGATATTTTAAGTAATTGGAAGTCATAAGGTAGGATCTTAAGGGCTTACAGTATTACATACTTCTAGTCTTCTTAGTGTTAATATTTCCAATGATCTAAACGCCATCGTATCTTAGATGAATTTACTCATGTCAAAGAGCATGCAAATAGGCAATGACTAGCTAAATACCAATCTTATAAAACGTTAGGATTTCCTTATGAATTGAACACTTGTATTGAAATAATATTTAATGATGAATCCACGCCGGTTCGTGCAACTAGGATGTGTGGGACCGTAATACTACAACTCTTAACTCTAACTCAAAAAGTCACCATTCAAACAATAAGAAAGTCTGATATTCCTTTTTAGAATATCTAATGATGTCATACCGACGCGACGCTAACTGATTAAGCGTGATGCGCCAAACTACAGAAACCAGCCGTGGTCTTTTCTCCTTGTCATGGCGTTGTAAAATCTAATGGATGCGAGACGAGATATCAAACATTTTTATTTTAGTCGTATGAATAATTTAGATAGGTTGTTCACCTGGTGTTCAAGGTTATTATAACGTATTTTAATTAAAACAAGCGGTTTGATATTATTTTTGGAAATGCAACAAGGGCAAAGACTTTGAGGAACTGCGAAACTATTTTAACTGTCGTTATTACAGGTAATCAAATATAAAATATGTTCTTAAAGCTTGAAAAGATATTAAACTCAAAAGATACCGAAGGATTTAATAGCGAATGCTAAAATATCGATTCGATCAAAGGCCAATATAAAAGACATCAACGAAATCTCGACATCAGGAATCGATTGCAAATACTTTTAATGAATTACAGTTAATTCAATAGTAATGTTATGCTAAAATTTTAAGTATAGGTACTTTTATGTTCAAAGTCTTGGCACATAGACTTGGTTTAGAGGTACTTAACTTATATTGTTTATGGATATATTGTCCCCAATCATACGTTTGAACATAACAAACAAACAATGAATGACGCAAGCGCATTTAAAATAACTATACCGTTTTGCGAGTACTTTATGTATATTCATTAAAAAAAATTGTTAACTTGTAGTTTTTATTTTATCAACAAAAAACATTCAGTGAAATAAACAAAATAAATTCATTTTCGAAAAGTTTGAAGATTTATACTCTATCTAACAAAGTGAGCGAAAAGTAAGAATAAAGTAAATAAATAACAAAAGGATACATTATTTTTTAAAGGGGAAATACAACTGTTTGCATTGGTAACCACATTAATCTTAAATCATTATAGGAGGGTGCAAACTGTCCATTATTATAACACCAACCCGCATTAAGCAAAAGCGTGGTGATTACGCCTAATCCTCCTCACTGTAGGTATATCATCTTCAGTGGAGATGCAAAACCTTTGCCCTGGAGTGACACACTACAGGCTAATTACTTTTTTCTTTTTTGAGTAGTATCTGTGCCTCTTTATATGTTTGTTTGTTTATATGTTTGTAAAAACCTACTTTTTAACAAGACATCATTAACTTATCTTTGTTTTTGGCAATAGCTAACCACCTTTATCAAGCCCTCAATATCTACCTGATCCTACCCATTCTAACCCAAACTATGGTCAAGATTAAACATGTCTGATGACATTAGTTTTGGTTTTAGGAAATCATCGCAGCATGCAAGCAAGCATTTAAAGGATATATTTAAATACCTCTTAAATACGTGAGTATAATTATTGAACTTCGTAGCGTCCTTGACTAGCGATGACGAATAGATTTGGATGTCTGTCAAATGATTTTTAACTATTCGTTTAACGTATTGATAGTGTACGTTACGAGAGTGATTGAGTATAACAGTTCTTATCACAGCGTTATCACAGTGATTTCAAACTTTCCACATAATTCTATCCAATCCATTGAGAATCCTGAAATAAAATGTATAGGTCCTGTACGCTGTATGCTCTACCAACATTTTGCAGATTTGGGGTCATAACGGAACACGCAAATAGAGTTCCTGTCAGTTTTCTGTCGCATGTATTAATATAAGTAGTAGTAGAACCACAGTACAGTACCTAATATGGATTGACTGACTTCATAAAAATATCATTTCGTCTCAGATTAAGTTCCGGGTGATCCTCGCCTTGACCGAAGCTTTGCACTGACACAACTCTTTGGAATGTTAATACTTATTTGTTAAATCTTAACCATTTTTAGTTTTAGACGCTATTAAGTTGTCCGTCAGTTTGTTGGACCTAAGCAGTATTACTAATGCAAAAGTTTGCAAGAATTGAGATGTTTATTACTGTTTTACGTTGAATCGGCTGCACTTATTTGTTTGAAATAGGCAAGAGTTTGTCGATAACCTAACATGTAGACTATTTTTGGTCGACTTAAAAAAGAGGTCAAACATTGTTTTCATCATTGATGATATTTATTATTTCTCGAGGTATTAGATCCTTTGTTAACCCCAAATAAAAAAGTCATTTTCTTAAAACCTAGACGCATACAAAGAACTAACAATCCAACGAGATGATAATGATCGACCAGCACCAGACAGCGGAATTTTGCTCCAAATTGTATCTACTTTAACTTCATTAGCCAATTATGATGTCGAGTCGAAACTCGCGTGTTTAATAATATGGAATTTTAGGTCAATCTGTCCTTGATCTTGAGACGCTTTGAGCAGAATGAGTTCACTAACAACATCGTGGAACAAAGGCAAAACTCCGATGGTAAACACATGAACAAACTGATTGTATATCCGTAACTGACAATTAGGAGGAAATAAAAGTTCCCACGGGAAATACTTTTATTGTTATATCTTATGACTGTCAGTGATGATCCAAACATTAATTGTATCAATAAAAAATCGGGAAACATTTCGTTGCAGTGTTATTAATATTCTCAGTTTCCCACCGAGGCATATATCAAACATCTCACGTTGTTATCGGACACTTAACTAAACCACTGCAGCCGACAATGTGTTAATTAACAGCCTCAAGCTATCCTCTATACTTAAAACCTGCCGTAATACATCAGAAAAAATAGCATGTAAAAAGTGTTGGAACGAAGAAACGACGAGACGAAGTCAAGACCCTCGACAGAACTCGTTCAACTGAGCTTCTCTCGGCTACTGGCTACTGTGCACTTTGGAGCGAGGAGTCGCCTAGTCGGTTCGGGCCGCGAGTGCGAGCGAGACGGAGCACCGGCTGCGCGCACGCAGCGATCTCACTCGACAATACAGTCACGCCAAGCGGCATCGACACCGCGCTTGCAGGAGGCAAATCGGCCCTTTCAGTTCGCTTCTGACTGACCCGCGAGCGACTGGTGTGTCGCTCGCACCCGGAACACATCTGCCACCCGTTTTACTCCAACCCGTTTTATTGACACATCCAGTAAAATATCATGACGTAAACCAATGTGATTCTGAACCAAGAAGACGATTTACAGTGTGTGTGTTGTGTATAATTAAATAGCGTTAAGACATTCAAAAGTTACTGTTAAGTTTTAAAAGGTAAGTTGTGTCACAAAAGCTTTGTGGATCGAGAAACGCTTAACTCATATCGACGAGGCGAGGAATGTTGTTTGACAGCATACATGTACGGGAACAAAAGCCTTGTGCATAGTCATCCCATTTCTTTTTATTTCACCAGCTTTCTTGAAATGTAGAAATGGCGGGTATGAGATGTACGTTAGTGTTAGTTTAAGGTGTCAAGTTGCGGAGTTAATGAATCGAGTTCGTCAGGGTTTTTGGTTTATTTCTCACATTCACAGGTAGCCGCTTTGTCCCCTTTTACCTGAACATTACTGACATAGGGACTAGGGACGCCGGTCTTTATTACTCGGAACTATATTTCAATGGAATGGACACAGAATGGGCAGACGGCGTAAGGGTTTAGAACTATAAAACGAGAAATACCAGGCTTTAATTTACTTATTTCGAGGAAAACAATGAATGTTTTCATCTGGCGGTATGCTTTGCTGAATTAGTAGTACACACGTGATATTTTACGGTCGACGAATCTACATTGAAGATGCTCAAACCAAGGACATTAAAATAATGTACTAAACCATTTAAATCCATATTGTACGTTTTTCTCGCGTACGTAATTCTCGTGTTTACCGGTACTTTTAATATTGAGATTGCAAAAAACAAATTCCTTATAAACGAATATAGAAGCGTAAGCATTATTAGTATATTAATATTAACATTAATTGAAGAAACTAACGATTATGATCATGAACATTATTTTGTCGTCGTATTTTAAAAGACAATTACTTTGAAAACGGTACGTCAACGAAATGAAAGCGGCGTTCGTCGTAGCGCTGCTCATTTGAATTTCTGGTCGCATTAGTGAAGTAGGAAACTATCGGATTCCCAGTGTGCATCTACTATCTACTAAGTGGGTGTTTATTCTGTATGGTGAGTGACATAAAAGGGGTCATCTTCGACCGGTCGAGAATACGTACGTATTCGAGTCACGGAACCGAACAACCGCGTAGTCGGCACCTGCACCAAGCGCCTGGCGATAACCTTTAATAACTGTTTGAACTTGCAAACTAGTTTTTATTATTCCACAAACGTTCGCATAATGTCTCCAGTTTCCCAGGCTTTTGTACTGACGTACACGAATCGTCAGTAAAGTCACGGACATGGTTATCTTCCCTAATTTGGTATCATGTAATCGAATGTTTGTTATTGTATTTGACCACTGACCGCTGACACAAACAGTAAAACACACAGATTATGTGTCAAAGATAACCACTTAAAATCATAATTAAGTAAAAATGTGTTATTTGTGTAATACAGATAAGAAAACTAGGTTCGTAAACCGATTACAGTGCGTTCTTATTACACAGTCAGCACACGCTCTGTCAATTAGCCCGCATAACTTTTACAGTATGCGTTTTGTTTACGAGCCAATCACACGGCATCTTTGACCTTTGAATAGATAATGCTGCTTAAGGCCCTGTAGGTAATCGTGAACAGTTATCGGGTAAAGTGAAGCAATACAATTATTGTACTTGATAATTGCGGAGTAGGCAGGTTATGTCGTATTTATAGCGTAGGAAACATGAAGCGTACCGCATGTGTCTAACCGCAAAGTGGGGGAGTATTTCCGCACCACTAGTGAACTGACCATGATCGAAAGCCAGTCTCGACTCTCACTCCATATGATTGAACAGTTGAATACATCAAGCAAAATCTGTAGCGATCTCATCGTTCCCTATGATTGCATGTTTCCGTTCACGTGGAAACAACCACGTGTTTTTACATCACCCCACGAAGTAAACAATGGTGGAATGCTCTGCGTAGTCAATGGGAGTTAATTATGTTAGATGAGAGACGTCATTGGCCGTGTGAAACGGACGACGAGACCGAATCGCCGCGAGCAATACCCCGGAGACATACAGTGTACTCCACACGAGTGAATTACAACGAGACGACAAACCGGCCATTCACTTGCTCAAATCACGTTACCTAACGTTTAGAGCGGTCTTTATCATTGAGCTTATTACCAACGAACGTCGCTTGGATTTCAAATCGGTAACCCGCAGTAGGAAAGCGTGGTGATTACGTGTTATACGAATAACTTCAGTAAGACAAGCGGTTTGGTCCAGCAGTGACAGCAGCATACTTTGACCAGACCACGGTTCTATATACGAAATTCTTTGATTAGCTACATAATCTATCAAAATTTAACTAAGCTTTTACATACATACACATTTAAGTTTATCAATGTTTTAGAAATAATAAAAACATGAAGTCGAATATTTTACTCTTCTGCTATTTCAAAAAGTTTCTACATAGGTAACATCAGGAATGTTTAGCTGTTCACGCATGATACCGTCTGTAGCTATCATTTTAGATATGGAGTTATTGAAGCATATGATCATTATGAGGAGACAGCACTCATCAACCGCAATTAGTGAGCATTGACTCGACGCGTGCCGAGATGTTTACATCGTTAAAATAAACTATTTCCTTCCACAAACATACAGCTATTACATTAAATTATCCCCATTAGTGCGACACATAATTTTTCTGTTAAACTCACTTCAACGTCAGAGATAATTTAATAAATTAGCGAGTTCAAGATCTGTAATTAGATGAAATAATGTGTTTGTTTTACTTTAAAAGTATGGAACGTGGATGAAACTTTGAAGAGCAATGTTAAAGATCCGAGGGTATAAATTCAAGGATTGAACGCCAGCGCTAGAGCATGAACATTGAGTGGAATGTTCCCGATTGTCGTGGCTCCACTATTATCTAAACACGTTAGCAAACACTGATTACCCAAAATTGAACTATTTGGGACGACTACTACTCCCTATTCTCGCAAGATAATTTGATATTTAAGTTAAATGTTTGGTTTATTTTAATTTACTTGTCTTCATAACTTAAGATGGCGTATTGGACGTAATGATGTAAAGTTAAGCGCGTTTAATAAATGTAGATTTTACTAACCTAGGATGAAAAGTAGATTTGTCGTACGATAAACAGGTTTCTTAATAAAATTCGCGTTACCAAGCAATGCATCTGCCCAGGGTCGGTCGAGGTAAAGCCGAGGAGAGGGGGGGAAAGAGGGGGGTTCAAAACGCAGGAGGCGCACGAGCAGCCGCGGTCGACGACCCGACACATGCCCTGCGCCGGCGCACCACTCGCTCCCACCGCAACCGATCCTACCAGCCATTACGATTACGTTAGCAAATTCCACAAAAATAACATGCAATTGATTCCGCATTACGCAACATGTATTAATTGACATTAAAACAAGTTTCTATTAGACTACAATTACAATCATTACATCTATTAAGACCAATATAATATCAATGTGATCACAAACGATGCTACGCGTTAATATTGTCCCCCGCGAGCGACCTAAATAGCATCTGGACACACGACACCGCGTAGGAACGGGATCAAGAAGTCGCCAAGGTTGGATCCATTTATCATGAATTGTTGACTACGCTATGAACCCACCTACCATTCATTCATACGACCACTGGCCAGCGCGAGCGTCACTAAATAAAAACTTGGAAACGACAAAGACAAATAGTTAAGTCAATAACGAAGACCCGGTCTTATTCACATAGTGAGACATGCGCGGTCGAACTGTGAAGAAAAAATAATAGTTAATAAAAAGCGTCGAAGTTACAGACTTGAACGAGTGGGCGAGAGGTAAATTAAATTATGCTTGAGGTCATTGATAGAGGACCGGAGACTTGTGCATTTACTTGATTCTCACTTAACGGTCCATTGATTTAACGATTTCAAGTTGGGAAACTGTCCTCATTCTACAACCGGTAATATACATAGATACAATAAAACACGTCACATCAGTATTCCGACGTATCAATACCACCAGCTGTCCCGCACACATTTGGTATCAAAAACACGAATAAAGTTTACCGTTCAAGTTCTAATTCGGTAGGATGCGTATGGCACTTGTCACTAGTACGGACGAAACCAATTTAAATATAGCCGGCTTTGTAGTTACACTTTTGCTTTTTTTGTTTCAGATTGTAAACAAAGGATTGAAAGATGGCGGTGTTTGGTATGGTGTCCGCGGTGGCGGGGTTCGTGAAGGTCCGCTACCTGATCGACAAGGCTATCATAGACAACATGGTCTTCCGGATGCACTACAGGATCACGTCAGCCATACTCTTCCTTTGCTGCATACTCGTCACAGCCAATAATCTTATCGGTAAGTCCCTTCCTCTGAGTAACAAAGCAAATACTTTTTTAAACATGACGCGTTCCAGTTATCATGTCGTCATATGGTACAAAAAATATTATTTATCGCGAATTTTTTCATCCTTTTGCGTGTTACGGCAGAATAATTTTCCATTCAAAAACGTTAAAGTCATAAGACATTTTCGAATTTCAATTCTAATTTCAAATCTAAATCATAATAAAATAAATATGCGATAAAAGTAAGCATAACAAAATGATAAAAACATTAAGCTGCATCTCGTGAAAGCATTACATTAGCGCATAAAGAAAGTCAGTGAAAGTTACATTACTTTTAATTAGTTAAAAACCGTAATAATTGGCCTAGAACCTATCGAGTGGCATATATCGATGTAAACAAACCTACAAACACATTAACACAAAGAAGTTTTGATCTAACAGTCCTTCCGGCAGACGTACAACACAGATAAAACAAACTATGAATCATTTTCAGGTCAATGTTCAGAAAAACCCCGTTCATGTAACAGTTAACCGAATTGAGACATTATGCCAATTGATTTTACAAACAAACTCGTACATACGTCATTAGTACGCGAGGCTAAAGTTCTTTGATACTAGATCAGTTGTTCGATGAAAGCAAAACATTGGAATTTCAAATATGATGAAAGCTTTCGTTTTACAAAGAGTATAATAATTATCTTGTGAGATAATTAGGTACTAGTAATCTTAGAAATAAGTTCTTGATCTTCGAGTCTGAATCGGAAGATACAAAAGTTAATGAAATAAAAAACAAAGATAATTTGAGGAAAATCCCCAAATCTATTGCAACTCCCCTATGACTAACTACAATACTCTTATTCTAATTACACAAGAAAAATAACTACAATTCATTACAATAAATATTCCACATTCGCAACGAGGCGTTCTTATCAATAGCTAGTAGATAATGAAGATGAAACGAAGGGCATTAATTAAATAATTGTTCGTATTAATTGAATTTAAACCCACGGCAATTGATATCATGATTAGTACGATGACGCGATATTACGTAGATAGATCGTTTAATAGCTCTTTAAATGACTATTTTTACGATTGATGAGCTTCTTTACGATACCTCATTGCTTATCTGTAACTATAAAACTAAGTAAATTAAGTATTTGTGAACGTGTTAATGTTACTTCAAATGCTATGTAAACCTTGCTTAGAATTCTCTAGTAAAGATGGTTAGTTTAATATAATTTAGTAAACATAGAATTGCCTTTAAAACTGTTGTATGTGGCAAATAAGCTTATTTTTCATTTGAATTAATGAACCAAAAACAATCTTATTCAGAAGCTTTCTTCCAAATTTGGCCTGGTTTTGTAAACCTTTTTTATTATTATGAATAAAACAATTTAGTTAAATAATAAATTAGATTACTTAGCGGTAGTAGGGTTATAACTAGGGCAGGAAGGAATGCCTCGTCGATCGCATTACATTTAAATATCATAAACAAACATCCGCGTTTACTATTTTAAATATATTACAGAACAAATAGAATCATTATTAAGTAACGAGTACATATTAAGGAAATTTATACATATAATTGACTTAGTCAGTCCACGAAACTGTCAAGCATACTTGAAACCTTGTCGTATTCAAACTTTTATGATACCTTATAACATATCAATGAGAAATTTAAAATGATATATTGTGACAAAGTACTTAACATAGTTTACCCTGCACTGTATGTCGGTCGGGTCAATGAGACAACTACACACATGTCATTGTTTTAACTTTCCAATAAAGCGCTTCGCTTGTCATCTAACATTACATACAATTATACGTTGTGTTAAAGAGAAATGACTTCGTAGGACGATATAAACTTGTTTATTATTAATAAAATATGTCATTTAGATTACAAAACGACCTAGTTAATGAAGGTTTAAGTAAACTTTGATAAGACATGTGGTGATTCCATAGCATTGATAATTATGTGGATCCATTTATTTGACAGTATATTAAATACGATTACTTGAAGACTTACTACTTTTTGATGTAACTTAGATAGGTACTTAATACAAATAATTTCTATTAATTTACTTTGTTTACCTACATAACTTTATACCCATTCACATCATTGCCAAACCATTATCTACATTATTATTTATGCTCACATACCCACAAACAAATACAATGCAAAAATTCAAAAAAACATACCACAACCACCATCTGAAACCGCTGTAATTTAATATGACAAAATACATAACCATACCTACATTAACATAGAACTAACCATAACAAATCGCTGGCAAAGTTTACCCATTAAGTCAGGTAGCGCATACGTTGCATTTTCACCATGAGCAAGTCCTGTGCATCAGGTAATGTTTATACGAACAATCACACATGCGACCCAGGTGCAAGCAATCAAAACATGGCGATAACAACCGTTGGCAGGCTCATAGGAACATAAATAAGGCGTCGATAACACTATAATATGCAACTTTTACGATATTTAGGACAAAGTCGTAACTATTTAATAGTGTGTATGAATTGTAGTCTAGATTGATAAAAATACGTGTTAAATGATGGAGATCGATTCAACTTACTTTGTTTGGTCAATATAATTATAGGAACATTAATTAGATGAATAATAATCCTATTTCATATTACAAGAAATTGTGCAACAGACTTGAACTTTTACAAAGTACATAATTTTAAATACCAATAGATGTATAACTTCTTTTTTTAAACACCATCATTATTCTAAATTCAAAATCAGGCATCGGCTGCTATCTTAAACCATAAATGCTCTTTTACGAGTAATTTACCGCCAGCACCAACTAAACTTACAATAGTAAAACTTCGCTATGCACTAGATACATTGCATACATCACAGAACTATACCCTTTACATCCACATACACAGTCATACATTTTCATAGACCACTTGGTCACCATGACCTACTCATAACTTGAAGATTGTAACCAGAATATCAAGCTTTAACAAGTAAATAATTTCATTATGAAGTAACTAGTACACGTTTCTTCTTGATACATCCCACAGGGCACATTATTATTGTTTATTTCCATAACTGGTATAACTAGAGGCTATTACGCATATTGTCTGATTGATTCAGTTGATATGTATATGTCTTCTTCGATTAAACGGGTCATCTGCACTTGGTATTATTATAAAGAGGTTTGAGTTTATAGGTTTGGATATACCTACTGTTAAGCTTTGAAATTATTCCTATAGTTTCAAGAAATACTTAGCCAATCCTACTAATATTATAAATGCGAAAGTTTGTGAGGATTGATGTATGTATGGATGTAGTATGTTTGTTGCTCTTTCACGCAAAAACTACTGAACGGATTTGGATGAAACTTTACAGTAATGTAGATTATACATCAGAATAACATATGGAATATATTTTATCCCGAAATTCCTGTGGGAACGGGTACAACGCGGGTAACACCGCGGGGCGCAGCTAGTAATTCATGTTTTCGAGCTATCTAACCAACCACCTCACCTCGCTTCGGATACGTTTGGTTCCCTTAGGAGTTCTAGGATGTTACTTAATTAAATTGACCTCTTAAATCATGCGGATATCTAAGTTAGTTATAAACCGCATGAAAATCCGTTCAGTAGTTTTTTTTAAATTTTCAAACTGACGAGATACCATTGTTATATACCGTGTAAAGGTTTACCAAGATTAACGCAACAAAAAATCTTTACGGAGCGTGCCGTTTAGTAGATAAATAAATTAATACGTTAAACCTGTAAATGAAGATAATCGACAATTATAAAAAACTTAGGTTTCAATCTTAAAAACCACGGTTAAGTTACCTGTCAAGTCAAAAGTCACGCAATTTGTAACAAAAAGTTTGATGGAATACTTAAACTGAATCTCGGAGGGATTGATAAAAAGGCGATAAGCTATTTTAATTCATTCGCGCTTGGTTCTACTTAACTATAATAGTAGGTACTGATATTAGGACAGTACTCGTAGTTTTCAGGTGTATTTGGGGAAAGAATTCTTTCAGTACAGTAATATTTAGGAAATACATTCTGGCACCAATTTATACTAATATATTAAAGTTGAAGAGTTTGATTTTTTGTTTGAACGCACTAATCTCAGGAACTAACGGTCCGATTTGAATAATTCTTTATGTATCGGATAACCACATTCAACAGTAAGGTACCTATTCTATAATTCTAATAAATAATTCCCAAGGGAACAAGTAATACAGGAAAGCCGTTACAATTACTTTGGTATTTACAACATTAATACACACCACATGTCCGAGTGGTATAAAATCGCAAGACAATGTCAATTGCACGTGCTAAATTGATCTTTATGAAGCAATTAGCATGTATATGACATCTGATTCACACGAAATGTCTGTTTGTATGATCAGTCTTTGTAACGGATCTGATGAAAGTAGGTTGGAAATGCCTTTGTTTTGGGAATGGAGCTCACTGGTGAAGTCTATTAAAAGAGGTAGAGAGTAAAGAGGAATAAAGGTTTATGTAGAAGAGAGTGTAGGGTAAACAAAGTAAAAAAAATCACTTTAAAGCTCAAAATAACATTACATATATGTGTTTGTATAGTTTAAAATTTGAAAAGTATTCATCACAAATCACAATATACATAAGTCGGTATAAAACAAAGACGCGTTTTAGATATCAACATTTCGTGAATATCTGCTTTAGCCAATTATAGCTTAGATGCGGTTTTTATTTCAAATTGAATGGGATTCCGTGAATTCAAGTTGTTTTTTAAGCTCTGCATTACGAGAAATTACTTTATTACGTCATTTTCAAAGCAGGTCACTCCTTGCATTGTCGCCAGTTTTGTGCAACCATCACAATAATGTGGTTCAATGTTATTGAACAAAACCGCTTTTATTTGGATATTTCTACCTTTTTGTGAATAAATCAACATAAGAATACCATATACTTTTTATTGGGACGGAGTGAATAACTGTGTTGGGACATATTCTAATATTGTTGACTGGAGTCAAAGGTATTGGAATCACAAAATAGTTTTGCCGCTTTAAATTACAAATCATATTTGTTGCCTCAAAATATAATAAATTTCGCCTTATACTTTTGTGACGTAACAAAACACTTCTATAAGTCACCATCAGTCTAAGGCCCATCGCAGACGACAGACTTTTTGTGCGATCGAGTCTGCGGCGCACAAAAATTCGGTCGCGGATTGTCGCGGATTTTTGCGCGTCGTGTGCGTTACTGCATATAATTACATAGGTTCTATTTTCACAGACTAAAAAGTGCGTCACGGATAGTCTGTCGTCTGCGATGGGCCTTAGTGATTCATTAAGGCACCATTTACGACAAAAATCCAATCCTAACATTAAGTAAACACCATAAATACTAATCCTAGCATTAGTTATAAAGTCTAAAATACGTAGTTATGAGCTCAATAACGCTAAGCATATTGTACTTTCCCGGTAAAGTATTAATTCTTATAACTCGTTTGAGGAAACCTAAAGAATTTGAACTGGAACACAATACCATGTATTATTTTTAAACTTGAATTACATTATGTAGGCATACATTTTATTATTCGAGGTTTAAATGCATTAAGAAGAATGAACATTTCATGCGTTGTCGGGGTAACTATGTTTTATTAATTCTAATCAGTGCTTTTGTTATATAGTGTAAGAGCAACAACATGCATTCATCCATCCATACAAACTTTCGGAATGTTAATATTAATAGGCTAGGATATTATCACTAAATATAGTGTTGTACTCGTTGTTAATCAGGAATCGTCTAAAATTTTATGATCAAAAACACGCCTAAAGAAGACACGTTTTCGAAATTCCAAAAACAAATTTCCATTAAAATCTTATCTCTAAATCCATGGGCGTTTCAACAACAAATATTCGCCATATTTATTCAAAACCCTCGGCTCGGGCAAGGTGATTCAAATCACGGTCGCCTCAATTGCCGCAGGTAGAGGCAGCTGCACTGCTATTAAGGACTATATTAGCTCCATCCGCAGTCGCAATGTGCCAATGTCAAGGACACGTTTTCCCCTCTAACTGTATGCAATTATAGGCTTTAATGACAAATGATGGGGAATGCAGTTTTAAATTAGATTCAATATTAAAAGAGACATGTGTTGCATACTTATATACAATGAGATGAAAGAGTTTTGCATTGCCCCTTTTTTGTCCGAAATTTTACATCCAAATGAGTCATGCTTCCTTTTCTGAGAAGGGATGCAACCTAAATTGATAATAGTCACAGTTATACTAATTAGATGCCATCGAACGACATTGAGAGACTAAATATTTACCGTAAGCCGTGAATGAGGCGTTAAAATATTGCGAAATCCGTTTCTAACTATCACCTACGTAGGTACAACAGTTCGGCATGAGTCATTAAGAATTCGAAAGGTTGACCGCAAGATTACTCGTTACTCAAGCGGATAAAGGCTATGTTTGAAATGGGCAGAAAAAACTGCAGCTTTAAATATTAAAGCGTGAATTTGTTAACCCTTTTGGCCGGGAATTGGGTCAACTATTGCGATGATTATAATGGATACCTCAATAGTTGTAGATGTAGGAAATGAATTTGCACGAATTGTTAGAGATTGCGACAGATCTTTCACAATATTTTGAAAACATTAACACAGATTATTTTGTACCTAATTTTCTACGACAGCACTCCATTATCAGATGCAAAGCCAACCAGGGTCACCAATATTACCACTTATAACTAAAACCATACTTTCTTTCCTTTTCCAGGCGACCCAATTTCCTGTATTAGCGACGGGGCAGTTCCTGGACACGTACTGAATACCTATTGTTGGATCACATACACCTTCACTCTACCCAATGCTGATCGCAAGGGAATGGTCCATCCAGGCTTAGGAAACGAATTTGAAGAAGAGAAACGCATTCATGCATACTATCAATGGGTGCCTTTCATGCTGTTCTTCCAGGTAAGAATCTATAATATCGAAAAAACGTGTCTTTTGATAACATTTTCAAAGTCATTGTAATAAGTGTAGATGCATAAGAGTTAAAAGTTATAAAAACTTGTAAAAGCATCTAAAGTAACAAAGTGAGATAAAAGAACGTAAAGTTGCTTGAAACCTTTCAAACGTCAAATCTTACACAAGACCTGGCATTTCCGTTGCGTAAGACTTGCTTAACTTTATGATTGAATTTCTGATTGATAAATTATTTGGGAACGTTGTTGATATGTGTCATTATGCCTTACAGGGACTGCTGTTCTACATTCCCCACTGGATATGGAAGAACTGGGAAGAGGGCAAAGTGCGCATGATCTCCGACGGAATGCGTGGTACCACTGCCAACATCGCCGATGATAAATCCAACCGCCAGGTACCATCACTTAGCATTGCCTTAGCTCCAATTAACATATAGAACCTAACCATGAATTAATTAACAAAGGCATGCAGTATCTCATTTCTTGGTCCAATTGAGATAATTCCAGTTCTAATGAAACTTGATGAATGTCCTTAATAAGGCGCGTATCGTGTGACTGGATCACAAATTGCATTACGTAACGTTGAGATGATATTTTTTGTTACAGAATCGCTTGGTTCAATATCTTTTGGATACGCTGCATATGCATAACACATACTCGTTTGGTTACTTCTTTTGTGAAGTTTTGAATTTCGTCAACGTGGTAAGTATCCCATTAGTGATGCTCGAATACCTTCATACAAGGTCTCAATATCCTTTGGCACATAAGCAGCTCAACTTACCTTTCCCAATATCATTCCATACAATAAATATACTTGGTTACAATACATGGATACTAAAATACATTAAATAACATTTTCAGCTTGGCAACATATTCTTCCTGGACACATTCCTTGGTGGTGCATTCATGACTTACGGAAGTGACGTAGTTAAATTTTCGAATATGAACCAGGAGCAGCGAACTGATCCTATGGTAAGTCTGAATTAAAAGTACTCTTTGTCCCAATATAGCGGTATTAAGCCGCCGTGTCTGGTGTAGTGATGAATGGAGTAATTAACAACGCTATCAATTAAGACCGAAATATCTCACAAAGCACAAGGAGCTTGTTTGATGTATGGACGGTTTGCTACCTACATATAAAGTTTTGGGAACATTATAAGCTATAAATGAATGTTGGCCTTGATATATATATTCTAAGTAACTGTATTTATAAATAGAAATGTGTCTTCTTTCCAGATCGAAGTATTCCCAAGACTGACTAAGTGTACGTTCCACAAATTCGGTGCTTCCGGTTCGATCCAGAAACACGATGCCCTCTGCGTCCTAGCCTTGAACATTCTTAACGAGAAGATTTTCATCTTCCTGTGGTTCTGGTATGTTAAACAAATGTTGTCTAAACTTATATCATAGTACTTACGGATTTTTGACTATTAAATAATACGATATAGTGATGGTAAACAAATATTACCCTAATACGCAGGTTGAAGTCATAACATGCTAGATTACTTATATATGCCAAATATTATCAGAATTCCTTCAGACTTAGAAAACCTAATAATTGCATTCATAACTCTCCTTAAACATCTCTAAAACATACTGGCAGTTCTTCTCCGCCTATTGCTAATCCTAATTCATTTCTTTGCAGGTTCATAATCCTCTCCATCGTATCTGGTTTCGCGATCGTGTACAGTGCGGCGGTGATCATCCTGCCCAGCACTCGAGAGACCATTCTCAAGCGCAGATTCAGATTCGGAACTCCCAATGGAGTTGAAGCTCTTGTTAGAAAGACTCAGGTAAATGTCGAGTATAATTTCATAACTAAACTATATTTCGGAGGAGAAATTCTAAGAACTTGTCAGAGTCTAATCGTCTAATCGTCGGTGTATAATTTTTATTGCCTAATAATAGAAGGTATACGTCATAGAGTAAGACATTTTCCTCGAGGACACTTCTGTTAAAAAATATCTGAAATTTTCTCAAGAATAAAATATTTACGTCAGTTATGTCACGAATTCTCACGAGCGTGTTGAACTATATTTCCTCCCAGGATGTAATAAAGTATGATCTAATTGACCCCATTTAACCCTAATTTGATCGTTTTCAGGTCGGCGACTTCCTTTTGATACATCTATTGGGACAGAACATGTCTTTGCGTGTGTTTGGCGAAGTATTGGACGAGTTGTCTCGAAGACTTCACCTGGGTTCTAACGCACCTTCAGCACCTTCAACCATCGAAATGGCACCGATATACCCTGACATCGACAAGTTCTCCAAGGAGACAGAAACATAAAGTAAGTGTGACGTGTCCTAGTATGTAGGTTAGAACGAACGTGGTACAAGTTTATGGATCGTACTGTTTTACTACAAATATTTCTTTTAGATTGTTTATTCTGGAAACGAGTCATGATCGAAATGATACAGTGATATATGTAGAAACGTTTGTAGTATTACAGAATATGCCCCCACCGTGTTTAATGGGGACCAAGTTTTTTTCGAAAAATATTTTTTGATGTTTTGGTGAGAATAGTCTAAATTAAGGATCTCTGTAAGTTTTGTAACAAATTGTATGTTCTTTCCACGATTTTTCCTGCTCTCTTTACATTACGGTTTTAATTGGAAATCAACTCTATATCATATATTTTAAGTTAAGGGTCATATTTCTATACAATTTTAATTTTAATCACGGTGATCTGAAATTTTAAAATCAATTTAGCATTTAGTCATTATCTCGAATCAATTAGTGAATGTATTTTAGATCACTGTTTGTAAAATTAAAAGGAAACTATTGATATTACTATGTTAACGCACTGCGAATACGTGCGATGCCAAACTAAGCATTTCACCCGACACCGTTCGGGTTTAGAATTATTATGAACTTCATTATACATTCCTGGATATAGTAAAGTATACAAGCACAAGAAATAATTATTCCTTATAGTATAGTATTACAAACGATACTCTTAATAAATCAATGGATTATAAATACTAACACGAAGCACATATCAAACAGAAACGCATATCAGGTACTATGTAAAGAAATATTACGTAAAAAACATTTTAATGGACTAATAGTTAATTTTAAATAATACTACCGATACTACTATATAGAAAACTAATTTTTAAGACGCAATAAAAAGACGATATCGACTAGTATTTTAATACTTTTGACTTGCCTAAAACATGTAATGAAGTTAAATGTTCTAACGATACTTTTTGCATGAAATATCTAACAAGAAGGCAGCACTTATTTTAATAAATCTTCTATGAATCTTTACTCAGCATTCGTCATGAAATTAGATATAAGTTAGTCATACAAAACTGTTATTTTAGTTAGTAACTATATAAAAAAGTAGAATATAAGTAAAAAAACAATAAACTTGATATTTGTCGGTATATTTTTAATAGATAATTTTAAAAGTAGATAGATTTTTTAAATTGTGAGTATGCATGCTAAACCTTTATGTATAACTATTTACATAATAAATGGATTTTTATATTTAAAAAAGAAACATAATGTCTATTGCATAATGTTTATAATCGTATTCTAGAACCCGTGCCTTTATTCACAAATATTTTGACAATAAGTTGTTATAATTTAAGACTTGTGTCTAGGTATAGAGTATAATTCCGGTGATTATTTAGAATATGAATTGAAATGTAATGCTCCATTAAAAGTGCCATGTCAGTAGGCAACATTTGTCGCAAAATGCTGACTGAAGATCTTAGAATATTCCATTTTATTATGAAATTATAGTTTAAGTCTTCCGTAAGCTAATCGGTGTGTATCGTAAAGACGCGTGTTCACTTAGTTTTCTGAAATTAGTTGAGACTTAAGAGCGAGCAATTGTATTTGCGATAGATGAAGACTTTACCGAACGAACATGTTCGTTCAGAGATGAGCGATTGGGAACAGTTCATTTCCTCATTGATTGAAAACATGTTTTATATTTCTGGCAAAAATCAGCGAACGATCGACTACTAAGTGAAGACGCGGTTTAAAGCACCTAGTTATATTGAAATCATTCCTAAACGTATACAATGAGGAAGACTGTTTGTAATTGTGACACCCAATTTATGACATAGTTGCTTTCAATTATACAAATAAAAATACATTGTTGTTTTATTTTCCTATTGTTTTGATTACACTAACGATTACTTGTTATTTATAATACGAGTAGTAATTTATAAGAATTGTAAATATTTACAATACGGAAGACAAACATTTTTTGTTATTGCAGTCTGTAGATCAACTTTGAAACTGTTAGGGATCTTAGAATTTACAAAATTTGATTGTATCATCTCTAGCGATATCTCCAGTGTTTGCGACATTACAATACTTGGTTTTACAAGACTAATTTTGAGTAAGTAGTACCTATAAATTCAAGATGGATCTAACTATTTCATCACATGATTGATCCTATAATTCAGTCTGTACCCACTAATTATGTCATAATCACATCATCATGACAAATGGACAATAATATGACAGGTATGTCCGCTACCATTCATCATTATGCTATGCAATTCTTTTCAAGGCTAGTATTACGTCCACCATGATATTGACTCGATGTTGTATGTGTCGTTTAAGGTCAATGTCGTTAAGGAGTTGGTCCCGGTTGTTTTAATAGACCATGTCGGAGGCCTTTAGGCGGTCTAAAAACTCCGACACCAGGGGTGGCCACTAACATTCTCGAAATGAATGAATGACAGTTTTAACAGCCTCCGTGGTCTTGTGGTTTGAGCACCCGGCTCACGATCCGGAGGTTCCGGGTTCGATTCCCGGTGGGGATACCTCACAAAAATCACTTTGTGAGACTGACCTTAGTTTGGTTAGGGCATTGCAGGCTGAATCACCTGATTGCCCGAAAAGTAAGATGATTCCGTGCTTCGGAGGGCACGTTAAGCCGTCGGTCCCGGTTACTTTCTACGGATAGTAGTCGTTACATGAGCCTCGTCAGAGGCCTTTGGCGGCTCTATAACTCTGACACCAGGATTGGTCAGGTTGACCATCCACTCGATGAAGAAGAAGAAGAATGACAGTTTGAGCGACACTAAGAAAAAGGACAAAAAAGCGGCCAAGTGCGAGTCGGACTCGCCCATGAAGGGTTCCGTAGCAGCGAGTAACATAATAAAGAAGTTCTTGAAGTTCGTTGTACTTACTACTACTTACTTACTTAGCGTGTGGGTTGTGATCGATTAACGACCTCACAAACCCTGGCGCGACTTATAATTTCTACTCATGGTGTATAAGTATTACAGATTACAGATTTATTATAAGAAAATAATGGTTCAGGGTTTATGCATAAGATTAATGTTTATTAAAATAAATGTTTTTTTATTTACATTTGAGTTATTGAATGAATAATCAGTATTTTTTTGCGGTTTACGATTTATGTCGTAAAAAAAAACTACTAACTAGACCTCGTTCAAACCAATTTTCGGTGTTAGATTACATTGTTATGTACATCATATATTTTTTTTAGTTTTATCATTCTCTTATTTTAGAAGTTACAGGGGGGGGGACACACATTTTACCACTTTGGAAGAGTCTCTCGCGCAAACTATTCAGTTTAGAAAAAAATGATATTAGAAACCTCAATACCATTTTTGAAGACCTATCCATAGATACCCCACACGTATGGGTTTGATGAAAAAAAAATATTTTTTTCATTTCTAAGTATGGGAGACCCCCCTAAAATTTTATTTTTTTTCTATTTTAGTGTGAAAATATTAATGCGGTTCACAGAATACATCTACACACTAAGTTTCAACAACATAGCTCTTATAGTTTCGGAGAAAAAAGGCTGTGACATACGGACAGACAGACAGACAGACGGACGGACAGACAGACAGACAGACATGACGAATCTATAAGGGTTCCGTTTTTGCCATTTGGCTACGGAACCCTAATAATGAATGTTAAGCAACGTTTCGATCTGCCGGGTATTATCTTTTTCTCTTTCCCATCGAATTGAAACCGTGTCGAAATCGGATCAAGTATGTGTCAAATGAAAACTTTTGTATAAAAACGATACTAGCGCACAATAGGGCAGGTGTTTCACATTTGAACTAAATATTGTAGGGAATTAGAGTATAAAGTAAGGGTGATCTCCAAAACACCGACACAAAAAAGAGAGATTCACATTTATTACTAGACTAGCAGCGCCCCGCGGTTTTACCCGCGTTGTGCCCGTTCCCGTAGGAAATCCGGGATAAAATGTAGCCTATAGCCTTCCTCGATAAATAGACTATCTAACAGTGAAAGAATTATTCAAATCGGTTCAGTAGTTTCTGAGATTAGCGCGTTTAAACAAACAAACAAACAAACAAAACAAACTCTTCAGCTTTATAATATTAGTATAGACTAGGTATATATAAAAAAAATGGAAACATTGAATTTTTAACCTACTTCAACAAATCGAAGAGGAGGTTCACAATTCGCTCGGTATAATTTTTTGTCGTATATTAAAAACATAATGTTTAAGATTAAATTGTCAACCCTTGGACCATTACCATATTACCCGTGATTGGGATAATAAATTTATAATTAACCGCTTTTTGCTCCGCGTCTTCACCAGCACTCTCAATAGATGGCGCTAGGATGCGAGTTAGCTATCGTTATTCTCCCAGCTTTGGAGTCGCACCTATACATATTGTCGGCCAGCATCATTTGCGGCATTTATAATATTGGTCTAATGCTGGTATCTAAGTAACGTTCAACCACTCTCGACAAGGTTTGTCGGCATTGAACGTGTTATTTATATTTAGATAAACAAACATGCCACCACTTACCTATTGCCCCAATCGAGTTTGGCCACCAGTTTCAGTCTGAGCGCTCTAGTCTGGTCCTGGGTCAGTGTCCCCGCTAAAAGCGCTCGACGACCGCTGAGTAACTCTCGCATCACTTTCGCTACAGCGCTGAATCTGTATGTCTCGCGTTCCTGTAAGATGACGTAAATAGTGTCATATTACAAAGGTGTATATAAATTAGTAAAATAATTAGCCTAACAATTGTATAAATAAGAATTAACCTTTATTATTGTACCGCTTGGTAAAGGCTCCCATCTCACTGCTGATAGTGAATAGCAAACATGTTTTTGCTTGACTCTGTAATTGAACTCGGGTCCCCAGTCTCGACAGACAAACGCACAGACCACTAGCTAGCTAGACTAACGAGGCGTTCACAAAGGAATGTGTGGAATGAATTAGATCTATTTAACGACATGAATATAATAAAAAGTCGGGTTAGCATTAAAAACTGATGTCACCCGAAATATACCCTATGTCAGTCTAATATGTGTTGCATGTTGTATTTGCTAAAATTCATCAAAATCGGTTTAGTGGTTACACGTGAAAGTGTATCAGATACGACTGTCAGACAGGATTCCGTCAAAATATAAACACCAATTATGAATATTTAATATGTAGGTAAATAAAACTTTCGTTATCAACATCTAGACCAGATTTCTAAAATCATACATAACATTAATTTCAATAGCTTTCAAAATAACAGATACCATCCTCCTTATAGTAGTGGTATAGTATGCGGATGATAAATTTACCCATCGACATCTGCATAGTTGTCTAGTTTTGGTTTAATGGAACTTGATCTGTCACACGTTACCGATATGAAGATTAGGACACTACGTTTCATAAAATATTGACAAACATTCCAGCCATGTGATTCGTTGGTCTCGGTTCGCAAAGATAAAAAACAAAACACTACGCAAATCGGCTGAACCGTTCTTTACCAAATATAATGTAAGAAGTATAACAAGGAAGCTGGCTTGTAATCGAAAATAAACCGCATCGAAATCGAATACGTTATAGATATATACAACCCGGCATGCAGTACCTACTTCTTCTTACCTAGAACAAGTACCTACTTCATTACATAGTATAAAACAAAGTCGCTCTGTTTGTCTTCTGTTTGTGCTTAAATCTTTAAAATTACGCAACGGATTTTGATGCGGTTTTTTGTAATAGGTAGAGTGATTCAAGAGGAAGGTTTTTATGTAAAAAAATTCCCGAAATTCCCACGGGAACGGGCACAACGTGGGTAAAACCGCGGGGCGCTGCTAGTAGATACTAAAGGCCTTATTCATAAACGCTTACAAGCAGCATTTTAGCTATCAAATGGTTTGTCCCTTTCTGACATACGCTATTTTCCAAAGAGCAAAAGAGACAAAAAACTCACTAACAGTGTTTTAGTTAGAGAGCGTTTATGAATAAGGCAGTAAGTAAATAAAGATTTTTGCCGGGTATTGTACCTAACTCGACCTAAGTCAGATTTGGTCGATATGTAGTGGTTCCTGCCGGGCACTGTATGTTCCGACTAAATGAATAATTTCCAACAATTTGTTCTACAACATTATCATAATTACATGTCTGAGTTTCAAGAACACACGGTACACAATGGGAGTTATTTTAGGCTAAAACAATATATCGTGATTCATAGGTTTACGAACAGAGCGTAAAGGAAACAATGCGGAAAAAAGACTAATAAGGATTTTGTTAAAGTATATTATTACTTGTTGGTAACGCGGAAGGAGGATTAATCAGCATCCTGCCGTTTACTGCACTTCTTACGTAACTATGACAGTCCACATAAAAATGTCAAGCAGTCTTTAATTGAGCCATATCATAATCAAACTTCGATTATTATATATACCTACTAAAACGTCATAGAGAATTTTCACACAATGTACTTAAGTGGTTAGCATTTTCTTGGGATGACTGTACTTTATTCATATTGAGATAAAAAATATATCTTACTAGCAGTGGCCGGCGGTTTTGCCCGCGCGGGAATAACAGAATATTTTTTTGAAATCGTATTAGTAGTTTCGGAGCGCGATTAAATAACCAAATAAATAAAAATAAGAAGCTCAGAAATATAATTCAAGTATTTGTTAGAATGCTGACTAAAATAAACAATAATTTTGCCCTTTCTTTCCTCTTTTAATTAGTTAGTGTGACTAACACTAGTCAGTATTTTCAGCCCCCAATGGACTTTGATATTGTCTATTGTGTGTGAGGCCAATTAAGTACAGAATTATTATCAGTGAGTGAGTCACAGATTGGTAATACTACACATTATGCACAAGTTATCCCAACGCAAAAAGTACTTCGAATTTGAAATAAGATGAATTTGAAATATTACTATTACTTAGGGACATACCTATTACGACAATGGAACCGATCGAAAAAACACGAATATTAAAGCATGATATCATGCCTTTAAGGTAAAAGCGTTATAATAAAGAAAATAAAGAGAAATGTATATAATGTTCTTAAAGTAATCAGTGACGCGCTATTCAAATGCTATACAAAAAACCCAACATCACTCAAATCATCAGACTTTGTGATTTGGAGAATTGCAGATAAACAGAAGGAAAATAAACAGAAATTGGAAAGAAAAAATACTTACCACATACAATTTCTTCCATAACCTGGCCCATTCTCTCAAAACACAGGCTATTTCCCGGACCAGAGGATCGTCTTTTATCTCAGCAATGGCCGATATTCCCGTCCCTTTAACCGTGCATGGTCGTATGGAGACCACACATGAAGGGAATATGCCCCAGGTTGATCTGTTCTTTGAGCTGAAACCTCGGTACCAGACTGAAAGGTTCAAGATTGAATATTAACGGTGACTGTTTTGCAGTCAACAGTTGGTTACTGTTATTGTTATTACAGTGAAACAATTAAGTAATAAGATATCAGAATAGTCTTATAAGTTATGAGGAGTGTATAAGTTGATACATATAATTTATGAAATAACATGGGTAAGTTTTGAAAAAATTGGTACAATCATATAAATATTACAATCTAAACAAATGAGCAGTGTCTACTGCACTTTTTGCTCCTTCCCACTACTCCCTTAATCAGTGGTTCTTTACCCCATACAATATGTAGCAAAGTGATTTAAAGTACTGGTCATTTGAGCTCTGCTAGGCTACACTTCAGTAGTAGTAGTCGTTACATGAGCTATGTCAGAGGCCTTTGGCGGCTCAATATCTCTGACACCAGGATTGGTCAGGTTGACCATCCACTCGATGAAGAAGAAGAAGTACAAACACACCAGTTAACTACTTACACCTTTACTTATGTAGTAGTAGTCGTTACATGAGCCATGTCAGAGGCCTTTAGCGGTTCAATATGTCTGACACCAGAATTGGTCAGGTTGACCATCCACTCGATGAAGAAGAAGTACAAACACACCAGTTAACTACTTACACCTTTACTAAATAGTTAATTTACCTACCTCCATTTTCCTCCAAAAGCTGAACCGTCTCTCCGATCTCAAGCGGTAAGCCTGATCTAACATCGCCTTTCCAGTTATAAACAGCTGAAATTCACAAAAAGGTATTATGTTATGAGATATTGAAGTGGAAGTGTGATTTAATATACATGGAGGGCTAAATTTAGTTTGAAATGAAAAATATTGCACATTATCTTATAAATTATTTGTATATGTGTATGTATGTAGTATGTATCAGTTAGTTAGATCCCATTATACAAGCTTAGAGCTTAGTTTGGGTCTGTCTAACTGTGTAAATTTGTCCGGGTGTATTTATTTATTTTGAATGTTATATAATCTAATATATAAAATTCTCAGGTATTGGTTGGTGTTCGTAGTTAAACTCGTCCTAAACAGCTCAACTGATTCTCATGAAATTTTGTGTGCATATCGGGTAGGTCTGAGAATCGGACATTTATTTTTCATCCCTCTTAATGTTGGGTAGCCCATCCCTTGATTTTTATATGACAAAACAATGTTTTCTGGGTCAGCTAGTAAATTATAAAAAGTCTAATTCCTGCACATTCAAATAAATGTGTTAAAAATAACAACACATTCATCATCTTTTTATACTGGAAGTATATAATATACCAGTATGTAAATGATACGTATGCAAAGTTTCAAATTAATCAGACTTCTGGAAGTTGGTGAAAATGATGTTCAAAGATTCCATTACATACGTACGTACGTACGTACGTACGTACATACAGGCCAAGCTAATAAAAGCGTGTTAAAAACACATTTTAAAAAGTATTAGGTACCGCTTAAATCCTACTCCACTTATTGAAGGACCTGGCCAAAGGCATTTTTACCAGTGCAGTGAAGAGCATATTCATCAGTTTAAATTTAGCATACAGTTTTATAAGTTATTTGTGTATAAAATCAAAAGATCGAAAATAATTATGAATGAATTAAAATTTTCCACACATTTTACTTTTTATCTTTGATGTGATGACCAAACAAACTAACTAGAATAGGCATAATGTTATTAATAATTTTTCAAGGCTATAAAAGACAATGAAAACCAACAAAGAATATAAATAAACATCAAAACATCTAGATTTTTATTCAGTCTGAATTCTGTTAGGACCTTAGGAGACCTAAGTCTTACACTGTCACTATCATTCCTAATTTGCCGCTAAGCCTTCCGCTGAACCATCTGACCAATCACGACAATTAATTCTAGAGTTATTGTTTGTTAAAATTCAAGAGACGATAAATACATTTCCGCTTTAGTGACAGGATGTATAGCGCATAAATGCTGATTGAATAAAAACGTCAACTTACCGACTGCTACTTTCGGAGATTTCAAAGGAACCCACATTTTTCCACTCGCACTGTGATCCTCACATACACAGGATTGTACACAAGTACTTAATTATCAATTAGTAATTGAATAATAGTCATAATTATTAATAAAAATAAATCAATTTTGCAACAAAAGCTCCCCGACTTATTAATTTTTTTGACAGCTGGTGCTGCCTGCTGGTGCTGGTTGGTAGGGTGACCATGACCAAAAATTTTAGTAAACAAACTATTTATATCAGTATTACCATAAGACATTTAAACATGTTTTTTTAGGAACAAAGTCAAATTTAAACCCGAAAGACTACTATGATCAAACTTAAAGTGTTATTAAAAAGTAATTGGTGGTAAGAGAAAAACATAATTGCTTAAAAATTAAAACCAAAAAAAATAGTATGTCATTAACTTGTGCATGTCATGCCGTCGTTTAAAACCTTAAGTCACTATTCAATGTCACTCAGTCAGTGATCTGACAGAACGTTAATTAGAATTAGCATTTTTCGCATTTGGTAACCAAAACAAAAATAACGTGAAAATAACAATTAATTTTGTTTGTTTGGATTGTTGTTAACATTAATTAAAACGGTTCTTTTATTATCAATATTTCCAGAAACATTGTATTCTAGCGCTCCCTATTTTAAACAAGAATGTCAGACGACTTTATTCCTGTGAACCAAAGCACCCCTAACACTAAAAGATGGCAGGGACAGGGAAAGTATAATAATTATAATCAAAACCAGAGGCTTAGCCTCAATGGTTACCAAAACAATCGCCAGAACCGCGGCAGGGATCGAGGATGGCGAGGCAATAGACGAGGGAATCATTCATGGAGCAGCAGTTATGGAGTAAGTGACATGAAGCAAGAAGGTTGCATACTCTGGGGTCAATGTTTATAGTCCTCTTACATAGTCCAGTCAAGTTAGTAGTAATGAAGGCCCCATTTTTGTAGCCTATCACTATGGATTCTATGTAGCCACTATGGCCCAATTAGAGTCTGATAAAAATGTTCATTTTGTAACATTGTAGATTAATTTTCTCTATGAAAAGTTAGGCATTACTACACACTTGCCAAATACAACTCTTTTACTTGCAAAACAAGCATAAGCATCTTTTTGTACCCTATTTGCCACAAGTCCTTACTATGAACAAATACTATAAAGGAAGGTCTTTGATAACTAAGATTTGTTTTCTTTCAGAGTGATAACAACAGTTCTAGACAAGACAGAAATCCAATAGACAACTATATAAATCCTTCAATGCTGGAAGACCCATGGGCTCGGCTGAGAGGCAAGAATATTGAAGCGATGCATCATTCAAATAATTATGATGAACAAAATGCTGAATAATACTGTTTAGGTATATTAAAAAAGGTTTAATATCTTCCTTGTATAATGGCCCACACTTCACTAGTGTGAGAGATCCCATATACATATTATAAACTAACTGGCTTCACAAATCCATGTACCTACATTACTTGTTTGAAAAATTAACTACTGAAGACAGTTTGTGTGAACCAAACATTGGACAACAGACTATTTCATTAGGAACAAAGTTTTGTAGTTATAACTTGTAATGTACTTAAGTTTAAATATTTATGAATGTAAGTTTTATTAATACTGACATTTTTTTAAATAAGTTTTAATTTTAATAAAATAAGTTTATTATTGATGACATGAACAAATTGTAAATAAAAGTTTATTGAAACTTTATAAACATGGTTAGCATTTTAATTCAATTACAACCACAAAATATCATCTAATGTTTTTTTATACATACCTACACTACATCTGAGAATTGAACTGGAAATAACATTTTTACTTTCAGGACATCATTGTTATACATAAACATTGTGAATTAAAGAAAATAGTAAAGCATTAAACAAATCAAATAGTCTTTCACAAACAGAACATAATGTTTAAGCAGTTAAAAAATTAGGAATTTTCTGTTTCATAATTTTTATCACCATACTAGCAGCGCCCCGCGGTTTTACCCGCGTTGTGCCCGTTCCCGTAGGAATTTCGGGATGAAAAATAGCCTATAACGTTCCCGTTGAATGTGGCTATCCATTACAAAAAGAATTATTCGAATCGGATTGGCAGTTCCTGAGATTAGCGCTTTCAAACAAACAAAAAAACTCTGCAGCTTTATAATATTAGTATAGATTTAAAGTAATTATGTGATTACACTTTATCCCTTAACTAGCAGCGCCCCGCGGTTTTACCCGCGTTGTACCCGTTCCCGTGGGAATTTCGGGAATTTTTATACATATAAACCTTCCTCTTGAATCACTCTACCTATTACAAAAAACCGCATCAAAATCCGTTGCGTAATTTTAAAGATTTAAGCATACAGACAAACAAACAGACAAAAGTAGCGACTTTGTTTTATACTATGTAGTGATTCGTTCACGAACGAGTCAAACGCGGGCGAAACCGCAATGCGCTGCTAATCTGACTATTAAGATGAATATTGGAAAACAATTCCAAGCTGCGTTTGTTAAGAAACAGATTAATCTTAATTATAATGTTCATTAGTCATTGTACATTAATTACGTAGGTATAATATGACGTGATTCCGACGGTTTTTGTTAAAGTATTTCATTCTATTGTTAGTGCTCATCTATACTGTGTATTTTCTCATATTTATGTAAATATGTTTGTGGATTTAGGGTTCCGTTTGTGTTTTACAAACGTTGAAGTCTGTAAATTACTGGTTTTATAATTATTTGAGACATACGAGCGCCCTCGCTTAGATTCTCGCTCGCTCATAAAGGTTTTTCACAGCTTACTTCATTCTGATGCTTCGGTGGTCTAGTGGTATTTGCGCACGCCTGCTAAGACTGAGCTCTATGGTTAATGAAATTACCCGGGTCGAGTGAAAACATGTTTTTACCAACTTTTCAAACATGGCCCAGATTCGAGATGACCAACCCGCATTAGGCAAGTGTGGTGATTACGCCTAATCCCCCCACTGAGATGAGAGGCCTTTAGGACATTAACGTCTTAGACTTTTTAACGTAATTCCCCCAAGACGGTCAACTGTCATTATACGTGATAAAAACTTATTGAAAATATCTCAAAACAATTCCTTCCTACAGAAGTTTCCAATACAAACTTCAATCAAATCAAAAAATCTCACGGAACCCTTACCATAGAACCGACTCGCTTTTGACCGGTATTGGTAGAGACGTTTGTTGATAAAAACATTGTTTAAGGTCACACATATACATAGATACCTACTGGCCGGCAATGCGGTCAGTCGATAAAACACTTACATCAGGAATAAACATAATTAAAACAGAGCTGCTCGGATTTATTGGATTTTAAAGATGAAATATTATTTCGTATTGTGTATCTTGGTTTTGATATTTGTTAACACTTTTGGTGAGTTATATTTTTTAAATTATTGTATCTATTAAGCTGAACTTCGTACTGCCGTATTTTTTTAAATTTTTGCTTTTTTTTCAACCAAACTTTCTTCCGACAATAACGAACACATAAAAGATAATATCTATCAATGGTGCAGTCGTTTGGAAGTTTTGCGTGTACAAACGTTTCGGTGATTCATTTTTATTTATAGTTACCTATCTATAGATATAATAGATTATGTAAACTAAACAAATTACTTACATGGTTTTCCCATGATGACGAGCGGTATTGGACGTGTATAAGTACTTATATTCTACTGATATTATAAATGCGAAAGTTTTTTTTGATATTATAAATGCGAAAGAAAGAAATAAATGTTATTCTGAAATTGCAGCGGCAACGGGTACAACGCGGACATGACTACGAGGCGCCATAGTTTTTAGAATGGGGATTACATTTAGTAATTATAATGAAAATATGCAAGTTTAAAAAAAAATGCTAATTAGGTAAAAATAGATTTTTTTAAACTAATACGCGTAATCCTACAACATATCTATCTTAGTAAGTAAGTAAGTGTACGCTGTAATGTTCCACTGCTGGGCAAAGACCTGTCATTTCACTGAAGATTTCAGTACAGTTAGGAGGAATAGGCGTAATCACCACGCTTGTATAATGCGGGTTGGTGATCTCAAACCCGAGCCATGTTTGAAAAGTAGGAAACATGTTTTCGCTCGACCTGGGAATTGAACCCAGGACCTCAGTCTTGGCGGGCTGGTGCACATACCACTAGACCACCTAAGCATATTAAAACAAAGTCCCCAAAAACTGTCAAACTGTGTGCACCTAATAGATTTCCTCGAAACACTTTAAAACGGATATCAGTCGGTTTTACATTAGAACCAAGATGAAGATTTGTGACGTTTCCCTGTTACTTAACTTACTTTTCATTCCGAAATTTCCACAGGAACGGGTAATTTGATGAACATAGTTACGGGACATAGGTACCTACATACTTAGATATAGGTAGATAGTTAATTAGTGCTTAAAGTTTCAAACACAAACAACCTACACATACTGAAATAAAACTGTACCTTTCCACTTTGTTAGACACCTTCGCCCACACTGGCTTCTTTTGTATCATAATCCCTTAAGACTGAAGCTTTGTCGAACAAAGCGCCGTTGATTTGAATAGGTTTCAAAGGTAGCTGCTTCGGCTCGCCCGACTTTGAATACTTACTTACTTCATTACTTATCTACACGTAAGAAAATAGGCGGGAAGTGAAGAGGTGCTTTCTATGGGTGGAACGGTTAGTTAAGGGTTTGACGTGTGCATGAATGTATTAAGTTATAAATTTAACTTGTATATCTTTTATTCCTTTTTTATCTTCACTTATGTAGGTGCCTACTATCTATATTGATTGAGTGAGTGAATGATTAAGAATGAGTGAGAAAAAGAAAAGAATACCTAACTTCGTTTCTTAAAAAGTTAACAAAAAACTACGCATGAAGTTTTTCATGTAAGTAATAAGATTCGATACAAAAACCAAAAAAAACGTACTTACTGGTTTCTTTGGTTAAGTCTTCTGTGACCACGGTTCCTGTAAAGGAGCCGAAACGTCAGATAAAAATATAAAATAAAAGCGATGTGTATCCGTAAGCGTAATTTCAAACCAAAATACGGTTAAGCAACGTTCAGCTCAGCACCTACTGGGATAGGTCTATAGAAACATTGCTACCGTGTGCTACCTTGCTTCGGGGCACTTTAAACTGTCGGGCCCGGTTGTTTCAATCGTCACACCAGATCGGACACCTTAAGGCCGTCCAAGAACTTCAACACCAGGGTGGTATTACCTAGTGTAAATCTTAAGTAAAGTAAAAAGTAAAATGTTGCTCTTATTTCCAGCGGAATGTCCTTCAGGCGAGTACGACCCTGGTCCGGACTGCTCTTTCGAGGTGATATGCCCGAGGAGAAGCGCCCACGGAGCCCGTTTTCATTACTGTGACTGCTGGTGCAATCCCGGCCTTACAAGAGACTCCGAAACCCATACGTGTGTTGAGAAATGTCCATACTAATGTAAGCTTTAAGTATCTACCTTAAGGTCGTATTTAACTTCTCCCTTCCACGAATTACTTACGGCTTTTAGCGATTACATATCTCTACTGGCTATTGAAGATAGTAGATCAGTTTGACATTATTTTAATATAAATAAAAGTCACATTTAAATCCATTATTTTAGTCGCTCATTGACATTTATTTCAGTAGCAGTCTAGTATCAGTTTCCCCAAAAAGAGCTTAGCTCTAAAGATTAATGATGATGAATCTCAAAACTTGATCTGCTATCAGAGATGTGGGAATACGTTATTTGAAACGCATCTGTCATAATTACATGTTTCTCTTGATAAAAACCTATCTATCCTCATTAAAGTCAAACCAAACAAAAATTAACATCCTTTAATCTGCAACTGCATACATAATACATAATTATATTAAGTACTATAAGTATGTATTTCACCAAAGTAACCTCTAAAAGTTGTTATTTTTGTAGAATTTAGCTATGTTTTCCCTTTTGAGTACAATTTAAGTTAGTTTATACTTATAGTAAGTAAATAGTTATTATATTTCTGTAGAATAGCGAATGTAAAGAACATTGTATTAACAATAAGTAAATCAATATTAATCAGAAGTTAAAATTAAAAACATATTTCTTTAAGCATAATGCCAACTTGTTAGTTATTCGATCAATAAACTGTGTCTAATGATTGTAACTAGAGATTAGTTACATAGATTTGTATTTACTAGGTACAGCCATGAAGATGTTGAGCATACTTATAACTTTATCGTATTCAAAATTCTACAATACTCATCACTACGTAGTATAAAACAAGGTCGCATTCCGCTTTCTGTCTGTCCCTATGTATGCTAAAATCTTTAAAACTATACAACGGATTTTGATGCGGTTTTTTAAAATAGATAGAGTGATTCAAGAGTAAGGTTTATATGTATTCTAAAAAGCTAGAATCAATTTACAAATTTTATAAACTGACAAAGTACTAAATTCTTCAACGTTTTCATTGGCTCACTTCAGGTAAGTACTTTGTAATTTAATGTACTTAAGTATGTTGTAAGTAGTACCTGAATACATTTAACTATAAACTTAGTTCTATTTTGTAATTAAATAATTAATACCTTAATACGTTTTATTTTCAAAAATATCCTGATAATTTCTTTGTAAACTTCCATAACTATCCAATACATGAGTTCACTGTCCGATAAAATTACGTTTAGCTGGGGATGCCACTATGAAGTGACAGCGACGGCGAAAAAAAAACAGATAATACTTTGCTCCTTCAAAAAATCGCTCGTCGATTTTGCCATCACTGCTAACATAACACATAAAAGTTGCCTCAATTGAAAATACATCTATACTAATATTATAAAGAGGTAAAATTTGTAAGTTTGTTTGTTTGTATGTTCGAGCTAATCTCAAGAACTATCAATCGAGGATTCGAATAATTCTTTTGTAATAGATGGCCACATTCAACGGGAAGGTTATAGGCTATTTTAAATCCCGAAATTCTCACGGGAACGGGCACAACGCGGGTAAAACCGCGGGGCGCTGCTAGTATAAAAATAGTAAATTATGGTATTAAATAAAATACTTCAGTATTAAATGCAAGCATTTCTTAAGCGGCTTAAATCGGATCGCTGCATTTTAAATTTCCTGTTCCAACTTTAGTTAAGTAGAGTCTTAAAACAACGGCGGCTGTAAAAAGGGCCTTAAGTAAATTCAGTAATCAAGAGTTTTATGTTACTTTGCTATTTCGATAAACGTTCCGAATGATTAAGGAAAAGTGGATGGAATTTCTATTTCACTTATATTAGTGTCCTTCGTTAGATAGAAATGACATTCACTTACATTCAACAATAAGAATTATCCGCCCACCTGTACGTAGGTGTTGACACGGTAGAGTATTTGCGTATCGTCAGGGTATTTTTTTTAATTTAAATTAAAATACAAACATCCGAATTGAGAACCTCCTCCTTTTTTATATCAGTTAAATAATAAACAATACACTACGATACTAAGATATTATGGGCGTTATTCCTAAACGCTTAACAGAATTTTAGCTATCAAATTGTTTGTCCCTTTTCCACATACTTTTTTTTCAAAAAGAACAAAAGAGACAAAACACTTCATAACGGTCTATGTTTATCTGTTAAAGGATATCTAAGCTGAGACATCCCGTGTTATAGATATCAGAAATGTCTCCAAACCAATAATAGATACATATTCGTCTCGCTGGTCTACTGACATGTGCACTCGCCTGTCAAGATTGAGGTCTCGGAAGGTCTCGGGTTCAATATTTTATAGTTTTGGGTTTGTCATCTATACATGTGTGGACCGATTTCTATGCGGTTTTCTCATATGAAACCGAGTAAAGCAAGTCAAATTTCCTTGCGGTGGTATTTAGCTATGATTTTTTTAAATCGGACCAGCTGTTTATGCGCGGAGATAATTTGAATTTTTTAATTTCACTCGTTCGTTTAAAAATTAAGCCATCAGCCAAGTATTCAGTAAATACACAAAACCTTTTTCAAAATATTCTGCTTTATCTGTTACTATGTGCATTAACTATAAAATCAATTGATCATTACCTAATACGACAAGGTATATAAAAGAAGGATATACCAAACTGATCATTAAAAAACAGACCAATTGAAAACTCATTTCGTTTCAAAAGATAACTATCGATTGACTTTAATCGATTACTCGATTTGGAAAATTATCTTAATTATTTTAACCTACTTTTTTGTTAAAGTCCGTCTTTTTTCCCCGACGCCAAAAGAGAGGTATGTTATGTTTGACGTCTCTGTATCCATATCTGTTTAGTCATAGTTAATATGTGTATCTTGAGTCGCATTACTTTCGTAAACTAATTGCCCCATTTGAATAATTCTTTTTGTAATGGATCTTCTTCTCTTCTTATTCTAAGCTAAAGCTGCAGAGTTGGATTGTTTGTTTGAACGCGCTAATCTCAGAAACTATCAATCCAATTTGAATAATTCTTTTTGTAATGGATAGCCACATTCAACGGGAAGGTTATACTACGCCACGGTAAGCGGCACAAGGAGGGTAAAACCGCGGCGCGCTGTTATCATAATTGCAGTACTTACGTCAATGTAACTTATCCCATCCTATAGCTAGTTATCTAGACCTGCCTACACATCTCAGTTAAATGGATTGACGTCATCGCAGCGTTAAAGCGTAGGGAGGCTAGATGACTAAATACGGAATAAAATCAATATTTTACAAACTGACAACATGCATTAATGCAATTTATTCATGTAGATATAGAGTTTAATGAGGTGTAACGTAGGTTTAAAATATAAAGTTGGTGTTGTAAATCGTATTACGCATCTACCTACCAAGGTATCCCGTGAATCTATCCCAATATGGAAAAGCTAAACATATTGATTTTGTCTTTGTTTGAATGCGGTGATTGATTTTAATCGATTTATTCAAGTTATAGACTTGGTACTGTTAATTCCAAATTTCCACATCAATGGGCGCAACGCGCGTAAAACCGGGAGAATTGCCAGTCTCTATAATACTCCTTCACCTAGTTTTTCATTATAGTTACAGATACGTACTTAGAAGTATTTAGATGTTAAGTGCCTTGACATAAACTACAGTACGGTAAAAAAAAATCGAGATTTCCACCAATAAACAAACAGAATTTCTTGTATTTTGAATTAGGATATTGAACCGAATAAAATGTTCTACCAAGGTCTATACCATATTGTCACACTAATAAGGTAAAACTGAAATAATAATATTCTAAATTGCTATAATCAATTTTGGCACCACGCCATTCCGATATTAAGGGCCAAAGTGATTATAATCTAAATACTAATGTAAAACTACTTATGGTTGATAATATTTCTTGTAACCTCTATAGTAAGAGAGACATTTAGTTCAGCTAGCTACCAAATATATGATTAAAATCGACTTATACCTACAAGTCTTAATATATAGTACCCAAACTTATAATTATGACACAATAGCTGCGGCCCGCGGTGTTACCCGCGTTGTACCCGTTTCAGCGGGAATTTCGAGATAATATATCCCATGTGCTATTCTGATGTATAACATAAATTACTGTAAAGTTTCATACAAATCCGTCCAGTAGTTTTGGAACGAAGTTCCTTATCGCGCGTTGCGAAAGGGGGGGGGGGCTAGACGGAAAAAATGGTAACGACATTTATTAGGCCAGAGAGAGACAGACAGAGAAACTTGCGCACGCCGGAGAGAGACAGTCAGAGAAACATGCGCGAGAGAGATAGACAGAGAAACATGCGCGAGAGAGACAGACAGAGAAACATGCGCGAGAGAGACAGACAGAGAAACTTGCGCACGCCAGAGAGAGACAGACACAGATGATGATGATGATGATGAGATGCGCGCCGCGCATGTTTCTCTATATATTAGTAGGATTTTTAAACAAGTAGGTACAATTGTAGAAATAGAGGAAACCTACTTTGATGGGTTCAGAATATGATGAAATCGCTACACCTTTTCTTCAGAAACAAGTAGATAGTTAGTAAAGAATACCAACATTCTATGGAACCTGCTTTCATCTCCATTCTTCTATCTAATCTACATATAAGATCTAATCTATTCATCAAAATCGATTAAGTAAAATCGGTGACATGAAATCGCAACATGCACACAAACACTTTTGCATTCAGAATTACATGAAAAAGTTTATTTAGATGACACAGATAGAGTATCTAATCTAGAAGGTAGGTACCTCCATGTTTTAATCTCTCGCCTGCCGCAGTATCCATGCTTTGATAAAAAAATACTAAAAAACCTGTGTAATGCAGAGCAAGAACTCTACCGGATCATACAGAATAAAAGCAGGATTAAATCTTAGTAAAGTAAATCGAAAAGCTTACTTGTTAGAAAACAGTCTGGTATTTCCGAAATGGTAATATCACGAGTATCGTACACGCGTCAACCTTTTGGCAGCATGCCCTACAAGCTCGCATGTGGTCTGCCGGACCCTTTCTGTGGTTACCACACGAAACCCACCCTTATTGTTATCCCTAAAACGGCTTGGCTTTTATGCCCCTTGTAATTATTATGACAGAAGTAATTGAGCGCTTCACAATACATCGCTGTATTAGTGGGAAAATTAGCCGTCACCAGATTCGGGGCTGATCCATGATTTTCGTAATTAATAAAAATAAAGACCTCTTTGCCTTTACGGTTTTGTTTACCGGTTACCCTGTTCGATATTCAGCTTCTTCGGGAACTGGGTAAGTAGGTTGATCAGCTTACGAAGGTTTAAACTTTTTATAGGATGGGATAAGTGAGGTGCTCAGTACCTATCTGATAGGAGCGTGATAATGTCGAGTGTTGTTATTATTTTTTTAATTCGAAAACATTGAATAAACAGCTTCCAGTAATAATTTTCCATTAACAAAACTCATTTACGAAGACAATCATTATCCATAACAGTAATTGCCAAAATGTGCAATAAGAATAAATCCATACAATGGTACCAAATTGGTTAATATTTCAAGTTAATTAGCATTTTATAATTCGCAACGGTATCGGATGAGACAGTGACCTACATCTCTATATAATGTTTGGCCTACATTGTATTGTGTGAAACGGACCGCCTATCGAGTGGCGCTCTGAGGCGTGATGTCAGAATGTGATTAATAGGTCATCTCTCGTCTCGACTGCACCGTCGAAACCTCGCACCGAATAATCGCATCGATCGCCAAAAAACTAACCCACATACGCACTGGCAGCGTAGCCGGAATTATTAATCGTGAGGAGTAAAGAGGGCGAGGGTGGCGGGTGAGGGCGGGCGCCGGCTGGGCGCGTGCGCGGGCTGCGAGCGGGCACTTCGCGAGGAAGGGTCGCGCGCTCCGGGCGCGTGTGTCGGCGCGATGCGCGACAACCGGGCCCCGCGGCCGCCCGCGCCGCGCTAACCTGCACCCATGCAGTGGCGGAAACTGACCAGGTTGAAGTCTTCGCCGGGCGGACAGTCGCGCGCTCGGAGGATGCTCTGCTGCGGCCGCAGGAAGGTACCACCACTCCATCCGATCGATAGCGCGCGCCGAAACCGTACCCCTCCCGGCCCGGACGCCCGACGCCGTTCGTCGACCCCGCGCGCTCGCTAACCTCTCACACCTAACCACCCAGTTAATCTTCTAACTCTCCATTTCTCACTTCAATTTTCACGATATACCTGATTTAGACCCTACCTTTAACCCTTATTTATGATGTAACTTCCTTTCTGTCCTTAAATTAGTGTGCTTGTAGCGTCTCTCAGAGATTAGTTAGACTTTGTAAGTAGTTGTTAAACTTTAGCTATTAGACTTATTTACTTTCAATATTGTATTAGGATTGTATGTGATATCACAAAATCCTCTGAAGGCTCTGCCTAATAGACATGCTAGTGTAGAACCTGTTCTATTTTTAGCAGAACATGAATGAAAACTTCTATATTTTATCATCAAACTTTCGCTAACATAAGTGGTTATGGCGAGAATCACGTTACTGAAAATGCCCCGTTTAAAATGTAGTTATAAATAGTAAGATCTTAAGATGTATGTTTGCGGGTAGTTAAGCACCGAGCGCCACTCGCAGTATCTCGCCATCTTGGCATAAAGACGTTGGAATTGACTTAAGGGTCGAGTTTGAGAAATTATATTTTCTGGTGGAATATTACATTTCTCATCTTAGCTTATGGATTTTGGAGGATTTTTTCGAGTCCAAACCAAGTTCTATGCAGTGACTGTTAAATTGAAAGGCAAAGCTGTTGAATTTTTAGACGTTTATTCTAACTTCAAACTGTGATTTAGGACTATTGTCGCGTATATGGAAAAGGGTCTACAGATTTTTATTACAAGAGTATTCATGAAAGAAATAATTTCAACTCTTCAATTAAACCATACATGCAAAGAGATAACTAAACCCAGATCAATACTAAGGCCTTTGAGTGAATATGCGGGCTTTATTGAACATGAACTTAATAAGATTGGTAGTTTCTACTCTGTGAAATATTGCTCAATCTGATGGTTTCTTGCTATTTAGGTGTTCGTTAAGAATAAGCGAGCTTACAAGCAACGGCTTTGTGAGTTCTTTTGAACTGGCAAACACTTAGGTAGCTGCTAAAGCTCATTCGGAAAAACATGTCTTTTTTGTTTTGATATTTGTCGATTTACCTACCAATTAATACATCCAGGTACATACAATCGAAGTTCATATAAAAGTGAAAAATGCATACAGTCGTCATACCTATACTCGTAGGTACAAGGGACCGTATTTACACACTCAAACTAGAAGGCTTCAAAGTTGGCACCACACTGTGGTCATGCATAGTATTTCGGCACTTGAGACTACCATAATCTTCAATATGTAAACTTCTACTAACTATATCACTTAGTAGCGACTCATCTTCGAGTTATAAGACCGCCTAAAGCTCTATCTGAACTAACGGCACCGTTAAAACTGCCCTGCGGTTTCACTAGAACCGGAGTTCAATTCTGATGAACACAACTGTAATTGAACTCATATGTCCCTTAAACTCACTGCTTCACATATGCTTATCAATCATGATTAAGCCATGATTGATAAGCATATGGTGGCGTCTGGCTTCAAATGGTCTGGTTGAAATTTGACACAGATTATAGTCTGCACTAGCTTATAATGTTTTACCTGTAACCGTTATCTCTACATAAACGTACTAAGATCGATAATAAAACTTAAACCAAGTAGCTGTGTTAGATATAAAGAACTATTATTATTATACTTGTAACACTCCATTTCTTCCGCCGAGCTGATTTTAGCATTTAGTTTTATCATTTGCGTCCCACTGAAAATAAAACCGAAATTCAGATAGAATATATTTCATTAGCACTCAAGTCCGTATCGAAGTATTTGAATTACTGACCTATATATTCTTGAAACTATTTTTCCATCAGTACCGAAGGACATAATTACCGCGACAGCGCCGTCGGTTGAAATGTGTGAGACCCATTAACTAGGTCATCAGGGTGCTTCGATCGAACTAATGATTATTTATAAACAACCTAACGACGCACTTTACCACCACAGATATACAATTTATTTTATATTCTAAGTTATAGAATATAAAATATATAAAAGTAAAGTAGTCGTTGCCAAGCAGTTGAAGATTACAGGATAATACTTTTTTACTTACTTGATATATAATATTTACCATAATTAACTATAGAGACTCTTAATAATTTACGGCTATGTTGTAGGTACTGATGTATCTCAGCGGTTGTAATTTATAATTCAAAACATTAAATATCTCCAAAGGGCCTAAATGAGTTCTGTATCCTCGTTAGCTTTTAACCTAGGGCTTGTCCCGTTGTTATAATATAATATAGCAAAAGACGGTTTCAACCAGCTTTTTATACGCGCACATAAGCTCGGTCCTAAACCAGCGTTTTGGGATAAAAGTAGCCTATTTCTATCTCCAAGATCTAATCCATAATATAAATCTCATCTATAAAATAAAATATTACAAGCCAAAACTCCTAAAAGGCGTGGCATTCTAACAGCCAGACAGAGTTACTTTTGCTTTATATGAGTAAGACAGTTAGGATTGTTTATTCAGCAATCATAAGTCAATTCAATCAATCAATCAGTAACATCCACCTCCTGTATAAATTGTATAATCTCTGCATATAACGACGTACATAACATACACACTAAAGTTTAACTATCTATGTAATACGTTTATAACGATGGTACTCGTATGTACACAGCAAAGTCCTTCCCACTTTGTAGGAGCTTACTCTGCATATGTTCAGCTGCTTGTTTCAAATTTATTGATGCATTCACATGCAAATGTACATTGAATATCGTATTTACAAATAGATCTAGTTAGTTTAGAGCTTTCTGGGTTGTCGCCATTCGTTTTAGTCCGTTTATTTAATCGATTTCTATGCATTTATATTGCTTATGCATTTATGGGAGCTTGCGAAAAGCGTGCTTTAGTAATTACCATCGTGATGTATAAAATTAGTGATTGTTTTAATAGTATGAAATTCGTAGGCATTGCTACGAAATCTCGTAGTAGGAACTGCTACGAAATGTTACGCTACAGAATTCTGTAGTGGCTACGCGCGTACTAAATATAGTACGTTTATTTCTGGCTTACATTTTTGAAATATTTAATATAGACACTTATGATTGTGTTATTTTATACGTACAACAACAATAGATTATGTTCAAATAATTTGCCACTGCTTTTTAAAATTCTAAAACAAAAATAATAAAAGAAACACATAGGTGTTTAGTTCAGTACATAGTGCTATTGCACTTCAAAGTTCTGTCTATAAAATTACCTTTACATAGGTTTTGATTCGTATCTTAGCTGGAAATTGGAATTCGTTTCCGAGTTGTTCAACTAGTAAATATGGAAATTCAATGCAATTATTAACCCATTAACTTTACAGTCGATTCGAATCCAATACGAAAACAATAAAAGAATTATTAACATCATTTGATTCTATTATTGTTAGTGTTTTGTTTTCTTTACAATAACAATCAATTAGTTAATTCAAAATGGTGGAGAAATGTATTTTATTACTTTGTCTTTTAGGTTTTATTTTGTTTATTATATTAGCTCACTACTCTTAAACTGCGTTACTATACACATATGTTTACAAGTCATCGTTGGTACCACATTATTGTGATGATGACGACCACTAATGAAGAAAATTAGTACTAAAACTGTAATGTAAATTTTGTGGTATTTTTTCTTATATTCGATAGTTATTGTCGCATTCGCTGCATAGTGACAATCCTTTATTTTGTCACATAAAATTGTAACGAACAATAAACCCAAATACATACACCTGTAAAACAATACCTATTTCGTAACAAATCGGAAAATCAGGTTAGGGGTCCCCATAAAAGTGTCACTTTTAAAATAAAGCCGTTGGTTTCTATCAATACCATTTGGCATTCACGATTTATTTTATTTACCATTACATATATCTATCACGTAGAAAATAAGGTTCATTTTTGCGCAAAATCTAGAGATTACTACTTGAAAGTGTAGTGTTTTTCTGAGTTCGAGTTGGCACCAAATTTTAGGTTTCAACGCTTCTCATTAGGCGACGCTCTGAGAGATAGTCGAGGGCGAGGTAGGGGGTGAGGGAGGGGGTAAAAAGAGGGGGCTGTAGGCGTCAGACCGAGACTATTGTGATATAAGACGGGGCGTTTTGTTCACAGGCTTTTTGCTTTATTCGTTATCTGTACGTACTTCAACTAGTTTTAGTTGCTTCAAGTGTAGTTGTCAACTTTTATGGACGTTCATTTATGAACTTGCATTTATTTATTTAGCTGTTGTTGAAGTTTCGTTTATGGTGTCTTCGACAATTGTATGAAAGTACTTTTGGAATATATTTTTCTTTTTGGTATAATACAAGTTGAGTTTTGGGCCAATTGGTAACATCTCTTACTAATACAAATATGCAAAAATAAGTTGTATGAATGCGTTTTCTGTTTTTCTACGTGCTTAGGTATTGTTTAGTTTGATTGAGCAAGTATACAAGCTGTAGGTACACACATCAAATTACTAAAAGATCTTGCCAGTTTGTAGTTTATAACAACAAACTGGCGAGAATACTAGAGATACTAGCAACAATACTAGTTCAATTTAAACGAATGCTTTTGGTATGTTACAACTACGAAATAGAGAAGTGTAACCAGTAAGTACTTCACTCTTCCGTGGTTACAACGGCGATTCAAAGCTGTAACATGAAATAAAAATGGTAATATTTTGAAAAAGGAAACCGATGTCATAAGGTTCCCGCGCAGGATTATTAAAAATAACAGTCGAAGTGACCGCTTCACCCTGAGCCGCAATAAAACATTTACAACCCAAGCTTTCCCGTTACAAATTAAACCGATATAATTTATGGTAAAAAACATAAAAAATCTGTTTTAAAATTTCCGGTAAGGTTTCGGCGCGGCGGGCGTTGCTTTCCCGACGAACATAATTAGTTTTCCCCATAGGCCTTTTATCATGTACGTAGAGTAATGACTAAAAGCTTTGGTCGCTGTTTCATTTATTTGTCAATTAAAGGATTATGGATACTGAGCTACACCTGCCCTGCTTTAAGTGATTATGTATATTGAATGTTTTATTAGAAAGAGAGAAATAATGCTTGTGAGAGAGAGAGAGAGAGAGAGAGAGAGAGAGAGTAATGTGTACTGTTTTTGTAAAACTTGTTCAAATAAAAAAACATCTAAATCAATTAGTATTTCCGTTAACATTATAAAAAGTATATTTTCGTAAGTGTCAATGTAGTTTCAGTTTCTAGTCAACTTCTTCTAAAACTACGTAACAGTTAAGTTTAACGATTTTCTAAATATGTATTTGTAATATTCTAATTTCGTTTAAATCAATGTTTCATAACCAACCAAAGTGAATTATGAACGGGTCGATGATGTTCTGTGAGTATAAAGAGTGCTTTGTGAATCCGAATTCAAACGATTATTCTGTAGGCATTATTTGTTACCGTCTGCGGGTTTTTGATGACAATTGTAGGTATGAGTACGCTAGCTTTTAAGAAAATGTATTATGCTTCCATTATATCCGAAAATAGGTACAAAGATACATTTTGGAATACGTAGATTAAACATAACTCCTGCTTTGTGATGTTCACAAATGAGGTTTTAATGTACTTTAATCGTCATTGTTTTAAACGAGAAACATTGTGTTTTAACTTATGTTACTACGCGGTCATTATATCAGTTTCTTTGATAGGTGATTATCGTTACTGATGTTTAGCATTTACTTGTAAATTTCATAGATTATAAGCAGAGACCGCAAAAATTTGCGACATTGTTCGCAATAGTGTGGACATGACTTCAAAATCAATCAAAATATTATTCATTAATTAATTTCTTACTTGACATATAATTTGATTCCTAGTCAATAAATACAAAAGTTTGTTAAAGTATAGGTTTATTAAAAAAAATGGTCAGTATTTTTTCCAAATTTTCTGCTGTCCGTCTATTATTTATTTATTTATTGTATATAAATATTTACGAAAACGATACTTATTTTAAACACGAACGTAAAAGAAAGAAAAAAACGTCTCTCTGCCGAAAATGTAAAAAAAAATACTGACCGTTTGCCTTAATAAATATACTTTAACAAAATGTTGTACTTACTGACTAGCAATGAAATATATGTCATGTAAGTTATTCATTAATTGAATAACATTTTAATTAATTTTGAAGTCATGTCCACACTATTGCGAACAATGTCGCAAATTTGTGCGGTCTCTGAATATAAGTCACTTACCTATGTGGTTAAGGCTGTTGTATGATTTAGGTGTATTCTGAAAACTGACGCTAAGCAAATATGAACGTACTCATACTACGCTTAATTTACTAATGACTACATATTTTATCTAATTAAAATCATCGCCACGAACTTTTGCCTTTACATTTCATCTTTTTTGATGAAAATTGCCCTGCAAAGGAATTTGATAAAAGACCACCCACTTTACTAAAGGTTTTCCTGTTTATTAAAGAATATCAAGAGACTTTTCAGCCGTAATAATTCTCAACTACCTCAATAAGATGATAGGTTGTAAAGACGCGACTGAATCATAAATTATGAGCTCATTGTGGGCGTGACCGACTCTACCCGAGACGCCGGCCTACTAATGAGCCCACACAACCTCATCTTTATTCACTCAACATCAAAGTTTATTTTACAACGACGCACTTCAAAGATGATGAATGGTATTCAAAGTAATATTTTTTGTCGGTATTTGCTTGTGGAATGTGTGAAGGAAAAGTTTCGGGCACAAGATTTAATTAAAAGTTTTTGGTAATAATAATCTAGGCGGGTGATGGTGTGGCGTATGATGTAATTTATTGTGTGCGTGGGCGGACTCGTCGAAATTATGTAGGTTTTTTGTGGGTAGATAAGCGTATGTTATCTTTGCAAAATCTATAACATACTCGTGATATAAAGTGAGTTTGAGTGAACCGAATGTAATTTAGTTTTAAAAGCTGTGTTCCAAGCCTATTTTCAAAAAGATGGAACTGACTTTTTAAATTTCTTTGTAAAGTGGCAATATTGTTTGTCACCTATTTACTTTTCTTAGCAATATCAATGAGTTAAAGTTACAGAACCTATAAATATTAAACTCATTTAATTTGTCTAACTTTTCTACTGTAAGTACAAAAAAACACAAGCTTCCCAAAGCGGTAGACACACTCCGACACTTTGTTAAACTTTAAGTTTAACATAATGTCAATTTGTTGCCACCAAAAGACTTGGGCTGTGATAAAAAGTTTGTAATGTGGGCGACGTGGTGAGCGGGCGAATGACTTAATAGCACACTTACATGCCGAACTTGGGTGATGGTTTTATGTAGAAAATTGACGTATTTCAGAACGTTACAGCGACATTTTGACATGAAACGTTACAGACAACGTGTTGGTGTTTAACAGAAATATAGGAAAAAAATGAGTCTGTAATGTTTGCCCGAAATTTTAAATTGTCGAATCACAACTTTGGAGGATTAACGTCTACATAAGCGTTTTTAATTAAACAACTTTACATATTTTCAATGTGATTAAACTCCACATTGCAATTATGTATTCTATATACATCGCTAATAGATATAAATTGGATGTATCAGTATTTGTTTTAACGTTATCATCGTGATAACTGACGTCATAATTTTGTTTACTTATTCCCAGAGATTGAAAGGGGTTTTATAAATATTCATTACAGAATTTACAGAAAACTCACCCTTCTTATGAGTCATTTTCTAACACTCATGTTTCAAGTTACTTTATCCAGTGAGTCGGTAATCCCAGATACTTAAATCACGCAAGCACAATGACTAACACCTAGGGATGTATTGGAGAGTATTTTATTATGATAAATCTTGAGGACTATCTATTAAAAGCTCAAAAAGTAGTTTTTTTTTCTTAATCTAAATCGTCTCACTGGAGAGACGACCTTGCTTCCTTCAACGGTGACTGGTGGGCGACCGCGAAGAGCAAAGAGGTTAGAAGCGTTCGGGGGCGAAATTTGCCCAGCAGTGGGATGCTATTTTATTTAAGAAGTTCAATTTAATATTTAATAATAGCTACAAAGCATATATGAATTTAACACTTCCTTTCAACATTTTAGTCGTAAGTACATTTTTAAACACCACTCCTTTTAAGACATGCAAAGTTATATCCCCAACTCCCTAACGAAATATTGTCACTCACGTCACACACCTTCTAAGACATACTAAAAGACACCTTAAAAGCTAAAAGTATGTGTAAACGTCATTAGAGGCTCCGCTGTTCGTTTATATCGTTAACAAAGTCTTTGCGTCGACATACAGTTCCCGTGTCAGAATATTTTCTTAAGTTATGTTATCATTTAACCACTGTAAACGTAAGTTAAATAAACTTTTAACACCCACGTAGCGTTTACGTTGAAGTTCGGTAGTGAAGCCTGTTGTAACCCTTTCGTCAAAGGAATTCCACCGAAGTTGTTCGTATTGTTTACAATATAAACCTTTTGTCATGTAAAGTGGTATACGCTTTGAATAAATTAACCGCATCGTGGTAAAGTTTGAAGAAAACCACATACTTGATGTTGGAGAAGCGTTTGTGATTTTAATGCTATTATGAAATGTTATTACATAATTTACGTTAGATATTATAAGGTAATTAAATTTAGTAACAGTGTATTTACTTGCGCGTTACTGTTTATCCATATCATAACTGGTTATACCTGGATATAAATATCTTTAATGTTAGATTAATTTCGACAAGCCCGTTGGCACAGTGGCAGTGAGAGCGTTTACTGTGTCGGAGGTTGTGGGTTCGATTCCCGCCCGGATCAACAATATATGAAGATATAATTGTTGGCGACGACGTCTGGGTGACAATTATATATTCTTATAAAGTACTAGCAGCGCCCCGCGGTTTTACCCGCGTTGTTCCCGTTCCCGTGGGAATTTCGGGAATTTTTTTACATAAAAACCTTCCTCTTGAATCACTCTACCTATTATAAAAAACCGCATCAAAATCCGTTGCGTAATTTCAAAGATTTAAGCATACGGACAGACAAACAAACAGTGTGACAGACACGAAAAAGAGACGACTTTATTTTATACTATGTAGTGATTTGCTTAAGTATATGTAGTAGTATCAGTGAGTTAGATTCAACACAAGCTTAGAGCTTACTTTGGGTCTAATTAACCGTGTGTGAATTTGTGTGGGTATATTATGCTATATTATTATTAATTGCATAATACAATATAATTTAACATAATTTCATTTTAATAAAAAATTCAACCCAGCTTACACACAAAGAACAACTAACCATTTTAGTAAATAATACTACCATCGAATAATAATCAAAGAAACTTTTGTTTTAAAGTACCATTAAATAATTTAACTTGTCACTTCTTCATTTCAACTGTAAAATTTAAGTTAAGGTATTAAATATTCCTTCAAACACATTTACTTCGCATTGTTCTTTGACATCAAACAATTGTAGAATCGACGGCTGTTAGAATATTTATACCGTTAATTATGCCGTTTAAATATTAAGCGTGATTTTAAGGTCACAGTTTTCGTTTTAACAAGTTTCAGAAGGCTTTTTATTACTTGAGTAGTCCAGGAATACTTTCACTAGAAATGATATTCGAGTACCTACCTAGTGTCCAATTATGTTATTGGAGTTTATTAGACCGCCGAAAGGTCTTTGACATGGTCTAGCGATTGACACACACGAGGCCTACAATTTTTGGATCGGCTGATAGTGGCTGTTAAGGCTTCTCCTTTGATTAAGCTAATAGCTAGGCACTGGTTGTTGTGTTGACAATACATATTTAAGGAGAAGCATTATTATTAATTAATTGTAGGGTAGATTTTCATTATTACTTGTAAGATTCTCTTTCCAACACGTCACTAAAGACTACACGAATAAATCATGTAATATTATTCCTGGGTTTTATTAAAGGCCCCTTTATGTACAAATACAGTGGCATTTGTAGCCTAGCGCTACCATCGTGTTTTCGTGCTTTGGAGTATACGTTTACTTGTCGGTCCCGTTTTTTAGATGTTGTAAAATTCTTTTGGCGGTCTAAAAATTCCTCTACTAGGACTGGCTACTAACCCACTTGAAATTGCTTGGTCACTTTATTAGGTTTTATGTTTAACGTCTAGATTAGGTTAGTATTATACCATTTACTTGGTAAATGGACTTGTCATGACGCTGTCTCTCGTCTGAAGACTGCGCTTTCAACTCTAATGGATTTTTTGTTCCACAGAATTTGATTTAAACTTCAATAAAGAGAAATAAAGAGAATTTATCTTTGTTGAAGTTGAGCTTTGGAGGATTTTAGTTGATTTAAAGATTTTTTCTCTTTTCTCTTTTGTTTTTTAGTATTTTGGTGATGATTTGACATTTGTCGTTTAATTTAAAAAATAAAACTCTTTACAAGATGTCATCATCGTCATTTGTTTTAAGTTTCTGTAAACTCAAACTTCATTCGTATCAACGTAAAAAAAGTAGATAACGTAAAACTAATTCACACACTATTTCATTCATTTACTAAATAAAACCGCATTATGTTCTATACAGTGTTCAGCAAAGGCTTCTCATTCAAAGAGATTATCAGTAGATGGACGATAAGGCTTAACTCAACGCTTGATACGTGTTGCTGATCTCAAAAGGCTGGTTAAGTAATTAAACAGACGTGATTTTTATATATTTGATTTTGACCAGACATTTACTATCACTCTGGCAATGTATCTCACATGAATGTTAGGTAAATCTTCCTTATTGGCCTTCACTACTGCTTTCGTCTTTAAATAAAATATTTATTCGGCCATTTATTACATCGGGTAATATTATTACGTTAACTGCCATCATTAAATAATAACTAATTACTATCTTCCTCAATGTACTGATATCTTCAGTAAGATGAGAGGCCTTTTCCCAGCAGTGGGACATTATAGGCCAATACTACTACTACTATCTAAACAAATTATCCTAACATGAACCAGTTTTCTCAGTATTCACAAACAGTTAAAGATAAGTGAAATAAAGCATAGAACGGTTGATATATCGGTAAATTATGTGTTCGGTGAACTGAGTTTCGGTCAAACTTCAGTAAAAAGCATAGAACGGTTGATATATCGGTAAATTATGTGTTCGGTGAACTGAGTTTCGGTCAAACTTCAGTAAAACAAGACCAACATACCACCACATTGCCTACTAACATCTAAATTATTAACGTTTTAACTAAGTCAGGCCTTCAATAAGTCGGCTGCATGTCAATAACTCATCAAGCGAATGAAATGACATATTAATAAAGTCGTTTCGTTTCACCCGAGTCGACGCCGGTTGTCTAGACTTCAGCCTTGGTTACTGTCCTATTATACAAGCTGTATGTTCTAACTATATAAAGTGGGAAGCTACAACTATGTCGCTCGTAATCGCGTCTGCGATATGTAGGTCGCATCTAAATAAGGTTGCTGTATCCTTCGTGTTTGGAACGGCTTGGTAAGATTGTCAGATGCCCCTTAAAACATTATTTTTTATGTCAAATGTTGCAGTTGGGTAAAAAAAAAGCTGAAAATCTTGTTTGCAGGACAAAATATATAAAATAAAGTTTTAGAAAAATAACTGATTTCGAACTATGTTTTTGTAACTAAGAAAAATAAGTATTAGCTTGTAATGTCCCCCTACTGGGCAAAGGCCTCTTATTTCACTGTAGACATCAGTACAGTGAGGAGGATTAGCCGTAATCACCAAGCTTGCCAAATGCGGGTTGGTGATCTCAAACCCGAGCTATGTAAGTGATATTATAACCGTCTATTTTTAAATTGGTAATAATCAGATCTTGTTGTTAGAAAAATATTTCACGTAAAGAATCTTCATTCAAATAAGTTCATAAACAACAGAGTATGAGTTAACTACAAACACTACGCGAATCGAGAATCGCCACCTAGTTTTTTAAATAATTGAAAATTTCCTTTAATTTAATAATATGATGATACAATGAGTTTGTTTGAGTGGGTTTATATCTAAGTAGTTAATTTAAATGTTACCTAAAATATTTTGTAAGTACTGATATTTATGTTTAATTTAATTGTGCTGTGGGCACTTAGGAAGATCCACCCACGTTTAGCCTGTACCCATTATAAATGTCAGTGAATAGACATAAAAGGTTGCGTTATTTCTGTAAATAACCTTAACTGTGGGAGTACTTATTCAAGTGAATAATTTATGCTGCGTACCATTCAGAGAACGAAAAATCTTATACATTTAAAGGTCACCATAGAAAGCAATCAACAAGAAAAATGATATAAATCATAGGTTACTGTTTTCTTAGGTCAACTTAACCCCGGCCTGTTATCGGCATCTACTTAACCGGGCTGCTTCATAGTAACAATATTGTAGTGTAGCCGATTTACTACAAAGCGGTCCCTTCATTACTTGAACCAATAGCGGTAACAAAGATCATTATCATACCGTATACATCGCTACCCACGCTACTATGCACCCTTGAGTGCAGCTACGAAGGTTGCGGCGGTGCATTGACTCCGGAAACCCAGCCGAATTGAATGTTACAGCCAAACTGCGCCCGCCGCGGACACGAGACGGCCATTGTAAATCGGTTGGGTTATAAATAGGCGGTAGTATTAAGCAACAGGTGTGATTTCTGCGCGTTACGTAAGTTGGGCGGCGCGCGCACGCCATTCAGGCGGTAGTACGGCCATATCGATTAGGCGTACGTTCCAGCATCGATCTGGGCCGTCGCGAGCCGGCCCGAGCGTCTTTTAATGTACGTCTTGGGTTGTCTTTTTTTAAATCTGCAGCTCCAATTGGAGATCAGACAGTTTACTTAGTTTGAGATATTATTTTTTCTTGTTTGATGTCTTTAAGGAAATGAAGGGGGAATTTCTTTCATGATATTTTTAGCATGACAACGTTTAGTGGATAAAAGGGTATTTTGTGGGGTTATTTCACGTGGAGAGGTACGTATCCGGGGCGTCACCGCTTGCTTTTGAATCGTATATGCATGAACGGAATGAAATTGATGGGGTGGGAGTGGTTGTGAAAGGATCGTTTTGGATGCTTACGCGAATGGGGTAGATACGCGTCATCAAGGGGCATCGTAAAAGTAAATGTAATGAAAAAATTACGCGGGATAACCACGTTGTAGGAAGTAGGTAGGTACATATTTTAATAGGTTCTTACAATATAAAAATAATGTTTCAAACCATTATGTAGGCACTTAGTTCAAAGTGCCGAATAAAGCTATTCCGTTTTATTAATAGCTAATTAAGTGTTATAGACATATATCCAGTCTGTTAAAGTTGATATCCATATGTAATTTTGTCCGGCTATAATTTATTTACGTTATTATAAGACCAAAATAGCCAGTAGCACTTCGAATCGATACAGTATCACATCGAAAATGAACACTTAGTTAATTCATGGATAACTTTCCAAAGTAAATTAGCTAAATCATTATTTTCGTTGCTCAACCAAACTGATTACTTTAACTTGGAATGAAATCATTTATTCACAACTATTACTAAACTTAGACGCAAAATAGACGAGCGGGCAATAATGGCTGACCTGAATCTTAAAGTTTTATACGCTGATTTATTTCATTCGATTTGAAAGATTTATTTTGATATGACCTCTTTGATACGTTTAAACTTCGATTGGATTTAACTCCAAAGACAGTGAAAAGTAATCACTTTTTATTTATTAATATATAGATACAATAGAATATATAATTTTATTTCTTCCTCTATGTATCTTGAGTACATCTATTATATATCTTTAGTTAGTTAGAAAAGAGGCCGTTATCCTGCACTAGAAATTACCGGCTACTTAACTTTAATTAAGTATCAAAGTACTCCTTTTTACAAAATATGTTAGTTTAAATTGAAGGAATGTGCAACGTAAACAATTATTTAATAAATTGAGTTCTAAAATGCTTTTTTTATATGCGCAAGAGAGCATGACCGTAAAAATCTACAGACAAATCGATTAAAGAAGACACTTAAACGATATTTTTAAAGTATACACAATTTATTAAAATCGGGAACATATAACTTTCGTCCAATATACATTACACAAATAAAAAATAAGAAGCCTTTATTTAATATATATTAAGTTTTAGTTAAACAGAAAAATAACAGTGTTATTAGATTGATTAAAAATTATGCAGTTGACATAAAGACCGTATACGCCAACATCAATATTGTGATGGTTAATCGTATTCTATGACAAGGCAAGCCTAATTCATATTCATTACAACGTGCCTCGATGCCAAAGATTGCATGACGGACGACACAACCCTATTATCGGGCACACTCCTGCTTACGAAAAGTACTTACTAACACTCAAGGAATAACAACCCTTATGCTCAACCAACAAGGTCTTACTTACGATGACAACTAGATGGAATTATGCCGTTTTGTTATGCAAGTCCGCTACATTATAGGGTTGTCGTGTAATTGCTTTGCTAACAGAAATGGTTGAAAAAGTCACGTCTCACGGATTACGGCTTTTAATGGGATTTTTTGTTACTATTTTAGTTTGCTAGATAGATTAATGAGCTTGGATTGGACATGATTTATTGAGTTAGTTGTTAGTGATTGTTACCAAAACAAACCTAACAGATTCTCTTTTAGTTCAAATCATAAGTATAAGAGCTGGGCAAATGGCTCTCGTCTTACTGAAGATATGTATAAGTACAGTGAGGAGGATTAGACGTAATCACCACTCTTGCCTAATGTGGGCTGGTGATCTCAAATCCGAATCCAAACAAATGTTTGAAGGCAGGAAATTTGTTTTCGCTAAACTCTACCCGGGAATTGAACCCGGGACCTACTAGACCACCACCCGCCACGACGTGAATAAATTATGTGATATTAATATATATAAAGAAGATGGCTGTTTAAAAGTTTGTATGTATTTGCTGAAACTACACATGGATTTTGGGACATATTTTTTAATACGAAAGTCACTTTTAAAAGTCTCATATCTACACTAATATTATAAAGAGAACTTTGTTTGAGGCTCAAAAACTAATGGACCGTTTTTAAAAATTCTATCGCCATTCGAAAGTTACATTATCCACGAGTAACATAGGCTATTTTTCATCCCGAAATTCCCACGGGAACGGGTACAACGCGGGTAAAACCGCGGGGCGCTGCTAGTGATTAGATAAAACCGCTATGTTTTTCTATATTTTCCACTGGTCTCAATTCTGCTACTGATTGCCATAAAAAAAAGATACAGGACTAATTCACTTACTCAAACATTTAGAATGCAGAATGAAATTTAAAAAGGGTTTCAAATCCAACTAAAACTTAAATTGAATCCATTCCACTACGCCATATTAACATGCAGTTTGAATAAATCATGAAAGTTAATAAAGAAGACACATTTGCGTTCGTTGAACGTCTGTCCTTCGTAATAAAGGTTAAGATGTGAGTTCAGTTAACTCATTACTTTAAGCTGTAGGTTGTTTGATGTAATTGGAGGTCATACTGAATCATTTTTCATTTGAAATATACGACTTTAAAAGATTATCGTTGGGTTTTCTGAATTTAACAAGTCTTAAATAATTAATATTTTATATGACTAAGGTAAATGTAACAACCTTACGAATTGAGAACCTTCATCTACTTTGATGTCGGCTAAAATATGAATAAAGATTTACCAACGCCATCGTAGCTCGTAGCTGCCTACGAAAACCGTAGTACACTACGCGGCTACGTCCGTAGCACTAAAATTTTCGTAGCTCTTTTGGTTTGGCTAGCTGAGAACAATAAAGTGACAATGGATTCTCATTGTAGGATAGTCCAGTCACCCTGCGGTATTCGGAGGTTGCAACTGCAGTACAGTGACCTCGTGCGTACGATAGGGGGGAGGGGTCGCCGGAAACTGGGTCACGGCCCCCCACCCCTATACAGAGTCCACGCCCGCCGTCTCACTCGATCGACCGCCAAAATAACGCATGAAAATCACACAAATATTTGGGCTGTAATCTAAATACCGTAGTAAATAACTGGACCAACTTTTAATTAAGAAACTTTATAAATCAAACAGATTCATATTTATACCTCTGTTGCTTAAATCTAATAATGTGGTTTACTTTTAGGTAAGAAAATTTTGTATAAAATTAATAACTAAAACAAAAAGCAACATAAACACGGAGCAATTTCATTAGTAAACCGATATACAGCTTCGACGTTTATCGGCAGGATGCGGCGACAATATTGCTTCTCGGAAAGAGGAAATAGCAATTCAATACACATACACACACAGGAACATGCCACCCCGTAAATAACAACGGATAATGATCATTGTTTATTGTAAATTACGCAGTGTTTTTGTTTTGCAATGTGATTCCAATTTCAAAAATTAAGGTAGCTCGTGCAGAAGTGGGTAAAAAGTTTCTTAAAATGAACTATGGTTTTCTATGGAACATTTTGTTTTGTCTTTCGTGTGTTGAATAATTATGAAGTTAATAAAGTTAATCTCATTTTCAATCCGAGAACAAATGTCTATTACAGGCAGATGACAAGTTTCATCTAAAAAAACTCTAAAGCAGCGTTTTCTGTTAAAGTAGAAAACTCAGTACAATCCACTTAAGGCTAACGAAGAATCTTAAACATACAGATACACTACATAGATTTATATCACACACTACGTGAACTACTATTTTCTCGCACGTATTGAGCAAAAACACAGCCTAAGGCATACAGAACACTACATCTGCCATGTTATAGATTATAAGGAAAATGTATGTTTCGTATGTTTTCTGAAGGAAAATGTATTCTATAGAAATAAGAGATAATTAAGTCAAATATAACAAGGGATTTCGGCTCGTCAATGGCGGTTTTATTGTGTAGGTAATGCTTGTTCCATCGTTTGTTATGAACCCTATTATGATGAACCATCTTATTTTACTAGAGTATTTATTTAATGAAGAATTATTTCTTTGAATTTTATAAGTAACGATCCGCAGTTTTACCCGCGTGTACCTGTCCAGTTAGGATGAAAAATAGGATGAAAAACTATTCCGTTGAAGATGGATATCCATTGAAAAAACCTAGCGCGTTTAAACAAACAAAAAATCAAGCTCTTCAGTTTATATTGTACTAGCAGCGGCCCGCGGTTTCACCCGCGTTGTGTCCATTCCTGTGGGAATTTCGGGATGAAAAATAGCCTATGTTACTCGTGGATAATGAAGCTTTTGAATGGTGAAAGAATTTTTAAAAACGGTCCAGTAGTTTTTGAGCCTATTCATTACAACCAAACAAACAAAGTTTTCCTCTTTATAATATTAGTGTAGATAATAAATAATATCCGCAACAACAAGTGATTTAAAATGAATAGCAATATAACAATTGACGTTTTTGAAACCCATAAAGTTATTTGATTTTGCATTATACCTTTGAAAATAAACCTATGTATAGGTACAAGTATGTGTAAGTTTGATTTCATAAAACAGTATCAATGAAATCATTCCTGTACATACTCGTACCATCGTGTACATAATTTTCTTGTATCAAAAAATAATAAACAAAACTTATAACTTTATTTTGTTTTAGGAGGCAATTTCGTTAATTGAAGCTTCGCTATAATATTTGTTGCTGATAAAATCCTCATTTCATTATATTTTCACCTTATTCTGTAACCTACTTATTAAGGTACGTAAGTAGCTGTAACCAATCATGGCATGTCCAACTAATAATAGTGATTCGAAGAACAAATAAATTATATATTTTCCCCTCTGTTTCCATGTAATAACATACTCGTACTTAATCTTTTCTGGTATATTTCAGAAATTACCTGAAGTATGATAATATGATATGACAAAAATAGAACAGTTTCTATTATATTTCCCTACACGTTTGTTCTGAGTTATTAAAATATAATCTAAAAAAGTATTTTGTTGCTAAGACGTTTGCTTAGCAGATTTTAACGTAGACAGTTTTAAGACTATTTGGTTGGTCTATGAAAGTCTATGGAAGAACACAGACTATACACAGAGGTATTCATATTCTAATATGTATTATAGATGATATTCATATAATAAATAACGTAATAAGGGAGGGAGGGGTTGTACGGTAAAACGTAACTTAAGTTAATCCAATAAGGTTCTGTATCAATTTCCATTCACATTTATAACGTATGTATGTGTATGCGCAGGAGAATGGCCGCGCGGCGCCGGATCTGACGGCGTCGCCGGGGCGCGCGCCGCCGCCCGCCGGGCCGCCGCAGCCGCCCCGCGCCAACCACGCGCCGCCCTGCGTGCTGCAGCCAGACTTCCGGAAGGTAAACACCATCATTACAAAATAAGAGTAAACATCATTACCATAAAACAAATATACTACGGTATTGTGTAAATATACGTCAAAGACAACATGCCTTTTATATTCTATATTTTTCTTCATGTAAAAATGGAGAGAGATATGTTTTTGGGAAGAGAAAATGAATATGTAACCTTTGTTTTATCTAATATTTTAAGTCATCATAAGCACCAAAGGTGCATCAAAGCATAACCCACCATGACCAAAACTTTATAGTAGGCTATCGTTCTTATTCGATGACCAGAAATATCAAGTACTTACGCTCTCATCCTATCATCAATTGAAATAACCGCGATCGTTATTACCCTATTCACAAACGAGAGACGTCCCTGCAATATCTCAGTTTTCCTTATAAATATTTTACTACGCCAATGAATTTCATTGCAATTTAAAAACTCTATTGACAACGAAGACGTCATTTGAACTGCTCAACTATTTTCAATATCCTGCGAAGTGTTCTAGCGGAATAGTTAGGAAATAGGAAAACGGAACGGCTTTTCCATTTGCTTGTATTTGCATTGAAGACTGTGGATATTATTTTGTAGTGATATTTTTATTGGATTATTTGAAAATAGAAGCGTCGTGGTTTAAACGCGAGTTGTGCCTGTGTGAATACCAAAATCAATACCAGACTATCTTAAGTTTTAGTTTGGGTTTAGGTTAACGGGGTCGTTTAAATTGAGCGAGTTTACACGCTCCTAGACGTTGATTTCACTTGAAAGCTTCACAAATATCAAGTTACTTGCTCTCTCGCTCGCTAGCGTTCTATTGAACTTTGTGTCTCCAAGCTTGTTATCTCATTCTATCCAAATGTTTTGCACCTGCTGTTAAAAATAGAAAAATATTTAAAAAGTGCCTCAATGCATTTTAAAAATATTAATTTAAACGATACCAGCGTACAACCACAGCACGGCAAATGGCTGTGACATCGCTAAATAAGTGCTGTTTTATTTTTTGGCTGAACACCAAAAGTCAGCTTTTATTATATTATGTTTGAATACGCTTTAATGGGGCAAAATGTTGCTTGTTGGTTCATTGATAAAAACATAGTTATGCTAATATTTTATATATGAGTATAAGAAAAATCGAGTAGTTTTTCTGCAGTTTTACTTCCGTTAAACTCATTCCCGTGTATTGATTATTTAAAGGAATTTTCTTCATAGTTATTTCAACGAATATATTACAAAAATATAACAAATTATTCAGCCAAGTCAGTCAAGTTATAACATGGCCCGAAGAATAGAGTTTAGTTTTGGGATTATAGAAATGTCTAGAGCCAACATGGTGTATTTGATCATCAATTAATAGTATAGGATAGGATTATAGAGTTTACACTCTATAGCTGTTACTTGATTTATACTCCTTCGTTAAAGTTTCTTTTCATATTTTTCGTAATCTCTCTAAAATGTTGTGGTCAAGTACTTCCAAGATTCAGGGAGACATGATAAGTTTTGGGTCCGAGTTGTTAGCGAACTATTGTTAAGTAAAGTGATCTTGAACTCGATCAATAGAGCCGAGACACAGATAACGATTTTATGAGAATAATAATATTAATACATAATCAAAGTATTTAGGGCGGATTGCAAAATAATTCTTTAATATAATTAGTACCCAAATATGAGGAGTTTGATTCATTTTGTACGCACTATTCTCTTGATGTAGAAGTGCCACTTTGATAACATGAATTCTTTATTACTGGGATCTAAGTCTAAAACAAATTACAAATAAACACCACCGTTCTCAGTATACTTACTTGAGTAACCCACTGAATAAAATAAAATAATGCGAACAATTAATAATTGATGAACCTCATCTAATTCCATTACAGGTATCAGGAGTGAGCAATGAAATATTCAGGCAGATTGAAATGGTTGAGAATGATCACGACCAAACTACGGCCGCGGCGCTCGAGGTTCGTACAAATAAATTAAATAACTTTCCGGCCCGTACATAACTCGGAGGTTGCGGTATCGTACCGGTATTGTAAGGTTGTGGTATCGTACCGGCAATGTACTCGTACCGGTAGTATATAGTAGCAGTACAATGCTGTTAGGATATTAGTTATAACAGTACCGGTTTTAGTTGGAATATCGTACCGGTATTGTAATGAATTGTACCAGTATTATAAAGTCGCAGTACAACAATAAAACTATACTTTTATGAGACTAGTATGTGGGATACATCTAAATACGTCAGGCTATCGTAAGAGGAGTGTATCGTAACTAACCGATATTCTAAAGGTATAGCTGCGTACCGGTATTGTGCGGGTACCATACTGTCGTCATAGTGGGACTGTAGACTGGACTGTATAGAGTCTATACAGTCCAGTCTACAGTCCCACTATATACGTAGATACATACGTACAACTATCATTCTGTCGTCATAACGGTTCTGCATACTGAACTGTATGTACCGGTATCGTTTCGTTACAATACCGGTATTGTAACGGTATTACTCGGTCCCGGTACTGTGAGATGTTGAGATGTAGCTCTACAATATCCCTAGTGTTGTAAACCCAATTGTACGAAAACCGCATTCGATTTGCTTCGGCACTGCAACGTTAGTTACACGAATTGATAATTTTTGTTTTGCCGAAAATAGATTTTATATATAGAAAATGTCAGTGCAGTAATTTTTTATGTGCTTTGTTTTAAAATGTTGTTTTTTGTAGGCGGTGGAGCGCCGCGGGGAGATGATTGTTCGAATATTGGAGCTGAGACAAGTCGGTCGAAACAATATTGAAGCCGCGAAGAAATTCTTTTCATTACAGGTAAGACTGGTAAGACTGTGTTGTTCCTATTAAAACCTTATAGTATTAAATTATCATACAAATTATCTAGAGGAAAATACAAGTGTAGATAGACAGATAGACAAACAATCAGACAGCGAAATTTCGGGGCCCATTATAAGGAACCCAAAATTGATTGTAAAATAAAAAGTACCGCACATGCAAAATCAGTATACTTATCAAAGTGCTTTGCATATCGATACCCTTATATTCACTCCATTTAAATTGCGCATCCACAGAATATCTGAGAGGCTTCACACAAAAGTTCACTTTGAGTGCAATTAGAATATTCCAGAAAGACTCCAAAGTTAGGAAGATATGTAAAGTTGATGAGTAGATACTTTCTAAACACCAGGTAATATCCACGCTCTATTGACCTGGTTGCTTGCTCACACAGCCCTGTAAAGAACGCTACTCGGCTAAACCCTATTGTTTGGTAGGGTTGCCCCAGATCGCCGGAATGCGAAGGCAATTTGTACCGGTATTGTTAGTATGTGTGGTGCATTGGTAGCCCTATATGTAATATGCCAGGCATTTCAGAAAGAATTTGTGTTCAGGATATCACAGTACGGTTAGGGTTGTGCTGAAACCGTTTCAATGGTGTACCGGTTTGAATACCGGTACTTGATATTTTTGGGTATTATAACATTTCTGTGCTCCTTAGAGTAGTAAAATTTATTCACATATGCTTTTATATTCAAATTTTCACTTTCGTGAGTCGTTGCATGGATTTAGTGATCTTGTGACGATGTTAAGTTTTGAGTGTTATCACGTGAAAAAATCTTAGGTGATTACTGCAAGTAAACGATTTACAACAGACTTAAATATGACCCCTCGTAGTAGTACATAAGATAGAACTTTGTATATTAATAGTCAAAATGGAAAACAAATGAACAGCGAATACAGTGACCGACAATATAATATTTTGAAATATTTGGATATTTGGAATTACTTAAAGTGAACTCAAATAACCTTGGAATAAAGCTTTCAATAGTATAGCGGTGTTTGACACGAGCTGTCGGCTTATCATTAATATTATCTGATAATTTCAATGGTTTTCGAATGGTAAATCGATTCAGCTGTTTGAGACGTTATGAATAAATTATGTGAACGCACTTCAATCGGATTGGATTGTTACGTTTTTAGATTGTTTTTATTGATTTCTATGACTTATAATGTATATGAAAATGTTCACAAAAGTAGTATGTAGTATGAAAACAAAAATCTTTGTCCAAGTAATATATTTTGAAGTTCAAATTAAATGACTGAAAGTAAGGTTTCACGCCTCAGATCACATAAAGGTTCGTATATATTTAACTCTCAACATTTTAACTAATTATCTTCCTCAGGATTCACGCCACATAGTACAGCTGGTAGAAATAGTCAAAAGACCTGGACAGACCTTGGGTCTCTACATCCGCGAAGGAGATGGTGGCACCAGAACTGACGGAGTCTTCATATCAAGAATAGCGTTGGAGTCAGCGGTGTATAACAGTGGATGTTTGAAAGTAGGGGACGAGATATTGGCTGTCAATTTGGTGGATGTTAGACGCATGTCACTGGATGACGTGGTGATCATCATGTCTATACCGAGGAGGCTGTTGCTGTGCACGAGGCAGAGGAAAGGTGAAGTTTGATTATTTTTAAGTAGTATCTTAATATAGCAGTGCAAATTCGTTAATTCGGTAAGACGAGAGGATTTTGTCAATGAATGGGACATTACAGGCTAATACTTACTTACTTGAAAACCTTCTGCCGTTGCGGGTTGCGGTCGAACTCAGACTGTCGAATTGACTTTAGATATAACGTATTTTTTTACAGTTTTCGGAATGGATTGGAAAATGCCCAAATGAAACATATTTCCAGTTTAGTTTTCCAAAGTAATTTGATTATCACGTGACGTCAGATGATAAACGATTTTCAAAAGTGATGTTACTTAAATTGAGATAACTAACTGGTTTAACAAGAGCGTATAATAATTTATCCGTCTTTGTCTAAAAGTTATAAAAAACTATAGCAGGTACTGATTGAGCAAGGTTACAAGCCAGCTAGATTGAAAAGCACCGCAAAAATGCTTTTGGCGTACTCGTTGCTTCTAATTAACCTCATATGACTCCAAACCTATAGTCAATCAGGTATAAATAACCAAAACCTTGTCACCAGGTAAATCAGGCCCGGGATCTCCGTCAATGCCTCGCAATGAACACAAGCCTCCGCCAGTCGTGGTGCTGAAGAGAGACTGCAGAGATGACGACGACAGAGACAGGGATCGAGTCGATGGATTGTATTCACAGTAAGTTATGTTAACTGGTTTTATTGTATTGGTCTTTAATATAAGTAGGTTCTGAAAGCCTCTTAGATTTCACTGCAAAAACAAACAAATGTTACCCAATAAATGAGAATACCAACCAGGCACGATGACTAGGCGTTATCACCATGAACATTGAAAAAAAAATTGTTATTTCAAAAGTTGCTCCCACGAAGATATTACATATTCCATATAACAGCCTCCGTGGTCTTGTGGCTTGAGCGCCCGGCTCACGATACGGAGGTTCCGGGTTCGATTCCCGGTGGGGATATCTAACAAAAATCACTTTGTGAGATTGTCCTCAGTTTGGTTAGGGCATTGCAGGCTGAATCACCTGATTGCCCGAAAATTAAGATGATTCCGTGCTTCGGAGGGCACGTTAAGCCGTCGGTCCTGGTTACTTTCTACGGATAGTAGTCTTTACATGAGCCATGTCAGAGGCCTTTGGCGGCTCAATAACTCTGACACCAGGATTGGTCAGGTGACCATCCACTCGATGAAGAAGAAGATTACATATATACTAGCAGGAAGAAACCCTTTATTCGGAAACCAAACTTCTGACAATTAAAAACTGAAACTTGATAATGTGCCTCAAAACTCAAAACTTACCTTAACATGTAAATTCTTCTCTTCCTCTTTCTCCTCGTTCGCTACTTTTACCGTCTTGTTTTATTCGATTTGCTGTTCCCATCAAGCGTTAATTCGAACTCCTTTTCTCTCCAATCTTCTCACCTACCAAAAATCTATCTTCCAGACACGGAACTCTCCGTTCAACGGGAGGTCCCGGGAGTAGCGTTCGTCCCGTGGGGGACGGGCGGGAGGAGCGCAGTCGACTGCAGCTCGGGCCAATGTCACCGGACTCGAATGCGATTGATCTGTATTACAACCACAGACCGCCGTCTGATCATTCTTGGAGGTAAGGGTGTAGATATTAATATGTCTAAGATATGTGTGAAGATTGAGCAGATTTTTGTGAAATGTGTCGGGAGAGAGAAGTCAATTCTGATTGGTGGTAGATTTAGCGCATTTATAAAGATGGAACGTTTATAACATGCACAGTCTGACTCCAAGATATACACGTACTTACCAAATTTTAATGTCAATTAATTAATGATTCCATCTTCTTTAGACTTTTTCTCTCAGAGAGCTACACAAAGATAAATCATAAATAATTAATACACGTCTTTGAATTTGAACACAGCTACCGCCCACCGCCTCCAGTGATAACAGAACAGCCGAAGTCAGGAACACAGCACTACGTGCCGTACGAGAGATCTTATCCTAACACTCTTGATAGCCTCGCGGAAAAGGTGCATTCGTACTACCCTTCGGAAAGTGGAAGGTATGTCCTATATGGATGAAAGAAATTGCTTAAATAATTGTGTCATTTTTTATTCTAAATGGCCTAAGTAATGATGATACATTTTTGCTAATGTGGAATTGTAATTTCAGGTGTTAAATAATAGAACACCGTTTTTTTATTTATATCTACAAATGGCATAAGAAATGACGAGCGTTTTTTGCTCCAAATTGATATTGGAATTGTTTACTCTTATCTTTACGAGATTACACTTTTCTTTTCAGCACTCGATTTGGTGGCAGAGTACCACGTTCAGGGTCAGAACAGCAGTTGCCTCGAGCGGAAACGCACTCAGATTTTGGAAGGCATTCCCTGTTACGATCCAGTTTGAAGGCATCAGCTGCCTCAGGAGGTTTGTAACTTACTAAATTCATACGCAATGCCGTCCAAAAATATAAAATAATTCAAATAATATGAGAATTTACATCCCCTTTTGATAGTTTCAGCATCAAGTCTATCAAGATACAATCAAAGATACGGAGGAGTAGGCAATACTCCTGGAATCACTAGTGGCTTTTCCAGCAATCTCACAGGATCTGGTTTAGGAGGTCCAGGGTTGCCATCAGGCTTATCTTCAACTGGTCTCAGTGGACTGACTGGATCCAGTCTCGTAGGCTCGGGCCTCACTAGCTCTGGTTTAGGATCTGGACTGTCTGGAGCTGGACTAAGTTCCACCCTGGGAGGTGGCTATGGAACTACCGGTCTAGGACTTTCCTCGTACAGCAAGTTCGGGACGGCCAGACGCAATCGGAGCTTAGACTATTCGTCTGACACAGAAGCCACTGCGCCAACAAGGACTCCTTATTATTCAGGATTGAGCGGATACAGAAGTAGTACTCTTGGAAGGGATATCGGATCGAAGTTCAACTCTTTGCCGAGGGACGTGAGGAATACAGGCCAGAGGTTGGTGACATTGTATCGTTGATGTTGGAAGTTTTGTCTGTTATTGTGATTAATTGCTTCTTATTACACAGATTGGGATTGAGTCGAAGAGCTGGCAGTGTGCTGCAGGATGAACCGGAACCATTGTCTTCGAGATTAGATCTACGTTCTTCCAGAGGTAATTTTCGACACTAATAAACACAACATGACTTGTCACTTTTTACAATTCACTTACGTGCTTTGTCATGAAAAGCCATAAAAGTTGTGATTTATACCTATAATGTTTTTTATACCCTTTATACCTATAATCGTCTTAACTACAATAATTTACACACATTTTCTAAAGCTTCCTTCTTGTATTTTGGTCCACTGACATAATGAATCATTCACACAGTATTCTACAACATATCAGAAAGTTATCCAAGCTTTTAATATACTTTATCTGTAATGTGTTCAAATCTCAGAATCAACTCACAATGTTTAATTTTTCTTCATGTGTAATTTAATATATTCACTGACAAAATAAAATCATGAATTCACACTATATCTCACACTCGCAAAAACTCAATTAGCTTTTCCTGTGCAACAATCACAACACAGCCTTTTCCTTGCCTATGTACCACAGCATCAAAGCATATTATACCATCATCAGGTCGGCTTCCATCTTCACCGTCAATATTCACTTCAGACGAATACCGCGCGTGGTTGTCGCGCGCGCCGTCGACCAGTGCGTTGTATGAGACGCTGCGCCCGCGGCTGCCGACACACTATTCCGCTGAAAATATACATGATGCGCTTAAAAATGTAAGTGTTAAAGCTTTTGGTAACCCTTTTAAGAACGATTGAATCGGAAGAACAGAATTAGTCAAAAATAATACGATTAAGATCTAACAACCATGTGTGAAGATCCACGCTGAAATAAAAATATTAAAAAAAACGATCATTTTTAGGTTTATTTTTCTGTGATAAGATATTACCGACTTTTTTTATTTAATTTCCAAGTTAATCTACAGCCCCTAACAAATTTCCTTAAACCCCAGATGGAAAGCGGCAGTCGTTTCGGCTCGTCGCTCGGGCTGGCCCGGCGGGTAGAGCGCCCCCGCCACCTGCCGGCACGCTCCATCTCGTCTCAACACTTGGGAGTGAGCGCGGGTGCGGGTGGGACAGCTGGAGGCTCCCCGTCAGCTCGAAGAGTGAGACAGCTGCTGGAGCTGGGGTCGCGGTTCAACTGTCCTAACCCGAGCCCTGTGCCCACGCCGGGGTCCAGGCATCAACGGCATTTGGATATAAATCCTAATGGTAAGGCTAATTATCACTTTAGCTTTCTTACTGCTAAAATTACCAAAAAAATATATAATAATGTTTACTAGCCTTAGATAAAAAATCATATGGATATTAAATGAAAGTTGTCTGCAAAACATACTTTTTATTAGACTTGTTAAAAGTTGTATTTCACTTTGCAGATTCCCAAGTTTCTCTATCAATCATTATCGGAATCTTACCTGCGTATAAACTTATATTTTTACTAGTAACAATCACGACACTCCTACAAACTGAAAATCATTATTTGCTTGATAAATCGTTTGAACATCATTATAATTATACCTGATAAACCTTTTTTCACCAGATTTTCTGAAGTACAAAGTTGACAAACCTTCGGGCGGGTTATCTGCCTCTATGACCGGGTTGTCCCGTATAGCCGGCGGCGGAGTGTCCGGCATGCTGTGGGTGCACTTGCTTGCCGGGCGCGGGTTGAGGCCCGGCGGCACCGGCGGGGCCGGGTCGCCGGGCAGCCCGCCGTCATCGATAGTCCCCTCGCACCCGGTGGCGCCCAGGGATCTGTACTGCGTGCTCGAGTGCGATCGGGTGCATAAAGCTAGGACTGTGGTTGGTATTCTACTTCATTAGAATTAAAGTCTCGTGCCTGTATGTTCCTGTACTTGTACCTAAATGAATCTAAATGAATGATCCAATTCACGAGGTAGGTTTTGGATATTATTTCCAAACGACGCGTACTCTTACAATTAGATACTTAACTCTGGAATGGCGTTATTTATATAATTGTTTATCTATGTATAATCTTTTTTTACTCGTACAATTAAACCACTACGCAAACAATTTGCGGCATCAAATTATGTTACCAGCATCAAAATGCTTAATTAAGAAACAAATTTCTTAATTAAAAAACGCTTCTTACCTTTCTCTTTTTTCCTCCAATTCCTCAAATTATATCTATTTCATTCACTCATCTACTTCTTTTTCGCCAGGTCCGTACCGGAGAGCTACAATTCGATTGGGACGAATCATTCGAGTTGGAATTAGTGGACAACAGACAACTTGACGTGTTGGTCTACTCGTGGGATCCACAACACAGACACAAGCTTTGCTATAGAGGGGCTGTTACTCTGCCCGATTTGTTGACGCGCTCATCTTCGCATCAACTTGCGCTCAAGGTAAGTTAAAAAGAAAATATAGTTGTCAACGTCAATATTCAGTTTTGTGCATTCTGCAGCTCAGCCACTACTTGGATGAGTGGTCCATACTTACATTTATTGAGCACTGCCATGCACTGCAATGGACTGGTGCCAAAAACAGTTTTTGAGACCATATTGAAGTCGGTATAAAAATCTAACTGATAGAGTTTTTAGTAGGCATCTGCTTTTGATTTTGATCTTAATGATTCAATGGGTGGACTCATACTTATCAGATCACTTGTATATCTAGCGCCCACCAAGGCATCTGGTCGGCTTACACATGTGGAGCATAATAAGTAAGGAAGTTTGAGTAGGTTAGTGGCTAACCCTGGTGTCGGAGTTTTTAGACCGCCTAAAGACCTCCGACATGGTCTGTCAATTAGATTAGGTATTTGCCTCAATTAAGTTCGATATTGCTTTTATAACTGTGTTAAAGTAAGTAAACTAACTTACTTTACTTATAGCTGTGATGAAACCGTGTGTCTGAACCCACTTGTTCCTACCAGATGGAGCCCCGCGGCACGCTGTACGTGCGGGTGCGGCACACGGAGCCGCATGCCTCGTTCCGACGCGGCGGCGGCGCGGGCGGGCCACGCGCACTGTTCGGCGCCGAACTCGACGCGGTGGTGGCGCGCGAGCCGCGCCCGCAGCACGCGCCGCCCGTGCCGCTCATCGTGCGCCGCTGTGTCGAGGAGATTGAGCGACGCGGGCTCGATATTATTGGTAAGGAAATATAATTATTTACTTTATAGCGTAATTTGATTAAGTAAAAACCTCCGTAGACAGTTTTATGAGAATCTAGCTATGAAGACACCTATTAGACATTTTGTCTTTTAGTTTAAAGCTTACTATAAACTGACAAACGACAGACTTGATAGACACTGCAAGTCTGTCTGGATGTTCTTGATTATGGTTTGCGGTAACCCTAAAAAAGGAACAAAAAGAATGTTACTGGTTGGATAGTCAATCAACATTACAATCTGAAAACGCCGTTGGATACGTGTAAACGTATCCACGTGTAAACGTGGGGCACGTTAAAACGTGTCAATTAACATATTCAAGGCTTGGTTGCTGATCATGTGGGAGGTTTGTCTTCAGTTCAGAAGTTAAGACTAAAAGCAGTCTTTAAATATTGCAAGTAACATAATCTCTTTCCATCTTCCAGGTCTTTACCGCCTCTGTGGTTCGGCGAGCAAAAAACGCATTCTCCGAGAAGCGTTTGAGCGTAACGCTCGTAGCGTAGAACTCGCTCCGGATTCGGTGCCCGACATCAACGTCATCACTGGACTCTTGAAGGACTACTTGAGGGAGTTGCCGCAACCGCTGTTCAGCAGATGCCTGTATCAGATGACTTTGGATGCTTTGGGTAAGTCGAAATACTTTTTGATGTGATCCATAAAATAAAAGGGTTTTGAAAATATTTTCCTTTAATTTTGGAATATCCATAATTTGACGTTGAGTTTCAATTCTTTTAGTATGTCTTTCACTCACTTTTAAATCACGACTCTAAGTTGATTCCACTGACACATTCATTAGTGTTGCTTACGCCTCAGACCCTTGAAATTACATGGACAAAAAATGAGCATAAAATAAGATTTCATCTTAATGTCCAAATACATGTCAACCTAACTTTGTTCCACAGGAGTATGTCTACCTGATGACAGAGAAGGCAACGCTCGTCTCATGGCTTCTATAGTCGAATGCCTTCCTCGGGCGGCAAGAGCCACACTAGTGTTCCTACTCGACCACTTAGCACTAGTGGTTGCTGCTCAAGATAGGAACAAAATGTCACCACAACATTTAGCGGTTGCTCTAGCCCCACCCCTAATGCTCCATTCACAACCAGGAAGCGATTTGGACTATCAAAGACCGATTCATGTACTGCAATGTCTTCTACAGATTTGGCCCGCGCCTAAACGTTCAGGTAATGTCATCTCTTATGTCAGTTGATGTGGCGGTGTGTAGTGTCTTCTTTTTTATGCACAAACGACAATCTGCGTTAGTGGAAAGATATTTGTATAATACTTTGAAAAGAAATTTAATTGACTGCTTATTCTTGTTCATTTTAATGAAAGTCGTTTGTGTATATCATGATGAGTCTTTTGCATGACTTTTCTTCATATCTCCTCACTTTTAAACAGCGGTCAACCTGACAATGCTCTTGACCCTATCATGACAACTTTTTTAGTCATCAACTAGTAAGTGTGAGTTAAGAAAATTTGACTTCATTAAACGTTAGCAAACAGTTTTACATTATGATAGGTGTCATGAGTTTTGATCAAGTGAGGGTGCGTTTTCATAATAGCGGAATGGATTGATGCTCAGCTTCTTTGACCAATCACAACACCTTAAATAGACAACATTTCTCCATTCTGATTGGTCCAGTGAGTTCCGCCTCGTCCTTTCCGCTTCAATAAAAACTGTAACGCTACCAAAGCCATTGTTTAAAAGTCAGAAGAAACCTTCTTAGTGTAGTGCTAGTCTATCTGTCGTATTCCTGTTTAAGCTAAGCGGTACCTTAACCCATGTCTGTTTGTAGACAGTTCGGCGTGGCGAGCCAGTAACCGTGCCGCGTGGAAACAGAGTCAGTGCGTCGCCAGCGGGCTCAGTCACGTACCCCCAAGGTAAAAGATGTCGTGGACATTCAGCGTCATATACTTAATGGATATGTTTACCTTTTTAACTTATACTAATACAACAGCACAGTCTTTACTGGTCAAAACTTGTTTGGTCAGAAAAAAAACTTTTGATCGAAAATACAGTCCAAACTACTTTTCGCCACGTCCCAGTCCATACTACAGTTATTTCTTTCAAAAGTATTTTTGAATTGGCACATAAATCAGTCACACAAAACTTATCTGGGTCGACTGTCAGAATCCTTAATATATTTAAGTATTTCAAAGTATCATTCCGAATTTAACTGCAGACCGCAACTGCTGGCAGTTCGCAAACAATGTCATTCCAGCTCCATCTCTGCTGGTCTGCGGCTAAACATGAAATAAAGAAAATAAAAAAAATATTGAACGAAAGCAGCCTAATAAAATAGAGATACAATGACATGATCACTCCTCACAGGCCTTGATGTCACTGACTGCGCCATTCAAACATCTTCAGTCAACCTGTTAAGCTGCCTTGATGCCAATGTCACTCATACATCTTCGGTCAACCTTGAATATTCGTAGTTATGAACCTGTCACTAACTGTCCATTGGGTACAGGCCGAGCTCCGCCCTCAGCCAGTCCATATCGGCCTCAAGCGGCAGCATCAGCAGCATCTCCGCCGCCAGCTCTATCGGCTCGGCCCGTGCCCGACCGCTCGCCGCCCGCACATGTTAGTATGCACAAACAACAACTATCATCTTAATTTAAAAATAGGAGTATGACCACTATAATGTTTTAAATATGAAATTGCGTGTGTATTTTGTTTATAACATTCGTTCTGATTAACGTAATTAAAGTTGACATTGATATAACAGCTCGATAAAATTGAAGATAAATTTCCATGGTGTATATTCCTTATCCTTTGTTTCAATCCATAATTTCTACGCTCCAGGTTCTCTCATCAGTCAGGGGCGGCCCATATCGTCCGCAGTCGCCACGGGGCGCGGCGGTAGCGGCGGCGGGCGCGTCGCCCGGCTCGGGCAGTAGTAGCTCAGGCAGCCACAGCCCTGCCGACACGATCAAGCATGGTGGCTCGGCGTCGTCCATCCTGCGCGCGCCCGACGCGTCCGCCATCCCCGGCACGTCGGCGGGGCTGGCCGTGACGCTGGCGTCGCTCACGCCGCGGCTCGACTCCGCCACCAACCCGTTCCTGCAGGCCTACGACGCCGAGGCGGAGGCCGAGGCGTGGCGCGCGCCCGACATCTTCTCCGCGCCCGCCTAGACCCTATTGAATTTTTCTAGTCAATTTTTTTAGAATCGATGAGTGCTCCGGTTCGGCTGTATATTATGTTGTTTCGGGCGCGATTGGCGTTCGTTTGAGCGTCGGGAGGCGGCCGGGTGTTTTACACTTGAATAAATAAATAAAGAAATAAATATGTACTGGACTGATTCCCACACGGTTTTTTAGACGTAAGCTCTAAGCTTGTTCGGAATCTAACTAACTGACACTATTACATACACATATTTATGAATACTGGATTACGATTCGAGCTTGAATCGACTCGCACCCGACTGTCTCCCGAGCGAGTTTGTTATATATAGAGCGAGTTACGATGTATATTACTGTGAGAATGTTACGCTGACGCGCCCGCTGTGGTCCCGCCTGTAGCCACTGTTAGTTTATGTTATTGTATTGTACATTGTATATATATCGTGTATGTAGGTACTCTCGTTTTGTACCGAGTGGTGGGACATCGGCGGTGGCCGCGGCGCTACACACATCATCCCACATATCAGGGGCTTGTGTTTGCTGGATTCTTAACTGTAAACTTCTTTAATTTCCCCTGAATTCTTTCATTACCTCTTATTTTTGAAATCTATCCTTTTTTCTTGGGATTTGTTCAAGTTATTTATATTTTATTTGTGACAGAAAAGTTGACAGTTTATACAATAATGTCAAAAGTATATAATCTAACTTGGCGTACTTATTTATAAGTCCCGTTATATATTTTCGCAGTACTTATGTTCTGGTTTCCTTTATGAAGTTTGGTGTAATATTTACACTTCTAACTCACCTAAGTAGGTACTTCAATATTTTCTTCTTCATTGCCTCTCAAGTCTAGTATAATTTCTACAGCTGACACAAGCCAGTAGGTCGGTTAAGGGTGAGTGTATCATAGATCAGACGTATATAACGGACTGTCTTGAGACTGAGACCATATCAGTGTAGATCGTAGCGCTCGAAGGACATCCGTCGTAGAACCAGCGATTACGTCATTATATAACTGTTCATTACCGTTGAACTGGGGCAAAGGTTTGGGAATAATGTCACTTTAATTATGACACTTTTGTATTCTTTTCATAAATTTTCAAAAACACTTGTTGATTTATATATCAGTGTCAAATTTTTTTGCGAATGTAACCTAATTTAATGACAATTCTTTATGTAGTTTATGATATACTCGTAAGTCATTAAATTTGTGAAAAATTGTTAAATATTAATTTAAAAAACAGTATAAGGTCAATAATTTTTATAACACGTCAATAATTTACAGTAAAAATACGACGTAAAATTCTTAAAGGCATAATTGTTATCTGACATTTCGTAAAGCTTTGCCGTAGTTCAGACAATGTGACGGTATCATAATAAATTAATAAAAATCTAGCAAATTCATTAATTCAATGTTACAAGTAAATTAAAACTATTTAATAAAAATAATCTTCATTCATTAATAATAATATATAAAATATTGTAACGATATTATAATAATAAAATTATATAATAGTGTTTAGAGCATTTTTACGAGTCGCTAATTCTATGAAGGAATGGTAAAAATATATAACCCGTATGGAACGGTCGCATTCTCAAGATCAGAGGTGCCATATTCAAGCAGATTATAAAAAACTATTTAATCAACAATAATATAAATTAGTTTCCAAAATTGAATATTGCATCTCAGTTCCTATACCCAGCGTCTGTTAGACATATAAGAAAGCAAGATAAATCGACCAATGACAGCACTGATACTAAAACTCACTGCCATGATTGGTCCATTTTTAATAGAGATTATCAGAATATTATTATACACTTATTTATATGTCTGTCGGAAGCTATACGGTAAACTATTACTTTTGAGCGACACTTCAAAATGTTTTAATGTTTAAATACATAGTTGCACAAATAACACGACTGAAATGGGACACAAATTATAATGTTTTTTGATACTTTTAATCTCTTTGTAACTATCCATTTTTTACTAATAAATAGGCGTTTTGTTAGACCTCTCTTTGTACTCTACTGCTATTTGCCAAGTCGAATATAAATCCCTTTATCTTCCCTTTAATAATTTATTAGGGATTTGTGATCGAAATACCTTCTGTGAAGGTGGCAACTTGGCTTTACGTAGCATCGTTCTAAATTGAATTTGTTCTCGATTCAAACTGGAATATTGTTACTTGCTCAGAGCGTTTGAAGCAGGTAACTGTATTCCTTGTTTTTGTTACACGTTACGCTACATTTATGGTGAATTTTACATTTTTACTTACGTAAACGAACACCGCACCTAATATCACACAATGGACGTGGAAACTCTACCATCATCCTCAGTTCAAAATTGACAAAATGGCTTATGTGGAATGTACCTAAAACTTTTTGCTAGATATGGCAAACAGATAGTTTTAATTATTAATAAAATCTACAAACACTCGAATCCAATATTATCCAAGCCATCTAATCTGTGACAGAACTAGTCAGCCAATAGAATAGTCCACTACTGTACGTAATACACTCATTCACTATCAATGTAGCGTGGAATTGCTATTTATATTTCTATATTACCAATTTATACCTTTTTACGAAATTCTTACACTAAATACACTTGATACACTGACTATACAAATACAAACAAACACACAAATGTATTGAATTTAGTAGCAAAATATATAGTGATTATCAGATTTTATTTTAAAGCAGTTTGTTCTTAGAAGTTTACAAATAATATTGTGTATTATAATGATAAGCATATGAATATTTTTTATTATTTTCAGATTTTATATAGATACATGGTGGAAACGATAAGTTTTACTCGATTATTTCAAAACTATACAAGATGTCGAAAAGGGACTCCATTCTACTCGATACCACCCGATCGATACCACCAGTAGTGTCAGTTGAAATCACTACACTACTGACTATTAGTGATGTCCTGCAAATTATGATAGGTTAATTTTGAGATTGCTTCATAAGCCCTATCAAATAGTATCAATAATATAAAATAAACTGTAAAATTATCTATGCAGAAATTCGATACATTAGAATTATCAAAATAATTAAAGACTATAATCAGAATCATATCAAAGAATTAAACGAGCTAGAACATTATCGTTTCCACTGTATACATGCGGTAATGTTGGTAATATACGAATGCATAGTGTGTTAATGTTGAAGTGTCGCTCGACAGTCCGTTAGCCCGAGTAGTGTGTAGTGACTACGGCACGCTTCGGTGGCTTAGCGGCATCGGTCCTGAGAGACCATACAATTATATTATAACCAATATATATACTGTTGATGGCATAGATGTTATCTATATCTCGATTATAAACGCACTTGTTAGAAACTATTGAATGTTTACAGTAACTGTTTTATTTAAAGAGTTGTGGCCTAAGGAATTAACAAAACAAAAATTTAAAAGGTTTGACGTGGGTATGAATGCGGAGAGTATTTATGTATAGCTAGCATAATTTGTTTGCTTGTAATTTAGCTTTGTAACGTTCTCGAATGACCAATGCCGCTGTGTTTGTGTTGCGGAGACGTATGGGTCTCTCAGATAATAACAGTATTTCGACAATTTGGTAAAAGATAGCGTTACGTACCTACGTGTAAAGTATTACGCCACTGGTCTCTGCTAGCGGCTGGAACACAGACGAAATAAAATAATACAACGTTCATATTGTGTCTCATTTACACCCTTCATCAATCACTCCTTATTTTATAATGTTTTTAAGCAAAAAATTACTTCTAAATAAAAAGTTAACCAGATGTTTTTGACATAGTTAAAAATGAAACCACTGCAACATATTTTTACATACTACTGAAATATTTTTTGAAGTCGGTTCATATACTGTAATATTATGTGGTTATAAAAAACTTAAAAAGATAACATAATTACATTCCATTACAATTCCATTCAATTACAAATAAATAACATAATTGAGGACTTTCAAGTTTCTAAGCAGGAAATTATATACAGCAGAGGGCGACATGTCTTACTCATTGCTTCTGGGGAGATTGTTGGTTAAATTTGGATTTGTAAAACGTTATCAATAAGTATTTGTCGGAAATTTTAAATCGTCTAAAGGCCTAGGACATGACCTAACGATTGAAACAATCTGGACCGACAATTTAACGTTCAGTTAGTTAGATACCATGATACAAGCTAAGAGCTAAGTTTGGGTCTAATTAACCGTGTGTGATTTTTTCTGGGTGTGTGTAGTGTGAAGTGACTACAAAACCGAAACTAGTAAACATACCTCGATGAGCACGATATTCATACGTTTACTATACAAACTTACTTTATTAGAAAAAGTGTTTTAAAAGACTAATAAGGACTAAAGTAACGTATCATTAAACTCTAAGTACAATAGTTTTATAATCTCTTTGCGAAGCAATAAAAGCAATTGATTTTACTATCAATAGTGAAGTCAAGCGGAAATCGATATCGTTTGCATTTTCCAAACAAGCATTCACGATGGAAAATCCAATAAAAAGAACCAATAAGGATTTAAGTATCTTTATGTGAAACAGTTAACTTTTCAGTTAAGTATATCTTATAACTAAGTTTTTATACTAGTGCTGCTATTAGTTATACCTTTAATAGTTATACGTCCGTACTCAGAGACACCAAATGCTTCCTTAGTAGAGATTTAATGAGTGATTTTGATATGTAATATATGATTAACTAGCCGTGCCCCGCGGTTAGTTACGCGGGAATTTTGGGATAAAATGTATTCCATGTGTTATTCTGATGTATAACCTATATAACTGTAAAGTTTCATCCAAATCCGTCCACTGGTTTTTAAGTGAAAGAGCAACAAACATACATACATCCATCCTCACAAACTTTCGCATTTATAATATTAGTAGGATAGGATTAAGGTCAAAAATCGAACACTTTAGACCAAACTGAAACTCTTGTAAAAATTTAGAGTAAAAAGGTATATACCAAAATTCTTATAAACGGGTATAATTCCGAAGAATCTACAACGCTAATGAAACGACGCGGCTATTAAATTATATATCTACGATTTCTACGTAATTTCATATTCCGAATATCTCTGACAGATACCGAATTCATTTCCGGCGTCGGATTTCAGCTACAGTGATCGCCAGTAATGTCATTAAGTCGAACGTTACCGCGTTTTCCTTCAGATTTATTGCCGATATGGAGGCGTAATGAAATTTAAGGCAGGTGGTGGAAATAAAGGGGTAGCAAAAGTACTTTTAGATGATTGATGATAGACGGTAGAAGAATAGGAAACTTCGGTAAAAATAGTTTTTATTCTAAATCTGTACTTAGCATAGAGTAAACTTAAAGCGTACTAAAGGGTACCATGTTGCGGCGAGCGAAAGAAACTAGCTAAAAACCTTTTACATCAATTGCACCCATTTGCAAAGAGAAATTTCTATACTTTTTTTGCTACCAGTGTGGGCGCTTCATAAGTCATAGGCCAGGTCTAAACAGTATAATTGTTTATTGAAATTCTATTGTATTGTAATATAATGCACACCCAAAAACTTCTAAACTATGAATCTAGAAACATCCCATGTCGTATCCACCTGAAATCCCAAATGAGTCTCATTGCTGAAGGTACCTCAAGAATGCACCCTGTTTGATGTTCCGCCATCATTGGCTGGGTGTTTGACGAAGTTTCTCATTAAGTCGGAACTCAGAGAGATCCCGCCAAAGTTCTGCTTCAAATTGAACAACTTGTGTGAACTGACACTGAAATGTGGGTTTCGGTCTTACTTACTCATCAATAGTTTGTAAGTAAATACGTTCGTCTTGGTAATGAGATTAAGGTTTCATCAGTAGGAAGTTAGGAGTAGTCGTATCCTGAGTTCATTTGAAACTTTATATGTTTGTAACGAGCTGTGCCCTATAGTATTGCCTGCGTTACGCTCGTTACTGTGAAAGTTTTGGAATAGATCCAAAATCCTAGTCTTCCTAACTCTAACTCTTGTGAATGTGGATATCCAAGAAACAAATGAAAAGACGAAACCCAATGGTAGTCTCAGAGGTAAGAGCTTTCAATCAAACTTTATTAAATTAGTAGTACTCACAGTGACATGCAATTTCGTGTATAACATTTTCAATGTGTAAAACACCTAGTCACCAAAAGATAAAACGCATGTATCCGTTTTCGTGGAAATTTTAGTAATTCCTATCAAATAGGGTACAGTGCGAATACAACCGTAGACCGCTGCACAACCAAGCAAAAAACAACGTCACCTCAATCAATAACCGTTGGCTACGATAAAGAACCTAATGACACCGTAATTCTTCAGTCGGATTCATTATAATTCACGACAAATGGTGAAACGAACCGCGACCCCGATCGGAAGTACCACCGAGACATTTTAATGGCAAGGAAAATAAATGGATGTCATCAAATGGTGAAACGTGACGTCGAAAACGTATTATTTTGTAATTTATATGAAGTTAACGAAAAATACCGCCGAGTTATTAGATAGGCGATGTTTAGATTGGATGAGTTAACAAGCTGAGAGCTGGTAAGTTCAAAAATGCTGGACGTGGCTTAGTCCTTGGAATACAATCTCCTATATCTCTTTCTCTACGGGTGTTGTGTTTCAGTTCAATGTAGTTCAATCATGAACACGGCCTTCTTATATCGCCCATGTGTGGTTAAGTTAAAAAAAGAGTATCATACTTGGAGCGCCTACCCTTGCAACATAGCGGTCTTCAATGTCTTCAGTCTACCTACGACCGCGAGATGAAAATCCACTCGAAAAGTCATAAAATAAAAACAAACTGTTTTTCTCGAAACTGCTTGAAATAAGCTAGTGTGATGATAATTGTATAAAGTGTTTATGTCGGCAAATTTTTAAATTCTGTGTACCTATGTACCTAGATATAAGCTAGATACTTCTAATAAAACATTAGGAACAAAACTACGGCATAATTATGCTCCCTTTTTTTGTACGAAGACTAAACAAGTAAAAGCCGTATTCTAAGACTAAGTCTTGTGCCGTACCCAACATGTTTTCAATTTCTGTTGAACTTTTCCACTTTTAAAATGCTTGTAAAATAATTTACACGAAAAATCAAAATTGAATCATTCATAACCACTGTTTTGTGCTTCAGATAAACACGATACCTTTAAAACAAACTTAAAAATGCATAAGCTATCCATCAGCTAAGTATAAAATAATCTTCACTACAGTCATAAAACAAACATTAACCGAAGCAAATAAAAAAAGCGTAGCTGAACGAGGAAGCATTAAAAATACATCGCTTTAACAAACATCAGTATTCTTTGTCCGCACAACGCCATCAATCAAATAATGTTTAATTTCAAAGGTATTTTAATAACGGGAAAATCTATTAATCACTTTGTAAAGTTATATTATGAAAGACTTGTAATTATCTGTTCAAAGGAACTGTTTACGTCATCGCTTTGAGTTTTAAACTTTTGGTATTGTGTGAATTAAAATGTTTTAACAACCTTTTTTGTTCTGATCGTAATATAATGATTTTGATTTTGTCCGCGCGGTTTCATACAAAAGTGAACCGCCGCGTGCGCCCGTCGCGTGCGCCCATCGCGTGCGCCAGTCGCGTACGCCCGTCGCGTGCGCCCGCCGCGTGCGCCCGCTTAACGCAGTTTCGGCCCTTAATGTCGTCTATTCAATGCTTTTGGCACTCTTTATTATTGTATTGTGGAAGCGGCTAAAAATCTACGGTTTTGTGCTTTTATTTCGAACACTATAACAAACCATGGCTGAAATTCCAACGTCGTTTGATTGGTAGGTAGGTACGCTCCGATTACAAAGCCATGGGCAACGTTCATATCAGCGTAGAGTAACATTCAGGATGAGGGTATATCTTTATAATTTCAGTGTAACGCCGCCCTTAAAGGTGGCTTTGTCTCGTCGACGGGACAGATGAGAAAAACAGTTTCATCATCCCCGGCTGCGTTGGCCTAGGCAGGAACGATGGTATACAGATGTATACCATCGTTCCTATATATACTAGATAGTATCACGTTTGTATGCCGTTAAGAATACCATTATAACAGGGCAACATGACACTAGCTCTATAACTCTATACCATCTTCCCCGTTGAAAACCGATGCCCAGCGTCGATGCTACTGGGGACATTGACACGATATTTCCCTTCTGACCTGTTTAGAGGACTAGCTACCCGGACGGTTTATAATAAGTCATATATTTGTTGAGCAGTAAGTTATTGGGTACCTTTATTGTGCCTGTACAAATACTACTTGTATTTTGTACTTTGTATGTGTCCGTCGGGCTGTCTCTCATCTTTATCTCGAAAGCTATTATGATATAGGCCCTGCGGGTACGGACGCTCAATTTTATTTCCTTTCGGCCCTTTGTCCCACTTCTATGTTTCGAGGATGTTTTTCTTATCTCAACGTTATTATTATTTCTGTGACTGTATTTCAATTCACTTTTGTAATGTCGTTTCTTTGAGGACATCAATGTAATTGGGATGGAATAAAACCTTTATTCAATTATGATTAAGTAATCGTAGTATAACTATAATAGATAGGTATAATGTACGAGTTAATTTAAAAATATTTTGATGTGATGTTTTAATGTAGTAACTGTAAATAATTGCTTGGCGACTAACGTCCGTACTCAGAGACGAATGTAGAGACTTTGACATGTTATGTACGAAAAATTACGTCAATTATTTAAGTGTTCATTTAATGAAAATCTCTGAGCGAGAAGGAAGACTGGGACCTGATTAGGACCTTCTAATACATTATTACTAATTAATTCACAAAACAAACAATAGTCAAATATTAAGACAAAGTCTTTTACAAATCAGATATGTGCGTAATTAAAAATGGTTTTAATATATTCTACATAAAGTATAATTTTGCTCGAGTTCCGAAATTGACGACAATTGACGAAATGTACCCACAACGTCCATTAAACATCGTGTTTGTACATCTATTCGATTTGACAAACAACGGTATGTAGAATCCATTAGTGTTTCGCTCTTTGTCGGCGGAATACTAAACTTTGAGTGGTTGCATCCTACGTTGGGGTTGAAAATTCAATTGCTAAAGTTAGTTTATATTCAATTAACAGCGGTCGTGTTGAAAAAGAAAACTATGCTTATATTTTAAAGGAAAATACAGAAAGATGTAACAATTATCTATTTATATTTATAAGACCGGAACCATAGTTGATGAATCTCGTTCTTAGTTCAGTTTTGAATAAAAACTAAATTCCTAAACGTTACACACGTCTTAAAAGTCAGATTAATCAGTTATCGAGTCATTCTTACAGATCATCTTGAAAAAAATAAGAATTTCTTTTAGTTCTGCGCATTCTGGATTCGGAATCTGAATTTCAGACCTTATGTTCCACATGTGGAACAGCGAGGTTACTTTAAAAAATCACTGCAGGACAAATGCCACACGAGTACATGCTACTGAAGCTTTCTAAAGTTAGCTAAAGCCTAAAATGAATTGACTAAAATTTTACAGTTAACAATACAGCCATACAATATACATCCTCTTGGAAACATAGTATACTATCATTAGTTATACTATCCTCTAAGAAACATATTTACTACACAGATCCCTAAACACCTACCATTATTATTTCCTCTAAAGCACCTCTCATTACTTTTCTGTTAACATAACTTTGAAACCAGCGTATAATATTCACTCAAATCTGTTCAATTTCACCTTGAAGCAAATGAAATGGACACTATGAAATACAAATATACATCTACCTAATATTTATGCAGATTGAAGGGCGGGCAGCCGTCTATCTCCGGTTGGGCGGGCGGGCAAACAATATTGAAAATGCTCCTCTCGAGAACTCGCTGTAAGGTATACAAACAACGGTATTCTGAACATTAATTTGAAATATTAATCTTTTATACAGTTACTTTTTATTTTTTATACAGTTACATTTTTTATTTGCAAATAGGTATAATAATAAATACATATGTACTTCTGTATTTTTGTAAAGACTGAATTGTTGGTTTGAATATGCAAAAATGTTTTACACATATTTTTTCATTTAACCATAAATGCCATAGCCAAAATGTCTATGTGGTAATTTGCAACGCACAAAAATGAGGCAGATATTAATATCGTGGTTTGGTTTGTATTGTGGCGCTATAATAATGCTATTTTTACGAGTATTTGTATCTTAACCTAGTATGTATCTAGTCTGTAGTCTCTTCGCGTAATGTACTCGCTATTTGTGAATGATATGCATGTATTGGAATACCGTCGCGGAAGATCGGTGAAGGAGTTTCCGTCAAGTGTAGGGCTGGCCTTAATGAGTTTAAAATCTTCGATTTAGTAAACATCTTCGAACAAAGAGTGATAGACGTAGATCATGCTTGTTATACTTTTACTTTAAACGTTATGTTATTACCACGAGTCACTACTGCAAGATGAAATTTATTTTATAATACGAAAAAAAAAACAGAAATGATGGTTCAAAGAAACGAAGTCGAAGGTCGATTCAGAAAAACGCTCTATTTATTTTACCCCTTGTTTATATTTGTCGTTTACTTTATCAGTTCGTTAAACCTAATCAAATCAAAACAAATAAATAAATATTGTCACAAAAATACGTATACGAGTACGCGCAATACATATGTATTTTTCTTGTAGCAGTTGTAGCTTTAGGTTGGTTTATATGTTTTAAACATTTGCGGTCCCAATGAAATAATATTGTGAACCGGCACCACAGTTATATACTTGAATATTACTTGTAATCAAACTCGACCAGTAACTAATCTACATAATATATACATACACCTCTACATAATTTTGTTAAAAAGGAATTTAGTGCGATTTTGATAGCAACCCACATTAATCGACCCATCACTACATAGTCACTATCACTACATAGTATAAAATAAAGTCGTCTCTTTTTCGTGTCTGTCACACTGTTTGTCTGTCTGTATGCTTAAATCTTTAAAATTACGCAACGGATTTTGATGCGGTTTTTTGTAATAGGTAGAGTGATTCAAGAGGAAGGTTTTTATGTAAAAAAATTCCCGAAATTCCCACGGGAACGGGCACAACGCGGGTAAAACCGCGGGGCGCTGCTAGTATAAAATAAAGTCGTCTCTTTTTCGTGTCTGTCTGTTTGTCTGTCTGTATGCTTAAATCTTTAAAATTACGCAACGGATTTTGATGCGGTTTTTTGTAATAGGTAGAGTGATTCAAGAGGAAGGTTTTTATGTAAAAAAATTCCCGAAATTCCCACGGGAACGGGCACAACGCGGGTAAAACCGCGGGGCGCTGCTAGTTATTATAATAATTGTCAATCGTCATTATAACGAAACGGCCTTGATTTGACGAACATTAAATAATACTTTAAAAAATGTTTTTATTCCAGTAAATAAAATGTTTTGAAAGCTCAAAATTCAAATATACAATCATCTGTAACATTGCTCAAAAGTCCTGTTGAACATACCGATATTAATTTGTCAGAGGTTCTTGAAGAGCTTAATGTCGCGTGAACCCAATTATACTGAAAGCTATTAACATAATTAAGATAAAACGGACAGTTTATTATTTCAAATATTAATTACTTTTTAATTTGAATTGAGCACTTAAGGGTCATTTCATTATTGCAATATACCCAATACTCATTTGGGATTTTAATTTTATATTTTTCTAATGTAATTATACCGTAATTGTATGTTTTAAGTCATTACACCATAGAGTTGAAGACCATGAGTAGAATAACACGTAGAAAAAAAATGAATATTTTATTTTATTTATGATTTTTTTAGAAATCTTGGAGTACTTACAAAGTAGTTTAAGAATAACAAACTAAGGGTGCGTTTACATAGAAGCGGAGAGGAACAATCACAACGCATTACGAAAAGATTTTGACAATGTCAGTGCGTTGTTTGACAATTTATATGCGACTAGCAGCGCCCCGCGGTTTTACCCGCGTTGTGCCCGTTCCCGTGGGAATTTCGGGAATTTTTTTACATAAAAACCTTTCTCTTGAATCACTCTACCTATTACAAAAAACCGCATCAAAATCCGTTGCGTAATTTTAAAGATTTAAGCATACAGACAGACAAACAGACAGACACGAAAAAGAGACGACTTTATTTTATACTATGTAGTGACTATGTAGTGATGTGATTGGTGGATTGATCGCCGCACAGCTCCGCTCGACTCAGAGTGAAAAAGTCGCTTTACTTGACGCTCCGATTAGAATATTTACCTACTGGCCCCTAAGGTCATCGTCTATAGACAGTTAAACACCGAATATAGACACCTAGCGATTATACACTGTATTCTGATGTATGTCATTTGTCTGATAAAAAAGTAAGTTATGTCTATTAAATGTTAGCATGCACATTGCATGCCTCGCTCTGCTCAATGCCTCGCATTGACATTCACTTTACGGACACTAGGGCTTGTGTTATGGCTTGCAATGATATACATACATACGATAAATTAGTTCAAAATTATGCGTATACAGGAGCGCTTAATCCGTAACTGTCAGATACCACACTAATTCACAAAACAATCTCGCCCGCATTATGAGTGAATCGTCAATAGTATGAATGCTTTGGTATACGATGCAATTCTATGAATAATTCAACATTGATATACTGCGCAGTCCTCACTAGCGGTCTACGTGAACAAGCATACGAAATCTGATGATAGGATTATACTTATACTGTACTAGCGTAGGCCCGAGGTTTTACCTGCTTTGTGTCTATTTTCGTGGGGATTAAAGGGTGAAAAGTAGTCTACATAGATACGATTACAACAAGTCTTGTGTGTGTCGCAACATAGGATCTACAGTTTGAACTTTATCTTTTTTTATACTGAAATTGAAACATTTTTTTTGGCTGTGAATTCAACCTATCTTTCTAACTGACAACGAGTTACTGTAATCTGTAATCGCATAGCTTTCTCCCCAATTGCATATAGAAGAATAATTTTCACTGACAGCGCCCCACGGTTTTATCCGCGTTATAACCGATCCCGTGGGAATTTCGGGGTAAATAAATATATATCGGGGTATAATAACCTATCACTTTTTTTTCATAGCAGCGATGGTATACAAAGTCAAAAGTCAAGTCAAAGTCAAATATTTTTATTCAGTTTTGGCCCCATAGAGGCTCTTTTGAACGTACCACCCATTCGGAAGAACATCAGCAGAGAAGAATGGGCAAGAAACTGCTGGTTATTTTTTTTAAATCAAGGTATAATACAATTTAATACTAGGTAGGTACATAATAAGTAAGATTACATGTCAAAATCAGGTTGTGTTGCTGGTGCAGGAATTTGACTCCAGACATATTTGTCCTCAATGTAATCAGTAACGCTATAGTATGCTTTAGTCAATAAAACGTCTAAAAATAATTATTCTAATAAGACAACGATCATATAAAGAAAATAACAAATGTTACCTCTTTATAATACTAGAATAGTAGGATAGATTAGTGCATTCAGAGAATAACTCTTCAGCTTACGATGTTAGTGAAATGAGGTAGGTGTGTTTAACGACTAACTTAATAGCTTAGAATAAAGTAGCTTTAGATTATTGAAATCTAGGTCATTCGTAATATGAATTCAACTACGATCATCAGTAAAGCTAATAAAAGATTTTGTTTTGAACGATAATCTCGTCGGTCTTGTCATCAAACGAATTTAATGTCGTCATATTCATTTGTTTTAACGAAAAAAGTGAGGCTTCTCTTCATATTTATACTCTGAAAATTGACTCAGTTATTTACAGAGTAATTTGACTCTAGATTGGAGATCGAGACAGGGTCAAATACAAAATTACTTATTAAGTGGTAATGGCAGCTAATTAAGCTCAGCTCAACTTTGAAGTTGTTATTTTTCTGTTTATTTTGTAAATCTGCAATACAGTGTGTATAATAAGGTTATCGCTTTTAATTGAATGTTATTAAGAGTAATGACCAAATAGTGAACCTTGTCAACATTAAACAACCATTGTACTTATATTTTAAATAAATTTAACTTAATAACAAAAAACTAATTAAGAAAAAAGTTTTATATAAAGTTATTAAATAAAGTAAATTACTCAATCACTGCAGGGTATTTTTCTTTGTATTTTAATAGTTATGACGTCACAAAGACTGCACAATCATGACGATCTCATAAAATTCACAAAAACAAAAGTTAAAACCTTCACTACTTTCAATTTAATGTGTCTGAAACGGAAAGAATAAAATAAAGGTAAGTCCTTTGTCTAGAATGGGTAATAAACATTAAAATAATGTAAAACTGAGTACTTGTATTATTTTTCGTCGAGTGGATGGTCAACCTGACCAATCCTGGTGTCAGAGTTATTGAGCCGCCAAAGGCCTCTGACATGGCTCATCAAACGAACTTATATATAACTTAAGATTATTGCAAATCATGTGCGCGCATAATTTCCGAACGACTGTACCAAATTGCACCATTCTTTTTTTTTTAGGCAGTTATTACAATCTTAAATTTTAGGGGATGTTATTTATATTTTTTCTCTTAGTCTTAGACGAAATCACTTTTTAATATTGTACTTGGCTTTCATTCTACAGTTCTAATTTGATGGAATGCATAAGCGTAAAATGTTACATATTGTAAGTACTCAAGTACACATTTAACGATTTCACACAAAGCACTTTCATGTATGACGTAGTAAAGTTAATTTTTCGCTACTTAAAACCTCTAGCCGAAAATACATAACTGAAACCTTTAACAAAACATATTTTCCGCAACCGGTTGAAAGCAACTGACGTTGAAATATACAAAAAAAACATGCAACATGATTAAAATTCGCAATACGCGGCATTTCCGCAATTTTGTTTCGGACAGGTGTCAGAAACAGGCTACGTTTTGCATCACTGAACATCACTACACACAATGTTTGTTTACTAATAACAGTGTACTTTAATCCCTATTTTGAAAGCATAGAGTTCATTACACATAGTTTATAACAGTATTAAGCTGTAGTTCTATGTAGGTAGGGTATATGTTATATATAATCTATTTATGTGTTTGTTATCAATAATAAAGGACGCTCAAATTTATTGGCGTAGCTTGAGAATAGTAACGATAAAGCGTTAGATACACTTAGTGTTATTGCGGCCCAGCTGTGACACTTTTCATACAAATACAAGGAATACCACGTCCCCCACGCACCAGTTCCGCAGCCGCACTGTGTGTGTCTTGCACTTAAGTAAATTAACTCGTCGAATTCGACTTTCCTTTAATAGCCATATTATTAAACGCTCTATAAGTAAACCACTCTTATATAACGTGTTTTGTCTCTTTTGCTCTTTGTAAAATAGCGTCTGTCAGAAAGGGACAAACCATTTGATAGTTGAAATGTTTTAATAAGCGTTTATGTAGAAGTTTAATGCTCGCAGCTATTAAACTCCCTCTATCAAAGACAATACTCAGGGACTTGCCCTCTTGGGTTCTGACAGGCTATACTTTGTAACAGTCTATGTATCCATACTTTATTAGTATTATATCAATTTCATTCACCATTGTTGTTGTAATAGCTTTTGTTCACACCTCATTAAACCTGCCAGTTAAGCTTCAATAAGGATAACAAACAAACAAAGCTATGTACACGTTGTAAACGAGTAATTTAAATTTACTTTCAAAATAATTGGTATATAGATTAGATTGTTAATGTCTATTTTAATGAATAGGCTATAGGTGTTGGCAACCGCATTCAGCGATCGCAGTAGGCATTAGTGTAATAGAACTTTATGACGAATGAAACCATGACACACTACTACAGCTACCTTTAGAACGACTGCTCATTACTTAGCTGATTTTTAAAATTGAACTTTATATCTAAACGAATAGTGTATTTTTAACCAATTGTCGGTTCTTTCTTTGACATTCACTTGCTTGTAGTCGAGTAGTTCTATCGAAATCGTGGCCTGTTTTAAATACCTATTGGCGATACAACAATAAACCCTGCAGTTTTATTTATTTGTTCAGAGGTATAGAAATACCATTCACTTACAATTTCACCTCCAATGTTTATTTACTTACATAAAGGCGACCGCCAACCAATATAATAGAAAGCTTCCGCGTAAAAAATGTTTTTATATTTTTATAACATGAAAAGCTTTCTACGTAATACGTTCTCTCGCATCCTTTACCGTACGTTTTACGGTGGTTTGTATCAAATGCAGAGTTATTGCTTATATCACTTGAGAATATGTTTTATATCATAATTTTAGTACATCGTAAATTAATATGCAAATGGAAGGAACAATTGAAATATATAATATGATATTCCAGCAGAGATGCATACATTAATTTAATACAATTCTCATTATTTTCCTTTATTTGAAGTTGGTTTTAACCGACATGATTTTTTCATTTTTTGTTTTGCTTCAAGTAGCTGTGATAGGTCTTTGTTGAAATCGAAAAAACAATGAAGAATACTAAAAATCGAAAACAATAAGAGTTTGAAATATATCTTCCGTGGTAACATCATTTAAAATTCCGGTAATTACCGTAGTATAAACCCAGCGGAGTAACTTTTACGAGAACCGTAGCATAATGCTACGGCGTAGCAAGTATCGGCAATCCGAAGAAATTTTTAACCACTTCAAAAAATGGAGGAGGTTTCCCAATTTGACCGTTTATATTATTATGCTTTTTTATGTATTTTCTAAGATGCGGAGGCGGGAGTGTGCTACGATGCGGAGGTGGGAGTGTGCTACGATGTCGAAGTCGACTAAAAAGATAATTTCTATCTTTTTAGATACTATTGAAGTCGTTTAGATTTTTTATCGAAAATATTTTTATTATATACCCTTAGCAAATAAAAAAATAGTTAATATGGTGAAGGTGTAAAAGTATCATAAATACCCTCTCTGTACCATTTGCTTGAATCAGTTTAAATACAAAAAATAATCGGTATTTTTACACTCACCGTATTTATAGTAAAATGGATTGATTCATGTTTCAGTGCCAATAACAAAACGATCCCCGATACGTTAGAGTACGAGTTTTATCAGCACGCGTCATCAAACAACATTTACCTAATTCACTTTGATATATGTACGTTAGGACGTGTTCTAGTGACGTTAAAGTATTGTTTATTGAAGTACTCGTACTAAGTTAGTATTAGCCTGTAATGTCCCACTGCTGGGTAATTGCTGGGCAAAAGCCTCACATCTCACTGAATATATCAGTACAGTGAGGAGGGATACTGTGTCAGTGAAATAGTTGTACCAGTATAGCTATATTATGAGTTCGTGAGTCTTTTGTTTTTTATCTATATACATATACTATGGTGACAAAGAGAAAGATTTTTTATTGCTCAACTAAATGTGCGGGCGCGACTCCACAAATCTACGCCATCTATTGGGTCGCTGGTAGAACCACCGCAGGGAATAACTAGACGTCTTATAGCTTCATGAATTTTGCGAGTATGGAAGAAGTGAAATTGTCCTTTTGCCCACCAAAATGGCACGAAATTCGACTTGAATTGCAATTAACTTGCAGAACATAAGTTGTTTGTTGTTTGAAAAGACATGTCAATGAACTGACTCAATTCTGTATTATATTTTATCGACTAAAATGCAATAGCTCATACCCCATCACTATTCTGAATTATTTATATTCAATCTGGTTGGGTGCCGTATCGCTATTTCAGGCTATTTATGGGTAATAACGTTTTACGTTATCTGCTTATATTGCAGCTATAGCTTAACAGTTGTTGTTAACGTTTTAAACTATTCTACATAGAAAATAGTCAACATGAAAATGGTTAAAAAGTGTTTTGGAAATAGTTTCAAAAATGAAACGGTTACTTAAAAAAAGGTAGGAAATCTACCGACTACGCCGAAAAGGTGTAGGAAATCTACCGACTTTAAAAATAGATTCTAAACCAAATAAGTCAGTACCTAAGTTTGTGAAGATCAGTTGCCAACCCTGGTGTCAGAGTTTTTAGACCGCTCAAAAAGCCTCCGACATGGTATGACGATTGAAGCAACCGAAACCGGGACTTATTCTATGGACTCTGCTAAGCACGGTAGCGCTCAGATCCCACTATCGGCAACCCATCCAAGTAGAGGCCGAGCTATACGTTGCTTAACATTAACATTAATCTAGAAGTACTACCATTAAAGCTTTGTCACGTTACTGAAAACTTTCCTACAGACGATACAAGCTCTTAATGGGTAAACTTAACGTCATAAAAGTATGATACTGATATTATTTGAAGCTGTTGTGGGCCCTACGTGGTCGTTAATTAAAACAGTGACCCAGATCGTGTGTGAGCCGGGTCAAGTGCCTCTTCAAAACACCAGGTGTCGCTACTATCCCTGTATCGTTGGAAACACTATTACGAGTATATTGAGTATGCTATAGAATAAATAGCTTGGGCGTCATTTATGTTTATGTATGAGAACCAGCTACTGCCCGAGATTTCGTCTGCGTAGAAGTCGAAAATAGTTCTAATAGGATTTTTAATTGTTTTTTTACTTAATTTGTAGTAGATTTGACCAAGGAGTCACATTGTCCCACATAAATGATGAGCCAGTGATATATTTGTTACAACTTATAATTTACTACAAGCGCCATACTGTTTTACCCACGTTGTGTCCGTTCCTTTGGTAATATCGGGATATATGTATAAGTCTATTGCCGTCCCCTTGAATGCAGCTATCGCATACAAAAATAATTATTCGAATCACACTGGTACTTCTTGAGATTTGTACGTTCAAACAAACAAAACAGTAAAACTCTTCAGCTTCATATATTATTATAGATATTTTATTCTCTTTTCTCTTTTTCGACGGGCAAAACCTCCCCCCATAGTCCCCCGTCTTCACATTTAAAAGTATTCATTGTAAATCTACGTTAACAAATATTGTACCAAATTCCAAATACAAAAATAAAGAAATTCAATAGGCACTAACTTCAGCGATAAAAAGCTTTCTCGATAGAAAACAATTTAAACGAAATTGAATTAAAATCACGGCAATATTTCTACTCCATTTGTTGCTCACGGTTCCATTGCCACTAAAAATACTAAAACTCAGAAAAAAACCGTACGATTTTCTCGTGTTCACGATAAAACGAATACAAATTCAATTGGCACGATGTATTTGAGTAAAGTTATTCGAATGTGTATCTTTATGAGTGCAATGGGGTGTAAATAACAGGTTACCTTGTAGATACTTTCAGTGTGCTTCAGATGCGTAAAATATAGAATTTTTATTTTAGTCGTGGAATGTTTTTGCTGTTGAATGCAAATCTGATTTGTTACGTGTATTATAACGTCATTGTGTGTGTTTGTCGGCTTGTAGAAGGATATATTTGGCTTGATTTTACAAACGCAAGATATTTATAATGCGGCTGCGGGCCGGGTACGTGTCGGTTGACGTTATATTCCTTGTATTTGTATGAAAGGTGTCGTACTGGTCCGTTGCAGGCCCACTGCGAGCCAGTGTGATACCTTCCATACAGGCGACTTGCAACCGGCTCACATCTGGCCCGCACTCGACCTGAACTCGGCGCGCACCGGCCCGTACCCAGCCCGCACTCGATCCGCACCCAGCTCGCACCCAGACCGCACATTTGTATGGTAGTTTAAAAGAGTCATCGATGTAGAAAACCGAAATTATCTATCTACGAGAATATAGCCTGTATCTAAATATCTCTCAATCCTTGCCGTCGTTTATACATAATCCACATTTAAAAAGCAAAATCTTGATAAAATAATCCTAAAACGGAATGCTAAAGTGAAAACGGAAACATCAAAACGAAGCCACCGAATTGTTGAATCTTCAATATTTGCAATTCTTGAGTCTTTATAACTTTTTAGATTGTTACGAATAATTTTATCAGAGAGAATGGTATTCTATAGCTATACTATACAAGAATAAATAGCTTTGTACGACGTAGAATATATGTTTGAGAAACTTCACGCCTTTAGGAGATTTTACGCTGTAACTATTCTATGGTATAGACGCATTTGGTATCAACATTATCGACCATCAAGCACTATGGTGTAAGGGTATGTGATAAACACATCTGTACTGTGTGAAGATATGATTTATTCTCTTGATTAATACATAATGCATTTACCTTTACATCTATATTGCTATACCTTAATATATTCTAAAACTTAAACCGTTGCTATTATATCGACCGCACATTAAAATTTAGGTAGTTTTTAATTCTCATATTATTAGGATACCTATAATCATGTATGTATGGGAACCCCACATACTCTATTTACTATCAGTGACGTAAACCCTCAGTAGATACAGTTAAGAGTAATTAAAACAGTTGATTTCACTTCAAATATTGCGTCTAATTAGAATTGTAAATCAGTTACAGATTCACGCCTTGGCTTTTACCAAAATTGTAATCAGATAATTGAAATTTGGTCGCATGGAGTGTGCTACTATTTGGAGTTGAATAAATGATCATTTTCGATAACATATTTTATATCATACAACATATACTTTAAAAGTGGAATTTTATTGTAAGTGTGAAGTGTAATTTTTAGTTTCATTTTACATTTTTTTTTTCATAGTAACGAATAAAACCTAAGGGTACTTCTACTTTTAATATAAACAATCAAAACCATAATAATAGTGCTTGTTTCAAGTGTAGACACAAAATCTAAATAACTAAACCCTTGTCCAGATGTAGTAGTTTGAATATTCAAAAACATTTTGCATACGTTTACACCAGTTGGAAGGGAACCCGGTTAATTATTCAAGCTGACTTTCAGTTTTAGTACTGGTCTTTTTATTTTATCTCTTGTTTTACATATTAATAAGAGAACGGGGAATTTACATCGTTATTGAGTTCGGATCTGTATGTTCTATTTTTTCTTACGACATTTAAACTTATAAAACTTATGAATATTCACTGTAAAAGTCATTGCTAATACCTGTTAGTTTTTTCTGATTATTCCTTTTAGATATAGTTTTACGTGAGCTTTACACTAGCCTTCATTACATAGTACATATAAAACAAAGTCTCATTCTGTCTATCCCCATGTATGTTTAGGTTTAAAACTACGTAACGGATTTTGATGCGGTTTTTTAATAGATATAATGATTCAAGAGGAAGGTTTATATGTATAAAAATTCCCAACTTTCCCATGGGCAAAATTATAAAAATATTTTCGGTACCTACCTAACAGACATACAAAATGTGCTAGGTAGAAAACAAAGAAGAAATCTGTGTAGCGCAGTGTCGGTAACTTTTACGGTACCAAAGGATATTGATCGTTTGCCCAAGCCATAAAGCGAACGAAACCATTCCATTTTAATCTACGGCCTGACTATTGGTAATATCCTATGGCTACCCCATAGATTATCCAGATTGGATCTACGCCGGCTGCTCGCAATGTCACTTTATCTTTTGTATCATCTGAAGTTTAATAAAGACCGAATATAGATTGAGGTTTGTTGTTGTAAAGTTAATACATGTAGTTTGAAATAGACTTGAAAAGAGGGAGATTTTTTAATGTATGCGAGATGAGAGGCCTTTGCCCAGCAGTGGGACATTACTGGCTAATTACTTTACTTTACTTTTGTTTAAGTTGGTAAACGATTTTGTGTTGACTTTAATGGTGAAAAACTTGAATGGTGTTTTTTTATTGAAAACTAGCAGTGTGCCACGGTTTTACCCGAATTGTGCCCGTTCCCGTGAGAATTTCAGGATGAAAATTTGCCTATAAACTTATCGTTGAATGTAGATATCTAGTTTTAAAAGAATTAATCAAGTCGGACTGGTAACTAAAATAAAAATAATAATAATAAATAAATATACCTGGACAAATTCACTCACGGTTAGTTAGACCCAAACTAAGCTCTAAGCTTGTAATATGGAATCTAACTAACTGATACTACTACATATATATACACAAATACTTTATATGAATATATAATTGACACCCAGACGTCGTCGCCAACAACTATGTCTTCACATATTGTTGACTCCGGGCGGGAATCGAACCCGCAACCCCCGACACAGTAAGCGCTCTCACTGCCACTGTGCCAACGGGCTTGTCAAAACTCCCGAGATTAGCTCGAACATACAAAGAAATAAACCTACAAATGTTACCTCTTTATAATATTAGTATAGATGACAATATGTGTATAAAAAACAAGAAGGTTTTAATACATAAAACCACGTGTAAATATATGAACATATACATAATCAGTGTTTTAGTAAATAAGGTTACCTACATCGTGATGATACAGATTTTGTTCATTATTATTTTATTCTAAAAATATAAATACTTGAAATGCTACTGATATAAACAAGTATCTTGCTTTCTATATAAAACGTTTAATAAGGTTTGGTAGGTATCTTTGTGGGTTGCCCTTTAAAGAATCTACCTAATTAGGAAATTGTTCGGCTTTATTGGTATCGAATTAATTTACATTTTACTTTCGTTACACGTGTTCCAGTTTATTATCGTACTAGCAGTGCCCCACGGTTTTACCCGTATTGTACCCGATTCCGTAGAAATTTCGGGATGAAAAATAATCTACAACCTTCCCGTTGAATGTGGCTATCTATTACAAGAAGAACTATTCAAATTGGATTAGTAGTTTCTGAGATTCGCGCGTTCAAACAAACACATTCTTCAGCTTTATATATTAGTATAGAATGAAGATGATACAATATAATATGTGCTCGAAATGTCGCTAACTGTACAAAATAACATTTATTTCAACAAAGAAATGGATTATCTTTTGTTGAAGAATACCAATTTCGGATTATGGAACGTGTTTCGGTTTGGTGTTCATGTCAGCACATTGTTGTTTTGGATTTTTATAAGTTAGTAAGTGTTCTGTATTGGCTTTACAATATATAATAGTTGTAATGATTAGTCTCGTTTTCTCGATATTGTTGTCATTCACTAGATCGTGTCGAATACTTATGGCCTTATAAAGTACTAGCAGTGCCCCGCGGTTTTACAGGCGTTGTGCCCGTTCCCGTGGGAATTTCTTGATTTTGTATTACTTATTTTCTATAACGCATAAAAAAAGAATCTACCAATTTGGTGCAGTCGTTCCGAATTTATGCACTCAGAAACACATTCAGCGATTCATATTATAAACTAGCTGTGCCCTGCGGTTTCACCTGCATTTTTTTCCTCACTGCTTACAATATTTCAAGACCAAAATTAGCCAAATTGGTTCAGCCGTTCTAAGCAGACTAACGAACAGCAATTCATTTTTATTGATATAGATAGATAGATTATCCTATTCCTGACGAAGAGAATAAATTAAAAAAATAATCATTAAAATGGTCTCGCCGTTCTTAATTTATAAATGGTGTAACTAACGACTTTCTTTTATAGATATACATTATACATAAATAAGGTATGTGCCTTATAAGTTTCCTGTATGAAAGAAAGTTATTCAATCGATCAACATGACATACACGTCGAGCCAAAGAGGTCACAGATTCAATCAAATGGCCGAGCAAAATTATGCAAAGACCAATATTTGATCTCGGGTCTCGTGTGTTTGCGTCGAGATAGTGCGGTTGTGTAAATAACGGCACCCTTAAATAGGTTGGATAGTGTCAAGCATATGCAGGCACATGTAGTCCATCTACTAGATATATAAGGATTGTATTATAATTGTACTTTACGCGGTTTTACCCGCGTGTGTTACCGTGAGAATTTCGGGAATTTTTATACATAATTATAAACCTTCCTCTTGAATCACTCAATCCATTAAAAAACCGCGTCAAAATCTGTGCTGTAGTATTTGAATTTATCGCGAACTGACAAACAGACGCGGTTTGGGGACTTTGTTTTATGATATGTAGTGATTTGCCATGCGAATATAGTGCTTATCGACATCTGAAGAGAGATTATCGATTAGGTTTTGTTTTGTAGAGTAATTAATTTCACGCATCACCTGCACCGATGAGAAGCTTTAAGGGGGGATGCTTCGGGTTTACGTATCAGTTAACATTTACACAAAATGTTAGTCTCAACAGTCGTAAGAAAATGAAAAATCGTAGCTTACTACTGGCCGCCCGAATGACTTCAACAGACTGTCATTTAAGTTGTAACAACGCTTTCTACTTAACAGGATAAACAATAGTGAACTTTTTAACAGACGCTTATTACGATAATCAACCTTTTGAAGAAAACCCTAACCCTAATATACTCGTTTTAGGGCTATAACGAATGTCACAACATTTCATTTAACGAAAATCAAGTTACCTAAAAATATTTTTATGCAATTCCTAATTTTATTATCTTAAATAGGATTTCGCGTTAATAATACAAAAACCATTACTGGTTTCTTAAGTTTAAGCGAGCACTAATCATTTTGAATAGACGTGTGAGTGACCACGGTTCCTGTAAAGGGGCCGAAACGTCAGATAAAAATGTAAAATAAAAGCCAAGTGTATCCGTAAACGAGTTTCAATTCAAAACAAAAATCATTGTTCATTTATCTAAAGGTATTTTTGACACAACTCTAACCAACACTATACAGCTTTCTCAAAACCCAATTAAAAAACAAAACCTAGAACATTAAGTATTCCAAAGGACAAAGCTCAAGGCGAGGTCAAGTTTAAATAATTGAAGAGACTGGGTGATAAAGAGGTCTCTCTGTTTTCACTGGTTCGTTATAAAAATTAATGTCGGGCTATCCTCGTGGTTATTCCCGTGCACGAATGTAAGACTGCGGTTACACTGTAGATTATGTAAAAGACTTATGCTAGTGTTAGGTCAGTTATCACAGTAATGAAGTTGGTGGATGGAATAATAGGTATTTTTTGAATAAGTAGGCACTTACCTAAGACGGCACTAATGAAGCGTAATTGTTTCAAGCTTATTATCCGATAAACATTCTAATGAGGATCACTGCTTGCTTTTCATTCATCTACGATATACTCTCATCTCTCGTATACTATGTACATTAGTATAACAAAGCTTTTTTCTTGAACTGCCTATCCGATTTGAATGATTCTTTTTGTTATGGATAGCCTAGTATTCGAGTTTCTAAGAGTTTCTAAGTTCGATATAAATGTCTAGGAGTGACTTGGACAACTCTTCAAGGGCTTTCAAATGACATAAGTTATGTCACTGTTGAGCAATACCATCAGGGTCAACTGCACATACACCCAGTGTCGATTCTTCGGTGGTCGAAAATACCGCGTTGGCGGTCGATTTCGATATAACTGTCACAGAGTGACTCGTACAACTCTTCAAGAGCTTTCAAATGCCATAGGTCATGTCACTGTTGAGCATTAGGATCAGGGTCGATACTTCGGTATAGCATAGCCGAACTCCATTCTTCCGTGGTCGAAAACACTAAGTTGGACGGCGATTTCGATATAATTATCAAAGAGTGACTTATAAAACTCTTTATGAGCTTTCAAATGATATGTGTCATGTCACTGTCGAGCAATACGATCAGTGTCGATACTTCGGTGGTCGAAAACACCGAGTTGGCCGTCGATTTCGATATAACTGTCAAGGAGTGACTTGTAAGAGCTTTCAAATGACATTAGTCATGTCACCGTTGAGCAATACGATCAGGGTCAACTGCACATTAGTGCACATACACCTAGTGTTTTTTCTTCGGTGGTCGAAAACACCGAGTTCATGTCACTGTTGAGCATTCCGTCCAGGCTCCACAGCACCTCCAGTGGTAATTCTTCGGTGGTCGAAAACACCGAGTTGGCCATCGAATTCGATATAACTGTCGAGGAGTAACTTATACAACTCTTCAAGACCTTTCAAATGACATGAGTCATGTCACTGTTGAGCATTGGGACAGGCTCCATAGTTACCTGCCCGAGGTCCTTAATTTTTACATTTCTGGAGCGTGTAGATCAATAACGGTTTGGAATATTGAAAAAGTGGATAGAATCAAAGTTATAGAGAATTTTATAAGCTTTCATTTCATCATACACTTTTTTTTGCTACATTGCACCGTTTTTCAGATATTCGCGAAAAACACTTTTTTTTACATTTGACCTTGAAATTTAATAGTTGCGTACACCCTACCATCGGTAGGTTTTGAGACAACTTTTAGGGTGTCAATATACAAGTATTTACAGACTTACAGCTGGGTATCTCGAATTCCGAGATTCTTACCTAATTTAAGCTTAAATGACTGCACTATGATATTTATTCAGTTTATCTAAAATTCGTTTGCAGGTGAATCAACTGGAGGCGCTAGTGTAAAATAAAAACAATTAACCTATATTTTTGCATCAGTGGTTAAAATTAATGAATACGCACGAGTAAATTAAAATACCCCGACAAACGACCAATTTAGAATTTAACAAACATACAAAATAAAATGTCAATTTCGAATGTGGAATACTTGAATGTCAAAGTGTCAAAAGTTTCAAATAAAATAATATCCGTAATATAATAATAAATAAATTATGTAAAAACCATTGCAGATAGTAGCCCAAACAGTCTTTAAACTGGCGTAATCAAGTCTGTCTTAAGTCAATTTAGGCCTGAGACACACTTGCCGGATCTTACGCCATCTTACATAACACCAATGCATATTGCATATAATGTATGCCGTAAAAGAGCAACCGATGTTCCCCGAAGTGTGGCGCTATTGGTAAATTATATGCAGTATCATGTATAACGGTCAGGAGATTGACGTCGGAAGATCCGTCGAATGTAGCATTGGCTTAACAATAGTTTTCGATCAGTCATCGGTCTAACAGATATCGATTCAATTAATATTCAACATTCAGTCGATGAATTGGTCTAACAATCTAATCAGGTAATTTAATACCTGCACAGGCTGTTTAATTACGAATACATATGCTTTTAATAGAGTTTAGTTAAGAAGATTTAACACCACAATTTATACACTTGAATCCCACAGCCCACAGTTATACGCATGTTATACGCACACAACCACAGGCTACTACAAGTATTCTTTATATAACACGACTAGACACAATTTAAGAGATGTTATTTTGAACTTGAAATGTTAATGCCATCGCCAATATTGGCGGTTTAAGACGATATACATTTTAATGTTTTCTGCTTAGCACATAAATTGCAGTGCACTGCAATACTGTTTCTAGTCCCAGAACATAATTTACTAAAGGAGAGTTATATTATAAATTACAAAACTGCTTTGCAGGGTAAATGAGAAGAGATGTTTATTATTCTTTATGTGTTATATTGTAGAGGTAATTTGAAATTGCTTTTGCTGTTTGTAGTTTGTTGAACTGTGAGTCGGAGTAAATTATATTTTTATTTGTTTATGTGTAGATTAATTTCTTTTTTTCTTGGGTGAGATAAGAGGCCTTTGCCCTGCAGTGGGACTTGGACTTGTGGGACTTGTGGGAATGAATCTTTTGCACTTTTTAATTGTTCTTCAGTTTATTTAAGCCATATACAAGGCCTTTAGGCGATCTAAAAACTGACAGCGGTTAGGCCACTAACTTACAAAAACTTACTTCCAAAAATAACTAAACAGAATTACCTTAACTAACTTTTTAACTTTCGCTTTAAAGTTTCTTAGTATAAAAATTAGTGCATATTTTAGAAAATATTTACCAATACTTTCAATATTTACAAAATACCAATGGAGTACACAAAACATTTAGAACCACGTACAAATGTACAGAAATATTCAGGTCTCAAGCATTCAATACAATAACTGGTATATAAAACAGAAAACAGATGTTGATTCTGAAATTGCTTGTTTCATATATCCGGTACAAAGGGAAAGAATAATTTACTTTTTTGTCTAAAGATATGAAGTATTTTACCAGCTTGGGTCGCTTTTAATCATGGTTATTCGCTAAAAGCGGTATGAACTGAAAAAATGTGTGGGAGTTTTTTAGATTATTATTCTTGTTAAGCGTGATGATTATGCCTAATCCTCCTCACTGTACTGATATCTTCAGTGAGATGAGAGGCCTTTGCCCAGCAGTGGGACAACACAGGGCAATACTTTGCTTTTTTTTAAAGCGAGTTTGTAAGCTGCTATTCGGAGATTTCTAAAGATAGAGTCTAATACATTATGTAAAGTCTTCTTTATAAAAAAATACCTATAATAGTTTCTATCTATGTAACTAGACTCATACCTTTTTTAAAGATTATTTTTATTTGTTTAAATATGTACGCTCCTCCATATTTCAGTAATCATAGAGAGTTGTTAGCGTGTTTAAAAGCTACGTTTGCCAGATCAATAGAAAGCTATCTTCGAACATGTAGTCGCCAAAGTTATACTTAGTATACCTTGTATACATTGGAAGGATTGGCCCAATCTAGCACTCAATAGAGAAAAGTGGAAAGAGGGTAGGGAGGCCTTTGCCCTGCAGTGAGACAAGTCAGGCAGAAATAAAATACCTTGTATATAATAAATAAAATACCTTGTATATAATAAATAAAATACCTTGTATTCGTTGGTCCATAGTATAATGTTTTATGGTAGTCACTCACTCAGATTACAGTCTGTAATCTGTATTCTGTCATACATGTCATCTCGCTTGCCTGTGTCTCGCTCACAGATATTAACTTACTAGCAGCGTCACGCGGTTTTCCCCATGTTGTCTCCATTATCATGGGAATTTTGGGATGAAAAATAACCCATAGCCTTCCCATTGAATGCGGCTATCTATTACAAAAAGAACTATTCAAATCGGACTGGTAATTCCAGAGATTTGCTCGAATAAACAAACAAACAAAATTACAAATTTCACCTCTTTATAATATTAGTGTAGATCTCCACAAACGTTAAGAAAAACCAAATTGTAGATTGCCATCAAGCTTAATTTCCGAGGCAGAAATTCCGCTTCAAGAACAATTTATAATTGTTTCGTTACGAAGCGCCATATTTTGCTTATTTTTTATACTTATTTCCTTCACTTAATAGCGCCTTGATCCTTGCGCTCATTTATCAACATTTAATAAGGGTAGCGGTATGATGGACGCCTTTCTTACTATAATAATATGATATTTAGTTAGGGGTTTAAATTGGACGAGCATTGATGTCGATTTTGCTGTCGACGTCGGTGTCACTGTCGGTGTAATTGTCGGCATTTCTGTAGATATCGGTATAGCCACGAGTTAGGTACCAAGATCATAAGCTGAAGTGTTGTTTTTAGTTACTGGTTTCTTAAAGGTCTTCTGTGACCACGGTTCCTGTAAAGGGGCCGAAACGTCAAATAAAAATGTAAAATAATAGCGAAGTGTATCCGTAAACGTAGTTTTAATTCAAAATTGTTTTAAGTTAGTAAGAATTTCTAGAAAAATCCTTTTTGTGTTAGGCTGTGCTCCAAAACTTGAAAAACCCGAAAACTCCTTTCATCCATCACATTACAAAGCTAAGTTTTGCTTATGGAGTAGGTTACTAATGTTTTTCGTAGATGAAACTCTTGCTAAACCAAAAAGATTGAACCAAGGTGTGACCAGATTTATTCGAAAAAAAGCAAATTGATCGTGGCCACGCCATTGTGAAAGCGATGAAAAACGACGATGACTTGTTTTAATCTGCCCGTCACCACGCCTTAATGGAAGTCCAAAAGAAAGCATAGTAACTATATGGTAATCTTTGCGATAATGGTAGATGATTTAATGCATAGTAACTGTTGGATAATCTGTGTAAAAGCGTAGTTTAAAATACGTAGTATTTTTTAAGTAATCTGTGTCAGATCAGATTTAAAATTCGAAACTTTTTTATTTGTTTTCACCCCAAAGAGTTTCTATTGTATGTAGAGTTAGCATTAACTGCACAGTAACTCTTAGCCAATCTGTGTCATAAGTGAATCGAGGAATTAAGACCAAAGTATTTACTACCATGCGTTAGGTAGTAGGTACATAAGAGGGTGCCTCAAACGCAATTTTTCCTTAGTACGCGTTTTGCATTTTGCCATAATCAATTATTTTATATCTTGATACCATTGGCAGACGGTACTAAAAGGTACTACTGTAACAAAAGGACCAAAAAGGTATAATATATTTCATTCAGGGACAAAACACAAGCTGTTACCGATTCATATCAATTGTAAAGTTTGACAACATGGAAAGTTACGACCGATTATTGGGGAGTGTTCCAATAATTACTGTTTGAAATCCAATAATCTGATTTAAACATTTTCAGAACAAGGTATTTTTATGTAGCACGGAAGGGATATTTACGGTTAATTATTTGGGCTAAAATAGTATGTTCTTAATTTAACGTAATTTTGTAAGTAGAGTAGCGTAGTACACCAAGCTCACTCCAAGCATCTCCAATAGACAAAGGACTTGACAAACAAATAAAAAAATAGAATAAAATTCCTATCTATACTAATACTAGCAGCGCCCCGCGGCTTTGCCCGCGTTGAGCCCGTTCCCGTAGGAATATTCGAAAATCCTTTCTTAGTGTGCACTTACGTCACTTGAAGAACCTTCCTGCCAAATTTCATGTTTCTAGGTGTAGCGGTTGAGGCTGTGCGTTGATTATCAGTCAGTCAGTCAGGACTTTGAATTTTATATATATATAGATAATGAAGCTGAAGAGTGTGTTTGTTTGAACGCGCTTATCTCAATAACTAGATACCAATCCGATTCGAATAATTCTTTTTGTAATGGATAGCCACATTCAACGGAAAGGTTATAGGTTATTTTTTATTTCGAAATTCCTACGGGAACGGGCACAACGCGGGTAAAACCGGGGGGCACTAATAGTAATTAGATAAATTAAATCGTTGTATTTGTAAAGAAAAGTAATAAATAGGAGTAGTAGTAGTTGGACAAAGAACAGTAAGTAAGTAAGTAAGTGCGAGTACGTTAGTGGCCAACCGTGGTGTCGGAGTTTTTAGACCGCCTAAAGGCCTCCGACATGGTCTACAAAGAAAGTAATTAGTAACACACTAGCAGCGCCCCGCGGTTTTACCTGCGTTGTGCCCGTTCCCGTGGGAATTTCGGGAAATTTTTTACATAAAAACCTTCCTCTTGAATCACTCTACCTATTACAAAAAACCGCATCAAAATCCGTTGCGTAATTTTAAAGATTTAAGCATACAGACAAAGAGACAAACAAACAGACAAAAATAGCGACTTTGTTTTATACTATGTAGTGATAGACAAACGCAAAAAACTTAAGCACCCTGAACAAAGCGAAACGGTAATCAAAACTCTCCAATTGCTTCTACGTTATCAAACACATAAAACAGCCGCATGAAACCTTAAATTGAAAAAATATGACTATATCAAAACTTCTAACGATTGGGGCTTCGTAAATTACCTATCAGTGGTCAGAATAAAGCGATAAATGCACGGAACTAGAGCGTTAGGGTCGGGACGAGCCGGGAGCGCTCATTACTGGCTATTCTGCCTTCAAGAGCATTCATTCAAGATAGGTATGATGCGAAACGATTGTTTATTTTCTGATTGAGGTTAGTTTTAGAATGAGCTGGCTGGAGAGATGCACTTTGTTTTTAATAAGTAGGTTAATAGGTTAATAACCTACTTATTACAAATTAGGTTTAATAAGTAACTTATTTATGTAATCAGTAGCTAGTTACCAAGCAGCACTTTGGGTGATGAATATTTCTTGAAAATTTCAGGATATTATTTAGCCAATGGTCGGCTCTAATTTCTCTGTAATAAAATTTATCAACAGTTCAGTGTTTTAAGTGTTAAAACTACGCGTATAACTGCCGCTCTCAGAGACGTTCATTAAATGGACAATTAATTATTTGACGTAATTTTTCATACATAACATGTAAAAATCACTTATTTAATATCTACTAAGGAAGCATTGGGTGTCTCTGAGTACGGGCTTAAGAGTTTTAATCATTTTCAAGGTATAAAATTAATAAAAGAACATATGAAGCATTTTAGAGTAATACTAGCAGCGCCCCGCGGTTTTACCCGCGTAGTGCCCATTTCCGTTCGAATTTCGAAATGAAAAATAGCCTATAGCCTTCCTCGATAAGTGGACTATCCAACACTGAAAGAATTTTTCAAACCGGAACAGTAGTTCCTGATATTAACGCGTTGAAACAAACAAACTAACTGCAGCTTTCAATTCAATTTATTTATTTTCAAATGAAGCTACAAAATATATTTTACCCAGTTATTGAGACATCACCTCCCATACTAGTATTCACTGTGTCATGGAGCTTTATAATATTATTATAGATAAGGTAACTAATGTCTTCCCGTCAATCCTTCTTGTTTATGACTAGCAACGCCATTTATTAGAGAGTAAGTATTCTATAGTCCTTGGACTATTCTACAAGTTATTTTTCATATATATGAACCGACCATAAATATTTATTTACAGCCTTCTAAATAGCCTAGTAGTTATAAAGTTCACATTGATATGCCTAAAATATGAATGTGTTCCGACTAATATATCACCAAAAATAATACCTTCCTCTTCAAGACAGTTAAAAAGAAATATTATTCCATATTTCACCTAACAAGTATCCCTGCGTAACACCCTAAAGCAATAAATTTTCTATTGGTACTCTGACAAAACTACCCTTGTATATCTAGTTTGATTTACAGTCACAATATTATGCAAGCTTGAGGGTTGAAAATGGCTTTTAAGGCCTAGATTAAAATACTAATTTAAATAAAATATATAGATCTGGTCATATAGACAGCAGATAATTTTCACTTTTTCAAATGTTATTGAATTCTAACTTTAGTAATGGTACCAATCACATACTTCACACATTATAAAGTTGATAGGATCTGAAAGGATTTCTCAAATAATTGGAAAGGAAAAAACATTCTAAAAACATATTCACAAACTGGTTAGGTCCCTATATAAAAAGTAATGTATGAGTAATCGCGCATCTCGCATCTCGCAAGAATAAAGATTCAATTACATTTTCATGTAAAAGAAACGCGCTCACCTTTTTAACATTTAATAAATGAGGAAAAATTGTTACGGAGCGTATCGCCTGTCACATCAAAATGTTATTTCCCGGTTTTTTTTTATCGCAGACAATTTAATTTCCGTCTAATGGTCGCTCGCGCCCTACGCAGTGAAAAATAAAAGATTTTGTGTTACAACTCCTGTGTAACTCATCCTTTATTTTATTATTCCTATTGTGATGAAATGTGACTCGTGTCACTAATTTTATTTTATGACGATGCGGCTCATGGTTTTGTGGACGGTTTGTGCATAAAGAATTTTATTACCGTACGTAGAAAGAGTTAAATGGTGATTTTCGTATGAAATTTGAATGGACAATTGGACATGCTTTCTAATGTTCGAATTCGTCTATTCTCTGACATGGCTTCTGACATTAGGTCTTCTATTGTCAGTCGTTGGCCATCAGCGGCAATAAAAACACTCGCAGTGAAATACAGACAGCTACTCATGTGAACTGGACGTATGCTGCAAGCATGCAAGCTTTGAAATATGTCTAATGTATATAAAGCATGCATATAGCTCGGCGAGTTATATTTAAATCTCGATTTTATTCAAGTTCAAATTTCGAATTTGAGACTCGCAGCCTTAAAACACGTTCATTCAAAACAAAAGCCTTACCAATGCATCACACACAATGTAACCTTCAAAGTTAAATAGGTACATCTATAATACCCAAAAATACATTTTCATTTTCGTTGGTACTAATAATACTTTCCGAGCCACAATATCCCAAAGTACCCCTGAGGCTCTAAGGTATCTCAAACCTTTACTCGAGAGGTGTACAACACAATTCCATTACGTTCACCCTATACCGGTCGCAGGTCATGAAAAGGTGCAATTTATAAGATTTCCAATCACATCTGCAGCTTAGACCTTTCCAATAAATTTCTAATCTTCAGACCTTATTCAATAAAAGCGATTCGACGGAAAATCGGTCAAACGGTTAAATTTATATCACAATTCTTTGTGTTTACTATCGAATGACCGCGTCGATTTAGATGGGAGCTGATAACTTTATAGATTTTCATGTTGGTGTCATAGTTTGTAGATTATGAGTAAAAGAAAAGTCAGTTACAGGAGCGAGCGAGCGAGTAAGTTCATTTGTGTACAGCTCACATTCTACTAAATTCGTCAGATCTCTGCTTGTAAACTCACTAAATCTAAATAATCCTGTTAACAAAATGATGACCATATTTTAGTCTTACTTCTTGAAAATTGAGTTCTTGAAACTTTAAATAAAGCTTATCCAACACGAGGTTACAGACAAGATACTTAAAAACTCAAGCAAAAATAACTGCAAAATAGAAGATTAAAATGAAACCTTGATACTCGAGCAAAGTTTAAGCTAGATTTATTTCAAATATAAAACATTTGATCGTCAAATGTAAACAAGAATGTGGGCTAAGGGTGTTTGTTTTAGAAAACGCGAACTTGGATACTATTTACTTTGTATCAAGCGATGGACCTAGAAGATACCATTACAGAACTAGAAAAAAGTATAAAAGAAAAGTATAATCCTGTATTGTCCCACTGCCGGGCATAGGTTTCTCATCTCACTAAAGATATCAGTACAGTGAAAATATTTAGTTATCATTACCCCGCTTGCACAGAACTAGAAATCCATTTTATATAATACAAATAATCCGAGAGTTTTTCTGAATATAAGAGTCTTTAAGGTTGGCATGCTGAATACTATCTGAATTGACAATATGAAATTCTGATCCTGAATTCAAAACGCCCAAAATTGCAGGAAATTTAATGTGTACCACACATATTCTTAATATTTCAGAACCATCTGTAAGAATGACTCAATTACTGATTCGATCCGATTTTTCAGACTTCTGTGAGGCAAAGATCCGAGACCTGAGTTTGTTAAATCAGAAATTGAATTTCGATCGAAAGGCTAAACCTTGACTGAGCTAAATATCTATAAAACGAGGTCAAACAGTATTTTTATCCTGAAAATAGACCTGGAACATCCCAGAGCCAATGCCTCTATGCTCACTGTAGCAATACAGCCTATAAGGAGGTTTAGGCCTAATCATCGCGCTCTAATCTGAATACTATTTTTAACCTACGTCACAAAAACTTTACCCCCTTGCTACTCGCATGTTAACGAATGTATGACGTACTGTCCGTATAAACACGAACTGTACTTAACTATGATAGATGGTATCAAACCCTTTTTGCGTTGAACAAAACATTGTTTTTCGGGTCGCACCATTACCTTAAGGAATCTAACTAGACCAAATAAAACCACAAAACTGACCGTGGTTGGCCCTTTCTTAAGTACGAGTACTTAGTAGTGAATTTACACTGACAATTGACACATTGTTTTTTAAGTGTTCTTTATAGCTTTATGTTTTAACATAATTAATCAAAAGTGTATGGAATATATTGTAGAGCTTTGTTGACTTGACATTCGATGTATTTAAGTCCAGGCTAGCTCAATAGAAAGTGTATTATAATAAGCAATGGAATAAGTCTTTCTTAGATGTTTAACCATATCTTTTGTAATCATTCTCAATATTAAGTCAACGAACTTTACTAAACAATCCAATTATAAAAATTCTATTCAAATTCAACTTAAAACCAAGATAAGATTTATACATCCTAATAATTCATACACATACTGCTTCAAGCCATTGTTCAACCCAGTTTCAATTCAGAATGTTCTCAATTCGTCTGTAGATTTATTAAAGAAATTGAAGACGTCTTAAATCCCTAGCATTATGGACTGAAGAATACCGTCTGAACAGAAAGTCAAACAACATTCTGTTGGAATATGTTTGCCGTTGCATTATTCGGAGTCAAGTGGGTCTCGTTTGGTAAAGTATCGTGTTGCAGATGTCTGTTTTCTGTCTATATCTAATGTTAGTTTGGAATAATCTTTCAGATCTGTTGTATTGTAAAGTAGATGTTTCCTGTGATGTCAACCCCAGTGTAAACTGAATGCGAAGTGTATCTATAAACGTAATTTCAAGTCAAAATTAGTATAGTTTGGTTAAATTTCAGAATCCAGTCGTTAACGAAAATTTCTGATCTATTAGCCTGGCCGCATACGTGCGGAATCCGAATTCGTTTTCCGAATTCGTTTTCCGTATGCGGAATTCCGTGGACCTAGCGCAGACGTTCGTTTTTTTGCATTAGGATTTGTAAACTGCCAGTACGTTCAGTGGGGAATTGGTTTGATTTGTTTTTAATTCCGCACGGAAATTTCCGAATGTGTGCGCCGGCACAAACAAAACGTATTCGTTTTCCGCATTCGTTTTCCGCATGCGGAATTCCGTGGAACTAGCGCAGACGTTCGTTTTTTTGCATTGTCAAATCTGGAATCTAATAAAATTTTTTAGTTATAGATATTGTTAGGTTCAATAAATTATTGACAGAATTTTGTATGTTTTAAAGAAAAGAGGTTTATATGTTTATGAAAAGAGGTTCGTATACATCGCAAACTATTGGAGGGAAAGAGAATAAAAGGGCGGGAATCTTGATTGAACTCTAGAAGGCCACGGACGTGGGAGAAAAAGGGGAATAAAAAGAAAAAGGATTGTAAGGATTCAAGTGTAAGTTCATAATAAGGTAATTATAACGATATGAAGTTTATATATCTTTATGTTAAATTCAAAGGAATGTCTATTATGTTCATTACTAAAAGGTGTGTGTAAATATATTATGTTTTAAAGTATACAGTGGTTTTATATATTCAATTACCCATGGAATAGAATGGAAGTAACCTCATTCGGTTACAATATGTCCGATGCGCTCGGTGCGGGCGCGATACTGAATAGAAATTTCCGAATGTGTGCGCCGGCACAAACAAAATGTATGCAAGTGCTGCGTTCCGCATGACGTCATTAGGTTTTTTCGAGTAGGTTTCTCCGAACGCGCCGGCTTGCAAACGAAACGTACGTGCGGAACTTATTCCGTTCGAAAAAAAAACGAACGTGTGCGTCAAATAATGTATTTTCTACTGATTCCATGCATTCAGATGTCCGAATGCGGAAAACGAATGCGGAAAACGAATTCGGATTCCGCACGTATGCGGCCAGGCTTATTCGGGTGCGTTGCGTTTCACATGATAGTAGCCTTCAAAATACATAACTACTAATATCCATGGAATTCTGTAATTAAGAAACTTTTTTGTAAATTTATTTTTCATTTAATATTCTTGATAACGTCTCTAAACTCATTATATACACCAGAATTATAGCGTGGGTATCCTACTAATATTATAAATGCGAAAGTTTGTGAGGATGTACATATGTATGTTTGATACACTCTTTACGAAAAAAACTACTGGACGGATTTGGACGATACTTTACAGTAAAATAGGTATAATAAAATATGGTATAATAATATATTTTATCCCTAAATTCCCGCTAGAACGGGTACGACGCGGGTAGCACCGCGGGGCGCGGCTAGTACTTTCATATTAAGTAAAATTAACTACCACATTGCAACGTTACTACAAGGCGTTCAGTTCAGAACATAAAGTTGGCACAAAACACGTAATCTCCTCGATGTATAATGGCTAACTCTGCTCGGGAGAGACAAAAGCGCAATAGTTTGGCTTCAGAATTGATCTGCGCCGGAACGTAATGACAAAGAGACGAACACAATGGTTACCGTTCAATCACACAATGGATTTTAGTTAAACGTTTATGCATTAGCTTTCAATTTCAAGCTTTTTATAGATTAAGCAGTCGTGCCTTCTTTACCTATGTATCGTATAGAATAATCACTTTTAAAAATGCTGTTTATAGAATTATATAATAATTTGTTGTCATCATCGTAAATTTAAGAGCTAGGCTTTTGTCAGTGAGTCCGATGGAGTCTTCTCTATCTATTCCTGTTACCATCTATTTGTATATTATACTATAAATAATATACTTACGAGTATTAACGTATTGCCTATGCAATATTATTTAAAAATGGAAACAAGAAGCAAGAAATAAGGAAACATGGCGGCTAAACACTAACTTAAACTACTTACTAATCAAACTTCTCTTATACGTTTTTGATATTGAGCAAAATAAGCTGCGGGCTTTTATATTCTAAAACTGCCGGCCATATTTGACGCCCGTTTGACGTTCAAAAACTGTGAGGAAATTCTTATCTTGCTCTTTATCAATAGCGAGCCAACTAAGTATTTGTACTGAATAACGCACTCAGAGATGTCCTCACTGTCCATTAAATTGACTCTTTACGTACGTAAGTAAGTAAGTAAGTATTAGCCAGTAATGTCCCATTGCTGGGCAAAGGCCTCTCATCCCACTGAAGTTATCAGTACAGTGAGGAGGATTAGGCATAATCACCACGCTTGCCAAATGCGGGTTGGTGATCTCAAACTCGAGCCATGTTTGAAAAGGAAACATGTTTTCGCTCGACCCAGGAATTGAACCCGGGACCTCAGTCTTAGCAGGCAAGCGTACATATCACTAGATCACCGAGGCATTACTTATTAACGTAATTTTTCATTATACTTAGGGATCATTTGACGTCACTGAGTACGGACGTAAGCCTCGGAAATAATTGTTGACTTCGATACTAGTTTAACTTCACTTGTAAAACTTTATAATCAGCTTTTCAGAGCTTATGCTTCTGAACCTTTAAGAGTAGGTGAACCGCAACAATTGCGCTTCAAATGTTAGCAGAAGCTTATGATATAACTTCAATTTATCCTGTTCGTCTGACAATACCATTAAGACTGGTACTTACAAAAAATAATGTTATTCTGGAAAATTTACTGTCGCTTTCAGACACTAACACTAAATCGATACTTAGCTAATTGACGTCATTACATACATTACAATGTCGCAATCACGTATTAAATCTCTATTACGGAAGCATTTGTCGTCACTGAGTCCCTCCTCAGAGTCATATGTACAAAAGCTGACAATTATAGGTAAAAACTCCAGTATGAAGTCTTGATGACACTAACAGTATTGATTCAATACTGTATATAAGTTTCCAAACACGTATATCACCGTATCATTTAACCTCAACGACACCGTTTCTCCATTAAAAGTTCCAGTTTCCCTCTAGAACTATTTTTAAACTTCAATCACAGTTTGGTGACAGGAAATTTAAAACGCTCTGTTAGGTTTTACTACGTTTGGACTATGACGTCATTTTGACAGCATGTTTAATAGAAAGCTTGTAAGCGAGTAAGGGTGTCTGTCCATTGAAGCGGAGTGAGGCTGCGGAGAGGAAAAAAGGAGAAATCTTAGCCAATAGGGTGGCATACAATTTCCGCTCACAGTGTTATATAAATAAATATAAATAAATATACCTGGACAAATTCACACACGGTTAATTAGACCCAAAGTAAGCTCTTAGCTTGTGTTATGGAATCTAAATAACTGATACTACTACATATACATACACAAATACTTTATAATAATATATAATTGACATCCAGACGTCGTCGCCAACAACTACGAGTATGTCTGCACATATTGTTGACTCCGGGCGTGAATCGAACCCGCAACCCCCGACACAGTAAGCGCTCTCACTGCCACTGTGCCAACGGGCTTGTCAAAATATATATGTGCAATCCTATTGGTTAATATTTCTCCATTTCTCCGCTTCGCAGGCTCGCTCCGTTTCAATGGACAGGCACCTTAAGGGTGCGGTTATTGAAACAGAGCGGTGCTATACGGAGCTCAACTGATCACAATGTATTACGAAAAGATTTTGATAATGTAATTTGGCAATCCCACGCTTCAATTGAATAGCACCTTAATGGCTTGTACTAAACTTCGTCGAGCCAGACATTTTTTTTGGTGAATTTAAAAATCTATATAGTAGTGCATACTTGAGACAATGCGTCTAACAGACATTATGCTGTACGACTTTTTTGTCAGAATAAAAAAATGTACCGACATGTTTCAAAAAAACATGTGAGCCTTACGTTCATGAATTTAGGGCCAATTGCACAAGAACTCCAAAAAACTATTTAGTACCTCAAAATGTTTAAGAAACAAAAGCAGCTCGTTTAAAATTGTTTTTATTACACACAAATAGAACACAATTTAAAACGAACGTCATTTAGTATTAAACTAAATCCAATTATGTGCATTCCACTCTTAATATACAAAAAAAAAACCTTCGTTACGTGACAGAAGCTATATGTATACCTAGTTTAAGTTCTTTCATGTTAAAGTCATACATACATTAGTATTCCAAATTTAACGACCTAACATTAAAAAGCACTGCACTTGTCATAAAATAAAATCCAAAGCCTTTACTAGGCTATGCATTCGCATACAATAGGTCTATGATATGACCTTAAAAGGGTGAGCTAACGATCCCTTTTTGAATTTCAAGAAGTGTATTGATAGCCATGTCACGTTTTGGGATCAATTGAACCAACTGAATGGATGGGTTCACCTCTATCGCTTTAGATTCTATGCATTGAAAAATATATTGGTGCGCGGTAAGACCCGCGTTCGGATAAAAATGCTATTCTTTTTATTACTCTATTCTTCCTCCGCACTGTACTGATATCTTCTGCGAGGCCTTTGCCCAGCAGTGGGAAATTACAGGCGAATATTTTACTTACTTACTAACCGTGCCCCGCGGTGTTACCCGCGCTGTACCCGTTCCCGCAGTAATTTCGGGATAAAATGAATTCTATGTGTTATTCTGATGTATAACCTATATAACTGTAAAGTTTCATCCCAATTCGTTCGGTAGTTTTTTCGTAAAAGAGCAACAAACATCCATACATACATCCATCGTCACAAACTTTTGCATTTATAATATTAATTAATAATTAAGTTTAAGTAGAATAGGACAGATTTAGATGTCTCGTTTAAATTAAGCGTATTTACAAGTTGCTAGCCGAGATCAATAGAACACAAGTATGCGACGCTAACGAACTAGCTAATGCCACAATCGAGTGGCCAATATTGGCATTCCTGTGGGAGCGCTACCGTGTTTCGGAATACCTGAAATTATCGTTCCAATTGCTTTAATATTTAACAGTTAAATGATCTCAGCACATTTTGGATCAAAACAGGTGCCGAGTATCCTGTTTTATCTAACAGAGCTTTAAAAATGCTAATACCATTTGCCACCACCTACAGGTGTGAGAGTGGGTTTTCTACTTTAGTAACACTGAAAACAAAGGCCAGAAATCGTCTCAATGTGGAACATGACTTGAGATGCGCTTTAAGTGAAACTAAACCTAACATTAAAAAACTTGTTAATGCAAAACAATACCAACCTTCACACTGAGCCAACATTCACTAGTTTTTTATGTTAGGTAGGAGTAGTAGTCACTACTAGTAAATGTAACTGAGTATTATTAATCCATAGTTTATACGTATGAATACGTTAAAATTGTAAGACTGTTGTGCAATTTATGATCAATAAAGATGTTTGTATTTACTTGTATTGTTTGTTTTGATATCATTTTGAAAGCGGGGTAAAATCAGTTTTATACATAGTTCACACGGGTAACAATATTAAAAAGGTTGGGAACCACTGATTTAACTCATGGTGGAGGTCTGTAGGCGGTCTTATAACTCCCACACCAGGCTTATTCGCTAACCTACTTATATATACTTAATAAACATTGAAATTGAAACCTCTTATTCTCCGCACAATATTATTACTTACTTAAGCACATGAGAAGATTACTTTAGACTACGCTTGCAAATACGGTTATACAACAAAGTTAAAAGCAAATTACTATGGCAAAGTAGAAAACAATTTAGCCTTAGGTCATATTTGAGGAAAACTACACAACAAAGCCGTATAACAGTGCCTCGGGGAAATTTTGCCGGACGCAGAATAAACCGCTGTGAGATATAATATACAGCAGGACGTGCTTACACTTCTGTAACTACGCTGGGGGTGTCTCGCAGTTTTACCCCCATTGTACCCGACCTTGTTAGAATTTCAGGATGAAAAGCAACCTATGATTTTTAAAAGGCTCTGATCTATCTCTATGCAAATTTTCATAGAATTCAAATTAGTAATTTTGGTGTGCTTAGTAAATTAAATAATTTTAAACAACCAACAACGCAAAAACGACTGGACCCATTTTTACTAAACATAGCTAATTGGATTTCAAATGTAATGAAACGCATCGAAATTGGTCTATCCGTTCAAGAGCTACTGTGCCATGGACAGACACACACACACATTGACGTTAAACTTTTAAAACCTTTCTTTTACGTCAGAGGTTAAAATGAGTGCTGTATTTGAAATATTAGTATGATGTGGTCATTTTAGTTCACAAGTACTTGGAAATGAATTGAAATGTGAAATATTAACGCCAATTGAGGGAACGCGTGACTGACATTTGATACCGTTACGTTTTACGTTATTAACGAAAACGTAACTAAAGGTGTTCTTCGTGATACCTATTTTTAAACTTTAGCACGAATAGTGTCATAAGAATGAGTTGTGTCTATGGGTATGTGTGTATATGTTTTTTTGCGAACCTGCTCTAAACTAAATTAAGGGATCCTTTTTAAATGAGGTTTTGAAAAGTGTTTTCAAGAATTATTGTACAGAAATCAATCGTTGCTATTAACAAGATGTAAATATTGGAAGTGTGACTTTTCTTGAATAACACCAGAAGACAGCAAACATATTTCTTTAAAAATATTCACGAATACCAATAGACTTAAGTGAGTATATTGAAAGCAATCATTTTTATCAAAATATTATGTTTGTTCAGTGCTAAGGGCGGCGTGCGGCGCGCCTCGACAGTCGACATTCATAAACGATGGATGGGCAAACAAATGATGATGGAGCGCCGCCGCGGCACTGCGCGCGCCTACTTCTAAACATTAGTTTAGGAAACAATTAGTTGGATACCGACTTTGTTCGGTCTCTTAAAAGTAAAAAGACACCTTTAAGCATACGTTTAAGCGAACACTTCGCTTTTATTATACATTTTTATCTGAAGTTTCGGGCCCTTTACAGGAACCGTGGTCACAGAGGACATTTCTTGGTAAACATCCGTTTTGGTCACTTGATTGATATAGCCGATTCTGGCATTAAAAGTATACGCAATAGCAGCGAAACTGTACCATATTTGATCGATTAACAGAAGTTATAAGTAGTCTCAAGTACCTACCAAAATGCGATTACAACCAAGAATTTTAATACAAACTTTGCTACAGAACCCATGCATACGTTCGTCCAAAGTTACGCTCAACTTTCTATTACAAAAATTCTTGTCAAAGAAGCCATTGTCAAACTTTGTCGCCATTGTTGGTTATACGAGAATTTACATAAAAATCGATGCCATGAAAAATGGCACAAGGGCATATCATAACACTGAAACATGTACCACATGCAGAACTGTGATATATGATTGTGAAGTTACTATAGCAATGCCGTTCTCCATGCATAATATCAATATCCGTTTTAGTACAACTTTCTCAATTGCCAAGATACATGGCACAAACTCTAAGCATAAAAACAGTGAAAAACTTTTGGGACTTTCTTTTATCGTTGGTGGATAAATTAAAATTTAATACAAAAGCTCTGTATTATTTCTTATACGTTTGGGAAAGCTTTTATGACGAGTTGCTTAGAGTTCATCTAGATTTACGATTACATCGCCTGATGTTATGATATTTTATGTTGTGGTACTATTTGAATATATTACAGACAAATGCGAGGAATAGTAAAAATGACAAAATATGTATGTGCAGGACTAGCAAGTATTGACTGTCTGAGCCAGTAGACATTTTACATTTTAAAAACTAGATGTTATGTTATTAAGGCCATAGGTAGTAGGTCTAAGTGAATAGAATTGACATACTTTATCTGAAAGCCAGTCACCATAACATTTGAGTATTTCAGTGTTAGTATGATTTCAGGTTTCTTGTTGGTCAAAAACAGTAAAACGATAATTTTTTAATCGCAGACTGTGTTATTTAAATATCTTGTGTTACAGCTGTCCAATAACCTGTCCAGAAAGTCACATATGTATTCCATTTTTACGTAGTAAGTAGTTACATCTTAATATATCTTCGTGGTAGTTACTACCTTTGTTAATTTTAGCGCCATCCATCTCCTGAGAGTGAAAAAGCACTAAACATAAAATCTACCTTAAAATTTTAGCTTATACGTTATACTAAAAAAAACCGTGCTAGTCGGATTCACGCACGGAGGGTTCCGTACTTCAAAAAACGGCAAAAATCACGTTTGTTGTATGGAAGCCCCCCTTGAATATTTGTTTAATTTTATTTTTAATATTTGTTGTTATAGCGGGAATAGAAATACATCATCTGTGAAAATTTCAACCGTCGAGCTATCACCGTTGAGATACAGCCTGGTGACAGACGGACGGACGGACAGCGAGGTCTCAGTAATAGGGTCCTGTTCCTTTGGGTACGGAACCCTAAAAAGTAACTTTTCTATAAATTTACAATATGTAACCTACAATATTATAACGTAACAATTTAAACACTCAACAAATTCTTCCAACGCCCTCAACCAACAGAAGAAAGCTGTTTAGAACAAAAAACTCTTTTATTCTGAATACCGTAAGCTCAATGTGAACTCGAGTATTTTACGGAAACGCTTACCACAAAGACTTTTGGGACATTTTTGAGAACAAAAAGGACTCGCGGTCACCTTCAATGGAGTACTTTAGACCCTGTTCTCAATTTTGTAACCTATTTTCTTCATATTACCTTTGATACTGATACCTAAATGTATAAGTAAAGTGATACCAGGTTAATAAGTGGTAAGAGGGTCAAACCATGATTTTCTAACCATTTTTAATCAGCTTTAATTTTTATTTTAAGACCCGTCAGAAGATACCCGCAATAGGCAAGGTGATTACGTCTAGTCCTCGTCATTGTACTGATATCTTCAGTGGAATGAGAGGCCTTTTGATCAGCAGTGGGACATTATAGGCTTATACTTTTAACCTCTTTTTTCAGAAGAAATACTTAACACAATTTTCGCATTCTTTTAATAAGTACCCACCCTAAAATGTTTTATTTCACATACTGATCTCTCGAATCCAATTTCTCATCCATAGATTTCAATTGAACCGCTAAACGTTTTTATCTTCAGAGGCAGGGTCATGATTTTCGCCTTTGAAAAATTCTTATTACGAAAAGTCAATTTGAAAAGGGTCGCTCCACAAGAATAGCAATGTCTTCTAAAGTAAGAAGTTTAGGAAACCGCTGAACTAACGACATTGTCGCTTAGACGGTACGTACTTGGAATATAATTCAATAATTAGGACGCGATCTTACTCAACAAGTTTTATGTTTAACGATCTTTATGGTACAATCGGGGAAATTTAGTGAAAGTCACCTTTAGTAGAAACGTCATTAGTTTTAATACCTTACTACCGCAATCAGAGACGTTTATTAAATCGACGCTTAATTATTTGACGTAATTTTTATACATTAGATGTCAAAATCAGTCATTAAATCTCTACCTAAGAAAGCATTTCACGTCTATGAATACGGACGTTAGCATACTATACATAATATTATAAATGAATGTAAGTTTGTTTGTTACGCTTTCACACCGAAACTACTGAACTGATTTGAATGAAATACTACACAGTTAGTCCAGATCCTGAGAAAGGAAATAGGCTATTTTTTATCCCGAAATTCCCGCGGGAATGGCTAGTAATATGGAATATTATATGTATGTACCATGTCTTTTAGTAATTCATTTTTATTTTATTTTATAGCAATAGTATAGTTAAACCAATATAAAACTATTCAACGATGGTTTTCATGGAAACTCTTATGCCAGGTACACAATAGTTTCTATTTGTAACTGAACGAATAGAAGTAGGTTCTGAATGAAAACATATTCGAAAATCAAATAGGTGAAATTCCATTTCCTGACACGTCATTTAAGAAACCACGAAAACGACAAAACGAGTTCTGACTTCTGATTGGCTGAGCCCGAACAAAATTGAAATGCTACTCGTTAAATAATATGCAAATCACATCATACTACAGAGTTCCTTGTCGACCGAAACGGTCTGTTATGCGAACACGATCTCAAATTTAAGGGATTTGCAAATTTGCTGACGTACAAAATTTTCCTCGCACCGCTTGTGGTATTATGCTGATGTGAAATGCGTATTAGAGCATGAATTAACTGTGTTCTTTGGTTAATTTGTGAATATTTAGCACGGGTGGGTGTGTATTTTGTTGGAAGTCTTTTGTTTTGCTGCGTGGCCATCTAGATTGGGGGTCATAGAGAAATCTAGCAAATCTATAGAATTAAGTAATTTGTGGAATAAGTTATGTACTTATCTGTGTTATGTCATGTGTTACGTCAAATATTTTCTAAGAATTACGTAAATGTCAGTAATCTTGATATTACTAATATCTCTCTGTGCTGATATCTTCAGTGAACTCAGAAGTCTTTGCTCTTGACACAAGTATTAGCCTAGTACCTTTACATTAGTTGGCCAAACAGAGAACAAGCTTGAGATTAATTAATAAAGTTTATGTTACGCATATCTCACTGAAAATGTGTTAGTAACTTTCAGGAGGAGGTTTAAACTACTATTCCAGAATACCGAACACTGCTTAATCTATACTAGCAGCGCCCCGCGGTTTTACCCGCGTTGTGCCCGTTCCCGTGGGAATTTCGGGATTTTTTTTACATAAAAACCTTCCTCTTGAATCACTCTACCTATTACAAAAAACCGCATCAAAATCCGTTGCGTAATTTTAAAGATTTAAGCATACAGACAGACAAACAGACAGACAGACACGAAAAAGAGACGACTTTATTTTATACTATGTAGTGATATAAAAATCAATGCCACTTTTCGTTTTGAAATTTTATAAGTCAAGAACGGATTCACCTATCCAAGCCATATGTTTAGGCTTTGTTCGGACTATTTGGTGAAGCTTGCACAAATTTGTAAAACCGCGGGGCGCAGCTAGTATATATATAAAATTGACTGACTCACTGACTTATATATGTACACAACAACGCACAGCTGAAACTACTGTACCTAGAATCTTGAAGTATGGTAGTAGGGGTTCCTTTCATGATATAAGTGAGCTAAGAAAGGACTTTGTGAAATTCCACCCCTATCAACCCCTTTCACTCGAAGCGAAGCGATGGCGCCCGGTAGTTTTAAATAAAATGAATCGCAATAATAATAAAATAATATAAATCTTCACAAATCCCTTCAGAGTTAGCCATGGAAAGAATTGGGGGAGACCATTGCCCAGCAGTGGGACAGCGACACACATAATATAATAGTAGTTTATGCAACGTCATATAAAGAAGGGTATTAAAACACGAGTGTGAGTTTATGAAACGAGCGCAGCGAGTTTCATAATAGTAACGAGTGTTTTAATACCCGTGTTATATGCAGTTGGATACACTACTTTATCTTCACTATTTAATGCAATTAATCAAACAAAATTTTAAAAACAAAACACATTGCGAAACATTAAATTCACGCGTAGGTACGTGTATTGTCACAGTGAACTTGCCGCCATTAAAATCTAACCAATGAGAGCGCAGCTGCGCGTAGGGCCAATCAGGAGCGAGCGAGATCTTACCAAAGAGTTTTGTGTATGTAGTTTCGACGAAGTTTTCACGTATAACCCAACTGTTTTCAAAAGCCAGCCTAATATCAAAATGTTATACAACTAGAATGAGGATTTTGACATAAGGCTCGCCAGGTTAATTGGTCGCGTTATAATGATGTTATAATGTTATATTATAATGATATTATAACATCATGTGCAATTGCTTAAATTGAGTGTTTTAGTTGTCTGTGCTATAACAGTAGTAATTATAAGTCAAGTATTGGAATCATAAGTAGAATGTTACAACATTAGTGTAGATAAAAATATTTATTACACCCGAACGAATTCACACACGGTTATTGAGAATCAGAGTAACGTCTAAGCTTGTATTACGGAATCTAACTAACTGATACTACTACGTATGCATACACAAATACTTTATAAGGATATATAATTGACGCCCAGACGTCGTCGTCGCCAACAACTGTGTCTTAAAATATGGTTGACTCCAGGTGGAAATCGAACCCGCAACTCCCGTAGTAAGCGCTTTCACTGCCACTACCAACGGGCTTGTCATAAAATAGAGATACATACATTCTACTGTAACATTCGATTGCTCTTTCCATAGCGACCAATCAAAGCAATGCAATTAACGGTCGACTCGTCTCGTATCGAGCGTAGCCCGCACGTAACGTCCGATAAACGAACAATTTAACGAAATAAAACGATGGAAAGAGTTGGAAACTTTGTACGTTGGAATGTTCGGGTTATTTGTTCATTTGCTTTTGAGCCGAAATGTATAAACATTTGATTGGATGCGTTGATTTATTTTGAACTAGCTGTACTTAGTAGTTTTACTTGCAGCTCACCCGTTTCATTCGGAATTTTGGGATTTTTATTACTTACTAGCTGTGCCCTGCGGTTTCACCCGCATTTATTCAGTCAATGCTTACCGAGTAAACCTTCCCTGGAGTTTCATGAATATTTCAAGACCAAAATTAGCCAAATCGGTTCAGCCGTTCTTGAGTTTTAAGCAGACTAACGAACAGCAATTAATTTTTATTTATATAGATTATCCTATTTCTGACCATGGTGTGAAAATACGCCACGACGACGCTAATCATTATCTATATACTAATATGAAACCTAAGGGCCTTATTCATAAACGTTTATTAACAGCATGTTAGCTATCAAATGTTTTGTCCCTTTCCGACATACGCTATATGCCAAAGAGCGAAAGGGACAAAACACTTTAAAACAGTATTTAAGTTAAATATCTTTTATGAACAAGGCGGTTAGTGTTTTTTCTTTGTTTGTTTGAACGCGCTAACCTCACTGTAATGTCTGTCGTCTACTGAGTGTTCACGTTTAGGTATCCTAGGGATTACTAACACACTGGCTCAATACTACACACAGCACGAGCGCGGGCGCACGTCCAACCTGCATCAATCCTCGTCAGTGAATCAGTTTACAACTACCCTCTCTGTTGGTGTACGTGGACAATGTACATATCTATTTAATAGATACAAACACTACACTCACAAACTGCCAATAGTATTTTTTTTTGTAGTAGATAGCCACATTCAACTGACTGGTATATTATATGGCTATATTTTATCTCGAAATCTAACTGGAACGGGCACAACATGGTTATAACCGCGGGGAGTTGCTAGCATAATATGACATGAAAAACGTTATACTTAAACATTAATATGTACACTTACTTGTGAAACCCTTTTCTGGTCAAGGTAAAGCGAACTCTACTTAAAATTTAATACCTAAGTATACCTATATCCATACATCACCCACAAATAAACCAGTAATTTGCATAAGAAATGATGCGTACCAGTCAAAAGGACTAGGTACCATGAATTTTCGTAGCAAAATATATTAATATTTTTTTCTAGCTATGCACAAACATTTATCCACCGGCCCGCCTGGAGAGTTTACAAGCTATAACTTGGCGGATAAAAAGAGACATGTATGCCGTAGCCGACAAACTTGACAGCTCGCTGTTTTAAATCTAGATAAGATTAAACAAACGTCTTGAATTGGAATAAAGCACAAGACACATACTCGTATAAGCCTGCATATATACATTTACATACACGGCCTGCAACGGGCCTGTGTGACACCTTTCATATAAATACAAGGAATAAAAAGTCACGCGACTCGCATCCAGCCCGCAGACGCAAATGTGTACCTTGTTCTTAAGAACAAATATAAATTTTCCGGTACAAATAAAATAGAATCCTACAAAATAGATTCTGTAAAAAAACGATCTAAATAAAAAAACGTACAGGAAACAGTGAAAACTTTCCACTAACAAGCATAAAGTATCGTAAACCCATAGTACAGCTACCCAATGGTATTGGAATGTATTTGTAAACGTAAATATACACCCATACGATTGATGTTGGGTGTATTTGAACCGTAGCCGTCAAGTGCTGGGTCTTGTTGGTACTTGATTGAAGTTGATCCGCTGTGACGGGGTCTTGTTAATTTTAACGAACACGCTCTGTATAAGTACGTGTTTTCAGTTTGGGAAAAGTACTGTGAAATTGTTTTTTTAATTGGAGTACTGTATGTCGATAACTGGAGTACGTGTATACAGAGTTGTAGGATTTGTTTATCTATAAAACTTATTGGCTTATCGATTTTGAATACTAAATTTACCTGTAGTTATCATGATATTATTATATAAAAAATGTTTTTCTGTTAGTACCTAACTGAGGGTGTGATTCTTCTACATTTCTTAAGTAATTCTAATTAGATAACCACAATGCATTCAGCTACTACGTTGCGACATTAATTTACCTACAAGTTTTAATAATCTCAATATTTCAGTTTTCTATAGTCCACCTTAAAATGTGTCTTATTGCTACCGACGTCCATTAAATGGACACTTAACTAATTGACGTATTTTTCCAAACATTATGTGTCGAAATCTCTCGTTAAATCTCTACTAAGGAAGCTTTTGACATCTCTAAGTACGAACGTTAAAGTTCGTGACTATACAACACTATCCCGAAGCACATGTTTTGTTAACAATGCAAAACCAACTTCCACTGTCAGTCTGAAAGTCCCCCCATTATTATTATTAACCCACAACCCAAGATAGAGACATTCAAAACTCAACGATGGTTTATTGAAAACCTTCACATAACCACCCTGCATAGACCTCTCAATATATAGCTATTTTATCAGTAGCCGATATAATCCCCAAATCTCCGGAGGTCTGTATCCTTTGGTCGCTAATCCGGAATCCCTAACCATAATAAAAGAGCTATTGAAGATAAAAGTTTGACTTTACCCTTCAGCGGCTTGTGAATTATTTATTTAGCAAAACTCTCAAGTTTATTGGTTCGGGAAAGAATATGCCTAAATACTTGAATATTAAAGTGGTCATTAAAACTTCAGTTTAAATTGAAGCTTTCGAGATGAAGGATTTCTCGTGATTACGTCTCAGGCGATATTTATAGGAGTTTAATCCTTTGGTTTTACTTGGAATAAGGCGAAAATTAACAGATTCGTTTTAACCGCTGAGGCCAAAATGGCGAATTCCTGTCAAGTTGTAACATGCGGTGACTGCAACCCATAGTAAAAATACAATAGTTGGGCATTGGGCAAGTGAACGCAGCTGTTAGCCTATTAGGTAATCGATAGACATAGTCTAACGTAGATATCTAAGTCTAAGTTCAAATAAACTTACCTATAGTTGTTATAACATTATAAAGTTCTTTGACATGAAAATATATTGAGGTAATATAACTTTTATTCTCATTAAAACTCGTTGTTCATAAACAAAAATAAATAAAGTGTCCAATTTCAAGATATTTTTCTTCTCATAAATATTTCATAAGTCACCCGATACCTATTTTATCCGGGAAAATCCACTGTCTATCGAAATACCTTTTAGTATTTTATCAATAACAATGAATTTTGAAATTGCTTATTATGACTTACAGGTCACGTTTGAGGTCACGTTTGAGGAGTTTGTAGGTAATGTTTGAAGTATAAATAAACTAGCAGTGCCCTGCGGTATTACCCGCGTTGTGTCCTTTCCTGTGGGAATTCGGAAATTTTTATACATATAAACCTTTCTCTTGAATGACTGTATCAATTTTTAAAAAACCGCGTCAAAGTGCAGTATTATTTAAGTTTATCGCGAACAGACAGACGCGGCCGGGGACTTTGCTTTAACCCATTGATCGTGTCGGAGGCCTTTAGGCGGACTAAAATTTCCGACATCAGGGTTGACCACTCACCCATACGAACTTACTTAATTTGCAGTAATCTGTAAGATCCACTACAGGATAAAGGCCTCTCGTTCACTGAAGTAATCAATACAGGGTGTGGACGAGCTTAGTCTTCGTAATTAATAAAGCGCGTCGCAATTAATTAGGTAGATAATTAATTGTAGTAACCTCAAAATAATACACGCGAATCCACATTAATTAACAATCATTTAAATGCCGGGCATTTGTAATTTAAATCTCTACTAATATAATAAAGCTGATGACATTGTTTGTTTGAACGTATAATAATAATGTATGTCGAATTTGAAAAACCTCTTATTAAATATTTAATGCCTTCTTCAATACCTAATATAACGCCTCGTTGGTATGTGCACTCTCCTGCCAAGATGGAGGTCCCGGGTTCAATTCCCTGGTAGAGCGATAACATGTTTCCTACTTTTGAAATATGGCTCGGGTTTGAGATTACCAACCCGCATTAGGCAAGCGTGGTGATTACGCGTAATCCTCCTCACTGTACTGATATCTTCAGTGAGACGAGAGGCCTTTGCCCAACAGTTGGACATTACAGGCTAATACTTTTTTCATGCTTATTTATTGAATACTAGCTGCTCCCCGCGGTTTTACCCGCGTAGTGCCCGTTCCTGTGGGAATTTCGGGATGAAAAGTAGCCTATAACCTTCCCGTTGAATGTGGCTATACATCACAAAAAGAATTATTCAAATCGGACTGATAATTCCTGAGATTACCTAGAACATACAAACAAACAAACAAACAAACAAACTTACAAATTTTACCTCTTTATAATATTAGTATAGATGATAGTCACATTTAAGAGTTACACTACACTACACGGTACTTATCGTCTCGATTTCATACAGGAACGTGTATAATGCGGGCAAAACCGCGAGTCATAACCAGTAGCTTTATATAATTATTAATTCAGGCCCAGATGCGCTAAAATGGAATATTTTATTGAACTCGGTTGAGTTGGGGCGGTCACGACTCACAATAAAATAAGTATTCGGCATGCTTATTTGAAAAATGCTGTTTATTACAAAAGAGGAAATAAAGTTTGTGTATGTATTTGCTCACAGTTGCTGTTTTTTATTTTACTGAGAGTTACTGTATAAAATTAAATATGAGGATTGTCATTAAAATACCTTGCAATAAAATTGGGTCCGTAATAATAATACAGTCTTTTAATGGATATGCTTAGGTTGCATTTGGAGCATTTGACCTTCTTATTATATGTTTCAAAAAGCACCAATAAGCATAATAAATATTAAAACGCTGTCATTGGTTAAGCCTCTAAACGTCAAATGGCAACCAATCACAAATGGGTTTGATAAGCCGATTATTCTGACCTTCCTTTTTCAAACACTTAAGTATTAAGAGCTTTTCGAAAATGTTCTTTATGTCGATGGTTTTACCATAATTTAATAATAGAACGATAATTTACCGGTCGCTTTTTGTTTTTTTTTCTTTAGGTAAAACATCTTATTATCATTGGATAGTCTTTGTAATTATGCTTGAACTTTATCTCTAGGTTGCTTAAAAGGATGAAGCATGGAAGAGACAGGTCAACGAAAGCGGAAATGAGAACTCTGTAAAGTTTTAACCATGAACTGCGGTTGTCGGAAAATAGCTAAGAAGGTTTTAGTAACTTAAATGCAGGATGTTTTTGAAAATATTACTCTATTATTTGTTTAAACGGGAACTTACGTACGACGGAGGCTACTGTTGAGAGTTCCTCAACACGTTTCGGTCACATTCGGTGACCTTCATCAGGAGGTGGGTGAAGCGCTCGCGACAGCGTCTCTCCCCGCACTGAGACTCTCAACAGTAGCCTCCGTCGTACGTAAGTTCCCGTTTAAACAAATAATAATGGCATTAACGAAAGTTTCAATGAATAGTAAAATATTACTCTATTCAGCAAATAGAGCTATATTACCTAGTCTATCTCTAATACTAAAGATATTTTAACAGCAAATTGTAAAGCACAAGACACACGATTTCAATAACGCAATATCCAACAGAATAAAATCACGTTGGCTACCTAACCTACCCGAGCTTGCTACATAACTTACAGAGTCAAATAAAGATACTACAAGTTATCACAATTGTTCCATATAATAAGACTTATTCAGTTATAATAAACAGTAAAATTGGTCATCGGAACCTCATAATAATCATATATAAAGTCCCATTTTCAGCCAACTCATTACTGTAATGGAACAAATACAAACATTCAATCTACATGAAGAAAGTAACCTGAATATATATGTACATAGTCGGACGCGCAACAAGCCAGTGGTTGAAGTAATAATCAATCAATTTAAATATTGCTTTTAGAATTTAGTATAATAAAAGAAAACAGTACATCTATACATACAAAGGGAAAGGTTTTTTCCTGCTCTACAAAAAGTAAGATGCGACACCACATAATAAAATGTTCACAAAAAATGCTATCTATTACTTCAAGTATCCAAGCTCTGTTTTAATGATATTAAGACTTGTCAACTTAATTAAAAGCAAAGTATAAAATTAAAGAATGGAAATCTAATTACTCTCTACTTACTAATTAACGTGTAACAATTTAATGGAACGAAGTTGCGAGTTACAGTCAGGGATAAGTAAATACCTTTTTATATATAAAAGTAGAAAACTTTCGAATTCTGTTGATTTTACCCCGAACTCGTTTGAAACAAACCTGTAATCAGATTAGTCTTTTGTTTATATTTTTCTTTGTTAACTATTTTCATTGGGATTAAAAGGGCTTAGACAAAAGGTTTTATACTTAGAAGGTTGATTATAATAAAATAACTTTATATACAAATCATGGAAGACTGAAGTATTTGCGTTAGAATGAAAGTACAATGTAACTAAGAATAGGTATCGCCCGTTTTGTGACTTTTTGGACCAGTCATTGTACGGCTGTACCACTTGTAATGTCATCTAGAGTTACACACTAACGTACTGAAAATTATCTCAATCTCAAGTATATTTCCAAAGATTACTTACTATTCTTTCATCGTGGTGTAGTTTGACTAAGCGATGTTAGACATTGCGATTGTTAAGCAACGTGCAGTTCCTTGGATGGGTGGCCGGTGGTGGTTTTTCTATCTGAGCGCTACCGTGCTTCGAAGGGCACGTTAAGCAGTCAATCCCGGTTGGTTCAATCGCTAGACCATATTAGAGGTCTTTAGGCGGTCTAAAAAGTCTAACACCAGGGTTGGCCACTAACCCACTTGAAATGAATGAATGAATGAATGATTTATAACCTTATATAAGTGTCGAATGCCTGAATATTAAAAGTGGATCATATTTCATTTGTGATATTAAAAAACGCTAGACTTACTTTTATTTCCAACAGGTTTATATTGAAGTATGTGTACAATAAATCTTCTGTGACAAACGCACTGGAAGGTGTATAAGGGCTCCGTACCTCTTAGCGAGAGAAACGCTTTTATTAATCTTAATTTAGCATTAAACAAGATTAAATATTTTCAAAATATGTCCATGTTCTTTGACAAAGGAAAATTCCTTGTACTTTACAAATTTTGATTAATATACTTATTACAATCGATGTTTTTCGGTGCCGAAGATTTTTTCCTATTTCCTAATTTTCCTTGTATGATGTTTTCCTAATAAGGTATTATAAAGATGAATTCTTGTTTGTGCAAATTCTTTTTACGATTTCTTAGGTGTCCGAATGCTTTTTTCCGTATTATTGTTTCTCAAATTCAAACAAGAATAATTATGACAATATCATACAGATAAAATTAAGAATTAAGAAGAAATCGTCGCCCCCGTTTAATCGACGTAGGAATTTAAAAATAAACTATAGTTCGACTATGTTCGACCTAGTCTTGAGGTGATATCACTAAGGTTAGACTGACTATATCTAGATAGATTCTGCTAGATTTTTCTAGAACCTAGACAAAACCTAGATCTACCTAATGGCCGGTGCTTGGCTTGTCGAAGCCGGTAAGCGCAAATGACCAACCAGTTTAGGGTACCATTTTATTTTTAAATTCAGTTTTATTCATGGCAACGCCACAGACTTTCGCATTCACGATTTAAGAAAACATCGTTACTTATTTCATGTGCCAGGCAACTAAATTCGAGAGAATACTTATTAGGTAACGTCCAAATATAGCAATGAATCGGTTATTCATAGAACCGTTCCGTTTTCGGTATTCTTCAATTTATGTAACGGTTTTCAGTCCGTAGGATACCTGGTTGATTTACATTCGAAACCCTGTTTCTATCATGCTGCCAATGACGTAAGAAAGGCGGTGCTATTTGTTATGTGAAGATATATGTAGGTTAACTTTCACAGATAAAACAATTTAACGAGGCATTTTATAAGACATTTCTTATTATCAATTGATTTGAATAACGTGTTGATGACACCCAATCACCAATAATAATGGTAAATTATAAGGATGCGTTTCTTTTTTCAAAAATATTCGCAAGTCATCGTGATAGTCGCTGCCTGGCACCCCTGATTGTCTTTGTATCGGCTACAATAGTTAGTCACCTAAAGCTTTAATATTGTCAATAATATTGCTTGTGCGTAATAAAGCATGTGTAATTGTTAAAAACGTGACAACAAGAACACGTCAGAACCGTAAAAAATCCGTACTATTCTGACAATCACAAACCATTCACTGGAAGATAATAAGACGATCTCTTGAACAGACTTGACACGTTCCAAGGACCCAACAAACACCTACAGAAGGGCTTCAAACAAAGTCTTGACAATACGATGAAAATCAATCAAGTGAGATACACGTAGAGTCGACTCTGACACAATTCGTGAATCACATTGAGACGCGTAAAGCCAGGAACATATTATGGGGCGCGGCTTACGGATTTCAGTGAACAGATGAGATAGAGCTAGGTATAATTAATGCACACTCCTGACTACACTTATGCTTGAGTGATTAAACGCCAATCAAATTCACCAGCTCTTTATTTCATTTTATCTGAAGTGTATAAAAATTAAGTACCTGTTAATATTCCTAACACTGCATAGTGTTTAAGTAAAATGCGTAAAGTGCAAAACCGTACAACGTAAAGGTATTTCTACGGACTCTGTCGTATGAGCCGCAGCTTACGGTCGCGCTGATATATTTCCAGCTTTGGGGAATGATACGCTGCGGATATCTAGGCACGTCGCATCCGCGGCCCAGGAGGCGAGCTCAGCCACCTGCCATCCCCTCCCCTCGCCTCACCCCCCCACACATCCAACTCTAGTTAAGCTCCGTACGCCACGCGAGACGCACGCCTCCCCGCCGCTCAACGTACCGCGAAAACCGAAACATTTTCATGAATTAAAACACCGATTTTTCACCCCCTGTGTTGTGCCAGTGATCCTTCTAAAGTACATTATTATTATTGGATACTGTGAGTGTATTGTTCCAACCAGTGCCGGAACAGTATTTGCTTTTCGTCCTTTTGTTTAGGGTGAGTTAATTAATTGAATTTCATTCATCTCGTAATTAATGTTTTCATTTCGTTATTGATATTAAATTGTTTAATTAAACGACAACATTAATTTAGATTCCGTTAATTAAGATGAACAATTTAGTTATTTGTTCACGGGTTTAATATAAGACGTCGGTATCGTTGAAAAGTTAAATTCAGGTATTTCCTAGTCATAAATTCGCGTATCGTTATCAGTAGTATTATAATCAGTAAACTAATAATAAAATACTACAATACCATATCTGGGTCATATGATTTTATCACAATAATTAAGTATTAAACGCTCAAATAGACATATTTAGAGAATAATGCGAATTATAATGGTGAAAATGATCTCTATAATAGTAGTTTATGCAACGTCATATAAAGAAGGGTATTAAAACACGAGTGTGAGTTTATGAAACGAGCGCAGCGAGTTTCATAATACATAGTAACGAGTGTTTTAATACCCGTGTTATATGCAGTTACATACACTACTTTATCTTCACTATTTAATGCAATTAATCAAACAAAATTTTAAAACAAAACACATTGCGAAACATACATAAATACTGGTCCTTTAAACAAAATCTACATATTTATACTACAGTATAGAAAATCTAGTAGGTACAACGTCGTATCCACTTAAATTTCGGAGGGCACGTTAAATTGTAGGTCCGCTTGTATCAATTGGATGTTGAAGGCCTTTAGGTCGTATAAAAACTCCGACACCAGGGTTGGACACTTACCTACTCACATTTTGATCTCATTAAAACTTTGCAAAGTAAAACATTTAAGATAAGATCGCATGACCGTGCACTACTGACTACTATTGACATTGGTATGTTTAACATGACTATAGTCAACAGTGTTATCAGTACACTATGGTAATTACAAGACACTATGTGAGCTAATAATAGAAGCACTTACCGTGTCTGTGGTGTACACATCGAACATTGTTAAATTCATGCGTGTTTCAGTGATGTAACTAGCTGTTGATATAGCCGTAAAGGTATTTCTAGGTTAACTAATATAATTAAAAGGGCCTTAAAAATCTAGGTAGGTAGGTGTATTATTGTAATAAAGCCTATTGTATGTTTATATTTTAATCCATTTTGGTTGGATTTCAAATTTTAATATTCCATGCATTTGATTGCCACACTTGAAATTCCCACGGAAAAATACTACCTATAATATCTAGGTAGGTGCATTGATGTAATAAAGCTTGTTGTATGTTTATATTAGTCCATTTTGGTTGGATTTCAAATATTCTATGGTGTACTGTTATGCTATCATGTTACTACTTAGACAAAGAATTTTCTAGGAAAACAAATATAAACAGGTGATAAAGGAAAGAGCAACTGATAATGCGTAAATTCTAGATATTCAATTGTTATCGCAGTGTGTCTTAATTACATTTCAGTATTTACATAAATCATTATCTACTCTATTTACTACCTTTAGAAGATGGTAATATGCACTCTATGCACCTATTATCACGTGTGACTATTATTATGTTAAACTAACCTAGATATGTGTATACAAAACGATTTGCACGTCGACAAGGTGCGTTGCCATTAAAACTAAGCAGAGCCGGCGGGGCTCAATCGACCAATCTACGAAAGAATTAAAAACCATTTTGACAGTGTCAATGCCTTTTTGTTATATATATTCGCTAGTATGAACTAAACAGAGTGTGGAACCTTTAGGGTGCTCATCTAGCTAAAATCTAGTAGAGAAGCAGCTTTGGACCAGCAGTGTAAAATATAATGTCAGGTTGCTTTAACTTACGCTTACGCATCAATAAATGTTATCACAAAGTGCTCAACAAACGTAAGAATATGAAGAATCGTGGCTTTCTACTGGCAGCCCGAATCAATTTAACTGGTTGCCATTTAAGTTAGGGAACAACGCTTTGTATTTGCCAGACATTTAACAGCGTACGTAATCGTGATTTTTTTAACGAACGTTATGTTACGATGACCAGCCGATTGAAACAACCGACCCTACGAAAAACATTGTATATTACGAAGACCGCAATAAAACAAAACATTAATGATACGAGTATATCAATATGGTTTATATTTTTTGATCTCATGACTGCACCTTCAAAGTCAGAACTATTAGAAACCGTTCCTACTTGTCGGTTATTGAATCCGGATTTTGATCGGGTGTAGGCGTTTCTGTTATTTCTAATGCGCACTGACATTGAAGTATCATAAGTGTGACAATTTCAACGAAAATATAAAATTAACTTCAAAAAAATGTTCTACTACTGTGACATCATCATTATAAATGCATACGCGTTATGCCCGTTCCCGAAGAATATTGGGGATAAAAAATAGCCTATCCTATACCTTCTTCTTGACTGTGACTATTACATATATAGGAATTATTCGAATCGGACTGAAATTAACATGTTCAAACAAGCAAAATTCAATCACTTTAGCTTAATTATATTACTATAGGTTAACTAACTATAGGCTAACAGCTAGGCTCTTGTCAGTGAAAACTATGCAGAGTTCTCCATTTATCTCTATTTTTGTGACATTCGATTTAAATCCGGTCCGGATAGCCGACAACTTGGAACGTCTACTCATAACTGCTCACCGGTTAAATAATATTAAATTAACATCTGCGTGTAAAGTATATTTATAAAGCTGTTTGTTTTTGTTGGCTTGTGGAAGCTGGGCATGAAATGACCTAGATCTTAGTCCGCTCAATGTTTTAATGTTTTTTAAAGAAAGATACAAGAAATTATGTTTAGCTTTTAGAGTGGATGGTGAATAGAAATACGTACTTTCTTTCTTTGTTTTTACAGTACGTTTTATTTATTTTTGTAAAACCCCGGTGGTTTGTTTCTATTGTAGTAGATACTAAAGCCCATTTCGCACTACGCTAGTACGAGCATTGTAGTCTAGTAGCGAGTAATTAAGTATTTGAACGTGTTTGAATACCAAACATTTAGTCAAGTTAGTTAGCGAGTACTCTTTGGTGAGTATTTCAGCTACTAAAATACTCGCTTCTCGACTATTAAACTAGTGTCAAGGTACAAGGCTTTAAGAAGACAATTTTCGATATGTCGGTTTAATGTTTTATTTACATTGATGTCTTGCAGCGCCTTGCGTTTTTCGTAGTGGCCATCAACGTAGAAATTTCGGGATGAAAAATAGCCTAACCTTCCCATTAAATGTGACTATCCAATACAGAAAGAATTATTCGAATCAGACTGGGATAAGTGCGTTCAAACAAACCAAAAAAAGAAAAAATCGTCTTACGTCAATTCGTCGACCATTTCTCATAAGGTTTTTTTCAATTCCGGGCTTTGTCTAACATTATTCACATTTGCCCTGACTCATCGGTATATTAATTAAAATACTTTTAGTCTCTAAAACATATAACAAGTACCTCCCTGAAATTCAATAGACCCGTTTCAAAGTGAAGTCAGTTTAGTTTATAACGTTTTGAAAGATTATTTCTTGATTAGATTATATCCAGGGGTCAGGATTAACCTTTGTCAATCTTCATACTCTTTGCGGCGGACCTCTTTCAGCGTGGTTGATAGGGGTCACTTGGTAATACCTTCATTTTGATTAATAGGACCACGGGTACTATATGATTTTCTTTTCAACCCTATATAGTTGTACTAGCAGCGCCCCGCTGTTTTACCCACGTTGTGCCAATTTATGAATGAAAAATGATTTATAAACTTTCCATTGAATCTATGGCAAAATTAATTATTGAAATCAGACTGGTAATTACCGAAATTAGCTCGAACATACAAACAAATAAACTTTGAATACCTCTTTATAATATTAGTTTTAGCTAAAGTAAGCTTACTTTTTACTTCAGTTTCCCAAAAAATTATACATCATGAAGCTTTATTATTAACATAACAGCGTAAAGGTTGAGTTTTCAACCTCCAATCCGCCTACATTTGCTACCTACAATCCGCATTTACACACCGTTGTGAAATTCATTGTGATAGAGTTTGCGATGCAGAAATTTAGGATTTCTAGGGACAAAACATGCAAAAAATGTGACTAGTATAAAATACTATAATTAAGGAAGCGTTCCCATAAAAGCGGAGCGGGCGATGCGGAGCTGAATAGATAAATTAGTAAAAAAAGTAAGTATTAGCCTGTAATGTTCCACTGCTGGGCAAAGGCCTCTCATCTCACTGAAGTTATCGGTACAGTGAGGAGGATTAGGCGTAATCACCACGCTTGCCAAATGCGGGTTTGTGATCTCAAACTCGAGCCATGTTTGAAAAGTTGGAAACATGTTTTCGCTCGACCCGGGAATTGAACCCGAGACCTCAGTCTTGGCCGGCGAGCGCACATACCACTGGACCACCGAGGCGTTAGATAAATTAGAACGCATTAAAATTATTTGATGTAATCAGAATTTCTTCTGAGCACATTGTGATTGGTGAATTGAGCTCCACATCGCTCTTCTCCGCTTCTATGAAACGCCCCTAAGGTAAAGTAGCCTTAAAGGCCTCTACCCATTACACCGTGTCATACCATGACCGTGCTATGAACGTGTCAGGCAAAAAAGTATTCTTTGTATTGAAAAGTATGAGACGTTCCGTCACCAACCAACAACGTCGACCTAATATTTTGCCGGTGCTGAAACGTTCATAGCACGGTCATGGTGTGATACGGTGTAATGGGTAGAAACCTTTAAGGTAAAAAACTTACCTCAACCTACATCCTAAAATGATCCGAACCTAACTCTACTGAGGCAAAGCAGAGTGTTCTACAGAAACCTACTCAACCTTATAATTTCGGGGTGATAATTAGATTTCCTGTCGTCCTCTGAATGAACACAGACAGTTTGTTGAAATAATACGAACAACGAACACGTAAACTTAAAGGGGGTGTCTGAAAGTGTTTACTGTTGTTTAATTTTATGTTAATAATGTTTGAACAACGTTACGGTTAACTTTATTAAATAGATTAAGTTAAATGAGGAGTTTTAATCAAAAGTAAATATTGACTTTAATTAATTATTTGTTTGTAGTTATAATGGAAAACTTTAGAATAAAGGTTTGATTATAAGGTTTTGTTTTGATTAAACTACAAAGAGTCACAGTCAGGTTGTAGAAATGTTACCCTGTATATCAAATCTTCATAATAATATAGAAAAGTAACTTCATTTAATACAGATAGGCTCAAAAAATCCTAATAAAATTAAGCTATACGAATGAATACAATCAAAAGAGATACATAACCTTACATCTATTTCAACGAACTGAGTTTTTATATGAGTAAATTGAACAAGTCTAGTTTCACAACACAGTATCTGTTATGAAATAAACAAAGAATTGTAAACACAGTGATTCATTACGTCACAGATGCCAGATGTTGGCAGATCCGTTCTGTACAAAAACTAACTTTGCTTTACATTTTACAGTACAAATTAATGTTTGTTATTTTTTTTAATATGTACGAAAAAGCTGATCTCTCTCTCAGCTCTAGCGGCTTCAATAAGGAGAAGGTTAGGAGAGCATTTCCTAGCAGTTAAGCGGAGTTTGGCACAGCTCAATTGAGCAATCACAATTCATAACAAAAAGATTTTAATAATTTCAATGCTTTGTTTCACCATTTCAATGCGTTGTGATTATTTTGATGCCCGCTCCGCTCCGCAGTTTAGCTCCACCACCGCTCCGGTTTTATTGAAATGCACCCTAATTCGGGTTTGATAGGTATCAAAGGAAAACAGTTCTCATTTCTAATTCGTTAATATATTAAATGCGACCGAATTCATATGCTGAAGTTCAATAGTCCTCTGTGACTCTCTAACTCGCTGCTCACTTATTCTTAGGTTTAGTTTCCGTTGAAGCGGAGAGGAGCTGTACGGAGATCAACTGACCAATCACAATGCATTATGAAAAGATTTTGTGAATGACTCGTGGTCCCACTGGGATTGTACCACTATTACTCGTGGTCCCACTATCCCTGAAATCATGGGTTCGTGGTTCCACTGCTTAGTGGGACTACCAGTCATAGTTAAAATCGTAGGTTCGTGGCCCCACTGCATCAAGTTTATACACGTAGAGTAAATATGTACTTGAATTAAAGTGAGTTCTTCAGGTACTGGCCACTTGAGATACTGGCCTTTTTAGTCACAATTCACAATATTCCCTTCTAAATATCAAAGAAAATACTCAAAGTACTCGTAAATACTTGCAATTCGGTAGGTTAGGGTTATTTTTTTTTATGACTAAATCAGTGGGACCACGAGTCATCACCCAGCGACTGCATTACGTTGACTGATGGTCCCACCAAACAGTGGGACCACGAGCCCATTAAATCGACACACTGTTCCACCAGTGGGTCAAATTAGTGGGACCACGAGTCATCACCCAAAGATTTTGACAATCACAATGCCCTGTGATTGGTGAATAGGAATCCGTACCTCACCGCTCTGCTTGAATGGAAAAGCACCGTAGACGACGCGTGCCACTATCCGAAATAAGCCGATTAGCAAAATCGTTTGAGATGTAGAAAAAGCTATAAAATTTTAATGGGCTGTAATTCTATAAATCTTTGATTTAGTTTTGTTTCGTTAATATTAAATATCTGAGGTGTAAAATCGTATCAATTATTTATTATAGCTGCTGGTAAGCGGCCAAAATTGATATTTATTCGTCTTTTGAAGTTGCGAATACCTACGTACGGTGTGGAGAATCGGCGTTTCATTCAATTTCATAAACATAAACTTCTATTCAGTATATACTGATACTTAATAACGTTCTGTGACCATTGTTCATCGATATGTACCTTTAAAGGCAGTTTGGACATTTGGCAGAACATGCATTTTTAAAATTTAGCGAATAAATATGTCTATTAAACAAATGACGTTCGTTTTGAATAGTTCCATTTCATGCAATATATTGACAAACACAATATTGACAGAACAGCTTCAGGCGTTGTCCTAATAGAACGCGAATGCGCGATGCGAGCGATGCGACCATCGCGTGTTTCATACATTTGAGACCGCGTCGTGCGATTGTCAGTTAGGACACCTATTAGAGTTCAATATGTTTGATCGCGCGTTCGTACGAGTAAAATTCGCGCGATTCGCGCGATTCGCGTTCTATTAGGACAACGCCTTAGTGTCCTAAGAGCGAATTTCACAAGAAATCTTAAATCTATGTAGCGCTTAAATATGTTTAAAAACAAATGACGTTCGTTTTAAATTGTGATCTATTTGTTGGACGGTAAAATACAATTTTGAAAGAACAGCTTTTGTTTCGTAAACATATTTAAGGACTAAATAGATTTATGAGTTTTTGTGCTATCCGCCCTAAGAGTTGATTCAGGCAGCCCGGTTTAGAGATAATTTTCACCGATTTTTCTAAAATGGTAATTGTTAAATGCTGACCTAACATTTTTTGAATGCGATATCAATAACTATCATAACTATACTCTCATATCTGATCCGGTATTTCTGAACGGAATCAGTACCTATTTTTTAAGCATATAAATTTCAGATCTGATGTTTGGAAACGAAATTAAAACAGTTTATCTAATTCACAGACACCCAGAACATAAAATGTGTTTCAAATATCATTTGGTATTTCATCACTATTTCATTTTTTATTGCACACATGTGAAATAATTCTATTTCGTTACTTTAAAGTCTGCAGAAGTTTTAGGTTTTTCATTTTGGCAAGTGGTGTAACACCTCACAGTTTTAGTTTCAGGGTTCCACAGACAAAGGATGACAAGGGTGCCATGGTGCAAGCGACCGGGTCAAAAACCAAGCGATGTTTTTTAAGAACGAACACACACACACACACACATATCAAATCCTACTTATATTATAAATGCGAAAGTTTTTGAGGATGGATGTATGTATGGATGGATGTATGGATGTATGTTTGTTGCTCTTTCACGCAAAAACTACTGAATGGATTTGGATGAAACTTTACAGTAATATAGATTACACATCAGAATAACACATGGGATAAATTTTATCCCGAAATTCCCGCGGGAACGGGTACAACGTGGGTGAAACCGCGGGCACATCTAGTCGATCATATGTACGAGTATGTATGTTTATAGTCAACCTCCGGCCCAAAACAGGGGCTTATAAGTTTAACATCAATATCTGTGTGTGTGTGTATCTGTCTTTAGTACCGTAGCTATAAACAAATAGCCAATTTCTATGCGATATTTTTCATGTTTTTTTTCATTGCGTTTGTTTTTAGTTTTATTTGGTAAAAAACAGTCCAGCCGATTTTGAACAGAGGAATGTTTTAATTTTTATTACTTGTAAATACTAGTCGCCATCACTCGTCCGTTGGACTGAACTGGACCCTATTAAAGTAATATTACAATTATGAGATTTTTTTTCAAAACTACAACTCCACAAAGACTTATTTAACAGTTTTTTAACCATCAATTCCAAAAACAAATTATTACAAAAAAAAAACAATCCTTATTCGGCTATCGGGTAAAACTAATCGCTTACGCACCGAATCAAATTATTATTGACGTACCAGACTAGACATTCCAACGACCTTGTTATCGAATAATAAATCAAAATCAATCAGGAACCAGTATAATATAAATACAGAACTGATGAATTCCGTCTTCGATATTATAAATAGATTTCTTTGAACTTAGTGTTTGAAAGACGGCGGTGTAGTGTAATGTATATGTTTATGGGTTAAATTGCCCTTTGACAGGCAGACATAACACAATAAAGGTTGTCTTTTATTTTTAATCTGTTTATTTATTGGGTGGGACTTGTAACTTATATGTGAATGGAGAAGTGAAGTGAACACTTTTATAGAAAATTTGCCCGTTCACAAAACGTATAAAATCCCGTAGGAATTTCGGGTTAAAAATAGCATATAACTTTCGTCCAGAATGTAGCTATCAATTTCAAAAATAATTATTAGAATAGCACTAGTTAGTTCCCGAAATTACTCCGAACATACAATTAAAATTACAAATTTTACCTTTATATAAAATCAGTATAGATTTAAACTTTGATAAAACATTAATAAGTACAATTTACTTTTAACTTTAGTACTTTCAATAGCACATACCGATTATCACAATTTAACAGAAATAGCAATTTATTTATTTAAATACACAGCAACAGTGTTGCATTATATTACACAATTAAATCTAGAGTTACAAAAAACATTTCTAATATTCATGAACACCAATAACAGATGTGTACAGCATTCATAACAAGTAAACACAGTACAATTTTATAGGAAAACATTGAACATAATTGTACCGATGTACTTTTAAACCAAAAGTAATAAATTTAATTTGCAGTCTAATGATTTAATTTCAAAAGTCGGAATTGTGTGATAAATAATTCCCATTAGTCCCCCACCTGAACAAATGAAAAAATCATTACTCGTATTTAAAGTAAAAATGTAATGTTTATAAACATTTGATATGAAATGTAGATACTTACATTTTTAATTAACCAACTATATTTGTAAATAATAAACAAAGAAGGTTTGCATAGACCAGGATTATATTATTATCATCTCATTTAATCACTTGCATTTAATTATGTTGGTTGTCGGTCGCTGATGATCAAGTTGTTTAAGCGACCTTAAATAAATAAATTAAAAAAAAAAAAACTTTAGTCGATGGTGAAAAAAAGTGTTAATTGGCAATTTTATTCGGTTCGTCGTTCTTGTTGGTTACATACAGTTATTACAGTTTATTGACGGACAAAAAGTCCGGCGAACTAAGTCCCTAGTCTGCACAGGCCATCGTAAACGCGTTGCTATCTTAAATCCGTCTCTGAGATAAATTTTATTCTACAACTTGGATTTATATTTTGATTTCCTGGAATCTTTCTTTTCTCTTGTTTCTTTCCACCCTTTAATTTATACACCCATTAATTAGCAGAGGATATTTAAGTATAATACTTTTTCTTTTATTTAAATTTAGAATCGACGGGGATTTTTATTTAATTGTATTGTCGCCTTTATCTTTCGATTGAACCTTTTAGTAGGTTTTTTTTTAAATTTTGCTACTGAAAATTAATACTTATTTTCGTGTTTTAGGTTCCATTTTTATTTGTTAGGTATCAATATACGTGTAGATTACATTTTATACGATTTTTTCTCACTGCTAAGTATATCACTGGTATTATATTAGCAAACTTTTGTCCGTTCAGAAAGTCCGCAGGGAACATTAAGGTACACAATTATAGACATTAAGGCCGTTGCGTCTTTGTTGCAAGGGTCTAATAGACTAATCCTGATCTTCAGAACTAACGTAAAGTTTCAATGGCTGAAGATTATGAAACTTATTTGAATTACAACGGTCTTGACTCAGATTATCGCAGAGAGAACTTGTGTTAGCGACCGTACTTACTCGAATACTTACTTAGTATGTAAACTTTAGTCATTAACTGTACCTATAGTCATATAGCGTTGTATTGTATTTGCTTGATCTTGATAACTTTGAAATGTTGATCGTCGCTTTTATTCTATAACATTCTGGAACTAATTTGATGGTTATATTTAAGAAAATGGCTATGGGCAACTTGTACAACCTAAAATAGATAGAGAGGACAGATAGAGGGGATAGACATATAGGGGATATAAAGAGGGGGTAGATAGAGAGTAAAACCGCGTGATGCTACTAGTGTTATCAATATACCAAGCCCACAAGCCCGTTAGCATAGTAGCAATGAGAGCGCTTACTTTGTCGGGGGTTGCGGGTTCGATTCCCGCCCGGAGTCAACAATATGTGAAGACATAGTTGTTGGCGACGAGGTATGGGTGTCAATTATATATTCTTATAAAGTATTTCTGTATGTATATGTAGTAGTAGCATAAGTGAGTTGGATTCCATAATACAAGCTTAGAGCTTACTTAGTGTCTAACTGTGTGTGAATTGGTCCGGGTATATATGATTATATTATATGTGAACTTCGGTAATACTGAAGCGTTTGCTTGCAGTGGCCTCGACGTAACAAATGACCACCTGGCTTTTGTCACAACCAATTATCACCAAATGTTAGACTTCCAAAACTTTTACAGAATAAGGCCATATATAAATAGGTAAGTAAGTTGCCCAGTAAAGCGGCCGGGGTCGAATTAATTATTTATAGAATTTGTGAACAAACTGTGGCTCACTATTTTACCTATTCTGGTCCAAACTGTGTTTGTTCGAGAATATATTTAAAATAAATTGGGGAATACAATATTAATTAAAAAATGCTGATAGGTGGCTTAAAGTTGACTTGTGGTTAGGTAATCTAGGTAAAGTGTATTTTTGTTTGCAAAGCTCTAACAGGGTGCGATGTATGAACATTATGGCAAATAAATAAATTTGAATTTGTGTCTTGAGTAATGCATCATAGGACGATATGTGTCTTTGGGAGGCCATTAAAGGGAGATGGTCGGCCATTTTTTATTAGGTTTTTAGAACAATTAGTGCCTATTACAAGAGCGTAGTTTGTTGCCACTCTGTCAGTGTTGTATTCTTGTTTGTATTAACGTATTACTGCAGGTTTTTTGCTTAAAATATTTTTGTAGCAAGTAAATATACTTACTTTGATTTCCCAACGTTTCGAGTGTATTGGTACCACCCGTAGTCGCGGGCGGACCCGTAGTAAGACGTTAATATCACGAACGTTTGAAAAAGACTGTTATTGTTAGTACTTCAAACTTCTTAGTAGAGAAGCTAGCTGATTATCTCCCTTCAGAGGCCAAAGGTTAAACAAGTCGCTCTCTGCTGTACAGCAAGTGAATCTGTAGAGTCTAAAACCTCTTCAAGTTAAGATAGAGGTCTATAAAACTCATATAAAAGACAGTAAACGTACTAACACGGGTTTTTTCGCGTTAGACAATTTATTAAGCACGTAATTACATACATATTAAGAGTCTAGATTCCTAGGTATTCAATCAAAAACATGTAGGTATCTAAGTACTATTAATTCCATATAAATTTCAAACTCTACCATATCAAAAGCCACTTAAAGCGAAGAATTCGTCCGCTCGAAAACACTTTTAAATGGATTAATCGCGGATTGTTTATAAACAGTAACCACTTCAAAGTGTTCATGGTCGCAGGTATTATTGAGATTTGGAATTCGGAATCTTATTTGCATATTAAAGTGGTTTTACACATAAAACACATTGCGGCTTGCGGATGTGTTTTTGTTTGTAATGTTCTGTTCAACGGTTGATTAGATCATGTATATTACGTACATTTGTAACAATATTTTTACCTGTTTTATTGAGAGGAGCGTTATAAGTTTTACGTCGATGTTTATGAGTGTGTGTCCATGTGTGTGTGTTTGTCTGTGGTATCGTATAGCTGTCAAACTACGATAATTTATTTATAAGTATAATACATAAAACAGGTATAGCGCCCCGCGGTTTTACCCGCGTTGCACCCGTTCCCGTAGTTTCGGGATGCAAAAAATAGCCTAAAAATTTCCCCTTGATTATATCCATTCCTATTACACTATTTAAACTATCACGATATGAACACATTATAAACACTAATCTAGACGGGACTTAATCGCGAATAAAAACATTTAATGCATACCTCAACGTTTCGGTCGTGTCGCAACGGCCGTGTTCACGAGGGTACTGGATTGCGAGTGTTGTTTACACTATTTGGTTGAAGGGGCGCAACCTACCCACATCAACCAAAATGTTATTAGGTCCGTACTCCACTGCACTATTTTTTAAGGTCCACGACACACTACACTGACAACGTCCGAAGGTGTCCTACACTTAACCTCGCGATGTGTACACTTGTTTATCACTGGATACCATGCAGGCGAAAGTTTGAAACCGCTTTCCCGGTTGAAATTTTTGTGTTTCTTAATTTCAACCGCTTCACGTACAAGTCTTGAGAAATAGTGACGTTCGTTGGAAAGTACTTTCGGCCTGTGGAGTTCGATCCAGTGGTTAGTGCCAGACTCCAGCAAGTGTTCTGCCACCGCGGATTTTTCCACCTGGCGATTCTTGACAGCTGCGATATGTTCCTTGACTCGCTCGGCAATAGTTCGCTTGGTCTGTCCGATATAAGAGCTACCGCAACTGCAATCTATCTTGTAAACGCCCGGTGTCTGGTAGGGTATGCTATCCTTGGGTGTGCCCACCTGCTCCGATACTTTTGATAGAGGGGTATAAATGGTTTTAATCGAGTACTCCTTGAGCAGCGATCCGATTTTATCCGTCACCCCCCTAACATATGGCAAGAAAGCAGGTTTCCTCAGGACCTCTTGCTGTTTCACCCTCTGTTTGTGTCCAGAATGCGTTTTCCCTATTCTGTAACCATTCTTCTTGAGTACCTCCTGAACATGAGCCAGCTCCTCCTCCAAATGTTCAGGGTCACACAGTGCATGAGCTCTATTTATTAAAGACGTGGCTACAGAACGTAAATGTCTCGGGTGGTGATGAGACAACGCATTCAGGTATTTGTCTGTGTGTGTAGGCTTCCTGTAGACCGTGTGCGATAAGGAACCATCCGATCTCGCCATTACCTTGACATCCAAGAAAGCCAAGCTGCGGTTCATCTCCAGTTCATATGTGAACTGTATTCTTGGATGGATGGAATTCAGGAGTTCAAGGAACTGTTCGACTTCTGGCTTATCACCTTTGAAGATGCAAAATACATCGTCTACGTACCGCTTCCATACCTTAATTCTTGTCCGTGGTATAAGAGTTTCCATATGTTCCATCCAGATGTTGGCCAATATCGGTGCGACGGGGCTTCCCATGGCGACTCCATCAATCTGGAGGTAGTGTTGTCCGCGGTACACAAAGTAATTGCCCTCTAAACAGTTCCTTAATAATGTGATGAAACCATCAGGTATCGAGTTTTCCTCAAACTTTCCTCTAATTAAGTCCACACATTCTCCTATGGGAACATTAGTGAACAACGATTCGACATCGAAGCTCACCATTAGTTCATCTGGTTCCAGGGTAATGTCCTCAATTATGTCAATGAAACACGTGAACACGGCCGTTGCGACACGACCGAAACGTTGAGGTATGCATTAAATGTTTTTATTCGCGATTAAGTCCCGTCTAGATTAGTGTTTATAATATATCCATTCCTATCCATTATAAAACGAATTATCGAATCGGATCCGTAGATTCTAAGATAAGCGCGTCCAAACAAATGAACTCTTCAGTTTATATATTACTAGCAGCACCCCGCGGTTTTACCCGCGTTATGTCTGTTCCCGTTGGAGTTTAGGGATGAAAGTAGCCTATAACCTTCCTGTTGAATGTGGCTGTCTATAACAAAAATAATTATTCAAATCAGACTGGTAATTCCCGAGATTAGCCCGAACATACAAACAAACTTACAAATTTTACCTCTTTATAATATTAGTATAGATACAAATATTTACTTTAAGTTCTATATGATTATCCGAGGATAACTTGTCCAGTCATTCGCCATGTAGCTCGATATCGTTAAGTAATCCTTATTACTTTAAATATAAATTGCTAAAACAGCACTTTGAAAGCATTTTTACGGTTCAACCCTCAAAGCCTTTTAATTAGTTCGCTTGGGATAAATTCTTGAGTGGTTTTTGGAGGCAAAAGTTTGAAACAATTTCTATAAAGAACCCTTTTTCGGTTGATTGATCATTAAAGGTTTTATAATTATTATAGTTCGTCTCATCGGTTTTGTGTCTTCAAAATCAAATTAAGGATCTGTATAAAAATAAACTTTTTATAAAGAACAAAGCAATTGCTTTATAAACAGAAAATGTAAGAAGGCATGTTTTATACTTTAATGGTGAAAAAGGAAGCCTTTTACTTTAAAAAAATAAAGTAAATTCCAGTCGGTTAGTGGCCAACCTCGTCACGGAGTTTTTAGACCGCATAAAGGCCTCTAACATGGTCAACAAATAAACCCAGTTTAATTTCCAACCTAAAAACTCTGACACCCCTCTGTCCACTTGAATCCACTGCGTGGCTCCATTGATGGATCCTAGTACACTTTTTTGTCTACCTGAGTCCATCGAACCTGTCAGTTCCAAATAATGGATTCTAAAACACTTTAAGGTCCACTTGGATCTTATAAAAAAAAAAATAACCCTAACCTACCGAATAGTACCTACGCCTCTAAACTCTTTGGAAGATCCAAGTGGACCTTAAAGTGTCTTAGAATCCATTATTTGGAACTGACAGATTCGATGGACTCAGGTAGACAAAAAAGTGTACTAGGATCCATCAATGGAGCCACGCAGTGGATCCAAGTGGACAGCATGAAATAAACCGACAATTCAACATATCCCTTCAAAACAAAGAAGCATATCCTACTAATATTATAAATGCGAAAGTTTGAGATGATGTGTGTTTGTATGTTTGTTACTCTTTCACGCAAAAACTACTGAACAGATTTGGATGAAATTTTACAGGAATATAGGTTAAACATTAGAAAAACACATGGAATACATTTCATCCCGAAATTAATACAAGAACGGGTACAACGCGGGTAACACCGTGGGGAGCGGCTAGTATTACATATAGGCCATACCTGTGGTGTCTGAGCTGTTCACATTAACGATGCAATACCAATTACCTAGTTAGAGTAGAGTACTCCTATGAATGACGATGTAGCATATAGATTTGACGCCACAGAGATTTGGGACTTTACTGGCCGTTACTTAAAACCAGTTCACTCTATACTCGAGACAATCTGCAGACTGACTGTTAGACGCAGACGAGTCAGTTTTTAGGCCGGAGACACACTTGACGAAGCTTGCGGTACAATTCTTTAGTCTAACTTACCGATTAAAAAGGGCAGACAATAAAAAAAAACAACTTCTTGTTTATGGTGTGCGCTTTTTTTATGATTTAATAGACTAAAAGAGTGCCTTTGTAAAGTCTGCTCAGGCTTTAATCATATTAAAAAGTCGTCCTTTTTCCTAACTATTATAATTATTTTACAAGAGAAGTTTACCGTAGAATTTCTCCCGAGTGCTTCGTTTTATTAATTCCTGCTAATGGCTCTTAATTGAAACTCTCTAATCTCTCCTTTTGCAAGGTACCTATAAATCTTAACAGCGACATTTTGGTGCTACAGTAACGTGTATTTATATATATTAACCTACTTTGTTATGTGTTGTGTATTGTCATCCTTTCTCAACTCAGCGACTAATCTTCATTACTTTGGGCAAGTATATGTTGGTCTATGGTTTGGGTAAACAAACATACGTTGAGTAGGCTGACAGTTACACAGTTACACCTATTCCTTATTTACGTGCATATTATGTAACGTTTCTTTCATATCTCGATAGCTTTAACTCGCTTCAAATTCGGTTGTCCAGCGACTCCCAACACCTAATTATTTGCCAGCTGCAGAGTGCAGTCGTTCACCGAATGAGGCCAACGCATTCTTGACAAAGCTGCACTGCAGCGGTCACCGCATGTTGTATGCAGCGAACTACGCACTATGGCGATACTCATTAATAAAAGCAATATGTTGAAATGAATGTCTCGAAACATTCATTTCTAAGTATTTGTAAGATATATACGATAGATATAGGTATTACGATCTATATTGGTTCACCCTACACGTATAGAAAATAAAACGGAACTTCGTTCTGTAGAAACAAAGGCGGCAATATCCGGTCGACTCCTAGACGCAAGTGCTATCTCCGGTTAGAAAAATAAATCATTTCTTTATATAGGTTTGAATGCCTTTTAGTTTTCCTTAAGCAATATAAAGTTCGCATGTTGGATAGAAAAGTGTTTTTTGGATTAACTAATAAATCAAAATTCCTACAGATTGAATACGAATTTACTATTATTTTTATTATATGTGAAACCTTTGTGTATGCGAATTGTAGGCAAGAACTTCATCACAATAGAATTTCCTTCTTTTAAAGGACTTTTTCTATTTAAGTGTTTTAGTCGTCCAGCTGCGATGCTGTAGAGCAGTGCGATAGTCAGTGCATGGGCGTTTGATCGTATCGTTTCTTTTTCATATGACGTCATGTGACTGCTAGCCCGCAGTTGTGTGACATTTTATTCTTCCTGTGGTAGAACCGCTTTAAATAAATAAATAAATAATTCTTTATTCATAATAATACAATAATACATTTATAAAACAATTTGTTGATATCCCCTTTTAAGCGTTAATGCCTGTGCCAGGGGACATCGCTCTTCCATAACATTGTTTGGGTGATATTATTATTAAGTTATTACAAAGATTATATTTTAATGCTAAAATATCGTTTAAAATGCTTTAAAATATCCCATATGAAAGAGCCTTCTACATTACCTGAATAAATATTTTATATTATTTTTTCTATTGGTAAAAATATAATAAAAATGTTAACCGGAAAAGTTGCAACTAAGCCACAATAATCATCATATCATCATCGTAAGCTACATAAAGGCCAATAAGACAACAAAGGCCAATTTCTAACACAATATATATAAAAAGTTTAATCACTAAAAAGGAGGTTGGAATAGCATTCGAAATTCAAACATTTGTATTCAAAATGGCTTTTGTGAACATTACACAGAGACAATGGTCAATTACGCTTGTCGACGACAATATATAACTGAAAAGAGCTTACTGAGCTTAAATTAAACGTTGATAACAATAGTATTTGGACCAAAGACGTTGAAGTTATTGACTTGCTGGACACGAGCTTTATCACTGTCCTTTGTTAGTTGGTAATAAAGGTGATCGAATCAGCAGAAACTAGTTCAAGAATAATTGACAAACGCTAAAGACAATCGAGAACTAGTCATCACATTATCAAAGTTATCAACTGTTTTAAGTTTGAATGGTAAATCTTAAATATAATAAAGCTGAAGAGTATGATGTTTTCTTTTTGTAACGCGCTAATCTCAGGAGCTCCATATCGCATTCGAATAATTATTTTTTGTATGAGATAGCTACATTTGTGCATTAGCCGTGTGTGAATTTGTCGGGGTTTATTATTTATTTATTTTTATTTGAATGGGAGGTTATTTTTATCCCAAAATTCCCACGAACGGGTACAACTCAGGCAATACCACGGGACGCGACTAGTACCAGTATAATGTCATCAATATCATGTAATTAATGTCATAATATAAGCAAACCGTTGAAGCGTTAACTGTGAAGCGAGCCGGAATGACATTAGTTTGTGTATCAGAATAGATTGATACCTAATATCTGAACAGATACATTGTGTTACACGTAATTAAGATCCAGTATATGATATTGTGTAGCTACTACGGATTCTAGAGATTCCGCTTACGTAATTGAGTTTGTTACGAACTAGCAGCGCACCGCGGTTATTACCCACCTTATGCCTGTTTCCCGTGGGAATATATGGATAATAATAGAGTATAAGCTTCCTTTTGAATGTAACTATCAAATAAAAAAGTAAAAATTATTGGAATCGGACAGATAGCGAGATTAGCCCGAACATACAAACAAAATTACTTTCACCTCTTCTTACTTTGATCATCTGGGTGAACAAATTAGACTCTAGTGGAAGTTTATCCTCGGAATATGATTATAGGTGATAGCACCTTAAACTTAATTCAACAAATGACACCATTTATAAATCGAGAATGGCTGGATCGATTTTGATGATTCTTTTTTTAATTTTATTTAACTTGGTCAGCAATAGTACAATAAGTAATAAAAATCCCGAAATTCCCACGGGAATAGGTACGTTGGAGATTAACCCGCGGGGCACAGCTAGTATCTTCTCACTGGCACAGTTAAGATCTAAATGTTATACAAAGATTAATTAAAAATTCCTATCTAGAACATAATCAAAAAAGTTACAATGAAACACAGATGGATGAGAGGCAGCCCGTTAAACAGTAGGTCATAGTAACAAAAGAAATAGTACAATTATAAACAAACTGAACGTAAACTTTTCTATTTCTGCTTTATGTACCACGGACTAAACATGAATCATGTTTACTTCGTGCCACGTATTTATAATACCCGTACCACCGGTGTGAAACATTTCAGTGCGCAGTAAAAATGCATTTTAGATGCGAGTGCGAGAACTTTTGTGCTGAAAACAATGGGGAAATGTATGGATAGTAACTGGGCGTGTGATGCAGCGCTGCTAAAGCGGTTTTAAAGATCTCTTTTCGGTAACGACCGCAGTAGCAGCAAACAACTGCTGACGTCAAGCACCACTACTGATTTGGATGAATCTCTATGAAATTTCGAAAGCGGCGACACTGCTGCTAGCGTTCAGCAGTTGCTGCCAGCTGTTGTATTGTACGTTGTTCGCTGCATGCGACATGCGGTGACTGCTACAGGTGTAAAGAATATGGTAGTTGCTGCAGTGTTAAGTTAATAACCGCAGCAGATATAAAGAATATGGTAGTTCTCTGCATTCGGCGAACGACTGTAGCTGTTAAATAACTAGGCGTTGGAAGTCGATCATAGATTGAAACAAGATCGGTGGCCGCATAAGGCTAACCTAATTTGAGTAGCGTAATCCGCTCGTTACGTCGGGAACTACCCGAAACGTAATTTTTGCAAAATTAATTATAGTTTAAATGCAGTACAGTCCCGATTTTTGTTTATAATAAAAAATATTCATTATTCAGAAAATTATGATCTACCAGGCCCAGTGTCTCACAGCTGGGAAGGGCCTCTATTCACTTTCCTATTCTTCTGTTCGTTTAGAGAGTTCTAACGGTCTAACTTTTATCTTCCAGCGAGATAAGGATTTTAACATATTCAACGAGACATATAATTAAACTCGTAAAACTTTGTAGTCATATATGTACTTTCTAAAGAACAAGATATTAAATTATTGTCTGTTCTACATTTTCTATGGCCAGTTTCCATTAGCCAGTCATGTACAATGTCACGAACTCACACATTCCATCTATCAACAAACTATAGACTATAGGTACGTAGTTAGGTATAGTACAATTGATTAAACCAGACGCATCTGTATTCTGGCAACAGATGCTCATGTAATATCGAATGTCGAATATAATTATTAAGCTATTAGGTATTTCTAGATAACAATAATTAATGTCCGATTTAGGGATTCAATTGAAATTAATATTTAAGTTAGGTATTTTTGATATAAAGTGAGTTTAACTAACTTTTTCTGTCCGTCACTCAGATTGCTACGCTTTTATGTTTAGATCACTGAAGCGATTTTGATTAATTTTGGCACTGTTAAAGAAACCTATTCTGATATTTGCTCTGAAAGTTCACAGCCCTAAATTGTAGATAAGCATCTATAAAAAATATCCCTCTAATTGGTTTCAAACTTTTCTTTTGCCCTTTGTTATATGTTTAACGTGTTTGGCATCATAGATCTGAAACGAATGGATCGATTATAATATAGTGTTTTGACTGACAGGTGCATACCTAAGATTCAGTTGATGACGAGGTAACATACACGTATGGTAATTACTTAAGAATTGGGTCACGTGGTGTACCAACATGCTCCTACATTGTAGATTACAAATTGCATAATTGGACGTCCTAATAACAGCTTTAAATATGCTTACTTGATAGTTTAATACACGCGAATTAAACGTTTATTAAAGTTACTATGTAAAGTAAAACAGTAGGACTTTAAGTGCTTTTATGGAAAAGTTATTTTTTGAAAAGTAGTTTTTTCTTTGATGAAAGGTCTATGACTCTGTTAACTATTTTTTAAAACTGGTTTCTTAAGTTTAAGCGAACTCTTCTCATTTTGAATTGAAACTATGTTTACGGATACGTTTTATCTGACGTTTCCCTTTAACTTATTATTTTATTTCACTACATATATGTAGTATTAAATAAAGTCGTCTCTTTTTCGTATCTGTCACACTGTTTGTCTGTCTGTATGCTTAAATCTTTAAAATTACGCAACGGATTTTGATGCGGTTTTTTTTAATAGGTAGAGTGATTCAAGAGGAAGGTTTTTATGTAAAAAAATTCCCGAAATTCCCACGGGAACGGGCACAACACGGGTAAAACCGCGGGGCGCTGCTAGTATTTTAATAAAAGGTAAATCTTACAAAAAACACATACATACTTGTAAAGTATAGGATTCTAATCTTCAATGATCTTTTTTGAAAAAATTGCTAGACGCAGTTGTCGTTGTTGCAATAGCCCCTTGAATATTCCTCAACTTCCTAACAACAAACACTGTCTTTTATTAAATACTAGCTGTGCCCCGCGGTCTCACCCGCAGCGCCCCCGTTCCCGTGGGAATTTTGAGATTTTTATTCCAAGTTTTGATTGTTTTTAAAATGTATTCTGCTATTCAGGGCGGAGACAAATCCAATGAAACAAAAACCATGAAAATTGATCCAGCCGATCTCGAGTTATAAGTGTTGTAACAAACCCGTCTTTGTTTTATATATATAGATAACTAATACTACTATAAATTACAACAATAATTCGTTGTCTATCTCCGCACGTGCCCGTATGATTCCCGATCCACAAAACCGCAACCACAACCAAACCCAAAGACTTGATACTTCACATCAAAGCTTCTTGTTTTCTTTATCCGTTTCTAAGAAGAAGTGTGATAAATGTGGATATAAGTCACCACGACTTATTGGTTTTCATTCCGATATCAATGTGTGTTGGTTGAGAAATTACGACCGTATTCTCAAGCTGCGTTTTCGCTTAATGTTCTGAACATATTGCTTGCTCGTTCTATCATTCTGTTATAGAGCGAGCGAGCTAGTGTTCGGATTGTAAAGCACCATGTGAAAACACAGCTTACTGTTACGGGCAAGTTACATTGCCAGTCCCGGTTGTTTCGATCGTTAGACCATTGTGCAGGCCTTCAGGCGGTCTGAAAACGTAGACCACTAACCTACTTGAACATACCTGCTGTATCGAACTCAAACTACAACATCAGGTCACATGTCTTGCTCGTCGGTTTATGTAGAAAGAGATAGGTGGTTAGCTTCAAAATGGGTGTTTCCCCTTTGGGTAAATGGTATTTTTGTATATGATAGAGGAAAAAGGGCTATCGATTACTTGCAACCTTATTTTCATTAGACGAGTAAAACCGCAGGACGTTTCTAGTTGTAATAAATATCTCAAACCTTTACAATATTTCAACACCCAACTGTTTCTAACATATTAATTAAACCTATAATTTTATTAAACGTCCGAATAAAAGGAAATTAAGAATTATTCTCACAACGCCTTATTTTAAGGCGAGGTTATCGCGTGATCGTTCTTATGGGTAATAGCGAACTTACAGGAACCTTATCAGTGGGTGTTAGAGTGTATTGTCGTGTAGCAGGTGGGTTTAGGTATTTTGTCCGTGAAATATTACTGGTAATGAAGCAGGACTAATGTTTGTGACTCGTTAATGGCTTTTTTATAGATGTGTTTAAGCGGTGATTTATCGCTAGGCCGTGTTCCTAACGGTCTGATGGTACTTGCGTTTGTTATCCAGATAAAGGGAGAATTACCTATTAAGTAGAGAGTTCGTGTCGTGTCCGAGATGATTCCGAGCCGCGTACGAGTTGCATGTTCATACGGCACCGAGGCACTATCGTAATATGTAGTTTATTTTTTCTTTAGCGTTCATACGAACCGTATCCATGTCTGACAACCATTTTGAAAAAGCAGTTTACGTGGCAAGGTAATATAAACTGCTTAATATATAACATAAAATGTTACTGACGTTCGAATGCTTTTGTTCGAATGCCTTTGCCTTTGTACGGTACCTATTGTGCCTTTCATGGTCAAACATAAATCATTCTTGAACATATTATGTCCCACTAGCCGCGCACCGCGGTGTTATCCGCGTCGTACCCGTTCCCTCGGGAATTTCGGGATAAAATGTATCCCATGTGTTATTCTGATGAATAACCTATATTACTGTAAAGTTTCATCCAAATCCCTTCATTATTTTTTGCGTGAAAAAGTAAAAAACATACATAAATACATCGTAGGATAAGTGTCAATCTTTTCACAAAATGTGAATTTGGTTTCCTGTCAAATGTATGAGAATGCGTTATGACTGTTCGTAGCTATTATGACATTTCTATACATCTTGTCCATAGACAACATCAAAATAAAAGCATGCAAAAGTATGATTATAAATGTAATGTAACAGTTCTTCACTTTATAGTTCAATATACTTTAAATATTCATCGAAAACTTTATTAAACTCCCGCCTTCGCTTTCCTACTTTTATAATAAAACTTACTTCCATACTTTATTTCATAAAGTTAACAATTCCGATCAAATATTTTATGAATACTACTCAAACAGAACTGTGATTTCATTGTGCCAGGAAGCTTTTATTGGTATGCGTCAATTCCGATAGGAAATGGAAGAATGTATATACGGTATGTGTTTTCTACCTTACTAGCATCGCCCCGCGGTTTTACCCTTCTCTTGAATCACTATATCTATGTATTTAAAAAAACTGCGTCAAAATCCATTGCCTAGATTTAAAGATCTAAGCATACATAGGGACAGACAGACAGATAGACAGCGGAAAGCGACTTTGTTTTAAACTACGTAATGATAAAGATTTTATTTACAAACTGTAGACTTGACAGATTTGACAGACTGCCAACAGACTGCAGACTATCAACTACAAACTCCAGGTGGAGGGTATGAGAGCAGCTTAAATTTCGGGATGAAAAAAACCTATAACCTTCCCGTTGAATGTGGCTATCGATTACTGTTACTGTTACTGTTAGCCTGTATCATCCCATTGTTGGGCAAAGGCCTCCCCCCATTTCCGCCACTCTTCTCGGTTTGAAGCCACCAGTTGCCAGTCCCTCTTGTAGGCGTCCAGTTCGTCCCGCCACCGCCTGCGTGGTCTGCCGCGACTCCGTCTCGCTGTCTCCGGGCGCCACACAGTGGAAATTTTGGCCCACAGCGTGTCAGGCATGCGGCAGACGTGACCAGTTATCCATTACAAAAAGAATATTCAAATCAGTTTGGTAGTTTTTGGGATTAACTCGTTCAAACAAACAAAAATTACTCTTCAGCTATATTATTACTAGTATATACCTACCCTTAACTACACTCGATGAACAACTTTAATGACTCAGGGTAGTCATAGGTATTTAGCCTAAAACTCAAACCTACGCAACATAAACTTCCATAATATATTTTCATTTCACATAAATATGAAAAACCCTTAACATAAATTTTCACAAACATACATTTCAAAAAGGACACCAGATAACAGGCTAATCCTTTTAATATAACGTGAAATTAATTATCATAGTCCCTGGCGCGTCGTTAGGGTGGGTACACACACACTGCGCTACCCGAGGGAACTTGTTGCTCGACCTGCCTATCGATCCGTGTCTAACAAGCCGTTATGAAACTACCGACACAATAACTGTGGTATACAATACTATCCAGCTAAAAACTTGTTCGGAGAACATTTTGTCATCCTATGTGCAAGGGAACTTGTATGTCGGTGAAAGTAGGTTTTATGTAACATTTTTACTCTTTTGTTTTCGTTAGCTTCAAGCGTTTTACATGTCTAAAGGACTTTGTTTGCTTGTACCTAGTATCTATATATATAAAATTCAAAGCCCTGACTGACTGACTGATAATCAACGCACAGCCTCAACCGCTACACCTAGAAATATGAAATTTGGCAGGAAGGTTCTTCAAGTGTCGTAAGTTCACACTAAGAAAGGATTTTCGAAAATTCCTACGGGAACGGGTTCAACGCGGGCAAAGCCGCTGGGCGCTGCTAGTAGTATATATAATTCATCTAACAATGATATAAGCATAACGATACGTTTTCATCCAATCACAGCGCATTAAGAACAGATTTTGACAATATCTATGCGTCTTGACGATTTCAATGCGTTATATTGTCGATTGAGCTCCGTACAGCTCCACTCCGCTTCAATGGAAATGCAGCCTAAGACGATGTCTAGATTTTTTAGATACACAGTGTGGAACAAGTTTGATGACTAAAGGAGATCCTAGTATGTTTGTTACTCTTTTGCGCAAAAACTACGGAACGGATTTCGATGAAACTTTACAGTAATATAGATTATATATCAGAATAAAACATGGGATACATTTTATCCCGAAATTCCTGCGGGAACGGATACAACGCGGGTGAAACGTGGGGTGCGGCTACTACTGTATAATGATGGAGAAACACAGATATTATATTTCCGTAGCACGTTTTTTTCTCATATGTATTTAACACCGTTCATAATCCCGGTTTAAAAAAAGAATGTTCAAACACAATGTACTCGTGCCTGCTTCACTCAACCCGGTAGATATTAACGGTGGATGAATGTGGATTAAAACGGTCAATAAAATATTTTAATCCAGTTGTATTAAATATGTGAATCAAATTGACCTACATTCTTTCTCTAATTAAATTGAAATACACTTTTAAACAGAGCTATATAATTTACTAGCAGCGCCCCGCGGTTTTATCCGCGTTGTGTCCATTCCTGTGGGAATTTCAGGATGAAAAAAAGCCTATGTTACTCGTGGATAATGTAACTTTCGAATGGTGAAAGAATTTTTAAAAACGGTCCAGTAGTTTTTGAGCCTATTCATTACAACCAAACAAACCTTTTTTTTTCCTTTCCTCTTTATAATATTAGTGTAGATAGAGATACATATATTATTATGCCTATACTAATATAATAAATCTGAAGAGTTTGTTTTTTTGTCTGAAGGCTCTATTCTCAGGAACTACTTATCCGATTTGAATGATTCTTTTTGTATCTAATAGATAGCCACATTCAACAAAAAGGTTAAAGGCTATGTTTTGCCGAAATTCTCACAGGACCGAGCACACCACGGATAAAACTGCGGGGTACTGCTAGTATGCAGATAATTAGTTAAATCTCCCTCACGCCCTCACATTGATAGCTTCATCCATTCGTACATTCGGAAATACATCAGACTTTAGTTAGTTAATCTTATTCAGACGTTGCAGGCAAGCAGTGTCGTGACTATTACAAGGAACTATAGCTCTTGTGATTTGGACAGTATGGTTCAGTGTGGTTTATGTAATCAATTTCCCCTATACAGCCAACTGCAAATTTAGTCAATTTAATCAATATTTTGCGAGTATACGTAAGTCCCCTTTGCAGTCCTACAACTATGCTCTCTTTATAAAATACACGCTCAATATATTTACTAAAGTATGTAAGAATGTTCAAGTAGGTAAATACTCGTAACCAACCCTGGTGTCGGGGGATTTTGATCACAAACCCCTGCTTTACAATTTAAATAATAAGCATATACCTACATGACTTCCAAATCACGGTGGACTTCTGATAATGATCAATCTGATCTGATCTGAACGCTATTAGATACCTACCAATAAGTATCTGTGCTGGCATCATGCCTAGTAAAAATATAAAAGGACTATCTGTTCCGTTGTAGCAGTTCCACCCACGATCAAATAGATGGCGCTCTTGTGAAAATGTTGTAGATCGCGCATACGTTATTATCTCAGATTTAGTTGGGTCATGCCCATACATTTTGTTGAGCAGAACAAATCTTAATGTGTAATAAATAATAATCTAATCTAATATGTAAAATTCTCGTGTCACGGGGTGCGTAATTGAACTCCTCTGAAACGGCTCGACCGATTCTCATGAAATTTTGTGTGCATATCGGGTAGGTCTGAGAATCGGACAACATCTATTTTTCATCCCGAAATTCCCGTGGGAACGGGTACAACACGGGTGAAACCGCGGGGCGCAGCTAGTAGAAGTATAGATATGTAAACATTACTTAGTTAACCTACCTACACCATAAGCGGTACAAATTACTTAAGTATAACCCTACAACTTCAACAGAAAATACTGGTAACAGGATTTGGTGAAAATGTACGCAGAAAGAATTCTGATCTGCGTTGATGGACGTATGTCAAGCTGAAACGGAAAGGGGGAAACAATTTTGATGGATTGTGTTGAAAGATGCGAAATAAATTGTGAATATTACATTGTCAGAAACTAAACTGCGAACGGTTTATTGAAATCATTTTATCGTAGAGTTTGTGATAATAACTAGGGGGAGTGTTATTAAAATTGATTGGTCTGGAAAAGTAAATTCTCGGTCATTTAAAACGTTCATAGATAGATTTTCAAATTGCGTCATAAATGTTTGAAGTATAGCAAAAGACTATTTATTTGATACGAGTATATGAGGGACTTATCTACCCACATGTCAAACTTAAAAACCTATTTGTTGAATTCGAGATAAATAAAATACCGATTGTTATAACAAATTATTTTTCTTATAATGAGTCAGAATCGATATCCGAAATGGAAACCAATATTGTAATGCAAAATAATGAAACTCAATTTATTTCGTCGGTCTCGGTTACCTTTTCATTGTTCACGAATTTGAATAAAGTTATTTAATCGAGCATAATAATCAAATTACTTATTCAAATTGTTTGAATGAAAAATACAGGTCTCAAGAACTGAGGAGAGATTAAAAAAGTATTATTGTTTCTGTAGGTAACCTTTTTTCAAAGAGAAGCAATTAAAAAAGGCACGTTTTGGAGCGTTCTAATATTAATTACTCGCAACTTTTTCTATGATGGTTTTACTCCTGTGATAATAACCAAGCCTATAACTGATAAAACCAGATCGAAGTCAAATCGAGTTTCAATGATAGCTCTGCAGATTCTGAAACAAAAAATAAGGTTACTGAACTCAGGAATAACAACCAGAATATATTTGGATTACAAACCAAAAAGAAAAAAACATCGTTGCTGTCCACAAAACACCAAAATTAAAGATTGTCATACAAATCTCCATACACGATCGCAGTAAAAAAATATCGTCTCCGCCATAAATTTTATGCTCGGTTTATTTTCAAGGACCTTAAACAAACACGAGACTAAGTTTTCCTATTGATATAAATTCCGGATCGTGTTGACTGAAGTATATAAAAGTATGGATGTGAATGTTTGTCATCAAAATTTATAACCTGAACTTTGAACATCAAGGAGTCTTGTCTGCAAAAATAATAAACCCAAGTTGTTTATAACAGGACAGGAGGCTGTATAAACGAATACTTACTACAACTTTGTGGAGAATATAAAAAGTTATTTGGCTGTAACTAGAACGTATGTGGGTTAAGCCTCGGCTTTCATCAAATATTAGGTAAGGCGAGGTAGACGTTTTCTTTTGATTACATGTGACATTACAAGTAAGGTCAATGAGATAAATATGATTACTTCGCCCTTTAAAGACGAGAGGGTTTATAAGTACCTTTATAAGAGGTAAAGTACCTACTTAGTCTAGGGTTAACTTCTTTGACAAAAAGTAAGTCGTTGATAATTGGGTTGGTATGCGATCAAAGCGACCTCATACTAACCTTAAAACGCTAATTAAAGATATTAAATATAAATATAAAATGGATTATCTATAAATAACAACAAAAAGAACTCTTAAGAGCAGTGATATTAACATTTTTTTCTTCAACCTAACACAATTTACAGTCTCGTAAAAAAAAGACTATTAAGACTGATTTTCCAACCACAGACAGCTTCTTCCATTGAGAAAAAGGGTTCTGTGTTGAATGAAATTATTAAACTTTTTCTTCCTCGAAGGAATCTTCTTCGGAATCTTTCTTCTTCTTCTTCGTCCACATTATAACTCGTGAGAAAAATAGCATAACTAAGACAAATAAGGTACTGCAGGGTAGTGAGAAATTAAAGTGCCACGATGCAATGACGAACACGGAGACTAGCGTTGTTTTGAAAAACATTTTTGAACATTTAATGCTCCCTATGACTTACCCTAATAATTGTAAACACAGTATTTCGATAAATTCAAACCTCAGAAACAAAAATAACTAAGATTTATCAAAGTTGCGGGTAAAACCTAGTAACGATATGTTATTCTTTTCCATATAACCAGCTCACAATTAAGTCTCAACATTTACCGTTTCTAAATCATACCCATTATTTTAATAAGCAAAACCGCAGAAGGCTATGATTAGAATAACATGTTAGTAATATTTAGAGCGCTGTTTTCATGGTACGGCTGAAACTACGCCTACTAAGCGATGTCACGCACGCAATCTGACAATAACTGAATACAAAAAAAGCGTATTTTCGTGTTCCATTTGCACAAAAGGGACAAAAAATATGGGACGTAGCGAAGCTTTTAGTACTCTTTTAGCGCAAGTTACGGTTTCGTAGTCCTAAGCTATTGTTTGTTCAGAGAATGTTGGTGAAACATTGCAGGGGCAATTTTTTGATTCGAAGCGTTTTGTTATTTGAAAAATAGCCGGCATTTTATCTGTGTTGTGATGGTAACAGGATTGTTTTTAGTGGGGTTTGCGAAACATGTTATGCAATATCAGGTTTTTAGGATTTTTTAAGAATACCTGTGCTTTGTACTGTAATCTCACAGGTCGTAACTTTTACTTCAAGATACTTAAGACACTTATAGGCTGTGATTTTTATTTATAGGCCTTGCTTTCAACTTTTTACTTGATGTGTATTAAAAACATAACATGTATAAATTGATCGACTTTTATTTTAATTAAACAAAAACATGATACACAGAATAAATGATACCGTCCTATAATATAATCATACATATTTGCATAACCAACCACCGACCAAAACCGGAACTTACTCATATTTAATTCGGAACCCTAAAGCAGACAGAACGTTAAAAACCAACGTAACAAAGAACAAGGGTATTATAGTCACTACATATTATAAAACAAAGTCCCCAGCCGCGTCTGTCTGTCCGCGATAAACTCAAATACTACTGCATTGATTTTGACGCAGTTTTCTTTAAATAGATAGAGTGATTCAAGAGGAAGGTTTATATGTATAAAAATTTCCGAAATTCCCACGGGAACGGGCACAACGTGTGTAAAACCGCGGGGCACTGCTAATATTACATAAAACCAGAAAGTAATTTGTTCAGAATCAATTTCACCGAATCGATCGAAATATTTTTGTCATGTTATAATTCTCCAATATTGTCTGTTTCCTAGAATTCAGTATATTTATATTTATCGCCTTATTCATAAACTTTGTTTAACTAAAACACTGTGAAAAAGTGTTGTGTCTCTTTCACTCTTTGGAAATTAGCGTATGTCGGAAAGGGATAAACCATTTGATAGCTAAAATGTTTGCTAAATAGTTTTTATGAATTAGGCACTTAGGCTTTATCGAAATGCACTGAAAATTCATCTAACATTTTTCAGCGAAAAACACAGCAAAAACAGTCGAATAGTTGCCGTTAGTTATTTGGCGAAAGATTTTACGCATTTTACTTTATCCATTTCAAAACACATCCTTCGTACGCGTACGCTTCATAAAAAAGTATTAAAATTACAATTAACAAGGGATTCTGTTACGACGTCATATCCATACATCCCGGCAGAATTTAATTAAACCCACCTCGCGGTCGAAACGAAACTGTATTATAGAAACAAAAAGCAAATAAAATTACCAACCGCGGTGTACCGCATTCACGAAGCTAGCCATTTTTTATTCTTTCACTTTTTAAGTTTAAAGCCAACTTTTACGCTTGGGAATTCAATTTTGGGTCCTTTGTTGTCGATTTTTCGTTCGATTTTGAAATGGATGACGGGAGAATGTTTTTTAAATCTGTTAACGTGAATTCCATGGGTTAATTTTTTTAAAAGTGTATCCTGTCAAGACCCACTGCCTATTCCACGATATACCATGGAATATAATTATACTAACCGTGCCCCGCGGTTTCACCTACGTTGTACCCGTTCCCGCGGGAAATTCGGGATAAAATGTATCACATTTGTTATTTTGATGTATAACCTATATTACTGTAAAGTTTCATCTAATTCCGTTCAGTAGTTTTTGCGTGAAAGAGCAACAAACATACATCCATACATACATCCATCCTCACAAACTTTCGCATTAATAATATTACTAGGATAGGATAGGATTGCGTGTGTTTATCAATACAAGTACCCTTGTTATTTGTTTTTTAAATTGCTTGGCAGGGATTAACACATAGGCAATATTAGTATATCCACCATTAATAAGCAGAAAATCAAACAACAGATACTAAATATTAGTTTACTTCAAACGTATTCTATATTATTTAAACGTGCCTACAATAAAACAATCCTTTTTCAATTTCATTCTCTTTGTAAACTGGTAAAAAACAAAAAAAAATAAAGCATTGTTGATTCGCCCAAATGTCGACAGAACAAGCGTTACGTAAAGCTAAAGAGACTTGTTTTGTGAATTTAAAACTTTACTGGTACTTGGCAGTAACGGTACCTACCGTTTCGTTACAGGTCGGAACATCTGACCTCATTCGATCCCACCCTCCCTTACAGAGGTAGAATCATTGCCCTTCCCATTATATTTCCATATTCCTTTCATTGATATTAATATTTTAGGCTGAAAACATCCAGTCGTTGGTTATCCTTCTTTTAAATATTTGCTAAGTTGAAATTAGAATTTCTTACGAGGTTTTTGGCAGTACGTATGTTTTGCAGTAGGAATCATACAATTATCTTTCATGGTTATTCAATCACTATCATTACTATATAGTATAAAACAAAGTCGATTTCCACCGTCTGTCCGTATATATGCTTAGATCTTTCTACGCAACGGATTTTGATGCGGTTTCTTTTAATAGATAGAGTGATTCAAGAGGAAAGTTTATATGTATTATGGGGACTATTTTAAATCATTGTGCGCTAATAAGTTGGATGTATTTTACAATAAACTATTAGATTATATGTTAGTCTTATACTTATAAACAAATTGTAGCATTTGGCATTAATTTGTTAACATCATACTCTACAACGTTTTAAACATATTTTTTTCTTTATTCGTATTTCTTTCGTAAATTCAAATTCAGATTAACAGTTCTGTTGTGTTCAGATTAAAAGTCCATTATGAAATCACTTTAAAATCTCTTAAGTAAATATTTAATAAAAAAATCGAAATGTAATAAACGTTATTTGCAGACACACGCAGGTTTCGCCTTGTGTTCGTGACACTTTTGTGACATCTCAGCTCTGTCACAAATGCAGACGCTTTCATTTATTTTTTCTCTTTGTTAAAAGTACCATACTATAAATAAAGTATTATCATTTTTACTAAAGCTACCACGTTACACTGCTAAGCTTATTAATGTATGTTCTACTAGTACGTTTTGCACGTATAGCATAGGTGAAATCAGACAAAACTAAGCTATTTATTTGTATGGAAAGATGCGTGCCAAGCACGGTGCCAAGAATGGTTGCTACGAATTAATTCTGTAGATGCGTGCTACGGATGCGTGCTACGAAGGCGTGCTACGGACATCCTGTTGTATTCACTTTCGTAGCATATCTCTGGTAGAATTAGGAAGGCTGTCACAGTTACCACTTTGGTTTGGCGGACCCGGATTTTAATCGTACGAGCCAGTGGCATTATATTGGTGAAACACTTGTCGGACACCCAATTTGTATTATTCGATTTTTATCAAAATTACATTTTCAAACCATTCATTCGTCATAATTTAAACTTTTACCAAGTTCTTATTTAGTAGTCCGAGCGAGGGCAATAAAGTCCATTAAAATTGTATTGAGAAGAAATCTCCAATTTTTCTTTTCAACTTTTCAATCGAGTTACAGGATTTACAGAAATATTTCTTATTACATTTTGATACCGTTATTATGATTGAGTTAAGGCTTAGGAATTGTAAGAGGAGTGATTTAGTTCATAGAATGCCAATTTCATTTGATATTTTTAATCTGTTTTAACAGTTGAAATATTAATCACCATGCAGGTTTTTTAGCTTAAAAGAAGACAAATCCGTCCAGTAGTTTTTTCATGAAAGAATAATAATAAACATACATAAATCCATCCTCACAAACTTTTGCATTTATAATATTAGTTGGATAGTTGGACTTAATACATAATATATAACTATGTTCGGTCCTTTATTTGTCTCAGGACATCTCTTAACCCTACTTTTTCGTTTCATCCCGATTTTCCTACAGGAACTTTAATGAATCGAAGCAAGGCGGATCGCTAGTGCATGTTATTCTAATATAACGTAGGCTGATGGCGTACGAACGAAGCCGTAGGATCGATATCGTGCGTAAACTCCACAGGTGTGAGCGTTTTGCGTCATTTCACCATACCAGGATACTTTGCTGAACATTTAACAAGGAATAATGCGTATTTAAGTACATGTATATTGCTGTACGGTTGGAAATTGTGCAGTAACTGATATGCTTTCTTGAATGTTATATTATCTCTGTAACGGCGATTTCTCAGCTGGGGAAAACCCTGAATTTATATTAACTTAAGTAAAATACTGTTTAATTATAAAATATAAATATATACCTGGACAAATTCACACACGGTTAATTAGACCCAAAGTAAGCTCTAAGCTTGTGTTATGGAATCTAATTAACTGATACTACTACATATACATACACAAATACTTTATAAGAATATATAATTGACACCCAGACGTCGTCGCCAACAACTATGTCTGCACATATTGTTGACTCCGGGCGGGAATCGAACCCGCAACCCCCGACACAGTAAGCGCTCTCACTGCCACTGTGCCAACGGGCTTGTCAAATTTAATTAGTAATTGATGGGTCTTAATGGTTTAGGTTAAAGCGAACACTAGTAATTTTAATTTATAATACGTTTACGGATACACTTCGCTTTTAATCTTCTTTTTTAACTGACGTTTCGGCTCTTTTACTGTAGCGTGGTCACAGAAGACTGTGATAAGTGATAAAACTAAGATAAGTCTTCTTTTTCCTCATCGTATCGACAATCGATAATGATTATTACACTACCAGTGTAGTAAACATCCCTGTCCCATCCTTTTCATTCACGGACTAAAGCAAGCTAACTTGCACAAGCATTCGTTTAGATACAGCGTTTATAAGAACGCAAGCGAACGAGCAAGTAATTTGGCGAGTGTCACCCTTTTACTTCGTATTCATAGTGCCGATAGAGTTTTGGAATTTAGCTTTCTGAACAAAACCTTTTTCTAGAATCATCTTGCAACTTCGCTTAGTATAAAAGCCTAAATAAATGAAACATTTAAAGGCTTTAATTAAATTAATTCCAGAAAGCATTAATGAACCTTTTCAACGTGTCTTGTGACGTGACGTGTATCAAAAGAGGTGTTTCGTAGCTTTTACGTTTTGTTCATCAAATGCTCCCTTTTTATATTATTCCGAGTCGTTTACTCGCTTTTTATGCTTGTTTGTAATCTATATACGTCTATGTTTATATTTTTATAAGTATTTATGAATTAGAGATAGCTCTGATTATTAAATTATTGTTCGTTTATATATGACTTCAGACTCTATGACCTATTTTGAGCCGTTTTTAAAAAGTCTCTTACGATCCGTTTTACCGTTTCTTGTATGGTTTCATCTCATATACTTTTAACAAACACTAAATCTTATTTGTAGTGCCTTTAGAAGACATATACTTTTTTTATTTGAATTAAATCTCATTTTCTCCGAAAACTAAAAAAAATCTAATTTTCGCCTATCAAAGTGCAGTTCGTTTGACCTTCAAACTAAAAATCGCTAAAGTACAGCTAAATACAGCTTTGCCTTTACATCTATCTCTTTACAACAGAAGATAGATCGAATTGAATCAGATTACTTTCACAGATGCACTCCTTCATCAATTTTAAATTTTACAGATAAAGTTACTTAACAGCGTTAGTATATCTTACAGCCACAAGCAGACACAATAAAATAATTTATAACACTGTTCTATATTTAGGCAATGTCGTTGTAGAATATCTTAGTATAAGAAACACGACGCGTATCATCCTAATGAATTATTCAAGTATAATTGTGCGAGGAATCTCACTGCCGAATTACTTGTACGAACTTAAGTTTGACACCTCATTTGAATATCTGAATAGGTATGTTAAATGTTGTGTGATTCTTGATTATGCCTCGCGTACAACTTGAATAATTTGTAGAATTCTCGATTACTTGACATTAGAAATGCTACAAACAATTCGAATATCGAATTAAAATGTTACGAACATTTCGAATGTGACAGTTCATTCGAAACAAAAGAGAATTGATTATTTGATTGGATGATGTTAAAATTAAATTTGAAAATGGAAGAGATGATATGGAACGAAACAAAGACGTAAAATACAAAATGGTAGTAAAAATAGGTTCTTGATTAAAAAAGACGTGTGGCACTCGGGGACTGCCGCGGTAAAGCATAGTTATTTTTTGTATCACTAGATGGCGTTAGTGGGGAGCGTTAGGTTTTTTGCGTGAGGTTTTTTCGTTACGGAATTTCTGGATTCGGTCCCCGCGCTCAAGGCCCGCGATAGAAGCTATGCAATAGCTTAACAAATAGGTACTTACATTATATTGTTGCATCCTTTAGGCTGTTAGAGGAATAAGTTTGTCATTAATCGATAAACTTCCTATCTATATCAAAATCATCGAAGACATCAGTAAAAAAGCTATTTTGCCTTTCAAAAGATTCATAAAAAACATGACAACGTCAAGGCAAAGGTACTATTTCCTCAAATAACTAGCCATAAGCCTTAACTATAACCAACTACACACTCACAGTCTTGTAAACAAATAAATCTACATAAGAAACCGAAGTTATTATAAGTCCATAGGTATACGAAATTCCTTACAATAAACAACTCCATCAGATACAATAAGAAGTATGATTTATCATTGGAATATTGCAGTGTCGAGAAAGTTGGCCGGCTCTCGCTCATTATAAGTTTCAAACTTATTAGTTGATATTGCGAAACTATGTTTAACAGGAGTTTGTATTAGAATCAAGTGTAATGACCGGTCGTCGTTTAAGAGATATCCTAATTCCTATCCTATCCTACTTCCTACTTATATTCGAAAGTTTGTGAGGATGAATGTATGTATGGATGTATGTTTGTTGCTCTTCCACGTAAAAACTACTGCACGGATTTGAATGAAACTTTACAGTAATATAGACATACATCAGAATAACACATGGGATACATTTTATCCCGAAATTCCCGCGGGAACCGATACAACGCGGGTAACACCGCGGGGCGCAGTTAGTTTCTCTTTATTAATGTAACGTTAAATGAATGATTATTGGTGTATGGTTTGGATGTTATTATCTACAACAATAATCAGAAATGTGGAGGCAGGAAGTCACGAAGCAGTAATAGTGACAATGATTTTTAAATAAAGAACATTCAATTTAGCAGCTCATATGCTATAATTTTGTACTCGTGTTTGGATTGCCGAGAGGTAAGTTGTAACCACGGCAGAGCGAAGTATTTACTGCGTTTGTAACCACGGAAGAGCGACGTACTTATTGCATGTGCTAAAATTGATACGTACGAAGTCCATCAGTACAGTTTAGTACGTCTAAACATGCCGTTGGATTAGGCTTTACTTTCATGAGATACAAGAATGGATCGGTCTCACTACGTTTGTGAAAGAAAATATACGTATATTAAAACTTTAGGGCTCGGAAAGATATTTTCCGACTTTCCTACATTTAAGTGAGCTGAGAAATAGCATAAATGAATGTAAAAAAATAAGTAAGGGTGCTAGCATATAATTTTGATCACAAAAATAAATAATCAAAGGGTTAAGTAAGATATGGTATAAAATAACCAAACTATCTGCAAATAAATTGTCATCTAGGACTATCTTAGTCTAGTCTAGTACTTTTAGCGTTTAGTCATTCGCTGCATGCATCATGCGGTGACTGCAGCGGTGTCTGTAGAGAATACGTCGAAAACGGCAGTAAGCCGCATTCGACAAGTGACTGCAGCTATCAATCTAATTAGTTGTCTGCAGTTGACGATGAGTCGTGTGAAGAGGCCTTACTGCCGCACTTAGAAACGTCCATTAAATCGACACTTAACTAATTGACGTAATTATTCATACATTACAAATCAAAATCACTCATTATGATAAATCCTAACTAAGGGTGAGGACATAAAGAAGCAGGTTTTCCGGTACGGACATGCCGGTACTGGTCGGTACGGGTCGGTACAGGATACCTTACATAAAGGAAACAGGCAAACCTGTCTTCATTGACCATCATGGTTCAAGCCCGTATGACCCTGTCCGCGTAATCGGTACCGACAAGTCCCAACCTGTTTCTTTATAACTTACTAGCAGCGCCCCGCGGTTTTACCCGCGTTGTGCCCGTTCCCGTAGGAAATCCGGGATAAAATGTAGCCTATAGCCTTCCTCGATAAATAGACTATCTAACAGTGAAAGAATTATTCAAATCGGTTCAGTAGTTTCTGAGATTAGCGCGTTTAAACAAACAAACAAAACAAACTCTTCAGCTTTATAATATTAGTATAGATGAGCGCATAAGATAACATTAGAATATTTTACCTGTACGGATCGGTACCTACCCGTACCGGTTAGTCTGCACCGGGAACCCGCCGCTTTATGTCTTCACCCTAAGGAAGAATTTGACGTCTCTAAGTACGGGCGTAAGTAAATAAAATTATGTTCGATGATCGTATTAGGTGAACAAATTAGAGTCGCTACAGTTTTCGGTTCAGAGCATTGCGAAACCACCCGAATATTACACGCAGATTGTTCACAAACAACCTTCAGCGTAACATAATAAACTTTTACACTACATCAACCAAGAACACAGGCGTTCATGACAAGCAAGTTTCGATAGAAATTATTACCGAAGGAACAATATTACCTCCTTTTGCAAGATCCTCGTGTGAGTCATGAATATATTTTACATTATAATGCCTCCAATGAATAAGCAATTTGTATTATAAACTTTCTTTTATTACAATTTGCTACTGTAACGTGTGGGGTTAGATGGATGGATGGTTGAGTGCCGTTTATTATATTTTTGATTGGATATGTAATATTAGGCGTGTACTTGTATTGTTATAGCCATCTCAATGACGTAGCTAATCTTCCGATATATTAAGGTTTGTGCAAAAATTTCTATAGTATCAATTAAATGCTTAAAAATCGATTTTGCATTGCAAGTGACGATACTAAAAACACTGGGTACCATAATGATTATTCTATATTCATATAACGTACTAGCAGCGCCCCATGGCTTTGCCCGACTTGAGCCCGTTCCCGTAAGAATTTTCGAAAATCCTTTCTTAGTGTGCCCTTACGTCACTTGAAGAATCCTCCTGCCAGATTTCATGTTTCTAGGTGTAGCGGTTGAAGCTGTGCGTTGATTATCAGGCAGTCAGGACTTTGAATTTTATATTATATATATAGATGTATGTAGTATCAGTTAGATTTCATAATAAAAGCTTAGATTGTGTCTGATTAACCGTGTGTAACTTTATCCGAATGCATTTATGTCCGAATATTATCGTTCATTAAATAAATACTAATTATCAGAGTATTCAGAAACGCAATTGTTTTCACCATAAGCCTATATTAAAAGCCGAATATTATTATTATTTTACTATCTTATTGGTTTGGGTATCGGAAATTGAAACCGCCCGATAAAAACAATAACACGGCCACTCGTTCCTATCGAAATATTAATTTCATGCATGACGCGGTTCAAATTAAGAAGCAATTTGCGGCTAATGCCTTACTGATAATATTAATAGGAAACCATCGTTTTATTAATGCAGCCTCCGTGGTCTAGTGGTTTGAGCGCTCGGCTCACGATCCGGAGGTTCCGGGTTCGATTTCCGGTGGGGATATCTCACAAAAATAACTTTGTGAGACCGTCCTCAGTTTGGTTAGGGCATTGCAGGCTGAATCACCTGATTGCCCGAAAAGTAAGATGATTCCGTGATTCGGAGGGTACGTTAAGCCGTCGGTCCCGGTTACTTTCTACGGATAGTAGTCGTTACATGAGCCATGGCAGAGGCCTAGTGCGGCTCAATAACTCTGACACCAGGATTGGTCAGGTTGACCATCCACTCGATAAGAAAAAGATCGTTTTATTTAAAGGGTTTAGGACCAAAACCGTAATATAGGTGAAGGTTGTATATAAATAGGTTCATGAGTACCTTCAACAGATCATTTGATTGATGCATTGCTCGGGAATTAGATGATATGCTAATTATATTAAATAAAACGGGACTGTATCGCGTTAGAATATAATACGTCGATGTTTTGAGTGGGTTACGCCACTCGTGGGCGATTGTTAAGCAACGTGCAGCTCGACCCCTACTTGGATGGGTGACCGAAAAGCGCTAACATGCTTCACAGGGCTCGTTAAGCATTCGGCTCTAGTTGTTTCAATCGCTAGCCCGCCTTTAGGGTGCAAACGCAAACGCAATCTAAACAGATTGAAGTGGAGCGAAGCGGAGCTGTGCGAAGATAATGAACCAATCACAACACATCGACATTATCAAAATCTTTTCGTAATGCGTTGTGATTGCTCTATTGGGCTTATGAAAAAAAAAAAAATTGTGATAAATCGAAAGATTATATATCAGTTTTATAACAAAACTATTTTTATTTTATTTTTTTCGCAATAATTCAAAAGTTATTTCAAAATAAAAATTAATTTTTGAATCCAGTACCGAAGACACTCGGACAACTCCCGAACAAACCCGAGCGCGTGTGACGTCATAATGGTAGCCCCATTTGGTTACACGTGTAATAGCCGTAAACGCTGTACGTACTTATGGTTATTAGCTCTATCATTGTCACGTCACAACTATGGTGACCAATTATGGCGCGTTTATAGTCACGTGACTTTTATTCAAATTTCATCAATTTTTAATTGTTTATAATTAATTGAAAAAATATTTTTTTTAAGTTTTTTGCATTAAATATCAATATTATTAATAATAAAGTTTTAAAATACATAAAAAAAATCATTTTTTTTTTCAAAAGCCCAATTGTGCTACGCCCAGCTCCGCCCCGCTTCGACGAACACGCACCCTAAGATGGTCTAAAAACTTCCACACCAGGTTAGGTCACTAACCTACTTGAAATTGATGACTTAACCTTAACTATCTTCTAAACCATCTTCTCCGTTGTTCCAGAATGCCGTGGTGTAGCATTACCAGTGCAGGGTGAGGAGTCGCAATGAGCGCGCCCGAGCCGGCGGTGCTCCAAGCACTGCAGGGGTACACCGAGCAGAGCGACAAGTGGCCCGGACCTCGCGCTGTCAAGATATACGTCGCTTCGGTTTACAATGGTACGGTATTCCGTTATGATTCACAGCCTCCCGATTTTAGCCGTCCCCGGGGAAATTTGGGGTTAAAAAAAATGGTAAAACGTAAAGTATTAGCCTGTGATGTCCCACTGCTGAGCAAAGGCTTCTCATCTCACTGAAGATATCTGGAGGGCTTTCTCTGTCTTCTTTCTCTATTGAATGCGTTTAAGACCTCTAAAATCTTTCACACAATGGTTGGTCTTACTAGTTGATCGTTGTTCCTAAAAGATGCAAATTAAAAGACGAATAAATAATCATTTTGTAATGTTTAGACCACATACAGTTCTAGTAGATAGAATCAACTAGGACTCGGTAGAAAGGTGATCTATCAATTATAAGACGTACACATGCACGTAATAGAGAAGCAGTAAGTGCTTCGCTCTTCCGTGTACACATGTCTCCAATGACTAAGGGCCTACCATGACATCAAAGTTTACAATTCTAACTCAACTGCGGTAAGATACGATTCTGTGGTTTGAGAGCCTATAATGACAATACGCGGTAACGGTTAGCTTACAGATACAAGCAATTTTTGATCGACTTCAAATAGCGAAGGAAGGTTCGCTTTTCGACTGAATGTGTTTTATCCTATCCTACTATTATAAATGCGAATGTTTGTGAGCATGTATGTATGTATGTATGTTTGTTACTTTTGCACGAAAAAACTACTGGACGGATTTGGATGAAACTTTACAGTAATACATCAGAACAACACATGAGATACATTTTATACCGAAATTCCCGCGGGAACGGGTACAACGCGGGTAACACCACGGGACGCGGCTATCTTATATCTCTGTCATATATGGACTACAAAAGGGCAGTTCCGAAAAGTGGTTGAATACCGTTTTTCCTAGAACCACCATCTTTCCTAGAACAAGACTTTAAGTGAATATCCTTTTACAGATTTCCGGGAAGAGAGACGCCAGATCCTGGAAATGGTGGGCCCTGAGTTGCAGTCCACTTACGACGACCGCCATATCGAGGTATGTATGAATGAAATTTTATATTAAACTTCGATCAACAATAAACAACTAGATACCGGGTCACGTACAAAATCAAAGCTAAATACTGTCCGCGTGGATGACGTGTGACAGCTTACTTGGTTTACTAAAAGATAAGCTCATCAGTGTTAATGTATTATTAATACAGTTTAAAAATTAGTGCTCTTAACTTTACATAAGAGTCTTTCAACCCAGTCTCCATCTCTTCTGACAAGACTCTCGTTCTATTAAAAGCGGACTCAGAGTGAACTTCACTCACTATGTGTTTGACAAATTACCAACTTCAACGGCGAAAGTAGTTCAAATCTTCACCACAACTAACTTTTGAAGAACTTTCGGTACAAGCATACTTCATACTACAAAGAGTACATAAAGTATCTCAAACAGAATTCTCTAAGTACTGAAAACTCTTATAACTAAGTAGGTAAGTCATTTTCGTGACTAGTTCTCGAGATGTGTAGAATATGTATGTCTCGAATTATATTGTTTTATGGGTATAAATACCTCCCGGAAGAGATCAAAGGCTAAATTATATTGTCTTACCTTGACGTTAACATTCTCTCAGAGAGAAAATATACTTAATAACAATTTTATGGTAACACATCAATATACACTTATTTTTTTCTTACGTCTTAAAATGTAGAATAATTTCGTCAATTTTCCAGCCGAAAACGATTACTCCTGAAGAGGAAAAAGGTTTAGGGATAGGGTAAGAATGGAATAAAATCACACAGAAAACATAGAGATTGACATGCCATGATTATGCTTAACATTCTTTTCTTAGCCAATATAAGACGTCCATCTTGTCATATGTAAGTAGAGTTTTTGCCTATTTACGTGAAGGAAAAATTCGTGCCTATTTCACAAATAAAAATATCGCACTGTTAGTGTTAAATAGCAAAGTGAGTCTGACCCTTATCAAAGTAATATCTACCTTTAAACTAACGCTAACTATGTTACCAACTACAAAGGTGTAGATTCCGAACTTTTGTACCCCTATCATGGTAAACTATAGTTAATGTAAAGTTAACGTTATAAAAAGGTGTTCGAAAAAACATAAGTTAGGCTTACAGTCTAAATATGTATAAACCGCGATCGTTCAAAGTCGACTAGGTGGTCAACCTTGGTAAAATAATAAATAAAATATAAAAAAACTGATTAATTCCGCGACAGGAATTAAAATTTTAGGACTAGCGTCGACCACGCATTATCCCTATAGCATAAACACACATTACTAGTGTATGTATTTGTCTGTTACATTTTACTCCCAAAAAGACGGAGTGACAGATTTTTAATAAATTTTTGATTAATGGTGATTTCATTCAAGGAACACACTTTTTTTGACGATACTTAATCATTTTTAAGAGCCTAGTTGCGCAATAAGTGACGTCTAACTTAACTATGACGATAGAAACATGTTAGGGGTGAAACGTCAAACTTTTCACAATGCCCTCCCATAAATATGTGTTACAGAAAACATTACTCAACAATTCTAAGAGTTATGTTAGTTTTTATTATTGTTGCGTTGTGGCCCTTCTTCTTTTGAGGTAGTGACGTCACAATGAGATATTATGGAGATGCTTGAGCCCAATAGTTTGACCATCATTATTCATAGATGTGATGTTGTGGGTCCAGAAATATGATGCAAAATGGCTTTATGAATATACTTGTAATGTCTGTTTGGAAAAGTTATAATAGTTCAATCGCTGGTATGGGGATGTACTGGTTATTACTTAAGGGAGGGGGGGATGACGCAAATATTATGAAGCCCATTTTATTCAATAGAGCTATTCTGAGTTGCTACAATTTATACTAATATAAAAAAGCTGAAGATTTTTTTATGTGCTAATCTCAGAAACTGCCAATAAATCCGATTGGAATAATTATTTTTACAAAAGGTAGTTACATTCAAAAATAGCCTATAACCTTCCCTAGGCTATTTTTCATCCTAACACTTCTACGGGAACGGGCACAGCATAAGGGTAAAACCGCGGGGCGCTGCTATGATTGTATATTGTGATACTTCCTGATGCTGATTTTTGTATTCTTTTCCCTACAGATTGATTTCATTGACATGCATTACGGGACGGACGGAGGGGATGAAAACAACCCCACGCTTCTCCGCCATCATCTCAGCGAAATAAAATGCTGCCATCAAACATCCAAAGCTGGGTACTTTGTTGTAAGTATTTCTTTCTATTGGGAGGATCGCTGACAAATTGTTTATCTGTATTTTGGTGAATGTGTCATTTGATAGTTAACGTACTCACACGGGTTTTTTCATAGTATTAATTGTATAAAGCAAGTGAACTACTATTAACTTTTTACCGCGAAAAATCAGTGTGTGTACGTTTACTATGTATTGAAATCGAGTAAGTTTAAACAAATCTATGCGACATTTGATATTTTGGTAAAATCAACACTTTTTAATATAAAAGTAAGTCTGAGTATCCTAGTCGCCAACATTGATGTTGGAACTTTTAGATTTTCAGTCTTTTCGACATACGCCTAAATTATAATTTAAATATGATACTTTTAGTGATAAGTTTTTCTCAAACAATAAATAAGTTACTTATATAAACAATATTTATTAAATCAACTTGTGGTATTATTGATGACTACACACTGATGTGTTATAGACCTGCAATGTCTTACAAACTAATACTCTTACGTTTAATTATTCAATCTTTATTCTTCAATGCCCAATCACATTTATCTTTTTACAATTTACTCCATTTGACCACCTAATCCAATAAACCTACCTTTATTTCTATCAAGAATCCAATGTTATTTTTCCAAAGTTATTTTCCTCAAACTCACAAAACGGATTACTGTTACTAAATCTCGGACAAACACGCTATTATTCACGATGGGGAAGAATGCTCGGCTCCATACGGTTAAATAAATAATCTTATTGGAATTCGTCAGTTACCTGAGGATGCGTTGTTTGATAACCATTATATTGGGCTTGGACAGCATCTTGGATCTTGAAAAACTGTATTTACTTTATCAACAGTGTTGGTTTTATCAACCACCTACTTTTTTAGGAGTTCCCAGAAATATCATAGAAGTATGGAAAGTATTTCGGTTTGGACGTGTTAAATAACATGTTCATGAGTTGCTTTTCATGGTGTTTTCCACCAGAATTATATTATTCTGGTATCAAACGTAACATAGCTTAACTCTGTTCAAAGTCAAGTCAAACTCAAATATTTTTATTCAGTTTTGGCCCCAAAGAGGCTCTTTTGATGTACCACCCGACGTACTATCCAAAAGGTCAAAAGCCACCCTCCAGAAATAAGCCGGTGTATAAGCCGGCCGGTAATGTATAAGCCTAAAAAAAGACTATCACCCTCCAGAATGCAGGAACAAAGAATGCTCAGAAGTGGACAAAAGTTTCGTTAATTTATCGGAGAAACATGACACGAGATTATTTAAAAAAAATTACGTCATTCTTATGAACCTTTTAAAGCTCATGTCTCCCCCAAAAATGGTCCAATATTTCTACTTACTGCCTTCAGCTATTAGTAACCTATTGACACTTGGAATAAAGCTCTCTCTCTCTCTCTCTCTTCCTGGCAATGTGTCCCACATGGTGGTGGGGTCAGCCTTCCATATTTTTCTCCTCCACTTCGCTCTTTCGTGACGTCGTCATCGGAAATCTTGCACTCAGCCAGGAATAAAGCTATTTATTAAAAATGCATAGCAATGACCACGTCCTGAGATCTTTTTGAATCCAAAAACTCTGAAATCAACTTTGCCTACTCTGGAACTTACAAGTACTTTTACATATTTTTTTTTGTTTAAACAGTGTATCATCGGAGGCAATTCATCGTCCTACCAGCCAGTTCTTCCTTTCGAAATCCCGGAGGATACCTTCAATGAGCTCGTGAAGTCAGAGTCTCCTCAAGCAGATCTCATCCACGCATGCTACAGGCTCAGAGATGATGGCAGCTACCATTTGGACGGTGATGATAAGTGGTAAGTGTGTTGGCACCCTGTAGTTTTTGTTATCTGTGGTTGCCACAGTGCGTGGCACGTATTGTATCGGGGGTGGCGGGCTCGATCCCCGCCCGGAGTCAACAATATGTGCATACATAGTTCTTGCCAACGTCTGGTTGTCAAATATATATTCTTATGAAGTATTTATGCATAATACAGGCTTAGAGTATAGTTCGGGTCTAATTAATCATGTGTGTATGTATAATGCGATACCACAATTTTAAATAATTCAATAAATGTGTTTTACTGCAAAAATTATACATAGTACATATTCTTGATTCACCATACACGTATATATTTGTATCATTTAACATCATGATGAATTAGTGGTGTCAGTTTATAAGATAAAATTTTAACTAAATGTACGAAATTCACAAAGTTATCATTAATATATTTGAAAAAAGAATATATATTTGAAAGGTTTACAAAAACTTTGATACTATACCAAAATCTAATAGAAACAGAGGTTTTCCATTGAAAGAAGTTCCGTAGCGAAATAAAGCCCACAAAATAGAATTCAAAGCCGTTGAAAATAAATATTGGCGGATTTACAATATACCCGTCTAGGTAACAAATACTATATTTGTACTCATTGCGTTAGGTCACATGTGAGGTTGCCTAAGTGCCCCGCTATCGGTTCCAATCAATAACTTATATTAAATATATTTCCTACTATCCCGTATACAGGACAGAATTTGAAATGGATAAGAATCAACCCTTTACGTTCCAAACACTAATATATAAAAGATACTCGTACTAAAGTCGATATAAAACTCTTTTTTAAACTTACGCGATATGAACACATAGTGAACGTCTCACACGGGTTTTGTCGCATTATCACGGTGAGTTCACCCGCGACCGCGAGTGGTGCAATCCACTCGAGGCCTCGGGAAGAAGTAAGCAGTTTACTTCCTTTATAAATGGGCACATGCCAGACGTGGAAGCTAGGAGTAGAAGTGGTCGCCGTGGCTGAAATCGGCTGGAGATCTATTATTATTATTAAACTAGCTGGGCCCGCGGTTTCACCCACAACGCCCCCGTTCCCGTGGGAATTTTGAGATTTTTATTCCTTATTTTTCTTATATAAAAACCTTGTCTTGACAATAAGGAACACATTAAAAAAAGAATCATCCAATTTGGCGCAGTCTTTCTGAAGTTATGCGCTTAGTAACAGATTCAGCGATTCATTTTTATATTATAGATTGTCTAACGTGAAAAAGCCTTTGTGTGATTCACTAAGTCGATATATAGTAAAACTATCCCAAATAAAACATTCAGTCGATCCATCTATCTCCGTTTATTCCTTCCATTCCAAAGAAAGGTAAAAGTTTCCCTTTATACCCCTTTTTATTGTCATCCCTAGGCGTTCCAATAATGACTTGGAGAGGTCTTTGATCATCTTTATTCTCATCTATTTAGGCCATAACGCTTTACGGTCGTTTCGAACGAGGTCCGATTACTCACTGTGATCGTAAAATAAATAATTTATTACACTTAGGTCGTGTATAAATATTTCTGCATCTTATGGTTTGGGCAGACTAGGGAATTCAGTTCGAGAACTAAATATTTTTAATCTATCTTTTTACTTAGGTTTTTAATTGTAAGTATGACATAATTAAGGCCATGTTTCGGATATTAACTTTGCTCCTGTATTAGCATTTACGAACGCCCTTACTTAGAGATGTCAAATATTTTCTCAGTAGAGATTTAATTTTGACGTGTAATGTATGAAAAATTACGTCATCTAGTTAAGTGTCGATAAGTGTAATTGACGTGTCTGAGAGCAGTAAGTATATTGGGTACTTTGGGCAGACCTCATTAAAGATTTGAGATCTTTGTCCGCGGACAAAAGACTTTTGGACTTAAGGTACAAGCCTTAAAAAATCTTCATAAGAGCAGAAAAAAGGGTTATTCGAAAATGATAAGGGTTGTATCATGGGTGTATTTTGAAGGACAAAATATCGCTTATACGGACCTATGTCTCTCGTCTGCAATATACGCTTTCTTGAGGGTTTATTGTGACGCAGTGAAGGTGTAACAATTCCAAGTACATATCGTGTACCGAATAAGAAATGTTTATGTTCCCTTTCCTTGTTTGTTTACCTTCCTTACGTAACGTCATTTTAAGAAAAGATTTCTGCTTTTGTTGATGTATGTATTTGAGGAAAATGTGCTTTGATTTTTGTATTTTGTCAATTTTTACATTATTTTTGTAAAGCAAATGCTATTTATATATCTGCTGTTGATTGCCTTGTAACATTGGCTTTAGTAAAAATGATTAATCATATAATTTTTAGAAAACAATATCCGTGTATGTTAATTATTGTGTAAAGTGATAAAATTATATCACCATTATTATATCACCGTTTCATATTTCGGAGAATTCTCTCCGGGGAAATATTAACCGTCTTTTGAGTCGAACCAATTAATTTGATGAGCAGGATATTGAAATGGGCAACTGGATATCAAATGTCGGGTTGTTTTAAAACGTTTTTATTGTAAAAGGAAAATCAATGTCTGTTGTTAGATTTAGGTAATTTTAATAGAAATTAGAGCAAACACAAACTCCAGTCAAGACTGCGTTAAGGCTGACTTTGTTCTATTTAAAACCCAATATGAGATAGTAGTAGCATATTAGAGATACATGTCTCACTGAGTTTTTAATTTATCTATGAACCTTTATTTATTTATTTAAGACACACCTTTACCCTAAATAGGTACCGCCGATTTATTAACGAAGATACTAACATTAAATAAATTGTCTCTTTTGCTTTTTGAGAAATATCTTATGTCAGAAAGGGATCACAAATCAAAGGTGTTCATAAAGCATACAACAATCTTGAAACGACATTACCTTAGTGCGCTCAGTTTTGATCTTTAATAGGAAAATTCGTAGTGAACATTACTAATGCGATTAAATGTCTAACCACATTAAATTTTTACTCCAAACTCTCAGCATATTCAGATTTGTCAACTAAAGTTTGCGACGTTCATATCTCGTGACCGCAGTATACTCAGAGAAAACTCAGAGCTAGGAAGTACTCTCAACTATGAACAAGTTTCATAATTGCCATGTTACTTATATATTAGGTATCTGGCACAGTCGGAGTGGCGTAATTCAAAGTGCTGTTTGTGTTGTGTTGCATATTGGAATGTCTACAGTACGAGTATTTTGAATTAAGCTAGGATAATTTTGCACTTCGTTTTAAAAAATGTTATGTGACTAATATTAATTTTCTAACCAGGTACAGTGATCTTCTGGACAGAGAAGAACAGCGGAGTCGTCTCGCTGAAGTGCAGAAGGCGTTCACCCAGGTCGCGTTGGAAGCTCACGACAGAGGAGTGGACGTCACGAATCTATTGAGGACCTCAGTGGAAATACAGTGCGAATTTGCTTTAGGTAGGATTTACGATTTAACTTTCAAATTGATAACTCTAACTGCATTTGTTTTTATTTGGGAAATTATAAGTCTAGCCACAAAATTATTTATTGGACACGTGATTAAACTTCTAATTTTATAACTAAGCAACGGGAAAATGACATAGCCTCTAATAAACTAATTCGTATTTTTTACAACGCCCACTAAATATTCTATAGAAACTCGACCCAAGGGTCAATTCAGCCCGCGGGCGTAGGTACTATTCGGTAGGTTAGGGTTATTATTTTTTTTATTTAGAAGATAACTAGTGGCTAAGATAGTATTATTTAGATGCTCGTTAATTGTGGCTGACTTAGTAATTTAGAAGGCAACATACATTTTTGGGGGCGAAATATGATATTAAAAAGAAGCCTGTTTAATTAGCACCCTTTTTATTTTACCTTTTAAAGTTTAACTTTAAACCAATAAACATTCAAAGCCAAACCTAAATGGACGTTTAACCTCAAAATTGGAAACTACGGTTATTTTTCAAATCAGTCCTGCTTCCAAAACTACCACAAAACCAATACGGAATAAACGTTCGATAAATTTGTGGTCCGATCACAATTTACCTCCATATAACGTTCTATAGACAATGGCTGGGTTTAATATTTAGAAGGTAACTTCGGTAACTCGTATTCTGTGCAATTTTGATTGGAATTTCCTCTCATTAATATAGTCTGCACGTGATTGCCATAATTTTGGTTGTTTGAAGTTGTTATAATGAATTCGATGAGTTACAAGGTGTTACTTTATGTATTTGCAAGCTAATTTTGTGCGTACAGGCAAATGTATTTTATGAATTGGGGTTGAGCAACTTTTGGGCTAAGGGATTCGCGTTTGAAGCGACCCAAAATTAAATTAAACCAAATCGAAATCGAATCCACTAAGTATCAATTAAACAACGAGACTAGAACACTAACGAGCAGATCTTTATTCAGTATAAAAGCAAAGCTTTTATTATGAATTAAAGGCATCGTATACATTTAAGAGTTTACAAATTGGAAGCCGACGAGTTCAAACGAAACCTTGCTTTAGTATTTTCTGACACGCAGGGTGTAAACTCACTCAATCTACAGGAGACTTAACACGTCATCATGTACATAATAGTAAACAGAACTTAACTCCAATTCGATAAAATAAGCACGCCTCGTCTCCACGGACACGGAACTAATGAACAAAAGCTCTGATAAAAGCCTGCATTTTTCAATATCGTCCAATAAAATTAATTGATTTTTAATGCAGCGCTCAAACACTAAGCCTTTAGCCGGATTACCATAATGAAGTTATGCTGAACAAGCGCTGCGACGTTTCGCTGGAAATATTTTTTATCGGACGACTTAAAAATGTTTCGATCGCTCGGATCCAATTACAGCTCTACAATGGATGGGGCGCTGGATATCAACTTGTTCGGTTTTATTTCTGAAATGTACGAGAACCAATTAGTCAGAGGCATTTCTACAGCGCAAGGAAATGTATCTCAATAGATTCTGCTGTTTAATTCAAATGAACTTTCGTTTCAGTTCCTTCAGTTGATCAGTTCTTTCGGTCTAATTAAGAACACAATTTAACTTTGGATTTATCGTTGTAATAAATTATGGGGCGTTTCTGCTTAAAGTTTTGTTGAGAGTTTTAAATTGTGAATTCGGGTTTTTACGGATTATTCAGATCAGTATTATACCTATTCCGTTTAATTACTTATGTGACTTTAGGTTGAACACTAATATTGAAAACATAAATTGGTAGATTTAAATTAAGAAATCGAATCTAGTACACCAATTTCATAGGACTGAGGTTAGTTGTCTTGTGTTGTATGACTACTATCACCCAAAACCATTCTTGAGAAATTAAGATCAGTATGATCTTAATGTGCTCAAAAATAATAGTGTTAACTATAGTAATTCTTTTTTACACAGATCTCATGTCAACTGGACACCATCCGAAGGGTTTGATAGCGGTTTCAAAAGACACGTCCGAGCCAGACGCGGACGATTCTAAGCTCGTTGTGTTGGCGCATGAGAGGTTAAAACAATTGAAGAAGAAACTGGAAGACAGTCTCCCGGAGACTCACGTGATAAGACTGGAGTAAGTATCTAACTGTATTTAATCTGTATTGGAAATACAATCTAGTGTGCAACAGTGACGTAACCGGACGTCATCTGTGACGTCTTTGGCGCCAAGAATCACGCAATTTGATTCCCCTAGCTGTTAGACCAAACAATTTTATTATTATTCTTGTTAAACAAAATACAGTCCACGCTTTTTAGGGTTCCGTACCCAAAGGGTAAAAACGGGACCCTATTACAGAGACTTCGCTGTCCGTCCGTCCGTCCGTCTGTCACCAGGCTGTATCTCAAGAACGGTGATAGCTAGACAGTTGAAATGTTTACAGATGTATTTCTATTGCCACTATAACAATAAATATTAAAAATAAAACAAATATTCAAGGGAGGCTCCCATACAACAAACGTGATTTTTGTAGTTTTTTAAAGTACGGAACCCTCCGTGCGCGAGACCGACTCGCACTTGGCCGGTTTTTTCCTTTCAACCGCTGAACATCACCGAAACCGCGTTAAGCGGTTAGACCGCTCAAACGAACCGCGCCTAGCGGCCAACCGCTAGTGCGTAAGAGCTCTTACAATATACATTATGCATTTATCATTATACGACTACACCGGTAATGTTCTTGGAACCAATTTGGTTGTACGATGGAGGCCTATAACGGCATATCTATCGGATACTACCGTACTTCGAAGGGTGCTTAATGAACCCTCCGAAGCATCACCGATCCCTTAATAGTAATAAAGATTTAGGAGTTGTTGATCCAGATTCAGAGTTTATGCAGTAAGAAGTAACTATACTTATCTCAAAATTAATTGTTAATATTCATGGGTTTGTTTTATATTCGTTAACCAGAATGAATTAATAGAAGTTTAATAAACTATTCAAAAATTACTGCAAGATATTTATGAAAAAAAAACATTATTTCATAGATTTCGTGTATTTCGCATTGTAAAAACATTTTGTGAAAATATGGCGAGTATAAAGTAACGTAGCTACTTAATAAAATACTAAAAATAAACGGTACAATTCTAGGGTTCTTGAAATTCCACTTTAATCGCGAATGAAGCTTAAAATAAACGTTTTATTTACTTAGGTTGGTAATTCTTGGGGTGTTATTTTTAAAGCGCCAGCTTACATTTATTAGACTGCATGTCGCTTGAAGCGGAGTGGAGCTTAGTGGTGCTTGAATTCACAATGCTCGATTGTCATGCACTGCTACATTCCTCTCCGCTATACGCCCCGCCCCGCATCAATGAACAAGCAGCCTAAGAACCACCTTTAAATTCTAAAACCCTGTGTATATTTTATTTCATATCCCATATAAATTCACATACCCGGATAAATTCACACACAGTTAATTAGACCCAAAGTAAGCTCTAAGCTTGTGCTATGAATCTAACTCACTGATACTACTACATATACAGGGTGATTACGGGGTCGTGGAGCAAGAAAGAAGCATTTAACTTACTTTCTCCTAAGCATCACGATAGGTTAGGACTAACAGTACACCAGCGACTTATTTTAGTCAGCAAAAAAAACTGCGATAATTCGAGATCATGGTCACCCTACTATTTCCCAAGAAAACTTATGTCAAGTAATATTAAAAGTAGGGTGACCACGCATTTTGAGTCAATAATAATTTTTAAATAAAAATACGTAAATAACGAATCATCTTTGTTTAAATTAAATCATTTATAATATCATTTATAATGCAATCATTTATATACTGAGTCAGAAAAAAATGGTTGGGATTACGACCCCGAAATCACCCTGTATATACACAAATACTTTATAAGAATAATAATTATTGACACCCGGACGTCGTCGCCAACAACTATGTCTGCACATATTGTTGACTCCGGGCGGGAATCGAACCCGCAACCCCCGACACAGCTCAAAGAGCGTTCAAGCTAAGAAAAAAAAACAAAATTTGGAAAAATCTATTGATAAAGATATACCTTTACAAAAAACTCGTTGTAACATTATAAAGGCCAATCCAATTTGAATACACAACAGGAACCGGTGGTAAACACACAGAAAAATATGAAACCATTTATAAAATGCAGTCGGAAAACTTTATTGTAGTTTGCTGTTTGTATACGTGTTGTATTGATATATCAGAATTGTAACGAGCAATGTGTTGCACTTTTTGAGTGAGATTTATAGTTTTGATTTAGTATAGCGAAAACCCGATTATTATTAATTTTTAGAAAAATATCCGAAGAAACGTACAATGTTTTACATTCTGCATTGATACTAGTGCAAACCATATCTCATAATCAATCTGAACAATTTGTCTAAACTCTCTTAACTACCATTCTGATTTGAAACTTATTCTTCTATAGCTACAATAGCTTCATTTATGAAAAAGAAATATTCTACATTCATACTGAAATTCCTCCGAAGCAGAAAAAAATTAACGCGAGTGAAGCTAGGGGATGCTGCCAGTTGTTATAATGAATATAGAAACTTCATATTTTCCTAACCTTTTTATTCCTTTTTTTTCCAATTTAACTTACCTTTTTATTCCTTTTCAGCGCATCATCAGCAGATTCCTCAAGGACTGATGGAGCTTCAGACTGCGAAGAGAAATTGAGTCCATTCAGAGAAAAGATTCAGGCAGTTGTCGGTTCGTTGATTGACGATAGTCTAAGTAAGGAGCCCGATCAAGGGAAGGGACGAAAAAAGACTGTACAGGTATTTATTTACATATTTATTTGAGTCAGTCACATTGCCTAACATTTTGCATCAATAAGTTTGAATAAATTAATGTAGATGGAGTTAAGGCATCAAGAAACGTCAGGTGACGTGGGGTGATACCAATGTCTCCGGGGACAGAGACGTTCGATAAATGTCGCCTAGTGGGTACTAAGCTTATGTTTATTTTAAAATTGGAACGGTTTTAAATAAGTAACGAAAAACAAAACGGTATGTAACGGTTTATCTCTTTTCAGGAAGTTTTTCTGGAACACATCACTCATCTTAGGATATGTATAGAACATAATCATTTGTATAAGGTAACTGTTAAGCAAATTGAAGACGCTGCTAAAAGCATTTTAAGTAACGCTAAGGAGAATTACGATAGCCGAACGCGGCACACCCCTGTGCTAATATACGGACCCGATGCTTCGGGAAAAAGCACATTATTGACGCATTTATACTACAAATGTGTGGAGAGTTTCCCAAAGCCCGTTCTTAGGCTAATAAGATTTTCCGCTTCCACGCCTCGGTCGGCCTACAATTTGGAACTGCTAAGAGTGATGTGCCAACAGATATCTATAATACTGAACATTCCGGAAGGTTACCTGCCGAAAGACGCGAGCTTCGACCCGTTGTACATCAACAACTGGTTCCAGAGCCTGTTAAAGAAATGCGAAGAAATGGAAAACGAAACCTTGTTCATATTTATCGACAACGTTCATCGAGTGAACCCTTTGGAGTGTGATATCGTAACTGGGTTATCGTGGCTACCAATGTCACTTCCCAGAAATGTCTTTTTAGTTTGTACCACAGCGATTCCACTAGAGCAATTGCAACTGACGCCGGCGCAAAAAGAAAAGTTTCGTGTTCAGAACTGTTACTATCAGTTGGACGCTCTAGAGGAGACTCCAGAGAATACGAGCCACGGGAATTATATCGATAGTGCCTTTGATAAATTGGAGGTTGTTTTCGGTACTAAAGCGTTTAGTAAGTTAGCAAGTAAGTAACGTGTTTGAATACTCTATAGATTAGAATTCGTATTGATTCGGTCCCGGATTAAAGGAGGTGCGTTTCCACTGAAGCGGAGCTTTGCTGAGCTCAATCGATCACAAGGGATTGACATTCTCAACCAACGTATTGACATTGTCAAAATCTTTTCGTAATGCGTTGTAATTGGTTGATTTAGCTCCATCGGATTCAATGGAAACGCACCCTAAGATTAGTTTGTCTCTGTCTCTGTCTCAACAGATTAACATTGGTCAAGGCCCTACGCCCTTTTATCTTGCCTCGTACAAAAATTGGCTCATCTAACGCAATCCCTACTTATCCTTGTTAACCCGAACTTAGTTGTATCTAAAATAGTAGGCTTGTTAACCTCAATTTGCGAGATCGTTTCTCCAGTTGTTTTCTATTGTAGGTTACATAACTTGTTCGGAATTCGGTCTGACTGAGGTGGAGTTGTTGGAACTTCTGATGCCAACTAGCAACAGCGAAGCGGTTATAACACTCAAGGACGCCAACTTTAACTTCTCTACGTTGTGTGTCGCCAAATGTATGATGAGTAAGTGCAATGATATGTTTGGTGTTCGTTAGTTTCTGGTAAATTTGTCTTACATTATACATTACTAGCTGCGCCCCGCGGTTTCAACCGCGTTGTACCCGTTCCCGCGGGAATTTCGGGATAAAAAATAGATGTTGTCCGATGCTCAGACCTACCCGATATGTACACAAAATTTCATGAGAATCGGTCGAGCCGTTTCAGAGGAGTTCAACCACGGTACCCGTTCCCGCGGGAATTTCGGGATGAAAAATAGACGTTGGCCGATTCTCAGACCTACTCAATATGCTCACAAAATTTCATGAGAATCGGTCGAGCCGTTTCGGAGGAGTACGCGAACGAACACTGTGACACGAGAATTTTATATATAAGATGTACCGTATTTGTGATGGTTGTCCCTAAATTTTCAGTTGTGTAGTTTTAATTGAACAACTGTAAACTGATATTTTATTTAGCTATCACAAATAGAGTACAACTGCAGAGTTGTAAAGCTTTGCGTTGATAATTTATAACATGTTTCTTATTGTACCAAAAACCATTATATTTCTGCTAATAGATCTGCCAATCTACTACTAGGCGTAAGTACAGAGGTTCAGGGTGTTTCCTCACATTATATCTATAATATTTCTTCTAGAACTCCTAATCTCGGAGAACGTGGTATCGGGCCGTAGCACGTGGTGTTGGCGCAGCGCCGGCGCCGGAGCACGCGCGCGCCGCCGCTACGTGCGCGTGCAAAGTGCACTGCGCGACGCGCACTCCGACCTCGCGCAACTACACTTTGCGAACTTCCTGAACGACGCCGATGATACGGACAATTCTGATGCTCAGGAGTTGGGTAAGCATTATTTCAGTGTTTTTATTATATGTCACGGTTATGTTCAGTTTTTAATTAACTACATGAGAGGGAATATACCTAGTTCCAACTCAGAAAGACCGTTTTACGAAGTTCAATGTATTTCGACTTCAGTTGTTAATATTGGTATTATTTTAACGTATCGCTAGTGATAATTGTTTCTATCCATTTGAATTTTTGGAACATGTATTTTCAATAAAACTCTGAATGAAATCAACCTTGCTCTGTGTGAAAAGATAAACATTTTCCTGTAGTTATTCCCCTATATTTTATTCTTATTTGCGTTTGGTGTAAATAACAGTATCATAAATCTCTTTCACCCGTTTATTTTTGTAAACAGTGATACATCACAATGATCTAATAAAAGTTTTATTCAAATACCACAATGTATTACGACGTATAAATCTGAATCGCAAGAGACGTTTGCTTTCCGCATTTCTATATATCATTGAAACTAAAAAGTAAGAAGATTCAAAGATAACTGCAGGCTAGGAAAGGTTTAAAGTGGTTTGACTAAGTGTACACTATAGTATTAGTGTTGGTATTTACTCGTACATGGCATTCAAATTAAGTGAGTTAATAGTCTGCGAATACAAATACGAGTATGACGCTCGCATTCTATTGAACTTTCAATTATTACAAAACTATTTTAAAGGATTGCCAATTAATAGCACCAAAACATGTAGTTTAACGAAACAATAATTAAAAACTATAATGCTTGTCTGATCTTTAACATTAAAATGAATCGCTGAATGTGTTGCTAATCGCTTAACTTCAGAACTGCGCCAAATTGGATGATACTTTTTTATGTGTTCCTTATTGTCAGGACAAGGTTTTTATATAAGAAAATAAGTAATAAAAATCTCGAAATTCCCACGGGAACGGGGGCGCTGCGGATGAAACCGCGGGGTACGGCTTATATACGTATACATATATCTATGCGAGTATTGCTGAAACATTATAACAATGCATTATCAACATTACCGTCCCTCGTTAAAGTTCCAATTGTTTCAATAGTAAAACTGTTTTCGAAGCCTTCGGGCGTTCTAATAGCCCGACACAGGGTTGACCGCAAACTTACTTAAAGTTTGAGCGACTTATTTCAGTCCTTTTCTATTCGTTGTGAATATCGTTTCTTTTTCATCGTTTATAGGAGTTTTTCTTTTGAATTTTACTCGCTTCGTAATGTAAAGAAACTGAATGAATGATGGGAGTTTAACAGTCTCTTAGTGAAGGTAGTTGATAAACAGCAAGATAAAACATAGCTAATAATGTCCCGCGGCTGGGCAAAGCCTTTTATCTTGTTAAATATCAGTACGGCGAGGATTAGGCATAATCACCATTTAATTAATTTTATTTTAATAATATAATTATGTACCTATAATTTGTGTTTTTATTTTTTTGTTTAAACACCCTCTTTTCCTTCTAGCATTGTGTCTTCCTGCAGGTTGCGTGGATGACGACGACGCACTCCTGGACTCGACCCCCTTCCATTCAGCCAGCAGGACAGCGGCCGCTTTCACACAACGACACGTCGAGGAGTCATGGCTCCACCTCCTGTTAGCTGGAGACTTCTCCAAGTTGAAAGATCTGACTGTCTGCAATTTCGATTTTCTGTTGGCTGCTGTAAGTATTTTTTTTTGTGGATTTAGGTAGTTAGGTTTCAGTTTCTTTCGTAATTTTAATTTTTAGGCGTTGTCTAGATTTGGTGAACACTGAACTATAAGTTGACGAGTTTGAGAAAGCACAAGCTTCAGACATATCAAATTACTCGTTCGCTCTTACTATTGAAATCTGTAACACCTGAAACAAAACGACGATACCTTAATACGTTTTAAATTAGTAATGTTATTCAGTCGTGGTAACTTATGCTGTTGATATTTTCTCAGATAACATTTTTTAAGTATTAGTTACTTTTTTACCACACCATTACAAATACCAATTCGAAAATTAAAATACAATAAAACTAGTAACAATATACCACAGCCTAAACCCAACAACTAAATGAACCTTTAACCAATGTAATTTAAACGGATTCATTTTAAACGTAAAACGTAAAACCGAAAATTAGCTACAGAGTCCGTAGCAAACACTGTATTATTATGAACGTTAGGAACATACCCATGTTATATGTTACCAATAAGTAAATAACTGCGGTTAGGTGTGACCAATGACGTGATTGAGGTAAAGATACCCTGATTATGAGCCTGATCGCCCGTGACTTAGTTAGGACGAAATTGGGTTGTCCTTTCCATAGTATCTTTTGCCTTACGTTTTGAATAATATCTCCTTGGATAAATAGTTTCTTGGTCAGATGGAATACCCTAGATTTATGGTGCGTTGCCACCTCTATGGAATGCATCATATATCTGGAGTGTTCTATAGCATGGAGTGGAGGGAATGAAGTTTTATTCAGCTCAATTAACCAATCACGTGGCATTGATTTTCAAAATTTCTATGCATCGTTATTGCGTTGTTTTAACAAATAATTTGTAATTCGCCTAATTTTGACATTAGTTCCATAACAATAATATCAAAATTTTATCTGGATGGCGGAAGAGTGAAGCGCTTTCTGAATGCATAGGAAATCTGTCTTTCTCTTCTCAGAGTCGTTCTGTGTGAACGGAGAGTTATTTAAGCCTTATATAAAATACCGATAAAGTATATCATCAAAACTACCTTGCTAATATTACTTCATGTTGTTCCTACCTACTCAATTAAAGCATAAAATAAAGTTTCAATTTTTATTCTTCATGTACAAATTTATATATTATGTAAAAGCGCTTTAAAAATTTAATTATGTTTCTCTTTACACCGTTATCTATAATTATATTTCGTTTTCATGAATTTTCCAGATAAAAGCGCTAGATTTATTAATGGACTTTGTTGAAATTACTGTCTGTATTAGTAAGACAACACAGAAAACAAATATTTAGCAAACTTTTGAACAAATATTAAAACATTTATTGCTTTTTAAGTACACAAAATGAAAATATATATCTAGTTGTAAATTAAAAAATAGTAATAATTAAGAGCAATTGGATAGGCTCAGCATGTACTGCTCGCAGCACTGCTCACTGGTTTTCAGCCATAACCTTTTCGCGACATTTTAACTAAAAAATTAGCTCCTTCACTATAATTTTGCAATCTTTCGCCTGCATAGTGACACTTTTAGTCAGTCTCAGAGCTTTTTTTATTTAAACGTTTTAAGTCGTCATTCTTAGTGCGTTTTGTAAGAAAAACATGAGAACTTACATGCGCTTGGCCAACTGTGCACCACTGAGGCACGTAGGACCATGAATTTAAAGAGGCTTTTAAATATACTACTATAGTTTACCAACAGTCTATATTTAGCATTACTTACAAATCTATGAACTATACGGTTTTAACCTTTTCTAATTATCACATACTATAATATTCTTCCACAGGTACAAACAGTAACGATATCATATCTCCGCTGTATTCTGGAGCATGTGAGGTGCTACATCCTTGATAGAGACGTAGAACTGGTGTATGGAGCCGTGAGGAAGTCCAGCGATATCCTCACCAGAGATCCCATGCAACTGGGAGCTCAGGTAATTGTGTTTGTATACTTAATAGTAAGTAAGTGAAGTAAGCCACCAGTTGGCCACTACACAAGTAGTGACCAACCCTGGTGTCGGAGTTTTTAGACCGCCTATAGGCCTCTCACATGGTCTACGTACCTTCCGAAGCATTGCAGTGCTCAGATAGAAATGCTGCTATCAACCACCCCAAGTAGGGGCCGAGTAGCACGTTGCTTAACAACGCAATGTAACATTGCTCAGTCAAACTTCACCACGTGCGCTACCCTTACTTTACTTTCAGGGTTTCGTTTTACCTGTGTTGATCACGTTTTTACGGGAATTTCAGGACTGAAAATAGCTAAAACTTTTTTTGTTTAATTTGACTTTTTTATGTTTTCCTATTTAGCAGAAATGTTTTATTTTTCAAATCAGATTCATAGTTCCGAAGATACAAACTTTAACATTCAGTCCAGATTCACATTTTATGAAAATATGATGAGTTTATTTCGATATGACCCACAAATATAATCGATTCGAACCCGAGTTCAGGTTTACCTGTGCAAGTAAACTCAAACCCATGCACCAATAGGTTAAGTCAACAACTTCACCTGATCAGGTCCACTCGTTAGTCTCTCTAACGCCAAGGTAACAAACCTGAAAAAATAAATAGCATTCCGAAACGATATAGATACTTGGTTCAAAATGGATAAAGTTCGAAATGAAATCAAGAATGGAACTCAATTGAGTTTGTCTACAAGCTGCCATTGTTTTAAGCCAGTACTTTAAATTCCCAACGTTTGGCGAACGGTTTATTGGACGCAGTTAAAGTCTTTATGTCCTGCTGACTCGGGGTCAAATTGATGGACGAACAAGGGACTCCAATAAAATTTGTTTGATCAATCTTTTGTTTTGTTGCGATTGGGGAATAGTCAGTAGTCGCATTTGGTAGTACTGACCCTTTGAATGTTGTTGCTATAATGAGTGTCCCAATTTTATTACGTGATCCATGAACATTGATGCAGAAGGAAGCTTTAGCTCTGTCAGAAGTTTACGCTTTTTGTATTTGTATTAATCCATCCCATAGTAGAATGAGGTAGCAAAATGTTCACGTACTTTTCGACCTACGCTACGTTGCTAGAATAGCATATAGCGTTGGGAATCCAATGTGGTATGCGTACCATTGATGTATTCCCTGATACCGTAGCATTCGTAGCACTGCTACGCCTGCCTGCTACGCGTACGAGCTACAGATGCGAGTTACGGACGCAAACTATGACATCCCGCTACGTAGCATAGCATAGTGAAAGCGTAGTAGCTTAGTTTGAACACTTAAGTAGCGTAACTGCGTAGCGTTACTCTATCTGAAAAACTCTCAAAAGTAGAGTTTTATACAAATACGTATTTTATAATTAAGTTTGTCAATTTTATAAAATATTGTTAATGTTTTTATTCTTTTGTCCAGATAATAGCTTGGTTGAGGCCAGCCGTTGCGAGGCGAGGAGTGCTGGCTACGTTAGTGACAGCTGCTATGGCCTGGTGTGATGGATACGACAAACCACTACTCGTGCCCCTTAATGGATGGTAAGTAAAATGTTTTTATTCCTTAAATGTGTCGGAACACGACACGGCATTTGCAAATGTGATTGAACGACTACTATTTTTTGCTCGTATATTCATACTTAAAACATGCTTCAAATAAGAGGAAGGATAAATGGTAATAGTTAACATATTATAACATACATTAGAAATTTAATTAGTTCATAGTATGGGCTAGGTAGCGAAAAAACAAAAGTTGTACTTTAAACATGCATATTCATTTATTTTTAAAGTAATAAAGTGTTTAACGCTAATCTACCCGACAAACTTTTTATCTCTCTTTTAATATAAACAGTTGAAAAATAAACACTACTAAAATCCAAGTTACTAACATTATTGTACAAACGGAGTATCTTCGTTAACTCTAAACGTTTCACGTTTCTAAGTATCTCTGTGAACGTTATGTCAAGTTTGTAATGTGAATGCATCAGACGAGACCCAATCCTCGAGACTTAGCCAACCGTGAACACTGCAGAAGACATTTTTAACGCTAGAGATTGGACTTTATTCTTGAGGACTTAAGGTTGATTTTAGGTTAAGCTTGGTGGATTAGATAAGATTAGATTTTAAGTTAAAGTTTTTAAATGGATTTAAGTGTATGGGTTGGGTAATATAATATAAAAATTCCCACTACTGGGCATGGGGTTCACATCTAAATTGTTCAAAAATGTTAACATATATATTTTGGCAACTGCCGCAGAGCTTGTTTCATCAAATTCAGCCAAAATACCTACTGATGTTTAGGTAAATGTAAAATGTTTTACTTGTTCATTAATCACTAATCACACATTTCAAATTCAATCAAAATTTCGCATTACTCACTTAAAAGTTTAACGCGCAGCTCAATTCAACAATCCGTTTTAATTGAGTCTTTGAATTCAACAACCACTAATTTGTAGTAAATAGGTGAGACATTCTCGATGGGGCGATTCCCCAAAGGTAAAGATATCGCGATACGAAACAATTTATTCAAAACACGTAAGCAACAGGTCAAGTGATCAATACATGGAATTAATTCACGTAAAGCTTGAGCACACTGTAGTCAAGACTGTAGTAAGACAGTCGTCTGACTGTCGTAATCCTACTAATATTATAAATGCGAAAGTTTGTGAGAATGTATGTATGTTTGTTACTCTTCCACGCACAAACTACTGAACGAATTTGGATGAAACTTTGCAATAATATAGGTTATATATCTGAATAACGAATGTTATATTTTATCCTGAAATTTTTGCGGGAACGGGAAAAAATACTATGAAATTTTTTTCTTCTAAAGTTAAAATGTGGACTAATGTAGTCGATTTTCCAACCTAAGACGAAAACTTCTGAATAAGAAAAGGTTAAGACTTAATTCTATTCATATCCAATTTTTGTCTGTAAGACTAAACAATTAAACCGACAACTCCTTAGACTGAAAACAGTTTCGTTCACGTCAAACAAGACAGTCTAAAAACTGTTTTGTCCAGTGGATACAGGCTCTTAATCAATTAGAGAAATGCCCTGAAGGTCCACTGTGTAAATTGGAACACGCCACACCTGTTTACTCTGCACTGTTTCGAACAAGAAAGTAACATTTTATAGGGATTGTTTCAATAGATTGATGCTCGCCATTTTGTTGGTAAATTATGGCTCTGTATGTTATTGTGACTGAAGTTTGCTTGTTTCGGTATTCAATTGTTTTTTTTAAATGCTACAATTGGTTGTTAGTAATAATGTTTGTTCCTCAATTGTTTTTTTAGATGTTACAATTAGGCTGGTAGTAATAAGGTTTCGTTTATTTGTATTCTTGTATGTTGAGCGATGTTATGCTCGAAAACTATACAGGGTAGAAACGATCACTGTTTTCAAACACTTTATTAGCATCAGTAAATTTTTAGACATTCTATTCAACTAATAATATGAATTCGAAAGTTTGTGAGGTGTATGTTTGTACTTATTCAACGCAAAAAATATATACGGATTTTGATGAATGGATCTTATCCCGAAATTCCCGCGGGTAAAACCTCGAGGCACTACAAGTCTTGTATAGTTTAGAAATAATCAAGTAATCACTTAACAATTCTATCCGTTAGTGATAATGGTATTTCTATTTAAACTTATCAGTCCCATTTATCGCCATGAAACAAAACTATGTTAAAACCGTTTACATAGTTTTAAAACTTTATCACTAACTTACTCAAGCTGTATATGTCGTAGGGTAATTTGATACTTCGAATCTTCGCGGAAATCCTAGGGTTTTGCGAAAACGCGGATAATTAGACATAGGCAACCGGCTAAAACTAGGTGTAGCCGCACTTCGGGTATTAGCCGTATGTCATTTTAATGAAAAGAGAGAGTTTAAACATGAAAAAAAAAAATAACCCTAACCTACCGAATTACTTACTATTCGGTAGGTTAGGGTTATTTTTTTTTTCATGTTTAAAAGTAAGATTTGATAATTAAAAGTAAGATTTGATAATTTTTCGCCTATGTCTAATTATCCGCGTTTTCGCAAAACCCCTAGGATTTCCGCGAAGATTCGAAGTATCAAATTATCCTACGACATATATATCTGGTATACAAAAGCCCCATGATTAAATAAAAACAAAAGACTATCTTTAATTAGGTGTTTTCTCCAAGTAATGACACCCCATGGTTAAGCCTAAATTGGAAACCATTACAATAGTTAATTAACGCCGTAATCATGTTGTTTATCTAAATGTTGGTGTCTCTCATTTATAGAACAAAGAATTAACAAAATAATAACATTGAATATTATTTTACATTTTAAAACAAAAATCTTTCAAGATTTTTTTCTGCTTTACTTTTCTTCACTGGTTTTGATCCTTTGAGAATAACCATTCAAGAAAGAATTATTGATAGACTAGCAGCGTCCCGTGGATTTACGTGCATTGTGCCCGTTTCCGTGGGAATTTTGAGATGAAAAATAGCATATAGCCTTCCAATTATATTACCTAGACCTTTTCAATAGAATCTGGCATTTCAAAAAGAATTATTCTTCTTTCTGAGATTAGCGCGTTCAAACAAACAAAAAAACAAACTACATACTTTTATTTTATCTTTATTATAAAAATGAATCGCTAAATGTGTTGGTAAGCGCATAACTTCATAACGACTGCACCAAATTGGATGATTATTATTTTAATGTGTTCCTTATTGTCAGGACAAGGTTTTTATATAAGAAAAATAAGGAATAAAAATCTCAAAATTCCCACGGGAACGGAGGCGCTGCGGGTGAAACTGCGGGGCACAGCTAGTAGTATATATTAATTGATTGTAAGATTATTATGATAGCTAATTATTGAATTGGCTTAATGAAATAGAATCTTAAAACCCCACAGTATCCTAAGGAGACTGCATTGAACTAACATACTAGTGTAGTTGGAGCATTCGTTTTTGTATATTAGGCGCAGTGGAACAACTATTTGGAGATTCAATTGAAATGTCTCCCTATTTAAATGTACAGTCACGAGCGTTAATTTGGGACCCATTTCCATCAAATGTTGTTAGAACATTCATAATGCAATAAGGTCGAAACTTTAGTTTGATAAAAACGTAAAGTTATCGATGGTAAACAATATGACATTGATATTACGATAAAATATTAGCTCTAAATAGCGTAAGTTTGCTACACGATATTCAACCTTAGGTGGGTCCCAAATTAATGCTCGTGACTGTACATTAGTAAATGTGTTTTTCATTTGAGCGGACCGGAGCGGTACGGAGCCCGATTTAGTAATAAGTAAGTTCGAAGAGGTCAGTGGCTAGCCCTGGTGTCGGAGTTTTTAGACCGCCTAAAGGCCTCCGACATGGTCTATTGAAACAACCGGGATCGACAATTTTACGTGTCCTCCGAAGCATGGTAGCGCTCAAATAGAAAATGCTACTATCGGCCACCCATACAAGAAGGGGCCGAGATGGATGTTTAATGCATGCTTAAAAATCGCAAATGAGCTAACATCGTTTAGTCAAGCGCTACATATTTTGTAACTTTATCCATAACTGGCAGCGCCCCGCGGCTTTGCCCGCGTTGAGCCCTTTCCCGTAGGAATTTTCGAAAATCCTTTCTTAGTGTGCACTTATGTCACTTGAAGAACCTTCCTGCCAAATTTCGTGTTTCTAGGTGTAGCGGTTGAGGCTGTGCGTTGATTATCAGTCAGTCCGGACTTTGAATTTTTAGATAGATAACATCGCCGGTGAAATATGTTTTCCAACGCCTTAATTTAATTCTTTCTTTCGCGTTGTTAAACTAATAGCCTCATTAACCAGTTAGTAAACGAAAACGCGGCCAATTAAGATTGTAAAGTGTTTTTAATTAAATTTTTGGGCCTGGTTCGGTTACAGTTAACGTTGGTTAAGTATGACTTTGAATTAAGTTAGGCGCCTTGAGTTAACGTTCGTTTTTGCGTTAATTTTACGACAAACTGAAAACCTACTATTAAGAATATAAAATGAAAATGAAGAATGGAAAATGTGTTTAATGTAATGTAAATATACTCTGCCGCCTCGTCTTGCACAAGGTATTGTTCAAGAAGTCACAAAATGTTATTCGTAGATGATTTAACCAATGTAAGTTGTAATTGAATAATGTATATCTACTTTTTTGATATCCAAGACCTAGCACAGTGTCCTTCAAATGATCACTCTTTCGATCACTCACTCATTCGAAGATTTGGCTACAGCCTACACTGACTTTCGTAAACGATTACCATATACCGATATTATTAAGCTATTTTCTTCCCTAATTCATGATTAATTTCCATACGTACGTTTCCATTTGTTCCCAGGCTTCAACCACCAATAGCATCCACAGTCCGAGTGGTATCAGTAGCCATCTCTGGATCTTCAACCAACTCCGGAGTACACCTCCTCCAGTTGGCACCATCCGGTCAGCACCTGGTCATAGCCCCGAAGATTGGAGAACCGCAGCTGTGGCATGTCATGTCAAATTCCAAGGTCCATACTTTTAAAGGTAAGTCAAACCTATTAGTCATACTAATATTATCAGTGCAAAAGTTCGTGTTCCCCTTTCACGCAAAGACTAATAAACGGATTTGGATGAAACTTTACAGCCTACATAGATTATAAATGCAAAAGTTTGCGTGTGTATGATTGATGCGCTTTCACGCAAAGACGAAACTTTACAGTAGGATAAAACTTTACAGTAATGTAGGTTATAAATAAGAATAACACATGGGATACATTTTATCCCGAAATTCCTGCGGGAAAGAATACAACGTGGGTAAGACAGCGAAGCACTGCTATCTATACCAATCTAATTATGTATCTGATATCTATAATAATCTAAATATTATTGTATATGACAATAGCTTTACTCGGATTACCTCAATTAAAAATCTCAAAAATATGGTATTTAGTAAATAAGGAAGGTGTGTACTAAATTATTTCTTTCCACCACGTGAAAGAAGTAGCGGAAATAACCAGCTTGATAAATAAAAAACAAAATTAATGCATCCTTATAAGAAGGTAAATGGAAATTCAACGCAGACTATTATTTGTAACTGGTAAAAAAGAGTGGTGTTGAAAACTGGTCTTGAAGTAGAACGAAAGTGATATTAATTATACCTGAATTAAGAGGTGTGATACACATTAAATTATGTATATTTTTTGTGGAAGAAAAGATTAATAAAATATTTTGTATTCGACCATAGATAAGAGCACTCCCCGTTTCAGCACCTTTCAATAAAACAAACTAGATTAGAATATTTCCATTCATTTAAGAGCTACGATACCACAGACAGACACAGATGGCGGTCAAACTTATAACACTCCTCTTTTTGCGTTGGTGGCTAAAAAGTCTAGGTAAAGAACCGGTAGGTAGCACATGTTATGTTCATTTCAAACATAAATACTCAATTATGAAGCTCACAACGCAATGTGAATATTAGCACAACACATACAAACAACAACACATACACAAATATTAACTTTTAATTCAGTTTACAACATACGTTTGCATATAATATCTGGGAAAGTTTATACAGAACTAAACCAACAAGCGAAGCTGCATATCCACTGAAGCTTAGCGAAGATGATCGATTTATCACATTTAACACATCTCACTATTACTCCGAATAGATTTGTAGACTAACCAAATAATCTTTAAACTGAATTGTTCGACTATGTCTAGATAGAAGCTCATAAGGAGTGTAATCCGCTTATTTATATTGACAATCCCGTTGGCACAGTGCGGTTGCGGGGTTGCGGGTTCGATTCCCACCCGGAGTCAACAATATGTGAAAACATAGTTGTTGGCGACGACGTCTGGGTGTCATTATATATTCTTATAAAGTATTTGTGTATGTATATGTAGTAGTATCAGTGAGTTAGATTCAATAACACAAGCTTAGAGCTTATTTTGGGTCTAAATAACCGTGTGTGAATTTGTCGGGGTATATAATATAATGATATACATATTATATGATATAATCACGTTATCCCTGTTATCTTATATATAAAATTCTCGTGTCACAGTGTTCGTTCGCGTACTCCTCCGAAACGGCTCGACCGATTCTCATGAAATTTTGTGAGCATATTGAGTAGGTATGAGAATCGGCCAACATCTATTTTTTATCCCGAAATTCCCGCGGGAACGGGTACAACGCGGGTGAAACCGCGGGGTGCAGCTAGTTTGTATATAATTGGTGAATCTACCTATCCATATTCTCGTAAAGCTATAGTATAGTGGATACGCACCCTTAACACTTAACATCCTCTATTAATTATAAGTTTCATTGGATCCCAAAGTTTCATTAGTGAGCAGGTTTTAGTTTACTTTCAACCCTGAAAAGGTCAATGGCACTCCGTGTGATTCAGCTGAACAAAGGTGATCTGGGCTTGCTATTAATATTTGTAATTTAGTTAATGTTTGGATTCTGGGACAGTGACTATGTTTTGCAAACACGTCAGTTAGATTGACTAAATCGTCATCCTTAGAGTGTCGGTTTATAGCCAAACAAATACGAATATACTCGTAGAAGAATCGATTTCGATAAATTTTCTTATTTACAAAATCCATGAAAATTTATGATTTGGAACTATCTTCACAATTTACAGCACTTCATTTGCGTTTAATATGAAAACGTTATTTCAATTTTGTTCTATACCGAAATTTCAGGTCTCATACACCCATTGAATAATTTAATGAGCTGTAATGAAGACCTGAAGGTAAAGGTAAAATTATGGATGCTACAAAGTTCTTACACCCTTCATAGGTACACAAGGAGATATTTTTGAAACTATGTTGAAAATTCCGCTTCTCGCTTGCAAATTCTAATAATTCAGTGAACAGGCAAGCGCATTTATAAAATATTTGAGTTATAATTTATTGAAGAATTTTGGAAACAACCCTTGATTGAGATTTTTCATTGCAATTTAAGCAAACATTGGTTGCTAAAACCAATATATTGTGGCAGGTATGCGAGTTGCTTATGCGAGTTGCTTATGCGAACATGCTTATTAGTGTAAAACCTGATGATAGATGATAGCGTGATCTAACTCGCAAGATGGAGTCACGCACATTTTGTTAGCAAGAAACATTTGCTTATTTATTACATTTATTGGAAAAGGATAAAGGTATAAAATACAAATAAGTAAAGTGGGTTCGTGTAGTGTAGGGTTAACTTATTAAGATTAAATTAACTTTTTATACGCGCCACATTATTAAACGCTCTTACAGGCAGTGATAGTAGCAGCTTTATCTGAACGCTACCGTGCAGTTTGACGTCAGAAGGTACGTCAACTGTCATTCATGTCAACGGGAACTGTCATTCCCGGCTGTTTCAATCGTTGCACTGTCGGAGATCGTGAAGCGGTTTAAAACCCCCAACACTAAAGGTCAGTACTCACATACGGTATTACTCGATAGTTTTACTCGAAGTCGAGTAAAAATCAACGTGTGGACCGCAAAACTCACAGCTCGAAGGCTCGCACCGAGCCGGCTCGATGGAATTAAATGAAAGTAATTTCCTTCGAACCTACTCGAAGCGAGCCGTCAATCTTGACTCGAACGTGTGTACGTGACTGCGAGTGGCGCGAGGCGAGCGTCAGTCTGGTATTGTTTATCGTGATTGAAACACGTGTTTTTAGAGAAATGGATTTGCGAGTTTATTCGAAAAGCGTTTTTTACGTTTTTTCTTTTCATTTTCTTTGATTTTCTTATAAAGAACTGTGAGACTTGATAAATACAGCCACCGTCTCCTTTGTTGCACAGACATCCTTTGGCTCGAACGGTTCGGTGAATACTGAACGGCGCGCCTCACTCGATAGATCAATGCTCAATGTGTGGACGAAAGCCCATGCCATGAGTTTTACTCGACAGTTTAGCTCGATCGAGTAATACCGTATGTGAGTACTGACCTTTAGATTGATCAGTAACCTATTCATGTCGTTTTTTTTTAAACCGATACCAGTATTGGCCACTTAATTCCACGTGTTGACATCAGGGTTGGGCCATTACCTCCTCGACGAGACTTTTTTTGAAATTCGGACATCAGAGTTGTCCATTTACCCAAACGAGGTGACTGTTTTTAAATTCCAACATCAGAGTTGTCCATTTACCCAAACGAGGTGACTGTTTTTAAATTCCAACATCAGAGTTGTCCATTTACCCAAACGAGGTGACTGTTTCTAAATTCCAACATCAGAGTTGGGCACTTAACTCCTCGAGGAGATTATTTTTAAATTCCAACACTAGGGTTGACCACTAACCTCTTGTTAGTTTTTCAAACTTCTACACCAGGGTTGGCCCCTAATCTTCTCGAATTATTTTTTTAACTCCGCCTCCAGGGTTGGCCGCTAACCTACTCCAGTTGACTTTATCGGTAGTCATTGAATCCACACAAAGTCAGATGCGGCGACAAGTACACTGTTACCTATTTGTGTCTCCCTCATTGTACTGTGACCTTTTTGACCCGGTTCCTCGTTCACCGAGGTGTGTCGCGTATGGGAGCGAAAGGGTTAGAATTTCCATAATAATGTTAGCATGTAATGTATGTGTTACAAATAATGACGAGGAATCTCGGGGTTATCGTTATTGTTATGGTAAAGGAAGATATTATTTATGAATCGAGGTGTGCAGTTAAATCTAAATACTACGAATTTAAGTACTTTGTACCAAATTATAAATTCGAAAATTACGCCCCGCGGTTTTACCCACGTTGTGCGAATTACTGTCAGAATTTCGTGATGAAAAAATAACCTGAACCTGCCCGTTGAATGTGGCTATCCATGACAAAAAGAATTATTCAAATCGGATTGGTAGTTTCTGAGATTTATTATATTAAGTTTCGAATTTTAAGTTCTGAATAGCGTAGCATTTTATTTGCCTATTGTATCAATTCTAGTCTCCTGTTTTAATTAAGTAATGAACAAGCGTGCTAATGACTTCACTGTTTTACAAATATATGTATTCTGGCCTTCAAAGTGAAAAAGGTAAATAAGAATGTTATCATATTGTTACTCTTCTGAATTAAAACACTCAACAAATTAAGAAATTACCATGTGCGTTTAGCACAATGAAAAATGAACTATTAGCATGTAATTCTAACTATTAACGAACCAAACTAGAAATACATCAATACTTTATGAAAAAAAATTACAAAAACATTAAGTTTTAAATTAGGCTCTTGAGCTACAAAATGTTTGAGGCATCCTAAACAATTTACCTTTAGAAACAAGCTGTACCACCAGAGGTTTTTCCGTTTCATATTTTCGCCTGAAAGAGCAAACTTTCAGTGTTTTTATCTTCGTTATGGTGACACGTAAATATAATTAACTTTATTACAAGTCGGGTACGCTCGCCTTATCTCCTTGTTTTATATATTCCGGCAGTGCTTATTTCTAACTTATTAGAATATAAATTACATTTTAAAATGTCTCCTGGATTACTTTGCGCGCTGTGTTATGTGAGTTTGTTGAAATTATGTTGTAAGCAAGTTTTATAGCGTGTTGGTAATATCAAGATGTTTAAACAATATATTTTAATATTATTTTATCGTATATTGTAAGGCACATTGAACTGAGGGGATACTAACCAATAATCAACTGTTACAGTTACAGTTACTTGCATATATATTAAACTTTTAAGCAAAAAGAGGCGTGTTATAATTTTGACATGTGGGTGTTTTTTTATGGTATCTTAGCGTATCATAGGTAAATTATAAATACTTAAATCCTTTATTGGGGATTTTCATAGCATGGTAAAATACGTTCAGGTTTATTTTTTTATTTAATTTCGTTTATTTATTTATAATGGAATCTAATTAACTGATACTACTATTAGCACATAAACTAATTATTATATATAAAAATTACGGGATTAGGGTGGTCCACCCCTTAATTTTTATATGGCATAACAACGTTTACCGGGTCACCTAGTACTTTATATATTACTCTAGCCTTCATTGTTCTCAGGCCATTCTGGGAAGATCCTCTGCATGTGCGTGACCAGGGAGTCTCAGTACTTACTGACAGGATCTGAAGACACGACCGTTATCGTCTGGGACCTGCACAGTCTCGCTATCAAGACTAAAATATTGTGAGTAGTTGATTTTAAGTAATTATTATTAATAACTATATTATTTGTATATGATTTTAGTTTATCTTTTTGATAGCTAATGCCGCGGTGATCTAGTACTACATATATGCACTCGCCTGCCAAGATAGTTCCCGGGTTCAATTCCCGGGTCGAGTGAAAACATATTTTTTACAAAACATGGTTCGGTAGAGAAATAGGATATAGCTACCACTGGTAGTTATAGTATCTCATCACTTACGCTTATACGAGCAATCGAGCATGTAAACGCATCAACGCTCTTACGCGCTATGGCAGAATAGCGTATACAAGCCTAGAGGAACTTTCTAAAACGTTATCATAATATGCTGGCATTAAACGCTAGTCAGAAACCGCCCTTAACCCAAAGGAAATACATATTAATTTATATTAACGCCTCGGTGGTCTAGTGGTATGTGCACTGGCCTGCCAATTCTGAGGTCCCGGGTTCAATTCCCAGGTCGAGCGAAAACATGTTTCCTACTTTTCAAACATGGATCGGGTTTGAGATCACCAACCCGCATTAGGCAAGCGTGGTGATTACGCCTGAAACCTCCTCACTGTACTGATATCTTCAGTGAGACGAGAGGCCTTTGCCCAACAGTGGGACATTAAAGGCTAATATTTTTTTTTATATGTTGTTGTATTATACTACCTAACCATATGAGTATAAACGACTATCTCTTCATGATGGCAACGAGTATTGTCATGGCGAGGTTTAACAATATGAGCTTAACATACACTACGTACATATAGCAAGTTAATCTCTTTTCCGTATCTTCTTAACAGTCATACTATAAAATGAAGTCTCCCGCCGCGTCTGTCTGTATTTCCCCACTAATCTCAAATACTACTGAACCTATTTTCATTCGGTTTTCACCAACAGACAGATGAACTCAAGAGGAAGGATTACGTATATATTTCTATCCAAAAATTCTTACGCAAACTTTACGCTATCTTATTTTAACTGAAGCAAAGCAAGGCGGATCGCTAGTTTAATATAATCCGATATATACAACAACGCTATACCAGATCGGTACAAGACGTTATTAAATCCTCTTAAGCTCCTTACATCCAAATGCACTACGTGTTAGATTCACGATAATCCTCAGGAGATAATTACGTATATTGTATATATTTAGTACACTGTTCTGAACGTAATCTAATTGCTCAGTGTTTGAACATGAGGTAATTCCTGAATGCGAGATAATAAGCGGAAATATTTACCTAATAGATGTTGCCAGGTGATAAAATAAACGTTATGATTTTTTTGATTTAAGTGATTGCAGATTTTTATTATTTTATTACGTTAAAGATAGCTACAGAGTTGCATAAAGCGTTGTTTACGTTGAGCATTCATGTGTCTTTGTAGAATTATAAAGAAAGTTTGTCTGCGAGGTGAGATGCTGAACGATGCTTTGCAATTGTTGAGCGTCGCATTATGTGATGTTGAATATTTCACCGTCGATTAGTGGAATATTAAAAATGGGCAGTTGCCTCGCCCCGAGGCCGCGCAAGTGGAAACACTGCTTTAATCTGAGGCCCATCGCGACACGATGTATATTTTGTACTTATAAGGCTTTTTGCCTCAAGTCGAGGCTGCTCAACATGAGGTTGTCTCTAGTGACCCCCAGCATTCACTATCACTTGAAATACCCTTGTTCCTTTGCAACAGGGAGCATATAGCCCCGGTGCTGTGTGTGGCCGCGATCGTCAACCGTTCGCTGGTCATCAGTGGAGGAGAAGACTCGGCCGTCATCGTCACGTCCCTGGTTGATGGGGCTCTTGTAAGTAATCAACAGTAAACTGAGTTTATGATACTGAAATCCTTATCTCTTATATATAAAATTCTCGTGTCACAGTGTTCGTTCGCGTACTCCTCCGAAACGGCTCGACCGATTATCATGAAAATTTGTGAGCATATTGAGTAGGTCTGAGAATCGGCCAACGTCTATTTTTCATCCCGAATTTCCCGCGGGAACGGGTACCGTGGTTGAACTCCTCTGAAACGGCTCGACCGATTCTCATGAAATTTTGTGTACATATCGGGTAGGCCTGAGAATCTGACAACATCAATTTTCATCCCGAAATTCCCGCGGGAACGGGTACAAAGCGGGTGAAATCGCGGGGCGCAGCTAGTTATCTATATATATGTATATACATAAGAAGCTAACCTGACTGACTGACTTATATATCAACAAACAGCCCAACTACTGTACTTTCATGATGTAAGTGACCACTAAGAAGGGATTTTGCGAAATTCAACCCTTAACAAGGGGTGGCCCTTTCACCCGAAGCGAAGGGCGGCCGCTAGTATAACATAGTCTTCCTGTTAGCGTCTGTCTGTCTGTATACTCTATTTTTTCTGACGTGGTTAAAATATGGACTTATGTGACGCGTTTTGAAGCTGAAGCCTATTCCTTCTGAAGAGGAAATATGCTAAATGATTTATTTCTATTCTTATCCCATCACTGAACCCTTTTCCTCAATGGAAGAAGTTATTTTTGGTGGAAAAGTCAATTATGATAGTTTGAATTCAACTCTCGCAATAAAAAATATAATTTATATCTTTTCGCTATAAACTCAAAAACTGCTCAACAGAATTATATGATTTTATAGACAGAGTGATTAACAAAGAAGGTTTTGGCATACTTATCATCTATGTTTTCACAGTCTGACTCTGTCAAACTAGTGCATAATAGCAACATAAACACAGCTACTGTCGCGAACATTCTCATTCATTCCCCTTTCCATTTTACTTTAAGTGCATCTTGAATCTTTTAAGCCTTGTTGAACCCTTTGTTGAAACACTTTTCCCTACGACGTTACACCCTTCTATTTTTAAACAGGTTACGAAAATAGACCATCATAGAGGACCGGTGACCGGTGTGAAGGTGATTCAAGATGGAGAGATCCTCGTGACATGTTCACAGGATGGCACAGTTTGTACTTGGAATGTGGACAACTTCACTCTGCTCAGCACTGTTGCTATTGGAGTACCGGTGAGAATATACTCGATACTCGTAGATAGATAAATTTAGACTGATATATCGATTAGTCAACTGCGATTAATCGATATCTTTGATTAATCGACTTTGATCGATCGAAATCGATGAGTAGCCTCGAGACACCCTGTAAACTATTATATCGATTAGCCATGAGACACCCTGTAAACTATTTTGTTATTTTCAAGTTGATTATTAGGTTCGTCAATGATGAAAGCATCGCAAACAATATAGCATTAATTTAAATATGGTAGCTTTCATAAAAATACAAATCAGTTACCAATTTCCAAGTAGTGACCGAATAGCATGTTGCATAACCATCGCTACGAATTAACAATTTATTCCACAGATAAACGCCACGCGCGCTACATTACGCTACCACAACGTACGACTGAAATTAGCTCTAAGCTCTACCTGCAACATAAAGCTAATTCCCTTCTCTCTAATTTATATTCTTTTTGTAGGTAAATGCAATGGAAATAACAGATGACAACGTATTCCTTGTGACTCTGCAGACGGAAAATGAGTTACACGTCAGAACATTCATCACGGGAACTCATTTACATGTACTGAGAAGGCACAAAGGGAAGGTAAGATAACGTGATGGCCTAATCCGACTATATGTACTTTATTAAAGACTAGCAGCGCCCCGCGGTTTTACCCGCGTTGTACCCGTTCCCGTGGGAATTTTGGGATTAAAAATAGCCTATAACCTTCCCGTTGAATGTGGGTATCTATTACAAAAAGAATTATTCAAATTGGACTGATAATTCCTGAGATTACCTCGAACATACAAACAAACAAACAAACAAACTTACAAATTTTACCTCTTTATAATATTAGTATAGATTTGTATGTAGGAAGTAAGCAGAAGGGAGGGGGGGGGGGGGTATTTTGAGATATTTTTAGTATATGACGCGATATTTTCGCTAATTCATCAATTCGCTTACTTAGAGATCTCTAAATAGGAGGTGGGAGGGAGGATATCTTGAGTCTATTTTAGTATGTGACGTATAATATTACGCAATATTCATCGCTAATTAAAAACAGTCGGGTCACTATCTATCACGATCGAATTGAAATAAAATATCGGAAACCGCTCAACTTCACGTACAAGTATAAAAACAAGTTAGTCTCAAGACTCTTGGGATATTGGGCTCAGGTTGTTAGAGTGCGTTTCTATTCAAGAGAAACGGGGCTATGCGAAGCTCAACTGACGAATCACAATGCATTACGAATAGATTTTGACAATGTCAATGCCAATAAGTTGTTAGAAGACTCCAATGCGCTGTGATTGAACAATCCGGCTCCAGACCGCTCCGCTTCGGAAGAACCGCTAATGGAAAAGCATCCTCAGTGCCAAAACTGGCATTAAAAATATCACTAGCGCACCATCAACTAGAAGGTTCTTCGAACTAAATATTCAAAACAAAACTTATCTTCCTATAAAATATACACAAGTTTAGTCCGAGCAAAGTCGTCGATAAAAGCCCTTTATTTCCAAAGCTATCATTAGATGTCCACTTACAATAGATATTCCTATTCAGATTTCCTCAATAAACGTTTATATAGCACCTGCACCCAATTGGTTTCCACAAAGAGGTTCCTGAATGGGGTTTTATTCCTTTTAAGACGATAGTTAATCCATTTTATCCTTCTCGGAAAGATAGATTTAATGTTATTTCAGCATCATAAAATTTTATTTCATTTTCTATCTGGGGAATTACGCTTAGTAGACGTCGTTTTCCCTAGGAGTTTAGTATATAAATTGACTTTAATTTCGTAGATAACTGATGTACATTATATATATACATATGTATATCTGAGAGGCAGTGAGAGCGCTTACTGTGTCGGGAGTTTCGAATTCGATTCTCGCCCGGAGTCAACAATATGTGATAATATATTGGCGATGACGTCTGGGTATCAATAATAAATTCTTATAAAGCATATTTTGTGTAAGTACGAGTATATGTAGTAGAATTAGTGAGTTAGATTCCTTAACACAAGCTTAGAGCTTACTTTGGGTCTAATTAACCGTGTGTGGATTTGTCCGGGTATATTATTATATACGAGTGTGTAGGTAATTCGACATATAATCTAGTAAATACATTTTACATATTACTAAAAATGCGATCAGATACCATCGGATAGCTATCAAATGACAAATCTCAATTCCAGAACGAAAAACATCAAATGTTCTTGGCAATCAGTAATGAACAAAAGTTGCATAGAACAATAAGGTTCGTTAAGCTCCATGCCCCATTTACATTGTCTTGGAGCTTACAACTTTTCATTTAAACAATACTAAGTCATTTCTTAGAGCTACGAGCAAGTTTGCGATATTTCACTGGGAATAAGGACGTTCAAATATAACCGTGAGTTTAAAAAAGAAGTTTTCTCATGTTTTAGAGTGAGTAATAGGTGGGAAGGAATCTTTTACGATGTCTATGAGAAACTGTAGTGAAATAAATGTAGAAACTTTTGAAATGAAATATTTTTTTGCTTTACTAATGTATTACTTGTAAAATAAATAAACAACCAACCCGCTGTAAGATAGCGTGGTGATTGAGAGATGTAGACCGATGAGAGGTTTAATGTCATAGTATTTTGTTTATTGTCACCCTAGTTTTCGTATACTTATACAGTGGAATCCGTTTATCATAACTCTACCTATTTAACCAACTATCTAACCTATCTAACCAACTTAATTACTTTTGCTAACAGCCTCCGTGGTCTTGTGGTTTGAGCACCCGGCTCAGGATCCGGAGGTTCCGGGTTCGATTCCCGGTGGGGATACCTCACAAAAATCACTTTGTGAGACTGTCCTCAGTTTGGTTAGGGCATTGCATTGATTGCCCGAAAAGTAAGATGATTCCGTGCTTCGTGAGGGCACGTTAAGCCGTCGGTCCCGGTTACTTTCTACGGATAGTAGTCGTTACATGAGCCACGTCAGAGGCCTTTGGCGGCTCTATAACTCTGACACCAGGATTGGTCAGGTTGACCATCCACTCGATGAAGAAGAGAGCTATCAAATGACAAATCTCAATTCCAAAACGAAAAACATCAAATGTTCTTGGCAATCAGTAATGAACAAAAGTTGCATAGAACAATAAGGTTCGTTAAGCTCCATGCCCCATTTACATTGTCTTGGAGCTTACAACTTTTCATTTGAACAATAGGTACTACGTCATTTCTTAGAGCTACGAGCAAGTTTGCGATATTCCACTGGGAATAAGGACATTCAAATATAACCGTGAGTTTAAAAAATAAGTTTTCTCATGTTTTAGAGTGAGTAATAGGTGGGAAGGAATCTTTTACGATGTCTATGAGAATGTAGAAACTTTTGAAATGAAATATTTTTTTACTTTACTAATGTACTAACCGCGCCCCGCGGTGTTACCCGCGTTGTACCCGTTCCCGAGGGAATTTCGGGATAAAATTTATCCCATGTGTTATTCAGATGTATAACCTATATTACTGTAAAGTTTCATCCAAATCCGTTCAGTAGTTTTTTCGTGAAAGAGCAACAAACATACATCCATACATACATCCATCCTCACAAACTTTCGCATTTATAATATTAGTAGGATAGTAGGATTACTTGTAAAATAAATAAACATGGGTGGAGTTTGTGGTCACCAACCCTCTGTAAGATAACGTGGTGATTACGCCTAATCTTACTCACTGTACTGATATCTTCGGTAAGATGGGGGCCTTTGCCCATAAGACATAACAGGCTAATATTTATTGTAATGTTACACTCATTTTCATACACTTAAACAGTAGATTCTGTTTATCATGTCTCTACCTATAGTAACCAACTTAATTTATTTTGTTCTACAGAAAAAAATGTGTTTTGTAGAGATATCTATAGATATTAGATGTTACATAGTTTACATGTTAGTACTCTCATAATATATACCTAGATTGTTCCTGTAAAACTGTCGATGCTCTTAATGTGAACTACCTTCCACTTGACCTTTCCTGCCTTCTCAGTGAGACCCACTTAACTGGTAATTGAGGACCAGTCAGTTGGTTAAGTTCTCGCTTATTGGAACAAAGCAAAATAGATTAGCGGTGATTTTAAGAGGACGCTTCCTTACTATTGTTTTTATCGAGTTATCTGGGTATTGGAGGTGTCAATGACTGCGTTATTGGAAGTACAGTATAACAGTTTGTTTTATTAAGATGTTTTCTCAGTTTATCAGGCTATTTCCGTTTCTAAAGCTTAATCAATGTATTTTTTTTAAGTTAATTTTTGTGCCATCGACACGAAGAAGAAGAAGAAGAATGTATTTGTCAAAATTTATGGAATTCGGTTCTGTTATTTCGGTGTTCAGACAGACAAACAGAAATAAGACAGTTCGATACGCAATCTAGTACTATAGCTAGTACGAGTACTAGCACAAGAGGAATATAGCTTGATAAATTATTCGGCTTGGCTAGTATTACTATAACTACCCAGCACGAAATGAGCCCCGTAATATTGTTGAGTTCCCCCGGGGTTGAGTCCCAAATACCCCGGTTATTTCCTCAAACAACCGAGGATGCGCAAATGCATTCCACCTTCGTAAAGGGGGGGGGGGCTTATTTAAATTGATTGGAATAAAGATAAACCTCTTTGTTAAATTTGGTACTGCTTTCAGCTCGGAAGGAGTTTCAATCTAACCCTGGCTCTCTTTACACCTTTCCCAAATATTTTAAACAGTTTCGCAAACCTACTTCTAAGAGAAATATCTTTAAAGTTCTATAATGGAAAAGTGTCAGAATAATTTCACTGGAAACCTGGAAAGAGTCTTTAATGTGATATAAAGTTAATTCCAAAAAAGAAATAAGGTTCGTACAAACTTTTTTCTTTTAATTAAAGCTAGTGTGTTTCCTTTTTGGACATTTTGACCTTTTCCAAAAAAGCTTCGTGTCAATTACACAACTTATAATTAGTTCGAGAGTATGGAGGAACTTTGAAGTGTTTCCTACTTGTACAACTTTTTATCGGCTATTAAAAGTTTACATACAGTGGGTACTTATGATAGGGATCATACTTTGGTACTCCAAACTTGATGAAAATTCATCATTTTCCTAGTAGATTGAATAAGATATGAGAGATGCAACGTGTTCTGATGATTAACACTCGTGTATAAACTCCCTGATCTAGATTTAAGAATTTAAATGGATTCTAATTTAATCGTATTGTGACACGATCCTAAAACGATATTCATTTTAATCCCCGATGCAAAAGAGGGATGTTATCAGTTTGATGTCGATGCTGTGTGTGTGCGTGGCGTGTGTGGGTTTGCGTGTACGTGTTTGTGTGTATGTCTGTCCTTCTAACTGTGGCACCGCAGCTCTCAACAAGATGAACCGATTTCGATGCGGTTTTCTTTATTTGAAAGCCAGTTTCCTTGCGGTGGTTCTTGTTTGAAAAAATGGTGGCTTTTTACAGTTGAATGTTTTACTTGTTATCAAACAATATTTGGTTAAAACCAAAACTAACTGCTATTGTCGTTTATTAAATACAATTATAGCCACAAACTTAAACCGATTCCAATTTATTTTCAAGATTGTGTACATATTCCAAATGGTACAAAGACGAAAACTGTAGATAATATCGTAAGTAGATTAGCAATATTGCCAATACGTTTATAATCACATCAAAATATCATCTCCATCAAACAACTCATTTTACCATCAATAAAACATTAGTAATTTGACAAGCTTAGCTATACTCTCGAGTTTTATACTCCGTGACTTTACCACTTTAGTTAGCCAGAGCCTACCTGCTTATCAATAAAATGTTTTATGTCGACTTCAGACAGGAGTAAAAATTTATGTTAATGCACTTTTTAATGACTGGAAAACATCTGCGAACAACAGTATCATTAAGAATCATTTATTGTGTATATAATGGAAATGTTTTCGAGATTCTGTATTAAAGTATTAGTTTTGAAAAAACCGCTTGGATCATAAGTCATATTAGTGAAAAACAAATGACGTCTGTCTGTTTCGTTCTTACAGCTAAACAGCTGATTTTAGGGACGAAATGACTGCACTTGCAAGACTACTGCAAATATGATACAAGTCATTTACCGCTGACGCAGGAACACAGTGACGGGTTTTAGTGGGTATTACCCGCCGCCGATGACTTCTATTAGGGGGAATGACGGTCGAGTCGAGTCCCACATACCCCGGCTTTTACCCGAACACCGGGGATGCGTAAACCTGTTTAAAGTAAAATATCTCACTTTAATTAAAGATTCGAGTGAGTTGTATCCATATTGTATCACTACCTACTGCATATCCAATCCAACTCAAAGTGACTTGTTCTCAGGTAAAATGCTTCTGCGTTGCTCACGATTCGTCCCGTGCGGCCGTCGGTTGTTCAGACCAGAGGATCTACCTGTACAGTCTTCACAGTGCGCAGTTGATCAGGACCCTGGCGGTTGCCCACGATCTGGCGGCCTTGGCGATAGCTGATAAGGACCACTTCTTGCTGGCTTCGGGTAACGAATGGTTTTGAAGAACTAATTTATAACTCTACTCTATAGGTCACCTATACAAAATGAATTGATGAGTATCCACCATCCATCTTTTGTCAAAAGAAGCATAGCAAATCTCGTATTTAATTAAAGGCACCTAATCATATTCAACATAATTCACGGTTATCAACAACATAACCCAGACCATAAAACAAAACGACTACTTAGATAACGTTTGATAAATGCTCCAAATTACTTTAATAATTCCCATAAATCGTTGCATGTTAAAGAGATTTTACCCCATAATTGTTGATTTGTAGGGGGACACCGGGTGACTATCTACTCGTTCCACACTGAGGATCATTTAACCAATTTCCGGCCCACCAAGCAGCTGAAAAGGCGTCAGACCAAGTCCAAAACCAACATTAGCTTGTTGCAGGTACGTTTCAACTTGAAATTCATTAGGGCGTCCCGACAAATGTTGACAAATGTCCCGACAAATATCTAATGTGAACAGCGCTTTTTAAATACATACCTATATTGCAATATGCATCCGAAATCTTTGTTATTTTCGTTTATTAAACGGACAGACCATATCCCTTTTATTCCAAAACGAATACTTTTAAATAAAGCTTTTTTGCGCTCGTAAACTAACAACATGTACCTAACAACATGTTCTGGGAAAATAACACATGGGAACTAAGCAATAAAACAAACTTTAGTCTTTTAACTTTGTCTTTGTTTTGGACGTACAGTAGAAGCTCTAAACAAGTACACCCGTATCTAGTAAGCGAGAAAGCAAGACAGACTTATCTAGCGGTGCAACGCCACAAAGCATCGAATAAAAATGTAATGGAGGTGCCATTTACAAATGCCAAGCTTTTAGAAGTTACAGTGTCATATCCATTGTCCTTCTGTCATCTACGATGCACGTGTTGCTTCAGTTTTATTACATTACCACGTTCTTAGAGCAACCAAATGGGTTCTATGATAAATCCTTGAGAAATTGTATACGTTTCTAGAAATATACTTCGAAAAATGTTGAATTATCGAATGAAATCCTGTTGTTCATTCTACTGCTTCGAACCAACGCCTCTCGCAGCATCTTTATTCCACGTTAATGCTCCAACGATTTCTTTGGAATAACTTTTCAGTTCGAAAAAAGAACGGCATGTTTTTTATTGGAACAGAATATAGATAAAGTATGTTATTCAGAAATCCATGATTTATATCGAAGGAAAGGAAGCCTGAGAAGGTTTTTCTGCTAAAGAGGTATGATTATATCCGTTAGTCCGTTTTCGCAATTGCGGTTTCACAATTGGCTGCGAAAGAAGAATTATTTTTCACTGTTTCGTAATTAACTTTCAAACAAGAATTTATTTTCTGTTTTCACAATAAATCTCAAAGAAATAACTCAAAGTACTCGTAAAATACATGCAATTCGGTAGGTTAGGGTTATTTTTTTTTATAGTATCTTAGCATATAGCTATAAAACATTAAATAAAATCTTATTTCGTAGTTAATTACGAAACTCAATTACTATAACAGAAAATAAATTCTTGTTTGAAAGTTAATTACGAAACAGTGAAAAATAATTCTTCTTTCGCAGCCAATTGTGAAAACGGACTAAACCGATTATATACCCACACACAGTGTAGTTTGTGACAGCGAAAACTGATTAGGCAGTTGATATCAAACACTGTTTCAATATAAAAGTCTTTGGATTGGTATAAAGTGGTCTCGTAAGCCTAAACTTGTGGTTTCACTGAGTGTTTTGAACATTTCGTTAGTCGCATTTAGTCGCAGTTAGTCGCATAGCCAGTTTTAGGATCTGTTCAGAGCACTTAATAAAAGTGCGCCTTAAGATCTTTACACAATATAAAAGTATACGAACCTTCCTTTAAAACGAGGTCACAGAAGACAAACCAGTTCACGCAGGGATTTAGTAGCCAGACTAGACCATTACATTTGAGTTTGTTTATCATAAGATATGTTTAACAGGCAGAGCAAAGCGAGCTCATACCCATCAGCTGCCTGGAAGTCTCCCGAGATGGCCAGCTGGCCGCCAGTGGCTGTGCCCGCGGTTTAGTCCGAGTCTGGCAGCTCTCTACGCATAGACTACAAGCCACGCTCTGCGGTCACATGGGTCACGTGACTTGTGTCACTTTCTCTCCTAACAACTTGTTGGTGTTGAGTGGAAGTGAAGACCGAGCGGTGGTCGTGTGGCAACTCGCTGATAACTCACCATCTTTGACTTATAAGGTGAGATTTGAATTTGGAAGCCTGAGGTTTGAAGCGTAAGGTTTTGGGCTAATTGTTCTGAGTACACATTAGGACTGCACTAGATGTGAGTACACACTAAGTATAATAGTACTCTTTAACACATACCTTTAACTTCATAACTGTATTATTACCTTGATATGATTAGCCGAAACCATCAGTAGCAACACAAGGCCACCGTCACACATTTAACACTACTAACTATATCTCGCCTCGTATCTTACCAAGTAAACCTTCCTCCAGGGCCACTCAGCAGCTCTGCAATCCTTGCTGATGATGTCAGACGGCCGCCGAGCCATGTCCGGAGACCGGCTCCGGAACATCCACGTGTGGCTCGTGGACTCAGGCATCATTCTCCATTCCACCACCAGCCCGGCCGCCTGCCTCGATGTATCGCTCAACATGAAGTATGCTGTAAGTTTGAGTTGTGTTAAGTACCTACTTAGTTTTCAGGTTGTGTAAGGCAGTCCTATAATTTTTAATGTACTAGCTGAACCGGCAAACGTTGTTCCGCCATATTAAAATTAAGGAGTGGACCACCCTAATCACTATAAATTGACATGAAGGTATCCGATCTTTCAAGTTGGATCAAATTGCACACGTTTCAGTAGTTTAGGAGTCCATCGCGGAGAACAACGTGACACGTAATTTTGATAAATTTTTTTATGATTATATTTATTTTAGTATGTTTTTCAAAACATGTGGTTTTGTAAAAGTGCTATCCTTAACTGCAACTGCAGGTTATTCACAAATATTAGTCTCCGGTCGTTCGCGTCTCACTCGGAATGGTATCTTAAATTTGGTTTGTTTTCACTGATTATACTCCTTCTCACTTATTCTTATGTACTAGCTGTTACACGAGGTGGTTCCACCCTCGATGCTTTACATAAATGGCCCTTATGTGAAAACTTTATAGATCACGCTTATACATACAATGGGGTCTAGCCCAGATATTTAGTTAAGGATAAAAAGTCTTCCTTTTATAAAATGAGTAGATTTAACTCTCTGATACAACTAAATTACCCTACGTAACTTTTAAATACTGCAAGCACATTTTACATTGCTTTGGTTAGTAAAAGGTTTTTAAAAAAACTTAACACCAAACCATAATTCAAACAAATTTTACGTAACAATCAAAATAAGGTTTCACCGCAATCCCCTCCCTAGTGTATTCATTCCAGCAAACTTTCCGTCTGAATAGTTACACGAACAAGGTTTAACACTTCCATTTCGCTTGTATCGGATACGGCTCCAGAAATAGTGAATTTGCTCTTAAGTAATTAACTTTCGAACATGACTTGAGTTTGAGATATTGGGAAATAAGTCTCGTGAAGGTTATTTGTCATTGTGTTGAAGGAATACAGATGGGCCACATAAAGGTTCGTTTTCTTTGAAGCGGAGTGGAGTTGTACGGAGCTCAATCGAACAATCACAAAACGAATTGCGGAAAGATTTTGACAATGTCAATGCGTTGTTTGACAATTTTTATGCATTGCGATTGGATGAAACTCTCACCCTATGGGTTTGTAGAACTTAATATTGCAAGTCATTCACATTGTACTATATTGAATATTGAGCAAGAAGGATCTGCCTTGCACAGCAATTTTATACGGTGACTACACAGAAATATATCTAGAGGTGACTAGTTTATTTTTTGGTCTTATATTTAGAGCGTTTAAGGCCCCAGCACATAATGGCGTTTGTTGGCTCTTTGGAGGCCATCGCCATTATGTACAGGGGAGGTTATTGTGTAGAGGTGGATAGTAATGGTCAATGGTGGCACGTAAACCACAATGGTCTGCGTATCTACTGGAGTCTTTACGCAATATAAGCAATTCTTCGACGTCTTTTCATGAAGGATTTCTTATACTATTATTCTATATTAATTCCCATATAAAGTATAATTAGTATCGTCTGGGCTAAGGCGTCTCATCTCACTGAAGATATCAGTACAGTGAGGAAGTTTAGGCATAATCACCACGCTTGCCTATTTCGGGTAGGTGATCTCAAACTCGAGCCATGTTTGAAAAGTAGGAAACATATTTTCGCTCGACCCGGGTTTGAACCCGAGACCTCAGTCTTAACAGGCAAGCGTACATACCATTAGACCTATTCATTCCTATAACTTCAAAATATTTTACTACCCAGGTACTATCCGACGGTGACAACTCGGTTCGGATCTGGCCGCTCACTGGAGGTGATAGTGAAGGGAAGTCCGTATCTCATGCGGAGAGGATCACGTGCTTCGTGCTCACGGCTGACTCGCAGCACGTGGTCACAGGCAGCATGGACATGTCGCTAAAGGTGTGGAAGCTGGATGGAGGAAAATTGTCGCAGGTTAGTTTTGTTGTGGTTTAGTTGTTTCCCGTTTTAGTTAAGGTTTGGTTAATTTATATACAAAAAATACTAACATCCGAATTGAGAACCTCCTCCTTTTTTTAAGTCGGTTAAAAATACACACAGAACATACTACAGTGGGAAGTCTCAAAAAGTGCTGTGATAGTTAAATAGCTTTTCTTACGTTTAAACCCTAGGGTCCTTGTTCCCGTAAGAATTTCGGGATGCCTCCGACCATTTCTATGCTTTAATCTATATCTATGTCAAAATTAATTAAAATTGGTTCAGTAGTCTAGTGTTAGAAAATAGAGACGTGAATCTACTATTTAAAAATAAGTCGGGTTTTCCTCCCTGACGCTATAACTCCAGAACGCACGAACCGATTTCCACGGTTTTACATTCGTTGGAAAGGTCTCGGGCTCCGTGAGGTTTATAGGGAATAAAAATCTCAAAATTCCCACGGGAACGGGGGCGCTGCGGGTGAAACCACGGGGCACAGCTAGTTTATAATGTAAATAAGATTATATAACATAAGATTATTATATAATTCATGTTCTTAAATACGTACAGTATCAATTTTAACGACGAGTAGGATTTATATGAAATTGGAAAGTTTGTAACCTATAACAGTACACTGGAACGGGTGTGATGTCGTAGCCACCGGTTTCGCTAATATATCAGTAGTGTTCATTCATGCGCGAGCAAGCTAATATACCTTAAAAGTGTTTTACCCTAACGTTGCCGAATTAACCCCGTATCCTTTATAATAAAGACTAGCTGCGCTCCACGTTGTTACCCGCGTTGTACCCGTTCCCACGGGAATTTCAGGATAAAATGTAACCGTGTGTTATTCTGATGTACGACCTATATTACTCTAACTAAAGTTTCATAAAAATCCGTTGAGTAGTTTTTGCGTGACAGAGTACAAAACATACATCCATCCTCACAAACAATCGCATCACTACATAGTATAAAATAAAGTCGTCTCTTTTTCGTGTCTGTCACACTGTTTGTTTGTCTGTCTGTATGCTTAAATCTTTAAAATTACGCAACGGATTTTGATGCGGTTTTTTGTAATAGGTAGAGTGATTCAAGATAAAGGTTTTTATGTAAAAAAATTCCCGAAATTCCCACGGGAACGGGCACAACGCGGGTAAAACCGCGGGGCGCTGCTAGTTTATAATATAAGGATACATGCATATTTTTTTTTATGATAAAACCTCGTACTGTAAAATCACATTGACTATCGCAATTCGCAATTAAAATCTAAGTTCAATTTAACAAATAAAGTTTAAACTAAAATATTAAAATGAATTTGTATTCGCGATAAAAAGTTAAAGCTAATAAACTGAAATTGTAATTATTATATTCAGTAATTAAGTTCTCTCTTAAAAAGCTTACAAAAGCTAATAGAAAAATGTTTTAAATGTATCTCAAAGCAAATTGTACAGAGCTTGAAAGCTTTACGTAGAAAAAGTTGAAGTTAAAATCAACTGAATTCTATTTAATTTTCAGTCTGTTAAAGAACAAAGAGAAACAGAATGCAACTAACATTTCGAAGTGCATTCCAAACTCATTATTCAATCAAACTCTTACCGCTCTCATAAACGATCTTACACTAAAAAACTGTTCTAAAGTGTTTTATCTATTTTGCTCTTTAGCGAATACCGTATGTCGGAAAGTGACAAACATTTGCTAGCTAAAATGTTGTAAGCGTTTATGGCCCTTAGTATTGTATCTAAATAAAATTGTACCTTTTGTCAAGCACTTTTCTTTATTAATAACGTTTCGTATAGGCTAAGTAAAAGATAAATATAACAGAATAAAATCGCGTCGAATAAAATTAAAACTGTGCACAAAGTTCAAGTTTATTACGTTCTTAAATTATAAAATGTTGAAATTAAGCCTTAATTTGACTCTTATCATGTTTATGTAGAAACAGGTGTGTAAAATTATAAGGGCCGACACTGCGTTAAACGTGCGCACGCCGCGGTTTCATACAAAAGTAAACCGTTGCACGTGAGCACGCCGCGTGCGCCTGCCGCGTGCGCACGCCGCGGGCGCACGCGACGGGCTCACGCTTTACGCAGTGTTGGCCCTATAAGTTAGTCTTAAATATTTCGTGTATTAACTCGGTTGAGGGTTCCTTTTGCTAAAGCGTCTCTGAGCGTGGCCGTAAATTTATTTTTCCTAAAAAATATTAGATCAAGCTATTAAATATGATCTATGTAACTTTATCACCACAGGTTCTAGTAGGCCACTCGGACATGGTAACCTGCGTGGCGGTGTCAATCACCAACAAGACGCAAGTGGTATCTGGCTCATGGGACTGCAACCTCATTGTATGGGACATCAACACAGGCACCGACGTTCATTTGTTATCGGGTCATCTGGGCAAGGTCACGTGCGTCAAGGTCACGGGGGATGGAACTATAGCTGTGTCAGGTGAGTTTGTTCACATCTCTTTATTACATCAGATCATTACAATCATTTGTAGCGATCGTGGCGTAGTTTGATTAATTGTTAGTTTATATCTATTGCTAAGCATCGCTCGGCCCCTACTTTGGATGAGTGGCTGACAGGGGCATTTCTATCTGAGCGCTACCGTGCTTCAAAGGGCACGTATAGTTGTCTGTCCCGGTTGATTCAATCGGTAGACGATCTCAAAGATCTAAACTCCGACACCAGGGTTGGCCATTAACCTTCTCGAACTTTTTTAACTTTGTTCAGAGTGGAAGGCATGTTATATCGGGTGGTTTTGATTAATAACTGTCTTACTCATAAACGCTATATAACGCTAATGTGTTTTGTCTCTTTTGCGCTTTGGTAAATAGTGCTTGGCGGAAAAGGACAAACGTTTTAATAGCTAAAATTTCGATACGAAGCGTTTCTAAATAAGGCCCTACTTAATTTGAAATTGGAACTACGTTTACGGATGTACTTAGCTTTTATTTAACATTTTCATCTGACGTATTTTATTCACGTATTTATTTTTCATTCAATAATCCAGAATAAAACTGTCGTGTATTAATGAATTAAACTGTTTCTGATTAATAAAACAGAATAACACTGTTATGTAAAAATGTTATGGATAATTACGTAACAAGAATATTAAAACACTAACATGATGACACGTTTACACATACAGTTAACCCAAAATTTCTAGGTAAACATCGAACTAGTAATAAAATTAAATAATGTGACAGCATGTAATGAACTGAACTAAATAATGAAACACGTGTCTAACTAGCTAGTTAAATACTTCAATTTGTTAATTAAACATGTGTATGAATTCTCATCAATAATTAATTAATTGATATAGTCGTAGTGCATTTTAAATTACCTTATGTTTACTATAAATAATTAATTGGTTAACGATTCAATTAATGTGCAAGGTAATCGATTATATCAATATATTTTATTGGTCCTACCTATATGTTTTTATTCTTTGCATATTATGTTATTTAATTTTATACGAACTATACCATCGACCATTTTTACACAAAAAATAATTATTCACTGATACATCCAGTGAACGCAATGAGTTTGTGAAGGTTAGTTGGCAACCCTGGTTTCAGAGCTTTTAGCCCACCTCAAGGCCTCCGCTGTTATATATCTATAGTACAGTATCGGAATAGTTATGGTTTAAACTTGGTTAAATATAGGCTTAGTTTATTTCGACTTAACTTGGGTACCAATTGGTAATTATACAAGGTATAATTTTACGTTCGAAAGGTTATTACTTACAACAAAACAAAACCAATTGATAAATCTTTCTGACTGACAATCAAACGTTCAAGGGAATTTTAAAAATAAATCAATTAGAGTAAAAAAAAAGTAAAGTATGAGCCTGTAATGTCCCACTGTTGGGCAAAGGCCTCTCACCTCACTGAAGATATCAGTACAGAGAGGAGGATTAATTAGGCGTAATCACCACGCTTGCCTAATGCGGGTTGGTGATTAATTAAGTAATTAAGGTAACAGGCAAAAATGCTCAACCGTTGACTTTACCGAATGTCCTTTTCTGCTTTAACAGGTGCTGAAGACAAAACCCTCATCATATGGGAGACCAAAAGAGGCTTGGCTCTAACGTCGCTGGCATTACACGTGCCTCTAATTGGGTTCCAAATAACTAGTGACTGTGCCCGGATTGTGATACATTTGATGGATAGAGGTATGTACTATCTAGATATATTCATTTTTTATTTGATTAAACTAGCCCTGTTGCAATAAAGTGATAGAGATGTTGGATAAGCTGGATATCTTAAACGGAAGGATAGAGTGTGATGACTTTTATTCTTAACTCTCGTCGCAAATATACGTGTATAATTAGTTTCAAATGTACCATGCACAAATAAGACTAGTCTAATATATTAACTGATTACATTGAGGACAAATATGTCTGGAGTCAAATTCCTGCACCGAAAACACAACCTGATTTTGACATGTAATCTTACTTATTAGTATTAAATTGTATTAAACCTTGATTTAAAAAAAAAATAACCAGCAGAGTTTCTTGCCCATTCTTCTCTGCTGATGTTCTTCCGAATGGGTGGTACGTTCAAAAGAGCCTCTATGGGGCCAAAACTGAATAAAAATATTTGACTTTGACTTTGACTTTGATAATAGACCACTATTATGCATCATGCTACAAATTGAACTTCTTTTTAATTGTAGCTGAATGTAATTAGTCTAATGTACTATTATGTATGTGTCTGTGTGACGTAGCTCTATATAAATAAAAAAAATAGCAGACCAACGCATGCTACTGTCTCTGGGGTTTCATTCAAGCGAAGCGGAGAGGTGCGGAGTCTCATTAGCCAATCAGAGCGCATTAAAATTGACAGAATCTCAAGGTAATGTGTTGTGATTGGTCAATTGAACTCCACCACGCTCCGCTCGTTCAATAGTAACGCCCCTTACTCATGCATGTGTGCGACCTCATATATCGAAATCCGCCGGCGCCAAAACCTCTAATACAAAAAATAATTCCAACCTTCCTTTTTGATATCGTAAAACCAAATCTCCTTTTACACTCATAAAAGAAAATTCAGTTGCCACCAGAAAGCCTTTCATGAGAGGTAATTTTCTTGGAAGCTTATAATATTACTTTCTTAGGTTGCCTTCCGATAATATGCTTGCACAATACACCAGCTACGTATGTGAAGATACCTACTTACACTGCGCCAACTAAAGATGTTGATGGTAAGTGACCTTTTTGGTTAATTTTAGCATCTAAAGAGGTTTGATAGAACTTTAATTTTAAAGGAGCAAGCAAGACGTAGGTAATCTAAACCTTCTTTGAATCATAAATATGTCTTTTATATCTAAAAAGGTTTTATTAAACTCCTTGTTTAATTATAATGAATTCTAAATTTGAATTTTGTGTCTTTTCAAGGGTAAAATAAATTATGTATCTATATTTTTTTTATTTAACAGCGAACATGATATTAGCTTACTGTTTTAAAATGTAATGGTGAACGAAACATTAAGATTGTTTAAAAGTAATCAATCATACTATGTATAATCAAGGTTTAGTTTCAAAAATAAATCTTTAACTTCCCGCTCAGTCAAGGGTCGTTTCCCTCGTGAGCAGGGTCAATGAAAATTGATCGAAATATCGAGATAATAATAGGAATTTTCACCCCTCTGGTAAAGTCGTTAAGATATTTCAAAACAGAGCAAAACCTGCAAGGCGGAGTCGTAACTAAAAATAGGTACGAATAATTCTCGTTCATGTTTTTTATACAAAAACTTCAGTTTAAGTTGCCAAATGTTTCGTAAAGGTTTAATAAAAAAGTTTCTAACTAAGCTTTTGCAAGCATTTTGTTTGACTATTGTGTTTTATCATGGGTACTTAAAGGAATTGGAATGAGTATTTCAAACAACTTAATTTATTAACCAGTTCTAAGACTGATTAAAAATCACTGACTGTTTCTTTTTACTAAACAGGTCTAAATAATAAACACTAAAATAAAAACCATATAAAAACTTAATAAATAAAACCTCATTTCAAAAACAGAACTGCGCCCGCTGGCTCCAAAGAGGCCAATGCGCAGACTGCTCAAGAAAGAGGTTTCATTAGACACCTACACGTGGCAGAAGAAGTATGGACATCTCACGTCGGCCGCCATGATGGCTCAAGTAGATGAACGGTTAAAACGGAGGTTAGTTTTTAACCAGAATGATTTTTACCTGTGTAATTATACACAGGTAAAAATGAAGTCGAAGGTTTTTAGTTCGGTATTGCATTTCTTTCGAACTAACTTTTTAAAAAATAGGTAGGTATCATTTATGTCTATGCGTGTGAGCGGGTGTGTGTGTGTGTGTGTGTGTGTGTGTGTGTGTGTGTGTGTGTGTGTGTGTGTGTGCGTGTGTGTGTGCGTGTGTGTGTCTCTGTGGATATGTGGAGTTGCCGAGGTGTACAAAATGTTTTATTGCCTTGAAAAATATAAATCAACTGTCTAAACTACTAAAGAAATGATGATACATATGTAATTAATATTTTATTATTTTATGACTTAATATTTTATGAATTAAATGCTCCCAATTTATTATTATCTCACCAGATTTTCCGTATCCGCCTCCATGGAAGAAATATCAAAAATTCAAGAAGCGAAAAATAAGGATTTGGGGTCTCAGGTAAATTGCTTTTTACGTCTCTAGTTTTAAAAGGACTAACGTGTCTAGTTTTCTACCATTTTTATTTAATAAATTTCTACCAAAAATTTAACGTTTTGTTATAAACGTGAATACTTGAAATAATTCAGTCGAGCTTACTGATTATTACTACAGGCCATTATAATTCCTCTAAAAAAAATACAGGTCGATACTGTACTGTATATTTTTCTATTAACAGGTGAGCCTGGGTCCTGAAGAGGCAGCCATAGCGCAGTCACAACACTTCGATCAACTCGAGGCGCTTTGGAACAAAATATCACCGCCCAGGCGACGGTCTAACAAGGTAACGTTGTAGTAGTATTAGTATCATGATTTAGATATGACATGTAGGAAGTTTTTAAATATTTATAAGATACTAGCCGCACTCCGCGGTTTTACCCGCGTTGTGTCTGTTCCCGTGGGAATTTCGGGATGAAAAATAGCCTATAACCTTCCCGTTGAATGTGGCTATCTATTACAAAAATAATTATTCAAATCGGACTGGTAATTCCTGAGATAACCTCAAACATACAAACAAACAAACTTACAAATTTTACCTCTTTATAATGTTAGTATAGATTAGTTTAAATTTAGACATCAAAGGTCAATCTATCTCTTTTTGTCGTAGACATTAGCAAAGCAGAGTTCCCTCATTGAGAGATTCGACTCCTCCGACGAAGAGCATACGCCGGTCGAAGAACAAGGTAAATGACTATTTATTTATTGAAGACAATTATCATATTAGTATAAAAAGAGAAGAAAGTTCCAAAGAAATAAATTAAACTGGAATTGGTTTATGACATATTATACCACAGATAAATTCCTTTTTTTTGTATTTTCAGAAAAATTGGCGATCGACCATATTGAATGATGAAATTCTTAACACTTACCTTATGGTTACAGTATTGAGTTCATTATCAAGAGCGCTAAAAGATACTTAGAATCACACTATCTCGTCAATCACAATATTTTTTTTTAATTTTCGTGATAATGCTTATTAATTAGCCAATATTTAGTTATAATGATGAATACTACAGTTACGTTCGCACAAAGGGTCGATCGCCATTTTCTCTGATAGTACCCAGTTTGCTAAAAGAAAATTAATAATTTAAAATACCTCCAATTAGCAATTAGCCTCGAACGAAAATATTTTAAAAATGACGTTTAAACATTTAAAATTTTGTTCCACAGAGCACATGGTCGAATAAGGGAGTAACGAAACACAAAAAGTATTTAATTTAACCTCGTTATTTTAATTGTTGCTATTACACCTTAATGGCCGCCGCGGTCCCATTTTATTTAACAGTACAATGATGTAAGTAATACCTTAAATTGTTTAATTTTGGTCAAATTATTTATTATTTAATTTTATTGGCGTTATGCGTTTAACGTGTTTCAAATTACGAACTATGTTAAGTATTAGAAATTATTTATTAGAACTTGAATCGTTTTGGTTTACAAAAATATGGATTTAGATTGTTGAATTAGTCATAGTTGTTAGTGAGTACTTAAGTAATATTAGTATTTAGCCTCTATGCAATGTGATCTTCTAGTATGTAGCTTATGTCATTTCTCAATTCTAAATACGAGTGAAATCTAGCATTCTTTCAGATTCCAGACGTATACTTTTATTTGTTCAGTGATTATATTTACAATACATTTGTATATCATCTATAAGCGACTAACAAACTAACGACTTTAAACGAAATTAGTCGTTTTAGCCTTAACAAAAATTGTCAGTTACTCAATGTTTAGTTTCCACAATAATTTTACAATCATATCGCTTACATTATATTGTGAATTTATGATATTGTGCTATTAAAAAAAGCAATATTTGAGTAGAATGCAAATAAATGAGTGTTGTAGGGTGTAAAGGTATGCAAGTCTAGAAATATGGACAGCCTTCACGGAATAAAAATATGAAATAAACTCTTTCAGAAATATGGCTAAGAATCTTTGGATATTGAAATACATTTTATGATACCTCTGATTCTTCTTAATTTGACGTAAAAATCAAAGTTAGAATCGGATTTTTCTTGTCTTTCTTAGATGGGAAACAAAGCATAAATGACAGTCGGCCATTTTTAAATGATTTTTACCAACATAATGTTACGGTGAAATAATGTTAGTTTTTAAAGGCAGCATTTCTATTCAATCATTGACATTTAAGTTAAGTTTGATTCAGGTCAGAATATCTATCTTTATATATATAATTCTACTGTACGTGTGTATGTCACTGAACTCTTCCTAAACAGCTGGACCGATTTGAATGAATTTTTTTGTATGCATTTGGGTGGCACCTTGTATGGTTTAGATTCACACTAGCGACATCTATTGGGTCGCTGGTGGAACCACCGCGCGGGACAGCTAGTAGGTATATAAAGGTATAGATATTCTCGTGTCAAAGGTATGTTTATATTGTATGTTGATTTATCCACTTCATTTAGATATATATATATATATAAAATCGAACGATCAATCCTATGGCAACCACATTAACATAATGAGTTTCATTAACATATGCTGTTGAGTGAATTTCGTCTTAAATTGGCCGACTGCCAACTTCCCCATATCAAATGATTGAACGGAATGGATAAATGATATGGTTTAGATTATAGAAAGATAGGGTTTTAATTCACTATTTAGTTTTCACGCGTTTAGTTAAGCAAATAGATATGATTATATGAGTATTTATATATGCAGAACCGTTATATTATATTTCACTAATCTTATGTGCAATATTTGAATGCCAAAGATAGATTTCAAGTTACAAAATAAGCCTTTTTTCGAACTAAAATACACTTTGTTTTATGGAAAAAACTTGCATTCAACATTTAAATATTATCGCATTATAGTAAGCGCTAAATTAATAACATAATCAAGGGCCGATTTTTCAATCGCCAGTTAAAAGTTTTCATGAAATAACTTTAACGAGTTTACATTGCCTTCATAGAAATTATTGTCAGAATTGTATCTGCCTGATAACGTTATCAGGCGATTGAAGAATTGGCCCTTAGTAGAATAATATGTAGAACCCTGATTATTATATCGAATAGCGTTTTCCAAACTGTGATCCCTTATAAAGACTTCTACATAAGTACACATTAATCGAACTACTTATATCTTGTCTATAAATAATAAAGAATATTAGAATAATTACATTTTAATATAAGCACCCTGTATCTCGTAGTTACATGATCGATCTTAATAATTATAGATTAAGTTTTAATTTTATGATTCGGAAAAGTTTTTAAGTCAAAATTATTTGTCATAAAATAAGTTTTCTATAATTGTTTATCGTTGGATAAAGCCCGCGGTACACATTGAGCTAAGGTATCTACAGTCACCCTATAATATGTCAGTATTACTTATACTACCTAATAAACAAAATTTAATCATACGTTATCATATAACTCAATGCATTTAATTATGTTGGTTGTCGGTCGCTGATGACCAAGTTGTTTAAGCGACCTTAAATAAATAAATTTAAAAAAAAAACACTACTAACATGTCACTGAACATTTTTGAAGTTTAGAATTTGAAGAGTACCGAAAGGCTTGACATGTTCAACGATTGATTGTACCAAAGGCCAAGAAATTTTGGCCCAATGTGTATATGTGTTTTTATTACAGCCTATTATGCATGTGTTTTGCTGTAGTGGAGCTGAGTGGAGTGACTTAAAATTGACCAATCATAATGCATTAAATGGATATTTTGAACATCGCAATGCAATCCTATTGGTCAACTGAGCTCGGCTTCGCTCAGCATCACCTTTGTGAAGTAGCTAAGAGTGCGGTTCCACTGAAGCGGAGCGGAGTTGTGCGGGGTTCAACTGGCCAATCACAATTCATTGCGAAAAGATTCTTCTTCATCGAGTGGATCGTCAACCTGACCAATCCTGGTGTCAGAGTTATTGAGCCGCCAAAGGCCTCTGACATGGCTCACGTAACGACAACCATCCGTAGAAAGTAACCGGGACCGACGGCTTAACGTGCCCTCCGAAGCACGGAATCATCTTACTTTTCGGGCAATCAGGTGATTCAGCCTGCAATGCCCTAATCAAACTGAGGGCAGTCTTTCAAAGAGATTTTTGTGAGATATTGCCCCCACCGGAATCGAACCCGGAACCTCCGGATTGTGAGCCGATCGCTTAAACCACTAGACCACGGAGGCTGTAAAAATATTTTGATTAAGTCATTGCGCTGTTTCACAATCCCGCTGTGCTGTGATTGGTAGATCGGGCTTCGCACCACTCCGTTCTAATGTATCGTACACTTCGTAAAATGTGGATACCGAAAAATGAAAAAGTTTCATAGTAATATAAATCTATAAACAATTTATAATGAGTTTATTGTTTATATTGCAATTATTTATACACATATGTTATTTCAAAGTACACCTAGTATAAGTTCTCAAAAACCTAGGCGATTAAATAATTTTTGAACCTATGTACTTAAGTAAACTTAATGTTGTGGTGATAGATGTTATATTATAGTGAACGCAATAATAATTCCATAAGTAGTTGCACAATGTTTTTAGAATTATGATAAATTGTAATTTAATTCAAACTTTTGTGAGTTTGGGCGGGGCGTGTGCCTAGAATGTTTGTCGATGCTATTTTAAGCTATCATTGCACAGTCTATGTCTACACAATATTATGTTGCATAATTTTATTAAATCCTCATTTTTCTGCATTATACAAAAGGTTAAGCGAGTTCACCATACTATCTAATTGGTTATAGACCAAAAATAAATTTATCTTTTTCAAACAAGTCCTCCCACACAAACGACATTACACAGTATTTTACCCATTTTTACTAATACTAGTCTTTCAGTCATCTAATACTAGTACTTCACTTAATACTCCAGTCAACGGAGATATTTTTCCCCATTTATCGGGCTATATTGTCTAGTCTAAAGTATAAGTTGTCATACTTAAACATTAACCTCAAACATTTAAAAAAGGAAACTTAAAATGCTCATCGTATAAACTTTTAACTAAAACGAAATATAATAAAAAGGCGGGATCGTCTAAACCGCCCCGTCTGAACAAAACTTAAACCTTCTTTCGACGTAAAAGTTTCAGCTTCAGTTACAACACGCTTCACAGCCTTTCAAGTATTTTCGAAAAATAAAATAGTCTCGGTAATAACAGCACTTTAGCGCTTAAAAATAAGCTCGTAGAATTCATTTTTACGTGAACTAAGTTTTAAACTTAATTAGTCACTACACCTTGTTAACTAATTGTATAGGATTTTATAATATTTATTCTTTCTTATTCCTCACTGAAGTGAGCTTTGTTTTTGACCTGTCGTGGCATATATCTGAAAATATATTATCTGTGTTTCTATACGTTTGTTTCATTTTGGTGAGTGTACCGTTAAGGTATGATTTCGCCAGTGACTGCGACAGCGACCGCAAGCAGTAGGCAGCAGTACTGTTGCAGTGGACGCAAGCTTTCATAGATATTCATAGAAATCCTGGTGGTTGCGGTCGGCAATTGCAGCCTGCTACTGCGGTCGCAGCGATGCACAGATGTTACTTTATATCAAAAAGATGCGTTTTTACTTAAATAAAAATTTGGTCAGGACAGATGTTGTTTATCACCAAAGTTCAGTGAATAGAAAAAAATGTTTATCTACACTAATGTTGTAACATTCTACTTATGATTCCAATACTTGACTTATAATTACTACTGTTATAGCACAGACAACTAAAACACTCAATTTAAGCAATTGCACATGATGATATAATATCATTATAATATAACATTATAACATCATTATAACGCGACCAATTAACCTGGCGAGCCTTATGTCAAAATCCTCATACTAGTTGTATAAAATTTTGATATTAGGCTGGCTTTTGAAAACAGTTGGGTTATACGTGAAAACTTCGTCGAAACTACATACACAAAACTCTTTGGTAAGATCTCGCTCGCTCCTGATTGGCCCTACGCGCAGCTGCGCTCTCATTGGTTAGATTTTAATGGCGGCAAGTTCACTGTGACAATACACGTACCTACGCGTGAATTTAATGTTTCGCAATGTGTTTTGTTTTTAAAATTTTGTTTGATTAATTGCATTAAATAGTGAAGATAAAGTAGTGTATGCAACTGCATATAACACGGGTATTAAAACACTCGTTACTATTATGAAACTCGCTGCGCTCGTTTCATAAACTCACACTCGTGTTTTAATACCCTTCTTTATATGACGTTGCATAAACTACTATTATTCAAACAATGAGACTGCATGACGTTCGCTCGGGCAAGTTTACATTTACTGCACGAACCAGCAGATCGAACACTTAATAAAAACGCAGCTTTATAAAGCACTAGCAGCGCCCGCGGTTTTACCCGCGTTGTACCCGTTCCCGAGGGAATTTCGGGATGCAAAATATGGCCTTCCCGTTGAATGTGGCTATCTATTACAAAAAAGAATTATTCAAATCGGACTGATAATTCCTGAGATTACCTCGAACATACAAACAAACAAACAAACAGACAAAAAAACAAACTTACAAATTTTACCTCTTTATAATATACCTACTTTATAATATAACGAGTATATAGTATAGATAAGTTATGGAACATGTTACTTAATCTAGACACCCTAAAATACGTGACCTGGATGGCCTACATCGTGTGGAAACCGCTCAGACGGTGTCAATTTTAATTGTGAACCAGCTCCAAATCCTATTCTGGTTTTAGGTCGCTCTCTAAACCTGATTCTATTTAAATAGTTGTCTAACTTTAACGAACATTTTCATTTTATAGTTTTTAACTTGTTCTGCGTTAATTCTGCCTGATTGAAATTTGGGGTAATTTGATACTTTGGTATGATCATACTTTCGTACTGCAATTGAGGCAATTTGAGCATTTTATAAAGATCATTTTTTCAAACAGGCAATAACTGATATTTAATATAACTTTGAAAGTAATAAGATGATAAGGACCATCGTATCATTGTAACATTTAAAAGTTCATGAATTTGTTGAGTAAGATTGAAATTAAATATCCAATTTTCAGTCATTTTTATGATTATCAATTATCATCATAAACAATTTATGCGATAAAATTGCAATAGCACCACCCTACGTCACCTCGCGTCATACCTATATTAGTATTTTTCTAGTAAATAAAACAAATTAAACACTTGTTTATCATTATCATGAACATTATCATATAATCTAACAATAATGTACAGATAATAACAGTTATGATAATTAATAAAAGTCGATATTAATTTCATCAAACCTTATCGAAATGATAAGAAATATCAAAAACACTAATGTGTTTGTAACCTGCTAAGTTTGTGGTTGTGTACAAAAATGTAACAAACACCTTAAAATAAAAAGAAAATAAAAATCAGCAGATGAAGAAGCTAACACAATGGGATAGCAGTTAAGAAGGATAAAGGACGAAGACTGAAGACAAACAGAAATGATTATCATAGAGTCGGAACAGGGCGGTCTGATTTACGGTTCAGATAACGCTACAGGCACCGTATGGACCACAGTGTCTCTAGTCGTGAGCTCAATAGGAGTTGCTCTATCTGCTGCCGCTATTGTGCTACTAATGCTAACGGCTGGTTTATTCCTAGAATGGAGAAAGATAGCAAAGAACCAACTGCTAATCCAGCTCATAATAGCAAGATTTCAATACACATTCGTCAGATACTTTTTCGATATTCGAAATGAGTATAAATTATGTGGAAATTTCCAATGCATTATGTTGTTAGATGAGTATACTTTTATATTCACAGAAGTGGCTTTAATTGGATGGATGTCTGTGTTTAGCCGTCAAATGCATGAGAGTTTAGTTAAAGTATTTACCGACAAGCCTAAAGTGCTACGAATATCTGTGCTCACTTGGACTGTCTCAGCAGTGATAGCGGGATTGCTTAACCTAGCATTCAGATTGCAGAATGACAACGATCTCAAATATTTCTTCGTTTACTTAGGACTGCTGAAGTGGCCGGTTCTGGTATCGAATATGATCATACTTGTAGCAATATTGAAGTCTATAACGAAATCTAACAAGCAACAACTGAAGTCGAGGATTATGAATCGATGTTACGTTCGAATGTTAATTGTGATGTTAACGATGATCTTTACGTTTGGACTCCACCAGATAATAATCGATTTGTTTAGAATGTTAAACATATTGTTTACTCTACCTACTCCATTTTTGATCGTAAGCAACATCATAATGGTTTATTTTTGTGCTTTCTCTGTCGTTTTTTGGGTGTTTGGCAATGCAAGGACGAGAGAGATGTGGAAGACTTGGTGGAGAGGATCGAGACCGCCATCATTGCAACACCAGAAAAGTGAAGAGGACGATACGCATTTATGACTGATTGTGACTATCGAAAGTGAGTTAGCAAGTGATAAGTGATAATACAGTTAATTTACCACTGACAGAGAACTTTAAAGTACAAATAAAGAAATGTGCAGGGTTTTCAGAAATATGATTAGTTTTTATTTTAAGGAATTCATTTTATATGTGTAAGTAAATATTTTATTAACAAATTCTTTTTTTCTTATATTCTAATCACCTTATTCATAATGCTCTATAACTAAATCACTGTTTGAAATAGTTTTGTCTCTTTTGCTCTTTGGAAAAAGCGTATGTCCGAAAGGGACTAACTATTTCATAGCTTAAATGTTGTTAAGCGTTTATGACAGAGGTCCACGAAGAATCCCCCACTGCTTTACCAAGGTACTCTACTAGTGGGGCAATGTGGAATGACTTAATACTACCGTATGTTCAGCTTCACTAATTAACTGTTTTTCAGTTTACCTTGCATGTTTGTAAAATAAATGTTTGTTATTTAAAATCTCCATTATATTTGCGAGGTTTCTATCGTAATATTTTCTTTACTTCTCCAAGCCTCCAGCTTACAATTACAATTACAACTTAATTTACAATTTATAAGTACAATATGACCGCCCAAAGTTCAGGTAAAATTTGTGCAAAAAAGCCGGTTTTTGGAGGCTTATACTGAATTTGTTTCTACAAATTTAGATTTTTTGTTACGATAGAAACCTAGATATAGTGCATAAGATACTTATTAGCTAAAAAGTTTCAAAGAAGGATCTATTACAACGCCGTAATCGCGTAACAGCGTTTGTATGAAAAGTAAGACGGGTTGGCCGCTCTTAAGTGGGGTAGTTAAAACTATAACTTACGTAAATGGACTCGGGAGCACTGATAAAGTTAAGTAAAAGCCTGTATCATCTTACAAGAGAAGATTCAGCAAATACTCGTAGAATATCTATCCTTCTAGACGTTTATTACCAGACATAAAATAATTTCCCCTTTCTGTTAATTTGGCAGTAAAAATCTAATAAATCATATTATTATGGCGTTTTCCTAATGAAACCGGGTGCTGAGGGCATTAAATGAAGCATAAAACTAACGTGTCATATGATATGGGAAACTTGGTAGATATAAATAGAATCAGTTGTAATTTATGAGCGTGCTAATCTATGTGATTAATCATGATATAAAGCATTTTTTTAATCATTGAAATAGCATGCCAAGCCAGGGCTAAGCGGTTGCATTGTGCTTGCGTTTAATTTGCATGATAGCAAACTCCCAATTGTTTGACGGTGGAAGTGGGCTGAAGTGTGCCGACAGTCCAGCGCGCTTTACTATAAGCGCTGGATTGTTAACAAGTCCAGCACACGATCTGTATGCACCAGTGCCAACTCCAGCGCTGTTGGCGCCAGCTGCTGTATCAATATTTTTAAACAACCTTATCACTTGTTTGCGATTGTTAAGCAACGCGCAGCTTAGGCTAAGGCCGATTGTGACATTTAAATCGGTCAGTCCGTTCAGTCATATCAAATAGGAATATGGTAGTAAAGCGTTACTCTAATAGAAAGATACTCTTTAAGAAGATAATTTTAAGTGAAACAGGGGTATTATGTAAGTAAGTTTGTATGGGTTAGTGGCATTTCTATCTGATCGCTACCGTGCTTTTGAGGACATGTTAAGCAGTCTGTCCCGATTGTTTCAATCGTTACATCAAGTCGAAGGCCTTTGGGCGGTCTTAAAACTCCGACACCAAGGTGAATGAATGAATAAACAACCTTTCTGATTTAATAGAATTGCAATATGATCAACAATCAGTGTTGTTGATATTATAATTAAATAAATAAAAAATTGTTTATTGCCATTTGAAAAAAATATTACACTTGAGCTTAGAACAAAACAAAACAAAATACATAGAATTAAAAATTAAGAAATAACAAATATATCTAAATGGCAATAGGCGGAACTCAGCTCTAAGCTGTTTGGCACCTGAGTGTCAAGCAGCGCTGTTTTTCAGTTCCACCTTACTCCCTTGGATGTGAAAAGGGAGCAGAGAGCGTAGATGAGCAAACATAAGAAAAATATATAAACAATATAATAACAAGTTGAAGTTACAAATTAAAAGTTTTAATTACAATATTAAGTTATCCTAAAAATCATATATAAAAAAATAACAATAGAATACAAAAATTATAGTAAGACTCTAAATATCAAACGAACAAGTCTAGTGAATATTCAAGTAAATGTTCCAAGCTTTGTCCCTCATTACCAGGTAAATAAAAGCTTGTAATAAATCAGGCCTAACCAACTTCACGACCAACTAATTTATATTAGACCAGAGGACAACTTCATTTCGGAAAACTACCGGATTCCCTGAATAGTAATTAACCGGCAATGCATAAAATAGTTTTTACGAGTTAGAGGACAGTGGGACGAATGGCCAGTCGTTTTCTCGGCAAATGATTCAGAAGAAGGGTATTCAGCAACGCTTGTGGCGCTCTGCTATTGTATTGGCTGGTTAACTAACTGTGGAGATAACAACCAAATTAACGGTAGAGTTTATTGGGGTACAATCGATGCCATAATGTTATGTATGTTTATATTTTTTGCACTTTATTACTTTTATAGCATAAAGTGAATGAAGTGTATATGTCACAGTCAAATTGTTAAGTATGGTGAGGTACAGTAACCTCCATCGTAGGTAAGTTCCACACAGCATTAATTCAATTATAAGTATGTAATATACATATCAAATACGACTTAAACAAGTTTGCTAGACTGAAAGTTAATGAGCGTTGAGGAGCAACAAACTTAGTAACACATCTTGTTACTAAGGAGGTTTGATTTATTATTTAAGGGTGGTTGGTTATTGTAACATACGTTCGTTAAACAGTTCATGGCGTTTTACGCTGTTAAATGTCTGTTTAATACAAAGACTTGTTTTATAACTTAAAGTTATTGGGGCAACCAGTAAAAGCCCCGATTTTTCATTTCTTACGTTTGTTAAGACTGACATTTTACATTAACGTTTACTGGTGCCCTAATATTGCTGCTCTTCAACGCTAAACAGTTAAATTAATCTGATATAATTTGACATACACTTAATTTATTACCTGAATTAGACTCATTAGTTTTCAGTCCAAAATTCACGCGAGAACAATTTCAACGCATATGAGACCGCGTGCTGTTGTAACGTAAACTAATAACACTACAAAATGATTTCAATATAACTCATCAGCTATGTAAATCCACCTTAATCAACGTGTCAACTTAATTAAAACTATATACGAGTATAACAATAGGTGTATTTACCACTAATTTGCATGTGGTTCGCCGACCAATCAATCAAGTGCTTGAAGGCAGCTTTGATTGAATCACAGTTACCGTAGACACATAAAGCTAGGAGCATACATGCCGACGGTTGCCAGACGTATTCTATCGACCACTTTTGTTGGCACATTCCTTTGTGCCCACACTGGCCGCCGCTCATTCACGCTACACAGCCGAATAATTGGAGGAAAGTTAGTGGCCACTTAATCTGAGGTTGAGTTTTCCGTGTTCGCTACGCTTTAGCGGGTTTGGACGTTTAATTTTGAGATGGCATTCTGTCATACAATAAGTGGATGTTCGATGTATTGACAGTTTCAGGGTGGTTTTCAGTTCCTTTGGATTCAGTTTTTAGTTTGAATTATCCCCGCATTCAGATAGGGTTTGGTAAGTAAGTTAAGAATTCTAAATAGAAGATATTCATTTGGTAGAAATAAAAAAACTTGATCTCTTCTTGGACTTCTTAGATAATATTATTAGGTCTCTGATACAGGTTAGTGAAAGAGTACGTCTTATTCAAATGTCTCTTTTTTCAATCAGTAGTCATCATCATCGTCTTTATTATTATAATTAGCAGCGCCCCGCGGTTTTACCTGCGATCGGCACGCTCTCGTGAAAATTTCGGAATATATTCTAGTATAATCTTCGTCTTAAATATGACTACTACGAAGGCACTAGGCTAGTGTGACACCTAACACCTTTCATACAAATGCAAGGACTACAACGTCACGTAATCCGCATGCGACCCGCAGTCGTACTATGCGTATTTTACGCTTAAATCCGGCCCTGATACAGCCACGGGTTTTTAGTAGAGTAGAGAAGTGCAAATACAGCTACGGGCCTGGGCTAAGTGCTTACAACGCACGATCGCGAGCTATAGCCTCACTACTCTCATTCAGATCCTTTTCATAAAAGGCCTTTCTTTGTACCCGTCTCCTCATAAATGCTTGACCTATTTTTAAAAGGAGCGATACGAGCGATAGATATTATATCGAATAAATCCTTCGTGTCATTCATTTAAAGAAAATTATTTTGTGTAAGTCCGTTTTTTTGGTTTAGGCCCATCTCGTAGCCAGATTTGGTAGCTAGCTTCCAAATGGGAGAAATAATCCCGATTCGAAGCTGGCTACGAAAGTCCGGTAGGAATTCGAAAGTCCAAGATTTAGGATTTTAACTAGTAAAAAAAAAATAACCCTAACCTACCGAATATATCGTTCCCATTTAGTAGCTAGCTACAAGATGGGAAAACACTTTTCTCATTTCGTAGCTAGCTACCAAATCTGGCTACGAGATGGGCCTAAACTGTTTTTTTCAAGTACAATTTATGTCAGGTTGAGTAATTTACTCTATTAGTGGAGTAAATTGGATGTATTTTGATCGATCGTGAATTTAGCATTTTTGGTCATTGAGTTATAAGGTGTATAATATTGACAAGCCCGTTGGCACAGTGGCAGTGAGAGCGCTTACTGTGTCGGGGGTTGCGGGTTCGATTCCCGCCCGGAGTCAACAATATGTGCAGACATAGTTGTTGGCGACGACGTCTGGGTGTCAATTATATATTCTTATAAAGTATTTGTGTATGTATATGTAGTAGTATCAGTTAATTAGATTCCATAACACAAGCTTAGAGCTTACTTTGGGTTTAATTAACCGTGTGTGAATTTGTCCAAGTATAAAAAAAAAAAAAAATATAACTATCTATACTAATCTATATATATAAAAATGAAACCCGTTTTCCTTGGTCGCGGCATCACGCGTGAATGGCTGGACCGATTTCCACGGTTTTGCATTCGTTGGAAAGGTTCCGTGAGGTTTATAGGGAATAAAAATCAAAATTCCCACGGGCACGGGGGCGCTGCGGGTGAAACCGCGGGGCACAGCTAGTATTATATATAGCTGAAGAGTTTGTTTGTTTGAATGCGCTAATCTCGGAAACTACCAATCCAATTCGAATAATTCTTTTTGTAATAGATAGCCACATTTAATAGGAAGGTTAGGTACTATTTTTCATCCCGAAATTCGTACGGGAACGAGCACAACGTCGGTAAAACCGCAGGGCGCTGCTAGTAATGTATACAACCCAATGTTTTACAACTTTTACAAGTAGAGTTCCTAATACTTAAAATTGATTTATATCCACATTAGGTATTTTTAGACAATTTAAACGATATTTTCTCAGTTTACATATTATTATATTGCATTAAATACCTTTCTAGAATACCACAAAGGCATTATAATCCCTAAATTACCACACAAACAGTTGAAAACAAGACCGCTTCAAGCAAAAGATGAATGTATACTTAACTGAGATTTATCTACGTAGACTGCACCTAAACTAACTCATTTAGAAGCATTTAAACTTTACATTATTAAGTATAAGTTGGTGCACCATTAAGAAGTTTAAATGGCTGCCTCGAAGTACTCTGGTTCTCGGTAACTCTACATTAAATAATGATTGTTTCAGTCTCTATGGCGTTGACTGATAGTTGCTACAACTGAAATAAACTTCTAGCACATTTGTTAATTGGTTAAGTACGTACGTCATTCAGAATGAAAATCTTGAAGCAAGTGAAATAATGTTTTCTTGATAGCTAAACCACTAAACCGAGTAATCAAGTTCTTATTTAAAAATTAGAGGTGTATCAAGTAGTCGGTAAAGTCGACTATCCGGTCGCTTTTGTAGTCGGCGATTCGTCGGCTACTTTACGACCTATTAGTCGGCTAGTCGACCAAAACCATAGTCGATATGTATCTATTACAAATCGAATGTATCCACACAATTAGATTTTTAATTTTATAATATTTTGTTTTAATTTTTTTTTATTGGGTTTGAGATCACCAACCCGCATTAGGCAAGCGTGGTGATTATGCCTAATCCTCCTCACTGTACTTATATCTTCCGTGAGAAGAGAGGCTTTTGCCCAGCAGTGGGACTTTACAGGCTTATAATACTTATATTCATTAATCATTCAGTTGAATTTTGTTTGTTTGTTGTTGTTTGACGAACGGACAGCGGAGTCTTAATAATGTAAAATAAAACAGGAAGCAAGTTTTTACTTATTGGGTACGGAACCCTAAAAAGGGAAAGTGATTTTTGAAAGTGAAGTCGGAGTTGTTTACGTCTGTTTAAGTAAGTATTGATATAAGTAATAATCATGTTTTTATTATTTACTTTTTATCAGGATTAAATGTTTATGCAGTGTTAAAAAGCATTTACACTATCTGTACATTTTAATCTCATAATACTGTATGAGTTTTGGTTCTTATTAAAAAACCCTTTGATGATAGCCAAATTTAGCTACTTTTCTTCCCGAAATTCTGACGAAAACGTGTAGGAATATTCATATTAAGTTTCTACGAGTAAATAAATCAATATTAAGTAGTATTTACTTAATACCTGGCTTATGAACTTATGGAAAACGTAGAGACCCCTTCCTTCCTAGGTGCGTGTACTTTGCTCTGCAGAATCATTCACAGGCTTTATATATTTTAAGGGTCACATTACATAACACTCTTATCTACTTAATAGAACAATTTATAAGTACCTACGTATTCCACAACCCAACATCAATGGCCCTTTTACCCCCAAATTAAGAGGTAATTTTGACTAATTGGGGTCCTTCAGACTCAGACTCTTAATTTCCTTTTTCTCTGGACGTAATTAGAGATTTTTCTGTATCGGACCCCAGAGACCGATTAAGTTTCAAGGGTCATTAACTGGAAAAGTTTGGTACTTAAATACAAAAAGTTAGGTTATTTCAAGCTAAAACGATTTCATTGTGATTTCTAACAGATATTTGGGAGTTAGGAGGTTGTTAGTAAGTTTGTGAAGTACTTTTGTTTCAAGTGATTTTCGATAACCGGGTGGATAAGTTGTGATTTAGGCCATTGGTTTGTCTTCAGGTCATGGGAAATAGTTTGATTAAGCGATGTTTTTTCATTACAATTGTTAAACAACGTGCAGCTCACTCAACCCTTGCTGATGAGTGGCCGATAGTGACACTTCTATCTGAGCGCTGCCGTGCTTCGAAGGACACGTTAAATTGTCCCGATTTTTACTGGTTTCTTAAGTTTAAGCGCACACTACTCATTTTGAATTGAAACTACGTTTACGGATACACTTCGCTTTTATTTTACATTTTTATCTGACGTTACGGCCCCTTTACTGGAACCGTGGTCGCAGAAGACTTCTGAGAGTCTTCAAAATTCTTCTTTAATTTCATAGCTGTCCCGATTGTTTCAATCTTTAGTCTGCGAACTAACTTAGAACTAACTTTATGTGAAAATGTAATGGCTGATATGGTCTTACAATCGAAACGACCGGTACAGACAATTTAACGTGCCCTCCGGTGACGGTAGCAGTCATATCAAAACGAAAAGGTAAAAAGCCTTCAAACCGATACCTTCTCCGTTTTTAAAATCGGATATAAATTACCTAAAGATAATTAAATTGAAATGTTAACGACAATTTCTCCCTTTAATATCTAAAGAAAGGATTCAGGTTTATCAATTTTACTTATTAATCGAATATCAATTTCGGTTGGATGGAGAGGCCACGTCCGCCACTCAGATGTGCCAACAAGAGCCACTAGAACCATCGATGACATCAATGCCAGTGTCAGATCCATCGGTGACGACCCGAAGTGACGTTTAATTAAAACTTGAAGCTCAGTTTTATGCCATAGTTGATGTGATTAAGCACTTTTGCCGTAAAAGCTCAGAGTTATTTATAATTAATTCTTTTAAAGAGGTGTATTATGAGGTGATTTATGTATGTATAAAAAAATACGTCAATAAGTTAATTTTCGATTTAATTAAGGTTTTTTATTGCGGCAGTTAGACTGTTCTGTGACTATCGTATTGAGAAGTGTAATTTGGACTTTAAAAATCAAGCTGTAGGTATGTATTTATGCTTTTTCAATACCTGGTCTACGTTAACTGACAAATTTGCATAAGCTGTTGGATTTTGAATTATAATCAACGCAGAATAAATTTAACGAAACCTAAAACATTTATATTCTAATATACAGTGTAATTGAGAGTCCTTCTTTTTCTAAGTCGGTTATAAATACATTTTCCGATTATAACGCCTTCTTTAATTTCCAACGGCACTTGAACACAATGCTCTGACAAGAATCTTATGTTACGATACCTCTAGGGCACTAGGGATTCTCGATAGCTCTAGAATCCAAAACCAGTATCAAAAGACCCTTGATTATAAAGAAAATGTATACTGTACACAGTTCATCATGCACTGGATGGTAAAGTGTATTATTTTTTGTTCCTTTTGCCATGTTGTCAATGCAGGCTTTTAGAGATGTTGAGTTATTTCAGACTGGAAAACTTATGTGAAAATATTTATAATACTAACTGTGCCCCGCTGCTTCGCCCACAGCAACGTCCCCGTGGGAATTTCAGGATCTTTATTACTTATCATCCTATTCCTGATCAAGATAAATAAAGTAAAAAAAGAATCATTAAAATCGGTCCAGCCGTTATCGAGTTACAATTAGTGTCACTAATTCAACTTTCTTTTATATATATAGATTAAGGGTTTGTAGTGATTACTGGCACAATACCAGTGTAAATGGTATCCTGGAAGGTTTTTACGGTTTAGCTAGATTCTACAGAACTCTTCAAACAATTACTAGCGTGGGATAAAGCTTCTGTTATTGATTATGGGTAGAGTAGTAGTAGTAATAGCTTGTAGTGTCCCACTGCTGAGTAAAGGCCTCTTATATACTAAGATATCAGTAAATCGGAGTTCAACTAATGTTAATTGATAACCTAACGTCTTCTTCATCGAGTGGATGGTCAACCTGACCAATCCTGGTGTCAGAGTTATTGAGCCGCCAAAGGCCTCTGACATGGCTCATGTAACGACTACTATCCGTAAAAAGTAACCTAATCATAAACAAAAGCTACTTAGGCGAGCGATTAAAAGTCAGTGCCGACAACCGACAAGTGAGAATTCATAAAATAAAAAGTATCGTATTTTACTTCACAACTTGCTAACCGCCCTTACTACTAAAGCTTTTAAGGGCTATAATTACATCGACAAAGTGCCATTGCCGAGGTAACTTGGTTACGAACAGTGCTTGGTTTCACGTGTATAGTGTAGTACCTTAGTGGTTACAAGATTGTCGTGGTTTCCATTAAGTGCCTGTTTAATTACCTACTTCATATGTCTGCTAATTTATTGTAATTACTGACATACCTTGAAATTTCTACAAAGGTGTTTAAGATATAGTGTGTTAATTTTATCTGAGTATAACATCTAAATACTTAACCTATGTCGGTATCGTATTCCCTGTTCGTACCTATGTATTGTGGGTCGATAATACACAAGAGGCAATTTCTGCGTGAAGGTAATTGCAGTACGTAAAAAGGAAAGGGGGGGTTCTATAGTAAGAAAGTAAGTTCGTGTAGCTTAGTGTCCAACCCTGGTGTCGGAATTTTTAGACCGCCTGTTGTGAAACCGATAATTTACCGATAATTTTACATGCACGGTAGCGTTGACAGAAATGCCACTATGGTTAAGTGGGACATCAAGGGACCTGCAATGTTGTTTCACTCATAGAGGTATTCCATTTACCCAGCGTCTCATTTACAGGTATAAATAAATGTCTGATTTACAGAGGGGAGGGGTGTATATAACTTTAAACTTATATAGCCAACCAAATTTTATGTTACTTTTATGCTAATAAAATAAAATATTCCCTTCATTTTGGTTTCAAAAAGTTTAAAGTTAAACTACTACTTACAATAAATAAGTGAACGTCGTACCAAATAAATTACCATTCCTTACAGACAGGTAGAACATTAATTCTCAAAAGAATTCGGGTTTAACTGCCAAAACAAAGTAAAGTTCACTACTGCAGTTCTACACAAATCAAACAAGGTATTTCAGTTGAAATTACGACTTCGTTTGGAGTCCAAACATTTATTATTCATCGTCGGAAATAAACAAAGTCCTGCCCGCATAAAATGCTTATTTATTTTTCATCTACGCCTTTTCCTAACTTTGTATCTCAAATTTCATTACACAATCAGGCCCTGTTTACCCGAGCTGGTCGGAATTAAACGAAGCGCATATGAAATTAGGGTGTTTTTGACACAATCGTGTTCTAAGGACGTAATGTTTCATATTGTGGAATAATAAGCCCTATTGTTGGATGTAGCTATGAATTCATATTTATACCTGTACAAATAAGTACCTACTTAGGTACTGCCTGAGTAAGTACTAAATATTTTTGTTCCCTATGATTTGATTAACTTAATAGGTTTTTAGATTAAAAAAGCATTTTGTATTAAAACTAGTTTACGGATACACATAGCTTTTATTTTACTTTTTTATGTCGCAGAAGTCCCACTCGATATAAAGGGACCGAAAACGTAGTTTCAATTTAAAATGAGAATTGTTAGATTAAACCAACCAGTAAAGGAGCCTCATTTTAATTTACGAACGAATCCTACACATAAACACCCTGTTCTGAACTGTTTTAACTCTTTTGCTCTTTAGCAAATATCGGATGTTGGAAAGGGACAAAAATTGTCATAGTTAAAATGTTGTTAATAAAATAAGGCTCTAAAATCACGAACTACAGAAGTTTTTAAACACTTCGCTCGTCCCTGCCTAAAACTATATTTAAAAAAATACATGCTATATTCATACAGTTTTGGCTCAAAATTCTAGATAAAAGTACAATAAAGCCCAAAGAACTGTTAATAAAGTAAAGAACAAAACTATTCCAGCAAAGTACAAAGCTTAATCAACTAAATGAAATCTTGGAAGTCGTAACTGATAACTCGAATGAGCGGGACAAATCTGTCCTCTACGTGACATGTCCAACAGGCGTGCTTCAGATAAAACACACGTCGCAATGTTACTCTCGTCATAAGGGTTTGAGTCTGAGTAGACATTACTCAATAATTTTTTTAGGCAGTTTTAGACAGTGTTTAGACAGTTTTAGACTGTTTTCTGTATGTTTAAAATTGCACGCCAAATATTTATTAGGAACTGTAGAACAGATGTTCTATTTTATATTATGTCTCTTATCTTCTATTAAGAGGAGATAAAGCCATGGATTCGCGTGAATCTTATTTCTGCCGGTTTATGGAAACATTTGATGGAACCACGGAAGAACGAAGTAATTTCTTCGTTTTCTATTTCGTGGATGGAATGCACACTAGAGAGACAAGACGTCTAAGAGACTACTTCGGCTGTTACAGATTTGTTTTGTCTGTTAGACTAACTATCTAAAATTGTGTACCGCCAACTGTCATTAGACTGTTATTGACTAAAGACAGACTTGACTACAAAAAGACTATCTAAATTACAGTCTCCAATAATATTTATGTAACCGTATTAGTAAATTAAATGAAATAATTCGGTAGCTTTTGTTGGCATTGATGTGGCGGGGCGCGGCTTGTACTACAAAAACCCCAAAATGCCGATAGTTTCACCATTTATATTAATAATCCAACCACGAGTAAGTTAAACACATTTTACACCAAAAGACAACCATCAAAGGCGTAATTGGATAAGTAGAATCACCAGAATCCTGTTCAGCCATCGCTGATTGCGAATTAAACGAATTTATGTGATGTTCGTTTGTAATCAAATTGGTCTGTTTTATGAAAATCCGCATTGAATGGTTCCAACCAGAGATTTACCACCAGGATAATGGAGGGTAAATGATTAAAGAGATTTCGTTATGGACGCTCGGCGTTTACAATATAAGTTTACTGATTTTTATTGCGTTAAAAAAGCGCTTGTATGTTCGATCCTTGTTCGATGCTTCAAATATTAACAACTCGTTTTTTATATCCGCGTTGTGGCAGTTCCGATGGGAATTTCGGGATGAATATAGCTTATATAATATAACTAGCTGCGCCCCGCGGTTTCACCCGCGTTGTAGCCGTTCCCGCGGGAATTTCGGGATGAAAAATAGACGTTGTCCGATTCTCAGACCTACCCGATATGCACACAAAATTTCATGAGAATCGGTCGAGCCGTTTCAGAGGAGTTCAACCACGCACCCCGTGACACGAGAATTTTATTTAATAGAAGATATAACTTACGCAGTAAGTGCTTCGCTCTTCCGTGCCTATAACCCTCCCGTTGAATGTGGCTATCTATTACAGAGAATTATTCAAATCTGACTGGTTATTCCCGAGATCAGCTCGAACGTACAAACAAACAAACAAAGAAACTAACGCTTCGTAACGTTTTTTTTCATTTCCTTAATCAGGTCCCATGGGACCTGATTAAGGAAATGGTCCCCCATAAAATTTATAGATTAACGTTTATGTTTTTTAAGATAATTGTTTGAAAGGTAACTTAATGGCTGTTCTTGCAACAAATATTTTAAGTCAATTTTATTTTTAAATAAATAAATTATTTATTTCAAGCCAAACATAGTGACATACGTACTAACTAATATTACATTATAAATCGGCTAATACTGTCAGAACTATATTTTTCTACTTTTCAAACTATGGTTACCTGTATTTAATAGCAAACGGTGTGATATCCAGCAAGTTAAACACTTTCCCAAAGTAATTTCAGGATATCGCAATTAGAATAATATCGTGCGTTTTAGGAAATGGTTTAAAAAACTTCTTAAATTAAATGTTTTGTTAGTTTCAGCGAGTTTACAAGCGTTCAATATAACACGAGCGTGTAATACTCGCTCGTAATTGATGATTACAAGTACACCCACCCAACCTAAACGAACCCTAAAAACATTTCTATTCAACCAGCAAACAATTAAATAAACAGAAAACATTTCAGGGCAAAAAAGTTACCTTAAGTTACCAACGAACTTTCTTTTAAACGAACAAAACAAGTTTTTCAAGTAATTATTTGTTATTTTTATTGTTTACTCAACGAAAGAAACCTCAGCTTGAACCAGGCTTCGGCGAAAGGAAGGAAATGAGAAAAGTTTGTGAAACGTTTGTTACTAAATAACCTGGTTGATACGCTCGTAATATATTGTATTAATATATAATATTGTATTATATATACTTTACATAGATTACATTAAAAGTAAGTTGATACTAAATAGTCAAACATAGATTCTATTAAAAGGAGGTTGTACTAAATAGCCAAATACTGTACATAGATTCAATTAAAAGGGGTACGAGTAGGTACTAAATATAGGCAACTGTTTATGTATGAGCTTAGTCAACACACGGGTAAGGTGAGAAATAGCTACTTTGATAGAATGTTGGCGCTTACAAGCAGATGCAAATCTATTTGCTATGCAGTAGGATCGGTGACATACTTAGACGTAGAAACCTTTTCGCTTACATTCTAGTTCTAAGACTCCGTTATCGCGGGGAGAAGAGAACTAACTTGAAGTAGACCTTTGTTTGGATCTAAACTAAACATTGTGTCTAGGTAGTAAACAAACTTAAGCAAGAAGTTAAAAGTCCTATAATTGAAAAATTTCAAACAAAGACAGGAGAAAACAGTACAGAACGTAACTAATTTTCCATTTCATATTTCAAGTCCTATAGCAAATCTTCATTCTTATAAACGAAAGACTCCAAACAAAACCTCATCGAACAAATAACACAATTTGAATGAACAATCTAAAGGAAATCATTGCTTTATTGTGAGCGAATGAAGAAGATAAATATTAGATACTGGTTCGCCCGACTTGATTACGTTAACTAAGTTAGAGAGATATTCCAGAGCAGCCTTGTGCCGTCTTGGGAAATACTTCCTTTTGAAAAGACTGAGTTAATATTATTTTGAATTTACTTTACGTACTGATATATCGATATAATATGAAAAATATAATAAGCTTGCAAAGGCGAATGGGAGACTTAGATATATGTTTGTCATTGTCAATTAAAATATGATGATGAAACGTGTTAAGGGACACTCAACAGTAACCTCCGTCGTACGTAAGTTCCCGTTTTAACAAATAATTAAAATATAATGTTCATAAACATGACACTACACACTATCCGCCTTATTAATTAACGCTGTGCAACTAAAACCCTGTTATTAAGTGTTTTGTCTCTTTTGCTCTTTGTAAATTAGCGTATATCGGAAAGAGATAAAATGCTGTTAATAAGGGTTTATGAATATATATTCTGTGTTATCGCCTCGTATCTCAGTTACCCTTACAAGTAAAAGAACCGAACGGGCCATTCTTTTGTTTCTGTAATTCTGGTGGACTAGCTAACTATAACTCCCATTGGCTAAAACTCATTCTCACTTACCAAAACCCAGCCGCACCGACTATGAGTCAGTCCCGCATACTAGCAGACAAGACAGCGGCTGTTAGGTAGGTAGCTGTTATAATGAAATGGGTCTAACTAAACAAAACGTTTAGGTACCTACATAATATATCTACTGTATTAGTCTTTATGTCGGCAACTATTTATACTTTCTCCATTGCTTATTTCCTTTATTTTAGATCTATGTAGATGTAAATTAAATTCCCTATCCAGAAAAATAATCGAAATAAAAACATAGTTTAGGGCACGGCTACGTGACGCTAAAGTTAAAGTCTAAACCAACGAGACTGGCACGAATATATTTTATATAAGTTTTAATTCTTTCAGTATAAAACTAGGTAACCTAATCTTAGCTGAGTCTGAAAGATGCGATCTTTTATACGGTCCAACTGCTCGTGTCTTATTTAATTAGCTTCGACATCTGCTACGAAAATATTCTGTCTGCTACGAATATTTTATATGCTACGAGTTCGCTACGAAATATATTGGAGCGGTCTACACAAAACTTTTGTATGGGCACAACAGTTTAAAATGGGGTCACAGTCTTTCAACCCCGAGGTATTTAATTTTAGAAGTTTCAAAAAGATACCTCATTCCAGTGAAATGAGAAAAGTCGTTGGATGTCAAAAGAACTCATTGCACGGGAGGGGGACTCATTTCCCCGCCTTTGAGCTCACAAACGCGTATCATCAACAGGTTGATGTATTAAATATTTAGATTGTATTCTCTTGGAAGCTTTATTTTATTGTGACAAAAAGCTATTCTTCGTATATATTTTTCTATCACCCGCATTCTGAAAAGCGAATTTATTAATATTGCTACAGATGTTATTTGTTTTTAGTATGTATAGTAAAAAGTATTTTGAACCCCTAACAAAGTTGTTTTAAAAAGTTTAGTTTGAGAAGTGTGTTTCTCTGAGACCTCGTATGTAGCTTAAGTGTAATTTCTTTTAGAACCATTAAGTGCAATTTTACTGCCTAAGGTGCTATAAATCTGAAATTAAGTTCCACAACAGGTGCTAGACATAAGGTAGACAACTTAGGTTCGCAATCGGGTCAGAGTTTGTAGCAAAATGCAATGTACGGTTGTAGATTCGTAGCAAGGTTCGTAGGTGGGTTGGAGATTCGTAGCAAGTTTCGTAGTCGGTTTTGATATTCGTAGCTTCGTAGTAGTAGCGTAGGTTCGTAGTCGATTGGAGTTTCGTAGGAAAGATGGAATAGATAGTAGGGTTGGGATTGGAAGCAGAATTTAACGTCAATGTAGAGATTCGTCTTTGAGTAATTTTACTACACAATGTCAATAGAAGACGACTCCTTTAAGTGTAGTAGCTAAAGTAAACAAGTTCAAGTAGGTGAAGCTATAGCTTAAAAAAGAGATATAGCTATACTTTTCTATCTCTAGATGTCTATCAAACTCTATCTTCAATAGCTATCTCTAAATTCCAACATGAACGGGTACACACATCAACGGTGAAACCGCCAAGCATTCCTAGTACTCTAATACTCAAGTACAGTAGTTAATCCCGGTAGGATCCCGGTGATTTGTGTGGAATGTTCCCAGCGGTTCCAGAGCTTATTCGATTAAACCTGCCAGGTGCAACTTGGTGTAAGCTCCGGGTATGTACTTAGTCGCATTAACTGGATACTTTTGCGGGAACATTTTTGCTTGACTATTGTTGTGGAATGTTTTATTTCTGTGGGGTTTTCCTTAGAGGTAGTTAATGACCACTTTCTGTTCATGTTTTCCTGATTGCAATAGCTAAATTCAAATGTTGCATTAGGTATGGTGGTGAGGTGACCTAATTTTAACTTTACTGTGGGATTTCTATCTCAGCACTTCCGTGCTTTGGAGAGCACGTAAAGTTGTCGGTACCGGTTATTCAATCGATATATCGATAGAACATGTCAAAGGTCTTAGGGCGGTCTAAAAACTCAAACACCGCGGTTGACCACTAATCTACAAATGTGTGACTTCATTTTTTTTTTAATGATTCAAGGAACTTTATCTTATTTAACCAGGTACAAAATTTTAATCAAAATTACACGGACCTTTATGAAAAAGCTTAACATGGTAATTCGTATTCGCTCGGCTTTCATAAAATATGAGCATAGCGCGTGGCGTAGAGCAATCTGGCTAATGAACGAGGGCCTATGGGACGACCAATTACCGAAGTGCTTTATGACACCCCAGGCGCCTGACGAAGCTCGCCGTCCAAACTTTAAGGCATTTAATCTACGCATTTAATGTAAGCCTTTGTGAATGTCACGTAGGTATGTCATTTTGTACACCGGTAATTATGAAATAGATACCTACCAAGGCAATTAGAAACACCCTGCAGTATCATCCATTTAAAACAAATTCCGAAAGAAATATCAGCTGAATAATATCAGCTACTAAGGTATCATATTAACGATAACCTTTCGTACTTTCAAACTAAATTACTTATTTATCTTTCATATGCTAAACTCCCGTATTTAAGATTTTCATCAGATTATCACCTTGATTATATTGGGATGAATAAGAATTTACACATTCAGGCCTTTCCCATCTCACTGAAGAAGAATATTTGAAGAAGGAAATAAAAAACACAAATCAATATGAAAAAATATTATTGTGGTACAAAAAATAATTGAAAAATTAAACTTAAACGTCTATTAATTGTGATATCACCTTTAAATTAAAATTTGAGGTTTTGAGAAGGGAAATATATATTTTACTACAAATAAGTTTATCCAATGTTTAATATGTAAATTTAACTGTATATAGTAAGACAGTCTCCCTTACTTAAACAATGATTAAACTAATCAATGTGTATTGTGCCTTCCAACCAGAGCTTGGTTTTATACATATACGAATTATGTCAAACGTAGCATAGCAACATAGAATAGCATATCTCTGGCAGGGAGGCACCCTTATACGTGTGTTACGATCCTTGATAGTTTCATAACCAACTTATTTATACGGTGCTACGATCAAATAATAAAAAATACTTAACTTACTGTAGAAACTTTTATGGGCATATTTTATTTGAAGTAAAAATACTCAGAAGACATTGATGTAGTTAATCATTATTTAAGTTAATCATTTATGAAAAATAAGTGTAGTAACAAGAAATTAATAAAAGTGTGAAAACTGTAACATACCACAGTTTCTTTGAAAGAATTGTATCATTTAAAACACAATTTCAAAACATACAATAAACATTATTGAAGATTTCTGGATAACAAATATAAAAGAATAAAAATGTCTAGCTTCGTAGATAATTAAACTTCTTCATTTCAGTCAGTGACATTTGTCACAACTATAATAATTTGAAAAATCTGTAATTTTGACATTTTTATTTGACAAGCTAGTCAATTATTATTAATTGAATAAGCAAGATCAATAAGCGAATTTAACAATTATTCAATAATTTAATTATGAGTATTTTCAATAGACGCGTGAACTTGTTTCAATATTATTTTGTAATTATATTCGTGGCAGTCAAAAATGTTACAAAAGCTGACTAATTTTAATGTGATTTTGATGTTTCGCGTATATTAAATATACATAACTTAAATGTTATACATTGTAGAAAAGTTTGAAGCAAATATACATAAAAATTATATGTATTCAAAAAGTGTTTTCATAATATTAGCAATAAGTATATTTTTAACATAATTTTATATTAATTATTTACATGTTTTTATTTATTAATAATTATATCTTTTTTATTATAAAATGACTAAGTATTATTAAAATTATGAAATATATTTTGAATATTTATTTATTTATTTTGACTATCACAAATGGGTGTTTTGTAAACACCTCAATGATCACTCGTCATCTCGTAATCACAACAGGATACAGCATACAACATAAACAACAATACAATCAGCTGTTACAATTTATTTACGTATTGAACTATATTCACTCATTCAATGCTATAGATAATCTACTTTCTCTATCTAACTGTATAAAAAAGAGGGGTGCAAAAGTATTCGTCTTAACAATATCTTAAACAATTTTGACAAGTTGACATTAATGTCATACAAATGATTGTATTATCAGAGATTAATATTTACTCCACGATAAGACATTATCTGAAGATTTACAAACTACCCTTTATTGATAAGTCTTCGTAATACTCTTTCACTTTAAGTAACATAGACTGGAAATATAGTTCAATACATAGTAAAATTGGCACACCAACCGCTTAAAATACGTATATGACATAAATTATAATAAATATAATAATTGAAGTTTTATTATGTTTTAAATCACAGATCTTTATAGATAAAACAATATAATGTGCTTCATAAAGAAATAAGATTTCCTTTATTTACAAGAGAAGAAAGTTCAATATAATTTAGATTTAAATGTCCAAATTAACCCCTTAACCAAGTGGATACATGTTTTCCGTAATTATATGACAAAAATATGTCAACACTGTATGGGAACGATGACCGCTTATTTTGAATGGGATTTTGGTTTAATTAATCTTCTAATTACGAACATTTTGCCAAAGCTATTTTATACATTCAATTTTATATATTTTTGCAAAGAAGCACATTTAGTAACTCTACAGACATTAAATCTCTATTTGACGTTTAAGCATATAAGTGACATGATTTTCATACTCTTTCTATGTTCGATCAACTAAATACACATATTACAAACATCAGAATGTGGAAATGTATTTATAACCTTATTTTAGCCCGATCATGTTTCAAAACATAATAAATAATCTGTTACAATAAGACCTTTTTTGCTAAAAATACTCTCGAATTTATGAATCAATTGTGATAAACTTATGTTTGAACGATGATCGAATGTTCTTAGCAAGCAGAACGTATCTTCTAAGAATATGTTAAAATTGAATATTTATTCTTAGTAGTCTTCTTCTTTAATATTTGACTTTGTTTCCGTTTTTGATCGAACTTTTAGGGCGTCTTTCAAAATAATTTTTAATCCATTATTACCTAAATATATTTAAGAAACAAAAAGCTGTTTGTTCAAATTTTATATTGCACAAAATAAAACACTATTATATATAAAACGAACACCATTTGTTAATTTTAGGCGCTAAATATCATTAAGAATGCTTGTCAATCCACCCTTAGTTGTTTTAATTTCTGATTGAGTATAACAGTTGATCGAACCATACAACAAATAAATAAATACTTACATAACATATATAAACATTTTACCTGTAACTTATGCCATATCGAGTGGCTACTTGTGGTGTGTGAGTAGTGGCTACAGCTAGTAACAGAGGTACATCATTCACGTCAATGTTCAACGATTTGGTTAACGTAGCGATGTCACAGAAGTCAGTTGACATGAGCATGTCAGCTAGTGTCTTTGATAGGACGCAGAATTCGCGTAGCTTGCCTTCTAGGAATGATAGACACTGGAAAATAAATTGGGTTCGAGTAATTATTAGTGTTTGATTAATCGTTACTTTTTTTTCAGTGGATGCAATTTTATAGGTAGTAGAATAAAAATAATAGTTATTTCTGGAAGAACAATGAAACATAATGACTAAAGTGCCACGGTGCAACGACGGCAGCACAACAAACGATTTTGTGAAATTATAATGCATATGCATATTTGCCTGCATAATGTGTCCCAGAATGAACAATCAAATCAAATCATAGGACTATGTTTTATCTCATTTACCTATTGAACAATTTCTTCAATGCGAAGATTAGGCTGAGATCAGTTTATGACAAAATACAAAATGATGTGGTTACCTGATGCGCCGGCACCTTGGCCTTCCACATAGCCGGCAGCACGTCCAACATGGCGCCCACTAACGAAGACATGCCTCCCGAACCACAATCGCGTCCTACCACTTTTACTTCCCTGTAAATAACAATACATAGTTTTAAATAGAGCGATAACATGAACTTCAAGTGTACTTAATAAGTTAGTTTTATATGTATATAGATAGGTTGAAGGAAAAAGTATTAAAGATTACAAAAACTATAACCATTTAGTTAGGCGAATGGGAACTTTAATTTATTTATTAAGAATCCACCTGCTTTTTGCATTTAGCCTTATCATTATAATAACAGTCAGTAAGTCAATTATAAGATATCATTTCACGTTTACTCAAGTCATCTTTGCAACAAAAACAACATGAAAATCGATCTCAACCACTCTGATATTGAAACAAACAAATAAACGAAATCTTAATGATATTAGTATAGATATAGATAGTTCCTTACCACGTATTAGTATCGCCCACTATGGCCACGGCTTGCACGGATAACTCTAGGGTTTTGTTCAGGTACGTAGTTAAATCTAAATCTCTTCGCAACTCCGTCTCCCACGCATTTGGTCTAGCTAAAGTTCCTAAAATAAAGTACGAATAGATTAACCGGAGAAAATAGACAAAACATACTATATGGTGTCTTTATTAAAAACTAGCTGTGCCCCGCGGTTTCACCCGGAGCGCCCCCGTTCCCGGGGAAATTTTGAGATTTTTATTCCTTATTTTTCTTATATAAAAACCTTGTCCTGACAATAAGGAACACATTAAAAAAGAATCATCCAATTTGGTGCAGTCGTTCCGAAGTTATGCGCTTAGCAACAGATTCAGCGATTCATTTTTTATATTATAGATTAAAGAGAAAATAAAAAGACGCCGTCTTTACTTTCATAAGTTTTAGTACAAATTAATTATAGTAATTTCTACTATTGTTTTAGATTCATTTCTTACTAGAGTTTTAGGGTGAATTTTACCAAAGCTATAGTTTATCTAGGCCATAATGCTCCGCTAGGTATTCACCAATGATAGCCAATGTGGCATAGTGCATATAAGAATTTGGTTAATAATGTCACACAACGCCAAAGAATGTAAGATTTTCATAGTATTTACTGTACTTTAGTTGATAGACAGCAAATAGTAAAGGATATCTCAGGAGCTCACCTTGTAAAATTAAATCAGGTACATAATGGTCGGTGACTCCTCCTTGCAACAATCCTTCAAAGCCGGATATCTCTACTCCTTTATCACAAAGACTTCTCAATGGAAACTCTATTATCTCTTTCACTCTCACTTCTTTATCTTGTTTCTCTTTCGCACGACGGACTTCAGGCAATCGAAGTTCCACGGGCTTTAAATCAGAGGATTTTGATACATTCAAATGTTCTTTAGTTTGTAATTGTTCTACTTGTGATGTGTTAGTTTCTAATTTGTCATCTAATTCCCTTTCTACTTCCATATTTTGTGATATATTTGATTCTTGACACAAAGTTAAGTCTTCTTCCGAAGCTAAAAGACTTAGATTAGTGACTGTTTTCGCCGATTTTAACCGACTTAAAGCCCTTGGATGTTTGGGTAAAGCTTCGGAAGTATCTGGTTGAATTATATTTATTGAAATTGGTATATTACTATCCTGTTTTAGAGTATTCGCTTCATCATTTCTGTTTTTTGGACTATCTTTATTTTCTCTCGGCTTATTCTGAACTAAGTTGACTACAACCGTATTCTCCTCTCTCCGTCTAACAAAAGTCTTTGGCGATATCTCGAAATCGTTATCATTTTCTGTAACGATCTTCTGCTTCGCGTATTGCGGCTCAGAATGTCTTGGCAAGTCATTCATGTATTCCATTTCTGAAGCGTTTGTAGGCGTCTGTAAGGTGGATTCCATAAGTTGACATTTGACACAAGTTTCACATCTCTCCTCTTGTATAGGAGGCACGATAGTAGGGTCGAATTGAAAGTTGTCTAGCTTCAAATTCCCCGGTTTTCCGATATAATGTCTATCTAATATCTCCAAATTTTTACTCTTCATATAATTAGTGACTATTTGAGGGTATTTATCGAACTCAAACTTGAATCCGGAATGTTTTATAGGCTTGGAATGTTGAAGTGTTTGAGAGCAGCATTTCGAAGGGCTTTCTGGACTTCTAGGTTTGACACAGGCATCGTTAACACCTTCTTTTTGTTCATCTGGTATTTTGGTCGATTTTTTCACACTTTTGCCGCCATTCGACTTGTTTTTCAGTCCAATAAGCTTTTCATCGTCACCCAGTACGAATAGTACTTTCTGTTCGGGCTCAGATTCTGTAGACGTAAGACTAGAGTCCGAAGAGGCTTTTTTGAACGTCAAATGGTTTAAAATCTGGCCTGTTTTCACACAAGAGCTGCCTTCAGAGTACTTTGAACTAGAGAGCTTACTCAAAGATGCGAGCGTAGACGACCGTTTCAAACTAACTTCGCTAGCAACCAAAGTGCTGGCACTATCACTATTTTGAGTATTATCCACCACTGTCAGACTATTCACATCTACGGCAGTATTTGTCGGACTATCCACATCAACTACGACAGTATCTATCGGACTATCCACATTAACTATTACAGTCTTAGTGGGTTTCACTACACTGTTTTGATGTTGGTACTGTGTTCTTTTCACATCTCCTGAGCGAACGAAGTAAGTTATAACTAATAACAATTTATTGATAAACGTTTTATGTTTGTCGCCCGTGATTATGGTGCGAGCGGCGCGGGGTGGGAAGCCTATACTGCCGCATAGATCGTGGAGTTGTGCCCAGAGTGCGTTGTACGGACTTTTAGTTCCCTGCGGATGATGGTCCGGGATGTCGTAGGGAGACACTGTGGTCACCCACCCCAAGTGGAATGTTAACACGTGCGTCAGGAGTGTGCTGATGAAACTGTAACAGAAATAAACGTCATTCGTTAGAATTAGGAACTAATTACGCTTCAAAAATAGTTTAAAAATTTATAATATTTGGAACTAATTACAGACATATTACGTTTAAAAAAAGTAAAGGTACCATGTAATTTCCCACTGCTGGGCAAAAGCATCTCATCTCACTGAAGATATCAGAAGGAAGAGATTTGCAAAAGGTTGGCTAGCCTAACATGACACAATTATATCCGGACCTAATGAATTAAAAAAGTAAAAAAGTATGAGCCTGTAATGTCCCACTGTTGGGCAAAGGCCTCTCATCTCACTGAAGATATCAGTACAGTGAGGAGGATTAGGCGTAACAATGATTAACATTAACATTTGTTAATGAATTAACAAATATAAAATAGATTTAAAAGATAAAATGGTACTTTGATCCTGAAATTCTGAGATGAACTAGACATCGCATAAGAAACTATGACGTCATCTTTATATAAATTAATATCATTAATAAATAACAACATTACATAACCCACCGACGTGATAATCCACGTGAATGACTAACGTAACGACTCATAAGTGTCATATCACAGACCCACCTCTACGCGTTAAAAAACTATGCCAAAAAAATCGAATCTATGCCACTCGTAAAAAAAACAGTTAATTCATTTTGGCGCAAACTGCCGACAGCCGTTTAAAAATAGAAGGCATGTACACAGGTTTATCAACTCAAATAAATTCTAATGACAATTGAAAAAAAACAAATTGTATAGAATAATTAGTCGATGTCTGCAACCCACAGAGTTGCACAACAATTCGCTAAACAAATTGTCTTGCGTCAAACCATTAAAAACCCATCCGAGATCACGTGAAAAGCGCGTAAACAGAACGTATAAAAATAAACTAAACACGTAGATATGTATTATAAATTTAGTGAGGAAAGATTGTTTGTTTTCATTCACGTTTGCGGAGGTTTTTTTCTTTTGTTGACGTTAACCGTACAATAGCCAAATTGGAATTGACGTGTGTCATTGTTAGACATTATTAGTCACTAGCAGTCTCCCGCGGAATCGACTGCGTAAAACCGGTTTTTACTGAACTAAATTACTCCTTGTTATTAAGGCAATAAAGTATTCAGTGTTTCCGATTCAGTGGCATTTTAGTGTGTCATTGTCTTCACGAACTCGCATTAATAATTTTATTAAGTTCTTAACAAGTTCTGATTTATACGAACGTATATCGCTTTTTAATGACTTTTCATTGAATGATTGATAAATATCAAAATACCAGTAGCATTACTTGAAAACCAAACGTATAATTTCCTCAAAAATCCACTAATCGCGTAGGGGGTCTTTTATTCAAAGAATGTGCTATAATTTTTATGCTCACATTTCAGAATAATTTACTACTTTAGCAATAGAGTTTTATGAGCTACTTTAATCGCGACATAAAAATCTGTTTGTTACATGTTTAAAATCGCTTGGCTGATGGATTTATGATGTGTGCATTTTATGAGTGCAAAACAAAATCACGAGGTGTAGGATTGTTTAATGGTATAGTTAATGGAGGACTTTGCCCAGATGTAGATCTGTGATCTAATAAAAAGTCAGAAAATCTATTGTTATTTAATTATGAAGAAGATTTTTTTCCTGCTTTACGGAATGTATGAGCGCGACCCCATTTAATCTACAAAATTTTCTTCAGAACGCCACGATTTGGCATTTTGCTACATCTGTTGAGACTGACATTTTATGTTAACTTTTGCAGGTGTGTGAGCGTAAGCTTAAGCAACCCTTCAATATCCAAAGTCAAAGTTACTTTCGCACTTAAGCTTCAAAATACCGTATCCTTAAACTCTTCGATCAACAATACACAACTAGATATCGAGTCACGTACAATATCAAAGCTAAATACTGTCCGCGTGGATGACGTGTGACAGCTTATTTTGTTTACTACCGAACTGAAACAAAAGTTTTAAAACAGTTTAAAGTTCAACCTAATTACAACCATGATACCAAGCAATAAAGTAGCAAATCTTATGAATAAAATAAGAGCTCACTTTTCAAATGAAGCCTTATTCACCGAGAGTATTTTTTGCCCCCACCCGACATCTCGACACCTCGACATCAGTTGTGTATTGTTGATCGAAGCTTAAACTACTAACAATCATTGTAAATACAAATATACGTACAAATTAGTTGTCTTCGTGTCACCAAAGTTCAGAACCGAACATAAGTCGCCCACCAAAGAGTCGGCCATCTTGCTAGAAGTTCCTGTGTCACTTGTCACTAAACTCAACCACATCGGCTGCAACTTAGGACCATAGATGAGATCTGAAAGCCTGGAACAAGAAAGACATGTCATGTAGTGTAAAAGTGAAAGATGTCATTGTTTTAAAGTATATAGAATTAATGGAATGTGATTTTTATTAAATGATTTCAATAATTTCCCTAACAACGAGCCATCCATCATTTTCTACGGTTTAAAACCCCTCCTAAAACTCTTTCCACCAATGCACTTTTTCGTTTGGTAACCAACAACAGAACAACGTACTCGTAGTTCTTATAAAAATTACTCATCATTGTTGTCTTCAACAACAACCAACTTCGACAACAACCCTTTATTATTTATTATTACATTCACGATGTCAAAAAAATGACAAAAATATCCTCACAGCATTGACTCTCTTTTAAATAAACTACAATTTTCCATAAATATTTGAACAACCAGCTCTTTAACAATATTTGATTATCAATGCCAACAATTTCAATAAATTGCTCAACAATGTCTACTACAACAAAATGCCAATGACCTCACCTAAACCAAAACAATACAATGGACGTACCACCTAGCCGTGTGTTCCGATGCTTGGTGCAGTGTCGATACAAACGGCCCCTTGGTTCCAGCTTCTATAGTCGCCAGACGTAATCTGCATAGCAGGCTTTCCATCTGCGGTGAATGTTCCACGCATTTGTTGACTAGGTCTCTAGAAAAAGAAATGGAATTATCAACACTAGTATAATAAAGAGCTTGTTTTTTGTTTGTTTGTTTGTTTGAACGCACAAATCTCAGAAACTACCAGACCGAATTGAATTATTCTTTTTGTAATGTATAGCCACATTCAACAGGAAGATTAAAGGCTAAATTTTATCATTCCGAAATTTCCACGGGAATGGGCACAAGAAATTGCAGATCTAAATTATGGATGGTGAAAGTTACTGAAGCTGCAAGTTTATTGAAGACTTGACGAGAAATTTGACGGTTAGACTACTTGTATTTGAATATAAAGTTAATGAGTAATTTTTTGAGTAATTGCCATGTAATGGAAAAACAATAGTATCAATTAGTTAATATGACGTTTCTAAGTACGTATTTGTCCTATGAATATGACTTACATCTGTGTTGCTTCAACCGTTATAAGCACTGCCAGGCCGAATTTGTACTTGCGCTGCGGTAGTGAGACACCACTGGCGATGCTCGCGTTGGTACCACTAGTTGAGCTGTTGCTGTATATCTGTTGGTAGTGAACATGATTTTACTATAAAGCGTCCTACTACTTTGCAAGAATTGCAATATGAAGGGAAAGTGTCATAAATATTGAACAAAGAAAGGAAACTACACGGAAAAATCCTTTGTTTTTAAAGATACGAGAAACCATTAATGAAAAATATAATGCAGTTCTAAAAAGATGTAAACATATGCAGGAAATTAAAATAATATTATTGTTTTTCAATAAAACTTTATATTTTTCTTAATTTTTTCATTTAATTTGATTTGTTCCCTAGAGAAAAGGTGTAATTACTTACAAAAAAAAGCATGCTCAAAAAAATACAGGCTTTTTTGAATAATTCTAGAAAGTTACAATTCCTTGAATACATCTATGTTTATCTACATTATATTATTATTTTTGATTCCACAATCGGGACCGACAATTTAACACGTCTATAATTGTATTAAAGATAAGCGTTCACATGACGTCCGATAGAGAGCTGTGGATATCCATGTGACTCAATCACGAGGTTTGTGATAAATGAGTGATAGCGTGTTGGTAAACAACGTTATGACAACCGTTTTGTGCTTTTTTTGGAATTATTTGAAGGTTGTCGCAAATAAAGGAATCGATGTTTTTAAAAATGGAATTTTTAAAAAAATATCATTACGAAAGTAGTTCTATAAAAGGACCTAAAGCCTACCAACCAACTAGTAGAAAGTCAATCTGGTAGAAAAACCAACTAGTAGAAAGCTAATCCGGTAGGAAAATTACCTAGTAGAAAGTCAATCTGGTCGAAAAACAAACCAGTACCTAGAAAGTCTTACTGGCAGAAAAACAATCTAGTACAAATTCGATCTGCTAGAAAACCATCTAACTAACTGACCTGTGAATCCGTAGTGGTGTTACTACCAGCGCTGGGCACGTTCAGCATCTGTGAGGAGCCGAGATCGAACCGCGTGGCGACGTTCTGGAATGTTCGCCGCTGCCAGCTACCATTGCTTGACGTACTCAACTTGCGGCCGGGGAGAGCTATACAAGAAAACAAGAATTTCATTAAAAACATGATAGATTTATTTTTCTCATTATCATGTCTGAAAACTCCGTCGCCAAGTTGGCCTCATTAGCATGTCAGAGGTCTTTAGACGGTCTACAAACTCCGACACTAGAGTTGGCCTCATTATCATGAAGCAGGCCTTTAACTTACAAGATTTACTAACAAACAGACAAACTTCGAAACATGAGCAACTAAACAAAAGCATCTAAAAAGGAAAGTAAGTAAGATCGGGTGGGTCATTGGTTGCCACTAACACCACTAGATCACTGACCCAGTGGTGTCAGTTTTCAGAGATATCCGAAATTTCGAAAGTATCCAAAGAATTAGTGCCACATGCCAGAAGTTTTTTTTTGTACTTACAATGAAAGGAATAGAGATCGTCCTGTGAGCTCTCAATGTCCCAGTTATCGAACATCGAGAAGTAATCATAGGAAGACCCGACGCTGCTGTATGAGGAATGATCACCACAAAAACCTGGAAAAAATGTCTAAGTTAATTAAAGAATGAATAACGGTTTTGCCGATTATTTAAGACCTTTTTCACTGTATGACTTGAAAGTCTGTTGACACCAAGTTGCGTCAACGTCAACGTTCGATTTTTAAATACGATACGTATTCCAACGTTAATTGGGAATGTCGCGAATCGAAATGCAAAGAAGTGCTAAAAGAAAGATGCATCTCGAAATCGCGTTCTCTTTCCTAATCTAACAATTTACTAATAAATAAGTTTTTACATCGGAATTCAGAGTTTATGCCAGTTCCAGTTTTAGTTCTAAATAAATAAGTGAAAAGAAAACAAACAAAAACATGTATTGCCTTTTAAGAACACAAAATTATATAAGAATCTTATAAAATAATAATAAAAAGCAATTGGAGAAGGCTCAACTTGAGCTGCCCAGAGTATTCTTCTCGGGCAGCGCGGGTATTGTTGTTAGTCATAAAAAAAGATTAATTAATCTTATAAAATGATGATTTACCTGAATCACCCCTATTCAATGCGAAACTCAATGAAACCTCCTCTTCTTTACTAGGCACGTTCAGGGGCTTGGATGGACTCCTTGCCAGAGATGGGTCTCCGATATCACTGGCCTTCCTATCTGCGCGACTGACACGACGGGAGGGCAAACAAAACACTTTCGTGTACATCAATCTGAGGGAGGAAATGTATGGTTAAGATTACATTTAATACTAACTACTACATTTAATAGGTAAGTAATTTATTAAATATATAATTTAAAAAAGCCACTCTGTACAATTACCTTCTGGGTTCATCCATAAAATGTATTTTAAGCGATACACTCTTGCAATTCATTGCCACAGCGCCGAATATCATCTCACCGAGAACCTTAACATCCGCCTCTGGTCCTTTGTACTAAAACAAAACGATCATTTTGTTAAACAAACGCCCTTAAGAAAAACAACTGACTACGCGTCGGGACTGTATGAAAATTATATGGGACCACCACGAAGCTATACAGCTTTAAGCATTGATCGTTGTTTATCGATGTATCGATAAACATACATACAAAAAACATTTGAATTGAATTTCTTTGAAGTCAGTTACAAATTATAATTACCGATAAGATGCCACCGCAGGGCAAAGTCCTCTTGAAAATATCAGTACAGTTAGGAGGATTACGAGTAATCACGCTTGCCTATTGTGATAAATGTAGTCATGTCAAACCATATAAACAAGAAATACAATATGTAAAGTAATTGCAATTGTCCTCGCTTCAGGGTGCGTTTACACTGAAGCGGAGCGAAGCGGTACGGAGGTCTAATGACTAATCAAAATGCATTGTAATTAGACAATGGCTTCGCTCATAAGACTAACCCCGCCCAGCGGTTTCACTCGCGTTGTACTCGTTCCCGTGGGAATTTCGGAATAAAATCTATCCTATGTGTTATTCTGATGTATAACCTATATTACTATAAAGTTTCATCCAAATCCGTTCAGTAGTTTTTGCGTGAAAGAGTAACAAACATACATACATTCATATATAAATCTATCCTAATAAACTTTCGCATTTATAATATTAGTAGGACTAGTAAGTTATATAGATGAATATCTATATAACTTGGAAAATGGAAAATTAAGGTAAACCAAGCCTTATGTTTATAGTATATATGGTAATAATTTTGAAAATAAAAATTGTTGAAGTATAAACTTTATCTCTTCATAATCCAAGTAGAAGCTTATCTTATAAAGATTAAGAACATGCCAACGAACGAATAACATGTTATTTATATTCAAACCCGAGCAGTCTTGAATAATAAAATCGATTTAATATGACAACTAGTGATCACGTGAAGGATATACCTATATTAATAAAATGTAGAATATCTACATAACAATGATTTGCAGTGTCGTTGTATTATTATCATAGGCATTGGGATATATAGAAGGGCTTACATTTACAATTCCATCCTGATTTTCTCCTATATATGTAGTACTAGCTGCGCCCCACGGTGTTACCCGCGTTGTACCCGTTCCCGCTGGAATTTCAGGATAAAAAGTATCCCACATGTTATTCTGATGTATAACCCAAATTACTGTAAAGTTTCATCCAAATCCGTACAGTAGTTTTTGCGTGAAAGAGCAACAAACATACATCCATACATCCATACATATGTATGTACATCCATCCTCACAAACTTTCGCATTTATAATATTAGTAGGATAGTATGATAGGATAGTAGAAAGTAGGAATAGTAGGAATTAGTAGGATAGGATTTTATCTGTACAAGACAATCAGGATAGAACTGCAAGCCGTTCTATTTGAACCAGGAAAGGTGTATATAGCAACCTAGCATTACTTCGCTTAAAAAAGGTGTGCGTATCTAATGTATGAAATGTCCTAAACTAAAAAAATAATCACCCTAAACTTTAACGAAATGTTTCCTAATCTATACCAATATAATAAAGCTGAAGTCTTTGATTTTTTATTTTATGTTTGTTTCCGCGGGGCGCTGCTAATTGTAAATAAATCCTACTTATATTGCGAAAATTTGTGAGAATAGATGTAAGGATGTATGTTTTGTTACTCTTTCACGAAAAAACTAGTCGACGGATTTGGATGAAACTTTACAGTAATATAGGTTATACATCAGAATAACACATGGGATTCATTTTAACCCGAAATTCCTGCGGGAACGAATACAACGCGGGTAACGCCGCGGGGCGCGGCTAGGTAATCTTAATGAAAATATTTTTTGTCCGAAATTGGTCCTTTGGATATTTCTCTCAATCAATATGAGAGATAATAGATACTAGCTGTCCACTATGGTTCCACCCGAGATCCAATAGATGGCGTTATTGTGAAAATTTTGTAGATTGCGCTTACTTACGTTATTTTCCCAGGTTTAGTGGGGTCTAACCTGTGATTGTTTTTGAGCAAGATATATCTCCCTATCAATGGACATATTAGGTATATAATGTAAGTTCTTCAAAACTTTTAACTGTCATTTTAACAAATATTTGATTAGTCGGCATCTTCGTTAGTACAACCATGTTAACTACAAAATAAATAAGTTCTAAAACTGGGTTCGCTTATATTGCAGGTCTCATTTCCACAAAAGTACATAATACCAATTTAGATGGTAGGTAAATAAATAATACTCTTTTGTACTGTGCAAAGAGTATTTTTAATATATATACCGCGTTATTTATAAACGTCTATAAATTAAACTAAAACACTTTTATAAAGTGTTTTGTCTCTTTTACACCGAATTGAATAACTGTCTAACTGATAGCCAACTTCAACGGGAAGTATAAAGGCATTGAGTTAGGATAACTAACACACATGATGGTTTGAATATTCACGCTCATAAAAAATTATAATATCGAGATGGCAATATGGCGTCCAATAAACCATAAAGCACATAAATTAATGAGAACCGAGCTAAATTTAAACACGAGTTTCATGACTAACATGCACTGGTGTCTGTAATCGTACCTAATCAAAAGGCTAACAAATAAAGTGATCTAAATTTAGCACTCGTATGAATTGAGTCTCGTGACTGGGTGTATATATAAAATGCGAAGTTATTTTTACGAAATTGATACTATTTTTTATTACACAGTTATACAGCATGTTAATCATGTGATCATCTTGGATGTACTGTTACGTTTAATGGCTTAGTTAGATCATTGTGTGTCAAGCCAGGCCTCTTTCACTCCATGTACTTGCGCGCGATAAGTACCTACCGGCCGCCGGGCAGTCGACTGCTCATTTCTCAGAGGGTTGCCGACAGCCGCGCGGAGCGTTCGTACGCGAGGAAATATTTTGTGTTACCGGACTTGTAGCCCGACGTTCGTTGTTTGTTTTGTTACTTACTAATTTAACATGGAAACTAATAATAAAAATTTTGAAATTAACATGAGACAAAAACCCGGTCGCAAGCTCCTTGATCTTTTAAAAAATATTCCTTTAAACTCCCCTTGCCCTTGTTTCCCACAAGAATACCTACTTAAATTATTTATACGATTCAGAATATTTTCCACAATTAAGTTTAATAACCGAGAATTTCGCCAAGGCAAAAAATTTATTAAACATTACATCAAAATAAAACATTTGTAAGTTATGTATAATTTCTTGATAATTAAAAAATAAAACATGTTAAAACAGAAGAAATTATTTTTCTTTCAATTATAAAGTTTACTGCAAATACCTACTGACATATATATCGAAAGAGGCAGCCCTGACAATCTACGCTGAGCACGTGGCGGCGCGCACCTACAGAGCAAAGTCAACTTTATGTTCGTAAACTTTGGTTCATTTTGGCTTGCAACGTCTAGCTACTAGAGGGAGTAGGTTATTATAGCAGTAGGTATTGTCATTTTTCCTTGGAGTGATTTATCTGTTACGTAGTAACTATTAAGTAATCTGTGGTCAAGCGTCACGTGATGGACTTGTTTGAACGGTCTATCGTAGGTCATTACTTGTTTGGTCAGTGCAGTAGATTAGTTCATAATAATGTGCTATAAATGTATGTTATACAGAGTGAAGTATAAATTTAATCGATACACAATCATAAATATGGTTGTTTTACACATGCTATTATTACCAAAATTTAATCTGAATCGCTAATCGCTTTCAGACTTTGCTCATTCACTCCTACCTTTTTCAGTGCATGGTAAATTAGCGTCAAGTAAAATACCTATGCGAAATATTTTGAACAACATACATAGTGGCATAGGTCGTTAGACAGTCATTCCCATTAGTGAAGAAAAGGTGACTTCCTCGTTTTAAAAATACGTCTTAACGTCAATTAGGTATTGATATAATTGTAGTAAAAAAAGTTGAGTTATATCATAGTAAACTAGGAAAATTATACAAAACATATTGCCTATTGTCCATCTTTAAAGTAAATTCCAAGTGTTGGAAGATAAGTACTTCAAAAGGATAGATTTTAAGATAATCTCCTACTTAGAACTCAGAATAATTTCCTTCGTATTTAGCAAACTATGAGACTGCACCTCTATTGAGACTAAAAAACAGGTCATACACCAGTTTTATGAAAAGAGCCAAATATCGTTTATCACAACACTAGCCGTTGCTAGCACGGTTTTACTAGCGTTGCGCCCGACCCCGTGAAAATTTCGGAATGAAAAATAGCCTCTAACCTTCCCGATGAATGTGGCTATCCATTACAAAAATAATAATTCAAATCGGACTGATAGTTTCTGAGATTACTGCGTTATAGCAAACAGAAAACAAACTCTTCAGCTTTATTATAAACTAGCAGCGCCCCGCGGTTTTACCCGCGTTGTGTCCAATCCTGTTGGAATTTCGGGATGAAAAATAGCCTATGTTACTCGTGGATAATGTAGCTTTCGAATGGTGAAAGAATTTTTAAAAACGGTCCAGTAGTTTTTGAGCCTATTCATTACAAACAAACAAAGTTTTCCTCTTTATAATATTAGTGTAGATAGTGTAGACTTAGTATAGAAAGATTTATTAGGGCGTCAACAGGGTCACTTAGGAAGACTAAATTCCAACCTTGATAGATCTTGATGTGCAATTGTCAGTTTATTGACGAGTATTCACTGGTCAACCAACATCACGCATGTACCTTTATGTATCACATTGACTACAAATTAGAGAAGAGATGTGTATTAAAATGACCAATACAATGTCTTTACATAAAAGCAGGCCGCTTTAAGATTCTGTTAAAGGCTTAAGAGTTCTCTTCCACGCTTTAATCGTCAACAAAAATAAGTTCAGTTTGTCATATCCTACTAATATTTTAAATGCGAAGGTTTTTAGGGACGTTTGTATGTTTGTTACTCTTTACACATAAAAAACTGAACGGATTTGGATGAACATTTACAGTAATATAGATTGTACATAAGAATAAGACATGGGATATATGTATTTTATATCGAAATTTCTACGGGAACGGGTACACCAGTGCTGTTTGTATAGGATGGTCTGTTATAGAACTGTTTGCCTAAACCGTAAGGTTACGGTTTCAACAAGTAGGAATAGCATGAGTTATTTATATATAGGTAATATCTGTATATATATAAATAACGTGTCACGTTGTTTGTCCGCGATGGACTCCTAAACTACTGAAACGATTTTAAACCCAACTTTGTGTTTTTTTTCGATCGAGGAAATTAATAGTCAACGTGTTTCGGAAACAGTAGTATGATTAAACATATGATCAAGATTAAAAACAAAATAAAAGTTCTTGTAACATTAAGACTTTTGGCTAATTTATTTTTATAGTAGCCCGTTTTCTGAACTCATAGGCCCTTAAATTTGATTTGCACACCGTGTGCAATTTGATCCAACTTGAAAGATAGGGTAGCTTACATCTCAATTTATAGTGGTCCACCCCTTCATTTTTATATGGCTAAACAACATTTGCCGGTTCAGCTATTCTACTACAGAGAAAAGAACAGTTAAAGTAACTGGATAAAGCATCCTTTAAAATGCATATTTATGCAATATCTGGGGACACCGCGTACCATCCTTTTCTCGACGCAGTTAAGACCATTTTCGTCCCACCTATAACTCGTTGCGGATCTAGTATTCTTACTGGCAAAGTTATGGTCGAGTTTTCTTATTAATTAGTGTTTAATACAAATATTGTCTGCACCTCATCTATTTGTAAGTCTAAATATAGAATAATCTAATCTACAATGACGTAACTATAAATCTACCTATTTGATAATATTTATAATTTAATCACAATAAAGGGAATTTATGCCATTGTCTTTAATGGAAAACAAATAACACAAATATCAATAATATAATATGTTACATGGTGTCAGATAAGGTAAAATACCTACAGCAGTAATATTGGCTATTGACCAAGTGGACGTTGTTCATACTATTTTATGTATAACCAATATTTTAAAATAATCATCTTGGATTGAATAGGTCTTTGCCCAGCAGAGGGGCATTATAGGGGATATGTATTACACACTTACATTAGGTATTAAAATACGAAATCAGTCAAATACCTTACATACTAATAATACAGAGTAATTCTTATCTCATAACATAAATAACGATTTACATTAACATGATCCCTAAAAAAATCTTACAAACTCTTGTAGTGTCAGACTTGGCCATACTGACCGATTTACAAAAGCCATATAGGGGTGTATGGCTATTTTATATCTTTACTTTTAGAGATCATTTGATAAAATATATTGAATACCCTGTCCTATAAAATATATATGTAAAGGAACACGAATGGAGAAGCATGTATCAGTTTCCCTGTCAAGAGTGTCTTAAGTTTAATGATGATCCCATAAAATAAACAAAGTCTCACCACATATTTGTATCCATTAGAGACTTCAACTGTGCACGGCACTTCATTGCTCTTCTTAACATTAGGTTTGTCATTTTTACACAAAGGTACTTTCTTAACAGAGGCCGAGTCAAATAATAACCGTCTGCCTTTCCAGTCACACTCTCTGAATAGAAGAACACGCACTTGCTCCGGATTTATCTGGCAGGACCTGAGAACAAATAGATATAGATTAATTTTATAAGGTGAGGTGAGGTATTACACTAAGTTTTATTTATTATATTGCTTTGGGGCCTTATGAGGCACACCAAAGACTTCAACTGAGCATACACTCTTCTATCTATTTTCTCTTTTCTTCATTTAGAAATAGAGCAAGAGATGTCTTTCAAAAGAAGAGAAAAACGAAAACAAAACCTTTGTCGTATCTTATTCCGGTTGTTCTTGTCTTGAGGCACTTCAGCCTAATAAGATTATTTGTGATCTTTTCTACCAATGTAAATAGTCATGATAATGATGTGCTAGGCAACATACAGAAAGAAATGTTAAAGAAACATGGGTAAGTGTTGGTGACTAGCACAAACTAACAGTTTCTTTCTATACTTATATATATGTGTCTTAAGACATAGATAATATGTTTATCAAAAGAGTTAATAAGAATTAAGATAAGTTCAATGACATACAGTTTTATCTATTGAATAGGAAATAATGTAGTTGGAATGTACATGAATCTAATGGGTATCATATAAATAATATATTTTATTACAAAGGGAATTATTCTTCAGTAAGGTTTATTGAGTTTCTTCATGTTTAATGAAGTTTCTTAGATATTTTTTCTTAGTTTTAAATCCCATTAAGTTATAAATTTGAGATTTAATTTCAATACAATAAAATTATCCAAACATAAGAAAGACTAATCTGAATTAAGATTCTTAACGGTTAAAATTCTTATTTTATGGTGAAGCCATTAAATTCATCAAAGCAAAAATTTCTGATTTGTTACACAACTTGGATTAGTTCTTCTGTGTTGTTTAAATTGTTTTTTGAATTGATTTTAATGTCAAGCGAATATCAAATGTTCAACTGCTAACTTCCGCATCAGTACCAAATAATATCAGTGAAATAACTGTACTTCAAATGTCTTTGTTTACAACACAAGAACAGTTATTTAACATATTAAATTAAATATCGAGCAAGTCACCAAGGCTGTGTTCATTTTAATGTGATAAACATAAGTGGTTATAGATGTCAATAACTATTAATGACAAATTACATAAATTTAAACAAACTCCCTCCTCTCTTTGTTTGCTAAATAATCAATGTGTGTTTGTTGCTATTGTTTCAATATTTACATCACAACTTGAAAACAGGTTACAGTATGTTGACCGATACTTTTGTGATAAAACACTCAATGGAAACTACTAGATAGTAAATGAGGCACATAAAACAAGATCTCGCCAACTCAAACTACAGCAATACCTACCAAATTGGGTCCAATTTTAACACTCACACTTCATTAAACTTATGACAACAAATGAACATAATTACCTATATTTCATTTTATTTCATGCTCACATCAGCTTTGCTGGCAGTTTGTGGCACAATAGCAAATCAGTTCTATTCACAATGTATCTTATATCTTTTATGTAAAACTCACAAAATGCAACAGTAAACATAGGTTTGTCACTAAATGCACATCGAAAGGCTTGTTGCGGCGATCGGCCGTCCGTATACAGTGGAATGTGCTGGTGTACTAGACTAGCTTTCGCTTAGATCGTGTACCTATAATGTAAATAATAAGTAAACATTCGAGATTGAGTGCGACCCGCCCCTCTCCGCGGGTGACGTGATGCGCCGCCCGCGCCCCGCGCACTGCGCCGCGAGCATCACATGCTCCGCAGAGACCTGCCAGCTGCCTACTTTACACCACTCATCCGTGCGTCACCGGTCCAACTCACAACTCTGAACTCTGTACAACGCCCTCCGGGAACCTACACGGGCAGCTTAGTGCGTCAACCCTCCGTCAATCGCCATACCACAACACTCAAAATAGTTTATGAATGAAAGGCATCCGCTAAATGACGTCCAACATTATTTTATCCAAACGTACGTACCTGGTCCGATCTCTTGAATCGCAATTATCTGAATCGAGACGTCTCTTCAGAGAAAAAAGTTTGTCAAATAGTGCCATAATATCACGAAACTCATATCACGGAAAATCATTCTTCGATTTGCATACCATTATCTAATAAAACAGAGAAACAAAGTAATTTTAATCACTTTTCGTTTTCATAACAATTAATTTGACAGATCACGTGCTAGGGAAGTCATATGATCAACCAAAGACAAGATTAATTCTTATTTTTTATTTTTCATAATTATATTTGACAGTAAGGTCAAGGTCACTTTAGTGATAATTTCTTGAATTCCGCGACGAAAGATTGGCATCAATCAAACGAAGGATTTCTCCAAAAGGAATATCTTTTTATGTCTTTTTTTCTACGTTTTGATAATACAATAACGTCACAAAATAAAAAATCGTAAAATACTTGTACTGGACATAGACAAAAAACGCTCTTGACATTTGCTCTATTGCTGTCATTATCAGTATTGTATTTAAAATGTCAACGTTAGTAATCAGCTGATTTTGCAATTCTTGTTTTGTAAGTTGATGGAAGAAGAATGAAGAAAGTGCTATTTATTTTAAAGTTCAATAGCTCTTGAATTATGACTGAATTAGCAGTTACTATGTTGAAAGTAGAAGAATTATCTAAGAAAATACAAGGGACATTATTACATGAACTCGAAGAACTGGACATTACAAGTAAATCGGTATTGAAAAGGAATCTAACTGGTGAACTTTTGTCTGAAATTCAAGTACAAGCTGTAATAGACTATATGTACGAGAAAATTAACATTGGAAACTGGAAAGAGGTAAAACCTTATCTACGAAAAACAATAACCATGGCCTCCTATATCAAACTATTATTATATTTGAAAAAATCGACAGAACTTACAGAGGAGGTTATAAAAGAATGTTTTAAAACGATAGATTTTGGTTTATTGTTTGGTTGTCCTATAGATTCGGAGCCTAAACTCTTACAAACATGTGCCAGCCTAATAAAACCTACATCAAAAACTTTGCTCAATAGTTTACCAGAGACATATCCAAACACTGTACCTAATAATAGATCTTCGAATATAATTCCAATAGACTGTATCAGCTGTCCAAGTATGGAAACCTTCTATAAAAACTACATACTAACGGAAACACCTATAATTTTAGACAATTGTATGACCCACTGGCCTGCATTGACAAAATGGAAAGATGTAAATTACTTTATAGACCTCGCTGGGTATAGAACAGTTTCAATCGAAATTGGAAGCAAGTATACTGACAAAGATTGGACACAGAAGCTAATGACAATGGAAGAGTTTATCAAATCACATATCTATGGTACAGAGAGCAATACAGGGTATCTAGCACAGTACCAACTATTTGACCAAGTCCCAGAGTTAAAAGAAGATATACATGAGCCTGAATACTGCTGCTTTTCTGACAGTAAAGAACCAGTTGATATAAATGCATGGTACGGACCAAAAGGGACAGTTTCCCCACTACATCATGATCCTACAAAGAATTTACTAGCTCAAGTAGTTGGTGAAAAACAATTGTTTCTATTCTCGCCATCAGATTCAGAATTCCTTTACCCACATGAGCATGAATTGTTAAATAACACAGCTCAAGTAGACCCTAGAGAGCCTGATTTGGAAAAGTATCCTAATTATAAAAAGGCTAAAGCTTATTATTGCATATTGAAGCCTGGACAGATGTTATATATTCCTCCTAAGTGGTGGCATTTTGTGGAATCTTTATCTATAAGTTTTTCTGTTAGTTTTTGGTGGGAATAAAAGTCTTAATTTATTTGGCTATTGTTTATTTGTATTCACTGTTTAGTGCTCTGCCTATTAACATTCTTCGTACTTCCGATGTTCCAGCGCCAATTTCGTAAAGTTTCGCATCTCTCAGTATTCTGCCGGTTGGGTAGTCGTTGATGTAGCCATTGCCACCTGAGACAAACAAAAATATATAAATACATACCTACACTGAGATATTATATTCTGTCGCAATAAAAACGGTAGTTTACCTATAGCATAGTATAAAGAGAGGGGTAAATAGGTTCTATTGCATTGTAACATTTCCTGTAAGAATTTCGAGATAAATGTAACCTGTATACATACACTATCAAGACAAAAAAGTTGTCATTTGGGTTCCATAACTGAAGCTTCAATGCTATGCTTAAATGAGTAAATAACTAACCATATCAATGAGAATTCATTCATTAATGATGAAATGATTTAAATATATTCAATGTTGCACCTGGAGAGGATTTGGTTATGTCTGGAAACTCGGCTATATTTACTTATATTTTATAAGACAGAGTATAATAAGTACTTTACCCAAACTCGACATATCGAGACTCTACGAAAAAGGAATAATCTGTCAGTTCATGATTAGAACAGAATAATGCTTACCAAGTATTTGAATGGCATCCAAGGCAACTTGCGTCGCCTTTTCCGCGCAGTAGAGAATGACGCCGGCGCAATCCTTGCTGTTGACGTGTCCTTCGTCGCAAGCTTTAGCGACATTGTAAAGATAGCTCCTACACGCGCTCAGTGTGGTATACATGTCGGCCATTTTACCCTGTAGAATTATATAAGCGATAGTCTTTTTAGGACTTAGGCAGTAGTGTACTGAGGTATGTGACTGATGTACCAGAACATTTAACTCCCCGCATGCCATTTTTCCATTTTGAAAGAAGAGCTCGGGATAAAATGTAGGTATCCCATGTATTCTGATGCATAACCTATATTACTGGAAAGTTTCATGCAAATCCGTCCAGTAGTTTTGAAACAAACATACATAAATACTCACAAACTTTAAGACTTCGCTTGGATGACGTGACGCAAAACTGACTGCTTCTTCGAAGCACTATCTGGCGCCATCTATGTGGCTTATCGACCCATACCTACTCAGTAGGTACATACCTGCATCAGTTGAAATTCTCCAATATTCTTTCCGAACTGCTTCCGCGTGTGTGCGTAACCAAACGCTACATCTATAGCGGCCTGCATCAGTCCTACAGGACCGGCTGCTAACACCAGCCTTTCCAGGTCTAGCCCAGACATTAGGACGTAGACACCTTTGTTCAGGTCACCTAGGATGTTTGAGGCTGGTACCTGAAATAAATGTATTTATATATATACCTAAGTGCATTGGTAGACCTCTGTGTATCGAAAAAATCGTTTGTGAATAAGATCCTTGGGCGGGTTTTCTTTTTCTTAAGTTTGGGTCATGATTGGTTTTATCGAAGATACAAGGTACCAAAATTGCACAATTTACCTTACAATCTTCGAACACCAGCTCACAAGTGTCCGAGCCTCTCATGCCAAGCTTGTCTAGTTTCTGAGCCGTTGTGAAACCAGGGAAATCTTTCTCAATAAGGAACGCTGTGATACCGTGCTGAGGTTTGCTGTTTAAATCAGTTTTTGCGTATACCTGTAATCGATTAAACATTATAAAATTAATAGGGTATATTAGTACATAGTTATCTACAAAAACTGTAAATATTGATTTACATTTGATAAGATACTTGTAACAGTCATTTACACTTATATTGAAAAGAGGTAAAATTGGTATGTTTGTTTGTTCGAGCTAATCTCGGGAATAACCAATGCTGCTAGTTATAATCTGAACAACTAAGACTTATATCAATATGTTCCCGACGTAGTAATTACTCGAAGTGTACCCGTTGGGAATCTCGGAATAAGGAGTATCCTATCATCCGTCCACATTATTAAGTTTATAATTGAATCTATCAGCGTAGATGCAAATATTAATGTTTAGATTTAAGGTATTTTTGTTAATTGTATCTATAATTTGTGTCTTTGCTGTAAATAAATATTTTTTCATTTTCATTTTCATTTTTTCATTTATATCAATATATCAATGTTAATAAATGTGCTCAAAGTTTCAGTGGTATAGGTGTAAAGTACTGAACGACTGAGTACTTGAATATGTTGATCCATGATATTATTAAGTAAGTATTTGTATGTATATACTCTATATAATACTATCTTAGCCACTAGTTATCTTCTAAATTAAAAAATAATAACCCTAACCTACCGAATAGTACCTACGCCTAAGATAGGATGTCCTACTTTTGTGTAGGCCTTTCATCTCACTGATGATATCATAGTGTTAAGGACTACTAATTGATATATAGAATAAAGAATAGTATTTATAAATTCTCGGGTTCAATTCCCGGGTCGAGCGAAAACATGTTTCCTACTTTTCAAACATGGCTCGGATTTGAGACGCCTAATCCTCCTCATTGTACTGATATCCTCAGTGAGATGAGAGGCCTTTGCCCATCATGGGATATCACAGGCTTATACTTTACTTTTTTTATTTGTAAATAAACTGAAACTCACCACTAACACATCAGCTACCGGCCCGTTAGTGATCCAGAATTTATTCCCGTTCAGTACATAGTAATCCCCTTTCTTTTCAGCGCGCAGTTTCATAGATACCACGTCACTTCCGGATCCTGGCTCTGACATAGCCAAAGCGCCTATATGCTCGCCTGAACATAACTGAAAAAGAGAAGAAGGTTCTTAGTTATTTTTAATGATAGGCTATTGTCTAATCGAGCTTCAGTTTACTGGTAAAAGGTTAGTTAGGCTGTAATATGTCACTGCATGGCAAAGGAAGTGCTCACTGAAGTAGGTAAGGTCAATAAGATGGATTAGCTTCAAAATGGCAACACCTGAGGTATGCTAGCTATGAAGCTATGCTCGGTTTAATTATGGTGGATATCAAACATAGCAATGTGCAAGCTTACCTCTAGTGGAAAGGCACCCTAAAGCATGGTTAATAGGTACCATATATTGGCAGCTGAAAATAGTGAAAATACATAGGATGTAGGTCGCCTCAAACCTAAACTTAATCAGTAACAAAAACACTGTTATACTGTGTTTTGTCTCTTTTGCTCTTCGGAAAATTGCGTATGTCAGAAAGTGACAAACCATTTGACAGCTAAACTGTGCTTATTACGCGATTGTTATGTATGTGTCTATTAAAACTGGTTTATGTCCTAAGTCTTACTTTTGGTAAATATTTGCTCTTCTGCTCATGGTTTCCGTTCCTGTTGATCTGATTGATGCACAGGTTCGAATGCGCTCCGTAAGACAAGGCTACTCCACCAGCAGCTCTGGAAACGTAGTTCATTTGACAATCTAATATATAAAATTCTCGTGTCACGTTGTGCGTAATTGAACTCCTCTGAAACGGCTCGACCTATTCTCATGAAATTTTGTGTACATATCGGGTAGGCCTGAGAACGGACAACGTCTATTTTTCATCCCGAAATTCCCGCGGGAACGGGTACCGTGGTTGAACTCCTCTGAAACGGCTCGACCGATTCTCATGAAATTCTGTGTGCATATCGGGTAGGCCTGAGAATCGGACAACATCTATTTTTCATCCCGAAATTCCCACGGGAACGGGTACAACGCGATTGAAACCGCGGGGCGCAGCTAGTGTAACCATATAATTTATCCCTGCTATAATCCCCACAAATATTATAAGAACCTTTAATTAAGTATTAGCCTGTAACGTCCTGTTAATGTATACTAATATAATAAAACTGAAGCGTTTAATAATGCATATATACATATACATGTATGTTTGTTTGTTATCTCGGAAACTACCAACCCAATTTGAATCGTGTTTGTAATGTTTTTTAATGTTCAATTTATTTTTGTAATAGATAGCCACATTCAACGGGAAGGTTAAAGGATATTTTTCTTTCCGAAATTCCGGAACGGACACAACGCGGATATAACCTCGGGACGCTGGCAATCATGTATCATGATACATGCTATAATCCCCATAAATATATATAAAAGAATCTTTAATTAAGTAGGTGTACATAAGTACCTAGATAACTCTTCCATAATGACACAGTGGTCTGAATATTTTCCTCCGGTGCCGCCATAGTCAGGGTTCGCTGTTATTCCTGGAAATATGACACTAAGATAAGTACAATACAATACGTATCTCGATACCTACCTAATAAGGGCCAAATTAGGTATCTTACTTTACAACTGGTCCACAATACAATGATATTTTTTTCTCGTCAATAAAGTAGTTATTAATAGCTACTAGGCTAGTCTGTAGGTATGTAAATTAATGACAAAGACAGAAAATACAGATTAATATTGAAATTTCATTCGGTATATAAAATAAATGTCAACACTTTATCTGTTTATTTTAATGTTTGGTTAGAGGACCCTCCGTGTTTTGCCATATAAAAATTAAGGGGTGGACCACCCATAACACGTAAAAAGAAAACTAAACGTTTTGCCATATGAAAATTAAGGGTTGGACCACCCATAACACGTAAAAGAAAACTAAGTGAGATTCTTATAATCTTGGGTTAGCTATCAAATGGTTTGTCCCTTTCTCAAAGAGCAAAGAGACAAAATACGTGTTTTAGTTAAAAAGCGATTATGAATAAGGCGGTTTCACAATAACTGGAGGTAAACTCCCCACTTACCTAAAAGACCTAATTCTCCAAGTTTCTTCCAGAAGTCTCTTAATCCTTTAAAGTTATTATCTCTGTCAATCTCTGCCGCCTTTGGTGCTAATTCTTTTTGGGTGAAGTCAAACACTGATTTCCTGAGCTAAACATAAAAACATGTAAACTATTACTAAAAAATGTGCCTAATACATTTTCATGATCTATACTAATAATATAAAGAGGTAAAATTTGTAAGTTTGTTTGTTTGTATGTTCGAGGTAATCTCAGGAATTATCAGTCCGATTTGAATAATTCTTTTTGTAATAGATAGCCACATTCAACGGGAAGGTTATAGGCTATTTTTCATTCCGAGATTCCCACGGGAACAGGCACAACGCGGGTAAAACCGCGGGGCGCTGCTAGTATAATTGTATAAAAAAAAATTAACTCAACGGAAGCATGGTATAAATTAATTGTACCTAGGTTTTTTTAAAATTTAAAATTGTTCATTTTATTCAAACCCAGACTTAGATCTTTTTAAGTATGTAAGTATGACCAAGTCCTGAGACTGATTTATTTGCAATTAAATTCGTTATTTATTTCCTATCTAAATACATATTAATTTAACTTAGATACCCAAACAGATGACGCATTTGCTTCTATTGTTGCGTGACTACAAAGACAAACCAATACATGGCAAACCAATAATAGGAATAAAGTAATACATAAACAATAACATACATGTTGTATGTCGCAAATCGTTCACAGTTAGTAGTATGTATATGGCTGCATAACATCTTACATGTTGGTTCAACCATTATAGCTAACCGGTTGATCGACTAAATCAGCTGTAAACATCGCGTCAAAACAAATTTGACCTTAACTACATACAAATAGAATTGAAATACATTTGCATACTTTTAAACTTTACTCGTATTAACTCATACATTATTCAACAGGTAATGAGACAATATTTTTTGAACGTATACATACAAGATATAAGTAAAAACGAGTGTGATATTTTTCATAGGTAGAGAGGCTTATTTATTGCGAAATGATATTAATATCTTTCCATTGTAGCATGAAATATGCTGTTTATATCACAAATGTTTGCAACTATATGACTGTGTATGGCTAGGTTGAACAAGGCTCTACCCAGAACTGACAAAGATTATTAACTAAAGGCTTACCTGCTGTTGTTCGCTGGACAGTCCAAACACATGTTCATCAATAGGATAGTGTGTCATACACCTAATATTCCTTCTATCACATTTATTCAATAATCTACGTACGGACACCAACATTTTGACCTCTTCGATTCACTGCTGATTCAATACTGGACAAGCATCGAATTAATTATTTCGTTGAGTCTTTAAACGCTTTATTCCTTTTGAAATAAGTGTCAGATTCGTTTGTTATTTAAATTATGATAATTATTTGGTGATAAGACTATTGATATTGCTTGTTATCACTGAAGCTACGTAAGTAGAAAGATAATTCTGATTGTTTTTTGTTGTTGGGTTAATTACTTGTCTTAATTATTTTGCATTACATATTTTTAAGTACTTGATAATTTAGCGAAAATGTCACGACTATATGTAGTTAAGTACTAGAGACCCTGAGTTTTCGCAAGTTTTAATAATTGATTATTATAATGTTATAAGTACAGTACAGCTTATGAACATTATAAGTAGTATTTGTAAGAACTAAGGAATTTTGCCTGATCATAAAATTTGATTTTTTTATTTTTTGGTACACCGACAACTTATGTAACATAACTTACAAAGTACTAACATGAAATTAAATAAAATCCTCATAAACATGTTAGTACTTAAATGGTTAGACAATGAAAGTTTCTAAGTTTTAAGTCAACTGATTTTATGTCAGTTAACCACAAGAAGATCCTTCGTCACAATCGGATTCTGATTAAATTATAGTCAAGAGTTATTGTGCCACAATCTGTGTATTTTTAATTTGCGGTTTGGATGGTAATATTAAACTTAGGTAAAAAATAAAACAATCTTCTTAACTTCTCTTATTTATTTTATAATACTAATAGCTTTACAAGCACCATTATAACTATTTTAATATTAAACAATACGTCCCATCACAATATTAAAAAATAAATCTAAAAATAAAACTTTAACGTAGGTTTATGCAACTTAATGCATAAGTATAAACTATAAGAAAATTAATAGATGATTTTGACAAATAAATAGGTAATATGATTTCCGTGGATCGATATTTGTGCGTTATATATTTTAAATGTCTGGCAACATCATACAAACAACATCAAATAGAAGTCTACAGATAGATAATAAAACCATCTTAATAATCTTGAAGCTGCAGGATACACAAATACAACCATATTCAACCTCTAAAAAATATAAATAGCTATTTCAAATCGTCTCTACTATATACGTCTTCTAAGTAATGTTTGTAAATAAAGTCACAATTTCATTGTTGTTTTTATAATGACAGAAACCATAAATAAAACTGTCTTTGAATTTGACAACTGAATTGACACTTTAATAGCTTCATATAATCTATAATTCTATTTAACATTAGTAGAGTCAAGTGGTATAGTTAGTAAGTAATCATTAGTAGCACAACGGTAGAATACTTCCCACCATTACAGGTGTATTCGTATCAGAAGAATGCACTTCTAAGGTGCTATACTACGTTGTTTCGCAACGCAGCTCAGGTGAAGACACCTTTACTCAACTGATGTAATTGGCTTAAGGGCTGGAATACACATGCCTTTAGCTGGCACACTGGAATACCATTTCCTTGCATGAATGTACTGTCATGAGTATACATTAACTGGCATGCAAGTATCTGTACATTTGTATAAAGTGTGCATAATAGTTGCCTAGCTAGCTTGCAAGATGCACGCAAATACTTCGTTTATAATATGCAATTGTATTCCCGGTTAAAAGTATTAATAAAATGATATGCAACACATGTAATTAAATAATTTACTTTTTAGTCAAAATAGATAAATACACAAGGAATGTGTACTATAACTTATAAAACCTTCAAAAGAACAGGGTAAAACAGGAATGTACTCATTCGAAAAAATAAATATGTATTAAACACGTAAAGTATTGCACTTTGGAAATATTTAAGTAATATTACTTTTAAAGTATAAAAAAGTCAATAAAATTCGTTGACTTACTAATTTAAAAGCCATTTTTCTCTAAGCTAATTTTGATTTTAAAATAGAACAACAAACATGATTTTGATTAAGGAACATAATAACATAAGTCAAATAATAGTAAAAAATGTCAGGCTGTTAAATTAACATTCCGTTCGTTAATTTTATACATTTTTGACAACTACTTATCAAAATTGCATGAAATTAAGGACTACATATTTAATTTGACTGGAATTTAAGTATTAAGGTATAAGTCACTGTACTGATATTTTCAGTGAGAGGCCTTTGACCAGTGGGACATTGCATCGATTTTGCTAATTTAGTTTATTATAGAGAAAACTGTATTATTTTATGTTAATATAGGCAATAATTAATAGGAAGAATTTAAAGCGATTCGTAAAGGGAAGATGAAGATTAAGATATTTTCTATGACCGCTATTAATTGTGATCACTGCGAACAATGACCGGTAATAATATTGGTAAAAACTTTGCAGATCGGTAACCCAGCCAGGCTACCACGACGAACTACACAGAAGGCAACAAGAGATGACAAGATAAATACTGTGTATTCAATGGTGACACTTTGACGGAAAACTCGAATTTAAATTTGATTCGATTATATTTTAAATTCGAATATAATAAAAACATTTTTTATTAATAACAAATAAAAACATTTTCTATTTCATTTTTATGTATTTATTTAAATATTCCAATCAACTCGCAGTATTTATTATTATCATGTCTTGCCTTCTGTGATATTCATTGTGCTAGGCGGGCAAGCATTAGAACGAACTTAGATGTCATAGAACGTAACTTTGTTCTGATGCCAATATCATGAGCATATGTCAATTGAACTCAACTATACTTGGAGTTTTGTGAGTGCGGTCAAGAAAATTTATTCTGTATATTTATGTCTCTAAGGTATATTTTTATTTAATTGGTCTCCATTTTATTCTTTTGGTAGTAATCTGAAAGTACTTTCCATGCTGCGGGCGCCATGAATCCTTTGGGCGGCTCTTTGTTGGCTTTCGCTAAACCTGTTTATGGGAAAAATATGATCTACAGTATTCTTTCACTATGCAGTTGTGTCTTAAAACAAAAGTATGATTGATCTGTATACGGTACTAGCAGCGCCCCGCGGTTTTACCCGCGTTGTGCCCGTTCCCGTGGGAATTTCGGGAATTTTTTTACATAAAAACCTTCCTCTTGAATCACTCTACCTATTACAAAAAACCGCATCAAAATCCGTTGCGTAATTTTAAAGATTTAAGCATACAGATAGACAAACAGTGTGACAGACACGAAAAAGAGACGACTTTATTTTATACTATGTAGTGATGGTTACCTATATCCTACATAGACCTACCTATATCCTACATAGACCTAGATTGTTTTAAAAACAAGCTTAAAGAAACAAGTTTTTTATTGATATACATTGTCCTCATAACCAAACACAAACATACATAATTATGCTAAATATATAAATCGAAAACCGTGAAGTGTCACAATAAATCTTGATTTGATAACAAACACTATGAACCCTTAGTACTAATATTGTTTTTAAAAGGCAATACTAATTTCAATAAAAAGATTTAAAAAAATAAGAATATTCACCTCTCATTCTGGTGCCGGAAATGAAGTCAAAGTCCTCTTTCCTGGTCGGGTCGAAGAACGCCATCTTACCGACCGATGTGTCGTAAGCAGCTACACGGAATGGAATGATCTAGAAAAAACGTAATTAGAATGAATTAGAACAGAATTAGAATGAACAACTTGGAACTAACAGTGTCTAGTTAAACGAGTTTGTTTTCCGTCAAATAATACGAAAATGAAACTATGGATTGAAAATATCGAGTGGATTGCACCTCGTGGTCGCGGGTGAACTCAGGTTCCCGAGTTGAATAATCCCGTGGGAGTCCGTTTACTATGATGACAGTAGGTCAGATGACATATGACATACCTCTAGATGCTGCAGGCCGGGCGCGTGCTTGAGCACTATGGCGCCGTGGCGCGGGTCGTACAGGTCCCCGCCGGCGGGGTGCGGCAGGCCCGCCGGGTCGCGCCCCACGATGTAATGCGCCGCGCCCGCGTTCATGCGGGACTTCGCGTGCCATTGCACCTGCACAGTATCACAATGTTGTATTGGTTTGTTGGTCGGTCATTCGTTAATTTCGAGTAGGTCGGTGACTATCCTGCTGGAAAAACTGGGACCGATTACTTCACGTGCTCTTCGAAGCACGGTCAGTTAAATTACACGCAAAAAAAGCTTAAATATGCAATATTGCGAACCCAGTGAGCCCGTAGTTGCGGCCCAAACTGTCTAAATTTAAGTTTCACGTGTATGTTTTGTGTTTGAAACATTTTTGTAATGTCTGCAAAATAATTTTGAATTGGTTCAATCGACAACGTGTCAAACACATATTTAATCGTGCTAATCTTTAACAGGATTTCCATACATTTTCAGTAAGAAATAGTGATCCTCATATCAATTGATGAGAAATAAATATACTAACCTCAGTAGGCCCAGCATACATCATAGGTGAAGGGAAAATAGCCAGCACAGTGGCTTCAGGGTCCAGCACGCCTTCTTTTAACACTGCTTTATGTTGGTTGATGCGGACCTCTAGAGGCACATCATCGTCTTTTGTCCACCCACCTAGTAAAAAAAAGTATTCTAAATTTTCATCTATGTCACACGACCTATGTCTAATTTGACATAACGGTTGACGAATTATGACATAGGACTGACAAACAAGTGAGATCGTAACTAGTTTAAGACACAGCTTAATACACATTTAAATACTTATGCAATACTAGCAGCGCCCCGCGGTTTTACCCGCGTTGAGCCTGTTCCCGTAGGAATTTTCGAAAATCCTTTCTTAGTGTGCACTTACGTCACTTGAACCTTCCTGCTAAATTTCATGTTTCTAGGTGTAACGGTTGAGGCTGTGCGTTGATTATCAGTCATTCAGGACTTTGAATTTTATATATATATGCGCATAATACAGTTGTGATTTTCTTTTTCTTATTTTCTAGGACATGTCACATAAGATATATCACAGGTTTTCTGTGCCCAATAGTTCTGTTTCTAACAATAAATTAGTTTCAATCGTCGGACCATATCGGAGGTCTTTAGGCGTTCTAAAATGTCCGACACCAGGGTTGGCCACTAACTAACCTACTAGAATTAAATAAATGAAGTTAAATAAGCGCCTACAAACATGATAGATGATACTGCTATGTATTTTCTTAGGTCTTTTATGTAAGAACCTTGTGACTTACCTAGCGGGTGCAACAATAACACGGGTTTCTTGAAGCCCCTCTCGGTGAGCTGGCGGTGCGTGTCCTGCATCAGCAGCGCGTGCCCGTTGTGGATCGGGTTCCGCAACTGCAACCAGAGAACGATGAAGAGATAAAGAGTGACGATGAAGTGATAAATAAGCCTGTAACGTCCCACTGCTGGGCAAAGGGGCATCTCACTGAAAATATCAGTACAGCGAGGCGAAATCCCGCAAATTGAACCCGGGGCCTCAGATTTGGCAGGAAATGCACATGCCACTAGACCACCCGAGGCGTTAAAGAAGATAAAAATACTACAAACGATCACCTGAAAAGCGAACACAGCATCAGCTCCCATTTCCTTGAACTTGGCTCTCAATTCGTTGGGAGTGAGTCTGTAGGAGTCGAGGCCATCGTTCCATTTGATTCGCTCCAACACTTCCAGGTTACCGCCCACTAGCCAATCACCGGACTCTGATATCATCTGTGGATTATAAGAAGTTATAAGTTGAAAGGAAGGAAAATAATTCACTTATTTTTATTAACCAATAGGGTGACCTATGACTAGTTAAACAGTCTAATATAATAAATGTAAACGACTTGTGTCTTGTCTTTAACGTCTGCACATCTAAACTGCAGAACCGTTTGTGACATTTATTACAGATATACCCTTGATAATATACCCTTGAGATGAACAGAGGCAACATTTTATCAAGTCTCCATAGCAAATTTGATTATGTAAAGATTGCAACATTAAACAAGTAAAAATCGATTAATTAAGTTTGTTGCACTGTCTACAAGTTTGTTCAGTCAGCATCATATCCCAATCACCACTATGCAAGTGATTGCACCCTGTACCCTTCTAGCTTCTTTTATCGTACCTTGATATAAGGATGTCCCGTATGATAGATGCCGAACTGCCGACTGCATCTCTCCACTTTCCTATGGGGGTAGAACTCAGGGGCGCGGAGCACAGCCACCGCCCGCCCGCCATGAGTTAGAGCTATAGCTTCGCATCCGGTCAGTCTGGGGATACAATGAAAAGTTTGTAATAAATACGAAATTATAAGGTGTGTCCAAACATCGAGCGGCAATCGAGCGCGGCTGCCGCGCGCGGCGTGCCGCGCTATTATTGGACGACTGCCGCGCGCGGCAGCCGCGAGCTACCTGCCGCGTGCGGCGATCGCCGCGAACGGATAATAAGCAGAGCAACAACACACGCGGCCGCTTTCATTGTGGTTTGAATACGAAATAAAGAACGCGGCGTGTCTCGGACATGCCGCGCAGCACTGCCGCGCAGAAGGTCTAAACTAGTCGCGCGGCAAATTTGTTTCCCGCGAATGCCGCGCGTAGCTGCCGCGCACCTTGCACGCCGTGTTTGGACACACCTATAGAAAAACGCAAATTATTATAATAAGTACCAGAAGACTAAAAGTGCGTTTTCATTGAAGAGCGTAGTGCGACGCTGAATCGACCAATCACAACAGTTGTTTGACAATGCTTTGTGATTGGTTGATTAAGCAGCGTACAACTCCACTCCGGTTCAATGAAACGAACCCTAATAAGGCCATGTTATAATGTGAGCGACGTAACGTCACGGGATGCGACGTAAAGCGACCAATACTTCGCGACGTGTGTTATTTGTGAACAATAAGCGTAACATACTACATCTCCATTTCATCCATTCACTCTATCTAATCTATAAAGGAGTATTGGAAAATAAACTTAAGTGCTTTAGAATTAAGTAGGTTTAAAGTTTTCAATGTTACTGCCTCGCGTGTGGTCGACGTAAATCACTTGTAAAGATATCAAGTATTTAACGCACGACGTAGAGTTGTAGCGTTCGACGCTAAGATATTACAACAGTAAATATACCAAAACTCTTGTCATTTCCGAGCATAACAAAATAGATAAATTCGATTAAAATTCATCGAATGACGTATCTCTACTGGCAATCTCTGATAGTATATCAGATTTTTTGCTATTATTTCTATGTAAGATAATGTATTTTGGCAGTTCAACAGATGTATTACATTTGAAACTCATTTACAAACAATGTCAAACCTTGACATGATGATCAGGGTTGCTATTGATAAGTTATAGGGACCGGTCGCCGGCCGTTAGTAAATCTTAGCGAGCAGTGAATCTAAATGTTTTTTTTTCGATTGTTTTACCTGTCTTTAGTCGCTGTGTCCACAGGCAACACGATGGGGATCGACTGGCTGACAAGAGATCCATCGGGGAAGGTCAGGCAGTTGGAATGTAGCGACTGGAATCAACATAATAAAAGTAAAGTATTAGTCTGTAATGTCCCACTGCTGGGCAAAAGCCTTTCATCTCACTAAAAATATCAGTACTTTAGTGAGATGAGAGGCGTGGGACATCGGCCTAAACTTATTAAAGTCCTTGCGTAGACGAATATGGAGCGTGGCTTAAATGCTCAACCATGATGTGATGAGACCCAAGTCATTACACAGTTGGGAATGGTGCAAGAGATCGAAGTGATAAAATCCACCTTCAAAAAGGCCTATTACCCTATTACTTTCTAATCATAAAGGCTTACTTACTCTGTCTAATTTTATGGGCATGAGCACTTAAATTGGTTAGGGCTGATACCTTGTTCAAAGATAGGTATGAGATCAGTGAACATTCCAATTTGGTTTATGAATTATTAGTTAGTAGGTAAAGTGAAGCCTGAAATCTCTCATTTCTGAGCAAATGCCTCTTATATCACTGAAGATATCAGTACAGTAATGACGATTAGGTCTATTATTAGTAGAAGGTATTATTATTTTTGACATTAACATTTTCAAAACAGAAAAACTATTTTACGGTTTTTAATCCAAGTATTAAATTGAACAATAAAATTAATTTCACACTAATTACTATACAGTAATTAGTCATGATAATTTCTATACAGTAATTAGTCATGATAATTGTGAACTGTGAATAATACTATTCAAAATGACTGAATATTCTATAGACCTTGAGCTAAAAATACTATTCTAAATCGTGCGAAGGGATTTTGGAACACTTCAGACAATTTGGAATAGTATTTAGTAAGTGGTAGCGGTCAGATTTTCCGTCAAGTTTCAATATCAATTAACAAGAACATTTTTGACAAGTATTTATCAAAGTTTTACGGAATTGAGGGATCATTTATTTTAATGACTATTGTTAAAACAAAACTTCATAGAATTCTTTATCCAAAGGGTATTTATTGTATTATAGATCTTAATGTCGTTACATGAGCCACGTCAGAGGCCTTTGGCGGCTCAATAACTCTGACACCAGGATTGGTCAGGTTGACCATCCACTCGATAAGAAGAAGAAGAAGATGCCGAGGTATGTTTGAAATATCAAACAAGGCTGTACTATATCGCCAGCTCGGTAGAGATAGTGATTACCACCTATACTGGCAATCTTAGATAGAGACAACTTTTGACATAGATCAATGTCAATAAATATGACATTGTAATAGTTCTGTTGACCGATATTTTACATTTATTTACAAGAAAGTAAAACAATGTCTTAAACTGAATCAAATAGTTTTCTTAGAAAGATTATTATTTACTACATAGTTAATGGACCAAATTTTCAACACAGTCCGTCATTCATTCATTCAGTCCAATTACTAGATTTTTCGAATGTCAACATTAGCTGATATTTTCGGTTTAAATACATGCTTAAAGTAACATTGCAACAACCTGTATAAGTTATGTTACTCGTATATTATCTGTAAACGAGTGAATTAATTTTTTTGTTGTTTTTAACATTTAGACATATTATTTAAATTCAATTTCATGTATTCTTGTTAACATGGGTTTTAAATCATTTGGTTGTTGTATAATTATAAGGGTTTTAATTGACAGATTCCTATAAAAACAACATTATGAATAGTAACAATGGAGTTTTTTGCTTATAGATTTATTTACAGTGCTGAAGAAAAAATCTCTAATTATTTTCTAAATTCTTCCAAAAGTACTAAGAAATGCACCGGCGATTATAAGCACCCATTTGAAGAGAATAATAATCATGTAAATGCATACTTACTTGTAAATACTCCTGTTCTCTCATAAATCCTTTGAGTGGATAAGCCCAGCCTTCAGATAAAACCTTTAACAAAATTTTAAGCCGTTATATTTTTTGTATGGCACACAAAATTTTACGAAGAAATTATATATTTATATACGCATATAATAAAGCTGATGGGTTAGTTTTGGTTTTAATACGCAAATATCTTAAACTACTTATCTATAAAATATATAATTTTTTTTTTCTTCAATAATCTCCCACGGGAACGCGGGTAAGCCAGTGGGGCGCTGCAAGTAACAATATAATAAAGCTGAAGAGTTTGACTTTTTGTTTGTGTAACGCACTAGTCTCCGGAATTACCAGTCTATCAGTGGATAGCCAAAGGAGGAAGCCTAAGGCTATTTTTGATCCCGACGCTTGGGATAAAATTAGCTCGCGGTCTATGTATATGCTTATAAAATGTATCAGCTTGCAAATTAACTAAGTGACTGCTAGTACTAAGCACGTATACGAGTCAGAATCGTAGTGTGGGTCGCAGTCGGCAGCGGATCGCTAACTCCTGAAAAAGGTCGCCGTATGTGTATTCCCACGGGAACGGACACAACGCGGGTAAACCCGTGAGACACTGCTGGTTTAAGTCTAGGTTTCATTAATAATGTGTACATCATACCTGAACCCACTGTAAGTCTATCGTGCTGAGTTCGATCTGGGGCAGCCTAGCCGCCTCCTCGAGGGCGCTCGTCAGCCTGTTGCCGTAGATGAACAGCTCCTCAACGTCCGATGTGTTCTGCTCCGAATGTGGCAGGATACCCTGAAAAGAAACAAGCTTTATGAAACACTAAAAACCTTATTAATAAACGCGTTGTAACTAAAACACTGCTATAATGAGTTTTTGTCTCTTTTGCTCTGCGGAAAATTGCGTATGTCAGAAAGTGACAAACCATTTGGAAGCTAAAATGTTGTTAATACGCGTTTATGAATAATGGCCCAAGGTGCCTTATTCATAAACGCTTAGTAAATTGTCAGGCAATAATCTAAATGTATTTCCTTATGAAATTGTTGTTAAATTGAAAACGCAATTAGTGCTCATAGTTTAGAACTTGTAAAATGATAAGATAATTTAACTATAACAATGATATCTTGTTAACATTATTTCCTTAAGCCTTAATCGTGATCAAATATGTATAAGAAATTAATTACTAAAATACAATCGTGATTTTTATTTCATATCTTGGATTTCCTCAAATTACTTTATTTCATATCTTGGATTTCCTTATAATGTTAAGTTCTTTAACTTTTTCGGAATGTATATACTGCCTAAAGGTTTCCGACATGGCCGATTTCGAACATTCTTTCGGTATAAGAAGAGGTATGTTTACATAATAGTTCTATTTTAACCAATAAAAAAAATGTGGTAGTTCTTATAGCTAGTTTGAAGTAGGTGTTGGCACTCACATGTGACTCCAACAGCCTGATGACTTGCATGGTAGACTCCTCGATAGTGTGCCCAACAGTCTCCACCACGAGCTCCGGGGCTTCAGGCCTTTCGTACACTTGGTTAATTCCAGTGAAACTCTGAGGAAAAATGTATTGGTTCAAAGATTTTGTTTATGGCATTTCGGTGCGTTTCTACTGAGGTATTTATAATTCAAGATATATGTATTTGCAAATAAAGTTGATAACAGAATAAAAAACTGCAATTAAATCGACGCAGGAATACAGTGGGTATTACCCTGTTATGGGGGTACGGCAGTCGATCCCTACATACCCCTTTTACCTGAACAAAGGTGTAAAGGCATTTTCCTCACTTTAAAAAAACGCAAGGTAAGTGCGAGCAGGTTGGAGGACTGCTGGCCAACCTCAGTGACAGATGTTAGACTTAGAACTAAGGTCTTCCACATGGAATACCGATTGAAACAACCTACTGGTTGACATTTCCTGAACATTGTAACTAAATTTTATTAGGCTCAGTCTCGGCCGCTCAGATAAACATATTCAACGTACATCTAACTAAATACGCATCATCTGATACTATAATTACATAACGATTTTGATAATTATATAAGAGAATATAATTGACATTTTATATGCATCAGTTTATAAATCTGGTTAGCCTTGGGTTGTGACCATGTAATTGAGGCTTATTTATTAAAAAACTGTTCGTTAGATAATAGTTGCCTATGTTATATTCATAGTCTATTTCACCCGAGCATGTTACATCCAGATAAAAAGTTTCCAAATTGGGGATGCATGATTAAAAAATCTAAAAATTTGGATATTGGATACATTTTACTAAATATTATTTTCAGGTTTTTATTAAAATGTTTCCAATTTTTTAATCCCAATGCAAGAGTAAAGGACAAGAGCTTATTACAGATATCCATACATGGAGCAGGATTAAGCATAATCACCACGTAACTTTTTAAGAACTAAAATGTTATCTTTTGGAATATTTAAGTGTAATATAATTTCTCTGTTATTGCGCCACCGATGGAAAGATAATAAATCACTTAATGATATAAAGATTTAATTTACTATCTCTGTTGACAACGGATTATAATCTCTGTTTAAAAAAAACTTTCTAAATAGATTACAATTATTATTGAACTAGCCGCGCCGTGATAGTCGTATTATAAGAGTATGGTCTAGCTATCAATCTAGCTATCAAGCTAGGATCAATCCACTGGATTGATCCCATTTTTACCGATTTCAAAAAAGGCGGTAGTTCTCACAAAAGTATCGTTAAGTTGCTTTTGTGAGAACGATAAGTGGCTTAAAAACAATCATGGACTTTATCCTTTTGTCATAGATGGATACGTTATCAACATCAAGACCGTCAACTTGAATTGCTGTTTTTCAAGGCTTAAAGTCAAGATAATAGGATCAGAATATAATATAAGTATATTGTTTATTTACTTAACAGTTATCGGGATAAGATTAAAATTATCTATGGAAAATATATAAAAAAATATTTGCAATAAATAATGTTACGTATTTTTTATTGACACACCTTCATGTATGACAAACTGTTTTTTGAATAATTTGGGGTAACTTTTCAACCGACTTCTATTTCCCAAAAACATTCCCGTTGAATGTGGCTATCTACATATTACAAAATAATCTATAATATAAAAATGAATCGCAAAATGTGTTGGTAAGCGCATAACTTCAGAACGACTGCACCAAATTGGATGATTCTATAAGAAAAATAAGGAATAAAAATCTCAAAATTCCCACGGGAACGGGGGCGCTGCGGGTGAAACCGCGGGGCACAGCTAGTATACAATATTTATTTAATTGTGCGACCCTACTAAATCGGGAACATAACGAAAACGCGATCTACAAAGTGTTCACACCAGCGACATCTATCAGATCTCGGGTGGAACCACTACGCGGAACAACTAGTACAATAACAATAATATTAGCGTGAGGGCAATTGAGCATTGTTCTTTATATTCAAAGGTGGAAATCATATTTGTCACATTCACGGTTATTAACAAAATTTAATAGATATGACATTAACGTTGCGGTATTGTACAAAACTAAATTAATACTAAAATATTCCTGACATTCTCTTGACATAGTGTATTTTTAAAACTAATCATTTCAACGATTTAGTTAAAGGCCTCCACCCATTACACCGTATCATACCATGACCGTGCTATGAACGTGTCAGGCAAAAAAGTATTATTTGTATTGAAAAGTATGAGACTAAGCTCACTAGACCGTTCCGTCACCAACCAACAACGTCGACTATTCTCACCTAATATTTTGCCGGTGCTGAAACGTACATAGCACGGTCATGGTATGATACGATGTAATGGGTAGAAACCTTAACTAGTAAAAAGTAGGATAGTGGCCAACCCTGGCGTTGGAGTTTTTGAACGCCCAAACGCCTCCGAACTCTTAACGATTGAAACAACCGGGACCGACAATTTTACGTGCCCTCCCAAACACGGTAGCACTTAGATACAAATGCCACTATCGGCCACCCATCCAAGTTGGGGCCGAGCTAATTAGAAACTAGTATAAACAAAAGAATTAGCAAGAATGCCTTTAGCCACTGCTCTTTTCGAGATTCTAGATTCCAGACTCTTTTATTACGGGAGCTCATTAAAATGTTGAGCATAGTTAGAACCTTGTCATACTAAAACTTCTATAACACCTCTTAACTTGACAATAAGAATTTCCAAATCGTGTAATTTGACAAAGTACTTAAATAAACCGTGAAGGTTTGTCGCACTATGCTTACCTTTATCTGTCCTTCCCTCGCCTTCTTGTAAAGTCCCTTAGTATCTCTTCTTTCGCATTCTTCTAACGGGGTGTCGATGAAGACTTCGAAGAATGGCAGGTTCGAATCCATATGAATACGACGCGCCATTTCTCTGTCCTGTAGGAAAAAATAATTATTAAAAATGGATTAGAAAATTAAAAAGAAATCCGGCCAAGAGCGGACTCGCGCAAGAAGGGTTCCGTAGTAATATCCATAGTTCACTTCGTCTGCGAGTCCGTTATAGGAAAAAATGGCAAAAAATCACGTTTGTTATTAAGAGAGTCTTCCGTTAATATTTATTTTGTTTTTAGTATTATAGCGGCAAGATAAATACATCATCTCTAAAAATTTCAACTGTTTAACTATTACGGTTCATGAGATACAGCCTGGTGACAGACAGATAGACGGATAGCGGAGTCTTAGTAATATAGGGTCCCGTTTTAACGCTTTATGTAAGGAACACGAAAAATAAATACCCGAAGAAAACATAGGTAAAGAAAGTCGAAAAGGAATTAGGAAATTAATAAAATTAAAAGATTATATTTTTAAAAGTATCCCACGGCAATAACAAAATAATGCAATAAAGAAAACTGGTAAGATTTAAAATGGTCGTGAGACAAAAAGTACAATTGCACTTCTATATTAATTATTTTAAATGCAAATTATTTACTGTAACAACTCTATTGTTTTGTTTAGTTATATTATTTTTATTTTTGGAACACTTTCTTTTATTTTTTAAATTGTTTACCTGACTTATCAACCGACCAATAATGTTGGGTAACAATGCCGCGGAAATATTTCAACTTTCTTCGAAAAATATTAATATTTTTAAATGAGGAAAATACCACAGTTTTTATTGTTGAACGTAATAGAATTGCACCTAAATATAGATAAATAGTCGCGTCCCGCGGTGTTACTCGCGTTGTACCCGTTACCGCGGGAATTTCGGATTTAAATATATCCTATGTGTTATTCTCATGTATAACCTGTAGGTATATTACCGTTAAGTTTCATAAAACATCGTACAGTTGTTTTGGCGTTAAATAGTAACAAACATACATCCATCCATTCTCACAAACATTCGCTTTTATAATACTAGCCGCGCCCCGCGCTTTCATTCGCGTTGTACTTGTTCCCTCGGGAATTTCAGGATAAAATAGTATTCCATATGTTATTCTGATGTATAACCTTTATTACTGTAAAGTGTCATCCAAATCCGTTCAGTAGATTTTTCGTGAAAGAGTAATATGTACTTACATCCATCCTCAAAAACTTTAGCATCACTATCTCTACATAGTATAAAACAAAGTCGCTACTTTTGTCTGTTTGTTTGTCTGTATGCTTAAATCTTTAAAATTACGCAACGGATTTTGATGCGGTTTTTTGTAATAGGTAGAGTGATTCAAGAGAAAGGTTTATATGTATAAAAATTCCCGAAATTCCCACGGGAACGGGTACAACGCGGGTAAAACTGCGGGGCGCTGCTAGTTTATAATATTAGTAGGATTAGGGCATTTCCGGGGTATTACTCTATTGTAATTTTTTTTTTAAAAACCGTTTAAAATCAACACGTTAAACATTGACGTTATCTTATTTAATGCGCCAATTATTCTTCACCTATTTATTATCACTACAATTATGTAAATAAATAGAGTGAATGGACTCTTAATGTTAAGTAGTAGGTATTGGTATGAGTCATACGTAAAATAACCGTGTAAGTAAAAAATGATTTAGAAGCATTTATTTCGTAACCGAAGATTGATGAATAGGTTTTGTCTGAACGCATTTGTAATAGGCACAGTTAATTTATAGACTGGATTCACTAATACGGAGCAGCTTTTTTAAACTGATTAGTATGAACTGCAAGAGATACGAAGATCTTTTTGAACCCCACAGAAAGCAATTACGTTTCTTTCGCATTTATACTATTAGCGCCCGCCATTTTACCCGACTTCAACTCTTTCCTGTGGGAGTTTCGGGATAAAGAAACATGTGTAACCTTCCAGATTCTCCTCTATCTCTTTGCCAATTTTCATCCCGATTCGGTCAGCAGCTTTTACGACCAACTTCCATCCATCCTTCATCACGAACATTCGCATTAATAACAATAGTAGAAAATAGGATTGGTAATATTAGTAGAATATAATTTTATTGCGATCACCAACCCGCAGTAGGCAAGCGTGGTGATAACGCCTAATCCTCCTCACTGATGATATCTTCAGTGAGATGAGAGGCCTATGCCCAGCAGTGGACATTACAGGCTAATACTTAACTTATTTTATTGATATTTACCTCGGCAAAAGGCGATACGAAACTGCATAAGCAGACAACACCACTGTCCGCAAACAGCTTGGCCACTTCAGCGACCCTTCTGATGTTCTCTTCCCGATCCTCCTTGCTGAAGCCAAGGTTCTTGTTGAGGCCAGTACGGACATTGTCGCCGTCTAGACCGTAGGCTGGGATTCCTAGATAGAACAAGTAAGGGTTAGTCGATATTGACAGGCAACACATACTCGTAGTATGCAAGTGTTCACATCAAAACGCAGATGCTTTGAAGCCAAAACCGCGCTGTACGCACCTGCGTGTTCTATGTGAACAAGCCCTAAAAGTTAGTTGACTTGTAGGAAAATAAAAAGTAACTGCCTATCCTATTAGATCCTACTGTATGACAAATATCTCACTCACTAAAAATACAGTCTACTTGGTTGTGTGGCTGATAATGGCATTTCTATCTGAGCGCTACCAACCATGCTTCGCAGGGCATATACATTTTTCGGTACGGTTTGTACTTTAGGATATTATGGATTGATACATTTTTCTATAGTAACATTTCTGAATCCGTATGAAACCACATGGTACTGCTTGTTATACATACATAAATACATCATTTACTAGTCCACTTACACACTTACAACACGCAAACACATACACCTGCAAACAACACGTCACATGCGCACGCGCCTATAATCACCTATACAACAAATTATACACGACCTTTATTATAACAAGAATAAGGTTGAAAATAACCATTTTTAAGGTCGAAATACGATGCCTGCGATATGAATATTTAATTACAAGCCTTAATTACTAAACTATTTGTAGGTCATCCTACACATGCCAATTGGAAAAAAACGATAAAATGGTCTATTGTTTTGGTGTTTGTCTTGATTTTATGTTAAACTTGTATACCAGAGACGGGATAAAAATGAGAACGATTACTATCCAGAACAACATCAAAATAAGTACATCATGATTTTTTCATGCTTTTTAGAGATAAGGCAAAACTCTAGCAACCTAAGTAAGCAACCGAACCTACCAGGCTAAGTATATTAAGAAGAATATATAGAACTGGCCGAAGACACAGTTCTGGATTTTTGGGCACAAAGTTGAAACTCTTATTCTTGAGAAGCATCTAATCATGGAACTAAGCCACACCTTTCTTCTTCACCAAGTACGCCTCCAAAGCGAAGGCGATGCTGGTCTTCCCGGCGCCGCTGAGTCCTGTGAACCAAACGGTGCTTCCCCTGAACTCCCTGCTACCAAGAGCGCGACTCCTCTTCGCTCTGCATACTTGATGCTTCTGCTCAACCACATTAGTGGCTTTTTGGGCACACTGTAACAATGGCAAATACTGGTTAAGGCATTTGTTAGAAAGTATTGGACGTATTTAAACTGTTAATCATTACATAGTATACTAGCAGCGCCCCGCGGTTTTACCCGCGTTGTGCCCGTTCCCGTGGGAATTTCGGGATTTTTTTTACATAAAAACCTTCCTCTTGAATCACTCTACCTATTACAAAAAACCGCATCAAAATCCGTTGCGTAATTTTAAAGATTTAAGCATACAGACAGACAATCAGACAGACACGAAAAAGAGGCGACTTTATTTTATACTATGTAGTGAAAACAAAGTCGCGTCTGTTTGTCTGTTTGTCTGTATGCTTAAATCTTTAAAATTACGCAACGGATTTTGATGCTGTTTTTTGTAATAGGTAGAGTGATTCAAGAGGAAGGGTTTTTTTATGTAAAAAAAATCCCGAAATTCCCACGGGAACGGGCACAACGCGGGTAAAACCGCGGGGCGCTGCTAGTAATATTATAAAGAGGAAAACTTTGTTTGTCTGTAATGAATAGGCTCAAAAACTACTGGACCGTTTTTAAAAATTCTTTCACCATTCGCAAGCTACATTATCCACGAGTAACATAGGTTATTTTTCATCCCGAAATTCCCACAGGAATGGACATAACGCGGGTAAAACCGCGGGGCGCTGCTAGTTATTTATACAGGATGACTGGTAGGTCCCCTTCGTCAGTGCAATAGAGCATATTGCAAAAAATATGAAGTACTAGCAGCGCCCCGCGATTTTACCCGCGTTGTGCCCGTTCCCGTGGGAATTTCGGGATGAAAAATAACCTATCACCTTCCCGTTGAATGTGGCTGTTGTTAAGTGTATATGGACGAAGTGTGTGTATGTGAATCTATGTTTCTTGGGAGATTTAAGTTTCAAAAGGGTAAACTGTGTTTGATGTAGTTCATCTTTACCTAATCGAGATATTAAAATTATGTTTCCAGTTATTTGTTAATTATTATCTTCATATTATATTTATATCTTTTTGTATTTTTAATTATTTTTGTGAACTTATATGCAAATTCAAAATGAATCATTAATTAAGTGATTTTATACCCTATGGCATTTTAAAATTCATTGAATATGTATGTACTTATCAGTTTCGATTCAACAGCATTTTAAATACAAAAACAATTTTTTTCAAATTGTTCTATACGAATAATATGATAAAAATGTATAATAAGGATTATAAAAACATTATGTAAGTAGAGATTAAATTATTACAGTTAAATTATAATATATTTAAATAAATAATTCAAACCTGTTTGACACGTGTTATTTATATGCAATAGAGGAAATAGGTAAAAAACAACTAACTTTATAGCAATAATGGACTAATAAATAATGGAAAAATCATATAAACGCTGTGAAAAAGTAATTTCAAACTCGCTACTAGGAAATAATGCGATACGGGCGCGCTCTAAAAATATTATTGATATTTATAACACAATTAGTTATATTATAATAGGTTTTTACGTAACCTTGCACAAAGGTCATATAAAAACTTTCGATAGTTCAATTCAATTTGTTTCCTCAAACACCTTCCTTATCACATTCAATCAATTTTAGAAATACAATCGTAAAATATGGTGAAATAACAGCGAGAAGTATGTTAAGATTCAATTTACATTTTAAATGATATATTTTTTATTTAGACACGTTTAATTAGACCCAAACTGAGCTCTTAGCTTAACAACTGATACTAATGTATATGTTACGGCTAATACCCGAAGTGCGGCTACACCTAGTTCTAACCGGCTAAAACTAGGTGTAGCCGCACTTCGGGTATTAGCCGTATGTCATTTTAATGAAAAGAGAGAGTTTAAACATGAAAAAAAAAATAACCCTAACCTACCGAATTACTTACTATTCGGTAGGTTAGGGTTATTTTTTTTTTTCATGTTTAAACTCTCTCTTTTCATTAAAATGACATATATATGCACCTAGTTCTAACCGGCTAAAACTAGGTGTAGCCGCACTTCGGGTATTAGCCGTAACATATATAAATACAAATACTAAAAGAAAGACTAACCTACATATTACTAGCTGACTAGCAACCGTTGTTTTGCCATATAAAATCGCGATGAAAAAATAGGGGTTGATCGTACAAGGGTGAAAATTTAGGGCTGTATGTATTTTTGAATGCTGTATCATAAGAAAATGTTATCCAAAAAATAATTATAAAATGGGCAACCTACTGAACATGCATATAAATTTTATAAAAATCGATAAAGCCGTTTCGAAGGAGTATGGCTACTAACATTGTGACACGATAATAATACTTATCCTAACTAATATTATAAATGCGAAAGTAACTCTATCTGTCTGTTAAGCTTTCACGCCAAAACTACGGAACATATTTGAATGAAACTTCGTACACAGTTAGTCCAGAACTTGAGACATTAGGCTACTTATTATCACGAAATTCCCGCGGGAACGTACAACGCGGGTGAAACCGCGGGGCGCGGCTAGTATAAGATAAATAAATAAAAACTAGTATCACATACAAACATATACGTTTCTCTAAAGAGTTTAATTTAACTAAAATAAAGTTTAATTTCATCAAAAAATTTGAGGTGCATTTTCATTTAAAACATTTAACACCTCGTTTAATTAAACAGGGGTATTGTAAGTTTGACGTCGATGTCTGTGCGTGTGTCTTTCTGCCTGTGGCACCGTATTCTTCAAACGGATCGAACGATTTCCGAACGAACGGTTCTTTCTTAGCTATGTTTGGTAAAAATCGGTCCAGTTGTTTCTGAGCCTGTGTAGGGGTATTTGAATTTGACTTGTTCTATCCTGTTCTGCGCTTCTGATGGAAAAAATCTATCCCAACCATCTCTATCTCTTGACAAATATATATCATTGTTTTATATCAAAAAGAAAACAATTGTACATATTTCTAATATTAGCGAAAACAATATTTCTATGACCAGAGCTAGATTATAAGCAATATTGTTTTCCAGTTGGAATCGCATGACATAGAGAGTGGTGAAAGTGGAATGTTTACGTAAATCTGTGCGTACGCGCAACCGGTGAGATAATACTGCACTCGGCTTTGAACTGTAACTGCAGATATGCATCGGTGGGATTGGGAAAATAGACCAATCATGAGTTAATTTTCTAACTGTGGTGTTAGATGAAGTTATTTGGAAAATTAAATCTATACATATATATAAAAATGAAACCCGTTTTCCTTGGTCGCGGCATCACGCGTGAATGGCTGGACCGATATCCACGGTTTTGCATTCGTTGGAAAGGTCTCGGGCTCCGTGAGGTTTATAGGGAATAAAAATCAAAATTCCCACGGGAACGGGGGCGCTGCGGGTGAAACCGCGGGGCACAGCTAGTAAAAAATAAAAAACAGCTCAGGAATTACCAGTTCTATTCGAGTAACTAGCTGCGTCCGCGGTGTTATCCGCGTTTATTCCGTCAGTGCTTACCGTTTAAACCTTCCCTGGATTACGACAAACATTTCAAAACCAAAATCAACTAAATCGGTCCAGCCGTTCTCGAGTTTTAGCGAGACTAACGAACCACGATTGATTTTTATATAAATAGATAGATATAAATTCAATACCATTTATAAGTACCAATAAGTATGTGTTTGCGTTATGGTGTAGTAATAAATTTAACTACGATAGCTGTATTACGAGATATAACAGCTCGCCAGTGAAACACGGAAGGGCATTCAACGAGATGCATCCGCCTAGATGTGCCGGCTAAAGTTTACAATCACTTTTAGCATTTGACAGCACACAATTTAACGTTTAACCTGTATGTACCGAAAAATAAAATAAAAAAATCATATTCTAATTTGATGAATATATATGATACTAGCGGACCCAACAGACGTCATCCTGCATAATATTTCAAAGCATCATCTGCCGGGCTGATTTGTGAATCTAAACCTTCGAGGGTAGAGTATACAAAAAAAAATGCATTCAAATCGGTCCAGCCGTTTAGGAGGAGTTCAGTGACATACACACGTACAGTAGAATTTCACCACACCAAATATAGGTTTTAAGGTAAATTGTGCCCCTTCATTGTTGCAGTGCCCCTACGGGGTGTCACAGAAATTACATTTTAATTAAGTTTTTTTTTTAAGTAAGATGATTCCGTGCTTCGGAGGGCACGTTAAGCCGTCGGTCCCGGTTACTTTCTACGGATAGTAGTCGTTACATGAGCCATGTCAGAGGCCTTTGGCGGCTCTATAACTCTGACACCAGGATTGGTCAGGTTGACCACCCACTCGATGAAGAAGAAGAAGAAGAATTTATTTTTACGTAATTGTTGTAATAAGCAATAAAAAATTGAATCGATACAGATCCTAGATATTGTAAGTAAGCTAATTTATCAATTAACTAGTAACGCCTCCAATTTTTTCAGCATCGTACTCGTTCCTGTGAACATTTTGGAATAAAATGTGGCTTAGGTGTTATTCCAAATTCCAATCAATCCCTGTGCTAGTTTTTGTTCAGCTTGCGTGAGATAGTAACAAAGATCCGCGAATGTGTTAGGATACATGAATGTGTATAGACAAACACATAATATTCATCTATACTAACAAAACTTAGTATTATAATATCAATAGAATTATTAGAATTACAAATCTACCCATCCTACTACATAGTTATTTTAAGTGACAATGTTATTTCTAATCCGAAGTCAACCAATTTTACGTTATTCAATCAATTTTTAACGCTAACATATTATGTTAACGATAGTGGCATACGTAATCTTTATCCGCCGTGTCACTAGAGCACGTCAGTAATTTAAAAGAAGCATGTTTATTCGGAAAGAATAATAAACTGACATAGTTACAATCTTTGTCATTTGAGTGTAATAATTTTGATAATAGGATTAAAAACATCATTGCGTCAAAATAGAGTTAATCCAAAAACCGATATGCAATGACAGTGCACGCTGTAAACCATATCGATACAGATATATAGCGCGGCTTATCATTATTTTATCGCTTATCTTCATCTAACGATAAAGGAATAACGTAATTCAATATATTAAAAACATATTTTTTGAAAACACATAAGTAACTTGATCACATTGACGGACTAAAGGTGTGCTCAATCAATCATTCAATAAATCAATCAGCTCAATCGATTATCTTGTTCGAAATAAAAAAAATAGTTCCAAGATTTGCCCCTCATTAACAAACGAACAGTTCATGTTAAATATAACTTTTTAAACAAAAATCCTATTATAAACCAGGTTTTTATGAGAGCCCATTTTGCCTTTTGGCATTTTGAAAAAAATGTAAGCATCCAACAAACAGACAGAGAACTTACTTTGGTTTTTGAAGTCTGTTCAAGTAGGTGAACTTGTTAATACTTTTACAATGATTTTAGGAGTTTAACACGGAAAATAAACATAACGATGTAATCACATTTTAACTTGAAAAACAAGCAGATTGGGGTTTAAAGGAATATAGATGAAGTTCTGCCCTCCATTGCAGGAAGAACGCTGTAGCTACAATAAATACCATAACCTTTTGGGACTTCTGATTTGAACAGCAAAAACAGATAGATGTCAGAGACTTTGAGCCCTCTGTCCACTTGGATCCACTGCGTGGCTCCATTGATGGATCCTAGTACACTTTTTTGTCTACCTGAGTCCATCGAACCTGTCAGTTCCAAATAATGGATTCTAAAACACTTTAAGGTCCACTTGGATCTTATAAAAAAAAAAAATAACCCTAACCTACCGAATAGTACCTACGCCTCTAAACTCTTTGGAAGATCCAAGTGGACCTTAAAGTGTCTTAGAATCCATTATTTGGAACTGACAGATTCGATGGACTCAGGTAGACAAAAAAGTGTACTAGGATCCATCAATGGAGCCACGCAGTGGATCCAAGTGGACAGCATGGACTTTGAGTGTGTTTTTGGCAATATTTTAATTTTCCAGCAACATCCACACTTATAATTTGTGTGAGCTAGTCTGAGACCTGCAGTGCACGGCTAAAATGCTCTTATCCTACTCAAAAATAAAATAAAACGGACGGGGATCTTGTTTTCGTTTTTGTCTTATCTAAAGAAAAACAGATGTATTTTTCTCTATTTCATTATGAAGAGAAGAACAAACGAGAAGAAATAAGGCAAAACAACGATCTTGGCGAGTATTTTAACCTTGTTGTTAGCTATGATTTAGCCTGGATACAGGGTACAGCCATCGTATTTGATTCTGTAAAACCAGAAACTGTACGAAATATCAACAAAACTCTCGGTTATTTGAATACAAAACAATAGTTAACGAGCGAAATAGTAAAGCGTGTTTATACTTCATTCGCTAGATTTACTACGAACACATAACAGTGAAAATGAATATAAACAGTGAAGATCAGGCATGTTAAACACATACTAAGCTAAACTTCACTTCATAAAATTAGAAAGAAAATAAATTCTTCGTTTCGCATTCAGACGATATCACGGTGTCGTGATAGGTACCTTAAGGTAAATGCTTTAGCCTACGACCAACCTGAAATAAATACACTACCTGTACTATGTACAGTCAACATAATATTATCATTACCTATAATTTGTGTATTGCTTCGAAGGTTACTCTCTACATTAAACCTTACAAACTTCCATTACATGGTGAATGGCATGATATAGCAGACTTCTCCACCAGACTCCCCTTCACCCCTGCATGTCTAGCATACTCTTAAGAAGACAAATTTCTTTGAAATATTTATGAGAGAAGAAATAAAACGAAGCAAGAACCATAAGAACTTCGGATTAGGCTAGCCCTGTTGGTTACTGTAGTGTGTTTCTCAGGCCACATAAAGCAACAAGTGTGCACACTGTCAAAACAACACGAATTTCCTTAATCCTTCTCACTGCACATCCCAGCACTGAGACATTACAGGCTAATCTAGCTTTTTTATTCGTCGATTTATGAAATAATTTGATTAAACTTACTACTACATACAAGAATAGTAACATACACCGAGTTGTACGTATGTTTATAACGGGTTCTTGAATGTAGGTGAGTGATACACTATGGATTTGTCTACAAGACATGTTATAATAACAAACAATATAACGTAGTAACACATATCAGGTGATTGCGAACAATAAATTACCGAACAGCGATAGCGGTAAGTACTTACATTTAATTGGTAAAAATATATTTATCGATTTTTCGTATTATATTAGTAATTATTGATTCATTTAGTGTTACAATTAATTCCGGCAATGATTTTATGTGAACAGTTAATTAATCTGTATGCGAAAATAAATTCAGATGTTTTTTGTTCACGAATTTTTACGCTAAAACGGTTGGACCGTTTTAGGTGCAATTTGATATACTAAATGAATAACGGAAAATAATTGTTATTTTTACTTCAAAATGCGAAATGGTTTTTACATAAGCTCTACAAATTGTTTTTTTAATGGAATATCGTTTTTAAATTAGTGGCCAAAACTAAAGATGCGGGAAAAACCGCTAGCCGCTCCTTGGTAGGTTAACCTAATAATACATCAAATACATGGAGCATATAAATTCATATAAAATATTATAAATGCTATACTATTATAGGAAGTCATTAAAATGATGACTCACTAATCAAAACATAATACAGCATTGACTTGTTATATGAAAGTTGTATTAAAACGCCCGGTGAAAGTAAAAGTTTTTTCCTAAATGAAGGAAAAATATTTTAAATTATTTTTAAAATTATTACTTAACACAAAAACATTCGATTAATGTAAACACTAATTAAAGAAAAAAAATATGTAAAGAAAAATAAGGAAAACGTACCGAATCATTGTCTTTTAATCCCCATGCCGAAATGTTATATTTCTCGAACGTCTCCACAACTTTATTATTCCTCTGTTCTAAACTCATTTTGGTGGCAGAATTAGAAGAAAAAAACAATAATAAAAAAATAAAATCCCGCCAAATCGTGAAGCGCAGTAATGGCGGACGAACGCGCGCCTTTCGCGAACGCAAACACAACACTGAAGTATCGAATCGTTTACGAACTTATTTAGTACATTATTTATACTTATAGTGGTTTCGTTTCGGACAAGATAATTGAATGAGAGTCATACTTTACTCAACAAAGGTTCTAAAAGACTTGCATTATTGTTGATCACGATATAGGTAATGAAATTAATCATAATTAAAAATTAATATTATTATGTACGAATAAAGTTTAAATAAATAATATTTCTAATAAGATAAGTATTTGAACAGATAAGTATTTTTTATAACAAAGGAATAGGGTTTATTAATGCAATATTTTATTTTTTATTTTTCAATGTTATATCTGTTAAATTAATTTATTGATGCTTATTTATCTCCAATCTCAAATCAACTCGTCTTTAAAATAAATAAATAAAAAAGCTATAAACTAAAATTGGTACGAATGCCAGAGGTATGACACAACTTAACACTTTTCTTTTTGCATAGGAGATATAAAAATAGTTAATTGGTACTATAATAATTGGTACTTCTAATTGGTACCTGATATGTCCCGTAAGCATAGAACCTTTGCCCATACAGACTATTTTTTCTTAATTAGGGTTAATGCAATAATGTGTGTTTGATGAAATTAATTCTGCACAGGAAGCCAAAAACTATGTCAAATCAAATCAATGCAAAGCGCGTTTCTTTTTATCTTTTTGCGGTATCTTAATGGCAAAAAACTAAAAATTTTATGGAAACCGGTTCCTGGACACATATGTTTCCAATTTGAATTCAACCGATAACATCGCAGTTTGACCTTCGTTGATGGACAAAAGTCAATCAAAAATATTTGGATCAGTCCTTTGCTCGTCCGAATATTTTTTTCGTATTGCATTTAATACAATGTCAAAGGCGTTACGCGATCAGGAACATCAGAAGGGACATCTATAAATGCATAGGAATATTGCTTCATCTTTTTTAAGGATTGGAAATGGATTTACGCATTCACTGCTGTTCGGAAAATTGGAAGGAATATCCTCATACTCGGAGGGCGGAAATAATTTAACTAAGTAATCGAGATAAAGATCGTTTCTTTTGTCCTAATCAATAACAAATTTCAATTACAACACCTACTACACTTCCAGCCAAACAACAGTTTTTATTTCCTTATTGTTCATACAAAAATTAAATTAAAAAACTGTTTTATAATACTTAATAGAAAGTAAGTAAAGCTCATAAATTACATGACATGTGTGTCAGATGACTCTACATGGTATAATATAAATACATTCGACATGATTAACCTTTTTGTGTTTCAATGGGTGTACATAAAAGCCTGTTTCGCCTGGTAAAAGTATCCTACAAAATTTCTGAAGTGAAATTCAATGGCTTCAGATGTCAAACTATTGACCTAATGTGGAGGCGGTAGATGCTAGGAAGGAAGAGATTTTAGGTACTTAATATGCTTCGGGGATTTGGAGATATTCTACCTGGCTCCGCCCTGGCGAAGCCCTAAATGCCCTGATGAAACTTACTGCAGGTAGATGATACAAAGTTGATACGGAAATCTATTGCCTGTCTATTGTGACAACCTATTTGTATGTTACACAAATTTTAGCATAACCAAATATATTTCATCCTGTAGTTTCTACAAGAAAAACTTTAATGCAGGGCAACACATCTTTAGAGGCCTTCCTGTGGTATTAAATTAAAGCTCTTTATTAATTGGTGAAGGGAATGAGTGAGCACTGAAGAGAACCCTAATGGAAGAATACCTACCATGTGAATTTGTGGAATAACACATATCATTACCACCAATGCTGCATTACTGATAACACTAAGCATGTTGTGACCCCACATTATAAAGATAACAAATATCTTACTATATTATCATACCTTTATATCAGAAAATCTATTTGTGATAATGATAGTGAATATAATTATGTGGTGTTTGAATATTCGTCACTAATTTCTATCGGTGTTCTGTATTTGTCTAGAAAGTTCTTGCTGTTTCACCCACTTTCAATTATTATTAAATACAATTACTTGAAATGAAAATTACTGACACAAGGCATACCTAAATATTGTAATGTAAGTAATATGTATCAACCTGTAATGTTTCACTGCAGGGCATAACATCTACACTATATATAGCTGAAGAGCATGTTTTTGATTATTTGTTTGTTTATGCTAATCTCAGGAACTACCAATCCAAATTAAGAAATAGGCAAGTTTTAGGCTATTATCATCCCAAAACTCTCCCCATAGGAATGAGCACAACGCAGGTAAAACTGTGGGATACTGCTAGTTATATTATATTTTCTGTTAACCTTTCAAAGTTATTTAAAGTAAAAAGTAATCCCACTGCTGGGCATAGGCCTCTCATCTCACTGAAGTTATCAGTACAGTGAGGAGGATTAGGCATAATCACCACACTTGCCAAATGCGGGTTGGTAATCTCAAACTCGAGCCATGTCTCATGCCTCAGTCTCGGCAGGCAAGCTCACATACCACTAGACCACCGAGGCGTTAAATATTCCAAAGTTATTTAGTAGTTAAATATTCTTACTAGACATGAAGAAAGAAACAAAATATGGAAGCTTCATGAGAATTCTTTAATTATTGAACTACGAAAATACAATGTTATTACAAACTGTACACACATCAGCGCTGTTAACACCAAGGTCGCAGCTGTTCATGAATATGTAGTGGAAATCTTAACTCTACCTGTAATAGTATGCAGTAACTTAGAACTGAATATGATTTTAATTCGGCTGCTGTTTGACCATATTGTCATGTATGTGTGGATATGGATATTTTGTGGTTTGTGAATTTGTAAACTTTCTCTTCTTCTTCTTCATCGAGTGGATGGTCAACCTGACCAATCCTGGTTATTAAACCTACTTAAACCATCAAACTCAACACAACATTGGTGCAACTACTGATACAGGCTTTTCCATTTCTTTCTATTATTAGCGTGTTCTTTTATATCTCTAATACAACATGACAGACAATATGTTTTTTTTATTATATATTTTAGAATTAAATAGTTTGCTATTCAGACTATATGCAGCCCAGTGACTAGATTGGTAGGCATAGTTGAGTAGATTATTTGGTCAGTTATTTTATGCCTTCCTACATCGATCAAGTATTAAGCTAGTATTTGTGTTTATAAATAACAATCTATTCACAGATATTTACTGTACTAGCCTGACTAAGTAATTATGTTTTTTTTGTGTGAAAATAATTATTTTGTACTCATGCAATGTTCCGTACTCTAAGTAAGAAAGTACATAAGTTATTTAGAGTTTTATGTTAGATACTAATCATATACTTACAGTTTTGAATTTCTTTTTGGGCTCAGAAGGGCCATCACCATCGGCAGAGCTCATTTTAGGTAATTGTGTGTGCTTAGCTTCAAATAACTAACACTTTTTCGTAGATAATACCAAGAATTTTACACTATCTGCACTTAATTAAACAAACACATCGGATAATCTATAAAATCGTTAAAATTATCACCTCCCAGGTGACGACATTTGTGATAACAGGGAGAGGGAGGGGTGGAGGACGGGAAAAAGAAACAGAGGGGGCAATGAACAAATTTATGATTTTACAGACTTTTGACAGTCAGTGACATTATTACTGATTAAAATGATTTTATCTACACTAATGTTGTAACATTCTACTTATGTTTCCAATACTTGACTTATAATTACTACTGTTATAGCGCAGACAACTAAAACACTCAATTTAAGCAATTGCACAGGATGTTATAATATCATTATAATATAACATTATAACATCATTATAACGCGACCAATTAACCTGGCGAGCCTTATGTCAAAATCCTCATACTATTTGCATAAAATTTTGATATTAGGCTGGCTTTTGAAAACTGTTGGGTTATACGTGAAAACTTTGTCGAAACTACATACACAAAACTCTTTGGTAAGATCTCGCTCGCTCCTGATTGGCCCTACGCGCAGCTGCGCTCTCATTGGTTAGATTTTAATGGCGGCAAGTTCCCTGTGACAATACACGTACCTACGCGTGAATTTAATGTTTCGCAATGTGTTTTGTTTTTAAAATTTTGTTTGATTAATTGCATTAAATAGTGAAGATAAAGTAGTGTATGCAACTGCATATAACACGGGTATTAAAACACTCGTTACTATTATGAAACTCGCTGCGCTCGTTTCATAAACTCACACTCGTGTTTTAATACCCTTCTTTATATGACGTTGCATAAACTACTATTTTTATTCAATTCAAATAACCAAATTTCAAATAACAGTGACAAATATAACCACAGTTCTAACTATTCAGAATAAATGTCAGTCAATGTCAATTTGTTGTCATGGTCAATCAAGGTAAATACAAAGAAACAAATGTCAAAATTGTCAAAGTTATGTTAAAAATCACTCAAAAATATTTCAATGAACGAGCGTCTTCGATTATATTTTGCGCTTACGTTTTATTACAATTCTACGATTTCTACGTTACAGATTATGATCATAAAACCAATAAAAGTCACATTTCAGTGATATTAATACACAAATCGGTGTTTTTCATACTCAATAACATCTTCGGGCTAGTGAGTTATCTCACAGCTCACATCGCATTCACCTAATTCGCAAAACAAAATAAACATTCATGATGCCTGCGGTAACTGAATCCACGACGGAGGAGCAAAATGAAGCTGATCAAAAGATGTGGGGAGCTCTCAAACGGTTTATAATACGAGAAAGGCAGAGAAAGAAAGAAGGTTTGTACACAATAACTACTCTATACTTTTCATATACATATTATAGATCCTGTTTGCGGTGCTCATTCCATGAATATGATAATTTCAGAGTACGAAGCCGAAGTGGAAGAGGAAAGACTCCGTAAAGAACGTGAGGCAAGAGAGAGACAAGATGTTATGACCCTTGGTAATGAATTATTTTATTTAAAGACATGAACTGCTTAAGGCTTCTTCTTCACAAACATTCAGTAAAACAAACAGAAAACTGTTTTCTACCCATTTGGAGTGTACACCATTATTTACACATTAACTCAGTTTTTAACCATATAATTTTTTACAAGACATAACTACCTAGTATGTAATAAATTCTTAAACAGTCTAAAACAAGCTGAGTGACCATTTATAATATGAGTCTAGACAATTAGGCTGTATATTCAAGCTTTAGTTTAAGATTACTTGTAGCTAGAATCTCAGACTTAATTACAGTGGTATCTGAGAATGCTTATGCTTATGCTGACCGGGGTTGCTCATTTTTGCCTGGAGTCAATATGTCCAGTACAAATATAGTTTTAGGCTGCAAGCTATGGGTGTTAAAATATCTATTTTATAAGCTATTAAATAAAGTCAAAGCATAAAAATGACTGGTGGTCTGAATCAGACTTGCCAACTAGCTCTTAAATTTATAATAATGACAAAATAACCCAGTGAGTCTGCCTAACTTCAAACTTGAAATACTGGGAATACTTCCTGCAGTTTTACCAACATGAAAGCTGATTGAACAGAAAGTTTTTATGTAATATTAATCTCAGAATTCTTTAGGGAACCTTATACAATATCTAGCAAAGCAAAGGCAGGTCTCGAGTAATCTTATAAATAATTTATGTATTTGTTTTAGTATGAGTATTAGATTCCAAAGAAAACGCTTAGAACTAATTCATAAGTTCAACAAATATGAGTCAATTTGTTCAGATATATATTTTTTATTATATTATTTATTACCCAGAGGAAACAAAAGAACAAATAGAGCAATTGGAACAGAAAATGAAACAACTTGAGAAAGAGAAGCAACAACTGTTCATGCAGTTGAAGAAAGTGCTGAATGAAGATGAGGTCAGAAAGAGACAGCAACAGAAGGAGACCAAGTGAGTGTGGAGATGAATTCTTTAATTCTTTATTTAAACCAATACTTTGGAAACCATAGACTAAGTGACTGTGGGGTAAAATTTTTCATAACAGCAATAGTACATAGTACAATAATACATCAAAACTTTAAATTATTTTACTTATGTATCCAGGAGAATCTGATTGAATGTTTTTAGTTTAATTTACACCTAGGCAATAAGTTTTTAAACAGTATTTCGAACATTAGTCATTCATTTTTATTTGCAATTTACTTTTAATTTCACTGTTAGATTTATTTCCAAGCTTGTTACCTTTTATTTTGATATAAAATGTTATTATCGCCACAATCAGCGACATTTCCAGCGAGATGCAACAGATGAAGATGCCCAACGTTCAGATCCCGATGTTCTCGATGCCCCAGAACACGGGCCCGGGCGATCCGTCATCCATTCAGGGCAGACCGCCGCCGTTGACCTCACATATGCTTAATAAGGTAATTTGTATACTGATGTACTCAGGATTGTGTCAATGTGTCCCTGCAGTTGTAATGTAATCAATTACAGTACATTAAACATCGTCAAAGGACCTCTACGAGTTGGGTCTGTATATCCTTGCATGCCACTCAAAAACAAAACGGGCTTATCGCCTGACTCTCATGATAAACATAATAATATTGCAGAAGTGAAGCTAGCATCAATAGTCCGGCACTATTCAAAACAAATAGGTTCCAGATTATTGATAAACTCAGATTTCTGAATTGAATTCTTCTTCATAGTAGGATGATGGGTAATTTTGAAAACATTGAAAGAGCTTGCTCTACTATTTAATTTTACCTCCAATCGGCAAACCTTAAATTGCTTTATTAACCTTAAAGATTATAATATCCTTCATTACAGCAAACTATAGTCCGTGGTCCCATGCAGTCTGGAGTTAAGCGCACCAGGAGTCCGTCGCCGACCTACGCGCTGTACACTCACAGATTACACCAGCAGCCGATGAAACATCAACCTGTTTACTCCGACCATAGTAAGATGTTGTTATATTCATTGACATTTGCTAAACGCGAAAGAATTACTATAATATTCCAAATTAGTAGCGAATCCAGGAGGGGCAGAAGGCTAAAGCTCCCTACAATATAGCCCTGGATTATTTTGTACAATGGCGTGCACCAAATTATGAATTGGATAGCCGAATCTGTGCAAAAAAAAGTTCAAAGGTAAATGTAATTTATAATGTTGGTGATCTAACTGTGAATTACTTTAGCTTGGACAAGGGTAAAGTTGTGACATTTTTGTCGTCTACAATATTTCGGAAGACACGTTAATCAGTCGGTCCTGGTGCTTTCAATTATGAGACTTTTTGGTCTAGAAATTGCATGGTAGACCACAAATTTTCCACAGATTTTGGTCTATGAAATGACGCCGTAGTTGCCTAGTAGGCTGCTTACCCGACTTGTATTTTATGAAGTGTAATGTGTTGCAGAAGTAGAGGACGGGCGCATGGGCCGCCAGATGGCCCGCGCGGTGCTCTGGAACAGTGAGTTGGTTTTTGATAGGTGTCGTAGCTTCATCCTTCTATTTCATACTTCATTATTTGACATTAACTTTATGTTGTCTTTCTTGTCGAATGTAACATGTTATGGCCGGTATCAATAGCCTGTCTACGACAGTTGTTTGTATTATGTTTAGTATCTTAATAAATGTCAATTTTTTGCGGTTAAACGGATTAAAATTTGACCTTTATTGACATAGAAACAATGTCTAACTTGATCTTCAATCGGAAATTGTCAATAGAGCAAGCTTAATGGGACTGGCCGTAAGTCACGAGGCACCTTCTATTGATATTAACTCAGTTTTAGTTCATACTATTCACTTCAACTCATATTTACAATACCTATTTTAATCCAGTATGGTCTCATTTTTTATTATAACTATTTTTTAACACTTCATTGAACTAATTCATTCCATTAATACCTGTCTATAAAAAGTCTGATTGTGAATGCACTTCTTCTCATATTAACTAAACATTTCTCACAATCTTCGCACTTCATTGTCATTTATCACTTCAATTATAATAAACATTATTTTCCTACTTTATTTGACCTCTTTCGTCTTCATTTAATTTAGTTGTTGTAAAGTACTAATAGCATGATGTGTTCTGTGTTATACTAATTTCTTATTTAAAGTGCTGTTATATATTTTTGTTTTTAGCAAATCAATAAATAGATCAGATATAAAGATTAAGTTTGATATTTGTAGATAGTTTTTTAATAATTTATCACATTCATAGAAGAGAATCATCCAACTACCTGCTATACTATATCACTAACTAAACTAAAACATACTACAACTCATTTCTTTGTTTGTGTCATAAAACTCAATTCTGTAGAATCATCCAACTACTATACAATTTACTACCTAACCCATGGCACCCAATCTCCTCAGGATCACCCATCTACTATACAACTTACTTCATAACCCATGCCTCCCTATCTCCTCAGAATCATCCAAGTACTATACCACGCCACCCAATCTCATCAGAATTATGGAATAGAGTACATAACCCTTGGCCCGCGATGTCCCCAGAGTCGTCGAGCTACTCGGGCGTGGGCGGGGGCAGCGGGTACTACCTGCCGGCGGCGGCGGTGGGCGAGCGGCCGCCGCCGCTGCTGTACGCGCACCACGCGCACACGCCGCACACGCCGCACACGCCGCACACGCCGCACCACACGCCGCTGCTGTACGCGCCGGCGCAGCCGCAGCTCTACCTCGACATGCTGGCCAACAGGGCCTCGCCCGTGCCCAACACCAACAACCATCAGGAGCCCAAGAAGGAGCCGCAACAGGTATGTTTTATAGGTTTTATTGGATCTCGATATTTCCTAATAGAATACAATTATGCAGAATGAACTTTCTACAATTATAGCAACAGGGAATGATTTTATCTCTTATCGCACTTTATGGATCGAAAAGCTAAAAAAAATAAAAAATAAAATAAAATTCATTTATTTCGGATAACATGGATCCATATTACAAAAATATTACAAAATAATTTAAATTCAAATTAATCATGCAACATACATTAAAGTTCCTCTGTTTCAGACTTAAAACATAGCCTTGGAATGTTCTAATTTCAAACCTTCCTAAAGTTTGTATACATATAGAGTGTTAATCGGTTAACCAATAATAAATAGAATACTTGTGTGGTGGCAGCCGCAGGTGCTGATCGGGCTGTCGGAGGCGCACCACCCGTCCGTGAGCAGCGGCGTGGTGTACGCGGCGCCGCCGCCCGGCGCGCCCGCCGTCAGCCGCCACTCGCACATACACGCGCCGCAGCACGCCGCCATACAGGCATGTCACCTGACACACCTTTTATTATACCTAATTTACTGTATCTTACACAATTATAATACGATTACGAATATATCACTTCGCTGGACCTAGGCTGGACGCTGAACAGTTTAGCTATCAAGTGGTTTATCACTTTCTGACATACGCAATTTCCCGAAGAGCATAAGAGACAAAACACAGTATAAGAGTGTTTTAGTTACACCGCGTTTATTGATAAGGCCATATATGTGTCGAACATGATATCCTTCTCATACTAGTACTCATTTAAAAACAAATACTAATAAAGAAATATTCCACAGACGGCGAAACCAGGCAGTATCACCCAAGGGTACCCGGTACAACAATCGAATCCGAACGTCGCCAACCCAAACATGTATCCGAACAGACACCGCTATTAGCAGGCATTCGCCCGCAGTTGCGGGCCTAAATACTATAAATATACACGCAATATCAATAACTAATTAAATAGTGTTGTGTTATAACCACTATGACTACTAACTATGAAGCCTATAAATGTGAAAGTGAAGTGAATTGATGCTACTATAGTTCAACTCAAAATTCCGTGCAGTGATCTGACGTTTCGTAATGTTAAAATCCTAATTGTTACTTCATACAAAACTACAGTGCAGAAAGTGAATGGTTTATTTTGAGTTATTAGAATACGACATAATGTCAGCAGAAGCCATCAAACAAAAATTTAATTGAATTGAGTTAACAGAATGTTTTGTTCTTGTTATTTTTTATTGTAGTTCTTCTCAAAAAGTACCCACATTGTAGATTTCAAAACACTATACAGAACTATGAGTTTTACTATACATGGAATTAACTGTAAAATTACTAGTATACCGATATTCATATGTAAACAGAGTGAAATGACAGCTCTTACTGTCATTTTTCAAAATAGTGTTGCCAGATCAAAGTGAATACATGTGTGTAAAATAAACATTAAAATAGTGATTATTTTGAAGTGAATAGTGAAACCCCTTATTGTTGTAGTTATAGCAACACGTTAAAACAAAATATATGCGTGTGACGTACAAATATCAACTGTTGCATCAAACTACATTGTAATGCATTAGCCATTATATTCTTAGCAATATTAAGTACTGCTTGTATTAATTAAAATAAGAAAAAATCAATGAAAAAACTGTTACAAATTATAATCAGTGCATAGAAAAATAAACTGTTCAAATATCTTATGGTACAGTAATATAAAGAATATATTATCATGGAAGAGAAATGGTGTAATTTATAAAGAGAATGTGTAAGCCTATATTATGTTATCTATGTAAAATAAACTTTGATTAAACGTATTAAGAGTTTAATTTCCTTAGCATAGTTTAACCGATTCATTGCGGCACCCATTTTTTAAAACTTTTCGCCGTGGCTGTGAACAAATTTTCTATGACACGACTGGCGTGTCAAGCGCCATAGAAGTTGATGGCACGCCTATTGTGCCATCAGCCATGTATATAAACCACATGTTTTTTCTTGCGTTTTCACGGTTTATCAGGTGTTTCAAACCTTTTGTGTTGTTTTAATTTTTAAACTTATTTCTACAAAAAAATATTCCGACTTAGGGTTTATTTATTTACAAAAAATAATTCGTGGGGAAGGTAACATTTGAGTGGGATATCTTGCTTATAATTTAAATAATTACAATTAATGGACAAGATTAGTTTGTAGCTCGTCATAGCTGTCGGAAGTGCATAAAATTAAATATTCAGATTGTTTGTTAAATTGACTGCCTTTGTATGATTTTTCAACATTTTGTTCAGACGATTGATATTAGGTATTTAATATATCTGTCTGCACGTTTCTAAAGAACCCCAGCTCTCTAGGCTTTGAACCAACAGGATAATAAGACGCTACGCACCTGACTTGCCTTCTGCGGTCTCGTGGAATGTCCAGTTTAGGTCCTTCCTTGGAATGCGCACGACACACCACACACACCACAGTTTAAGTCCTTCAGCGGCGCCGCTTTGATGACGTATATAATGAAGAAGCTCGAATTTGCATAGGGACAACGAATTTTATAGATTTTAAGATGAACCACCATTCGCCATGTTTTTTAACGTGTGCGGAAGTGGCGAGGTGTTGTTCCCGCCAGGCTGTCTGTGTTAACCAATGCGAGCGCTGAACGTCATAGAAAAAGACGTGCTCCCATTGGTTCAAATTCCACGTCGGTGGAGCAGTTTAGAAACGTGCATTACGAAATACCGCGAAGACGGTACAGTCTTATTTTAGAATCGACACGAAAACGCAAATACATTCCGGAAACAGAAGACTATGACAATGATGAGACTCAATGTGAAAATGAAGAAGAAACGATGAATTATATTTTTGAACAAAATTCACAATCATATACAAATAAAAATTCTTATTCTTATTCTTATTCATACTCAGATGATGGAACTTTCAAGCCTCAAAAGAAGTTTAAGGACAGTGGTACATGCACAGAAATTGCTGATCAAAAAATTGATCAAGTGCCTTCCATATTTTTTCTCGTGTCATCCTACTAATATTATAAATGCGAAAGTTTGTATGTATGGATGTATGGATGTATGGATGTATGGATGTTTGTTACTCTTTCACGCAAAAACTACTGAACGGATTTGGATGAAACTCTACAGTAATGTAGGTTATACATCAGAATAACACATGGGATATATTTTATCCCGAAATTCCCGCGGGAACGGGAACAAAGCGGGTAACACCGCGGGGCGCGGCTAGTAAGCCATAAGTTAACACAATTGATGACACGCCTGTCGTGCCATCAGCAACGTTAAAAAATAATTCAATGTAAATTTAAAAAGGTTGACAACCCCTGCAACCTCGAAATTCACACAATATCCGGAAACTAATACAACAGACTAGATTTTCGTGGAAAAACTTGATAGTTTTGTCCTGGGCAGACCCTTCTAAAACTTAATTTGAGGCTGTTACAACCGATGAAAAAATGACACGCCTCTCGTGTCATAAGCCATAAGTTAAAACAATTGATGACACGCCTGTCGTGCCATCAGCAATGAATCGGTTAAGATTGGTGTAAGTGTACCTAAGCGAAAGAAAGCTCTAGTAAGAGGTATCCTGTCTCCCAGATCTTTAAAGCGTTTCTGTGTTTTTTTATATCTTCACTGGTGAATTTAATAATAAGAATAATCTGAAGGTTTTCACAAGTTTTTTGGGTATCTATTTTATTCGTTCCATCCTTAATTCCATCAAAATGACTCGTTGATCAATCGAAAGAGCGACTATGCGGTCTGGCTAATAGTCATAAAAATCTCCATGATCTGGCGGGTAGATAAGTAATCGGGATATGATAATGGAATTTGGGCATGTTAAGGAACCTGTAGAGCGGTCGAACACCTGCCTTTTTTAGGGTTCCGTACTCAAAGGGTTAAAACGGGACCCTATTACTGAGACTTCGCTGCCCGTCCGTCCGTCCGTCTGTCACCAGGCTGTATCTCAAGAACGGTGATAGCTAGACAGTTGAAATTTTCACAGGTGATGTATTTCTATTGCCGCTATAACTAAAATAAAAAATAAAAAAATATTCAAAGGGGGCTCCCATATACAACAAACGTGCTATTTTTGCCGTTTTTTAAAGTACGGAACCCTCCGTGTGCTTGTCAGACTCGCACTTGGCCGGTTTTTTTATTTGTACCTTAGAGGTCAGTGGTACCTTTTTATTTTCTCTCTTTCTCGGTACCTACCTATTATTTATTTACAGAAGACGTATCAGAACTAACCAGATTCCATGGTAGTTTAGGTACTTATCTACTCCATGACCTTATTGATACATTGATTGGCAGTCAGTGTAGGTGTAGTTATTGGCATATTTCAGAAAATTTCAATGTTTTGAACTTCTTTTGAACAACAGTAATTGCGATAATTTGGCTTGTTATGTTTTTGGAAATGGTAAGTTATGTCTATTTTCGTAGTCAATTTGCTATAGATTTATAGATTTTGAGGATGAAGGTAAGTAACTAAGTACTAAATACAACAATGCTGCGCGTATCTCGCGCCAAGGACTTCTCGCTCAATGATCTTATCCGTAAGTACAGTGATGATTACCTAAACAATTTCGGCAACGATGTACTCGTTCGTTCCATCAGGAATTTAGGAATAAAAAGTAGGTAGTCCGTTTGCCACGCTACGTGTTTATAATATGGTATAGGTAATAATATCCCCAACCCCTCCTTTTATAGCTTCTGTTACTCAATATTGTGTAAAGTTCCCGTTTGAATTATGGGAAAAGTAGCCAAAGTAGCTCTTGAATCACTTTTTCTAGTGAAAACCGAATTCCGTTCTAAATTTTTTATTTCAGTATGGACATATAGACTATACGGAAAACCACAGATGTCATAAATACAGGAGATGTGGCAAGGAGGCGTGGCGCTTGCGAACGCATCTAGCCGCAAAGCGGCTTGTTGCCAGTTTCGGCCATTAGTCGAATGCCAACTTGCGACGTCTTCACTGCTCGTGATTTTTTACAAAATGCCGCGTTGTACAGTGGTTGTTTGCAAAAATAATACCTCTATTGTGAATTATACGAAAGATGGCATCTCATTTCACACGTAAGTATAAAAATGTGATTGTTTTTCTTATTAAATTCATTAAAACATTACTTCGTGATACTAGAAACACGATAAAGTACCAAAAGCAATTATTTTCATTAGGAACTAAAACCATTGTTTGCTTAATACACATCGATCAATGAATCGCCTGGTCTAATAGCGCAATGGAAAAGTGTTTTACTGATACTCTCACTCACACGATAGTTTCGTGAAGCGGGTGCTGCGCCACACTGGTTCCAATTAATGAAATCAGGGACATAGAGGTCGAAGTACGAATTTCAATCTGATTTTTTGTAATTAAGGTCTTTGAGTGATTCTAAGCCTATTTTATAGAATACGTTTTTTTGAAATACCTGCCCGTTTCCGAGAAAAAAAATGTTAAGTTTTTTTTTGTATGGAGAAAAATCGTTTTCTTTATTTATTTCATAAACAGGCAGAGACGTTAAAACCAAACCTTAAAGGGATTAAAGAACACATAATTCCTTGCATTTTGTTCGAAATCATCTACTCCATATCTCTGCCCGTTTAAAAACGGCAGGCGTTCCAAATTTTTTTTTTCTTTTGTGGTTTTTTTGGTTTAAATACGCTTGAATGAATACTTAAATAGCAATATTGTAATACTAGTACTTCATTCCATCGATACAAAATGTACCTAATTGTAATATTAATAGCTTAGGTAATTTTATACCTACATACCTGCTATGTAACTTTTTTACCTGGGTATTGTTTTGCGTAGAGGCTTTTGCAAGGCCGAATATGTTTTATTGTTCACGTTACCTGGATAAGATAAGAAAAGAGGGCACTTACAGGTTACAGGTAATCAGGTAACTTACCTGATTAGTTGTTTTCAAAACGGAGTCACTCGTTCCTCGGATCCTAAAGTATCAACACGTACCTACACGCTCTTTACCATTAATATGTCTCAGTTTAAATCAAATTTGGATATATATGTGCTACTGAAATCAAGTGGAAATATCAAAAACAGTGATATATTGTGCACTACGTTTTTAAATCAAATAAACGTTGAAGTTTCTGCTGAAGATGAGACATCTATTTTCTTGCAACCATCTCTTGTGTAAATTTGCAACATATGTTCTTGTGAACTGTTTTAGAATTCTAAGATCTTCAGCAGAAACTTCAAAGTTTATTTGATTTAAAAACGTAGTGCACAATATATCACTGTTTTTGATATTTCCACTTGATTTCAGTAGCACATAATATATCCAAATTTGATTTAAACTAAGACATATTAATGGTAAAGAGCGTGTAGGTACGTGTTGATACTTTAGGATCCGAGGAACGAGTGACTCCGTTTTGAAAACAACTAATCAGGTAAGTTACCTGATTACCTGTAACCTGTAAGTGCCCTCTTTTCTTATCTTATCCAGGTAACGTGAACAATAAAACATATTCGGCCTTGCAAAAGCCTCTACGCAAAACAATACCCAGGTAAAAAAGTTACATAGCAGGTATGTAGGTATAAAATTACCTAAGCTATTAATATTACAATTACATTTTGTATCGATGGAATGAAGTACTAGTATTACAATATTGCTATTTAAGTATTCATTCAAGCGTATTTAAACCAAAAAAACCACAAAAGAAAAAAAAAATTTGGAACGCCTGCCGTTTTTAAACGGGCAGAGATATGGAGTAGATGATTTCGAACAAAATGCAAGGAATTATGTGTTCTTTAATCCCTTTAAGGTTTGGTTTTAACGTCTCTGCCCTTTTATGAAATAAATAAAGAAAACGATTTTTCTCCATACAAAAAAAAACTTAACATTTTTTTTCTCGGAAACGGGCAGGTATTTCAAAAAAACGTATTCTATAAAATAGGCTTAGAATCACTCAAAGACCTTAATTACAAAAAATCAGATTGAAATTCGTACTTTGACCTCTATGTCCCTGATTTCATTAATTGGAACCAGTGTCCATTGTTAGGTAGATAATTAGAGATGTGATGTCACTTTTGAGGTTGTCGATATTTTATATCGATCCTACTTAGTTCGAATGATTACACAAGGGAACAAAATTAGACTTTTTTTGCTGCATGGAACTTTATAGCTGTTGTTTACTAATGTGAGGTAAAAATGATATAATTAATTATTGAAAACACAATTCATTACTATTTCTTGATTATTCGACTTATTATTATTATTGAATCAAGTATGGGTTTTTAATTTATTGCGGTACTCTTACACATGTATCATTGATATCATCATCATCATTCACACCTTTTTAATATTTTAGCTATCCGAAGGATCCAAAAATAAAAGAAAAGTGGATAAATGCAACAGGAAAAGGTCCAAACTGGTTTCCCACAAAAAATAACACGATATGTTCGTCTCACTTTGAGCCTAAGTGCTTTCAACCATTGAAGAAAGTTCGTCGGCTCTGAATTTCATCGATACTATTTTTTCTACGATTCAAATTCAAATTCAAATTCAAATCAATTACCTCTTCACATCACTAGTTGCGATGTGTGTTTATTGTCTGTAGCTACAGGTAGAAGCCCCGCCCCCTGTATGCATGTGTTCTATTACTGAGTTTATTAGTGTTGCTGTAAGTTTCTTTGTGTGCGGGAGAAATATGAGCTCGTGTGCCGTTCTTATAGTTTTTGCTTTTGTGTTAGTGAATTAAGTGGGGAGAACACGGCGACATCTGAACACGAATACATTTGTTTACAAAGCATATCTCCTGTATTTATGACATCTGTGCGGAAAACTATGTCTTATATTCATTCATTCATTCGAGTCGGTTAGTGGCCAACCCTGGTGTTGGAGGTTTTAGACCGCCTAAGGGCCTCTGAAAAAAAATACTAAAGAAAAGGAAGTCCTTAGGAATGTAATAACAACATTTCTACTAGGTACCTGCTTGAATATAAAGGTAACTAGCTGCGTGCGCCCCGCGGTGTTACCCGCATTGTACCCGTTCCCGCAGGAATTTCGGGATAAAATGTATCCCATATGTTATTCTGACGTATAACCTATATTACTGTAAAGTTTCATCCAAATCCGTTCAGTAGTTTTTGCGTGAAAGAGCAACAAACGTACATCCATACATCCATCCTCACAAACTTTCGCATTTATAATATAAGTAGGATTTAATGGCCTTCATTTTCTCCCTTCCTACTTTGTGCTATCTGAGAACAGCAAAGTAGTATGACCTTTGGGTCACAAACATAGCCGAAGGGTAGGCTATCTTTGTGTCCCTTCTGACTTCAAAGTACAGTATTAATTAATGGTGTAATTCGAGATGAGACTTCAAGGGAGGCATTAGCTGTAGGTGCGTTGCGAGTCAGCCGGTTTTAGATAAGTAATAAACAAGTAAACTTTATATAATTATGAGTATATGATGTACTCGTATATATAAATATAGTAAACTAGCAGCGCCTCGCAGTTTTACCCGTGTTGTGCCCGTTCCCGTGGGAATTTCGGGATATAAAATAGCCTATAATTCCCCGTTGAATGTGGCTATCAATGACAGCCATAATTATTCAAATCGGAATGGTATTTTCTGAGATTAGCGAGTTCAAATAATCGAAAAACAAAGTCTTCAGCTTTAGTATTAGTTTTGATGTAGGGTACTCAAATGAGTTAATATTCACACGAATACCTTCAATTAAATTAAGTATAATAGGTACATACGTGTTAGCCCTAATATCCCTTACCTTTACCTAGTACCCATACTCAGTCCATTTGTCCACCTGTTATGGTGATTACGTTCAATAAAACTAGTAGAAACTGAATTCTATCCAAAATTCAATTAATATCTACGTTCAGAATATGGAGGCAGGTGCGGGGGGAATTTCTCGAATGTTTGGAAACCCGCAGGGGCTTAGGGCGTTGTTGGAGATATAGCGGATTGATTAATAAGTATCCAAAAATCATATTATTTTTCCTCCGAAAGAGAAACTTCTTGACTAACCTACGAGTAGATAGACTAATAGCTAACATCAATATCACTTCACTCGTTCGAAATATGATGTCACAGTTTGTTGTCTAATGGTACAAAGTGCGGTTTCAAATCAGTGTTTTATTATTAGTACATAGATATAATAATTCAAACATTAGTCAATCGCCATGAAAGATTACCTCTACTCGCCTGAACTACACGACTGAATTACTTTGATACTTTTGTAGTGTGTGTATATAGAAGCGCGCTACAAAGAGCCTATGATCCTATTTAGTAGATTTTTCCGCATTTAGATGTCCTGTGCTTTCATAAAAGCACTGAAAAATACCTTAACTAAGTATTACAGTTCTAACCTACTCCTATACTGGACGTAACGGGACTGTATCGCAATAGAATATAATAACGTAATATTTATAAAAATCTTACACGACATTTCGAGCCGATTACACCACTTGTGGTCCTTGTGGTCACGGGATGACTGGTTGTAGCAGTGACTGTTCACTGAGTTCACAATATTATTTACAATTATGCACAAACTACCTGCACTTAATTATTATTACCTATTATTATGAGAGGCCTTTTCCCAGCAGTAGGACATTACTGTCTAATACTTTTTTTAAAACTTTTTTTACTATTATTATATGATAACCTACTGTCAGTGCCAAAATCTCCACTGTACCCCTGTATAGGACTAAGCCAGTTAAGCAGTGCACATATTATTTCCTCAGTCGCTGTAACTGTGTCCCCGCCCTACTCGCTTTGTGCTTGTTGAATGGGCGGGCGGAGCGGGTCCGCGGTGACCTGCAAGTAGGTCGTGCACCGATCGATGTACTGCATCTTACAACTACACTAATTTGATAATATTATTATCTTACTTTGAAGAACGTCCGAAAGGGTCATTAAGCATTTGGTTTAAGAATTGTTGTTGTCGGTGGTCTAGTGCACTCGCCAAGACTGAGGTCCCTGGTTCAATTTCCAGGTCGAGCGAAATCATGTTTCCTACTTTTCAAACATGAGTCGGTTTTGAGATCACCAACCCGCATTATGCATTACGTTACGCCTAATCAAAGTCAAGTCAAAGAGGCTGATTTGATCGTACCAGTGAGACGAGAGGCCTTTGCCCAGCAGTGGGACATTACAGGCTATTAGGATACTATTATAAGACTATTGTTAGTTTAAATGTAATCACACGGGTTTTTTCGTGTTAGAAAGTTATGGTGCTCCCACACTGCTGTTACAAAATGTTTATAAACATTTTTGAACACTAAAACATTTACTAACAAATGTTGTCAATTCTTACATTTTGTTAGGAACTGTTATATGTTATAAGTGCTCCTACACTGATGGAAAGTGTTTACTAACATTTTATAACATTTTGAATCTGGCATTGGCTCGCAGTTTGGTTTTGCGTTCTGAGGCGTCTACACGAAAATGGAAGAAGATTTGCTAATTGGGATAGCTTTCATTTTTTGTTTAAAAAAAAAGAAAAAGCGCTCTTATTGGATGCGCCGAACGCTTAAAGCTAGAGAAAAACTCATCGACTCACCACATACCCCGCCGTCACCCGTATAAAATGTTTACAAACAAAATTTTGTTCAAAAATGTTAATTAACATTTACTAACATGAAAACATTTTTTGACTTTGGTGATTAAATGTTAGCTAACAAATGTTTACTAACGTTACTTAACATTCTATAACAGCAGTGTGGGAGCACCTTCAATAAAGCAAGTAATAACTTACTTTTTATTTCCCGACGTTTATAAAAAGTAAGTTATTACTTGCTTTATTAACTTTCTAACACGAAAAAACCCGTGTGATTACATTTAAACTATGTGTTCAAATCGTGTAAGTTTAAAAAAGACTAAGACTATTGTTGTTTTGGCCTCTCCTCATTTCGTACAAGTACTACTTGGTATCTGTTGTTCTGAACATAATTCCCTTTTGTAGATAATCGTTTAATCAACGCTGTTTCATCCATGTGTGAGATCGTCCTAAATATTTTCTGTGATTATTTATTTGTGATTGTATATCGCTATATTCTAAGACGACCCTGAAATCGCACATGGTTCTAATTAGATGTATTTTACTTCCCAGACTTGAACGCTTTGATTACGACACAACTTTTCAATTTTATCAGTGATATCTGTTTTTTACTAGGTAGTCTTCTTCTTCTTCTACTAAGAAAGTACTAACATAAGAAGAAGAAGAAGAAGACTAGGTAGTTATAAAATTTTATTTCCTAGTTATAGAAAGGGGAATACAAAATAAATAAAATAGCTTTACTTATCTACTTACCGCCTTATTTCATAAACGATATTCAACTTAAACAGTGATTTAAAGTATTTGTCTCTTTCGCTCTTTGACAAATAGCGTATGTCGGAAAAGGACAAACCATTTGATAGCTGAAGTGATGTTAATATTCGTTTATGAATAAGGCCTTAATTATAAGTTAAGGTTTGTAATAAAAGTAAAAGAGCAGTAGTATAAGCCTGTAATGTCCCTGGCAAAGGCCTCTCATCTCACTGCAGATATCAGTGCATTGAGGAGGATTAGGCATAATCGCCACAGGCTTGTAAAATGAAAACAAATTTATTCGTACGTATAACTCTATATAAGGGAAATTTGTTTAGCACAAAAATAATTGAGATTCCTTTGGTGTGTACGTGACAAAACTCATGGCCGGAAATATTTCGTAAGAGAAATGATTTTCATTGAACTTCGTACAAAACATTTAGATTGAAAATACTGAGGTTAAACGTTTGTAACCTTTGTTAATGATACCTCGGTAACTAAGTAAGTAGATGGTAAGTTCTAATAGGTTAGGCTATGGCTAGTTATAGTATTGAAGCTTTTGGCCGCCTCAATGCCTCCGACATCGTCTAACGATTGAAACAGCCGGGAACGACAAATTAACGTCCAAAGCACGGTAGCGCTCAAATAAAAAGTCCACTTTATTAGCAAGTAAATACTAGAATGAACATCCAACATAAACGAACATAAATTATTTAATTTCGACCGTTCAGAATGTAATTAGTATTTTATCATAATCTTTCTGTCACCTTTGGACCTAGGTATACAAACTCCTTTGTTTTCTTCCTTAGTTTATGGTACTTTGATTTCAACTTAGTTATAAGGAAATAGGGTTGGTTTTAGTATGTCTGGTGACTTGAAGGGTGTTGTGTAATACGCAAGCGCGACGCTATTGACCTCCTAACCCCTCCCCCAGCCGTTTGGGGGTACAAAATGTACCTAGTGCTTGCATGTTCTATACATACTATGTTTGGTACAAAACTTACTCCACTTTTGGAATCTATTTCGGTCTTACATTGAGATAATACCGTTGTATCATTTTGTCTCTTCTTTGGTCCAAAATGTATTCGTGAATATACTTATAGTGCGAATGTAATGCTTTTAAGGAATACTGTTTTTAGACCTTTATGTATCAAATGTTTAACAAAAATGTCAATTACATAAACGTTTGCTCTTACTCTTTCAGGCTTAAGAATCAAGCACATAGTTTATTCCGTACCTGGATTTACGGAACAGATCCATAAACCTTCCAACAGTAAAACAATGATCGTGAAAGCTGTTTTAACACACATACATTATATGTCAAGCTTTTAGTGAATAGATAATTCAATTTACGAGTACTAAAAGCTTTAATACTGAGCCCGCGTTCGATCTATTGTGCGCTGTATTATAATATGAAGTGACGCCACACTTGGTCTTTTGTGTCGACGGAAGCTCATTCAAATGGAATTTGATGAAAGCCTTCCAACTTTTCTATTGAACGGCCCTTTGGTCGGAACCATTCGAAATTGTGCTCTTTTAGAAAAGTAACTAATGTGGGTGATTTGTGCTCTTTGTCGCAGCTGTTTTATGTTCCTTTGAGATCAGTTTTTAGTATTTGTATTTATGTGTGTACATATTTGGAGTAGATGACTACGCCTCTTCACTGATCCTGTAACATATAATTAGCTAAGAAGCCTTTGTTCTGCAGTGGCTGTCCTGAAGATTATCGACTAATACCTGTACTACTTTTATTACCAGCTTTTGTAGTTGGTTATATAGTTTCAATTAATAACAGATTTAAAAACTAGGGATACTATTGTATGTTTTTTATGCTTTGTATATTCGTCGTTTACAAACCGATTTTGGATAGTATACCGATGACCAACACAAAAATCCCTTAGGAGATTAACACTAGGCCTTCAAAATACTTAACCCTACCATGCATGATTTTTAATTTTTTGGTGAGAAAAATACATACGGTTTTAGTGGGCGAGTAGATGATGGGAAAAATAAAGAAAAAAATAAAAGTCGATATTTTCAATAAAAAAAACAATTTTAATGGTTGTGACACATAAAGGACATTATTATTTTTAGTACATTATTATTATCATTATTTTTTTAGTACAGCCTATTAAATTGGTTGTGACTATTCATGCACCGGATGCACTGTAGGGTAAACCTTTTGTTATTCACACTACAGTCAGTTAGTTATCAGAACATATTTCTTATCTTATCTATCTTTCCTACTATAAGCGCTACCTATAGAGCTTCGAAGTCATAAAGTCAACATTTAATCCAATTCAACGCAACAATATTCAAAAGGTATCATATAATCATATTAATAGCCGGCCGAGCCTTTGCAACCACTCGACTTAAAAGCATTTAATGTATGACAAATTCTATCACCTCTAGGGGATGATATTACATCTATTAGGTCTTAATGCTACCCACTGCCAAGGTCACATCGATCGGTTGTGGGGAAAGAGTGAAAGAGATAGCTGTCGCAAATCTATCGTGGTCTCTGTCTGACTAATGTCAAATTGGGGAAAATACTCCGGTGTGTGTTTATAAACAATAGCTGGAAGATGAGAGGTTTGTTTGGTATTCAGTTTTTCTTTTGTTATGCATACCTTTTATTTTCCTTATGTGTGAGTTTATTAGGGTTGCAACGTACCTTCCTTCACTTACAGAAAAGAGATTTTGTTTATTTCCACATTGGATTCTTCATGTTTCTGAAAACATTTAAATTACCAAAAGTGCATCTAAAATATGCTACTGTCAGCCACCTATCCAATCTAAATAGTAACTCAGCTGTGCTTAACACTAACCCCGCATTACCACCATTCAATTTAAAGTCCCGAGCGTTACTAAGTGCGTATACTATTACTAACAACAATCCAATGTACTTTACTATCAACGTAAAATAACCCTAATGCCAACAAAGCTACCTCAAGAAGTTGTAAATAGAACGAACCAACGTGTATTTCAAAACACGTTCGGTAAACAATTTATAATCGGAACGCATGCACTGATGAAGCCAACAAACTGTTCGGCCAGCACTAGCTCCAGCCGCTAAATATTGTATTAGATGTTAAATATAGAGTTTGTTTTACGGCTATGTTCGTAATCTAGACCGGTTTATTAGTAGCTCTGAGTCATAGGAATCTGTCTTCCGTAAATCAACTGTATTTGATTGAAAATTATGGACTTATACCAGTTATTCCTATGACAATGTTACAGGTAATTAAAAAATTATGTGATTTCATTGAACAATCAGCGAATTTGATATTGTTTTCCAAGTTTATTTCGGTTTTTACATATCTTTCTAACAACTAAAACATTAACTGTAGTTGTGATAACAAACTTCATCTTATTTTATATATGTACTTGTGCAAGTTCCTAATTAATCAATCAAAATATTTAAGTAATAAATAAATAACCTTCGTAATTATTTATAGCAATTTACATAGCGTAGACTATATTTACTTTTTATTTTAGCATCTCATCCTCAGAATTGAAAACAAGTATTCGTAAACATAATAATTACGTTACTTATCTTCATAACGGAAATTTCCCGAACATTATGGAAGAAATTCAGTAAAACTTTTCCTTATTTGTCAATATTGACGCTGTAAACAATTTGCTACGAATCTTCGTAGCAGGTTCGTTACAGCTACGCCGTAGCCGTAGGCTCCTGAAACGAAGTCTACTAGTAAGTAGCATTTTTAACTTTTTATGCAGTTTGTGTGTGTGCGTGTGTGTGTTTTTTTTCTGGCAAAATGTATTTCAATTCCCTTATATTTATACAGATTGATAATGTCGTGTTTTTCAAACAACATTAGTATCGTAAGTTTTTCATATTATAGAGATTTTGTTCAAACAGCATAATTGAAATAATTATGTTCCTTTATTCCTTATGTACATAAAACAAATGTAAGCTACATATAAAGTAAAATGTCTTACCTAGGTACCAATATAGCATAAAATCGCCGGCCGGCGCGTCGCGTTATCATATTATTTGCTTTGAAGCAATATTCTGTGACGATAGAGTGAAAATCAATAGATTCAACAGACGAACTGCATTCGAGAAGATTTTACATGTTACTATATATAGATCATGGATCATTGTTGGATGTAGAATGTTATTAACAGTACTGGCAGACATAATTTATGTCAGTGTTGTGCGCAAGTAATGTGCAACGTAGGTAGGTCAGTAATAAAACATCATTTCCTCATTGACAATAAAATTACAATCAAACCAGAGCATAATTTAACGTATTTACTACCTTTTAATTTTTTTAAATAGTTATTATTCTAAGCCAAATGTAAAAATCTGAGCCTATATAATAGAATAAGAAAGTACATTGAACATTCTAAAAGGTAGGCGAATCGGTGACTATTAAAACTCAAACCACGATACTCTTATAGCGTTTTGTTTCTTTTATCTGAACTGAACTATCCCTTTCTCTGTGTATCGATATAATTTCAGTAGGTAGCTCGTGGTACTTGCGACCCCTCCCCCACACCCCTCTCCGCGCCCTCCTGAATTCAGTTCCTTCCAGCCGTCATTGAGAGCGCGCGCGTTTGATCCGCCATTTTAAAATTTGCGGCGCCATTCTGTGACTTCCTCTAACGTTTGTCAACAAATAAAAAAAGTGAATTCAACCTTTGTTGGTAAGTGTGTTTTATCATTTAAATCGGTTTAACTGAATGGGAGTTTCGTAATATTGCCTAATACGGAACAGGGAATGTTTCAAGGACGTTTTTGTCTTTACATATGTTGATGTGTTGTAGCTATAGCTAAGTTTCCCGTCCTACCTTAAGTGTTCCTCAGTTAGCAGTATGATAGAAACTATTTATTTATACATATTTTAGATTGATAATAGAAGTACATTCTCATCGTTTGAGCTATTTACCCGGATCATAGTTTTCTATTACGAGTATAAATGATCACCCAACATTATCTGAATTTTACTATAGGTTCGCTTCAGGGCGTGTGAATTATTTCACGTTTCCTGATTCTGATTTAGTTTTCGTCTATGAAGAACATTCTTTGCATTTTTACCTAAAATAAATTATGAGTATATTTTGGAAATTACTTTATTTAGATTTGTTACATTTTTGTTAGATAAAAATAGAAATATCTACATAGGTATGCCTATATATCTTACAGTAATATTCCAAACTACTTTCTTTCATAAATTAACTTATTTTTTAAACAAAATCAAAGAACAAAGAGTTAAATTACTCCTAGGATACATTGTTAAAGGTAGGCATTATGTCACGAGCCGGTAGTTGTTATAAGAGCGCTGTCACGCCCACCCGCGAACATTGAACCTAGTAATGAGGTCAACACAATCATCCCTGTTGCTAAACTGTTTTTGATGATCACAATCTAAACTTGGTGGAAAATATTACACGTTTAGTACCTAGATTACTTATCGTCCGCACTATATACGATTATAATTATCTTAGACATATATAAAATTCTCGTGTCACGGGGTGCGTAATTGAAGTCCTCTGAAACGGCTCGACCGATTCTCATGAAATTTTGTGTACATATCGGGTAGGCCTGAGAATCGGACAACATCTATTTTTATCCCGAAATTCCCGCGGGAACGGGTACCGTGGTTGAACTCCTCTGAAACGGCTCGACCGATTCTCATGAAATTTTGTGTACATATCGGGTAGGCCTGAGATTTGGACAACGTTTATTTTTCATCCCGAAATTCCTGCGGGAACGGGTACAAAGCGGGTGAAACCGCGGGGCGCAGCTAGTGTTATTATAAATATTACACATTACTCTACTTCCAATTACTAACGTCAACAACATTTCAAATTAAGAACGCATTTGTGAAATAATTCCTTTACCATTTCGTCAGCAAATGTGCGTTCACAAGTCCACACAATTAACATAATTAGTTGTTATGAATGAAACCGTGTGTATGTTTACTTTCATTCACTCGGCACTCGGCAGCACCTTTCAGTGAGGTTGGTATAAAACCAAGGATGTTCTAAACAAATAGTTCAACGTACTCCGTATTGAGGTCAGCTCTGCAGTGTTTTAATGAACTATTTATATTTTTACTTTACCCTAAGGAATTTATTTTCTTCTATTTAATATCCATCTAAATGTTTGTCAAATTAGACGGGCTAGACCAACTGGCTAACCTAGAATAAAACGACTCCAAAACCTTTTTAATTATATCAAAAGGAAACATACTCGTAAGTACTTACCTACGTCCGTTTTAAAAACATCTATAAGTACACACATAAACACATTTTCCTACACACTACCATAATTTTTGTTCCGTAGCAGATCACAACCACGAAAACAAAAAAAGAGGAAAGACGCAAAATCAGGATGCGTAGCAAACTACGCAGTTCGTAGCGTGCTACGCCGTCTAAGGATCTTACTACGCAGTTGGCCCGAATTCGGTTCTACCCCTATTGCGTAATTGCCCTTTCAGAGTACACACGATGCTGCTTTCTGGGGTAACAATAAACATTCGCGAAATAGTTGAGAAGTCACATTCCTCGTCTTGAGTAAAACGTTTCGCGTTTTTGCGTGAGCCTTTTTACGACAATATTGGATACATAACTTAGGTTCTACATTTCTCGGAATCTCATTTGCTAAGGTATAAATAACATATTTATTTAGTTGCTTTTTATTAGTCTGGAAGTTGATTTAACACTATTTCAATGATATTCTGACAAGTAAATGCAAATGAAGGAACCGATAAGTTTTCAAGAATAGGAAAAGTTGCAAAAACAGTTTCTGTTTTATGGCTCTTTACTTAGGGTAGAAGCTTTAAATTTAATTTAACTTACTTCAGTGTATTTGTGAAGTTTGTGACGCTGAATTCGTGAAGTTTGTGATCGTTGAACGAAAAATATTAATTGAAAGAAGTTTATATAAATGTAAAACAAAGTTGATGTATGTATACGATGATACGAGTATATGATTCGTTTGATTATGACATATATAGTAAACGAGTATTTGACGATTTGAAGATGTCGTTTGTTTTTGTTTATCAATCCATTATGAACTGGCTTACATTATTATAAGGTAATTCAAAATGAAACAAAGATACGTATTCATATTAATAAGTGAAAGTTACGAAATATTGATTAGCTAGCTAAACAGCTAGATACCATAAATAAACTTAACTGACGTAAGTCAATAAGTTTCCGCAGTGGTTCCGATTTATAATTCAGTTGTAACACCTCACGTGCCGACTAACTCCGCTGACCGGGCTCATCAATAATAGGATTTTGTTGGATTCCATGTGAGCACTCGGGTTATACCAGTGGGTCCAGTCAACGTCGTAGGTATAAATATACTAATCAATACTCATATTTATACTATCTGAATCACCTGATTGCCCGAAAAGTAAGACGATTCCGTGCTTCGGAGGGCACGTTAAGCCGTCGGTCCCGGTTACTCTCTACGGATAGTAGTCGTTACAAGAGCCATGTCAGAGGCCTTTGGCGGCTCAATATCTCTGATACCAGGATTGATCAGGGTGACCATCCACTCGATGAAGAAGAAGATATACTACCTATACCATTGAGTTATATGTACTCGTACATATAACTTAATGATCTCTACTAATATTATAAAGAGGTAAAATTTCTAACTTTGTTTGTTTGTTTGTAAGGGCTAATTTCAGAAACTACTTGTCCGATTTGAATAATTCTTTTTGTAATGGATAGCCACATTCAGCGGGAAGGTTATAGGCTACTTTTTATCCCGAAATTTCCATGGAAATGGGCACAAAAGCGGGTAGTTTGATATAACGAAAGTTGGTAGGTAAGATCTCTGCATCAATTAATTATTCACCAAAGTAATCGTCCAGACCAATAGTGCTGACTGTCAATTTCAACAAAAACTCAACGGTTTTATCAACATGTGAGCACCAATACAAAATGTCGTCTCAAACGAAACTTTAATTTCAAAAGTACTTGTTTTAAGCGGGTTCATAAAGAATTCGAAAGCAGTGGTTTGGTTGCAATCCAAAAAGTTAAGATTAATCTGGAGTAGAGCCAAACTCGCTGGATTTCATTTGGACATGAAGCGCGTGACAAGCTTTGCAATTTGTAGGCAGTAAACTGTCTGGAATCAATCGTAAGTGCCTAATAAGTATGCCGTAGCGTACATAGGTAGGTAGGTAACCCGTAGTCTTTGTAGTTGTTGTCTAGTTAGATTCAATTGTAAAAGAATCACGTTTACTGAATATATCACGATAGAAGGGTCTTAGTAAAATATCTAAATAAGGTCTCGGTCACACGAGTGCTTTGTGAACTGTTGTCAAAGAGCGTTTCAAACGAGAAAAACGACTGTGACATGAGAACAGACAGATAAACGGACTTAAGGGTTCCGTTAATGCCATTTGGCTACAGAACCCTAAAAAGCTACGTGTACCGTAAAACGTCTCAGTATTATTTACTAATGCTTAAAAAAGCCCTTAAAACAAGCAAACTGCTGAATACTGCTGTCAGGCAAAAGCAATTTAGCTTTTAATGTACTTTAGAAAGTAATTGCTTATTTCTATTATAACAACGAACTTTTATCGGCTAGATCCATGTTCATCTAGCTCTAAAACTATAGGTATCTAGTCCAAAATCATTAAGATATTACCTACCCAAGTAATGTCCAAAACAATAACGATTTATGTGTGCTATATAATCGGCCATCATTAGGCAATCACCATGACTCACTGTATATGAACAATATCAATAAGTACTTAGTACTTATACGGTAGGTTATGTACCTAAGTCTAGTGTTTCCTACAGGAATACAAAACAGGCCTTGAACGTTTGCCAAACATGCGAAGGTTAGGATGACGTGATGTTGTGTCTCCAGACTTTATGATTGTGTTACTTTCACAAACATTTTGAGAGCGTAACGTTTCGATATTACCCATAGAACCTAACTTTATTCAATGCGATTGCGTGTTTCCACCAGTTAAGCTAGGCTACGTTTTAAACGGAATTGCTGTATTCCAAAGCTGTGCTTTTACATCAGACGTATACTCGTACGTCGACGATGTATGAGTGAGCGACGAATATAAGACGTCGAATACGGGCTATGCTTCGATGAATGTGATTGGTGGGTAATAAAATTGCTACGTTACGTTGTTAGGGTGCCTTTCCATTGACGCGGAGCGAGCTGGCGCAGCGGAGAAACGGACAAATATTAAACAATAGGATTGCGTAAAATATCTGACCGGAGATTTCATGCAATCCTATTGGTTTATATTTGTCCGTTTCTCCGCTCCGCCAACTCGCTCCGCGTCAATGGACAGGCACCCTTATGCTACGTTTGATTAGATAAGTGGATATGTAGCATAAAGATCGGAAAAGGTGGAAACGTACCATAACTCTTATATTAATAAAGGAGGTACGAAACGAACACGGAAGTCAGGGGCTGATAAATTTATGGGTGACATTTCTCCAAATCGTGTCGAAGGGATGGGACCTACACTACGTATAGTACCTACGCTATCTGAAGTGCAAGCAATTTTCGGCTTTATTACAAGTAATCGACCAACTTCCCTGACTGTACAGTGTTCAATATGATTGTTGATCTCTAGCAACACCTTTAAGACGTAATTAATAAAAAATAATGACTTCTAATTACGTAATGTCCTACAAAATATTCCTTGATCATGAAGTAAATAAAAACTTGCGTTGTTAAAAAATCTATTAGTGAGCTAGCATGATCGATGTTATTTAAGATCGACTTCACTGTTATGGAGGTTTAAATTGTTTTATAACGACTTCAGTGGCCAATCAGTAACCATTTAATTTAACTGGAGTTTCCGTGTTAGCTTCATTATTGAGGAAGGCTAACTATTTCTAAGCTATGAGGGATCATCGATCAACTTGTTTCACAATATATCTACCAATTGTACAATTTTGTTAACATTCCAATCTATACTAATATTATAAAGCTGAAGAGTTTGTTTTGTTTGTTTGTTTGTTTAAACGCGCTAATCTCAGAAACTACTGAACCGATTTGAATAATTCTTTCACTGTTAGATAGTCTATTTATCGAGGAAGGCTATAGGCTACATTTTATCCCGGATTTCCTACGGGAACGGGCACAACGCGGGTAAAACCGTGGGGCGCTGCTAGTTGTACATAATTATTTAGTTACTAGCCGCAACCCGCGGTTGTTTTTTCGAGAAGGAGTTACAACCATAAGTACATACATCTATCCTCACAAACTTTCGCATTTATAATATTAGTACGATTTTAACGTTAAGCCATTGTTTGAGTTTAATGTATGTATACCTATCTACTACTTTTTTTACTACTACAATTTTATTGTGGTTCTAGGGGACACCTTAGTAGTAAAAAGAAAATTCGATTTTTATAGAAGTACCTTCTTGCATTATAGATTCGGTGTGCTCACGGCCTTGGTGCCACCCTAATGGCATCGCAGCACACGTGAACGAACTCCGGTCACGGCACAATGTCAATCAATAGCCTCTTTAAATATTTATCCAATTAACCACAGCTGTTCAATACTGTACGGTTTGTTTCAGATTCTGTGACGTCATCAGTCGACCATCACTGCGTCTCAAGATGATAGAAGACAATTGACAAAGTTGTCCAGTTCACCTCTGCACCGGTCTCTCAAGCACCATGGGAAACATAAAGTCCACGCACTAACCGTGACCGCGCGTCGACAAAATATAAACACAGCCTAAACCCCTCAATGCTAAATTATAGACTCGTTTCAACGCATTTTTTGAAACAACCGTAGATTGTGAGTCCCAGTGCGATACACATTGACTGTCCGCGTCGTACCAATATGTGCCGCGATCGAGACATGTTAGTGCAAAGGAGTGACATCATCAAATAGAGCCTCCGTAACGAACGCTATTGACTCTATAATCTCTAGTTAAGTGTCGAAAATTTCGCCAAAACGGCGCGCGAATACGCACCGCCGTTACGTTTTGTTTTTTACATTTTGTTTTACATAAAAGGTTAAGCAATAGCCCGGTTGTTTACTCTTTGGTTGTGGATTATCTGGAGGGTGACTGCCCTGTGGGGCCGCAAGAGTGACCCTGGCTAGCCGCACCAGGGAACACATAGCCAGGATATTGGACTCCATTGTCGGTGCCGCGAGATATTGTATTGTGAGTATCAAACGCTTCACTTACACTATTAAATCTAATATACTTAGTCTTACTTGATCGAAACTAACTTATGAGAACCGCTAGGCCAGCACGATGTCGATCCCCACTGAAACAGAGACTAGCCACCATTATAGAACATGAACTGGTACTTATTATCGCTTCTTTTTCTTTCGGACGCGGTCATTCTGCATTAGTTCCAAAAAATGATTTAATTTCAGAAACGCGACATTAACGGCCGAAAGCTTTTGGAAAATTGGGGATTTAATTTACAAGTTACCGAAAATGGTACAATTGGATATTTTACAGGTATTTGTGAAAAATTAATTGACAATGGGGCTTCACGTAACATCATTATAAATTGTAGTGGTTTCTTGATTGATAATTTATTTAGACATTTTAATAACCCAAAAGCTTTACCTGAATCATTATAAATAACGCTTTGCGATGTCCGCACATGGGTGACATTGGAAAAGGAGACATTTGGCTTCGTCCCTTAGAGATCGTAGCGTCCTCGTGTGAGTCCGCTTTTCCTGTAACCCTGTGTACCGAGTTGTATATCTGTGAGGGCGGGCCGGTAGCAGTAGGTGCGCTTCATCAACAACCTTGTGTGCCTACTAGATCCTTAGATTATACATTCTATAATTATGTACTTACTTATACTTATAATATTTATTATATGATATGGCTTCACACCAACGATATTGTAACTAACATTAGGTAACATAAGGTAAAAGAAATATTTTGTTGAAGCTCTGATCGGCGAAGAGATGTTTCATTAAACGGAACTTCAACAAATATTTCCACATTATATTACTATAAGCATTTTATGTATTATACAATTTACTATTACTATAAATACTTTGTCTTACACTCTCACGGACCATTCACAGACAACTTATCATTCGAAACGCAAACATCAGCGCTTCACCACCAATCAACAAGTTACTTACTCGACATTACGCACAGACACAACATTAACATTCATGACTGATAGGGGTACGGGAACCAAAGTGATTGCTCGAGCGAGCGTCGAGTAGTAATATCTGGGCTCGGGTGGCAGTGCTGCGAGCGGGAGCGCGAGCAGAAGGAGAGGGAAGACATGGCCGCGCCCGAGTGCGAGCGAGAGGCCCGCAAGCGACGCGAGCGCCGTGACTCGGGGTGCGCCCACGAGCGCAAAGAGCGCAGGCCGCACAGCGAGGAGCGAGCACCGCCGCCGCCGCCGCCGCCGCCGCTGCAGGACTATAACCGACTCGAGGTCAGTACCGACAACTACCATCTAACTGTATCTGACTGACTCACTGACTCATATATCAATGTACAGCCGAAACTACTGTTCCTAGAAACTTGAAATTTGGTATAGGGTGTCCTTTCAATGAAATTCAACCCCTAACAGAGGGTGGCCCTTTCACCCGAAGCGAAGCGAGGTCGGGCTGCCGGTATAATTTATGACTTGATGTGACTTGCAAGTGACTCTTGCAATGTGACGCGTTAGACTCATAGGTCGTTGTTTCCAGTCGGAACGTCGTGCTGAGCGCCTGTCCCGCGCGCGCCGACCTCAATTCGGCGTCAACAAACGCCGCCGTCCCCCAGTCAGGATACAGAAACAGCCGAAAGAAAACGAATGCTTTACTACTACAGAAGAAATAAGATGCACTACACCACCTAACTTTGATTATGCTATCGTACAGAAACCACAAAGTGAGTATAGAAAGAGTGAAGAGTGAGTCACAAAAGTGAGATACAGTTTATGTTTGCATGGTGGGCATTCGTCGTCGGATTTTCTGAAAGTTGACTTTGTGCCCAATTTAAAGCGCCTTAACTGCCTTTTTTCTACAGCTCGGTGTAGTGGATCCCGACTTTTCATAAGAGCCCCAATGTATTTACAGTTTCAGATGAGCCAGAAACCCTTGATGCCGGTGCCCTGCACCGTCAAGTAGATTGCGTGAGCGTAGACCCGATCGTAGCGAGCGAAGACATCATCAGCATAGAGCTGACGGCGGCCGAGAGGGCCCGCAGAGACGAGCGCCATGCCGCGCCGCCTAACATCACGGCCAGGAGGGAGCAGCCCTGCCCTGATAGGAGGCTGGAGAAGATTACCAAAAAGGTATCTATTGGCGATAAAAAGCCAACTTACATATTATCGATGAAAAATCAACCTTGTCCGGGTCAATGAGTAACCCTGGTGTTATGTTTTAGCTGTCTATGATACAATGAGCTTGAATTTTGTAATCCCTCTAGAATCCTGTCCAGCATGAAACTGAAGCTTGAAAAGGAAGACGCTTTTGCCTATTCAATATGCGTTATTTACTGGTGCATTTTCAGAATTTTCAGCAACAATGCGGTGAACAGAAAACAAACAAGCGAAAATTTATGGCGGAACAATGGTCTCTATAATCTGTTTCATAAGCATTTTTTTGCAAAATTCCAGATTATCGTCCTCAAAAAGAACATTTCCAAATACGAGGCAGACTACGAGTCTCGAAACGGGCAAGCTCTGACGCCAAGCGATCGAATCACCGACGTGCAGCTCACACAGATGTATGAAAACCTCCGTCGACTGCAGGCTGAGAAGAAATGCATCAAAACTGATCCCGTCGAGTATGCTTTGAAGGTCCAAGCTGCGAAACAACAGAAGGAGCGAGATGAAAAGCTCGATATAGCGCTGAAGAGTGAGAAGTCAATGGTTGATATCGTAAAGGATATTGAGGAGGTAATGATAATATGTTTCATTAGTATTTTACTACAGAAAATCCTCCTGAATAAGTATCTCATGATATCACAAAGAGCCCCTAGATCTTACTATACTTAACGGTATATTCAAAAGAACCAAGTGTGTGGGTGTACAGTGTAGTAAACTAACTACTCACCTCTATTCTTAGTGGCTTGAAGGCTGTCGTCAAGCAGCCGGCCGCACTAGCGTGCTGGAGTCGGGCTGGTCGTGCGCGCAGCTCGCAGCGGAGAAGGCGTGCGTGCAGCGCGCGTTGTTGCGGCTGGAAGCGGCGCGCGGCCGCCCGCCCGCGCACTCCGCCGACCGCGGCGCGGCGCGACATCTCTATGAACGATACAGAGCCGTCAAACGGGTGCTGGCCTGCTCGAAGCCTGATGCTGTAAGTAATTTACTTTTTCTTTGAACTTAGGTGGAACTGCTGCCTGTCTCGAGCTCTGATTGACTATATATTGGAAATCATGTTTGGTGTAAGTGCCACATGTGTTGTATTTCTGACTCCGAAGCACTAAAATAGTATTCGAGATATTTTTGTGTGACTTGAATTCAGATTTTGTGTGTATTTACGTAGGAATTTTAATTCAGCTCCTCAACATTATCTTACATCCAAAATATAGCGGAACAATTCCGGCATTAATACTTTTGTTCTATATTGCAGGTGATGGGGGGCACGAACGGTGAACTAGCAACCATTCTAGAGCACGAAGCAATGCTTTTCAATACCAGTGTGGACAGTTCCAGCGATTCACAAGAGAAGCCAACTGACTCGTCGCAGGTTAGTGTATGTAAAAGGTTTTTGTTAATAACTTGTTCTTGTTCAGATTCCCTAGAGCTATTCACATCAAAACCGCCGGCTAAGCTTTAACCTGGAAATGCTACCGTTATATTCTGGCGTGATAAGAAAACAAAATAAGGCATTTCCCAGTGATTATCTGTTGGACTTGACTTAGGAAGACTTTGTCAAGGGAAACTCGTTTATTTTGGGAGAACTTAACGATTTTCCTGAGCCCCTAGACGTCCTCTCAACATTCACTACTATACCAGCTCCATTGTCCATACTGTGACGTTAGGATGCGTTTCCATTGAACGGAGTTGAGCTGTACCGAGCTCTACTGACCAATGACAATGCATTACGAAAAGATTTTGCCAATATTGTTGTTTGACAATCCCAACGTGCTGTGAGTGGTGTGGTGAGTCGGAGTCCGCCCTCAGTCCCGAGTGTGCCGCAGGACACGACGGAGACCCCGCTGCAGTCCCCGGCGGCGCGCGCGGAGGAGGCGCCGTCGTCCGCGTCGTCGGCGCGCTCCGCCGCCAGCGAGGACGCCGCGCCCACCAACGAGGGCCTGCACTGCCTCAGCATCGACGAGCTCTCGAAAGCGCTGGAGGACGCCAAGTTGCTCAAATGTGTATGTTGGTTTACTTTATTAAATCGACCTTCGTGGAAATATATTCACTTCTTTGGACGGTCTAAAAACTTCTGCACTAGTGTTCTAAATCTTTGCGGAGATGTATACGTTTCAGAGTGGCTGAACTGAATGACCAATCTGAGATTACGATGTACGACTGCCTAAAGACATAAGAGTGCCAGAACATGATGTTGAATACAAATCATTAATTTATACTCTTTGTTTGTTTCTCAGAGTTTACGTCGAAGCATCAAAGAGTACGAGCTAAGTTTCGAAATGCAGAACAGCAGAAAAGTGCAACGTGATGATAAGAAAGGCCGCGAGGAAGAGTACATCAAATACAAGACGGTGAAGGCAAGGATCAAGCTGATAAATGCGCTAATCAACAAACAGAAATCAGTACGTTGAATACGAAATAACAGAGATTGATTTATCAAGGGGTATGTTAAAGGAATTTTGTAGGATTTATGTCATTTCTACGAGATATTCTAGATGAAAACTTGCTTGCTATTTGATTTTCGACTGGTCATGATTAATTTGGTCTTGTTTCTAAATATTCTCGAAATAAAATAATACAGTGTTTTGTTCAGCTACTCCAATGATAATTAATTAATGCATAAGATGTATTGTTGCATGTTTTTTTAGTGCTTAGAAATCTCAGGTAACTTAGGTACTTGAGACTCAGCCATTGAGTGCTATAAGTTTTCAGTTTATTTTTCTAAATATCCTACAAAATAGCACCTTCTAACTTATCCACTCAAACCGCTACATAGTTTAGTTAAGCAAAGCTTTTGTACAATAGCTCAGAACAATTTCCATGAATGTTACGCTTCGTTAATGAAAAATAAGTCCAATATCCTGATTATAAATATAACTTTAGATTAACTTAGGTAAATGATAAGTCTTAACAGTATAAGTTACTTATCAGTTCCAATACTTTCGATGTGAATGATTAATTTCCAAATCTTGAGGTGGTTGTTTATTTTTTAAGTTGATGTTTTTTTCTTGGTTTATTAAAAGTGGTTGCTTAGAGATTTGTTCAAAAGAGGGCGCTGTTCTATAATCCCCAATAATTAACGGTTTTTATTCAAATACTTAAGTTTAGGTTAGAATTAACAATAATTAAAGTAAAATGGCTCTCTAACTCTTGATAATCCAAGAGTCATCTTATGTACCTGCCAAAGAATTATTACTTATTTTTCATTCGTTTCAAAATCTCGTGCTTCCTAAACAAACTATTCATTTTTCATTGATCCTAATGTTTTGTTACTACTTACTTCTAGCTTTTAGATGTATAATGATCAAATTGTATGGTGCCAAATATTGTTCTATACAATTTTTTCTGTAAGTGTATTAAGGGTATGTGCACACTAAAAAAGTAGGTACCTATATAAAAAGTATAAAGCTACCTATTAACTTAGCTCGAGTGTGAAAAGTGTTATTGTAAATAAATTAAATAACAAATATATTGATATCTTAGTAGGCTCGTATCCTTAATCATTTGTATACATAATATTATTGCTTTATAGTGAACGAGTAGTTTTTGGAAAACAATTCATATAAATATTTGATAATTAGGTTAAAGATGGAATTAGTACACGGAATTCAATGTGTACTGCGAATATAGTAAATATCGCTATTAAAGAACAATGGTAACTGCCCCATTACACAAATTACTGTCTTATTTTTCGAACAACAATATACTGGATGCCTAATTAAAGATAAGTGCTTTCAAAGAGCAAACAAAATGAAGCTTGTCAATAAAATCTGATTTAAATTAAATAAATGACTTTAAAGTTATCTACTTAGTATAATGTTCATCGAAAAGTTATTCAATTTCCGAATTAAAGATATTTCTCTTTGGGTACTTACATTTCGAACTTGCGTCACTGCCCAAAAACTCTGCTAATGGAACTTCAACTTAATTATTATTATGCATAGAATTTAAAGTTACAGTGATCTCGACTCGAGAAGAAGAAGAGGTGTTCTATAAAGGTGAGTTTATAATTGCCTGTTGGTGACCACTTGCATAGCTCCTTTATGAGCCACAAACGTATCTGTAGGTACTTGCGAAGCTAGGAACTAAGCGAGTAAGTACTTGCACTTGAGTTATTGCTCCATTCTACGGGCATGTGTATTCCCACCTTAAGTATTACTTATAAGATATCTTAAACAAATTATATGGAAATTATTGAGAAGTTATGTACATACAATTAATGACAATGGAAAAGACATACTTTTACAGTACGATAATATCAATCCTAAATGCAGGATTTTTTTATTAAAAAAATTTTTGCAATGGCTTGTTTCCTAAAGTACTGTGTCCTTTAGAGACTAAACTATACTGTACAAAATAATGTAACATAAAACTTAATATCTCATCATCACACAGACTATATTGCTGTAAAAGACCAAAGCCGCAAATCAAGAAAGTCAATATAAAGGAAAAGCGTTGCTTTTCTTTGTAAAACGGTAACTAGGATTACCTGTCATGAAATTATAAGTTCACTTTTATGTGGAAATAGCTTGGCGTGATTACACACATTCTAAGTATAAAAACCGAAGTACTTTTATGTCAGTATCTCGCATACTTGCATACCAACTCCTTGCATGTGTCACCATGCAAGCGTGTAACGACTAATGTCATTTGGTATACACACACTTGTATACCAACTCCTTGCATGTGTCACCATGCAAGCGTGTAACGACTAATGTCATTTGGTATACACACACTTTCGCACTAATTGGCCTGTAGTGTGCATATGTCTTGCATTTGCCTTTACGGCACATAGAAAACAATGTAGAAGAAGAAATGAGTTAGCCGTGCAAGCTATTTACGCTTAAAAGCAACAAATTGCTACTAGAAATAGTCTTAAAAACAGTTTTATCCCGAAATTTCCACGGGAATGGGTACGCTGCAGATGGAACCATGCGGAACAACACGTTCAGTATAAAATGTATGAAATAGACCGGACTACTTTACTTATATAAATAATACTATATTCTTTATCTAGACAAATATGTGTATACTCTGAAAGGCAAATAAATACTTCATGTGTTAAAAACTTGAACATATATAGTTGGAATCCATGTACTCCACTTATATCTACTTATTGATAAGTAATTGTATATAACTACGAGACCTGAGGGGTTTTAATAGCTTTTAAATAAGCTATGCATAATATTTATAGTACTTAACTTATATACCCTATGATTACTTTGTATTGGGACATTTTTAAAGTACTTTAATAAAACTAACCCTGCTTTTAAATTTGAGTGATTATGTACCTTATTTTCTCTTTCTAAAAATGGATTCTGTGCGAATGTTCTAACAGCAGGACATATTGCTTGCTCGCTCTTTCATTCTGTTAAAGAAGGAGCCAGCAAATATTCGGAACTGACCACAGTACTGAATGAAAACGTTTCTTATCATGAACTAGCAGCGCCCCGCGGTTTTACCCGCGTTGTGCCCGTTCCCGTAGGAAATCCGGGATAAAATATAGCCTATAGCCTTCCTCGATAAATAGACTATCTAACAGTGAAAGAATTATTCAAATCGGTTCAGTAGTTTCTGAGATTAGCGCGTTTAAACAAACAAACAAACAAACAAACAAACAAACAAACAAAACAAACTCTTCAGCTTTATAATATTAGTATAGATATCATATTTTTTAATGAGTTTTATTTTGTTTTAATTTAATTATATTGACATATGTGTACTGCCATCGAAGTACTTATGTATAATGTATTTGTATATATTACGAGTAAATCGCTTGTATTATTGTTTGGAAATGTTCAAAATTGGAAAATGTATAATATACATTTTCCAATTATGTAAAGAAAACACTTTTTATATTGAAGTGAATTAGTAAGTTTACTACTGATAAAGTGTTAAGGCTAAAAGAAAAGAAAAATTTAATTAAATTATTTCTTAAAAGAAGGTAAAATACCGCCTACTATATATTGTGGAATATTTTTATTTATTTAATTTTTTTACCTTATTTATTTGTGTTCATTTTATTTATTTTCCGATACAGGGTGTCCTGAAATGTCACCTTGTAAGTTCTGGTCTCTTTAAGAGATAATCAACAATAAATGTACTTGTGTATACAGTAAATATTTATATCCACTCGCGTTAAGTGATAAAGTTTACCTGTGATTTTAATTATTGTAAAAAATGAAATTCTTGTTTGACAAGATATCGTTTATTTCAATAATTGTTGTATTTAGATGTTAGTTACGTTTCATTTTCCATTATGCAATATATTTAATATAAATATTTTAATTTAATTATGAAATTGAATAAGACTTGATAAAATCTAAATTATGTACCTACTTAGTAATGTCTATACAATGTTAGCTTTGTGTACGACGAGCAATGAGCGTGCGAGCTGTTTTGAACTCTATTTGATTGTTTGTAAAGCAGTTAATTGAATGATGACTTTACACTATACTTACGTATGGATGTGTTAAATACTGTTGATGTAAATTTTATATTAAATCGTAGAACAAAAGATATCTCCATTAGAAATAACACACATACCATAGAATATAATTATAGAGAATAAAAACAATGTTTAATACATCCGTGACTTTGTAAATTACAAAATAATTGTCTATGGAAAATTCATATCAAAGACCGTTCTCAATTTAAACGAATAGAAATATGTATGGAACAGTCTCCGTCTTTTGAATTCAACCAATCACAGCAATGTAAATCCGACGACGGTGATTGGTGATTAAAAATTAAAATTAGAATGAAGAAATTGTAACGTATTGTAATCAGCGAGTAGTTCCATGATTGCCATTAATGTTAATAATATTAATGTTACTAATATTTAAAATAAACAATATCTATGGACTTGTAAACATTTTGTATCATTTGGTCTCATTTATTCACTTAATTGTTTGATAATTATAATTAGGGAGGTACTTAACTTATAGGTAGATAAATAGCCTAAGAGACAGTAAACACTTTGTCAGATTACTTTTTGAGGAGTATATTTCTTGTAGTAAAAATAATTCTTGATAAAACGTTACTTTGACGCTAGATTAATAAAAAGGTATGAGAGTGACTCATGCATGACCCGATCAAAACCCAACAAGAAAGAGCAACAGAATGAATCAACTCAATCTTCCCTGACTCTTGAACTATAAGTACCAAGACAAATAATAATTTATTCGTTACTAACACTTCTAATAATACTCAACACGATAAAGTAAGTCAGGTCGTTGACATCCAATAACCTCGCGACCCTTAAAATATTATTTAATAATTGTATTTGTTTAACACAGAACTTATCAACAAAAATATACAAAGATACGTGAGAGATAGAGATAGGTATAAGTTACTAAGTACCTAACTTAATTAGAATCGGTAAGTTCCGTTATAAATGTAGGTTCATCCTCATTGGTAAACAGTGATCACTCCACGTCATATCACGTACATTCGTATCTTTAGAGATCAAGAAGTTATCGAAAATTGACGATATTGATACCTCGTTGTACAATAATAAGTAAGTAGGTACGTAAGTATAAGTAGAGTTTACTTTTTATCGAAATTAGTGACAAATTATACGTCTTTGCCACTCTGGTTTGATTACGCTATTTTTATCGTAACAGGCTTGGTTTGAGTAAAATTATCAATCTTCAAACAGTTATGGGACATCCTGTATATAGAGTTGATGATAAGAAAATTTAAAAAAGTTGATAATAAATAAATTTTAAAAAGTTGATAGGTGTACTTTTGGCCAAAAAATGTTTTATCATCATAAGGTCGACTGTTTGCTTCTTATGAAGCATGCGTAAAGATTAGTTTCGCTTGCATATCGCTCTAACACCTTCAATTGCTATCACTAAGTTTTCAGCCATTGACAACTTCTCTACCATTGAGGTAAAGGGTTCAATGATAGGGTAATAATGGAATGAAATAACAATACCTTTTTCCTCTGCAGAAGGAATCTTATTGGGCTGAAAATCAACCACATAAGTCCAAATTTTTAATCTCCTATGAAAAAAAAGATGCATATGTACGCACTATGTTCTATGTGTGACATATGACATACGTTGAGTGTTCTAGCGCAGATTCAATAAATATGATTGTGTTCAGTGTAAAACTCTGAGGTTAAAACGCATTCCTAAATATATTTTTACAAAGGAAATCATACATATCATGTTACGCTTGTGCCCCATATTTTCATTTTCATTTTCTACATTTTATCATTGTATTAGTGACTAGCAGCATCCCTCGGTTGCACCTACGTTGTGCCTATTCCCGTGAGAATTTCGGGATGAAAAATAGCATTACACCTTTCCGTCGAATGTGGCTATCCATTACAAAAATAATTATTCAAATGAATAAATGAATTGAATTGAAAATCGGATTGGTGATTTCTGAGAACAATGCGTTTAAAAAACAAACAAAAAAAACTATAAATTAAACTCAAAACTTCAGCTTTATTTATAGTTATAAATAGGTACACAGAAAGGTACTAATCGTGATAGTATATTACCTTATTTTGTCGCCTTTACTAAATGTGGAAAATTCTTGTTTACAATCAAAATAATATGAATTGATAAGAAAAGTTTCCGGCCCGTATCTTTAAACGTGTTTGCTAATATCTTCATGGGTATTTGGTATTGGTTTTAGATAAAAAAGCATTTTACATTTTCAATGGATAATAATCATTGTATTTAATGTACATATGTAATCAGCGCTGTCAAGCTTCTGACACGTTTAAGTGTCGGTCCCGGTTGTTTTATTATCCCCGTTTCCATTGAAGCCGAGCGATGTCTGGTCCTGAAAAAAAACAGGGACTGCCATTGAGTTATATGTACTACGTACATATATCTCAATGGGGACTGCTAGTTAATAACGTTTTTCAGTATAGTTACTGAAAATCTTGATCGAAACATCACAATGTCAAGTGGTGATAAGTAGTAAAAGCGATAACTGAAATATTAGTCAGGAAACGAACCAATATTAGTCAATACAATACAAGTCAATACCTACATAGCGTAGAGATAGCTGCAGTACATGACTAAAGTGGACAGGTTATTACCATTTATAATAATAAATAAATATATTTTAATACAAATAGAGATAAAATGCAATGACTGATTTATAAATAACGGTTTCAAAACCCTGATATTATATTAATGAAAATGAAGATTTTTTTTTTTAAAACAAAACTCTTCAGTCAATCAATCAGATTTCTTTAATTATTTTTGTAATGGATAGCCACAATCAAAGAAAGGTTATCTAGGCTATTTTAAATCCGAAAATTCCCACGGAAACGGGCTCAATATGAGCAAAACCAAGGGGTGCTACTAGTTAAATTATGAAATTAATAAGAACTTGCATACCATATTTTACGAGAAAAGTTTGGTATAAGGTTATCTACTCAATAAACATTGGTTAATTGTAACTGTAACGTAAGCACTGAAGCGACACGCATTTGAAAAACAAAGCATTTTTGATATGATATCTCACAAAGATTTAATTATGTATGAGGTCTGGAGGGTCACTTGATCTGGGCAATCGTCACAAGAGCTCTAATGCAGAAACGGTGGTATTCTGTTAAGCACTGCTCTGTTAAGGTCAGTTTGAGCAGCGAGTAAAAAATATACCGGGCAAATTCACTCACGGTTAATTAGACCCAAACTAAGCTCTAAAGCTTGTAAGGAATCTAACTAACTGATACATACACAAATACTTTACACGAATAAATAATTGACACCCAGGCGTCGCCAACAACTATGTCTGCACATATTGTTGACTCCGGGCGGAAATCGAACCCGCAACCCCCGACACAGTAAGCGCTCTCACTGCCACTGTGCCAACAGGCTTATCAAGTGTTGTTAGAAATTATTTTATTATCGATGACTATCAGCCTGGTTTTACAAACATTGAGCCTGTTCCTGTGTATATTTAAAGTATCCTTATTTTACCCGACTACGGAGAAACCAAAAGAAGGAGGGTTTATTTTATTTTATTTTAAGATACAATGAACATTATGGTATTATTTTATTTTTATTATTATTTATGGCGTTAGGCTACTTAAATTAGACATAGACTAGGAATTCTGCACAAAGAAACACATTTACATAAAGCACATTTCTATGACCTTAAAGGTATTTTACATTAAATTACATAGGTATTATATAACTTAAAGATGACATAGCTATGCAAAACAAGGGATAATAGCTATGTATCGGAACTTATGTACTGCCATTATAGTTATAGGTAGTATCAAATCATGGCAATACTAGTTTTTTCATACTAATATTACTCGTATCAATTCAATACTATAGTATAAAACAAAGTCGCTTTCCGCTGTCTGCCCCTATTTATACTTAGATCTTTAAAACTACGCAACGGATTTAGATGCGGTTTTTCTAAATAGATAGAATGATTCAAGAGGAAGGTTTCTGTGTCAAGAAATTCCCGAAATTCCTACGGGAACGGGCACAACGCGGGTAAAACCGCGGGGCGCTGCTAGTACGTAAATAATCTGTATAGTAATAGATCACAGGTGTCGCATTCGCATGTGATTATGTATTTTACTATTTAGGTACATACCTCAACTACAAACTATTTCCTTATGTGTAATCTATAGCCTTTAAAGATCGTATTGTGAGTTTTGCTTAGTACTAAAGCAACATACCAAAATATTTATGCATATTCTATTCTGATGTCTATTCACCCAAGTGATATGATGATACCATGAACAAGTAAGTAAGTAAGTAAGTATATTAGCGGGTAATGTCCCACTGCTGGGCAAAGGCCTCTCATCTCACTGAGGAGGTAGATATAGTGAGGAGGAAATGAAAAACCGCATGAAAATCCATTTAGTACTTTTGGAGTTTATCGCATACATACAAGACAACAAGAATAGGAACTTTAAGTATCTTTTTAATTGTAGGAATTAATGTGTTTCAGATCGGGTTATCAATAACCTATGTATATATATATAATGGCTGTAAAGTACATAAAGGTTTTTTGTTGGTTATAAAATTAAGTACTTCACTTATTATATTATTATTATGATTAGCCCGGTATGTCTCACAGCTGGGCAAAGGCCTCGTTCCACACTTCTCTGTTTAGTATTAGACAGGGCTAGTCTATGCGGAAGGAATCTAGCTCGACCCATCACAGGCGAGGTCTGCCGCGCTGTCGTTGTGCATTGGGGTAATCTACTTGGATGTCGTTTTGGCCTGTGTTATTAGATTACAATTCTATTTATTTTTTACGACCAGTTTATTTTTGCCAGACTGTCAAAAAAGTGTCATGTTTAAAAGTAGTATAGGTACTACGTATTTATTCTATTCATTTTTTTTCGATAGATATCTTTAGTTACACGTCGACCTTAATTTTAATTTTTGTCAAAGGGCCTTATTCGTAAACGCTTATTAACGCACTTTAGCTATCAAATGGTTTGTCCCTTTCCGACATACGCTATTTGCCAATCAGCGAAAGAGACAAAACATTTTAAAACACTCTAAGTTAAATATCGTTTATGATTAAGGCGGAATCTTCATCGAAACATTTCCCGCCAATAAAAGTTGTTACTGATCGTTCCAGAATACGGCTGTTTGTATGTAAACTAGTCGGTCGAGTATTGTAGTGAAGTATATAATCGGAGCGTATTGTTGGGAGCTTCAGTCCTTAGCGAGAGACCGAGGTGACAAGTGAAACAGACAACATGTGGTTCAAAACATTATTGTGCGCAGTCCTCCTTGTGGGTTAGTAAATCAACTTTTTTTTAACTTTGTTTCGGTGCGGAATTGGAAGTTTGGCAAAGTTTTCGAATATCGAATAGTATTTTAAGAATACTTTTTGTTGGATTTTTAACTGAATATGATAGTTACATGTATGTTATAGTTAGTTCTATTTATTAAATACTAGCCGCGCCCCGCGATTTCACACGCGTTGTACCACTTGTACCCGTTCCCGCGGGAATTTCGCGATGAAAAGTAGCCTATGTCCTTTCTCTGGCTCTGGACTAACTGTGTACCAAGTTTCATTCAAATCGGTTCAGTAGTTTTGGCGTGAAAGCATAACAGACAGACAGACAGACAGATAATATTAGTTAGGATTAATTATATTAATCAAATAAGCAATTTTATAACTTAATCCTTCTGACTGAATTCTATGAAAGCCTTTAGGTAGTTATTTACCCATATCTTAAGCAATGACCATCTCTACTTTTTAAGACTCTCATAAAAATCTTAACAAAACATAGCAATACTATCATTGCTTGCATCATACAATTACCTCCAGTATAATCGGTTTAGCTCTTTGATCTGATTAGCATTGAAATAAACTAATTAACTTAATCTATTTAACCGACTGACTCTTTCAATTGAAGGTAATAATCAGTTTCTCAGATATATGCTAGCCAGAAAATGTTCTATTTACGTGGTGTTTAATTTAACTCAAAAAATTCATAGCCGCCAAATACTTTAACTTTTTTTATTTCTCTTATTTCTTTATTTTTTTTTACGTAACCGCGCTGTCCCACTAATGGGCTTAGGTCTTCCCCAATTACTAGAATATTTATTTAAGTTTTATAAACAAAACGAAGGAGAGTCAAAATACCTAATCTTTAAGAATGGAAGAAGTGAGCGAAACCCGTAGAATCTCCACTTCTTGAGACTTGGACAACTTATTTTACTTATTTACTGTAGTTATTGTATACCACTGGATGCCAATATGACCCAGTCTAGTGATTGTCATTTTGTCAGTATTGATCAGACTCAGAGACCCAGAGAATTTACTACAATATACAAGTATTTACAGTATACTAGTACAAAACTAAAACAATAAGCAATGTTCGAAACGAAAGACATAGTTTAGCTTCACTACCCATATAGAAAATCTCTCACATTCTAATTTCAAATCATTAATAGTAGTTTATGCAACGTCATATAAAGAAGGGTATTAAAACACGAGTGTGAGTTTATGAAACGAGCGCAGCGAGTTTCATAATAGTAACGAGTGTTTTAATACCCGTGTTATATGCAGTTGCATACACTACTTTATCTTCACTATTTAATGCAATTAATCAAACAAAATTTTAAAAACAAAACACATTTCGAAACATTAAATTCACGCGTAGGTACGTGTATTGTCATGGTATTGTCACAGTGAAGTTCAGTGAACTTGCCGCCATTAAAATCTAACCAATGAGAGCGCAGCTGCGCGTAGGGCCAATCAGGAGCGAGCGAGATCTTACCAAAGAGTTTTGTGTATGTAGTTTCGACGAAGTTTTCACGTATAACCCAACTGTTTTCAAAAGCCAGCCTAATATCAAAATTTTATACAACTAGTATGAGGATTTTGACATAAGGCTCGCCAGGTTAATTGGTCGCGTTATAATGATGTTATAATGTTATATTATAATGATATTATAACATCATGTGCAATTGCTTAAACTGAGTGTTTTAGTTGTCTGTGCTATAACAGTAGTAATTATAAGTCAAGTATTGGAATCATAAGTAGAATGTTACAACATTAGTGTAGATAAAGTTCTTTTCATTCATGGGACATGAACTCTCTCATTCATTCGAGTTGAGTCTTAGAAGTACGTACCTACTCATGTTGCTTAGTGGTCACCTGCTTGGTGTCAAGTTTTGAGACTAAAGATTCTAACTTGATCTGACAATTGAAACAGGAACCTGCTATTATATTCCAAAGTGGATATAGATACATACCACGAATAACTTTATCTATGGTACTAATATAATGAAGCTGATGATTTTATTTTTCTTTCTTTTCAAACATGGTTCGGGTTTGAGATCGCTAACCCGCTTTTGGCATGCGTGGTGATTATGTCTAATCCTCCTCACTGTACTGATATCTTCAGTGAGATGAGAGTGAGATGAGAGGAGATGGTCTAAAAACTCCGGTTCGCTACTAACCTACTTGACATGAATGAATGAATGATTCCTCACTAACTCTATGCACAATTGAACATGCACAATGCAGTGAAATGTCTTCACAAAGAACACTCTTCACTTTTTACGCTCTTTTATTCAGATATCCTGCTGCAGACACCACTGTGCAGTGTCCGCCATTACATTAGACACTTCGGATTGATATACCTAGTTGAGGGCATTATGGAAATTAGAAAGAAATTACAAACTTCACTTTCAAAAAAATCTGTGGCAATTCACATGAAATTAAATTAACAACAAGATAAAGTACAGTGGTGTTAGGAAATAATATGAAGAATTAAAATAACTGAATTAATACCTTAAGTGCAGTGTAAACCGACCACATGAAATGCCGTACACTATACAGCGTGTTCTCTAAAGTACTCTACAGACCCCTCTTCCTGCGCAGCCAATGGTCTAATTTACCAATTTACTTAATCGACTGATCGTTTTCTAGACAGAGTTCATGTACATTAAAGGACCAATTCAAAGCGTTGCTTATGGACCTTATGCGACCTGTGGGAAGGTTTACGTATTTTAGAGTTATCCATTCATAAAAGGAACAGATTTTCTTCATACAAGGAAAATTGGTGTGAAGCTTGCCGTGGTTATGTCAATATGTCAAACATTGTGTGGGTAGAGTGGGACAGAGATACCGAAACTAGCCGACTATCTCCGTCTAGAAGCCGATAAGCAAGACTTGTCAGTTTTTGTAGTAAATACGTATTACCTACCAAATTAATGTAAAGTTGGTTTACGCTGGTAGAGCAACAGTTTACACTGGTAAAGCAACAGTTTACACTGGTAGACTTAACTCTACCATTATGTAGGTATCTATACTCAATTTTTTTTATTGTCACAAAATGTGGTTCAATGTCGACAATTTTCCAACCGAAGACGATTGTTCCTGAAGAGGAAAAACCTCTTAACCTTATTCCTCTTCAGGAGTAGTCTCGTCTTCGAATGGAAAATTGCCGAAATTGGTCCACATTTTGTGACAATCAAAAAATTTAGGGTATACACAATCTGCCGCATAAGTGTTTTTTGATACGTAATGAATGAAAGAAGCGTCAATTAGTTAATTGTCGATTATAGTAACGTCTCTGGGTACAATACTAGTAACTTAGGGTAGTTTTACTTACAAAAAGAACATTCTGTGGCGCGAAAAAAAACGTAGTTAATACATTATTAATAATAGGTTCAAATAACTCTAACTGGTACACTCAGAAACGTTCATTATCATTATTTAAGTGTAAATCACACTTAAATAATTGACGTCATTAGGTAAATCTCTAGTAAGGAAGCATTTGATGTCTCAGTACGGGGATAAGAGTACTAGGTCTATCAATCCTAATAACTAGGTCTTAACTGGGCATCTAAACGTATTGGAAAAATACATACAAGGTTGAGGAAGCCAAACAACAGACATACGGTCACAGCGGACGGAAACAAGCCCGAGCAGTGTAACAAACACGTGAGATTGTAAACACCTACCACTAGGTGCAACCAACGCTAACAATATAAACCACTAGCAGCGCCCCGCGGTTTTACCCGCGTTGTACCCGTTCCTGTGGGAATTTCGGGATGAAAAATAGCCTATAACCTTCCCGTTGAATGTGGCTATCTATTACAAAAAGAATGATTCAAATCGGACTGATAATTCCTGAGATTACCTCGAACATACAAACAAACAAACTTACAAATTTTACCTCTTTATAATATTAGTATAGATAGAATAACGCTTTGAAATTTTGGATAGACATCAATTAGGTCAAATTAAGTACACAAACTAAAGAAGGATTGGCTTTGAATAAATATTCATTAAATTATTAACCAACTAATGAAGTAGGTATATGTATCTGGTTCATTCATAAACACTTCACTACATAGTATAAAACAAAGTCGCTACTTGTGTCTGTTTGTTTGTCTGTATGCTTAAATCTTTAAAATTACGCAACGGATTTTGATGCGGTTTTTTGTAATAGGTAGAGTGATTCAAGAGGAAGGTTTATATGTATAAAAATTCCCGAAATTCCCACGGGAACGGGTACAACGCGGGTAAAACCACGGGGCACTGCTTATAAAATAAAGTCGTCTCTGTTTCATGTCTGTTTGTCTGTTTGTCTGTATGCTTAAATCTTTAAAATTACGCAACAGATTTTGATGCGGTTTTTTGTATTAGGTAGAGTGATTCAAGAGGAAGGTTTTTATGTAAAAAAAATCCCGAAATTCCCACGGGAACGGGCACAACGCGGGTAAAACCGCGGAGCGCTGCTAATTACAACTAAAACACTACTAAAAGTGTTTTTCTCTTTTGCTCTTTGGTAAAATAGCGTATGTCGGAAAAGGACAAATCATTTGATATAAAAATGCTGTTAATAAGCATTTATGAATAAGGTAATCTTTTATGTTCTATACGCGATTAAGTTAATACGAGTAGATAAATTTGCTTGTATTCCATCTGTGTTGATTAGGACTTTTGTAGAAACTTATATATTATGTAGAGTGGATAATAAGCTACTATTTTATCTTGGAGGTAGCTACTCCTATATAAAAACGTATTATGGCGATTCCTGTATACGTTAACTTAATATGAGAATCTACCAGGCCTAGACAAGGCTATAGGCAAGGCGTAATATAATATACTTACCTACCTACCTATTTGAAACTGCATATGCCTGAGCTGGGCAATGTTAAATGATTGTTAATCCATACCTACCTAAAAATATTTAACTTGTCTCACACCACAGTACTAATGAAAACACAATCATTTTCTCACAATACCTACTTTTCTAATCGTATTCAAAAGTCAAGTTCAACAGTACAGATACTTTATAATGAAACTTAATGTTATCAACGGTCATAGGTCCCCGATAACTGGTAGTACATAAACAAAAAGTAAATTATCGACGAAAACACATTTAAGTGATGAAATTATCACAAAGTAAGCACTTACTTATTTAATGATTTTTAAGGTGAACACGCACATAAACGCGCGTCGAACGCGTCGAAATAATCGTACTAAACAAATTTTAGACCTCTTTTAATGAAATCGTATGAAACATCATACACGTGTCCTTGAATTGTCCGAATCGGGAGAAACTCAGAAAAGTAAGACGAATTCGGATGGCGACATTAAATTCGGCGCGGTTTATGCGGACCTCTCGACAGATGCACATCTTACGATACGATAGCGTACGACAGAGCAAAGCGCGAATACCTACTAAGTACTTGCTGCCTTATTTATAAACGTTCTTTAAATAAGACAGTGTTATAAAGTGTTTTGTCTCATTCACCCTATGGAAAATAGCGTATGCCGGAAAGGGACAAGCTATTTGATATATAAAATTCTGTTCATAAGCGTTATTGAATCAGGCTCTTGTTCTTTCGGCGCGGTTGATTCATTCGGTGCGCTCAGTTATTCGGTGCGAGACTTTAATTCGCTCAACGAGAACAATAAGTAACACTTTATACCGAAAAACCAAGTTTTAACTAGAGTATTATGAGAACTGTCAGTTATTGAAATCAGTTGAACATTCCACTGATTAAAATCTATTCCGCAGAGGAAACAGATTTTAATAAGCACAGCCTTTGTTATTTGTAGGTATATGATCGTCTATATCTGTATGTGTATTTCATATTAACTAACTTCGGCTCAATAACAGATGAGCGAAGGTATTTTAAACCAGTATGTTGTACTAGTTGCGCTCCGCGGTTTTACCCCCATTTTGCCCGTTTCTTTTGAATATATCCATCCATCACTAAACGAGTTATTCAAATAGCACTGGTAGTTCCCGAAATTAACGGATTCAAACAAACAAAACACATCCTTCATCATTTTTACACGAGTATTAATTATCAATTTTCGTATCATTTCCAGGCGTTTTCAGTGAAGAACATTTCGACCAAGTGCGAACCGGTTTAACCACTCTGTGCCAGAGGAACAATCCGAATGCTAACATCACCGAAATAGCCGCCTCCGTCCATGGTTTCATCGACTGCGCCAAAGGACTCGTTAACGCCAACGAATTGAAAAAGGAAATCGAAGATGCCAAGCCTAAGGGCGCTTTGGACGAAGTCTTTAAAAAGTAAGCACCTGTATATCCTGCTATGGTACTGTTTGAGATTCGAACTTAAATCATTTGTTCGGTTGACCTACCTAAGTCTATTTATGTTACCCGTGTTGTACCCGTTCCCGCGGGAATTTCGGGATAAAATGTATCTCATGTGTTATTCTGATGCATAACTTATATTACTGTAAAGTTTCATCCAAATCCGTCTGGTAGTTTTTCCGAAAAAGAGTTACAAATCTACATACATCCTCACAAACTTTTGCATTCATAATATTAGTAGGTAAGTAGAATAACTCGAAGATCAAATATATCTACTATGATAAGTATAACTACTTTAGCCCGCACTTCAATCTGTCTGACAGTCATGGCTGATGCAGATGTCTTTAAAGCTACGCATATTTATTCTGCTATGTCGTAGGTACTGCGCCAAAACTGGTGAGATGAAGACCTGTATCCACAACTTGGTGGACGGCCTGAGCCCCTGCATGGACGCCACCGCTAAGGAACACCTCGCTGAATCCAAGAACGGCGCTGACCAGCTCTTGGACTTCCTCTGCTACAAAGACGGTGACAGAATTGCTTGTAAGTTAATTGTTTTAATATCTCAGACTAGTTTCTTAAGTTTAAGTAAACACTACTTATTTAAAACTCTGTACTCTTATAAAACTCAGTCTAGTTCAGACAGTCTATAGATCGTATTCTGGTTCATGCAAACTGACGAAGGAGGACACACGAGACTTACGAGTCTCATTCATCATAACATAACAGACAAATATTCTTAGACTGCCAAGAGACTGTCGTGACTGAATTTTTCAAACCACTAACATAGTTTAATGATTGGTACAATTGGGACCAATACAGAATACTTTATTTCCCAAACGACATACTATTTGTCACATGTCATGTGTTAATATTTGTCAATCACTACATAGTATAAAATAAAGTCGTCTCTTTTTCGTGTCTGTCACACTGTTTGTCTGTCTGTATGCTTAAATCTTTAAAATTACGCAACGGATTTTGATGCGGTTTTTTGTAATAGGTAGAGTGATTCAAGAGGAAGGTTTTTATGTAAAAAAAATTCCGAAATTCCCACGGGAACGGGCACAACGCGGGTAAAACCGCGGGGCGCTGCTAGTTAAAAATATAATAAACAGTCATAAGATATAAGATAACAATCGCTATTAGTTTACATAAAGTAGGTTCGGGTAGATTCGTGGCCAACCCTGGAGTTTTAAGAACAGAGTTAACATGATGCATGTGTTGTTTCCAGTGTTCATCGCCGAGCACGGACCCGAGTGCATCCAAAGCAGGCTGAACACCATGCGCGCGTGTGCCGAGACCGTGAGGGCCAGTCTGCCTCAAGAAAACACTCCCGAGTCCATTTCCATCGCTGTAAGTACTGTCACTAAACAAGAGCGTCGGGTTATTTCTCTATAGTAGTATGAAAGTCTCGTGAATTCACTTTATTATCTAATTTTTCTACCAACCGAATCCTCTACACACGAATCCTCCTACCAAGCCCCAATTTAAAACACAGCTAAATAAAACTATGTGGACTTGTTTCCACTTTCACTGTTTTCCTTTAGTCAAAAGCTACTAGCCTAATAAATATACCTACCTTCCTAAAATGTGTGCATTGTGTTTCAGTACAAATGCGGTAAGTTCGACGAGCTGACCACCTGCATCGCCAAGGACCTGGAGCAGTGTACGAACCCAACTCCCAGCAACATGGCTGAAGCCCTCTTCAAATTCGTCCGCAAAGCTTCCCCTTGCAACACCGCTGTACCGGTAAAAGTCATATAACTATATATAAATAACAACTTTTATCATCAAAATACCCTCTTCCGATTAGATTTGAGAACTATCACGTTTTTAGAATCAGTTAATAGTAGGACATTCTGTAGCAGAGGGACTCTTTCATTTACACCTACATATGTACCTAGCTACCCCTGTATATACTTAAAATATATATACCTTTATATACCGCGGGAATTCCAGGATAAAATGTATCCAATGTGTTATTCTGGTGTTTAACCTATATTAATGTAAAGTTTCTTCCAAATCCGTCCAGTAGTTTTTTCGTGAAAGAGTAACAAACATACATACATCCATAATATTAGCAGGCATTTATAATGTTGGTAGGACTAAGCAGAACTGAAATATCCGGAAATATTACAAGTATTTTGAGAGAACTAAACGTAATGTTATTTTTGTTACAGAAAACCAACTAGAAGACCGTCGTATTACATTCAGTGCCATGTAATTAAATAAATAATGTCGTATTTTATTACATTTTTTTATTATTCCTTGATCCTTGATAAATGTGTGATCGGCAGGGCTAAGATACATGCCAAAACAAAATGTTTTCGTATCTCTCTCTCTATCTATATGAAGAGAAGAGTTAAAACGAAGATAAATTCTATGTTTTGGGTAGCATTTTAGCCGGGCTAAGATAGGGCAGTTTCCTGAGTCAAAGCGATTTTTACCATAAGTGGTTTGCTTTGACTTCTATGATCGTCTTACTTAAACATTAATAAGGTAATTAACATACTAAGAACAAATAAAACTATGAATTATAAAAGCAAATTATCATTTATTTCGTTCAGCAATTTACCACTAAACATTAGTTCTATCACAAAGCGTAGGTAATCAAATATAAAATAAAACATAAAGAAATTAAATCCCCAGTTCCGGGTCAACAGATTGTGATAATCACTATAAAATTAATGGCGGGCGAGTCAGGTAGCGCTACTGTGATTGGCTGTTTAAATATGACGTCATACATAAAGTCATGTTTTGATTGCTTGTTTCATGATTTGAACATTTCAATTATAGCATAAAATAAAATGCACCTTACTCTCTCTCTCAATACAAAAAGATAATATTAAAATTACTATTATTAAAGGCTATATTCCATAGCCTTTGAAATAACAATCGCAAGCAACAAAATAAAACTACAAATAATAAAAAAATCTTACAAAATAATGGAATCTTACCGTTATATGTTAACTTCTCAAATTATACTTAAAAAGACGTACAAAAATATCGATGCATATAAAAATTATTAGTCATCTTAATATTTAATGGAAAATACACGTTGAAATGCTTAATGTCATCAAAATAGCATAATCCGACTAAGCAGTTATTTTAAATGGACATTTTGGGACGACTATCATAATATCTTAGCACCTTAAACTTAAATAATATGTGGTAAGGAAGCTCGCATCTGAGATATCGTTGTACTTTTGGAATCTAAACCCTAGCGGAATACTAGCCTAGCGACTTTCAAATAATCCACCTATAAATTCACAGTATTCATTATAATGTCTTGTGAGAGACAAGTCCCGATAATTGTGCTTAAGGGACCGATGCAATATGGAGTATAGGAAAATAATTATATTCTCTTTGATATGTCAGACTTACACTTTTTACAAAGTTGTTAAACTAGTGAATACTATAACAAACTAAGGCAACTAAATAAGCATCTTATTTTTATTAGAATTTCGATTCGTTGAGAGCATAGTTACACTATGGAATGGAGTACTTAATATCAAAATATAAATAGCTTTCAAGCTTATTTTTGGCCGCAATTTTGGCTTCTAAAAGATATGATTCATATACGATATGAATAAGTTTACGTTTCTAAACGATTATATAAAATGTCTATAAAACTATACGAGTCTATTGATTTTGAGTAAAATATATTAAAAATATAAGCAAGAATTTGGCTTTGTAAAAAATAAATGAAGGATTAATGAACATTATCTATGATTTAAAAATATTTTGATATATAAAGTAAACTTATTGAATTAAAATTGAGTAAAATTATTGAATTAAACCTAATGCCACTAGCCGATAAAGTACCTACCAACTTAACCAATTGAAATCACCGAGATATGAACAGTGAAGCATACAAAATTATGTCTCACGGAAAAAACCTGCACACGTCACACCCGTTTACAATCAAATTACACCTCAATTTGACGTCAATCTTAAGACACATAATATATTTTAACGAAACCGACTTCACTTTACTGTTGCCACCATTGAGATTTTAATTTACTCTCGAGACTAATGTTCCAAATAAAATATTCAATGTTCCCAAATGTACTCAAATGTTTGATATTATAAAGTGTTATTGAGATATACTGTTCATAATAAAATAAAATAAATAATAGGCGTTTTAAACACTAGGCACTGGCCAATAATACGCTGTCTTAGCCGTATTTTCACTCAGCAGTCAGCCCTCTTTCCGAACACTTGCTCGCTCGCTCTATAACTAAAGACATGAGCGAGAAAGCGATATGCTCAGAGCTTTTCATAACACTAAGTGAAAGCACTGCCCTAACTCCGCTTATATTAGGGATACTATTTCTTCGTAAACTTAATTTAATATCCTTACACCATAAACTAAAGACACAGTCAAAACTAATTTAACAGTTGAAAACTAACCTAATGAAATCAAATGACAACAATCATAATAAAACGCGTTCCATTTCAAAAATTGCTTTGAATTTATAAAAAACTAGAGTTTTCCCTTTCTTGTAAAGGACGTTTTGGATTTGTTAGAAAGGGACGTATATAAGATTGTATCTTAGAATATTTTAGATGGAACTATTTTTGGCAATTTAAGACCACTTTAATGTTTAAAAATCCAATGATGTTTAGTTGTTTTTTTTGCTTAAAACTATCCTGTTTTATAAAGATTAGATTAAGAATCATTATTTCTTTTAAACATCTTTGGTAATAAATATAATTTACTTCAGTTAATGCAACCCATGTGTTAAATAGAAAATATGCACTTACCATCTACGCGTCAAAAACATTATAAAAGTATAAATGGATTTGACTGTCTATGAAATAAAAAAAAGCGTATAAAATCAAATTACATATGCACAATATTCTTTTTTTTAGGATTTGTTGTTTGTTTGTTTGTTTGTTTGTTTGATTGATCGAAGACTAATCTCCAAAAAAAGCCGCTCGGATTGGAAAAAAAATATGCATATGATCACAACATCCCGATACTCCCTCGGGAACGTCATGCAAGTAAACCTACGGGTCAATGCCAGTGTGTATGTAGTTTGATTTTATATTGTGTTAATTTTGCTTAAAACATAAGAATCATTGCATATTATGAAATATAGATTCGAAAGGGTTAACTTAATGAAGGAGTATGGCCGCAATCGCCATGGTGACCGTCGCTGACGTCACGAAGACAGTTGAAGCGCCGCTTTTCACTTTCGACCCTGCTGTTTTCTGAAAAAGACAATATGGTAATCTGTTAATGTATATCCACACTATAATAAGTTGTATCCCGCGTTGTACTCGTTCCCGCGGGAATATCGGGGGAAAGGAAGGGTTCCCGGGGACGGGAACAATGCGGGTAACACCGTGCGGCCAGTCTTCCATATATACAAGATTCGACACCATGCTAAAGGTTAGAATGGTAATTGTCATTCCAACGATTGGTTTGTTTTGGTTGTTGTACAAATAATCTGCTCACCGGTACTGCACTGATATCTATAACCCATATAACCTGTATTACATAGATTATAAACATATTCAAAACACTTTAATCTTTAAAACTGTATCTACAAGCAAAACCAACAATAAAAGAAATAAAAAACAAAACTCGACGCAACCCAACACAAAAAATAATAGACTAAAAAAACTAGCGTAGTTTTTTTTTGTTTTATTTGTTTTATTGTCAGTTTGAATGAAATCTGGCCGTTTAAAGTGGGTCAAAATCTAATATAAAGAAGCTAATATAAAGCGTGTAAAAAGCCCAATATTTATCACATAACAAAACACACTAAAACCAAATATTTTACATAGAAACTTTTTCTGATCAATAACCAACATGTCGAAACCTTTTTCAAAAAAATATAGAAAGCTTCTAACACATTGAAAGCTTTAAAAAAACCACACACACACTATCCTTTAATTAAAGCTACTGTTATAACTTACAGCATTTAAACTGGCTTGGCTTTCATTATTTTTGCCCTTCGGCTGCAATTAGTAAACGTGAACATGTGTTAATAACAAATTTAGTTGGAATAGATTAGTGTCCAACCCTGACATCGTTCCACCCATCCAAGGAGTAGCCGAACTGCACGTTGCTTAACAATCGCGATGAGTTAACTGGGTCACAGACCGTGACTGGGTCTCTAACTCCAATGAGGATCCTTGATTTCAGCAGCGGGTTCGTCTCTCAATAGATAGATGGAATAGCGAAGCTAGCGCCATCTATCGAGATACGATACCGAGCTATTCTTTTAGTTCTGTAGTGTACTTTTTGTTCGGCAGTAAGACAGTTTTCGGTTATAATATGTATAGTAACTTTATATAATTATAATTCTTCTTCTTCTTCTTATCGAGTGGATGGTCAACCTGACCAATGGTGTCAGAGTTATTGAGTTATAATTCTACTGTACGTGTGTATGTTACTGAACTCCTCCTAAACGGCTGGATCGATTTATTTTGTTTTTTGTATGCGTTTGCGTGGATGGTTTAGATTCACACTAGCGACATCTATTGGGTCACGGGTGGAACCAACGCGCGGGACAGCTAGTATCTATTGTATATTAGTACAGATATATACGAGTAGTATACATTATATAATATCAGTATAGATTCGGTAATATAACATTGATACTTACAGAGAACTGTTTGCAAGGCGTAGCTTTCCATATGAAGTTGAACATAGACTCGACGATGTTGGAGGAGGTGGGTTTGGGGCACGTCTCCAGCGTGGTGACGAAACAGTTCTGCAGCTGAGACAGCTTCATGCATTGTTTCTCCTGAAATACATATAGAAAATATTTTAGTGGGTATGTATGGTTTCACCTACGTCACGACAGCGACGTAGTTTAAAAAATTCAATAAGTACAAAAATGTCATTATGGCTCCTCCCTTAATGTCCAAATGTGCAGAATGTTCAAACTAACTAACGAACAGCAATTCATTTTTATATATAAGAAGATAAGATTTGGATTGGTCAGGTTGACCATCCACTCGATGAAAAAGAAGAAGTATAGATGTCAAAATCAGTCATTAAATGTCTACTAAGGAAGCCTCTGTCGCCTCTGAGTACGGGCGAATGTGTGACAATGACAAATGTCCGTAATATACTGACATCGAAAGAGAGCGTCATCTTGGACAGGTCGTCGGCGTTGAGCTCGTCGACGTCCATGGTGTCGTTCGCGCATTGCTTCAGCTCCTCCTGCTTCTCTGTGAAACACTCCTGGCCTCCTTCCGCTATGAACACTGTCGACAAAATAAAAATATATAAATGAAAAATTACAGCCTGGTGACAGACGGACAGACGAACAGATGGACGGACGGACGGACGAGCGGACAGCGAAGTCTCAGTAATAGGGTCCCGTTTTTAACCTTTGGGTACGGAACCCTAAAAAATACGAGTACAAAAGAAACATTAGTAACGAACAGTACAAAGTATACACAAAGGTACCTGATTATAATTACCAGTTCGCACAATTAACCCGCATCGCAATCACAACGCGTTTAACAAACAATACCTAGTCAATTTAAACGTAATTCATTACACAGACACTGTATTGTACTATTCCTTTTAAACATACATGTGAAGTTTCTCTTTGATATTCGCTCCATTATTTTTACCTGTACCCTGTGGTACACACGCGTTGTACACGTTCCTTTGGGAATTTCGGGATGAAAGTCAGGAAAAATTATGTTATAGCTATAATCTTGAAAAGTTTCGCCTAAATCTGTTCAGTAGTTTGGTAGAAAGAGTAGCAAACAGACAATTTAGAGTACAGAATAACAAAGATGCTTTTTACCATGCTTTTACAATGTACGTGTGTATGTCACTGAACTCCTCCTAAACGGCTGGACCGATTTGAATGACTTTTTTTGTATGCGTTTGGGTGGCACCCTGGATGGTTTAGATTCACACTAGCGACATCTATTGGGTCACGAGTGGAACCACCGCGCGGGACATCTAGTATAGATTTATAATTACTTACATGCGATTCTGTCTCCTTCCTTGAAGCAAGTAAAATCGATAAGTTTCTCGGTAACATTGTACACTGTTTTTAGGTTTTTCACCTCATTCGCAGTGAAACAAGGCTCAATGGAATGGGCCATTTCCAGCACGCAGTTTTTCAGTTCGGGTGACTTGTCGCAGTACCTGAAAATGTACAGTATTGAAATTATTTTCAGTGAGACCGCTCACTTTTCATATAATAATATTTTTAATATTCATATAACCCGGACATATTCACACACGGTTAATAAGACCCAAAGTAAGCTATAAGCTTGTGTTATGGAATCTAACTCACTGATACTACTACATATACATACACAAATACTTTATAAGGATATATAATTGACACCCAGACGTCGTCGCCAACAACTATGTCTTCACATATTGTTGACTCCGGGCGGGAATCGAACCCGCTACCCCCGACACAGTAAGCGCTCTCACTGCCACTGTGCCAACGGGCTAAAATATAAGACACGTTGTATGAAACATTTTTAGTCATTATGTAATTATAAAATCTTTATCACACAGCTGTAGTTAGCGCTCACTCTCAAACAACTTATTTCCAAACATGTGCTTTCTTCTGTATCTTTCTTCAATATCCTACTAATATTAAAACTAGCAGCGCCCCGCGGTTTTACCCAAGTTGTGCCCGTTCCCGTTGGAAATTCGGGATAAAAACTAACCTGTGACATTCAAAGTCAAAGTCAAAGTCTATGAATCATATGGACAGTCATGTTTAATCTCACAAAAAAAAAACTCATTTTCCGGTCTTGATTGACATTCTTGGATGGCTGAATAGACTTAGAAAAAAGTAAATCAGCATTCATTTAAGAGATCAATGCTCAATAGTTATGTTTTTACACACGATCGGAGGCAGACGAATCAAGATTAAAACCAAGTAACTCTTCGAGGACTTTTCATAATTTTTCGAGCTGTATTAATTGACGTAATCAAACTTTTATAAACAAAGGTTAAAAATAATAGAAACCAAATTAAACTGTGTACAAAGAGGCAATACAAAATGAATTAAGTATTATAATAATATGTGTATGTTATAGTGGTTATCCTTGATACTAAAAGCGTCCTAAACTAGTATTTAAACCAAGTAGAGATGTGATTTTTATTCGGTCACAATTCGGTATTTGATCGGAGAATTCGGAGTTATTATAATAACATCGATTTGACCGAAAACTGCGCCGCGCATGTTTGTCTGTCTCTCTCTCTGGCATGCGTTATAACAGAGATAAAAGAGAGATGAATATAATAAAAGAGAGAGAGAAGATAAAATAATAAAACTAGATTTCTTAATTTATTGGTACTCAAAGGACATTCAATTCTTAATACCAAGTAATCGAAAGTAGTTCTGAATTAAACGAGATTCTCCAGTTATTCTTTAACAATTCCAATTATCATCGTAAATGTCTGCTTCTATTCTATAAATATGCTATCATGATACCTACGGCATTGCAAAGACAGGTCGTTTCCTGTCTTGTACGTAATACATGCGCCTACACATCTCTTATCTTATATACTATATTATACTGCTACTCGTATAATAAAGCTGTATATCTCAAGAGTTTGATTTTGCTTTTTTCTTTGTTTAAAGGCGCTAATCTAACTATATATGTAGTAAAATTCCAATAATTATTTTGGCATTGGTAAATTCAAGTGAAAGGTTATAGAGGCTATTTTTATCCGAAAATTCCCACAAGAAAGCATGAGTAAAACCGCGGGTTTCGGCTACTTAGATATATTTTTACGCCGATTTTTCGGATATCGAATACTATATTCGGGTTAGTCGAATATTCGGTATTTGATCAAATCACTATTCGTGACGTGACCAATCATTTATTTGTTTCATTTATATCCCGATTGCTTAAATGAACAGATTGGAAGAAGCAAGATCATTCAATTATAGCTACTTCCTGCATAATCCATAGAATATTCCGATAAACATTATGAATACGAAAGTATATCTAAATAGCCGTGTGTTTCGTTTGGGCGCATCAGCCGCAAAACCGATTTTGATGATACCTATCGTATAGAGTTCTCATTGGGATAGGACAGCGAATGCTTTAGAATTCAAACTATTTTTTGAACAAGAGGGTCTTGTTCGAAATGTCCTAAAGGCTGGACAGAATTTAGTAGCTGACTGAACCATTTAGGGCGACTATATTCAGGCAGGTGGAAACACACCTGTTGTATTAAAATCTAAACAATTATTGGAACCATGGACTACCTTACAAGAGGACTGATAAAGACAATTCTGTACTAAAACTATGTACATGGCGCTGATATTTCCACCTGGAAATACGGTAATACAGATTATTTAACAACTTTCTACGTAAAATTTTTTGTTTATCTCTGTCAGTCCTCTGTATATGTTGGTCCATATTTACTTTTTGAACACTTAAAACTTACTTTTTGAACACTTCGTCAACGGTGCCAGTAGGTTTGGCATCCTCAATCTCTGTCTGCAACTTTCTCAAGTCCACATATGCCGACACACACGTCCTCAGGTTCACCATGGCCGCCTGCGAACAATTAAACCGAACCTTTACCATTAATCATTAATCTTAACAGCTAAGATCTTGTCGTGGAACAATGAAGGCTTTTCAATCTATCACTACATCTTATAAAACAAAGTCCCCGGCCGCCTGTCTGTTCGCGATAAACTCTAATATTACTACACAGATTTTGACGGGGTTTTTTTTCGATAGATATATAATAGTGATTCAAGAGGAAGGTTTATGTGTATAAAAATTTCCGAAATTCCCACGGGAACGGGCACAACCGCGGTAATAACCACGGGGTAAAACTGCTGGGCACTGCTAGTGTCTAATGTTTGCATGTCATGTATCTTATCCTCTCTATAGGACCATTTGTATTATACAAAGTAAGTTATTTAACTTTCATGATCTTAAGAAAACTTTCAGTTTTGTTTCGACAAGAGAGGCCCTTTTGGACATACCATTAGATATAGAAAACTAATCAAATTCAGCATAATACAAAGCATGTCCTATTCTATCTCATGTCCTAATTTTTTTGGAACGCGGTAATCTCAGTAACTACCAACCCGATTTGACGTTCAATACCTCTTTTTGCTTCAAGTCACGTCAAGTGCTAGAAATAAAAAAAAAAAATCTTATGACAATACAGTAATATAATATTGATTCCACATCTACCTCAGTAAACTCAAACAAAATGTAACAAAAAACTCATTATGAACCCACTCAAAACTTACAGAAATCACAGTTTATCGTCATATTTTGAAATGTTTATATGTTTCACGATAAATAACCATTATAGGTTTTCTGTAGTTTTTTGTAGGATGTTCTGTATTTCTTTTTTCATGAGCCCACTTGAACTAAGTTTGAACTTAACTTCAAAAAACTCATCTTGCATTGGTTTTTTGAAGTTAAATTATACTAAAGGCCATGTTTTAAGAGCTTGGCAGTGTAATTGGCCTGAGTACAGCAGATTTAAAAATCTTACTAAAGTCCCTTGGATATAACTTTGAAGTAGATTTCTCTTATCAGCAAAATCAATTAGTTTAAATATCGAAGTACTATAGCAACATTTTTAACAACATAACACTATTAACTTTGAGACATAACATTGTCCGTGTATACATTGTTGTCTTGACCCCAAATAATAGAAATAATTAAGAGTACAAGAGGTATAGGTATGGAGTTGTTACCCGGAAAAAATACAACAATTAAAAGAAGGATGTATTCCTGATCTCAAGAAAGTTTCTTAGTATTGTATTTAACGTAGATCATTATGTGGTTTGTTTATAAACTAGGAGCGCCCCGCGGTTTTACCCACGTTGTGCCCGTTCCCGTGGGAATTTCGGGAATTTTTATACATATAAACCTTCCTCTTGAATCACTTTATCTATTTAAAAAACCGCGGCAAAATCCGTTGTGTAGTTTTAAAGATCTAAGCATACATAGAGACAGACAGACAGCGGAAAGCGACTTTGTACTATGTAGTGATATTGTGGTCAAAGTATGAAACATCTTCTATGGAGGAATGGGGACTCCCCTGAAGTTTCACATTTTAAGCTCGTCAACGCTTGTACGTATGGCGTAGAAGCACTTCCAAAAACTCATCATTACATTGCATAAAACCTCTTACACTGTCACATATTTCTTTGTCATAAGTAATTTTAAAGAGCAACTGATAGACTAGCAATTTCCAGTTTTAACTACTTACATTTATAAGTAGTTTCTGCATCACTACATAGTATAAAATAAAGTCGTCTCTGTTTCGTGTCTGTTTGTCTGTTTGTCTGTATGCTTAAATCTTTAAAATTACGCAACGGATTTTGATGCGGTTTTTTGTAATAGGTAGAGTGATTCAAGAGGAAGGTTTTTATGTAAAAAAATTCCCGAAATTTCCACGGGAACGGGCACAACGCAGGTAAAACCGCGGGCCGCTGCTAGTAAAATATAAATTATGAATATCTCAAACAAGCTTTTGGTAATCACTACATATTACAAAACAAAATCCCCGGCCGCGTCTGTCTGTTCGCAATAAACTCAAATCATCGACCACACAGAATACTGCTGCACGGATTTTGACGCGGTTTCTTCAAATAGATTGACTATTTCAAGCGGTTTATACGTATGTATAAAAATTACCACGGGAAAGGGCACAACGCGGGTAAAACCGCGGAGCGCTAGTGAGTCATAAAATCAATCCTAGTTATAATTATAAGTAATCCTAAGTTATAAACAAGGCAGATACCTAAACCACAAACAACTTTGCATATTAAAAGTAAACATACAAGTATGGTAATAGCGGTTTAGTGATATGAAGTCTATGAATAACTAGCAGCGCCCCGCGGTTTTACCCGCGTTGTGCCCGTTCCCGTAGGAAATCCGGGATAAAATGTAGCCTATAGCCTTCCTCGATAAATAGACTATCTAACAGTGAAAGAATTATTCAAATCGGTTCAGTAGTTTCTGAGATTAGCGCGTTTAAACAAACAAACAAACAAACAAACAAACAAAACAAACTCTTCAGCTTTATAATATTATGTATATCTAATATCTATGAATAATGGACCCGCGCAAGTAAATAGGTAACTAGGTATTCTTTCTTAGATAGGGCCCTGCGGTTTCAGTCGCGTTGTGTCCGTTCCCGTAGGAATTTCAGGATGAAAATAGCCTATAACTTTCCCATTCCCATTAAAAAACATTTTCATCAATTTCGTCTTAAGCGAAAATATTATAAACTAGCAGCACCCCGCGGTTTTACCCGCGTTGTACCCGTTCCCGTGGGAATTTTAGGGTAGAAATTAGCCTAACCTAACTCTCCTGTTGAATGTGGCTATTTATTTTAAAAAAAATTATACAAATCGAATTGATAATTCCTGGAATTAGGTACCTCGAACATACAATAAAACAAACAAACATACAAATTTTACCTCTTTATAATATTAGTTTAAGATAAAATTAAGTTGTATTCCTAATTCTGGTTATGTTTAGTAAGCTTAATAGGTGTATGAGGCATAATGTTATGGTAATACCTCCGTCAGGGCTAAATGTTACATAACAATTTGCGCATAGGTTTTTATAAACAAAGTAAACAAGGATACTTGTGTATTAACAAGGTACATGCTTTAATTAAACATTAAAAAATGCGTTTAGTTTCTCAATTTTATACAAATACTACTAATAGCGAAACAAGAAAGATTTTCGTAAGAGGTTTATGCGAAAGTGTGCGAGAAAAAATGGTGATGTATTTTTACCTGTTAAATAAATGATTAAATAAAAAATTGTTTAGTTAAGTTATTGATTACTAGCCGCGCCCCGCGGTTTCACGCGGTTTCCGCGTTGAACCCGTTCCTGCGGGAATTTCGCGATAAAAAGTAGCCTATGTCCTATCTCAGACTCTGGACTAACTGTGTACCAAGTTTCATTCAAATTGATTCAGTAGTTTTGGCGTGAACGCGTAACAGACAGACAGACCGACTTTCGCATTTATAATATTAGTTAGGATAACAGCCCCTCGCGGTTTTACGCGCAGTATATTTACTTTATTGTTATTTTATGCGGCACTATTTTATTTATCTCAAACAATACCCTTACTAGAAACTTCAAATCTCTGCTCGGAACTATGAATTTCACTATAATTATTCTACTAAAGGTTTTTATAAATTAGGACAAATTAATATTATATCGATAAGATAAGAAGATTTACTTATTAAAACACTATGATATTGCCATAGGAACGGATTAAAATTATCTACGACATTATTGAAAGTGATTTCATAATATAGGTCACCTTTTGATTCAATTCAAACATAGTCGATCTATCCATACATAAGTAAATTCAATAGTTTTCAATAACATTGTTTCTAGAATTAGATTAAACACACTCAGTGTCGACGCCGAGTTAATGAAGAGTGTGTGAGCTGTGCGAAGCAAAATTGACCAATCACAGCACTAACGACTACTATCCGAAGAAAGTAACCGGGACCGACGGCTTAACGTGCCCTCCGAAGCACAGAATCATCTTACTTTTCGGGCAATCAGGTGACTCAGCCTGTAATGCCCTAACCAAACTTAAGACAGTCTCACTAAGAGATTTTTGTGAGATATTGTCTCCACCGGGAATCGAACCCGGAATCTCCGAATCGTGAGCCGGGCGCTCAAACCACAAGACCGCGGAGGCGGTTTTAAAGGTGACTTGATGCTATACATTTTTTATTTAGAATATTAAATTTGTTAATAACAAGTTTTCCGATTATACACAATTGCAATGTCATCGCAACTCAAATTGTTTTAGCTTCTTCGGATGAGGTTATTTGGTTCTTAGTTTAGTTCCAACATTATTCCATCACTAACAAAGAGGTTAAATAAAGGTTCATAAAACCAATTCTTCTATTTTTTGTTTCGGATCGGTTTATTCAATTACAAAAGCAAACATAGCCCATTGAAATAAATTGGACTATCCAAAACTCAAAAACAAGTACAAATGAACATTTATTTAAAAACAATAGACGAGGTAGTAGAGGTCGCAGGTCAGTAAACCTCGGTATCTGACTCACGTCACATATCGGGGTGCCAACTCCAACTGATATTACAATTTACAACTTATTATTTATTTTTACAGCTTTTTAAGCTGATGAAGGCCACCGTATGTGGCCGAAACGTGTCGAGGAACTCTCGACAGTAGTCTCCGTCGTACGTAAGTTCCCGTTTAAATAAATAATAATTTACAACTTATTTAAACTTACACGATTTGAACACATAATTTAAACGTACTCACACGGGTTTTTTCGCGTTGGAAAGTTTATAAAGTCGCGGGTGAACCTCACCCGCGACCACGAGAGGTGCAATCCCCTCGAAACGTCGGGAAATAAAAAGTAAGTTATTTACTTGCTTTAAACTTTCCAACGCGAAAAAACCCCGTGTGAGTACGTTTAAATTACAACTTATTGTTGTTGCAGTTTGGCTATTTAAACATAAATAGATAAAGGAAATTGAGAAATTATGGCTACTGAGAAGTAAAGGCAAGCAAAACACGCTTTTTGCTTAGATATCATAAATAAATGGTAGATATAAATGTCTCAATACAACGTCAATTTTATCAAATTTCACGTAAGTTAGCTGAATCAAGTGTCAGGTAAAACATAAAATCGAATCTAAAGAAAACTTCTTCGAATAATTTCCTACAACTACGTATTTTAGTTCATACTCATTTTACACATTGTGTTCGCTATCCTGTGGGAATTTTGGTATAAAAACCCTGCTGGTTACATACAATCTATCTATGAGACCGTGCCAACATTAATAAATATGTCAACACAATACATCATTACAATAATCTTTTCGTCTTAAGTGTGACCCAACGATTATAATAACCACTTGAGATATTTTTTGTGGGTAAAAACAAATTAAAGCCAAGACCCTTATCTACGATTAGGAATTCGAACTTTGTTACGAATTCATTTAGGTACTTGAAAAAATCTAAAGATTTATGAATGCTTAAGTGGATAAGCATTTTATTAGAAAATTAAAGACACTTTGACTAAAGTAGCAGCATATTTTGGCAATCTACTGACAACACTATCAAAGGAGTTTAGTTTTATTTATAACTAGCAGCGCCCCGCGGTTTTACCCGCGTTGTACCCGTTCCCGTGCGAATTTTAGGATGAAGATATAACCTTTCCGTTGAATGTGGCTATCCATTACAAAATATTTTTTCAAATCGGACCAGTAGTTCCTGAGATTAGCGCGTTCAAACAAACAAACAAACTCTGCAGCTTTATAATATTAGTATAGATTAATATTTATGGTAGAAAATATAAATGTTGACCTTTTCCGTCAGGACATTTAATTTGGGTAAAACCACAAACAAAATAGTATAATAAAAACGAAATACTTGTGAACCTTGCCTCGCGAGCACACTGAACATAAAGCTGAGCATTTCATGCCATTCCTTTTCCACCATACCGTGTCTTAACCTCCAATAACTGTACGAAAAGGCAATTTAAGCCCTTTGTCGTGTGGAAGCGTCTACGATCTAAACGCTTAGTTTATAGCCTCGGTCGGATCGTGTCGACTCATCATTCCACTTCGTAAAGGAATATAAAAATGGCAAATGTTTGATGTACGAATGCGAGACTTACTCGTAGAATGGATACCTAGGTTTGCATATGAAGCTATGTACGTATATGCAGGGTAGTAGTGTCTAGACATTTAGAAACCTATAGTTATACCTCTAACTATAGGTTTCGAATGTCTAGAACATGTATAGATGTTTAGGTTTAGCCTTAAAAGGTTTTGGGTTAAAAAAAACATTAATAGTGTACACCTTAATAGAACCATAAATGAATAGATTTAAACAATTACCGTACAAAACTGTTTTGAATGAAAGCTGCAGACTTACATAATGTGCATTCGAAATTCGAATGTTCATTCTTGCAGTATTTCTCATTCAAATGTATAGTGAGCTGTATAACTAAGTAACTGTTTTACAAAACATAGCAGACCATAGACTATTAGATAATCTAGGTATACGGCTTTGTCTAATCACTTGCCTTACCGCAAACTTGAAATAAAATTATTTGTCCCTCATGTATGTACTTACGCATTTACAAAACCTACGAACTGTACGAACCGATCAACTCAATATAATGCGAGCGTCACACACACGTCAAATAACTCGCTTACTCGCTATTCTTGGACAAGCATTCTCAATTTTATTTCACGTCAAAATATGTTTAATTAACAGATGACGTTTGTTTGTTTTATTTGTCCAATAATATAAAATACAATTTTGAACGAAAAGCTTTTGTTTCCTAAACATTTTTAGGCACTAAATAGATGTAAGAGCTCTTATGCAATCCACTCTAAATCAAACTAGGTACGCCATGAGCGCTTAAAACTTTGAAGATATAAAGAATAGACAATCTAAGCACATAACTAACATACAGCCAGTTAAACTATACATATTGATTGAAGTAACACAACGTGCAAACACATATACGTCAAAAAGGTCACTTCAATTAAGTATTCTAATCTTATAGTAATACACATAGTCAGACATAACATAACTAACAATAAATTGAAACGTTTTAAATCCCTACACTGTATAACAACAAAGTCACTTTCCGCTGTCTGTCCCTAGGTATGTATGCTTAGATCTTTAAAACTACGCAACGGTTTTTGACGCGGATTTTTTAATAGATAGAGTGATTCAAGAGGAAGGTTAATATGTATAAAATTTTCGGGAACTTGCCCAACGCGGGTAAAACCGCAGGGCGGTGCTAGTTCTTTACATAGAGGTAATCATAAATATGTAATGCTTACGTACGCATTTAAAACCAACAAATACCAATTATTCTACAGGATTCCACAGGAAACAACAACTTTTATTTAATTTATTACATTAATTAACTCACCTAATAATATTACCACAGGAAGGACAAAAATAACTGATCGTACAAACAACAGGTGGGTAATATGGGAAATTACCGGGAAGATACCTATGGGTAAATAAATACCGCGATAACGAACGCGTAAATTATATCCCATCAAAAACATTCTGTAAAAACCAGCCAAGTCTCGATGGAGCTGCTTGTTTATCTCTAAAAAGTAATTAAATCTAGACAAAGTCGTGCCAAGTTTAAGGTTCCTTACTGCGATTTCTTTATTATTTATAGTTAATGTTGTGTGACTTGGCACTGGAAATCTGGGGGCACTGCCGTGCCCCCAGATTTGTGACAAGCAGCGGTCCGCGGTTTACCCGCGTTGTGCCCGTTCCCTTGGCAATTTTGGGATGCCTATAACCTTCCCGTTAAATGTGGCTATCTATTACAAAAACAATAATTGAAATCTGATTGATAGTTTCTGAGATTAGCCGTACAAAGAATGAAACTTTACCTCTTAATAATATTAGTATAGTTCATAATAACAACTTTTTATTGCACCGTTTGGACTTAGTTCGACCTTAGACCAAGGTGAAGTCACAAATGAAACAAGATGACAAGCGCTCGTATCGCGGGTAGGTACCGACACTGGCGACCTACGTACAAGTATACATTGATAATAGATAAACATTTCTATTCATAATAAATGTGAAAATGAATAATTTATGATAGATAAAGAGTAAACTAAGAATAGGTAGAATACGTAGTTTTTACGAATGAGTGTTTTCTACACTTTCTGCCACCAGTGGTCGCTTGCTATGCGTCAGGTTCCTACAAACAGCAGTCAGATAGTACCGAACGTATTTTTTTCAATTGAAATTCTATTGCATTTGAAACTTTTATTGAGTATTTCCTATTGTTTTAATTTTTAGGGCATTTTTTGCAATTATTACCTTCTATACAGGTTGGATACCAATATATTTATGTTTAGAACACATTGGCACTGCACAAATCACAATACCGTGGAATTTTAGAAAACAATAATATTCTTATAGAATTGTTAATTGATTTATTTAGATATTTTTTAATACTTTGGGTTACATTATTGCAATTACGCAAATGGCTCCTAATTGTGTAAACTATACTATCAAATAAAGGATTTTTGAAATCGGATGAATAGTTCCGAAGATTAGCCGCAACATACAAACACATTTTTTTAAAACACCTCTATAATATTAGTATAGAAATATCGATAGACATCTCATACGGTAACAGGTACCTATTAAGTCCAGTAAGAATAATTGGATAATCAATTGCTTACATTTGGATGAGTGTGCAACTATGACCACGCCTTCAAATTCGGTTGAGGACACGTCAAAGTCTTTCGCCTTTCGCTTCATATCCCCTTGATATTCATACATGCGACCCATGGGCCCCCAGGACATCAGTTGGCTACACTCTTGTATTAGTATAAAATCAATCTTAAGTCTACTACTTACTTCAGCCCGAGCATAAGCACCAGAACCCCCATTTTGGTCGCATCTCTTCTTGAATTCCATTTTCGATTTTTCCAAAGTTTCATGTATCGTTTCGTTTTGTTCTGGAGTCAGTGACTCAGAAACAGAATCTATCACATGTCTATCTGAATCTATCTGACATGATACAGTGCCTAGAAGAAAAATATTGTTTATGATTTAAATTACATAACAACATCAAGCAAAAACAATATATACCTAGGTAAGTATTTGGACTGCAGTGGGATTGTATAGGCTTCTACTTTACTTTTCAAGAGTGGATACAGGGAAATATAATAAATAGATTATTAGGGAAATTACGGGATGGCGGTAGATATTGTCCCATTACAGGTTAAAGAACTTTTGGTCCCTGACAATATGAGTATTGATGTTGGACACCACCTCAAAGTCTCAGACATGGTCACAATAAAACAATGGGGACTGACAATATAAAATGCTCTTTGTCACAAGTAGAATTAAGATTATTGAAGACTAGCAGCGCCCCGCGGTTTTACCCGCGTTATACCCGTTCCCGTGGGAATTTCAGGATGAAAAGTGGCGTATAACCTTCGCGTTGAATGTGGCTATACATTACAAAAATACATTTTCAAAGGAGAGTTACTGAAATAATTTTATGGAATTCAAGTAGGTATTTCTATATTATGTCAATTATATCATCTTTTATGTATTCAGTAAAATTATAATAGTTTTAATCACAATCACGCAAAAACGCATCGTTTAATTAGTGACCGAGTATCATAGGACTCGCGATATTCAACTCGTCGCGTCGGCTGCGACACACTCGTCAAATTTCGAAGGTTTTTTAGCTCGCTAACTTGCAGCTTGTAAACTCACTTCAATATACAGCACTAGCCGCGCCCCGTGGTTTCACCCACGTTGTACCCGTTCCCGCGGGAATTTCGGGATTACATGTATCTTATGTGTTATTATGATGTATAAACTATATTATTGTAAATTTTCATCCAAATCCATTCAGTAGCTTTTACGTTAACAACAAACATACATCCATACATCCATCCTCACAAACTTTCGCATTTATAATATTAGTAGGAAGTAGGATAGGGTAGGAAGTAGGACTAACAGTACCAAAAGTCGGGTACTGAGTACTGACTGACTGACTGACGTGACAAGGCGTAATGTAACGTGTTACACAGCGAGTGTTCGTGCGGTCAGTGATCAAACACAGCGGACGCAGCGAGCAACAAGCGGCACTTAACTAGGTGGGAAAAAAATGTTCGTTGCTCGCTGTGACGTTGAATGTTACATTACGCCTCGTACCGTTGTATGCAAACTTTACGAATCATATTTTAGTAGATATCTGTAAATTAATGCTCGATTACTTCTACCTTCGTTAATACCTTAACAAACTGACTTGCGCGATCTACAATTGTTACAGGAACAGGGTAAGATAATGAATCTAACCATATATCAAGTACTTCTGCATTACAATTATTAAAGACAAAATAATAATTTAGATAATTGCAAAATAAATAAATCAGTACACACAACGGAAATATTTTAATAGTAACAAACAAGGGTAGAAAAAAGCATCATTAGTTTTTCGCATAACGTAAAATTTTATATTTCACTAGCTGACCCGGCACACGTTGTTTTGCCAGATTTATTTTAGGGGTGGACCACCTTCATCACTATAAATTGAGATGTAAGTTATCATAGCTTTCAAGTTAGATCAAATTGCACACGGTGTGCAAATCAATTTAAAATCGGTTCAGTAGTTTATGAGTCCATCGCGGACAAACGTGACACGTAATTTTCATATTTAATAAAGATAAAATTATATATTCAAAAGACAAAAACAAGGAAACGTCTACCAAAAATAAGACAATTTATGATAGATAGGTAATTAAAATTAATTTATAACTTGACCGGCGAACGGGCAAATCTTTTTTTGCAAGGCAGTTCTTTATTTTTTACCTAGAATCATAAACACTTACCAATCAAAAAAGTGACAAGAAACACGTAGTTGAGCAACATCGCTGGTTTAATTGTTATCTTATTGTGATTTAACAAATTATTCAATCGAAATAATTAAAAATTTATTTAAAATTAGAAACAAAACGCGCGACATCCAATAGCCTGGAATATTTTTGACAAACTAAATAAATTGATTGAAGTTTGAACTAAATCAGAATCAGAATCACAGACCAAGAACGAACTAATCTAATAGGAACGAAAATGTGAATGAGATTGAAATGAATGAGTGAGTAAATCCATGGTTTCATGCAGTTTCATGCTGTAATCTCTTGTACCGTAAAACTGCCGTAAACCGGTGTTATTCGGGACATTTTTCAAATACAACATGTAATATCTAGTCAATGGTTGTGTGTATGAATGGTAGATTTCAATCTAATAAATAATAATGGCATCGCTTCGCTTGTGACTATCAATAATGTGCCGGTATTTCCCAGAAAGTAGCAAATATAATGCATCTCCCTATGTCCCGAATAACCCGGCAAGTGGTGTTATTTGGGACGTGTTAATATTTTGTTGATCTTTAGTCTTCGATCAACAATAGACAACTGTTGATCGAAGTCTTTAGTAGATTTTAAGTAAATATGTACCTACCAATGTTTTACTAAAAAATTCAAACATGATTCAAACCTGTGATTCAAACTCAATGCTGTGAACAATATAGACTGAACATAGATGGGACATAGACAGTGGATACTGTAATCTATGATTGTATGGACACTGACAAACAAACAATGACGTCAATGACACAAAACTTGACTTGACTGACTTGACAGTTGACTGTTGACAAGTCAACTCACCTGTGTCACCTATCTTATCTGAAGTTATCTGTAAAAATCTAAAAAATAACACAAAAAAACTAAGAGGAGAATTTGTGTATGTTGGTTTAAATGGAATTAATAAAGAAATATTCATTGTAATAGCTAACATCAAAACTATTTGGAACTCAAAGAAAGATACTTTTACCTAGGTAATTGGTCTCGGTATAGTGTTGCCTTGCATGTTGTTTACAATGGATACAAGACAGATCTTGCATAGAAATTGAATTGAGTTGGCACTTTGTGGTATTCAATATGTTATACAATTACAGTACTCTAAAGAGTTAAAACAATATAAAAAATATGTTTACTAGTTTTTATAAATCGACATATTGACAACACATTACTTCATTCTGTCGTTAATATTAAATTTTACTATGTATATCAAATATCATCAATGATTATTGTGCGCTAAACAATGGTCAAGATTACTTTGAACTCTTATTTAAACTTTAATGGGTAGTAAATATAATAAATAGTCTAACTCATAGTACTATGTCATGTTACAGAATTCCTTAAATAAAATGGAACATGCTGGTGACATATTCAAGAATGAGAAGTTGCCATCTCATAGTGAGCTGGAGGAACACATGTTGTTGAACCCGAAGCCTCCCGGAGTGAAGTGTGATATAGTGAATGAGTGTCAGATGTTCCTGAAGGCCGAGGACGGAGGTGGTGATGCTCAGATGAATATTAATGAGGATGTTAGTGCTGGAGGTATGTTCATTAAACAACCAATAGGTAATACTGCGGACATTTCTTATTGAAGCATATCAACATACATATGTTTGTTCACATTAAAGTATGCCAATTCAGCAGTAAACTTTGCTCCTATATTTGTATGATTTCATCACATTTTCACTCTTTTGCAATAGCTTATAGTGACTTACCTTATGCAAGAAGGTTACAACTATGTTTAAACTACTTGACATTCAAGTCTACTTGACTAATTCACAGGGCAAAGACCTTTTACTTGATGAACTTAACAGTACTAAGTTATTGATAGAGTAAGATACTCATGCAAGCATTTATGTATGTATGTACATACTAGCAGCGCCCCGCGGTTTTACCCGCGTTGTGCCCGTTCCCGTAGGAAATCCGGGATAAAATGTAGCCTATAGCCTTCCTCGATAAATAGACTATCTAACAGTGAAAGAATTATTCAAATCGGTTCAGTAGTTTCTGAGATTAGCGCGTTTAAACAAACAAACAAACAAAACAAACTCTTCAGCTTTATAATATTAGTATAGATGTAGTGGTTAGTTAGATACCATAATACAAGCTTAGAGCTTAGTTTGGTTCTAATTAACGGTGTATGTAACTAATTAGTCCTGTACATATTTATTTACTTAGTATGTTTTTTATTGTGCAGAATGTCCGTGTACAATAATATTTTTTATTGGTTTTAGAACAGCCATTGTTTGCGACTTCAACTTCTGGACAAAGGAAGGAGAGTCCATCTGAAATTCAAATTGTTGATTCGAACCCGGAATGTGATATGGAAGGTATGCACTGGTTTCAGGTACTAGCAGCCCTGCAGGTTTACCTGCGTTGTGCCAGTTCCTGTGGAAAATCACTACATAGTATAAAATAAAGTCGTCTCTTTTTCGTGTCTGTCTGTTTGTCTGTCTGTATGCTTAAATCTTTAAAATTATGCAACGGATTTTGATGCGGTTTTTTGTAATAGGTAGAGTGATTCAAGAGGAAGGTTTTTATGCAAAAAAAATCCCGAAATTCCCACGGGAACGGGCACAACGCGGGTAAAACCGCGGGGCGCTGCTAGTTTCACTATAAAATAAAGCCTATAACCATTCTCTTGAATATACTAACTAAGCTACCCAATACAAAAAATATATTCGTATCAGACTGGTAATTCCCAAGATTAGCCCAAACAAACAAAATATAAAATAATGAAAAAAGTCTTGGGAAAATGCCATAAGGAAATAAAAATTGTACTTAATTGTAGAGAAAAACATAAAACATTGACACCATTTGTTCTAGAAAATATATTTTTATATAACTGTAATGATATGATTTCATGAAAACATTCACCTTATTTTCCAGCTGTCCCCGAATTACCAAGAGACGATGGTTTACCTAACACAGTGACAGTACTAGATGCCCCTCACGGTGGCAAAGTGTATGTAGTAGGGACCGCTCACTTCAGCTTGCAGTCCCAAGAGGATGTCGCGCGAGTGATCCAAGAAGTCAAGCCACATATAGTTATGGTTGAACTTTGTGAACAAAGGACCAATATATTGTTGCTTGATGAAAAAACTATACTGGATGAGGCTAAGAATATCAATATTAAGAAGATTAGGTTAGTATAATGTTGGCACTATTACTTAGACTGTAAACGACTCTGTGTTACACTGTCATGGCTTAACCACTGAATTAATTTGAATTATTTTAATATAGAGAAAATCTAAATTTAATATTCTAATCATGAGAGATTGTTTGTATGTGTGTGTATTATGTATAATTCAATGTTCAAAACAGTTATATTTTGTGTATAATTTGACAAAGATTCTTACTTAGATAGTGTGTTGTTTTTATAACTTTAGTCAAAGAAAGGCCTTGCCCCATAGATCATTACACCCTAAAACCCTTTCCTTTTGAACAGAGCTACCATGGCGCAAAACGGCGTGTTCAACGGACTAATGTACATTCTTCTGCTGAATATGTCTGCACATATTACGAGGGAGCTGGGCATGGCGCCCGGAGGGGAGTTCAGACGAGCTATGGCCGAGGTAAGACAATATTATTAAGAAGTCAAGTCCTATATAATATTATAAATGCAAAAGTTTGTGAGGATGGATGTATGTATGGATGTATGTTTGTTGCTCTTTCACGCAAAAACTACTGAATGGATTTGGATGAAACTTTACAGTAATATAGGTTACACATCAGAATAACACATGGGATACATTTTATCCCGATATTCCCGCGGGAACGGGTACAACGTGGGTGAAACCGCGGGGCACTGCTAGTAGGTATATATGGTGTGACGTACACACCATTTAGAGGTTGCTTCATCTTACGTTCACGCATGAGTAAACACAATGTAAAGTAAACCAATGTCAGTTTCGACCGACGTAAGAAAATGAATATCGTAGCTTTCTACTGGCCGCCCGAACAACTTTATCAGACCGTCATTAAAGTTATGAAACAACGCTTTGTATTGAACAGGGTAAACAATCGCGAACTTTGTAACGGACGTATGTTACGATAACCAAACGTTGAAACAAACCACCCTTACACTTATTAACTACTACGCTCCGCGGTTTTACCCGCGTTGTACCCGTTCCCGAGGGAATTTCGGGATGAAAAATAACCTTCCCGTTGAATGTGGCTATCTATCACAAAAATAATTATTCAAATCAGACTGATAATTCCTGAGATTACCCCGAACATACAAACAAACAAACAAACAAACTTAAAAATTTTACCTCTTTATAATATTAGTATAGATATAAAATGTATATTATTAAGGTGTTAAGTTCATAGTTATTCTTATACTTTTAAACGTCACTCCATTTTTACAATCATCACTACATAGTATAAAATAAAGTCGTCTCTGTTTCGTGTCTGTTTGTCTGTATGCTTAAATCTTTAAAATTACGCAACGGATTTTGATGCGGTTTTTTGTAATAGGTAGAGTGATTCAAGAGGAAGGTTTTTATGTAAAAAAATCCCGAAATTCCCACGGGAACGGGCACAACGCGGGTAAAACCGCGGGGCGCTGCTAGTTAATTATATATTTCAACGCGATATAGCCCCGGTTCATACCCTTCTTATCTTACTAATTAGATATTATTAGAAATGAGTTAGCTGAGACTGACCAACAAAGTTTATGATCACGACTCTATTAACTTGCATAACTAGAGCCAGCGATTGTGTCGAAGATAGTAAGTTCAACATTGTTATTAACGCTTAGTGTAATTTTAGGCGAAGAAGATCCCTCAATGCATAGTGCACCTCGGCGACCGCGCGATCGACGTGACGCTGCACCGCGCCATCGCGTCGCTCTCTTGGGGACAGACCATACGCTTCATATGGCATCTGCTCACTTCCAATCAGACTATCAGGTGAATAACACGTATTTCACAGGAACAGGGAGATATCACGCATGATGAATAAGGCTTAATAATGAAAAATATGTGATATACACTAATTTAATCAAATAAATAAAAGTATGCAATGATAACGGCTCGGTGGTCTAGTGGTATGTATGTGCACGCACTCCCCTGCGAAGACAGAGGTCCCGGGTTCAATTCCCGGGTCGAGCGAAAACATGTTTTCTACTTTTCAAACATGGCTCTGGTTTGAGATCACCAACCCACATTTGTTAAGCGTACTGATTATGCCTAATCCTTCTCACTGTACTGATATCTTCAGTGAGATGAGACGCCTTTGCCCAGTAGTGGGACATTACATGCTAACGGTCTTTTGCAAAGAAGTCCAATAAATTACTATTGGGCATGTACTAAGAATTCGTCATACAAACATCATAATTATGACAATGACATTTTCTGGAGATTCGATTGTTTCTATAAAGTCCAGCAATAAAGCGACACCACCGTACCATCCTTATTTCGAAGCAGTTCAAGTCATTTTCAACCCCCCCTATAACTTCGTAAGTCAAGTCGATCTAATTACGTAGTAACTTAAGACAGAGGGGAAGTAGGGGCTGAATAAAACTGACTTGATATTACATGGATCTCAATTTTTTTTATGAAATTAAGAATTTCTCCCTTATGCCCCTCCTAAGGGCTTAAAGCATTTTTATGTGAGCAATTCCATACTTCGGAGCACACGTTAGAGTATCTATGTCGGGTGTTTCAAATTCGTATCAAAGGTTGACCTTTAAATAATTAAATAAATAAATAATTTAATTAAATAACAAGATTAATTAGACCCAAACTAAGCTCTAGGCTTGTATTATGGTATCTAACTAACTAACTCATTACATTAACTTTTGTACTTTAATGTACTTACTTTTCCACATATATATTTATTAAAATAAAATTTATATGTTTCGTTCCAGTCTGGAGGAAGTAGAGAAGTGCAAACAGAAGAAGATGTTGGAAGACATGCTGGACGAGATGGCCGAAGAGTTCCCGGCGCTGAAGCGCGTGTTCGTGGTGGAGCGCGACATGTACCTCTGCAACTCGCTGCAGATGGCGGCACTGCAGCGACGTCAGTGCACGCAACACTATCATAACTATATAATCCTATGGGCGGCTTGCAGTAAAATAACAAAAATCTCGATTTTATTAAATCTAGATTTAGCCTTAAACTCTACTTAACGTAAATCTCATTATACTTGTCTTGCACATTCATAATTAACGTTCGATTTAACTAAATCGAGATTTAGTGTATCATTCGATCTAAATTCAGTTGCCATTCGTTCTTTACGTTCCGTTTTTATTAAAAAACTTATATCAACACAATTTTGCGTACAAAGAAACGTTGTTAGCTTTGTCAATGTCAATGTGTCAGTTTTCGAGTTTAACTTTTGTTGTCTTTTTGTTAGTGATCCGCAAAATGTTGGAAGTATCGATACTAACTCGATACCAAGTATCGTATTAAAAGTATCGATACCGGTATAAGTATCGTATCAAAAGTATCCACGTGGTATCGAGTACTTTTTAAAACTTTTCGAAACCTTTTCAAAAATTCATCATCTCGTAATGTGTTAAACAAATCACGTCTAATCAAGACTCTTCGAGTGAAAAACGGAGTTTCTAAATATTGCATGATTTCCTCGTCATCGTCTGATAATAAATCAGCATCAATATGCGAAAATAAATCTATTTTCGCGTAGAGACAAATAATCAATAACGTCCGTCTGTCGCTAAAATCGAGATTTAGGCACTTTAAACCGAACTCAATGCCGGTTTAACTTTGACGTTGTTTAAATCGAGATTTAAGCTAAATTGATGATGTGCAAGACGTTAAACTAAGTTTAAGCTTAAGTCGAGTTTATTTTAAATTAAATCGAGATGTAATGAAGAACTGCAAGCCGCCCTTAATGCGAAAGTTTGTGAAGACGTATGTATGTAAGTTTGACACTCTTTCACGAAAAATCTACTGGACGGATTTGGATTAAACTCTACAGTAATATAAGTTATACATCAGAATAACACATGGTGTACATTATATCCTGAAATTCCCGCGGGAACGGGTTTAACGCAGGTAATAACCGTGGGCGCGGCTACAGGCCTAGGCCTACAGCTGGACCGATGTTAAGTAAAGTAGTCAGTGTAATGAGGTATATGTTCTGTGTGGGTGTAGTGTGTATTATATTATGTAAACGGTATTAATCAGTTTGTATACTTTTAAAAATAATATTGCCATCCGAAATGTACCTTTTATGAGGTAAACATACGTACTATCTTATTTTAAACACCTCTTAGGCCATATTAGCTCAATCGTAAAAAATGTGTATTGTATGTTAGGTCGCGAGCCGTGCCGGATAGTGGGGGTGGTGGGCATCGGGCACGTCGCCGGCATCGTCGAGCACTGGGGCAAGATTCGGCCCGAGGACATACCGCCGCTGCTCAAGTGAGTATTAGTCTACATCCAGTCTTACAAGTAATGCAAATTAAGTTATCTGGGCTTACTGGTTTCTTAGTTTAAGCGACCACTATAAGTTTTGAATTGAAACTACGTTTATGGATACACTTGTCACATTTAACGAGATGGTTATAGACTATTGGAACGAAGTTCCTTATCGCGCGTTGCGAAAGGGAGCTAGATGGAAAAAATGGTAACGACATTTTTTAGGCCAGAGAGGGACAGACAGAGAAACTTGCGCACGCCAGAGAGAGACAGACAGAGAAACATGCGCGAGAGAGACAGACAGAGAAACTTGCGCACGCCAGAGAGAGACAGACACAGAAACATGCGCGGCGCGCATGTTTCTCGTTTCGTCTTTCTATTTCGCATCGAACAGTGTGGCGTCGCGACGATTATTTTTGTTGATAATAAATAAACTTCGTTCCATCCAGGTGTCCCTTGACACCTCTCAATTTTTTTTTTCTTCCCGAAATTTCCCAAAACGGGGAGGACGCGGATAAACCCGCGGGGCGCTGCTAGTTGATCAATAACGTGTGTATACGTAAATATAATCCTTCTCACTGTACTGGTATGTACCGTGAGATGAGAGGCCTTTGCCCAGCGGTGGTGGGACATTAGTTTGAGACGAATGTTTGTTGCGCAGGGTGCCGCCGCCGTCGCTGTCGGGGCGCTTGCTGGCGGCGGGCGCGCGCGTGGCGCTGGCGGCGGGGCTGGTGTGGTGCGGCTACAAGCTGCTGCCGCGCCGCTGGCTGCCCTGAGGCCGCCCGCACCTCGCCCTGTGGTACGTCACTCACTTCCACTACCTTCGCGCGCGTGGCGCTGGCGGCGGGGCTGGTGTGGTGCGGCTACAAGCTGCTGCCGCGCCGCTGGCTGCCCTGAGGCCGCCCGCACCTCGCCCTGTGGTACGTCACTCACTTCCACTACCTTCGCGCGCGTGGCGCTGGCGGCGGGGCTGGTGTGGTGCGGCTACAAGCTGCTGCCGCGCCGCTGGCTGCCCTGAGGCCGCCCGCACCTCGCCCTGTGGTACGTCACTCACTTCCACTACCTTCGCGCGCGTGGCGCTGGCGGCGGGGCTGGTGTGGTGCGGCTACAAGCTGCTGCCGCGCCGCTGGCTGCCCTGAGGCCGCCCGCACCTCGCCCTGTGGTACGTCACTCACTTCCACTACCTTCGCGCGCGTGGCGCTGGCGGCGGGGCTGGTGTGGTGCGGCTACAAGCTGCTGCCGCGCCGCTGGCTGCCCTGAGGCCGCCCGCACCTCGCCCTGTGGTACGTCACTCACTTCCACTACCTTCGCGCGCGTGGCGCTGGCGGCGGGGCTGGTGTGGTGCGGCTACAAGCTGCTGCCGCGCCGCTGGCTGCCCTGAGGCCGCCCGCACCTCGCCCTGTGGTACGTCACTCACTTCCACTACCTTCGCGCGCGTGGCGCTGGCGGCGGGGCTGGTGTGGTGCGGCTACAAGCTGCTGCCGCGCCGCTGGCTGCCCTGAGGCCGCCCGCACCTCGCCCTGTGGTACGTCACTCACTTCCACTACCTTCGCGCGCGTGGCGCTGGCGGCGGGGCTGGTGTGGTGCGGCTACAAGCTGCTGCCGCGCCGCTGGCTGCCCTGAGGCCGCCCGCACCTCGCCCTGTGGTACGTCACTCACTTCCACTACCTTCGCGCGCGTGGCGCTGGCGGCGGGGCTGGTGTGGTGCGGCTACAAGCTGCTGCCGCGCCGCTGGCTGCCCTGAGGCCGCCCGCACCTCGCCCTGTGGTACGTCACTCACTTCCACTACCTTCGCGCGCGTGGCGCTGGCGGCGGGGCTGGTGTGGTGCGGCTACAAGCTGCTGCCGCGCCGCTGGCTGCCCTGAGGCCGCCCGCACCTCGCCCTGTGGTACGTCACTCACTTCCACTACCTTAGTGCCAACCCTGATGTCTCAGTTGTATAACACCGCCTACAGGCCTCCGGCATGGTCTGACGATTTTCGGTGCGTACTTTAAAGGAATGGTTGGAACAGTTTGGTCTATATTTTTATCTTTACCTATGGTACGATATATTACTAGTACACAATAGTATTGATGTGCATGCGTCTGTATTGTGTATGCGTCACCGTATTATTGTAAACATCCGTTGGATTCTAATCCACCTAGTAAGATGTAGACCTAGTATACGTTCGTGTACAGTTCACAATCAGTTAGATGGTTTATAATCTTACTAAATGGAGTATAAACCAGCAGGTGTTTACAATATTACTGTGACGTATGTACGACGCACGGCATGTGCGTGCATGCGTGCATCCAAAATTTCCGACTTCTTTTTAACTGAAAATCGGTTTTATCTTGCAGGATTGGCAGCATTTATATCTTGCTGAAAATTGCAAAATTAATACGGACATTGTTGTCAATTGGAGCCGCCAACTTACTCGGATGTATGATAAAATGTAACATGTTCTCATCTCTATAATTTTAAAAACATTATTTTATTCATATTAAGGCCCTGTTACACTGCGACGCACATTACTGTAAAACATTTACTGATTGTACATTAATATTTAGTGCGCTAAGTTAAGATGCACGCCTGAGACAATATTTCTTCTATCTGTTATCTCTTCTCCTCATATAAAAATAGAGAGATAGAGAAAAAGAGAGAAGATAAATACGATGACATTTGTTTGTCTTGACGTGCATCTTAACCATACATAAAATTGTATGAAAAATGTTTGCGGGCGCGTATCGCGCGCCATAGTGTAACAGCTCCTTTACGCTTTGTGATAAATTTCAGGATAACATTCTTATGAAATATGTATATGTGCTCATTGGCCAAGCCAGTAATTGTCATGTTATCGTGTTGCAAGGTGTTAATATATTCAATGATAGTAAGTATAAAATATTCGAATCATAATACGTATGTACGCCAAATCAATATACCTACTTTAGTTCTTTTTCAAATTTTAAGTCCAAAATTTTCGTTGAAATGGAATTATAAATTTATTATAGAAGTTTGCATTCGAAAAAAAATTTAGTCAGTTCAGCAATTCGACCCATTTCTGAGCATACTAAAAAACCCTGTAAAATTAAAAATTCTACGTTGCTGAATACTGATCTTACTACAAAACTTTGTCATATTGTAACATCTGTAATAACTACTATACATGTTCAATGGAAATTTTCGAATGTATAATTTGACAAAATTTTAAAGTGAGTAGCAGTACGATTAGCTGAATGTACAAGCTCATTTAACTGCCAGTCAATAGCTGTCGCTGGTAATCACGAATTTATAGTCGTAATATATTTTCAATTTACACTTTTTATTTCTTGTATATACGAGTAGGTCTGAGTTTTACCTCCTTTGTTTTAATTAAGTTTTATGTTGGTTTTAAATAATGAATATAATTGTTGTTTGTTTTATTCTTGACATTTATTATCAATTTATTGCAGGGTATATGGTACATATCGTTAAGTATATAAAATAGTAATGTAATAATATGTAGGTATATAAATATTTTTGTATGTACGGTGTATAATGTTATATTTATCTTGTTTTATTATTTTTTCTTTTCGTCTTTTGTGTTTGATTGAACTATAACTTTCTACTTTTACTTAGAAATACTTTACATTATCTTACCATCATTTCTATTTTGTCAAAATAACTGAATGTTATATTATGTACCATATTCCCTCACTGAATTATGTTTAGCTCAAAATTAAATTATGTTTTCGTTTAATTTATGTATATAATTATTTTTACTTGGAAGAAGAGGACTGTGATAATTTAATAAATGTTTATTAAATGTCCATCCATTAAAATGCATAATTAAGTCAACCTTATTAGTCATTGTAGTTGTTTTTGTCTAGATATTATAGTGTAGCTAAGTAACGGTTCATATTTCCTAAGACAGAACATAATAATTATTAATATTCATACTATATATTGTTATATATAGTAAGGCCGGATTTATTCTTGTAAGTTACACGCGGATGTATGAAAACGTTACTACGTCAAACAGCAGAAAATTACGACTGCTACTTTAAAAAGACAAATAAAAAATAACGTATATTACTGGTACTTACTTAGTAAACCTTCAATTGTAAGTTTAACTTACGTCAACTTGCAAGGCTAAGTTCGGCCTTATACTCGTGTAACATAAGGAACGTGCACGACGGACATGAGTTCCACTTCAACATAATGACCTAAAGTTGTGGCCTAAAGTAAAACAAAGCAGTTTTTCTTTGCCATACAATATATATGGCTTCAGAAGCCTAACTAACAAATTAATATTTGAGCAAAGCTTAAGACCTCTACATACTAAAACTAGTGGCCGCCGGTTGACCGGTGGGTAAACCTATCGGGCTTGTTTGGCGTTTTGCTATTAACAGACGTGGAAGGTAAAAATGGGAATGTCTCTGTCCGGCAGTGGGACAGTAAGAGCGTTTGTCCACCGCCGCCGGCACCGGACCGGCACCGGGAACGAGATGCCGGCGCCGAAGTAGCGGTAGATACATTTAGAGCGTTTTGCTTTAGCCGCGTGTCCACCGCACATCCGTCACGTCATAATAAACTCGGGCCGAAATAATCTCGTTCCCGGTGACGGTCTGGTGCCGGCGGCGGTGGACAAACGCTCTAATGGCTAATAATAATATAATAGAACCCGCCGGGTAAAGCCAGCTGACCGGCGGGATTGGTTTGTAGCGGTGTCAGGTTGCGTTTCGAGTGCTAGCTGAGCGGAACTCAACTCCACCAATCTCAATACAATAGGAAAAGATTTTGACATTTGAATGTCAATGCGTTGTTTGACAATCCCAACCCGCTGTGATTGGTGAATCGGACTTCGCACTGCTCCACTCCGTTTCAATGGAGATGCAGAGTACAAGAGTACAGAGTTTTTTTTTTGTAGCTTTTGTTAATATCAAACACACACCCACACGCGTGTCTGTAAAATATGTGTATGTTCCTTATTTATTATTATTATTATATAAGTTTGTTCAAAATTAGTGCCGCCAACTTGAAGTAAGGTTGAAACAAAGATCATATTTTTATTTTATAATAATTGTCGCACTAATATATCGATTGACGATCGATCTATAGTAGAATCGATTAATCGACATGGATATTATACACAACCTTCAAGTCAAGTAATCGATTTCACAGTCGATCTTTATTAATGATTTCTCGGCGAACGGGGCTAGATTGACCAATGGCATTGCATTGCTATGCTCGAAACTTTGCTATATCATTAGTCAATTACCCTCACCCTTACTTACGACGCGATACTCATATTGACTGAACTACACATATTTACTTATCTAATTAAGATTATATTTAGTCTTAAATATACATAGATAAGGTTAATATAGATGACGAACATGTTACTGTTACAATGTTACTATAAGGTCTGATTTCTAGAGTTGTAATTATGAAGCACCCAATATGGATAGTTTTGTTGGTTCTTTCAATAAAATGAACTGCCTTTGAGTCTGGATTGTTATTTATTTCGTACAAATTAATTGTATAATATTTAAGAAGTATAGTAGCCTAAGCTAAAAAATTCTGGATTGAAATTTGTTAGAAAATCCATATGCAATTTATTTATTGACATATTAAATTAAATCTATACTATTATTATAAAGAGGTAAAATTTGTAGGTTTGTTTGTTTGTTTGTTTGTTTCTATGTTCGAGGTAATCTCAGGAATTATCAGTCCGATTTGAATAATTCTTTTTGTAATAGATAGCTATATTCAACGGGAAGGTTATAGGCTATTTTTCATCCTGAAATTCCCACAGGAATGGGTACAACGCGGGTAAAACCGCGGGGCGCTGCTAGTATAAAATACATTTCATAAAAAAAAGAAAAATAAGGAAGGCTGACCCCACCACCATGTGGGACACATAGCCAGGAAGAAAGAGAGAGAGAGAGATTAAATAAGCATCTTGGTGAAGGTCGTTGTCTAGCGGGATCCTATATTATAGGAACAGATTTTTTATGCCATTGTAAATGGAGTACAATTAGGTAAATAGATCCCCTAAGTAAGTAGGGGAAAAGCCACGGACGTGAGAAAGCTCATAGATCCATGTAAGGCACATTAACTGCGGTCATGGAATTATTAAATACATGATTTCGAACACGGAAGAGCGAAGCACTGACTTTAAAATACAACGTCCTTGCTGCTGTTATATTTTGATATATCAATAAAACCTTTTTAAAGTTAATAACTCTTTGCCTATTCAAAATATTTTGCCAAAATACTCATGACAGATATTAGATAATTGCAAACATTGCCATTTTTTTCAAGTTTACAGCAAAAATGAACATCCCCATTTAAAAACCATCCAAATTAAAAACAATGATCTTAAATTCCAAAAAAATATGTTATTATATAACACGTTCATAGCAGCTAGACTACTGGGAAGGAGTCTTGAAAATGCTAACCTATTCAGAAATTATAAAAGACTTCAATCACGTGAGTGGATTCTTCCCTTTGTTTATATCTAAAGTCAAATTTTAGACCATGTCGGAGGTCTTTAGGCGGTCTAAAAACTCAGACACCAGGGTTGGCCACTAACCTACTCGAAATGAATACTTAAATGAACTTTATTCTGTTATCTTCGTTATCAATTCGATGCAGGTATTTTATAAGGTCTAAGTATATTGTACGACCCATTTTGGGTCATCGCGTGAACTGTGAACCATTGGTGCATTGCCTTGGAATGTTTCTTTAAACCAAGTAGATAAGATGGTACATTACTTTAAAACTATTTACTTACCTAAGTAAGGACAGGGATGGAGTCTTTGTAGCTTTGGGATAAACAATAAGTAGTGTTTGAAAAACTTGAAAATATTGCAGCTGCCTTACCAAGATATGTGCCAAGATGCCGTTTCGGCACGGACATGCAGCTGCCGGAAACGGCAACGGTGCTGCAGAAAGACCACGCGGCAACTGTCGTGTTGCTGGGCACGGTGCATTTCAGCAAAAAATCCGTTGAGGACGTCTCTTCGGTAATATCTTGTTTTTTCAGCGAAAGCAATATAACTTTTTGGAAATCAAATTTCATGACAGTGGTCCGAGGGTTTACTCGCGTTCCTGTCAGAATGTTGGGATAAGAAGGAGCCTATAAATCTTGAATGTAGCTATTCGAATATTCATTTCTTGTTGAAATAAAATTAATAATTAGTTGGTAATTTTATACGCAGATAGTAAAACAGTTGAACCCTAACGCCATATTGGTGGAATTATGTCGTCAAAGGATATCCTTACTCGAGCTGGATGATAAGAAATTTTTGGAAGATGCTAAAAAATTCGACGCCTCCAAAGTGAAGTAAGTGCGTTACTATCAATGTATAGGTCCCTTGCTGGGCCTTAGTGGGCAGTCTGAAAATCAGAAATTAATCAAGCCTAATGATACTTAATTACCTATATTCATTCTGGAAGGAAAAGTGTATGGGGTTGGTTATGGAATATAACAGGCTGAAGGCGACGCTACAGATTTTATATGAATTGAATACTAGGTTATTGCAGTTTGCGATCACTGCACACTGCAGTGTCACCACCACGGAATAGATACTTTCTTTATCTATTCCGTGGTCACCACGCTGGGATTCAAGTTTACGTATTTACATTTGTGCTTCGACGAGTGCTTACTTTTGCGGTATTCATGGTTGGTCGTGCTGTGATTGAAGGACTGCAGCTGCTGACATCTTGCGAACGCTACGCGTAGCGGTTGTGTACCGTGCGGGCGGTACACGACCGCAGTAGTACCTAGCGTTAGATCACATTTTTATGTCTTCTACCAGGCAAGCAGTGAAGGGACAAAGCTTTGCTTCGGGCATGTTACATGCGATGCTTCTGAAGACATACGCTGATATCGCGAAGGAGTTGGGTGTGGCGCCCGGTGGCGAGTTCCGTAGGGCTTATCATGAAGTACGGGATTATTTACATAGTTTTTAAACTTTACTATTACTTTTTTTACCAACCCGCATTTGGCAAGCGTAATGATATTATCTTCAGTGAGATGAGGGGCCTGTGCTCAGCTTTGGGACATTACAGGCCAATACTTTACTTTACTCTTTCTTTGTATAATTTATACTTATTAGATATGTAAGTTGCATTTATAGTTGAAAATTACCATCGATCAAAATTAGTGATCATCTGGTCAGTTCTTAGTTCTCATGTAAGTACTTAGATATCGTTATCGGTATATATTGCAATACATGATGCTATTTATATCTGCAAGTTGCCGTTTACGAGAAGCTTTATCTACAAGCATTGAGTTATATGTACTAACGTAACATTTAACTCAAAGACATTTACCCGCGTTTTCTTTTAGATGAAGAATATTCCCGGCTGTAAATTGTTTCTCGGAGACCGACCTATTCAAATAACGATAGCGCGAGCATTCCAGACGCTGAGCGTCTATGAACTTGGTCAAGTGCTGTACCATTTATCTACTACGCAACCTAAACCTTTGGAGTTAGTGTTTCCAATATATTTTCAAGCTGTTAGTCATACTTACAGGTAGTTTTTTTAGAGGAGAGAGGACGGTTCGGTTGCCTACCTCATAAACCCTGGCTACGCCGATCGCTTTTTTCTTGATTAGAAAGTAGTTTATGGTGCTTTAAGAAGTTGGTTTGGCTTCTTCTTACTGTTACCTACATAACTACATGTTTGGTTAGATGCAGGTACTATATAGACACTTATATAATGCTCTATATTTTAATGAATGAAATTGCAATTTTATCTTCCAGCAAAAATCAACTAGAAAAATACAAAGACCGAGAATTCGTACAATCTCAATTCGCAGAAATCACCAAAGAGGTTCCCGCATTCAGGAAAATTTTTCATGTATTTGTGGATGAACGTGACAAATGCCTCGCGTATTCCTTGCAGGAGTGCGTTCGGTCTGGTTAGTCTATAAACTACTCATAAATTATACTTACTGGTTTCTTATGTTTAAGCGAACACTACTCATTTTGAATATTGATCGAAATGTGTGTAGTTCTTGACAAATACGTGAATTTCGTATCATCAAAGGTTTGCTTACGTTTTTGGATTATATCTTGACGTAGGTATTGATCTAGGGGTCTGTTTGCTATTTGAAGACTTCATTTAAATCTCTAGATAATTATAGATAATCTTTTTATATCTATTCCTACCTGACACAGTGGATAGTGCAAGGGTGCTTGGAGTCGTGGGTATGGGTCATGTGGATGGGATCGTCAAATATTACGGCAAAATGAAGCAACAAGATATTGTGCCACTTCTGATGTGAGTACCTATACTTTGTAAGATTGTTTAATTATGTAGGTAGTTTTGTTGTAGATGGAATTGGGATACTTCAAATATTCCAAACATATCGTTTTAAACAATGGCGTAGTTTAATTTTGCGATTTTATTTTAAAATAATGATTCCGGTATTTGCATGCCGGTAGCTTTGCCGGTAGTCTTCACTTTTCTAACTAAGATATATTATAATGCTAATATACGAATGGTACCTACGTATAACTTTATTTAAATAACTTTTTATAGGTATCTGAAATGCTAAAATTGAAACGATACTTAATAATTGAATTAATATTCCCATAGATCTCCTAAATCCCGATAGAAGAGTCAACGCCATGAAACCTGACAATGTATTAAGCACTTATTGTACGAGCATTTCAAATAATGCATATTCTACCAACTTATACTTAGATCTAAGAATTGTTTTGATATTACTATAACAAACAGAGAGACATACATATTACAATTTAAAATACAATTTTAAAATTAAAAAAAAATAAGTAAAATACAATTACCTACCCATTTTTTTATTTACATATTTCTTAAGTTGCTTTAGATCGTAATCCACGAAGACCTAAGAGTAATGGTGTTCGCCTTCGTGTTCGCACTTAAATAATAAATACTCGCTTATGTTATTTTAACTTGAAGTGTGCTTGGTCTTAAACAAATGTAAACTAAGCATAATGACATTACCTAATTAATAAGTAAATATAACAAAGAAAAAATGAGCAAAATCCCATAATAAAAATCTATACCTGGCGATTCCTTCAATGTGATTTTATTTTTTCAGGGTCCCTCGTCCGCCTTTATATTCCGTGATCTTTTGGAAGGGGATGAAATTCACTTTTTATTTTTTATTGTTTTCTTTGTTGTATAGACTGGTGTTTGGATAAAATAATTTTGGAATAATACATAGTAGTTACTTAATAGGTTCGGTTAAACTAAAAGCTCAGCGGAATTTTTCATCTCGTGTTTCTACATCACTGCACTTTTAGTTATTACTGACCAATTTTTATTTTAGACTAGTAGCGCCCCGCGGTTTTACCCGCGTTGTGCCCGTTCCTGTGGGAATTTCGGGATGCCTATAACCTTCGCGTTGAATGTGGCCATCCATTACAAAAATCCATTACAAAAATAATTTTTCAAATCGGACCTGTAGTTTCCGAGATTAGCGCGTTCAAACAAACAAACAAACTCTGTAGCTTTATAATATATATAGTACTAGCTGCGCCCCGCGGTTTCACCCGCGTTGTACCCGTTCCCGTGGGAATTTCGGGATGAAAAATAGACGTTGGCCGATTCTCAGACCTACTCAATATGCTCACAAAATTTCATGAGAATCGGTCGAGCCGTTTCGGAGGAGTACGCGAACGAACACTGTGACACGAGAATTTTATATATAAGATAGATAGCCGCGCCCCGCGGTGTTACTCAAGTTGTTCCTGCGGGAATTCCGGGATAGATATATACTATTGACGGCTTTCTGTAGATCTTTTGAAGACCATCATCTTTGTAATACATACTTTTGGTGTATGATCAACGTATGCGAGGATAAGAGCTCGAAAGTGCATATTTTCATCCGACTTGCTTCAAATTTATCGTCACTGCTCAGCTCCTATGTGTCTTAGCGTTACGTTATAAAACCTATAACCTGCCCAGGAGTATGGACTACAATCGTACCAAGTTTGGTTAAAATCCCTTCAGTAGTTTTTGACCCATGCGTGCACATACAGTTCGTCTGTATGTGTATCGATTACCATTCATTCTCCAATATTAATTTTGAGCATATTTTCAATGTACAGAATTGACCTCTCTGCAGTTTTATTATAAGTATAGATGTATAGATATCACTGACCTCTACCTACTATATGGACTGGTATGTGTTTTGGTAAGTCTATGTACCGTCTTTGAATGCGTATGCTAGGTATCGAGTTTGATATGTTTTCGAGTAATAAGCATGATGTGCCGACTGTGAATGAATTGTGTAATCACAGACCAAGAAACTAAAGAATGTGTAATGATTAGCTGTCATTTGTATAGTAACAACCAGTCCATAGGTAGAGGTCAGTAATAGATATAGAAGAAGATTAGGACCTGACAAAAACAGGCAACTAAGCAATCACAAAGTTAGGATAGGGGATCGGTGCCACCACGGTGCCACGAACTAATCCATGAATGGTCACCCTACATTTCGGCACGTTATTTCCGTTTGTAACTTATCTGTGGATGAATTTCACAAAACAAATACATATCATGGAAGTATTATTTTCGTAACGTGACCAGATTTGATGTCTGTGGAAACTAGAACGTATTATTTTCATCTTTTACTCTTTGGCATTCTTGGTCGAACGAAAAAAAATAATGTCTCTGAAGCGAAGTTTAGAAGGAAAGGAAATTGTTGGGTGATCAATTTATTTCTCATAAAAACATAGTTATTTTCTAAATAATTTGCTGATAATAGTTACCACTGCAAGGCTACAATATCGCCGGCATGATTTTCAACAGGTAAGACGAACTCCGTTTATTTTCAATCATATTCTTAATAACTTTATGTACCACTATCGCATTTTTTAGTTTTAACATTCATAACTTAGCTAAAGTTAATTAAATATTATAATTAAATTTCAGAAATGTCAGAGATAAAGTATAAGAACCAAATATTGGCTGCAATTGACCATTTACGATCAAGAAAATCACGTCCTGATGTAAACAGAATTTGCAAATTTATGCTTAAGTGTTACAAAGTATCACCAAAAGACACTAAAGCAGATTTAAATCGTTGTCTTCGCGATAAAAGTATCTACAAAGTCGACTACAAAGATAATGTGAGCTATAGGAACGCTGCCAAGTGGAGAAAAAGATCAAAACAGAACAGTAAGATTAAATACCTACGCTTGTCCTAATAATACTCAGGTAAATTATTTATTTTATTGTTTACTTATTTAATTATTATTATTAATGTCCTACAGCTAAAATGTCTGCAGCAGTGGCAACTGGTGAGCGTCGAATAATAACATCTGCTATAGCATCCCTCATTTATCAAGATCAAAGCTACTTAGAAAATGGAATTGGTTTTGAGGATCTGGTTAGAGCAGCGTCGTCTCAGGAGTCCAAATTTTCTAAGAAGCATTTGGAGGCTATAATAAACAAGGAACTAAGTTCCGGAAGCCTAGTCAGACTCCCAAATGGTAATCTGGCTTTAGGACCGGCTGATCATGATGGTGACAGCTCCGATAGCTTGAGATTTGAATACAATGAGAATAATACAAAGGTATACATTTTTTAAATATTTATGTTTGTCTCATTCAACCAGTCAAAAATAATGTTATTATTTTAGTTTGTGTAATTAAAAAAAATGCTTTTAACCTTTTTCAGATGACATCATCAGCCAACTCCTCATGCAGGTCTTCTCCTCAAAGAACAAGGGGAAGACCAAAGAAGAGAGGTGGAGGATCCAACCACGGACCAAGCAGCATGTCCACCAGAAATGCTGGTGTAAGAGTTGGAGAGAGAAGGAAAATGGCCAAAAAAGTGTTTGATCCATCTGATAATAATGTCCCTAGTAAAAGAAAGAGAGGCAGACCAGTAGGGTCTTTGAATAAAAGCACAATTAAGAAAAGGTTAATGATTTCGGAGCAACATATGCCTTCCAAACTCGAAAAAGAAGGGACTCCTCTGTCTGAAAGTCAGATGTCTATGGACGGGAGTGCTGATGACATGGAACAAGATGAGCCTTTACCCCATGAGACTCCTGGAGGAGTGTGTTCAGTGTGCCTCGTACAGAAACCTCGAGGCTCTAATGACCGGCTCATTGAATGTAGAGATTGCAACAATAAAGCTCATTTGAGTTGTTTACAGTCTGGCTCGGGTATATTGAGACCTCGGCCTGACAACACCTGGCAGTGTCCCCATTGTAAAACATGTGTTATTTGCTGTGAAACAAATGATGCTGTAAGTAACCATTCATAGATCATTAGTAACTTAAGCTTGGTGTAATTTCCACACAGTCCAATTAAATAATCTGCACATATATAATTTATATAAATAATATAATTTTTTCAGGGTATTCTAACAGTTTGCAGTATATGTTCAGATGCTTATCATGCACTCTGTCATAATCCCAGAATACCAGAAAGATTAAAGGCCTGGGACCAATGGGAGTGTAATAACTGTTTAGAGTCCCGGCCTACTTTAGTTGGATCTCCAGCTATAATGCCCAGGAGTATAGAATACATACCGAGCCCACCTCCAATAGATCCGTTCCTGAAACCTCACGAAATAGATAGAGCTCCTTCTAAGCTAGGTGATGAAGTCCCGATTGATCCTACAATACCTGATGTATCTAACTGGACCACTGAAGACGTATATGATTACTTTACCAAACATCATCCTGATGCAGCGCCAATTCTGAGAGAACAGGTAAGAGAAATACTTACGCATTTTATACGGAAAATAGGCCATATTTTTACAGTGTTAGTAAAAATATAGTTTACTACATAAAAGCAAACACATATCCAAGCACCAAAAGTTGTCACTGCTGTCTGCTTATCAACTGTGCTGAGCGTTTACCATGTGACTTAAAAAGTAACTTGCATTCAACCATTATATTTGTACCATGTATTGACAATGTGTTTAATTTTCAGGAATTTGATGGTCCAGCTATATGCATGGCGACACGATCTGATATTGTGAAAGGACTAGGCCTGCCTCTTGGGCCTGCTTTAGCTTTATATCGAATTGTTGTCAAACTGCAGACCAGGAAAGATGATTGGACTATGTGTTGGGGCTAAGCTAATATTGAAATAGTATTTATTAAAATGAAACTCTTGAGATGCAGTGCATGGTAAACAATATCTTTTTTTATCTATCCAATCCCATGGTTAATGTACAGTTTAAATACCATTGTTTTATAATATTTTTACTTATCTTTTAAATACTGTAAACTTTTGTATATAACGACTGTTATCAATGTAATATAAAATAGCATATATTTAGCCTAAGTAAAACAAAACTACTGTGAAATGTAAGTTTTTTACTTTTCTATACATTCAATAGTAAGATGATCAGTTTCTATAATATTGATATGTAATTAAATAGTACTTAAATAAAACAAACCTTGAAATCTATTCTTTTAATTTCATATTATAATTATAATGTCCATAAAGATCTCCATAAAAAGTAACAATAAATAAACATACAAATTGAATGATGTACATTGCATTTGTAACTTAGCTTAACATAATTGAACTATACATTTGACTAGTAATACTTTTTTCAATGTTGATCGTAATGTTTCATGTATGACATGAATATATTGAACAACATTGTTGCAAAATTAATATACACAACCCTGTAGTGCGTTGGGAGGTAATAAAAGTTGATTACTTGAATTGGAGGCCAATACAGGCAATCCCCCTGAAAGAAGAATTTAACATTGTATACATAAAGTTGTGTAGGAATTTCCTATTTAGAACAAGTCATTTGTATAGACTCTATACTATAGAGGAAAGCAGTTGTTGTAGACCAAAATTCCGTAGATACTGCATATTGGGGTTAGGTCATTGACCTCCCCACCTTTATCTCATCTCGCAGTAAAACTTTTCTTATCTTATATATAAAATTCTCGTGTCACAATGTTCGTTCCCGTACTCCTCCGAAACGGCTCGACCGATTCTCATGAAATTTTGTGTACATATCGGGTAGGCCTGAGAATCTAACAACATCAATTTTCATCCCGAAATTCCCGCGGGAACGGGTACAAAGCGGGTGAAACCGCGGGGCGCAGCTAGTAAGTAATATAATAACAAACAGTTTCGTACCATATAAACATATTTAAACTTTTCACTTATCTCCGTGTTGCACTGGGAAACAGTCTTCCCCTCTAATAATCCCATAGAGTAGAAAAATCCCAATAAGGTTAACGGGGAAGCAATTGTTTGATCACATAAAACTTTGGTCATAACAGTCTTTGCATCATAATTAGGTAAAATTTTATCTAAATATACATAGTAATAATGATGAGCTGGGCCCATCATCCCTCCTACCATAAACATTCGCCCTAGAACAAAAACAACTGTAAGATAACAATATACTATGATAAAACAAGAAGTTATGACAAAAATCTAATAAAATGTATCACCTGAACGGCCCCAGTCAAATCTCTTAGGTATTAATTTATTTTGGTATTCAATTTCTTGTTGTATTAAATCTCCAATAAACATGAACAGCCCCGAAGTTAGACTATTTGTTAATAAAAGGTTCTTTCGAATGAAAAAGTTCACACTTTTTCTATAATTTGAACCACTCCTGTGGTGTTGTATGAAAGAACTTGATATTACCAGAATCCTTTTGGGTATTATCCGATGGGCAAACATAATAACAACCTGCGAATAATGATAAACACTGGGGTGGTCACTGGTCAGCGGTCAGCCGGACTGTCTTTGCTTTGCATATTATTTTATCCTAAAAGCCAATAATTGAATTTTGCATAGGCTTTCAAGGATTTTCGGGGCAACATCACCATTTACGACCGTGACCACCCCAGGAAATGAGCTTGTGTGTTATGTAATTGATCACTAATTTAGATTATTTTTACTGAGATCAATTTGTTCATCATTATTTATTTATTTTTTATAAAAACAATGTGACAATCACTCAATATAAAATTGAAAGAACCGCCCTTTCATAGATTATATAAACCTTCTATCTAACAAACCATTTATCACAGATCAAAGAATGAAATACATTGGAAGCACATTGGAAGCAAGGACTTTTGTTTATAATTTATTCCATGATTGGAGGTCAGGTTCACGTCACGACTCACGTCTGTCAGTGCACGCACCTTGAACTTTTGCTTCTGTTGACGGAAATTTACACTTTATTAACTTGTTGTAAATGTATTGTAATAAGCAGATTTTATATATATTGCTACAAAAAAATTGGACTAAAGTATTTATATTTAACATTGACACATTTGTCGCAAATTCAACAGAAATAAAGAGGCCGAGCTGGCCGAGAGAGAGGTAAACACAGACCAAGAAACTAAAGAGGTAAAGTAAAGATCACAGACCAGTAAACAACGATGTGGGGGGGGGGGGGGTTGCTGAGTGTGACAAGAGTAACAAGGAGGGACGGTAGGGGGGGGGGGGGGTTTACGGCAACGTGATGTTCGCCGTTCATTAAATGATTTTAAATTATTTTTTCAATAAATACTTTTTTCTCAATTTTGATCATGATACAAAGATACAAAGTCATTCATTCACTCAAAATTTGTGTATTATCCATTGAAATTTATTATATTCAGGGGGGGGGGGGGTCTTAGTTTTTGTGACGAAATATTTACATGGGGGTCACAGAAAGTGTGACAATAGGGGGGAGGGGGTGAAAAAAAGGGGGCAAGACTAACCATCACACCACCCTGTCACACTAGTGTGGTGGTTAGGAATTCTATTTCTTAACTGTCACACTAGTGTGACAGTTAATATTTCCTTGCAATTTTGAATTCTATTTCTTAACTGTCACACTAGTGTGACAGTTAATATTTTCTTAACTATCACACTAGTGTGACAGTTAATATTTCCTTGCAATTTAAAAAAAAAATAACCCTAACCTACCGAATAGTAAGAACTATTCTTACTTACTATTCGGTAGGTTAGGGTTATTTTTTTTTTACTATGTTTTAATTAAAATATTAAACACTTGATATTATCGTATTTTCTCGATCTTCTTTTGTCGGTGTGACAGTTAAGAAATAGAATTCCTAACCACCACACTAGTGTGACAGGGTGGTGTGATGGTCAATCGTATTTTCACGATCTTCTTTTGTCGGTGTGACAGTTAAGAAATAGAATTCCTAACCACCACACTAGTGTGACAGGGTGGTGTGATGGTTAATCTGGCCCCAAAAAAAGTTGATTATAGCGTGACGTATTTTGTGAACGGCCCCTAAATGGTGGTCACGTGATAGGTAAAGTAGAATAGAATGAACGGAAAATCAGGGCTACCAAGTTTTTATCAGTTTTACCTCCGAAACTTATATTTAAAACAAAAACTTTTTAGAAAACCCCATATAATAGGTACGTAATTTTCTGAATCACAGAAAACGCAATCTAGGAATCATTCTGGTATAATATTGTCTAATATTACATATCTATCCACTAATATAATGAAGCTGAAGATTTTGTTTTTAAGCTATTGCATAGCTTCTATCGCGGGCCTTGAGCGCGGGGACCAAATCCAAAAATTCCGTAACGAAAAAACCTCACGCTTACCCGATCCGACGGGAAGGAGGTGTGGTCGTTTCAGTTCGGCAGTCTTCGACACGGCGTTGTGTGCGATTGTGCGTTGGGGGTGAGAGAGGGGGTGAGAGAGGGTGGTGAGAGAGGGGGGTGAGAGAGGGCGTGAGAGAGGGGGTGAGAGAGGGGGGTGAGAGAGGGGGGTGAGAGAGGGTGGTGAGAGAGGGTGGTGAGAGAGGGGGTGAGAGAGGGGGGAGAGAGAGGGGGGGAGAGAGGGGGTGAGAGAGGGGGTGAGAGAGGGGGGTGAGAGAGGGGTGTGAGAGAGGGTGGTGAGAGAGGGGTGAGAGAGAGGGGTGAGAGAGGGGGGTGAGAGAGGGGGGTGAGAGAGGGGGGTGAGAGAGGGGTGTGAGAGAGGGGGTGAGAGAGGGTGGTGAGAGAGGGGTGAAAGATGGGTGAGAGAGGGTGGTGAGAGAGGGGGGTGTGAGAGGGGGGTGAGAGAGGGGGGTGAGAGAGGGGGGTGAGAGAGGGGGGTGAGAGAGGAGGGTGAGAGAGGGGGGTGAGAGAAGAGGGTGAGAGAGGGGGGTGAGAGAGGGGGGTGAGAGAGGGGGTGAGAGAGGGGGGTGAGAGAGGGGGTGAGAGAGGGGTGAGAGAGGGGTGAGAGATGGGTGAGAGAGGGGTGAGAGAGGGGTGTGAGAGAGGGGGTGAGAGAGGGTGGTGAGAGAGGGGTGAGAGATGGGTGAGAGAGGGTGGTGAGAGAGGGGGGTGTGAGAGGGGGGTGAGAGAGGGGGGTGAGAGAGGGGGGTGAGAGAGGAGTGTGAGAGAGGGGCGTGAGAGAGGGGGGTGAGAGAGGGGGGTGAGAGAGGGGGGTGAGAGAGGGGGGTGAGAGAGGGGGGTGAGAGAGGGGGTGAGAGAGGGTTGAGAGATGGGTGAGAGAGGGGTGAGAGAGGGGGGTGAGAGAGGGTGGTGAGAGAGGGAGGTGAGAGAGGGGGGTGAGAGAGGGGGGTGAGAGAAGGTGGTGAGAGAGGGGGTGAGAGAGGGGGGTGAGAGAGGGGGGTGAGAGAGGGGTGAGAGAGGGGTGAGAGATGGGTGAGAGAGGGGTGAGAGAGGGGGGTGAAAGAGGGTGGTGAGAGAGGGGGGTGAGAGAGGGGGGTGAGAGAGGGGGTGAGGGAGGGGGGTGAGGGAAGGTGGTGAGAGAGTGGTGAGAGAGGGGTGAGAGAGGGGGGTGAGAGAGGGGGGTGAGAGAGGGGGTGAGAGAGGGGTGAGAGATGGGTGAGAGAGGGGTGAGAGAGGGGGGTGAGAGAGGGTGGTGAGAGAGGGTGGTGAGAGTGGGGGCGGAGAGAAGGTGGTGAGAGAGGGGGTGAGAGAGGGGGGTGAGAGAGGGGGGTGAGAGAGGGGGTGAGAGAGGGGTGAGAGATGTGTGAGAGAGGGGTGAGAGAGGGGGGTGAGAGTGGGTGGTGAGAGAGGGTGGTGAGAGAGGGGGGTGAGAGAGGGTGGTGAGAGAGGGTGGTGAGAGAGGGGTGAGAGAGGGGGGTGAGAGAGGGGGGTGAGAGAGGGGGGTGAGAGAGGGGGGTGAGAGAGGGGGTGAGAGAGGGTGGTGAGAGGGGGTGAGGGAGGGGGGTGAGGGAAGGTGGTGAGAGAGGGGTGAGAGAGGGGTGAGAGAGGGGTGAGAGAGGGGTGAGAGAGGGGGTGAGAGAGGGGGTGAGAGAGGGGGGTGAGAGAGAGGGGGTGAGAGAGAGGAGGCGGGAGGGGTGAGAGAGAGGAGGCGGGAGGGGTGAGAGAGAAGAGATATCAAATATATCAAATATAATTGCATAAGTTGATACAAAATGCTATGCAATAGCTTCACCGCGGCAGTCCCCGAGTGCCACACGTCTTTTTTTTTTGTTTGACCGAGCTAATCTCCGAACAGCTGCATTTGTTTAAACTTTTACATTTAGTTACGGAGAAAAATAAAGACAATCCTGTATCCTGTTTTTATAAAAACAAGCATAATATACAATATAAAGAATAAGTTATAAAATAAATAAGTCAAAAGGTTAAATCGCAATAGCTCAAAGTCTTAATCCTTAAAGGGTCAAATATGACCCTTAAATTAAGATCTTCTGTAGTGGTAAATTGTGGTAACACTTCGAAAACATGAAAGAACATGAAAAGAAAAAAATAATGTTGAGTGAATGAGTGAATTTTCTTATAACCGGAAGTAAGGAAAAGGAAGTAATTTTCTGTTTTTATTTTAAGAGGAATGAAAGATTAATCCCTTACAAGCCCGTACCACCTATGACCCGAGCCCATGGAATTAGCTACGTTTGTATCTAGACTATAAATAAAATATAACAAATTGACATAATCACTCACTGTACGTACAATCAGTCACACAATATATCACAAAAATCTCTTTGTGAGACTGCCCTCAGTTTGTTGGTCAAGGGATTGCTTGCAGGCCGAATCACTTGATTGCCCGAAAAGCTTCGGAGGGCACGTTAAGCCGTCGGTCCCGGATACTTTCTACGGATAGTATTCGTATCAGACCGAGGAAACAAAGATTGTTCATTCGTTACATGAGCCATGTCAGAGGCCTTTGGCGGCTCAATAACTCTGACGCGATTGGTCAGGTTGACCATGGGTTGACCATCCACTCGATGAAGAAGAAGACTGTATACTGTCTGTACCTACTTTTCTTTTGACAGTGTGTCAGGTGTCATGCATGTGTCATGACAATCATGACATGACAGCTGATGACAGTCATTCATTTGGTTAATTTCATATTTCATTGAGATTTTCGAAAAGTTGGTAGGTATTTTGGTGTGGTGTGGGTGGAGGAAGATGGTTACAAAATAATTAAATTAAAACATTAGGAGGAAGGAAGGAACTTGTACAGTTTCCAATCGAAGTATTTATCTATTTCTATGATTTCGTTTGAAAGTGAAAAAATCGGATACCCTGCCTATATGCTTGAAAAGAGAAAGAAAATGGAAATGCAGTGTTGATTGGAATTTATACGTCTTGTGCCGTGTTATGAAAGAAGCAATCCTTGGCTCATGAAAAGAAAGATAAGATCTGATAGAACTGAAATGTTTATTTTGAGACTCCTTGATTGAATATTAAAAACACAATCTTCGTTTTCTATCCAGATATTTAACAGCTCCTTAGTGATAATCGTACGATATTAGAGATGCAATAAGTGTTTACTATTGTTCACCATGGCGCAGCACGATAATATAGACTTCTCTGGATTATTTAAGCTGGATGTCCTTATCCATCTTGACATAGCATCATACACATTCTACGAAGTTGGCTTGAAGAAGTTTTTTGCCTTTTCAAGTGACAAAGAGTTACTTTTAATTTTTATAAATGCGCAATCGGAAAGATTTGAGAAGAATTATGACTGGGATTTTTTGGATAATCCCATTTATTGCATGTGTTTTGAGCCGAGTGGAACATGGGTCGTGATTGTGAGTGAGGAGAAAGTTTTATTGGTACCATTCTTGCCTCTGTTTGTTCCTCAAAGTTCTTTCGATCACAAGTGGTCTCTCTCGAGCGTCACCGTGCTGCCCCTGCCTGTTATCAGTCAACCATCTTCATTAGTTTGTTGGTTGACCAAGGAGTCCGAGAATATACTGATCATTGGATCAAAGGTAAGACTTGGCGACTATAGTTTGCATTATTTCTAATATATAGATAATTTGATTAATATATTATTCAATGTTACAGACCGGGACCATAACTTTTTATTCTTTAGAATCTCAAACAGTTGTCGGTGAATGTAAAGTTCCCACTGAAATTGTGGAACTACAAATATGTTTTGATGACTCATTGGATTTGCTTGCTCTGCTGGTAAGTGTAAAATGATCATAGATTGAAAGTTTGATAGGCTTTGATCAGATGCTAAAAATATTTTTTTTTTAAAGTTTATTCAAAGTATGTGTATTAGTTAAATTATAGAAGCAGACTAGCAACTTTTTAAGAAGGACAAAAATCTGAATTTTCTGCTTTTTGCCTGGATAAAAGCTATGTCTAGACTAGTATGCACTGCATACCCTTGAATATTGATTCATACAACGTCCGGACATAGTTTAAATTTCACTATAAAAATGCTTCAATAAATGAAACCATCTTAAATTATTGTGGGTTTCATGCTTAACTTATCAAAGGAGCTCATGCAGTATTGTGGGTTGTTATGATCTAGCTATTACAAGTTTACCTTCACAATTAAACTACTTCCAGATATCTGGAGGTAAATCCCAGCATTGGAAACTGGTGTTAGAGCACCGGTCCTTTGGGTACAATTGGCTGCAGCAATTGAGGGCTCAAAATGATAAGGAAAAGAGAGATGGGTTCATGTCTTATATTAAACAACTGTCTAAGGATAAGATAACACTGTTGATACAGGGTGGTTCCAAAGGTATGATTTTTAAACTTTCCACATTCTAAAATACTTCTACAATCCAAATATGTTTTCTGATTTTTTCGAAGTATGTTCCATTTATGAGATAAGAAATATATTTCTGATTTTAGACTTTCACTAAAAATATTGTAGTGTTAACTGCATTATTATTTCAGATGACAACAAACCTCAGACAGTAGAATATGTTCTGAAGCCGTCTGAATATCTGCCTCAGTTTCGTAAAGGCTCAAATAACTGGGCATTGACTGCCCAATATGTCAACGGGAGACATTTCTTGACAGCCTTTGAGTTAAACGAGGGAACATTAATTGTGAGTGGTCATACATTGTTTATTTTGAATCATAGTTCATTTTAGATCAATGCTACTTGATCCACATAGAATCAACCTTAATATATATATAGAGGATGGATATATGTATGGATGTATGGATGTACATATGTATTGATGTATGTATAGGATGTATTGATGTATGGATGTATGTTTGTTGCTCTTTCACGTAAAAACTACTGGACGGATTTGTATGAAAATTTACAGTAATATAGATTATACATCAGAATAACACATGGGATACATTTTATCCCGAAATTCCCGCGGGAACCGATACAACGCGGGTAACATCGCGGGGCGCGGCTAGTCAACCATAAATTAAAAATGGAATAGTTGTGACAGTTTTTCTTTTTAATTTAAGTGCCTTCTATATTTATTTCTATAGAGTATTATTTTCAGCTTGAAAGTCCTGAAGAGGATACTCCGTCGCGAACGCTCAGACCGCACATTAAAAAGGACGGCCTGTACATACAGGGCCTGTGGTCTCAACGACTGGTTTACTTGTTGAGGAAGAATGAAATTGAAATACATAGCGCTAACTTTTCGGTAATACAGGTAAATATCGCTTCAATAAATATTCGACGTATTGTTCATAAGGCATCGGAAATATGTGCCTAACATAATTAAAACAGTTAAGAGATTGGTTCGTGCGGTTGCCTAAAACCAAAGGCAATGCAATGGAGTGGGTTATCCGTATGGGCCAATATTTGCCGCTCGTAATGTTGTCTGAACAATCTTTAGCAATCATGCGTGATTGTACACAACTAAACACATTAATTATCTAATCCATATTACATAGTTTCATTTCAAAATCTTCCGTGCCTTCGGAGGGCACGTTAAGCCGTCGGTCCCGGTTACTTTCTACGGATAGTAGTCGTTACATGAGCCATGTCAGAGGCCTTTGGCGGCTCAATAACTATGAAACCAGGATTGGTCAGGTTGACCATCCACTCGATGAAGAACAAGATTACAAAATGTCAATGTTTCAGGGAGAAGCCCTACTAGGCACCAAGCGCGACTACTCGGAACTATGGTCAGTGGAGCTGATCGGCGATGTGCGGCGCGCGCACGTGATGTCGGCCCGGGCGCCGCCGGCGCCGGCGGGCGGCTGGCGCGACCCCACGTTCCTGTGCGACTTGCAGCTGCCGCGGTTTGCTTTGGAACCCTGCTTGGTGGTCACTAGCTGTGGCGCCTATATTGTCAATACTGTGTAAGTTGAAGGACATAATATAATCATCGAGATCAGCATTACCAAGAATTGCACGGATACATGTTTCACACTTAGTTCATTGAGTGGCTAGGTTATTAATAGTTATTAGGCTCCACGTTACTTCCTAGGTTTACTAACTGCACTGTAAGCAGTAAGCTCACTTCGCCGATGCAATGCCCGATACACCGCTCAGAGTCTGAGAGGATAGAAAGAAAGAAAGAAAGAAAGAAAGAAAAACATTTATTCAGACGAATCACACAACAAGAAACGAAAAAAAAAAAAAAACAAAGCAAAGACAGAAAAGAGAACAACAGATATTACATATAAAACAATTACACGGACAGAACTGCTGTGTGAGGTCTGAATAGGCCTCGTCTCAGCGTAATGCCGCCACGATCTTGTGACCCTGGCAGCGCTGATTTTCAGACGAGGCCCAGAGGTGCGCCACTATTAAAATCAAAATCAATACATATACCTACATATAAATACCTACATATAATAATAAATACCTCAATATACTACATACAAATACCCCAAAGTAATCCCATTACATATACATACATAAATACACAATGTAAACTAAACATTAATCCTAACAATCGTCATTCATTCATTCATCGTATCAAGCACCTAATCTGTGGTCATCTGTCACGCCATTCACCAATCACTCAGGTCGCTCACTCACTCGAATCGAACCATTCATTTATCTGCGAGCGATTCATACCATCCATAAATACATCATATACATACTTATCAAGCACGCAGCCATCCACCATCCACCTAACAAGAAACAAAGGAAAAATATATATATAGGATAGTCTGATTACTGTTCATTCATTTAGCGGAAAATCACCTACAGATATAGAGTTATTTTTTTTTATTGTTACATAAGCGGGGTTTAACATTAACAATTTAGTAGGTAGCATGTATGGGCATTCGGTGTGCAACACCAATTATAGATGTAGTCAGAGACGTGATATGATGAGATGTTGTCAATGATGAGACACGTAATCGGTAGTGGTCGGTTGCAGGTGCTCGGGCTGCGAGTGGGTGGTGGCGCTGATCATGCGCGGCGGCGCGGGCGCGGAGCAGGCGGCGGCGGCGCTGGCGGCGCCCGTGGGCACGCTGCTGCGCGCCGCCGCCGACATGCTCATGGCGCGCGGCAAGCTCGCGCCCGCGCACTACCTCTTCTCGCTCTCGCAGGTGACAACAACTCTCTCCAACAGATCAAACGCACAAGACACTAAATTCCTCGAGTGTACCTCCCGCGGCAAAACATTCTAATAATCGTATTACGTTCACTCAGAGTCAGCCCGACGGCTGGGTGGCGCGGCTGGGCGTGTTCGGGCGCATCCACGAGCTGTCCCTGTACAAGTACACGGGCAACGCGGGCAGTCTCAGCAGCGCCGCCATCACCATCAAACTGCTGGCTCTACTGCTCAAAATGGCTACCAATGACGAACAGAAGTTCGATACGTGAGTACTACACAGCTTTAATAGTTTGAAAACTTACACGATTTGCACTTATTATACTAAATAAAACGAGTCTGTATCGCGTAAGATAATATTAAGTATTAAAAAAAAACGTAATATTATAACGTGATACAGGCCCGTTTCATTAAGTATAGACAGCTTTTATTAATAACTATTAGTGCTTGTGGCATAGTACCGTGCAGCTCGGCCCCTATAAGTGGTAATTATGCCTAATCCTCCTTACTGTACATCTTCAGTGAGATGTTAGGCCTTTGCCTAATGGATACAGGCTACTACTTTACTTTATAAAATTAGTACCTATAGATTCTATAGTAGGTGTCCTAAGAAATTTTAGCCTGTTCAATGCCTATAGACTACTTTATACCCACAGCAACATGTACAGTTATATGAAAATGTGTCTTACTTATTTTCAGCGACGTAAAGTTCTTCTCACTTAACGCGAATGAGTTACAAGAGCTCACATCATTCGCGGCCGCTCTAGGTCTTTGGTACCTCGTACCAGTGTTCAGCATACAACGAGGTTACCCACATTTGATGCTCTCAGCTATCAAGTCAAGGAAGGAACTATGTCGTGGAGCAATTAACAGTTTACTGCAAGAACGAAGCTTGGTCCCTTTGTTGATAGAAGAAGATGGACAGTGGCTCTTCGACTATTTAGTGGAGAAATGTGACCACTTCGATACTAAGATATTGAAGGTTAGTTATATTACACGAGATAATCTATACTTTCTTCTACACTAATATTATTAAGAGGAAAACTTGTTTGGTTGTAATGAATAGGCTCAAAAACTACTGGACCGTTTTTAAAAATTCTTTCACCATTCGAAAGCTACATTATCCACGAGTAACATAGGCTATTTTTCATCCCGAAATTCCCACAGGAATGGACACAACGTGGGTAAAACCGCGGGGCACTGCTATTACTAATATAATAACTTAGTTGTTTTTTGACTTTTTGTTTGTTTGAACGCGCTAATATCAGAAACTACCACTCCGATTTAAATAATTCTTTCTTAAATGGGTAACCACATTTAACCGGAAGGATATCGGCTATTTTTCATCCCAAAATTCCCACGGGAACGGGCACAACGCGAGTAAAACGGCGGGGCGCTGCTATTCTACTATAAAATTAATAACTTGTATTCTGTGCAAAGAAAACATATTGATATACATATAATGTTATTGTTTTGTTTCAGTGTCTTTGTTTATGGATGAATCCTTTACAAGATCAGCTACGGCCAGTGTTGCGCGACTTGAAGCAGGGTATTTCTTCTATTTATGTAAGTTACCTTTTTATTTTTTGTATTTTCCTTACCTACCTTGTGCCGTGATAGTCTAGTGGCATGTGTACTCGCCTGGTAAAAGACTGGGGTCCCAAACAAAATAAATAAACAGTTTATTTAATTCCATGATAAACACTTAAAGCTTAGTTTAGGTCTAACAGACAGTAATTATTTTTGCAATGGATAGGCTCATTAAACAGATAGGCTATTTGCATCATTAAATTCCCACAGGAACGGGCACAACGTGGGTAAAACCACCGGGCGCTGCTAGTTTACTGAATAAATTATTCTGTGTTTCATAAATAAGTGATCTAAACGTTTTCTTTGTATTGTTTCAGACCGCCCGACTAACGGATTTAATATCAACATTCATACAGATCGCTAGTGCAGTCGAATCTCGCGAACCCCAACCCGAAATAAGTACAGAAGTGCCACTAATTACAGACACATGGAAAAGTCAATACGTACCGAGACGAGCTTTAAGCGCAGGGCTCGCCCATTGGGCTTTAGCTGACGATGGGAAGGCGAAGATTGTGAACGCGGAAACAGTGGTCAATACCGACGTTATAGGGAGAGTGCTGGATGTGGCAGCGGGCAGGCATCATACCTTGATATTGACGGAAAATGGGGTGAGGATAATATATTATGTTGTTTGTGTACTTATAATATTATGTGATGATGGTAACAATATTTTTAAAGAAGTGTTTTTCTACGACCGTAACAATAGAATAGATTTGATAGAAGGATATAATAAGGGCCAGAGTTTAATATACTATCGCCCCATTCCACTATCATTGAACGACGTAGGTCCAGTATCGTCGAATGTAGGAACACGTTACCCGGCAGGTGTACGCGTGCGGCGACAACTCGTTCGGGCAGCTGGGCTGCGGGCGCGCGGGCGCGGCGGCGGGCGAGGCGGCGGGCGAGGCGGCGGGCGCGCGCGGCCCGCTGCGGCGCGCGGCGCTGCGCGCGCGCGTGGCGGCGCTCGGCGCCGGACACTACCACGGCGCCGCGCTCACCTGCGGCGGCGCGCTCTACACCTGGGGGTACACCACCCGCTACACCCTACTCATAATGAGCTTGTGACGATGGATGTATTATATGATGTTTGTTCCTCTTTCACGAAAAAACTACCTAACGGATTTGGATGAAACTTTACAGTAATATAGGTTATACATCAGAATAATACATGGGATACATTTTATCCTAAAATTCCCGCGGGAACGGGTACAACGCGGGTAACACCGCGGGGCGCGGTTAGTACTCTGTATATTTTTTTAATAGTACGAGATCCCGCTGCAGAATTAGTGCGTACATCCAGATGTGCTAAAAATCTGGTCTTGATGATGATATGCGTAAAAATAAGGTTAGGTTAGCATATAGGTTAATTCGATTTTTTAGCATATCTGGATGAACACACTCATTCTGCAACAGGATCCTAGACTATAAGGACACTAATATTATCACGAAGCTAAAACAAAGAATATTATAGTTCTTAATGGCGTTCAAATTAATTTGCCACGAAAGACGTGTAGAATCGGCGTGTATATGTGACTGCGTCCGTTTTCATAAGTCGAAATTCTGTTGGTTATTTTTTGGATAAAAATGTCACTCGTCGACCTTCCACTGATAACTAATAGCGTCGTCATTTTTAGGCTTCAGCCCCCCTCTAAATGTTTAAATGAAAGCACTACAATTACCACATTTTTCCTACAGATGGGGTGTCCACGGGCAGCTGGGTCACGGCAGCATCGACGACATTCATACACCTAAACTAGTTTCAAAGTTACAGGGGCGTAAAGTGATCAGTATAGGTAAGAATACTTCTGAGTACACGTATGTCGGAAGACTTAATTTAAGCATCCGGGTAATTCAATACAAATTGGACAAATATTTGTAGAAAATGTAGGATTTAAATACTTTGCTTTACCTAAGTGCTTTGAAACAAAGTCATAAATTATTGATTGACGTTTGATAATTGTGGTTTAAGTTTTATGTATACTTTTCTATTTTAAATAAAGAAAAACAAAACATGTTCGAATAGTTCTAACACCGCCTAATGGCCTCCGACAATTTAACTTATCAGCACATAGTAATATGCTTGGACAGAAATGCCACTATCGGCCACTCATTCAAGTAGTAGTTTTATACAAATAAATCATTGGATCAATGTTTATGTTAGGTTGTGGCGCATGTCATACCGTTATATTAACGGGCTGTGGCGACGTATGGGCCTGTGGAGCCGGCGTGTTCGGCCAGCTGGGTAAAGGCGACCGGGAAAAGGCGGCATTACCCGTCAGGGTTAGGGTGAACGAGCCGGTGAAGAGTATTGCCGTGGGGTACTTTCATAATGTGAGTATAACATTTGTGATTCTTTGTTGTAAATGTTCAGCTTATTATTGTGTCATGAGTTCATGTCATTGAAGTATTATAATGATGATGTCATAAGTTCATGTTAGTTGAGATTCTAGGCGAATATGTATCACAAATATTATAATGTTTCTATTTTAAACCGCTGAAGTCAAATAGAAATTGGTCAGATTATTTTCAGGTTATTTTGTTTTTTAGAGGGATTAAATTTCGGGATAAAATGGATCCCATTTGATATTTGATGTATAACCTATATTATTGTAAAGTTTCATCCAAATTCGTTCAGTAGTTTTTGCGTGAAAGAGTAGCAAACATATACTCAATTTTTTCTTGATTGTTCCAAAATGTAGACCAATGTCGTCAATTTTCCATCCGAAGACGATTGCTCCCGAAGAGGAAAAAGGTTTAGTGATTTTATTTCATTCTATCTCTAAAAAAATTACCTCACAAACTGTCGCATTTATAATATAAGTATGATATTACCATATTATTATATGTTATTCGCAGCTATGCCTAACCCAAAAAGGTCGCGTATTGTGGTGGGGCGCGAGTCCGCAGCAGGTGCGCGCGGCGGCGGCGCGGCGCGCGCCCGACGTGCAGCAGCTGGCGGCGGCCGACCCGCTGGCGCCGCTCGAGCCCACGCCCGACCTGCACTTGTCGCCGCAACCCGTCGACATGTGTAACGTGCAGGGGGACGTTGTACAGGTATACTTACGAACGATTATAGAGGTACTAGCCGCGCCACGCGGTCTTACCCGCCTTGTACTCGTTCCTTCAGGAATTTCGGGATAAAATTTATCTCATGTGTTATTCTGATGTATAATCTACATTACTGTAAAGTTTCATCCAAATCCGTCCGTCAGTTTTTTCGTAAGAGTTATAAACGTACATATATCCATCCTCACTAACTTTCGCATTTATAATATTAGTAGGAAGTAGGATTTTGTTTATTTTGTGCCGTCACCTTTTATTTTATCATTTGTCTCTGTCATTAGCACACAATAATATTACTGTCTCACTCACACTCTCCGGCCGGTAGTAGGTAGTAGGTAGTCAATGGTGAAAGGGCACTAACATAATAGTTCATCATATGTATATCTAATCGTTGGGCGCAGTCGACTGCTTCCAATACCGCTTACAGCAGTTTGCAGTTGCTGAAATATGATGCTTATCTTTTAATGAATTCAATATTTTTTTATTAACAGATAGCCGCTGGGTGGCACCATTCGTGTATTATAAACAACGAAGGCACTTTATACGCGTGGGGACTGAACTTCGACGGACAACTTGGTATGTTATTTTTTTTTGTTTTAAAACTTAGTTTTAAGGTACCTTTTTGATTCTAATGTTCTCATTGCTGGGCAAGTCTCCTCCACTTTTTGTCAAAATTTTCCAATTGCAAGCAATTTACTTTTTTCTGTTTTAGGAAGTGGAGATAGAAAACAAATCTACATACCCACAGAGATTAAGGTGCGATCAGACCCGCAGCCCGAAATAGCTAAGACTAGTGCAGCTAAAACGCCGGAGAGCGAAAGGAAAGACTTCAGAACTAAAGCAATGGTGGCGTGTGGCGGCGACTTCACTATATACATCGACGATGATGGAAGGATTTACTCCACTGGGAACAGTCATTTGCATGTATGTTATACAATTTTATTCTCCTAACTCCCGCGCCCTGCGGTCGCACCCGCGTTGTACCCGTTCCCGCGGGAATTTCGGGATAAAATGTATTCCATGTGTTATTCTGATGTATAACCTAAATTACTGTAAAGTTTCATCCAAATCTGTTGAATAGTTCTTGGGTGAAAGAGTAACAAACAAACATACATGTTAGTATGTTTATATTTGACTATACTTTTAATTAAACTTACAAAACTACTATGCTACTTTATTGGGGATATAAGTTTTTCTTATTTATCAAGGAGAATCGAACGCTCTAAAAATAAAATACATGTCGCCCTTTAAGGGACAAAGATAAGCGAGTATAATTTATCTTTATTATAATTTCAGGACAACAATGAGAAAGATAAGGGAACCAACAGAGTTATTATGATGAAGACTACCAAGCGAGTCATCAAGATCCCAGCCAGTAGAAGCAACAACAAGTTTAAGTTCCAACACATTGACCGCGTTGACATCATGTTTCCTTACGACGTGAACGATCTACAGAGAAAACCTTTAGAGCCAATATATGACCCTCTAACCGGCATGAAAGACTTCAAAAAGAAATCCTGGGCAGATGAACTTATTCTTATCCTTAAACCATGGCTGAAAGAAGAGACATTGACAAAAAATACCAACATGGCAGCTAAGTTATCATACCACAATCAGATGTATTCGGATTGTCTCAAGTACTTACTGGACAACTTGAAACAAACGCCTCAAGCTGAAAAGTTTTACGTGGCACACACCGTACTGCCCGATGAAGAAGTTTTAGATAAAGATTCACCTCATAACATGAAGAAAGTTGATGATAAAATTGCTATCACCAACCACATGTCCAAGCGAATCAAAGATATTTCGCTATCAATACTTAACGAAGAGACATATCCTGTGATAGAGCAGTCTGCATATCAATCGTTGCCGTGTCGCTGCGATGAACTTCAGTATATCGTGAAGAAAGCCGCAAAGGAAGCGGTTACAACAAGCACAGTTGACATATCTGCGAAAGCAGCAGAAATCATTGACAAATGTATGGGAACCTTCCCCATTGATAACGAACTGTGGGAAACGTGTTTCCGCCTCTCAAAGAACTTTTATTTGGAAAATAATTTAGCGTTTTCCGATCTGGAAGGTATATTGTTTAAGTATATGGAGACTAACGCTAAAACTATGGCAGCTGCTATCATGTACTCTAGCGATTGCGCGCAATACTGCGAAATACTATCGCCTAAGTTATACTTGAATATGTGCACTCAAATTATGGATACTTGGGGATGAAACCTGAACAATGACTGACTATGGAATGGAGAATATGTAAAAGATAATGTCAGAATGTTCAATTATAGGAGACGAGAGAAAATCATTACTGTTTTTACGGATGTAATTAAACCTAATCGGGTTGATATTAAACACACCAGTAATTATTAAAGTTACATTTTAGAATGTGTAACTTGTCACTGAAATTATTATAATTGATCAAATGGTTATTGGCTACTGCCTGCGGAGCGGAGGCGTAGGTTCTTAGGAACGTTAGTTATTATACGATTATTTTTAACTTTTTTCACGTGGCGTCAACAAAGTAAAGGTGCGTTTCCATTAAAGTGGGCGGGAGCTGAAGTGACCAATTACAGCGCATTTCGAAAATATTTGACAATGTCAATGCGTTGTTTGACAATCGCAATGCGCTGTGATTCGTAAATCGGGGTCCGTTACGCTTCTAATAAACGCAGTCTAAGGCATGTCGTATTCGGCGTAAGGGCTCCCACACAAAACTGCGATGTGATGCGAATTCGCATCGCAGAAACTTGCGATGCGAATTTCTGCGATACGAACTGAAATAGGTATATCTATCGCCATTACTACAGTACAAAGAAAAGAGATGAATATATTAAATGAGAATCGCTAATTAATGGAACAGCATCGCAAGTTCCTGCGATGCGAATTCGCATCGCATCGCATCGCAGTTGTGGGAGCCCTTAGTCCTATGTATTAATGTTATATCGGAATTGGCTATAAATTCTGTCAAGTGCCGTAAATTAACCTACGCTTTGTGAATAGAGTTAAAATAAACCTAAGCAAGCCACAAAGCTCATTTTGAAGCGTCTTTGAAGTTACGCCTCCGTGCACAGAAGGCTTATTTTGCACCTAAATGTAATTCCTCAATAGCTTAATACTTTTACATAGAAATCGAAGTAGTTATATTTGTTGTTATATTTTGTTACGTCTTGTCCACCGATTGTTCCTACGGATTGTTTCATTGTATTTGATTATTGTCAATGATATTATTTTAGATCAACTTGTTATAGTTAACTTTTTAATAGCTAATCATTGTTTTGTTTTACCATATTATGATATTTGGGCTTGATTTTAACGAGTGCTGTAATCGAATTTTATTATCTAGTCAGATTAAAATGTTTTACCTTTAGAACTCATATTGGCTTTATTGTTTTCGTAATGACTTATTATTTTATTAAACTAATACTCAATAAACATTGTGTATCTTTACTATTTATTAAGGTTTTTTATTTCAATCATAAAGTTTCGATCAAATAACTGTTATTTCAAGCTATGTACAAAAAGTATAATGTACTAATAATAAGCGAGCATTCACTCGGTAAATGCGGGACGAAAATAAAGGTGGAAATAAAACGGAATGAAACTCGTAACATACATAATAAATTGAATCAATAAATTAAATAAATTATCACATATAGCATCATACGAAAATATACATGATCTCAAATGTTCACATAAGACATTCCTGCGATTGTTATATTGAGTTATTTACAGAGATTATGTACTTTTGCGTGAATAAACAATTAAAAATAATAGCAGGAACACGCATACTTGCACTTTGCTACACTTGCATCCTTGCACGGGACAACTATATGAACGATAGCTGGATTGCTTGTATCTTGCAAGTGTGCTTTGTACTTGCACTTGTATTGAATTAGAATGCAAGTTACTGTTCTATTTTACAGGTATGCGTATTCCTACGGTAACTCGAATCAGATTCACAAAAGATTCCATAGTGGATAGAAATGACCCTAGTAGTGTAATGATAAGACTCAAACATTTAGTTCACATTTAGAAAGAGCGAACATTATAGACACGACAGTTTTAGGACAAACAGACGCCTTGGTTTTGAGTTTTGTCGAGAAGCGTACATATAATAAATTTTACAAACCTAAGTTAGGAGTGTAACAGTTTCAAATTCATACATTGCATTCTATAGAATGCTGAATAAATACACGTTGGCAGTAAAGATAGACAATATTGCCTAATCAGTTAAGAATAAAGTTCTCTATGAAATGTCTTTGTCTCACTAGAGTACCTTCATAGAGCTATCGATTAAATAAAGTAGTAGTCAGTCTTAAGACTGTATTGACTATAATCTGCGCTCAGCCTTAGACCTGTATCTTAGATTAGAAATTGATAGCCTTTCCACAGTAAGCGGCCATGTTAGCTTCACGTAGAGCTTCGGCGCATGTCTGAAAAGGATAGAAAAATAAACATTAGGCGTGGAAGTTTATCGAAGTCATGTCCGAGGCCTTTGGCGGCTCAATAACTCTGACACCAGGATTGGTCAGATTGACCATCCACTCGATGAAGAAGATCGAATTTTGCAAATTTTCAAAACGTATCACTGTCTGGGTGTAATTTGTATTTCTATTTACATTATATCCTCATATTAACGTTTTAACTGCGGGTTTTTTCGATGCATTACATTACATCCACAGCTAAATCAATGTCTATGCGTCATATACGCCAAAGCTTAAACTACAATCAAAGTTGAGTTTTGCGGTCGACACGATGACTTACTCGTTCTAGAGTAAAACTATCGAGTATGTGAGAACGGAAACATAGTGTTATACTCACGGGATGCGCGTGGCATACTCTGGCAACGTCCTCCGCCGCCGCTCCGTACTCCTGAGCCAATACAGCCTCGTTGATCAACTCACCGCCACCCTAGAAATATCATTTTATTATTAACATTGGTGTTCTAGTGGTGTGTGGACTCGCCTGCCGAGACAGGTCCTGGGTTCAATTCCCGAGTCGAGCGAAAACATGTTTCTTAATTTTCAAACATGGCTCGGGTTCGAGATCGCCTACCCGTATTAGACAAGCGTGGTGATTAAACCTAATCCTCCGCACTGTACTGATATCTTCAGTGAGATGAGGCCCAGCTGTGGGACATTACAGGCTGATACTTTTTTTAAATTTTTACTTTCTATTATCATTGAAACACGTTATGGAAAAATGTAATAAATTCATGCAGGACTTGAATCGAAGAGACTTGATGAGTTCCATTTCGGAGGCCTTTAGGCGGCTTAAAAACTCCCGACACCAGAGCTGGCCACTAGCCTACTCGAAATGAATGACTGAATAAGGCCCTCAGTATAAGTGAAGTATAGAGTGCGTGACTCACGGGCCCGATGATGTGCGTGCCGAGGATGACGTCGGTGGCCTTGTCGGAGAGCACCTTGACGAACCCGTCGGGCTCGCCGTTGGTCTTGGCGCGCGAGTTGGCGAGGAAGGGGAACTTGCCCACTTTGTAGGCGCGGCCCTCCTTCTTCAGGTCCTCCTCGCTCTTGCCCACCCAGCCCACCTCGGGCGCCGTGTAGATCACGGACGGGATCGCGTCGTAGTTGAAGTGCACCGGCATGCCCTGGGTCGCGCCACACATTAACAGGCTAGCGTTTCAGTCAAGTGGAGCGGATTCCCACACAATGCATTGAAATGTCAAACAAGACATTGACATAGTAGAAATCACTACGTAATGCATTGTGATTGATCGTTTGATCTCCGCACAGCTCCATTCCGCTTCACTACATAGTATAAAATAAAGTCGTCTCTGTTTCGTGTCTGTTTGTCTGTTTGTGTGTATGCTTAAATCTTTAAAATTACGCAACGGATTTAGATGCGGTTTTTTGTAATAGGTAGAGTGATTCAAGAGAAAGGTTTTTATGTAAAAAAATCCCGAAATTCCCACGGGAACGGGCACAACGCGGGTAAAACCGCGGGGCGCTGCTAGTTTATTATAAATAGCGATTTTGTTTTATACTATGTAGTGATGCATCCTTACTTAAACCAATATCGGAGTACTTTAGGACGCTTGGAAGATGTCGAGAGACATTTGAAAAGAAAAAGGAGAGTATAGATTGATATACAAAATATTATAAAGAGGTAAAGTATATTTGAAAGGGGTACTATTCATCCGATTGCAAAAAACACCTTACAAAACACTGATAAATTAAACGCATTAAGAAGGAAAACATAAAACATTTGAGCTTCTAAAAAAGAATCACCGCAAACCATATTTACCTTGATTCCCTCAACGCAGACGATGCCCTCGTCTTCGGCCTTGTGCGCCAACATGGGCCCGTGGATGCAATCGCCGATCGCGTAGATTCTATAACGAAAAAGTTATTCAATAATAGATCAAAATTACTGACAAAATATAGGTACTTTAAAATATTATGGTTAAGAGACGATCAGCACATACAAAATATATCTTTAATTTAAGGCAGCCTTTGTTGAACAATCACGACTTGATTCTCCTTCGACTACCATAGAGCTCTTATGCCCTTCAATACAAACAGTTCTATTCACTGCTATAACAAAGCTAGTATGGTATTCTCTTTTTTAAATCGGTTAATAAACAGACGTCTATTTCTCATTGAAATGTTGAACAAACCAAATATTAGCATATAATGTGGCAGGAAATTAAAATACTGTTTGAATAACGAACAATAGCCGTATTGAATGTATAAGGACATTTTAATTGTGTGTTTATTTGTAAATATTATAAAGAGGTACACTTTGTGTGGAATTGAAAGGATTTTCTCAGGATTATTCAAACACGTTTTATACATTTTTATATGGAGTATTCGAGATATAGCAACAACATTCAAGCTTAGACTTTAAAAATGTAAATATGACCTTCACGGTCAAACAAACCAATACTGATGTAATAAGGCTGAAGAATTTATTACTCGTTTGTTCGAAGGCGCTTATCTCAGAAACCACTTATCCGATTTGAGTCATTCTCTTTGCAATGGATAGCCACATTCAACGGGAAGCTTATAGGCTAATTTTCATCCCGAAATTCCCACGGGAACGGGCATAACGCGGGTAAAACCGCGAGGCGCTTCTAGTATTATAAATAGATAGATGGTTGAGTATGTGTTACCCGGGCACTTTGGTCTGGAAGTTGTTGTTGACGGGCACGCGGCCGCGGTCGTCGAGCGCGATGCCGACCTTGTCCAGCCCGAGGGCCGTGGTGTACGGCTTCCGCCCGATCGAGATCAACACCACGTCGCATTCCAACTGCACGGAAACTCAACTGTTACAAAAATAATCGTCGCGACACCACACTGTTCAATGCGAAATAGAAAGACGAAACGAAAATATCTAGCTTGCTTTCTATAAGAGAGAGAGAGAGAGACAGACAGAGAAACATGCGCACGCCAGAGAGACAGAAAGAGAAACATGCGCGGCAACTTGCCTCTTATCTCTATCTTATTAAGTAAGGAAGTCCGATAACCACGACCGATTTTTAAATATAAAGATATACCGCCATATACATAAACGATATTTAACTTAAACAGTGTTTTAAAGTGTTTTGTCTCTTTCGCTCTTTGGCAAATAGCGTATGTCGGAAAGGGACAAACCATTTGATAGCCATTTGTTAACAAACAAGCGTTTATGAAAGGCCCATAGAAGATAAAGATACTGACGGTTTCCTTGGCGCCTCCCTTGGCAGGTTCGATTTCGACTTTGACGATACTGCCCTCCTTCTTCACGCCCATCACTTTGGTCTCCAGCTTGAACTTCATGCCTTCCTTGGCGAGGATCTTCTGTAAGGTTTTCGCCACTTCCAGATCAATGCCGACGCCTGTGAAATTACATTATTGTATGATTTAGGTACATTAAGGTTGAGGTACATTATACTGCTATCTTGGTGCTCAGTTTGTTTGTTTTGTTATGTGTATTATGTTACAAAGTAAGTATTAGCCCGTAATGTCCCACAGCTGGGCAAAGGCTTCTCATCTCACTGAAGGTATCAGTACAGTGAGGAGGATTAGACGTAATCACCGCACTTGTCTAATGCGGGTTGGTGAAAACCCGAGCCATGTTTTTAAAGTAAAAAACATGGTGTCGCAGTCCAAGTATTATACTTTTTTATTCTTTATAGTTTTTCGTAGAGGTAAAGTAAGTATTGTTGTTACAATAGACTTGTACCGGAATTTCCGTGGAAAGGATATTCGCGGGTGAAACCGCGAGGTACATTTAGTACATGGTAGGTATAAGTAGTACCAATGTAATTAAAAATCTAAGATATCAATCTCATCATACTATAATAATACTTTCATATAATCAGTGTCAAAAATGACCCAATAAAGTAATATGACAAGAAATGTCATTTATTTTTTATCTAATCAAATGTTTTGTTGATTTAGCAAATAGCGGAGATTTAAATTGATAGCCAAAGCGAAAGCAATTCGGTCTATTGAAGATATTTTTTTTAAACTGGTAATCTTGGTGGAAGATGCACAATGCACCTTTTGCTCATACAAATTACTAAAAATTATAACTATAGATTTTCCGAAAAAGATTCATGATTTCTGATAATAAAATTTAGTATCAAATTAAAGTTTTATATTCATCCCCGTTATCTATACTAATATAATAATTTTTAAGGGTTTGTTTTTTTCTTTTTTTGAACACGTTAATAGAACTGCCAATCCGGTTTAAATAATTATTTTTGTAATAGATAGCAACATTCAACGGAAAGGTTAAAGACTATTTTTCATGCCAAAATCACAGGTAAAACCGGGCACTGCTAGTGTATTAATATAAGAATCCTACTATCCTATCCAACTTCCTACTTAATAATAAATGCGAAAGTTTGTGACAATGGATGTATGTTTGTTGCTCTTTCACGCAAAAACTACTGAACGGATTAGGATGAAACTTTACAGTAATATAGGTTATACATCAGAATAACATATGGGATACGGTTTATCCCGAAATTCCAGCGGGAACGGGTACAACGCGGTATTAATATAAGAATGTATATATAAAAAAAGAAAATTCAGTATTTTACGCCTAATCCTCCTCACTGTACTGATATCTTCAGTGAGATGAGAGGCCTTTGCCCAGCAGTGGGACATTACAGGCTCATACTTCACTCCACTTCAGTATTTTACCTCCAATAGTAGGCAGGAACTCCACGGCGGTGACCTGAGCCCCGAGCCTCTGGTAGACAGATCCCAACTCCAGACCAATGACACCCGCTCCGATAACCAACATATTTTTAGGCATCTTCGGCAGAGATAGAGCACCGGTCGACGATACTATTTGTACTTCATCAAACTGAAATTAAAGGTATGAAATATAGTATACTAGCTGATTTACCTGCGTTGTAACAATTCCTGTGGGAATTTGGGGATAAAAGTAACCTTAACCTTCAATTAACAGCCTCCGTGTCTCTACACCAGGATTGGTCAGGTTGACCATCCACTCGATAAGAAGATAAGAAGAAGACCTTCAATTTATTGCATGTTGTGTCATTCAAATCCATTTAGTAGTATTAAACTAAATAGGACGCCTTTTTAGATTATCTGAGTAAAATAGTCTTTTTATTATTTATTATTATTTTAGCCATTACTGTCCCACTGCTGGGCAAAGGCCTCTCCCCTATCCCTCCATGCATCCCTATCCTGGGCCAAAATAGGCTACAATAGTCTACAATATGCTATTTCTATATTTAACTAGCTGTGCTGCAGTTCCTGTGGGATTTGGCGATAGGTAAACCTTATTATCCTAATCCTGACCAAGATTATTAAAATAGAAAAAGAATCATTTAAATCAGTCCAGCCATTGTCGCCTTATAAATGGTAACTAACACAACTTTCTTTGATATAGATGGCCTTCAGTAATGTAATAATTACAGAGATTAGTGCAAGCAAAAAAGCCTTATACACCAATACACCCGGACAAATTCACACACTTAGACCGAAACTAAGCTCTAAGCTTGTATTATGGAATCTAACTAACTGATACTACTACTTATACATACACACATACTTTATAAGAATATACAAAATTGACACCCAGACGTCGTCGCCAACAACTATGTCTTCACATATTGTTGACTCCGGGCAGGAATCGAACCCGCAACCCCTGACACAGTAAGCACTGTCACTGCCACTGTACCAATGAGCTTGTCAACCTTAGATCCATATTGGGTGCATGTTATACACACCGTAACTCCAGGGAAGGGTGTGACTTCTGATCCAGTAGCAATCAGAATGTTCTTAGTGTTGATGGTTTCTACTCCCTTTTCTCCTTTAACTTCGACTTTCTTGGGATCAATGATAGTTCCCACACCTCGCACCAGTTTTACCTAGAAATAATAACATGCTTTAAAATCCTTATATCCATGAAACTACATACCTACTATTAAAGTAAAATATATTATTTACATGTTAAGTTGTGAAGGTCATTTTTAGGTTAAATAACATAAATAAAACTAGGAGTAACTGTGATAAATGATTGAACAGTTCATAGTTTCTAATAGGAATCTTGTAGGATCATTTATGGTATCAGTGAAACCTTAATGTCAACAAACTTTCAACCTCCATTTACCACTAAAAATATTAGTTTGGCGATTTTACATTTTCATATCAAAATGAAACTGTATAAATGCATGACAAACATAAAAAAGGCATTAAAAAAGTCACTCCCAGTAGATTTAATTATTAAAGCTTGTTAGAGGCTTTAAGGCAGTGTAAAAATATCTTAGGTTGGTCATTAACCTGCTGAAACTACTTCTATCTTTACAAACAAAACTTACCTTGTTTTTGTTGAAAAGCATAGCAATGCCACCAGTTAAGGCTTTGACCGAGTTTACTTTGTACTCCATCAGTGTTTTGAAGTTGAAATTGACTTCGCCAACCTCAATTCCTCGGCGTTTGAAGTCATGTTTGGCCATGTGGTAGAGATGGGAGTTGTGAAGAAGAGCCTTGGAGGGGATACATCCGACGTTCAGGCAGGTGCCTCCTAGAGTGGGGTCTTTCTCCACGGAAACTGTCTAAAATACAAACAAAGTTAAGTTAAGCATTAAAAGGTTCTAATTTAATCAACTAAATTTTAATTAGATATTATATTTACTTATAAACAGAGCATATCATAAGAATAAACAAGGAAGAACAAGTACAACATAAATAGTTGATGTTTTTAATATGTCTCGCTTGATGAGTTTCAGATATAGGACAGATAGATATAGAACGGGAATGATTCTAACAAGATTTAATCTCACTATATTCTGAAATTTAAAGAGGCCATTCATATTCAATGAAGAAACCAACTGAAATGTCTTTATTTTGATATTTTAAGTATTAAATTGTGCTTTGTACTGTTGTCTCATCTATCAGTTAGTACCCACCTTCAATCCAAGCTGAGCTGCCTTGATGGCAGCCACATACCCGCCAGGGCCCGATCCGATGACCACCAGGTCAGCATCATGAGTAGTGGAATATTGCCTTGCGGCAATTCTGATTCCACCACTCTAAAACAATGAAATGGTACATAAGTACATCTGAGACAAGTGCAGAGAAAATTATCTATTTACTACATTAGATGACAATTCTTTTGAATATTATTAAATCTATGCTACTCATAAAATATTTTAAGCTTACAACAGATAGTCACATGTTTGAAGGTCATGATATGAGGTTATTGTAGTTGAATATTTCAAACCAAATGGCCATTCTACTATAGTATATTCCGGATTACTACGAAGAATTGGCTATAATATGCTTTAGTTACATACATACATTAGCTTTTTGTAATTTTTAAAGATTGACAGTAGGTACACCCAAAGGGCATTGCATAACAATTTCTTTGACGGAATACCTCAACATAGGGATAAGTTTGTAGTTATTTACTTACCTTGTATGATGAAGAGGCAAGTTTTAAAAATTTGTAACCCATCTCAGTATTTTAGGTGAGATGAGATAGTGGATAAGCTGAAATAAAATTCACCGGATCTTGGGAATCCCTGATTTTGGGACCTGCTGTTAGAAGGAATGTCAATGTGACACTGACAGATAATTGCTGTCATTTAGAAAAACCTGAGGCGGCGTTTCGTTATTCCAAGAAAACATATAATATGTGTGTTTATTCAATTTTTTATTATAATTATGTTTTAATATTACGTGGAGTGTTATGTTCTAATGTCTATATAAATATACATAGAAAACTGTACCTTCCATTTCCTGTAAGCAAAAATCAAAGATAGTGTGTGAAAAATAATATTTATTCTACCAGAAGTTTTCTGCGTAAAAATTTAAATCAAATTACCATAAGTGAAAAATATATTTAAAGAAATAATTTGGACGTAATATTGGTCATTTCCTTTAAAATTTTAAATAATTTTTAATATATGTCACTTTCTTTCAAACCATTATCTCTTGCAACAAACAATTTTAATTGGTAAATAAGATATTACAACCACGCAGTTTAATATAAACAATGCATTTTTCTATAATAGCAGCACAGGAATGCGCGCGCTGCGAGAAGCGGAAGTTTTGTTTATCAATCAAATTCAGTGAAGGACGGAGTCTGGTTGTGTCTCAAATCGAACGCACGTATTGCACGCAAATCAATAAAAATACCGGAATATCAAGTATAAATCAGTTTCAGTTAATTGCACACTAATCAGTTTTGATTTCGGACTAAAAACACGGAGTATTTCTATCCGGTAAGTGCACTTATTTTTATTTTTTATCTGCAGATTTTAATTGTAACATAATTACGTTAAGTAATTAAGTTAATTTTATGTTACTTTATGAGAAAACCCTAAAAAGGTATCATAGCTGCTCCAAAACGTATATTAATTTAAACATTTCAGGAAATTTAGTTAAAATTATTGATGGTAAACATTATCATAAAAGTTAATGCCACATTATAACTAATTGTGTTGTTGACACGTCGTATCTTAGGTTTTTAGTAAAAAATAATGTTGATTGCATTTTACATGTAACGTAAAGGAATAGGGTATCGTAAATTTTGGGTTAGTACTAAATAATGCTTTTGTTTTGACCGTATTGTTCTGATAGGTGGTAGTTATCTATCAGCATAATTTAGATCACCTAAATGATAGTTATTAGACCTAAGTACGAGTATTAAGCATTGTAAAGTAAAGTAACCGAAGTAAGAATACAATTCTTCAATAAATTAACTATTGCGTATTAAGTAAGTATAGTAAAGAGATTTAGGGATTTAATAATTTATCTCCAGTTTTTTTGGACAAATCGTAGAAACCTAGATAAATAAGCAAATTATGCGTAACAGTATGAACAAAGATAAAAATAAAAAAAGTAAATTTATATTACGCGGTAGTTGATGGGTACGTAAACACTTCAACAAGTTATTACGTAAATTCTTAGTTAATCTTATCAAAAGTAAGAAAAACACCAAACGTCCTATCAACACCATATCATTAATATTTATTACATTGCCATGACTTGTCGATAATAATGCCAAAGAGCCGTAAATCGCCATAATATTAATTTCATAGGAAAAATTTGGAAGTCGTAAATAACACTACAAAGCGCATAAAGAAAACAATTGAAGGGACTAACAAAAACCTTAGCGGTCAGCGGGTTGCATTCCTAAAGATTGTAACATAAAGAGCGGTCGGCTCGTTTTGAAAATGTGTTTTGAGCCGGTTTAATGCATCTGCGTTATGAATCGGTATGTTCGGCTTACCTGCGCACTGGGACAGGCAAGTTAATCCTGTTAGGTGGCCATGACACATTGCCCGGCTTCTGTATCGAGGCATTTAGTCTTTGTCGTCCAACGCGCATCCGTCCCGCGATGTGTGAAACAAGAACACGTAAAACAGCACCTGCTATACAAGAAAAACTTGCCATCTATGAGAACGGTATTTAAAATTGCCACTGAATATCCCTCTTAATCTCGTTCATCCATCAGCTCACCCAGCCCTATTCAGTATTCACGTTCAACAGCTGCCGTCTGTTTGCTGTCTATTGTCCATGGCTTCTTGAGATGACTCAGTAGAACGGGTCTATTTTAATACTTAAATAAATGATGCCCGTTATTGCAATTAGACGAGTCTATTCCTTCCTAGTCTTTTCCCAAGGCAAGCTGAATGTTAGAACCAATCCCAATATTCCTAATCCATTGGATGCTAATTAATTTAACGTCCTAATTAGTAACCCATTTCCATGTTATTACACCACGGCTTGTTGTCATTTGGCACACGTAATTAGCTCAGCTCAAACAAAAGCACATGTCCTGCGCTTTCACGCCACGTGATTACGATATCCGATTACTGTGACATACTGCAGAGGTAACGACGATATATGATACCATTTGTCACGAGGAATACTGCGTATTGCTAAACTGTTGAAGAAAACCTTATTCGTAACATAATTTCTTGGAAATACAGACTGAATAGTCGGAGTAGGTAGTTAGTGATAGTATTCCAGTGTTAGGTACCAGTTAGTGGTAGTAATCTAGTATTAGGTACTTCTTTTCTTCTAATATTTATTGACCCAAATCGAATTTCCCTACGATTTTAAGGATAAAGTGCCTACAATCTGAATACTTTAAAAGCAGTTCCAGTTTAAAATCAAGCAGCTAACATTCCTATCCAAACTCCAGAGCACGTTTAGCTTGAAAGCGCACTCAACATCTATCCATGCGTCCAGCTTATAACATTTACATGGAAGCTTAGTATTTGTCTCACTACGTAATTAACACATATTATTCACGACTTCACCGCGTATTGTCATAATTTTATCACCACATATCAGTACCACATCATTATCTTAAACGAATGTTATTATTATTCCTAGAACAGTGCGTAACTACTGTGACGTGTAACTGTGTTCCCGGTGCGGTTACAAACGTCGTCAAGTATCTCGTTAGCTTTGTAGTTTTGTCAACGCCATAATAGTTACTCCGTTCTCACGTCTCATGAATATGGAGTCGAGGATTAGCCACGCTTTGTATCTCAGGAGACCGACAGCTACCAGCTTTATCTAGAAGACGCTTATCATTCAACCCGTACACGTGTCTTACCAGTTCTTTGGACTTAATAAAGAGATGATGTCATGACACCATTTTAAGTACGCAGAGAAAAACCATTGGAACATTCCAAAAAGGATTTGCAGGGGAAGTGTTAATTAAGTACCACCACATGTCACTAATAGTATTTGTGTCTCGTTTGTATCGTTGTAAATTGCGTAAGAAGCATAATACTGATATAAATAATCTGATAATGTGATTAGTGATTACAACATGTTTGATACCTACTTTTTTTGTAAAACGCGTGTGAGTTGGATTGGGAATTCGATAATGCGGCTGCGGCTGGTGACCCGCGTTAGATATTTGTGAATTGCATAATAATACGAGTGTGTGCGCCGTTCCGTTGTACATTAAGTATGCAGCGCGCGGCAGTTGGCTTGGCACCCGATTCAGACAAAGAGATCGGGATTCCAGGATAAGCTCTATATTTGCCGAGCGCGATGGGTGGCCGCGAGCAATCGTTTGTCTCGATTTATAGAATCCTCAACAATCGATTGTAAAAAAAAAGAAAAACATAAACAGCTGCATATTTGAAGATACAATAATCAAGCACTTACAATAACATTTATCAAGAAGATCTTTCTCGTAATTTTATTATTGTTTAATACTTTAAATCACGCTCTAATTGTTTGTGAAGGCAACAAGGCGATTGTTTCCAAAATTACTTCAATGCGAGTTTTTACTTTTACTGTAAGTGAGGACCTAGCCTTGTTGTTAATGAGGTTGTTTAACGTTGGACTAACTAAAGGTAAAGGTGAACTCTGCCTACGGAACCTCACCTCGATTTAGTACTTAGTACTTTGCTATCTATAGTACTTATAGGTATAAGTTCTTGTACATTTGAACCTACGCCAAAGCGGGTTTGAACCGGCTCCTGTGAGATCGAAGTCAGAATTACACGCGGTTTGCGTGACCGTTTATTGCAAACAATACTGTTTACATTACTTCCCTCCCATTGCGGAACATGTTCGTTGATTCTATTTTGTGGCTAACAATAGGTATGTGCAGTATGATTTTATTATTGGCACATCCGATCATTAGTGCAAGTTGTTGCAATCTTATTTTCATCGTCATTTCGAATAGGTTACTGGCTGTAAAGCATGGTAGAGCGCTCTGATATGAATGCCACAATCGGCTCCCCATCCAAGTACCGTTCAAGCTACGTTGCTTAACAATCACGATTATTAACATTGCTCAATCACACTACGTTATAACGTCATGAAAATCGTTTTCAAACAGGATTAGTCTCACTTTCTTTCAGATTAGTCTAAGTTACACAATACTTAGAAAAGTTTTATTTTATTACGTATAAATATGTTTTATTAATATCTCGATATATTATTTTGGACTGTTGCATATGATACCCGTATTCATATTTCGGGTTGTTAATAAATTATAGTCTAGTATGTAATCACATCGGGTCGTGACGAACATAACTCATCGGTCTAAACGTCTGTATGTAACTAAACGATGTAACATCCAAAATGTTTCTCCATTTTAATACGTTTGATCTATTGCTTCACGGATTTCGAAATGTTTTAATGTAACGCTAAACTCACAATAATTTGATACCTAAGTCTTCATCAAAAGTAATGGCACGAGGCGTTCTAAATACATTTAGCTAATAATGTTACGTTAAACTAAAAGCTAATAATATAAACGAGAAATTTTATCGAATACAATTAAACGTATTCAGTTGGATAAGATAGGAAATAACAAATAACTGCCGCAAAACATTATAATTTGTTATTGTTCCTGTGTTGCAAATCTGAGCGGTAGCGTTCGTAAAACTGTATTGAGCACTACCTAATACTTAGACGTAAACTAACTATCAGTTCATCTGTGGCTCTGGTTCGTGTTGAAGTAACCGGTGTGCTGTGGTCGGTTGAAAGCGAAAGTGGCAACAACAAGTGCGGCGGGCTGTCTAGTGTCCAGTGTCTACCTCAGAACTGGCTACCCGACGCTTAAAAGGACAAAGGAAATGCGCCGACCGGCAATGCCAGTTGTTTCAATGCAACCCGAACAAAACCAGCCCTTTCATCGCCTATTGGGCTACGACTTTCTATTCGCATTACTTTGGTACCGTTAGTCCGTTTAGTTTTACTTGTCCATTATGTTCGTACTAATGTTATTAACGAGAGTCCGTCCCGTTATAGATCCAAGATGAAGTAATTTTAATCGATGTTGGTACGAGTTGGGGTGGCGCAATGGTAGTTAAATAAAATTATATTTTGAAGTCGATTTTCATCAGGCCAATATTCTTCACCTAATATCAGAGCAGTTGGTATTACCGATAAGTCACCTAACTACCATATAACATAGCGATAAAACCTAGCCCTTCAACACGCTTTTGTTTCTATGTAATGTAAAGGATACAGATACTTGTGGTATATTTCAAGTATTTGTCAACCTTAAAACACTCGTATTGTAGCCCTCTCGAGTCAAGATATGTCCTTGAGCACGAATTCGGCTGAGATTTTTAGGGTCATTATACGCTTGTACAGACACTTTGGTCAACGAACGTGGAGAACCGATGAAAGTCAACAGTATTTAAAAATGTAAAGTCACATCACATTAAAAATATGTGGGCATTAAAGCATATTGTATGCTAAGGCTTATTGCCCATTAAGACATGAAACAATACTTACAACGACGTGTAAAAAATAGTAATGAATAGCACACCTTGTGCTGAACGAAATCATACAAGCTTATTATAGCTTCATTCAGTTGTCCCTTTATTTTGTTTCATTTAAGAGTCTGTAACGGAATCTTGGTATTTTGAACCACGTCCCGGACATCTGATTGAGCTGTTTGACATACACTTTGGATTTGCGTGAGAGTTAACTATGACGAAAACGTAAAACCAAGCTCAATTACATTCAATTCTGTTTAGTTCATGTTAGTACCTATTGCAATGATATATTTATAGAGAAGCAGTGGAGACACATGTGCTTACTTTTTAAAAGTAGATATGCATCAAACTCTGGTATAAACCAACGCTAGTAAACTTAAATCATAAGACAGATTATGAGTTTATTTCATTGCAGTGAAATCTCATTTGCTACGCTTTTTTAGTATATTGTGAAAATGAATGGTATAGACTAAGTAAGTGTTGGGCGGGCGGCAAGTAGGGCGAGACGCGAAAAGCTACGTCTGCCTCGCAGAGGTCAACGCCCCCGCCCTGCCCATGAACGCACTGAGGGATGGTCACAATAAAATTGTTATCGATATGTTTACTATTACTACACTTGGTAATCAAAATCAACTTCCGTGGATATAATATGAGTTAAAAGAGCTCATTGTTCGTTCATGTTCTACGCTACATACATACATACCTACGTAGTATCTAATCAGATAAACCGAAAACGTAATAAAAAAGTCTTATTTGAAAAATGAAGTACTTACGTATACTATGACATATCTGTTTGAAGAATACTTCAACAGTCGATAACATTGAAGGTCTCGATAAAATAAGGTGCAGTGTCTTCACTGTCTGACAATATTTCACGAGTTTACGTACATACATACAGAAGCTCGTGGCGTGACTTTTTCTCGGATTCGTCAGGATTTTGGCATAAAAAGTACCTCTGGTGTTCCCTGGACTCATAAATTAAAAGTGAGCCTTCCATCCAAACCTGACTAAGATAAAAGAGCAATATACATACTCACTAACTTTCGCATTTATTTACATCTATAATACAAGCTTCGGAACATTTATAATATTGGTTTACATTAAGCTAGATTTCTATGGAACGATCTAGACTAGGACATTCAAATAAGGGAATTCGTCTATTTGAGCCGTTAACGGTTGCTACATTCTTAGATATCCTTGGTATATCGCGGTCAGTTCTATTTAAGGCATTGCTCGCTACGAACATTCATAAAATGTCTATAAGTTTGTATAAAGTCTAGGCGAATGCAATGTGTGTTACTTTAGAGATGCTATGTTTGTAATCGCCATACTTTCGATATCAAATTAAAAGAATTATCAAATAATCAACCGAGCGCAGTGTTTAGAAAAAGAATTCTTGTGAAAGAACAACAAACTAAGAACGAACGTATTGAGCAATTTTTCAAAACAATTCATACATTGCGTTCATTTCAACATCGCATTCATTTCTATAGTATTTCACATTGTGTGGCGTGTAGATATTGATGCAAATAAACAGCTTAACAACAAAGTAGGGTTGTCCCCTAATTTTACAGTCAACCCTTTTAGTTACACCCTAGTTATTTTCAAAAGTATTGATGCGCTAATCTTGTCCGACGTATGATGATGGCAAAGACAAATTACCGTAATGGAAGCAGCAGCATATCTCTGAGTTGCACAAACTAATTTGAAAATTACGTTAAAGTTTCTCTAATCCGTTTAGAAATTTACCTACGTCCTACTTACCTATTATAACACGCCTACTACGTGTCCTGTTCTACGTAAGCTACAGTTTTTAATGCCGGATTAAATATTGATGTCAGTTAAAATTTCGTCAACTTTCTGTCCACAACGGCCGCTCATATTAAGATAAGATAACATTAAAGTTTAAATATTCGTCATCGTTTTATTAGTTCTATTGGTCTCATTAAGTGTTACTGCGTAGTGCATCTATGGTCGATTTAGTTAACCTCTGCCGACGAAGCACACGGGAAAATGTATTGGACTCATGTACTGTCATCAAGTCTATTAACTGTTGAGCCGTGAGCCCGCATCAGGAAGTCACTTGTCGAGGGTTCTTTCTATGATCATTACGGCGTCATCGCATCATTTTAATCAATAAAAATATTTTGTACGAGCGTTGCGAAGCGTTTTATTTTCATCTCAATCCGCCGCGGCCGTGTTTAAAAACGTTGAGTTAGGTTTAATGTCTTCAAAACTATGGATTAATATGTAGTTATTAAATCCCTAGTATGTTTTTTAATCGGAAAGACATAATCCCGGATATTACCTTTCTACTTCGAATCATCAAAACCAACTTAACATATTTATAATTTTAGTATCAATAACCGCGTTGGTCCGTCTTTTTTTAGCAAGGTCATTTTGCAGGTGTAGGTACAATGCTCTATGTTTACAAGATTAGAAGAGGATTATTTCAATAGGATTAGTGACGTCATACAGGTATGACGTCAGAAGCTATGTTCAGTAGTCAAGTGTTTCGAAATAGGAACTCCGATGTAGGTTGGATAATGGATAGTAACACTCGATCGTTCACACGTGCCACAGTTTCATTTATATGCAGCAATAAATACTTTCCACTTATCTGTAGGACCATAAATCTGTTGTTTTATTGTTTAATGGTCACGTCTGTTCCTCAATCATTGACTGTCGTAAACTATTTTAATATCAATATTCAGGTTGAGTGCGGTGGTGAAAAATGTTGGATTTGACAGTATGAGTAGGTACTTTGCTCAATGTGAATAGATAATAGATAGATAAGGTCTTTAATCTCGACTACAATCTATAACCAGCCTCTTTAATGTTCGGCATAAAGATTTTTTTAAACGACGCAAGTTTAATGTAACTCACCTGTAACCTATGTTCCATAATTATCGAGATTATTTAGTAATTGACGAATATTAAAGCAATGAAAACAGGTCTAACTATACAAGGTCTAATAATAAAGGTAAACGATTGAAAACCATACCTTATTTATAAATAGTCCGGTTGTTTAAACGATCTCGTTCAGTACAACATCTGTGTTTTGAAAAGGGTTGTAACGTTAACATAAATAAATAATGCAAAGAAACCAATTATGTTGACCTTGTACACTTCACACACACTTTTTAGTACACACTTTTTTCCAGTAAAATACAGGGATAAGTTTACATAGAGTCTGTAGTAAGGTTTAACATATTGTAAAGTTGGTAGATTAGTAACTGGTGGTGGAGTGTAACCTTTAATTAGATTATTAACTGATAGAGTAATTGTACTAACTCTATGTACTGTGCTTACTCTTTTAACGTCAAGACCTCTGATACGACCTAACTATTGAATAAACTGGGATCGACAAAATAGCATTTTAGCCTTTCAGTCTAAAAACTCTAAAAACTCTTTCAGTCTAACAACTCAGTCTAAAAATGGCTAACCATTATTTTTTCTTGGTTGTCAAAAAATGTGGACCAATATCGTCCATTTTCCAGCCGAAGACGATTGCTCCTGAAAAGGAAAAAGGTTTAGTGCTTTTTCATTCTTACCGTATCTCTAAAATAGAGTATACGTACAAATTAATTAACCGGTATCGACAAAATAGCATTTTAGGATTTCTATCTAAAAACTCTGAAAATGTGATTTACCACCCATCTACTGTACGTAAGCGTAAAATATGTTTTTTCTCTCGGTAAATTGTAATTAGTCTTAGTTTGTTTACTATTTCCATCCCTGACTTGAAGATTACAAACTTGACTCAATGTTTATACTTTCGTTCATTAGCACGCTTATACAAAGTCTCGGCTATTTAGTTAATTACATTGCTCTACTGTTTACATTTGTAATTGTATTTTCTTCGTACGATAAAAGTAGTCAAGTTTTCTCACGACCTTGATTGGACTATTTGAATAATGATACATTATACTTTTTTATAGTTATATACAAGACGTATTCCAACGTTTTAACTGCAGTTTAGGGTGACCTAAACCTAAGAAAGATTACTAAATTACGTGTTAGTCTGGCCTAGCATTTCAGGCGTGAAAGAGCAACAAACATTACATGAATCTATAAAAACCTTTGCTTAGAATAACAGGGTAAAAATAGGGTAAGTCTTGTTATTGCTTGGCATAGTAACTTAGTTGCTGACGGCTCGATATAACTTACTCGTAATTATTCATTCTTATTGATCGGTTACATCACAAAGCGATGTTCTCGTAACATCGAGTACTTGTGTATTGTTTTAGTTCGTCAATAAAAATACTAAGCTTGTACGAGTTCGAAGTGGGGTTACGCGTCGCGGCCCGATTCTATTATTTGACGGAAAACTTCGCAGTAGATAACAATAGGAATAACACTATTGTTTCATGGATGCTAACGGCGAAAATATTTACTGAAAATATCAGATGTCTATTGTTCAAAATGATATTTAGCATCAGGTTTGAATAGGTATTTAAACCTGAATATCATGTTTATGGAATCCTTTTGAATGAAAATAATATCTTGTATGAGCATGAAAATATACTAACTGCGTACCCATACATTTTTCTTTTTAATTTAGAATCAGTCTAATTGTCCGAGTGATATTTTATTCATTAACTTACACCTATATAATTGGTTTAATAACAGTGTCGTGACTTTAATTGTCTACAATGACAGCGTGTTTCCAGTTTCCATCCAACACAAAAATTCAAAGTAAAGTAGAGTGGGTCGGCAAGTGTAGTTACCTACTGCCTACTCGATGTTTTCTGAATAGTAAACAGGAATGCATTTCACAAAGCACTTTGAGGGCCTCGCAGACTTACAGGGAAAACTCAAGGAAAAACTATTCACAGCCTGCTTTTCATCCGTTCCAAAGCTAACACTTAACGTTCCTTTGCATAATTTATGCGCCTACAAAAATGTTAGAGAGCATTCAATGACCCGAAATTAATTAGCTTATAGCACGTTATATCATCATCGCGAAGGTCGCGCCAGTATATCAGATTAAAGGCAGTATATTTTAACAAGCTTCCAGCCTTCGGAGTGACGTCAATTGTTTCAGCAAATGACCGGCGAAACGACCTTGCTAACACCGGTATAAAGTTTCCATAGGAACATTGAGGGAAAGCTAAAAATACCATAGGTCATGGGTTACCGGCGGCGTAATTTGAACGGCTATTAATAAAATATTCATGAACCTCGTACTGTTTTTAATTTGTTGCGTTTTCTAACCTGTCGTTTACAACAAACCATTAATTATACAGTAATTTTAAAAAGAAAATTCTTTTGCTATCACATTTTTTACTAACATGTCTAAAATTTTTATATGACGGTGCCTCTTTTATCAGTCGACAGACACATTTGCTTTACTAAGTACATCGTAAATCTCATAAAAATAATCGGTATCATTAGCTTTAATGATAGTGTGCTTAGTACTTAATAAAGGTAAATGTATTGTATTATCTTAGATTAGGTGGAATGTCTAAATGATACGTCTCGAGATGTGAACAGAGATCAAGGCCCAAAGCCTTGAAACTCGAAGGGTATGTATCCCTCGAGGCATGTCTGACCTTCAGATCGGTTCAATACGGCTGGTTTGCTCAGTGGATATCCTTTCCAAGGACGGACCCGCTAGTCTGTACACAAAAGGCGTAATTTAACTCTACAATGCGGCATGTAAACTCAATATAGGTACATAACTATATGCTTTCAGTGCAACCGATTTGAATTATCACTGCTGCACCTTTGTGAAACGAATGCATTGATAGCTGTTATCTAAAATAAGATACGGACAAATTGGGAACTGCAGTCTTTTTCGAAGTCTGTTAAAGTCTTGTTTTATTTCCTACTCAATATTTTAACCTGATTAGGTACAGATTTTTCAAAATTTCCATGAATTGGTTCTACTATAGGTTTTTAATATCTTTGTGTTCGAGTTAACAATATTTCTGGAGTTAAAATGACAGACAAAAACTTAAGTTTTTACCTAACTAGAGAACAATGGCATAACCATCAAGGTTGAGAATCACAAAATAATTCTTATAATTACATTTTAGTTCCCATATGAATAGTTACTAAGTAATAAAGTTGACACTAAAGTGTAAAGTCCATAATATCCTTAATGCACTGGCGAAACAGAGCAATAATTTGCATGCCAGTTGAGAGCAAGTGAAATTACAATGCTCACTTCCAGATATATGCATGCCTGTTATCACATCTTTACACTTATGTGGCACGTGCAAGGAGTTGCCATGCAAGCAAGTGCCAGCTTTATGCAAGTGTATCAGTATAGTGAGCCTTAACAATGTTGTTTAGTTTATCTTTTAAAATGTTATTTCTCCTTAAACTCACAGTAGTACCATTGTGCATCGAATAAAGCTGATAACTGTTATCTATAAGTGCTGCTATTGCCACACAGTTTCCTCGATTTAACCGTTTTACCAATAAAAATAACAGCCTTCAATACAATTCATTTTAATACGGTTACGAACTGACCGTTCAATAAAATCAATTAATCATTTCGTAATACCCTTAGGCCGGTATAATAAGATTTGGCTTATCTCTTAGATAACGGAATTCCTCCACAAAGTCTACACAAGTAATTGGATTTTCGTACAATTTTAATGACGTAGTGATACAGCGAATTGCAAAGAGTAACTCGTACGTTTCCGTTTATGTAAAGTGCCTGAAATGAGGCCGCGCCATGAGATAACGAGCCGGAATGAGTGGTGCAGTGAAACGCACACTTTATTGTTCTATAGAGTTTTTCGCTATGTAATTGCTCTTTTTCCTTTGGGGAGCGTGCCTCCAGCTTTGCGTTGTTATTAACCTGAGATCAGGGGCCGAATGCGCTATAGAGGCATTCACGAACCGGGTCACAGCTATAAACAATGCTCTCTACGAGTCTCTATAAAGATAGCAAGGAAACGAACTCTACAATGCTGGATATACCCGTACACGTCTGTACTGAACGCTTTGGAATTTAGATCTTTTTAACCCCCGACGGAGAGACTTTGAGATTTGTCTCTCGATGGCATCATTGCTCCAAAACTGGTGATTCAGATTAAGATTTTTGGTTAAAAGGCGACACATTGGGTGCGATTCAAGGAAATTTTACCAGTCACGGTTTATATATTTTTTTTATTTTGGTTTATTAATACATGTATATCGATCGAACCAAGTTTATTCATTGAGTTATCCTCATACGCTCCATAACAGTGCGGAAGTTGATAAACCACGAGGCAAATGTTTGGCATGAACAACTAGGGAGTCAGGCCGCGCATACTAAATGCTTGTTTGCTAATCATATCGCAATTTAAAAACTTTCTTTGGGAATAATATTATAACTACGATTTATTGACTCTGCAATATGAATTTTTAATTGGTTATAACATCGACCTGATTTTAATCCAAAGAATTCAGACACATATAACCCAAATAGCTCACATGCTTTCATAATAAGCTACGAATGTCAGTTAAGTTGTCGTATATCTCATTATTATTCTCTTACGTGTAAAATTGTGTATGATGACCTCATCAGCCATGATTCATGAGACAAGATTTACCTGCGCAATAATGACCTATACTGACCGCTACGTGCAACGATAGAACCACACAGATTATGACATAACATAAATAACCGTCTATGTTACGAGGGGAGGACGTGTTTATATCGCGGAAGTGATAAGAGTAGGATGAAGTACTTAAGCGGTTTACATTTTACATTAAATTTCATTGAAATAAGGGCTTAAATACGTTTCGATTTTAGTTGGACAAGCTATGATTGACTCCTTGTTACTGTAGTAAAATCTTTTGTGATCGAAAGGCTTTTGATATGTAGAGAGAACCATATATATGTGCGCGATTCCCTCAGCGGGACATTACAGGCTAATACTTTTTTTAAGTTGGTTAAAGTGGTTAGAGTTTTACTAATTTGACCAACTTAAAATTAATTAGCCTGTAATGTCCCACTGCTGGGCAAAGGTCTCATCTCACCGAAGAAATCAGTACAGTGCGTATTACGTGTAATCATCGCGCTTGCCAAACATGAGTATTCACAATGTTGGAGCGTTTTTGTTTTAAATTGTTTACATATCAATGATTTATAAATTAATTAGCTAATAAAAAGGCTTATTTTATTTCAGTAATATATGATGGTTATCCTTATAGAAAGCGTGCGTGCAACGAATCGATACGCTTGAATGATATGATTTAGTTATATTATGAAATAAATAAACGAAATAAATAGAAAATTGGTTCTAAAGAATTTATTTTCGAACCAACTCTTTGAGAATTTGATAAATCCTTTTTAGTATAAAATAGTTTTAATACTATGACAACTTCTTTTAGAATTTGACATTTTCCTGACATTTTATGAGGGTATCCGAAAATACGTAAAAGATAATTAAGATTATTTGGGAACGTAATTATAACAGGCGTAATGAACAATCACAAATGTACGTAATAATTATTTTCATATAATTTATATACCTGCGGCACCCGTACCGTCTTATTTCAATCGTTTGATCACGTTTAAGAGATTAAGGCGGTACATAAACTGCCGCACCAAGAGTAATAAGATATACACAAAATAAATCTTCTCTTAATCATTATATTGAATAGATTATGAGAAACACGAAACCTTACCTTTATTTTGACGACCATTTTAGTCTTACTCTATTGGCTACTAACCTACTCGAACCACATTCATACAATATCTATTCTGTTACAGTGTTATCAGTGGGCGCGTTGAGCGCGGGCAGTGGCGTGGGCTTGGTCCCCACGCGTGGGCATCTAGCCGTGGAGATGGTGCAGGAAGGAGACAACGGCGCGGGGGACGGCCTCATCGCGCCGAGGAGGCTCGCTAACCCCTGCCTCGACAGCCCCCAGCGCATGGACTTGCATAGAGAACTGCTCTTCAATCAGAGAATGTGAGTGATTTCACATAATTATCAAAAATACTAAACTGCGGGGTAAAATAATACTAGTTCGCCTATCAATGTCAATCGTTAGACCATGATAGAGACCTTAAGGTGATCTAAAAACTCCCTACTTTGCTTACTGTTTAAATCTTACAGTGCGATCCCATTTGTCGACTATTTGTTTTTTATTATTAGTAGGATATCCCATGACCAAAGATATTACAAGATGCTATTCACACTTGTGGAACTCCGATTTTGTATGCATTTATTAAAGGCGCCGACACTCTCCTACAACTAAGTTCATCAGTAAACATCGTACTGAGTTTCGCTCGTTCACTAAGAAACAAATTAAACCTATAATATAATTTATAATAAATAATTTATAAATCATTCAATAAAAAAAATGCATCCAAATTGTATTAGCCCCATCTTTTTGAAGTGTGATAAAAGGCAAACCGGTAGGGTTAGATAGATTGTAGCTAACCCGAGGGTGTCAAATCAAGTATACCCTAGAGGAAGCATTTTATATTACACATTTTGTTCGGCGTATCAAATACATCAAATACATTTTGATACAAATACCACTACCGCCAATGTTTAGTCGCTATTACTTTTTCATTGTTTACTACAAACTAAGTAGTAACTTGGGTCTTTGAGGCTTACTACATTCTCAGGGGAAAAATCAGTATAAAATATTGTCTATTTCATTACGATTATGACCACTTTTGGTAGTTTCGGAGATTACTTCCCACTCGCAGCTCTCCACTAAGATTACATATTTATAACTTTAGTGTGATTGGATGCAGCATTTTCCCACGAGATTACGAATATAATTTCATATTTCACAATATCACATAGGAATCATTATTATACAGTTTGTCGAATCGAAGTGTTGTTACGTTATCTTAGTGTAGGGAAACCAGTTTAATGCATATTTTAACATCGATATCAATCGTGTGCCATTTCGATAACTATCGGTATTTCGGTATGCGTTTTTAACACTACCACATGTTTATAATAATAATACGAAGAATGGCATGATTTAGTAGTTATTTAAATTGAGTTTGAATATAGATAAAGTATTATGTCAGATTTATTAAAATATTCAAGTCCCACTTTAATATTAACGAGTTCAGACAGTCTTTTAGCACAGATCTATCCATTGTTAAGAGCGCCCTTTGTCAGGCTCCTGGCAGTAGTTCGATAAGCTTTGTGGCGCCTCCAGGCCTTTATAAAAAGGGGCACTTCATTAGTCTTTGTTGCTTATCAGTCGGCGAGCGTCAACAATGGTGGCACAAATTTTTCAGTTTACGACGTCAAATAAAATTCCGACAGCATTATAAAGCAATTCAATTGGATTAGTTTTATATGTGCCTACTATTTTACTACTAAAAAGATAAAGTTTTACGAGTGGTTATGACATGGAGTCTTTCCGCCGAATTCCGACGGTACCGAAATAGATGTAGTTTTTGCTAGGAATGGGAATTCCTTTAGAAGCACAGGTGCGTTGCATCCTGTGCCGGCGGTGTAATTATTTTCGAACATCTGTCGTTCATACCGAGCTTACTTAGTATTGTACTATACTGCTTTTATAATCGTTTAGGGTTTAATGAACTGGTTAGCAGTTGTGAAATGGGATTTTCTGTTTGTCTCAGAAATAGGATCTTGAAATTGGAATCATATTTTGGTACATTTAAATGGTGTTTGATATTGACAACTTAAATTCCTGAAGTCTATATATATAAAAATGAAACCCGTTTTCCTTGGTCGCGGCATCACGCGTGAATGGCTGGACCGATTTCCACGGTTTTGCATTCGTTGGAAAGGTCTCGGGCTCCGTGAGGTTTATAGGGAATAAAAATCAAAATTCCCACGGGAACGGGGGCTCTGCGGGTGAAACCGCGGGGCACAGCTAGTTTACTTATAATTTCTAAATAACCTGTCCTTGCTTTGAATTTTTCGATTAAGCGGATACTAAACTGCGTGTACATGTCAATTATTGCCCATCAATCATTAGATGCTTAAATGAGGGTGATATTAGCAGGTTATTTGGAAACAAATGTTCCATTAGATAATAGATTGTATCCATTGATGTAAATAAATATTTTGTCAATATATATTTTTTGGATGCTATAAGTAATGTAGTAATGTTAACAAATGACTGTCAACAATTTAATTTAGGAACCATTCGCGCGGTTGACCTGTTGATTCAGGCTATTTCCTCGCTGATGCGATTGTCGGCGCAATCTCGTCCTGTGATTTCCTTCAACGCGACTGCTGAATGCCATTGCCGCATCGAGGCTGCGGAAGGAAGCAATTCCAGCCCGCCAGTCGCCAACTCATATCTATATAGGTGTTTATTGAAATGCCTGCGATGATTCAATCGTCGCTTCGGTTTGTTTATCGCAATCTGTTTGGCAAATAAAAGAGTAAACGGCGAATTTGTAATGTTATACATGTTTTGGATTCGATTAGTTAATAAGTATTGTTTGTTATTGAAATCACTACATAGTATAAAATAAAGTCGTCTCTTTTTCGTGTCTGTCTGTTTGTCTGTCTGTATGCTTAAATCTTTAAAATTACGCAACGGATTTTGATGCGGTTTTTTGTAATAGGTAGAGTGATTCAAGAGGAAGGTTTTTATGTAAAAAAATTCCCGAAATTCCCACGGGAACGGGCACAACGCGGGTAAAACCGCGGGGCGCTGCTAGTCTCTATATATAAAAATCAATGCCACTTTTCGTTGTAATTTTATACTCAAGAACGGGCTCACCTATCCAAACCAAATGTTTAGGCCTTGTTCGGACTATTTAGTAGATGTTTTATTTGAAATTTGCACAAAATCGGTCGAGCGGTTCTTAAATTCCCACGGGAACGGGCACAACGCGGGTAAAACCGCGGGGCGCAGCTAGTATGTTTATATTTAGGAGGTGATCTGTTAATACAATAATACATCACTTAATTTATTTGTGCAAATATTTGTTGGACTATAAAAAAAATATTAGACAGTTATATCACTAACTGGGTTATCATACATAATATGTTTTGTCTCTGTGACCTACCTGTTGATTATGATTTCTATAAATCCGTCGTAAAAATATAACAAGTGATACCAATGCATTGATTATGTAGCATTCTAGAATAAATTAAGAAATGTCAAACTAGATCTACGATGAAGCAGTATTTTGTTTTGTGGTCAAGGATAATATTTATGTAACCGTGTACGGGTCACATGCAAATGATAGCCGATCTTTCCGCACTACAGACACCGTTAGCAATCGGTGTCGCGGAAATACTGCAATATCGATTGCAGATATGCATCGAGCAATTTCGATATTCTATTATTGATAAGTCTGCCGAAGCTAGTCTCATTTCGTTTAGGTACCGTCAGGGAAACTGGCAGTCGAACACTGTAACTTCAAGACGCTTCAAAGCGCGATACTAACACTTAACTTATACTTTCTAGGTGTTTTAAAGTGCAAAGAATTTGAGCCTTATGTTGCTCGCTCGCCATCTTCCCAGACGGTACATATTCGTTAGCTTCTTGCTCCGGTCGATAAAGTTACTTGATTACCAATTTGATTTACTACGCGATGTAGAAGATGCCCTCAATCTGCATTTTAATAGAGTTACCGAGATGCAGCGCCGATGTGCCGTGAAGCCGTTGGTAATTAGCTTGGATTAAATCGGGCTGCGAACTCGCGACAGCTCACCAAGTCACCTCCTACCTCGACCCAGGAGTGGGGGCTCGAGATTAAAAGCAATTAGTTCGACTAATCGAAACTTTAACCAGCAAATAGAACCGTGAACCACCATGATGCAGTGTCAATATCCTTTACACTACGAACGGAAATGCATGGTATCTAAAAGTAAATACCCGAGGACTATTACGCCACATGTGTGGTTGGAAAATAAAACAATATCAGACATTCTGTGACGTCATAATAAAGCTGGAAACGTGTTATCGGACGCGGCTGAAAGAGTGCAGCTGACGGTATCTTGGTTAAGAATGCTCATAGAGTGAGCTATGCAATTTGTAAACTATCGGACAAAAGACGCGGCTTACTGCAAGTCTGTCAGTATGTTGTTCGCTTTACGAACCATGCCAACATATGCAGGTACTGCTCGTGAGAACAGTGCTACAACCAAAGAAACAAAGTACAAAAACCAAACTATTGTTTTCAAATATTGACGCAACATTAACAACCTTGGTTTAAGTAGACACTTACCATATAATTACTCATTATTACTACTAACTTACTTGAATTGTTGTTAATTGTTGATTCGTCATGCCAATTCCGAAATAGATTTTCTATTTTATTATTGTTTACGATGAAACGTAGTTTACGTTTCCTGGTACACATCGTGTACACATTATCGTTTAAATGACATTTCAAACTAATGAAAATAACATTTCCTAGATGAGATATCGTTTTTAATATTTCCTTTATTCCAAAATATTACACATATCATACATATTATTAACATAATCTAGAATGTAGAACAACGTAGTACTTATTATCGGTGGTTTATCTAATATTTTTTTAATTGGATGTTTGTGATATCGGTCAGAGCAAACATTACCTTATAAGGTGCGGCAAAGAGTATTTGATATCGTATTCACTTACCTGATAACGTGATAAGGCGACTGTTATCAGTACACGACACGTGGTAACTACGTTTCGTCCTACGTTGAATCTCGTTGATGTTTCATGATTTGCTTTTTTCAACACCAAGTAAAACGACAATCAAACATACTTTGCAAGATAATATCAGCATCTGTTTGGGTATTATTTGATAACATGTTACTTTATGTAAATTTCAGAGGAAAGAATGTTCTAAATCAGAAGAGTGAACTGGAGAAGGCGCTTTTGAAACACAAGGACAAGCAGCTAATGAATCAAATACGGGAACACAGAGAAACGCCAGGTAAATGAATAATTCAGTCGGGGCAGACATTTAAATAGAAAAAATTCCGGGGAGCAATTTTTTTTTAAACGTTTGGGGATTGGGGTTGGGATTATAAATCTCGATTTTCGAACTAATCCCGGTAGAGGATTCGCCGCCATCTTGATTTAAAGTTCAATTTTTTTGTTTTTCTGAAATAACTCGTTAATTTTCAACTTTAGAGCAAAAATGGTTATCCAAAGTTGTTGGAAATTTAATTTTCTACAAGTTTGGCCATTATCATTTTTACGCTAGGATCAATATTTGCAGAGTTATACTACCAAGTTTATTAGAGGAGCTGTGCGGAGGTCAACTGACCAATCACGATGTATTACGAAAAGATTTTGACAATGTCAATGCGTTGTTTGACATACCCAATGCGATGTGATTCGTAAATCGGCCTCCGAATCGCTCTGCTCCGTATCAATGAAAAAGCACCCCTAGACCAAAACTCAATTCTAAGTTTGTAAAAAGGAATATAACTAACTCATATTTTACATATATTCTTTACGATTCACTATTATAGATAACTCAAATTAATTTAGCAAAATAATTAACTTTTACTAATCACAGTAATCAGTGTCTTGTGGTTAGTTCAAAGAATCAGTTTTTGTGAAAATTTCGAAATAATAAGTAACCTGTAGGCTGTACTTACGTGTTTCCTGAATAAAAACTAACTTTATTTTAACTCAAATCCGACTGGACGCGATAAGGAAACTTTTAATTATACTTCTACCTTTCAAACATTCACTATTTATTACTATCAGACAGATTATAAATTCATAATAAATATTTGCCAAGATGATTAAAGCGCATATTTAAGTGTTATACAACGACTAACAATACTATAGTAGGGACGTTTAAAACTGAGTCGTCAGGCCATAAATCATTTGTCTATTCTTTTCTCGCTCGCACTCGTAGGTCCTATGGAGCAGCATAGTGATGTGCGTAAGATGGTTGTAGGCGCATATCGATACTAAAAAAAATCAAATAGAAACATACTAGATCATATTGTGGCTCTGAAAAGTGCCCTTTGTCATTAATGTTATTATATATGATATGTTTATCATAAAAAGGAAAGGAAAGGACAAGGAAAATAATACAATTTAACTAAAGAAGTTTATATTAATATTTATGTTTATGTATGGTATAATTACGTACATAATTGTCAAAAGTCCATTCTAGCACAAACAATGTCACTTCTTTCCATTAAGAATTTTCGTCCTTCAGCATTTTTTCTAAATTTATAGCCAATCTCTTTTAAAATGGTTTTCATTGAAGTTGGTCCGCATTTAAAGTCTGGCATTCGCTCTTGGTATTTTTCTATTATTCTTTTTACTGATGGGTACTCTCCGTTCTCATAAAATGAAGCAATCGTGATCTTCAATACACTTCTATCAAAGTTGTCAAAATTAGTTACACTAACCGCCTTCTTAAAATTTGCTCGTGGGTGGCAGGGACTGCCTGATTGCGATACTTCAGTCTTTATTCGGTCTATCGTTGCTCTACTGACACCACAAATAAGTGCTGCCATTTCACGTGGCTTATTGAAATTTATTAAATCTAGTGTTTTACAGCCTTATCACACTTGCGATTTACAAGCGTATTGAAAGCGAAGCGTACGCGCGGCGTGTTCGTCGCGTACCCGTAACCAATTCGCCGCGAATGCGTCGCGATTTTGCCGCGATTGCGTAACGAATACGCTGCGCAGCCGTCAGTAAATCGCTGAGAGTAATCTGAGTCTTGGACAGTCACTTACATAATGGATTCCGACGAGGAAACACTTCTGTTAGCTTTATTGCTTCGAAGAAATAAGATACGGAAACAAAATCAAAAACGGCGTGTTTGGGAGGATCCATTTTTAAGTAATCGACTGCAAGAGAGCGACTGTTTCGTTAACGAATCAAAAAGAATCCCAAAAAATTTCGTTCCTATCTGCGCATGTCAAGACTTACATTTTACGAGTTGTTAAATGTGATCCAAAATGATATAAGATGCAAACTCGCGTTTAAGATTGTCAGTGTCACCTGAAGTGGGTAGAAATGAATTTCGATGACGAATGTACGGCATGATGTCTCAACTCTTGACGCGGCGAACTCGCTGCGCAGACGCGGCGTATTCGTCACGCGGTCGCGGCGTAATCGCGACGCCTTCGCGGCGAATTGGTTACGGGAACGCGACGAATACGCCGCGCGTACGTTTCGCTTTCAATACGCTTGTAAATCGCAAGTGTGATAAGGCTCTAAGGGTCACTTTTAATTTCATTTAAAAACAGAAATACGTTATGAATCACTGTCCGAGTTTGAGAGTTAACATCGCCTTGTAACTTCTGGAGATCTACGTTAGAAAATAAATTATTCATTGTGGGCGACGAGATTGGACGAAAGTTGTTTTATAAATGTTAAATGCATCATAAGCCACAAGTATTTATAGAAAAACAACAACACTGTGATTATGATAACACGGCGGCGTGATCTTACGAGTTACGACCAATCAGAAGCTAGCGATAAGCGAGCGCTAATAGGGGTCACAGTAACCCAATACAGGTAGCAAATTTTATCGATAACAAGTTTAGCACGTGGCACATTCCTATCTCAACTGACGTTTATGGCCCCACGACTCGGTTGTTAACGTCCGTAGTATAGAACATACACAATCTATCGAAGTCTTGTTAAAGAGCGATTATCTTTCCGCCTGACCCAGTAAACTAATAGTCGACATGAAATATATGTATTATAATTATGAAATTCAATAAAACCAGCGTATAATTGCACATATTTACTCTAGTTTAAAATTTATTAATATGCAACATTTTTCGTCAGCGACATTTTGCAATTTGTCGGATGAAGTGAAACATTTTTTTAATAGTTTTATGTCTATTTTGATATTTTTTTATACGACTATACTGGTTTTTAATTGTCTCTACGTTTGTATAACTAAGTCAGTCTAGATTTCCATCAAATAATGAAGTTTTTATTTATACTAAAGTGATATGCGGTTTTGCCGTTTTGAACCCAATCCCTTATACTTATTCAATCTATTTTTCCTTACAAGCCCTCCAATGAAGGTTTAGTTAGTGCATTACTTAACCATTTTCCTCTACAGAAGGAATGTCTTGATCGATGGAATGCATGATTGGAAAATCGGTCGTATTAGGCGTGTAAGGTCACATTTTCCGACAACTACACGTATTTACTTAGTTACATTGTAAATTTCTTGAGAAAAAATAGATTTTATGCATAAAGATTCCGTGAAACGTAAAATGTACGTAATTATCTGAAGGTGGACACCATTTTAAAATCTGTGGCGAGGATTACGAGTTACCTCCGTCATAAAGTTACAAACATTACCTACCTTTATTAGTATAGTCAAGACTGACTGATTTCTAATTGTGCCTGTGTTTGTATTAATGTGGTTACTTAACGGGGAAAGTGAATAACTGTCAAAGATATATTAATAACTAAGTTACTAATTAACATTCGCTGTACTTCCAAGCTGTCTTGTAACTGATTTAACTGTATGATATGCAGTTTTGTTTATCGGCCGTCGCCTACTGACCTTTTAACGGCTCTGTGATGGATTACACTACACTCGGTTTGTAAAAGTAATAAAAATATGCATAAGAAATTGGGTTTAAAGTATCGGATCATTTTCATTACTTTGACCTGCTCTTTAGATTCACTACCGATTCCGTTGTTCATTTTTCGTGAACATGGCATATTATGACATACTCCCGTTTATTGCAAGAATTTTGATGTAAAAAGTAACCCAATAACATTGGTTATCTATCAGTAAAAGTTCGGTCAAAATAAGTCTAACTCTACCAAACAATTTTCTAGTAAAAAGTAAACCAATAACACCAGCTATCAGTCAGTAAAACTTCAGTCAAAATATGTCAAGTCTAGCTCTATTAATCAATAACCAAAAATTATTTGTTGACATTATGAACAGTAATTTCAATGCATTTCATTTGCATGGATAATTTTCCTTTCTATTACAGTACAGTCCAATTAGGCTTGTTAAGTTTCCTCGACATTAAACCGTTAAATCCGTAGTGATTGATTGGCAAAACTTCCTTTAGAAATGGAAAATGTTTTGTTGGATTGTTTTACAAAACATGAAAGCCAATCATTTGCTGATCGGTATCGGATAACATTGGCACGCGCCAACAGGCTTGCGAATCATTTAAAACAAACTATTGTATATCATCATTAGTCATCGATATTGTTATTAAATATAGATATTCGTATCAGGTGCTTGTTTAGTAAATATAGTTGCATAATGAAACAAGTGCCTGTAGAGTAACTACACAATTTAAACACTATTTACATTGAGGAATAATTGATGGAGCCGATTGAAATATTTATGAATAGTCATAATAACAACTTTTAGTAAACTGAACTTAAAAGTTGTTATGACTATTTTTGTTATGGGTTTGTTTGGACGTGCTTACATTATGCTTGCGTCGTCTATTTAGAATTGTTATGTCTTTATATGTCTACTAGCAGCGCCCCGCGTTTTTACCCGCGTTGTACCCGTTCCCGTGGGAATTTTGGGATGAAAAATAGCCTATAACCTTCCTGTTGAATGTGGCTATCTATTACAATAAGAATTATTCAAATCGGACGGATAATTCCTGAGACAAACAAACAAACCATCGAACATCCAAACAAACAAACAAACTAACAAATTCTACCTCTTTATATTAGTAAAGATAAGTATAGATTTAGAAATATCTCCTACACCGCGGGTATGAAATTAGGTGAATTTGTATTTGTCTTGCGTTGAATGTTGGAGCTTAGGCGGTTGGTTTTTACACAATGAGTTACTTAGGACCTTATTCATAAACGCTTAATAACAACATTTTAGCTATTTTATCCCTTTCCGACATACGCTATTTTCCGAAGAGCAAAAGAGACAAAACACTTTAAAACAGTGTTTTAGTCAAAGAGCGTTTTGTTTTGATATTACATCAAATATATCGAGTTCTCGTTTGCCATCATGGTATTGTTGCGTCACATCAATCACGGACCCAAAAAAGCTGGTTTCCATGTTTTTTTCGTCGCATATTCGAGTCGAGTGGTTTATCCGGTGCACAGTGCCCGCGGCAGGTGCCCTGGGCCATTCACCCTGTCCGACAATTATTGAGCATTCCAGGGAAATAATGGCCGGCCTGTCTTATACCGATTATCGCATATTTGTAATGGCTTCTCTCAGTTCAAGCATTGCTGACTAGTAAATAAGTCAGTGTTTAGTCTTGCGGCGTTTACATGTTTCTGTGTCAATTTCGGATTGACAGCTCTTCTTTGCATTTCTATACCTGTAGAGATGATAATTTTTTTAGTCATGATGAGGGCGTAAACATATTTAAACGCGAGTAACAAAGCATAAAATTCCCATATTATAAAGGACAAAATACAGGCATAATTTATAGATTACCAGCTTTAATTATCAGCAGAACATACCGTGTTTTTTTGTTATTAATCTCATAATCTGACAGGCAGAAAGAATTGGAGTCATCATCCCTATTACGGATTCCACAACAGAATGCTACTTATGCTTAATGGATTCCGAATCGATGTTGATAATCGCATGCCTCTGTGACACATTGTCGATAATTTTCTCTAATTAGAGTGCGCTGTCGATGACCAAGGTTGGATGAAAGTGAAATGCATTGATTCGTTTCCCGTCTGTTGGTCGCGTGGGAGAAACTGTCCACAGAACGAGAGTAGAGCGATAAAGTGTAGGAAATAAGATAAGGAGAGTAGAGGTGATTGTGTAATACTAATAACAATTCTCTTTTATCAACGGTTTAAGATCAAATTGGTCAAAAGCGTTAAGCCATACATTATTTCCAAAAAAAATCTTAAATATATTTCATAAATGTCTTTGATATTCTTTCAAAATATTTCGACGAGTCTTTCAAAAATTGTTAAAATTTTTCAAAGAATAAATTTGAATTAGTTATCTGGTCCTGCGTACGATCGTTCTATTTGCATACTTAGCATGCGTTTGACCTCAACAACGTGACAATGGTGTTCGGTGTACAGTTTGTGATTACGTATGACAGACCATCTGTTTCCTCATCTCTGGCGATTATAATATCATAAAACAGCTATAATTATGGATCCTGTTCAAATAAATATGTCTTTGAATATAATAAATTTAAATATTTAAAACTTATGGGCCATACCTACTGGACTGGCATATTTAATCTACACTAATATGATAACGCTGAAAAGTATTTTTGTTTGTTTGAACGCTGCCACATTAAATAGGAACATTTAACTCTGTCTGTCTGTCTGACTGTCTGTCTGTCTGTCTGTTACGCTTTCACGCCATAACTACTGACCCGATTTGAATGAAATTTGGTACACAATTAGTCTGAGAAAGCCTGAGAAAGGACATAGGCTACTTTTTATCCCGAAATTCCCGCGGGAACGTGTTCAACGCGGGTGAAACCGCGGGGCGCGGCTAGTACATGCATAAATAAGGAAATCCATCTTAATCTACTAATACTAATTAGTGTCATAATACGTTGGATAAGCATTTAAACTTACATTATCTAAGTTGTATAATTGAAGAAAATAGTCTACTGTCATCGTTCTACACAATCAACATTAAGGCATACAATGTAGAAAGATGGGTCGTAAAACGTAAAAACATTATGACACTTTCTCTATCATGTTGAGACGTAATTTTCTAAGCTTAATTTCAAGGAAAACTTTGAACAAACAGTTAACAGGCTTATAAATAAATGTGATAATGGGTAGGCTTATTTGTTATGTACCTACTCGCTAAATATTAACTGATATTTTATTTTATGTACTGGCCTTTCTTGGTGTAACGGTTTGACCTCTGAACTGACGACTGTACAAATATTTACGATATATTCTTTATAAAACATCAACAATAGTTGTTGATAGTGAGGTCTATAAAAGTTGAAGAGTGTAAAATAATAAATTGGTAACTAACCTACACAGTTTCCACTTCGACCGGCTGCGTAGAACTTTAACTAATGAAGGGATATTTTATAATGAAACTAACTAGTAGAATTATTATGCAGATAGGATCTATACATATAAAGCGATTAACAGACAAAAGTTTTAATAACAATGAATAAAGTAGTTTTACAGTTAACTTTACTTACCATAGTCGAATATAAAACTTACCATAATCGGGTTAATTCTCTTTCTCCCTGAGACATCCTTTCATGCCCGAAGGATTTCGCAGAACTTTCCAGATTTCCCAGTTTTCAATTGGTTTATACACCTGCACCTTCCCCCTTAAATAAAGTAAGTATATTAATATTAATTACCAATAACTAATAAAACAATCCTCATCTTTCCAGAGCTAGAGCGAGCTATAGCCGAGCGCGCTCGTCGCTTAGAGCAAGCGGAACAACCTCCGGAGGAGATTGAGTCGGGAACCAATCCCACTTTGCAAGAGGTGCGCGCGAGACTGCGGCACGCGTCGCCCGCCGCCTCCGCGCATTGAACGGTACGACGACACGTTGATGTAGGGTTAGGAGCCACAACGATTGATTGAGCGGAGATTGATGGGACGATTGATGGTGGAATTGATGGTAAAGTCGATTTAACGGTGGTAAATGCCATCCATTTACGACAAATCCTAATAACCTAGATGTACTGGCAATTTTTGATACAGTGTTTAAATAAATCTCAATTTTTAATCAGGTAAATGGCTGTTAATCCTTGATCGATGCTGTCAATGGATGATTGAATCTACCGATCATTGATGAAAGTCAATAGCCGCGTACCCACCTAGCGCACAGGCTCGCGCGGCAGCCTAGGTGTCCGGATCGCGAGCGATGGCTCCCGAAGCAGCCTCAGTAGTTTTGTTAAATTTACACGAGGCAGCCTCGCGAGGCAGGCTGAGCCATCATAAGTCCGCGTATATTCAGCTGCAGCTATTTTCCTAGCTTCGCGCGCGAGCCAAAACATAACCGTACCCACCTAACACACAGCGCTCACCGAGGCACCTTTGAGCGCGTCAAGTTTACCGACAACAGATGGCTCGGGGCCGAGCCGTGCTCAGCCGAGCAAACGCGCGCCCGAGGCAGCCCGAGGCAGCCCGAGGCACGTCCACACCAGCCGAGCATTTGGCTCGCGAGGCTGCCGCGCGAGCCTGTGCGCTAGGTGGGTACGGGGCTATTGGTGGATGTTAATAGATTTCGATCTATTTCGACTTTACCATCTAGCCATCGATTTAGATTTTAGCAAGATCATGTAAATCAACGGTCGATTGATTGCTGTGGTAAAAAAACTTGCCAGATAATATATGCATAAACGAGGTTTAATTTAATTTGATATTATAAAAAAATATTTATTCAGAGTGTTGTTAATGTCACTCTAGAAGTTAAACTTCGTTTATGAATCTTTGTGTAAATCTGCAAGCGTCCAAATGCGAAAGCAATGCATATAGTTAGTACCTACTAAGATTAAAAATGACCCGACTTCGTACTGATTGAAATATTGGTCGCTTGCAGACTTATCCGGCAAGTATTTCAGTTAGAGTATTCCACAAGCTAACTACTCTAACATTATTACTAGTAGTGCCTATCAAAGTCTCCTACTTAATGTTTATCAAACTCTTATTGTAGATGTTTTAAATTGTCACGAAACATTAACGTTTACGTATAAAACAAAAATAATTGTCTCGGCTCGTCCTAGGAGGTGGACAAATAGCAGTATTTATAAATCAGTCAATAATAATTAACTCAATCGAAAATTATGTTAGTAAAGCGCTGACTAAACAAAGTAATTTCATAATTACTATTTATTTATGTTGGTTACGAACATAACTTTTTTGTTAAAGTGTCGGTAGCGACATCTAGTTTGGTTTGTTTGAAACAAATCGCGCCATCTAGCGTGATCGAACAAAGTGTGTTGACGATCGATCGATCACTGTACGGATCCAGTGTCGGCTCTCGGTCAATGAGGGATCTAAGTCTTAGCGGTTAAGGGTTGAAAATGATTTTGATAAATGCTTGAAAAGGACAAGGTTGTTCAATATTTGATATTGTATGTGTTGCGAAGCTGTGTGAGTGCGCTTTGATGGCCAAAGCTATTTAATTAAAGTATTTTAAGTTTAACGAATAACAGGTCACTGATACCTGATATACGAAATATACTACAATGTACCTATTAACACTAAACAGGAACGATAATCTCAATATTTATTGAAATGTAACGGCAGTAAATAACCAATTGATTTAAAGTATAATATTGTATGACCTAATGAATTGTAACGCACCGAATTGTATCGAACGCGATTGACTGAGGATATCGACTGCGAGTGTATTAATATTAGGCTAAAGTCGAAATACCATATTTTTCTAAACTTTTTAAAGTCACAAACATTTCTCTTAGATACCATTTGTATGCATTTACTGTTGTTGTTTACCATCTAAACTGTAATATAAATCTTATTCTACTTGTAGTTTACGATAAGGGTTGGGTCACACTGAGTTTATTGTCTAAGCAAATCAATTAAGAAAAAATGGCGTAACTTTTCTCAAACGCTAAAACCTTCGAGAGATTTTCGACTACGTTTCTTGACTCTTATGATTTAATTAAGGTCTTAGTTAATCTTACGTATAAATAAAAACATTAGAGCCACATTGATCTAGTTTGTCATACGTTTGATGTATATCTGCCTTATCTTAATTTTAAGTTCTTTGTTTTGCAAGATACCAATTGCTCAGTGTGTTACGACCCTAACTTATCAACTTTAAATAACTCTTTGTACTACTCAAAAGCAATGAATCGTAGAAGTAGATAGATGTTGGAATTTATAGTTTAGATATCCATATTAATTGTTGTCTCTAGAGGTCTAATGATATGTAGAAACCCGAAGAATCCTATTTAACAGATAACGTATTTACATGTATACTTATTGATCGATTTTCTTATTAGATGTCTTTAAGAATATGCGGTCACAGGATGTAGATTTGAGCGTTCTATCTCGTATGTCATTTATGGTCAAACTTTTAGTGATAAACGCTTGATATCATCTGAGCTATTATTACTCGAAAGTGGCCAACCGTAAAATTACCTGATTGTACCTAATAACATGTTTTACGACTTTGTATGACAAGTCAAAATATGAATGAAATAAAATTAATCAAATTGAATTATTATTTGGATATGGTACCTACTCTACCAAATTGTAATTATAAACGCCTAGTAATCTCAAATCTACAATTCCTGTGCTTCCTTTAAATACAAAACAAAATTATAAATACACAAAATAGAATATTTATAATCCCATTTCAACGTAGAGTACACTAAGGGCCTTAAATCATTGAACAATAATGCACCAAATAGACCAGATGTCGAAGTGTTCATAGTAAGTGATAGAGGAATATTTTTGTATGTTTGTGTAACGCCTGCCTCGTGCAGGCTTTCAAAGTTTAATAGGTATTAGAACCCCGTTCAATGGAATTATTATAAATTATAACAAAACTATTTGTGATCCAATGTCACTGATTGTACATTTGGAATTGTCAAAATATAATTAACAACATTAAAAGTAAAATATTACGATTAAATGTCCCACTGCTGGACAAAGTCTCCCATATCACTGAAGATACAATTACAGTGAGGAGGATTAGGCATAATCACCACGCTTGCGTAATGCGAGATAGTGATCTCAAACCCGAACAACATGAATAGGAAAATTTGTAACTGTTTTTTCTTACAACGCCTAAAACACTCTTGAGCAAGACATATACGAGCTATGAAACACACACCTGACGCAAATAGATTCACATTTACTAGTTAAACTTATAACATCTCTCTTTCATGGTCGGTTTAAAAGTAATAGGTGATAGCAACATAATGGTGATTGTGTTTCGCGAAACCTCTACCTAATGTCTATTTCTTTCAAACGTGACTAAAATTGCAACAAACCCCACTTAAGTTCCTAAGTGCGGGACACTTGGGAAAACAATTTTTGATATCCTGACCACGTTCAAAAGAAAAAGTTTTTAATGAAGTAACCTGTAGTTACTTGGACTTTTGACAATACCAAATGTCATCAGTAAATTGGACAATATATGTATGTACGAAACTATTGCCATATATATATAATATTATGTATTTGTATGTTTCAAAAATGTCTCAAAATATTGAAGAATCGTCATACTGTGTTGTTAATACGATTAATCCAGTTTTGCTAACGAGCGCCTTAAAATTTAAAGGGACATTAAATGGTAGTTAATTGTCGCAACCAGGGTTATTTTCTAAAGGAGTTTGGCGTGTAAATAAATACTATTTGTGTTCCGGAATAATATAAACCTATTCCTAATAGGCATCAACTTGATTTGGTTTTCTAAGATGGCCATATTTAATTGATTATTATTTAATGTCACTTAAATAATTTAAAAAGTTGTTTAGTTGGGCGTTTTTGTGGTTTAGGCCCATCTCGTAGCCAGATTTGGTAGCTAGCTTCCAAATGGGAGAAATAATCCCGATTCGAAGCTGGCTACGAAATAGGAATTCGAAAGTCAAAGATTTAGGATTTTAACTAGTAAAAAAAAAATAACCCTAACCTACCGAATAGATCGTTCCCATTTAGTAGCTAGCTACAAGATGGGAAAACACTTTTCTCATTTCGTAGCTAGCTACCAAATCTGGCTACGAGATGGGCCTAAACTGTTTTTGTAGGGCGTTAGAAATTAATTTGTTTGATCATTTTAGAAGAAATGTATTTTACTTATATTTTTAATACTTATTCACAATTGGTGTCTATACTAAATTTTATTAAAACGTTTTATGTAACTTTTCTCGGGAAAATGCATTTAAAGGTTTAAGAAAATGTAATAACTACTTATAATAAGTATTTTTGTATATCATTTACGTGCATTTCTTCTCGTAAAAGAATCAACTTAGAATCTCAATACATATTTAAATAGTAGTAGTTACTTAAAAGACGATTCAGCAAATTCAGTTCTCCCTTCAGTTAATTTCGAAATTCTTGAAAATTTAGAAATTTAGTTGGATATAATTTATAATATTAATAAAATCACGCCATTTGGTTCGTTCGTTATTGTGCCTATTAGATAATATTATGTGACTTGTTATTATTAAAATATAATTTATGGTTATAAATTGTGGTTATAAAATGTATTTATAAGTATGACGATTCTTGATACCAAAATGTTTTGTACTAACTGCGCCTCGTGGTTTCACCTACGTTCATAAAACGGGTAAAAAGTACCCTATTGTATTCATTCAGATGTGTCAAAAATTACATGTATGTAGTTAGATCTTATGTTAACTTGAAAGAGAAATTGTAGGTCTATACATACGAAATTTCGCATATATGATATTAGTATTTTTTTCATTCCACTTGTTAATCTTTCACTCGATCGGTATCGGTTGTTTATTGATGTGTTTCTGTTCTATTATTATTGTTATTTTATATTAGTACAAAGTGGTATCTTATGTTATTATTAGCGGTTAGCTTCATAAGCGGTAAAGTGGCCATTTTAATTTTTGATGTCGTGTCGTATGAGGGCAATAGTTTAAGATATTCTTTGTAATATAGTACGGATATGTAACAATGTATTAAAACAAAATAATTGATAGAAAATAAAAAGGTTTAGAATAACTTGGCATTTTGTTTTATATTTTCCTTATACAATTTCTATTTCTTAGTAATGTTAAAGAAATTATTGATCGCACCTAAACATCTATAATTACTTAACGTGCAATCAATATCGCTCCAAATAGCGATGACTTTCTTCAAACTAACTTTTATACATATTTTGCAAACGCAACTATAATTACAGCAGGAACTAGTCACACATTAAAATTGACGGAAGACAATTATTTCAATTATACAATACGAAGAGACACTGAAATATTGTCGCTGGCGCGGTTCATTGGATTGTACATGTTATTAGCGAATAATTAATAGGGGGAAACTTGTCTGGTTGTTGGTGCGTGAAACGCTTTCGATTTCTGAGGGCTGGAGGAGCGTGGGGAGCCACCGCTCCGCGGAGCCGCGGCCACACGCCAGTCGCCGCTCGGACACATCTCACACCTCACGCATACCATGTCCACTCAGTGATTCAACATGTTGATCAAAACCTCGTGTCTCATCTTGTCTCTTCTACTCTTGTACGGCGTCGACGCCAAAAAGACGAGGAGAATCAAGCCGAAAGAGGAAGAGAAGGAATCCGCGCCGCAACCAGACGTAGTTTCCTACTCTACGTTCGGGTTCAACGATGTGGGTACGTATGAAGGCTTTGTGCCCAGCTCACCTGACTATGCTAAGTATTTGAGTGGGACCAACGAGCCGGCCAAGCAGGAGTCCTACCCGACGACAGGGGAAGGCCAGTACGGGGACCACACGTACAGTGCATCGCAAAACTCATTCACCATCTCCAGCGATGGCAACGCTCAGCCCGGCGTGTTGCAGTACCAACAGAACAACGGATTCTACAATAACCCATACGGTACAGATTCAGAACAGTATAAAAAGTCAAATGATAACACTTACGGTACTAATAAAGAGGATGGCAATTCTCCTGTTTATGGCACTAAGTTGGGGTCGAGGGGTAGAGTCAAGTATCCGAATCAGTTTAATAATTCCGAGCCTGAAGAAGTGAAGATAGTTCCTAGCAGTGAGCAACAGAGTTATTTCAATAATTTCAATGACCAGCGACCGCAGCAGTTTAACGTTAAGCCGGTACAAGAGGAACAAACTAATAACAATAACTACCAAAGCTTCCCGATGTACCCCTCGACCAACCCTGCAGAGTACGGCAACGCAGCCCTCGGGGACGCAGTCAAGTTCCCCAGAGTCGTAGACTTCACAAAAATTAAACCATTCTTCACCGAATTAGATACTTCTCAAATGCCGTTAGCCACCCCTAACACCGATGTTTCATCCTTTAACACCGAAACGAAGGATAATAATTATTATAATCAACAAAATGATAACGAGAACAAACACTTCCAACCTCAACCATTTACACTTTTCGATCAGAAGAATGACGAAGATGCAACCGAAAACAACTTCCCTAAATATAATCCTTACACGCAAAAGGAGAGCGCCTACAGCAATTACGGAGAAGACGATAACAAATTCAATGTTCAGCCGAGCAAAACGAGCGCTGAAAAAAATAAAAAGAAACCGTGGTCATCGGTGAGTTATGATTATAAGAAGTGGAAAGATGCTCCTTTCTCATCTCTTAACGGATACGACTATGCAACCAATTTCAGTAAAACTAGTTTCAAGTACGACACTGGAGAACCTAAGAAGCCTAATTTGACCCCGAACTTCGATGAAATCGTATCCGCCGGTAGCAATCTCGACACGCCCACGTACCAGTTCCCTGAAACTGATTATTCGGGCTTCAAGAAAATGCCGAGTTACAAAGTTCATGAAGATGAAAATGAGTTTGATAAATTCCCTACATTCAAAGATTCTTTCAAAACCAACCAACCGGACTACAACCAATTCAAAAATTTACTCACCACGGCGCCTACTTCGTCCTCCTATTGGGGCAATGTGTACCCATCGGCAGAGATCACCTCACACAAGACTCACCCCAAGAAAGCCCCCTCGAACAGTTTTGCTAGTGATGAAGTAGTCCACATTCCCAGACGGCCTAACAAATGGAACTATGGAGGAAAGGAATTCGAGAGTAAACCAAGCGAATGGTCACAATACAACCGAAGACCTACCAAAAGTAGACCATTGAAAGACTGGAATAAACAACCCCCAAATAGATTTAAAACCGAAGAAGCATTACTAGACCTTAGAAATCAGGACACGTCCCATCCGTCATATTTACCAACATATCACCAATCAAGCAACTTTGTATCGGACGACGGCGATTACAAAAAAATAATTGACAAATGGCGTCAATCGTACTTGAAATCGAAGTACAAAGATTCGTTGCGTGACTACGAAAGCTATCCAACAGAGACGAAACCATTGCATGTGCCTGTCCCGAAGCCATACACGGTAAGTTCATTAATATTATTTGTTCACTATAACGTATGCTAGTTGTATAGTGCGGGTACTTATTATTTGCTCGCACAAATCCAAGCAAAAAACTCAATGATGGAATGCGGATCGGAAAAGTCAACGGCTCCCGTCGCGCACTGATTTCCTCGCTCATTCTTGGTCAGTAAGATGATGCGCGTCCATGCACTTAGGAGAAATCATGAAACTGAATACGTTCAGTACGGACATCAATCGAGTACATTCAATCGAGTAGCACTCGGATATCCACTAGACAAGATATAACATCGAAACGATTTTAGAAATCGCGATTCCGATTCAAATCGAAATCAGAAGCACCCGATGCGATTAAATCTATTGTTTAACGAGTAGTTGGACACTAATACTTAAGCATTACGAACCCTAGTCACGGGGCATTACCTGCAATCGTAACAGTGAAAGTAAAATCGAAGATCAATTCAATATTATGACTACAAAATTATGAAGTCACCGCGAATACGATATGCCGTAAACCGACATTCAAATTAGATGTTTAACAAAAACAGTAACATAACTTTAACAATTTAATTTCAAGTCATGTCAACAGCGGGTACAATACCTAATTAAGTATTTATATAACAATAGCCGTAACTAAAACCTCATCACAATAAAAATATTGTTACTAAATCTGCAAATGTGATAAATTCCATTGTTTTGATGTAGGTTTACTTTTCTGGCGGGAGATAAGTATGTCTCTCACGGCTATTTGGAAATCAGACACGCAACTTAATAAAAACGTCAAATAAAAACCAAAGAAAATGGAGGTGTAAAGTAATACAGTCACATAAACATTATATTATACACGAGCATAACACTTCTGGTTGCATGTACTCAAAACTGCACTATTTACTCGTATTAGATGTGTATCTACGCATGTTAATTTTATGCATGTAAAATTCGATTTCCTCATTGAACATTTTACATAATATTACTTAATTATCACTTATTTACGATGTTGCATGTTGATCGTTGCGTGTGATTTCAATACCTTTTTAGAACATTCACATTCCGGTGACAAATATAAAACACTTTATCTACACTAATGTTGTAACATTCTACTTATGTTTCCAATACTTGACTTATAATTACTACTGTTATAGCGCAGACAACTAAAACACTCAATTTAAGCAATTGCACAGGATGTTATAATATCATTATAATATAACATTATAACATCATTATAACGCGACCAATTAACCTGGCGAGCCTTATGTCAAAATCCTCATACTATTTGCATAAAATTTTGATATTAGGCTGGCTTTTGAAAACTGTTGGGTTATACGTGAAAACTTCGTCGAAACTACATACACAAAACTCTTTGGTAAGATCTCGCTCGCTCCTGATTGGCCCTACGCGCAGCTGCGCTCTCATTGGTTAGATTTTAATGGCGGCAAGTTCACTGTGACAATACACGTACCTACGCGTGAATTTAATGTTTCGCAATGTGTTTTGTTTTTAAAATTTTGTTTGATTAATTGCATTAAATAGTGAAGATAAAGTAGTGTATGCAACTGCATATAACACGGGTATTAAAACACTCGTTACTATTATGAAACTCGCTGCGCTCGTTTCATAAACTCACACTCGTGTTTTAATACCCTTCTTTATATGACGTTGCATAAACTACTATTTCATACAAATAATGTTGTGCATTTTTCCTAACTTTATTCGTAACAATAATTTAAAGCTGGATAGTTCAGCAAAAAAGGTCCCTTAGGCGGTGTCATGAATAAGGCATAGGGTCCAACGATTGGAGTATAATAAATCATTTCTGAAAAAACTAGATGCCACAACTGCTCTTAAAATCAAAATTCTACTAAATCATCAATGGGAATCACAAAGCATAATGCATAATTCTAATCGCTTATCAAAAGAATTACCTAAGCAGAGTCCGCTTTATCGCTCGCTTAATAATAGAATAACTTAAGCAGAAAAAGAAAGCAATCGTAGAGTCTTCCGTACAGTTAGACTGTAAACTTGCAGATTGAGGTAGCCCACCCGGTTATAGTGCCGGTGCCGCAACCGTATCCGGTGCGGATTCCGGTGCCGAAACCGGTGGCCGTGCCGGTGGTCCATGAGCTCACCATCCCTATTGAAAAGCCGGTCCCTTACCCGGTGTATAAAAACGTACCCTACCCTATTGAGAAGCTCGTCCCGGTACGCGTTGAAAAAGAGGTTAGTGGTTCACCTCTCATCTCCACATTGTTTGGTTTATTGAGTAGATAAAATTTAGATTTAACAGTTGGTACTAATCATTAAACAAAAAATGTTTTAAAACAAGCTTAATAAATATAATTGCATTATGATGGGAATTAAAGTAATCCAGTTTCCAATTTCAGCTCAATCGGCTGAAAAATCAGTTCTTAAATTTGCACCTTGTTCAGCGAAGGTTGTAAAGACGCGTTATGTAATAACTTGGGACGGTAAACTAAAGAATGGTAGCTTTGTAAAATAATAATATTTAACTATTTATATAAATTTCCCACTGCAGCTAGCTAGCTAATGGTTTAACTATATTCTTTACATACAAATAAAAAAATGGACCTATGAGGTGTACAATAAGCTTCTAGCACTAAATATTAATAGGCAAAGTTATATCATTTAATTTACCTATACCTTTTAGCTGAAAAATTGCATGATCTGCCTGTTGCATGTTATAAGCATCTGAAATTATTTCTTTCCACCAAACTATTTAAAACTGAACTAATTATTTATTAATTGGGTGTAGTTACATAGAATTATAACAACAAGAAGAAAATACTTACAATAATGGATAAACGTTTTATTGGTTATTGTTCAAAAGGACCTTGGGATTACTATGGAGCATATTACAACAAAGACGTAACCAGTGTCCTTTGGAAGCATTCTAATCGGTGTAACTGGTGTAAGTCACTCCTTGACAGGCCAAAGTGGTGCAATTTCTAATAAAATAGGCTAATTTCCACTAAGAATAGGATTATATTCAGTTACGTGATAGTGAACGCCCGATCAGGACGCGTGACGTCAATCCGTCTCTCTCTTTCTAAACATTCTTATAGAAAAGGATCACGAACGAGCGATTTACGTATCAGTATACAAGACCTCAAGACGATTTGACAGTTCATACCGTTTTTTAAGAACAATTTAATTTTAAAACGCAAATTTTTTAATGTTAACTTACGATAATTAAAAAATTCAACTAGCCTATTTTTAAAGAGTTGAAACCACCATATTAGCCGTCAATTTTAATATAACTTTCAAGGAGTGACTTGTCCCTTCGAGAGCTTTCAAATGACACAGGCCGTGTCACTGTTGGGCATTGGGCCAGAGCTTCCCAAGTTCCTGCGTAAATGTTTTTTTTTCCAGTAGTATATAAGTGAATAATATAGTTTTCAAAATGTGTTTAATTAAACACTTGATTCTGAAACCACAGTATATAACATATATAGTATAAGATGCACATTTTATTAATCACAGTTTGTAACATAGTTTTATATACGAGCAGTTAACTAACTTTGACCAGCCATATTATTATTCATAACTTAAAAGTAATGCAAAAGATTTAGCATGTAGAGCAACGGCCTCTCAACTTACTGAAGATATCAGTATATTATATACGAATTCTGACACACACATGCATTGTCTCATAAGGTGGCAGTTCCAGTGAATAAACCCTACCCAGTCCACGTTCCGCACGTAAGGCCGGTGTTCCACCACACCAAGCCGAGAGATGAAGACTTCCGAGACGATGACGACTACTTCCCTCGACAAGAAAAGAATAAGAAAAAAGTTATTCAGTACAGGAAAAAGAAACCACAAAGGTAAACAAAATAATATGTATTTGTTTTGATATAAATTCGTCATGCGGGTGTACCTTAGCACTTCATCATATTATACATTTTGTAAATTCTCAACGATAATTATTTTTGTAAGTATTATAGAAGTTTTATTAGTATAATTAGTTTCTAAGTACGAGTATGTTTACCATTTCCAAATTTGGCTTTGGCCTTTTGGAGGTCTAATAACTCTGACACCAGGGTTGGCCACTGACCTATGAACTTACTAACTTCCTAAAGGATATTGGATACATCCAAAATTTTAAAGTGGCATGTTAAAAAATTTAGGTGGTTAATTACTGCAATGCTTCATATATTCATGAGCCTACTATACTTACTTAATGTAGATGAGATAATGTTGTTTACGAGTATATTTTAATGAGGGCATTATACGCTTACGATTAAGCAAAGATCTTCAATCGGCTATCACTAACCTTGCTAATACGTAAACGTTGCATATTCAGTGCCGACCACGCGTATCGGCACGAAACATTCAACATTCAAGTTCAAAGACATTGTTTTTATAACCGACTTCAAAATGGAGGTTTTGTATTCGTTTTTACTAGCCAAAAAGGAGGTTCTGTTGTCGACCCACCTAGATACAGTCTACGAAAATATTGAGTGTTTTAGTACATTGACTGATAAAAAAACAAACTCTACATTGCCACGTATTATTATTATAAAGTTTGAATATGGAGTGGTTCTAAGTATGCTCCAGATTTTCATGGCCCAATAGCCTCCAAATGTCTCACTGCTAAGCCAACGCCTCTCATCCCACTGAAGAAGTCAGTATATTACTAACCGTACTGTACAATATCTGTATGTATGTCATTTGTTTTAGCTCACGCGACCGACTAAGACGGCCTTCCAGGACAGTGTATCAGGACCGTAACCGGAGGAGGTGGCCGGACCGTCGGCGGCCGACGTCGGTCACCGAACAGCGGAGGAAGCCACAGCCCCCGCACCGTGACTTCGATCATGAACCTTATGAAGAAGAACGTTATGACTATATTAGATTTTGAACTTTTTCATCCCAATGATTTCTTCTCGGTTTTCTGTTAAGCCGCGTTTTTAGAGAAAAATTGAACGCGTTTTCCGTGTTTCTGCTAGAGTACTTACTTAGTGTTTTGAGAGACAACAACATTTGTGCGCTTCCGGATGATATTGGCGCGAGCGTAATTTCGATGATTCGTTCACTAATTAGGGCTTAATTTGAGCATATGACCTAAACATTTTTATCAAAATATTCGCTCAAAACACTAAGTGAAAATTCGATGAACACTAAGCGAACTGTGGGATTTTGGTTTTACAGCCGTTTCCCATTTATCGATTTTCAGACGTCCCCGTCACAGAACATGTTATATGAAGCTATTCTTGTTGGACTCCAATTTTGTGTCGTTACGTACATAACAGACAACCAAGAAATGGGAACAGGCTACTCTACTCTTAAAAACGCCGCGGTACTTTAGTTTTACTATCTGGATCAGTTTTTATGATCTCTGTAATAAAATATCTGTTAATAAGACTGGTTGAATGAAATGTTATGACTTGTCTAATTGAGTTAATGCAATTTTGGAATGTTTAATGTTGGAATTAAAATAATGTTTGTTTGCATTTAATGGTCCATTTGAACATCCTCTGAGCACACTCTTGAAATATGTTCTGTACCTATTTGTTTCTTTCGTTCGTTTTAAGTCTTCACGGTGCCAATGCATTTATAAAATCTTAATTATCTTTAATTATAAGAACAATTCTAGCATTTTTATTAAGTATAATAAAAATAAAACCTTGTATTTATAAAATTTAGTTTTAAGTTAGGAAAGTGTGTTAATATATTATGATTAAGTCTAATTTTAATGTTTTTTATTTGAGGTAGAGTGCGAAGAATTATTTTATTTCTATTTTCTAGGACAAACATTGAATATATTTCGTAAGTATGTTACTAAATAATTGGGGTAATTGTTGGAGATAAGTCATAAAAATGCGAGAAACTGCATCGAGGTACAATTTCCATATAACGAACGCACATGAGATCGTCTTCGCGGTTGGTTGCTCGCTTTTCCAAACGCTTCGGTAAACAGATAATATGCCTCCAACACTCGGCAACCATAGTTAATGAACACTGACTTTTAATTGTACCTTTATATGAATGAAACGAGCTATTATTGCGATACTTATAATGGTTTGATATTTAAATTAGGTAATCATATTCTATTTAGATGTTGTTATGGTAGTACCTACATTCACGCTCATTTGGTTTTATATATTCTGTAGACATAACTGAGATAGGAGATACACAAGAGTTGGTAAATGAGTTTTCAAGCCGTTTTAAAACGCATCTATAGGCTCAAGATCAGCTGTTTGAATATGAAATGTAAAAAATAAATACAATGTGAAGAAGGCCTTCAAACAAAAAAGTTAATTAAAAAAAACTGAATATGGCATTATGACCACATGGTTATGTCTAAAGAAATTAAACATATTATATCACGCGTTGATGTCTTTTCTGCCGGGGTTTGAAAAAGTATAGTGTGAGTAACAATTTGACAACTTATGTTGCCTTAGACTTGGCTTATTAAGGAAATTCACTCGCATTTATACCTCCACAAATATTTAGGTATAAAATTAGTCAAATCAGCCCAGCTACTCTCGGGTGTTACCGAGAGTTTTACCGTAGGTAATCTGGCTTGGCGTTATAAACAGGCTACAGCTACAGGCCCGGCTTATAAAAAATGCATTTTAAAGTAAATTTTATTTTATACTAGCTGTGCCCCGCGGTTACACCCGCAGCGCCCCCGTTCCCGTGGGAATTTTGAGATTTTTATTCCCTATAAACCTCACGGAGCCCGAGACCTTTCCAACGAATGCAAAACCGTGGAAATAGGTTCGTGCGTTCTGGAGTTATAGCGTCAAGGAGGAAAACCCGACTTATTTTTATAAATATTTAAATTTTTGGAATATATGTTGAATACCTACCTATACTTATGCGTAACCAACCTACTGTGAATTGAAACGGTTAGTCAGTAGGCGGCTTTATGAATCCTATTTTAATAAAAACACGAAGCTAATAAAACTGTATTATGTTGGAATTTAAAGGAAATATTTATTTGTTGAAACAAATTGTATTCGAACAATGGATGACTTGCCTTACCTTGACTTGAATAAGAATGGGTTTTGCTATGATTTTATTTCATATTAAAAAAGATACCTTGATATAGAAAAAAATGTGACAATCAAATGTTTACATTAATTATTATCTAAGTTGCGTCTATTATAGGTGTGTATTGAATTGTCTTTATTGCGGTTTATAGTTGTTTATTGAGGCAAGAACAATATAATCTATATCTATATGTAGCTACACTAATACGAATATGTTATGGCTAAGCTGATGAGCTTGATTTTTTGTTTGTTTGCACACCAGGAAGTACCACTCCGATTTGATTTGTTAATCATTTTGTATTGGCTAGCCAACATTCAAGAGGAAAGTTAAAGGACATTTTCTAACCCTAAATTTCTACGTATACCGTCACAGCGCGGGTAAAATCGGGGGGCACTGCTAGTATCAAGAATTATTGAGAGTAAAAACTAAGGTAACGAACTCACTGAATGGTAAATTCCTAGCACTGGAACTTATGCGTGTTGTTAAACAATAGTTAACAACTCCCATTTAAAATTTTAGGTTTTTTTGAGATGAGGCGAATACGAACTGCCATTAGTTCATACAGTAAACTGAATCTATTTGGATATATGTACTTACGTAAATCTTTTCGCATAAGGAAATAGTGAGTCTCTCTAATACATTGAGTTATATGTACTAATCATATAACTCAATGCACTAACACAATAAATTATTATTGCACTTCACTACATACCTAGTATAAAACAAAGTCGCTTTCCGCTGTATGTCCCTATGTGTGCTTAGATCTTTAAAACTACGCAACGGATTTTGATGCATTTTTTTTTAGATAGAGTGATTCAAGAGGAAGCTTTTTAAGTATGAAAATTCCCGAAATTCCTACGGGAACGGTCACAACGCGGGTAAAACCGCCGAGCACTGCTAGTTAATGAATTAATCCATATTTTAATTTGACTGACAGTTTTATTTGTTAGTTACTTTTAAAAGATGAACATGGGTCTTTGCCGTAGAGTGGGACACTACAGGTTCTTCATTCTTCTTCATAACGAGTCAATATGGTTATTTATTTATTTTTATTTATTTATATGTGTCCGGACCAGAATTTGCCCACCTCTATCGCACTGTTACTGGCTTTCCATAAATCCTCCATATAGGCTCTTGATTATAATAATAATATAATTGTAATCCATTACATTAAACATCTCTAAAGGACCTCTTCGAGTTGGATTTGTATCCCCCCGCACGCCTCTTAAAAGGACCGGGCTTGTCCCGTGACTCTAAGGAGAAACACTATAATAATAGTGAGAAAGGTATATTAAAGAAATATTATGTGTTCGTGTGATCAACTTTTTGCTACTAAAATTATCCCAGGCGTTGTAATCCAATTACGCAAGAACAAAGTGCAAATATTGTAATAACATTAATTGCTAACAATTCAGGGCCAGCGGTTGCAAGTCACGATTGTTTATTTTGGTTTTAAATGTTATTATAAATAAGAGGACACATTTTATTTGCGAATTACCGACCCAGGAGATAATATTGAAACTTCTAACTTATGTGTAGTTACTTAAGAGTGAGTTTCCATTGAAACGGAGCGGAGCTGTGCGGAGGTCAATCGACCAATCACAGCTCATTGCGTATGTCAAACAACGCATTGACATTGTCAAACAACGCATTGACATTGTCAAACAACGCATTGACATTGTCAAACAACACATTGACATTGTCAAACAACGCATTGACATTGTCAAACAACGCATTGACATTGTCAAACAACGCATTGACATTGTCAAACAACGCATTGACATTGTCAAACAACGCATTGACATTGTCAAAACCTTTTCGGAATGCGTTGCGATTGGTCTACTGACCGCATAGATATAGCAAATCAATAGTTGTTTATTTTACATACTTAATTTATATAAGGCTTATTTTACATACTTAATTTATATAAATCCATGTTTAAACTATGTTGCACTTTTTGGAATAGGTTATAAATGTTATAATGCATATTAAGTATTTTATTCTTATAAAGTATTTGTGTATATGTTACGGCTAATACCCGAAGTGCGGCTACACCTAGTTTTAGCCGGTTAGAACTAGGTGTAGCCGCACTTCGGGTATTAGCCGTAACATATATACGAGGGCGGGTCAATAAGTCCGTGACTTTTTGAATTTCCGACCTCTTTACTGAAACAATAATACTGGTCCCGTCAACAGGCATCTGTCAGTTGACTCCTCTGAAAATTTGAACTTGCTGCGTCAGTTAGTTTGTGTTTTACAGCTATCTTTATCAGACTACTCACTAATTTGACGAGAAAATGGACAAAAGTGAATTTCGTGTGCTTAGTAAGCATTATTTCTTGCGAAAAAAAACCATTACCGAGACCAAGGCAAAGCTTGATAAATACTATAGGGACTCTGCACCATCGATTTCCATGGTAAAAAAGTGGTTTACTGAATTTCGTTGTGGCCGTACAAGCACTAAAGATGCCGAGCGTCCTGGACGCCCAGTTGAGGTCTCTACACCCAAAACATTCGAAAAAATTCACGATATGGTGTTGGCCGACCGAAGATTGAAAGTGCGAGAGATTGTGGAAGAAGTAGGGATCTCGCATGGCTCAGTGGTTTCAATTTTGAATGATCACTTAGGCATGAGAAAGCTGTCCGCAAGATGGGTGCCGCGTTTGCTCACAGTCGACCACAAACGCAATCGTGTAACAACTTCACAGGAAGGTTTAGCATTGTTTAATCGTAATATGGAGGAGTTTTTGCGCCGTTTTGTAACCGTGGACGAAACGTGGATCCATCACAACACACCAGAGACCAAACAACAGTCAAAACAGTGGGTTTCCAAGGGTGAATCGGCGCCAAAGAAGGCCAAGGTGGGATTGTCGGCCAATAAAGTTATGGCGACTGTTTTTTGGGATGCACGCGGGATAATCCACATTGACTACCTTCAAAAGGGAAGAACAATCAATGGGGAATATTATGCCAACTTATTGGACCGATTCAATGACGATTTAAAAAGAAACCGACCTCATTTGGCCAAGAAAAAAGTTCTTTTCCACCAAGACAATGCAAGGGTGCACACATGTGCAGTTGCCATGGCCAAAATCCATGAATTGGGCTATGAATTGCTCCCTCATCCGCCCTATTCTCCAGATTTGGCTCCGAGCGAATACTTCTTGTTCCCAAACCTGAAGAAATGGCTTGGTGGAAAAAGATTTGACTCCAATAATGAAGTCATCTCGCAAACAAAGGCCTATTTTGACGACCTCGACAAATCATATTTTTTGGAAGGGATAAAAAAATTGGAGAAGCGTTGGACAAAGTGTATAGAGCTCAAGGGAGACTACGTTGAAAAATAAAATATATTTTTAATAAAAAAATCTGTCTTTTATTGCAAAAGTCACGGACTTATTGACCCGCCCTCGTATATGTAGTAGTATCAGTGAATTAGATTCCATAACACAAGCTTAGAGCTTACTTTGGGTCTAATTAACCGTGTGTGAATTTGTCCAGGTATAGTATATTATATTATACTAGCCGCGCCCCGCGGTGTTACCCGCTTTGTTCCCGTTCCCGCGGGAATTTCGGGATAAAATATATCCCATGTGTTATTCTGATGTATAACCTACATTACTGTAGAGTTTCATCCAAATCCGTTCAGTAGTTTTTGCGTGAAAGAGTAACAAACATCCATACATCCATACATCCATACATCCATACATACAAACTTTCGCATTTATAATATTAGTAGGATTATTATATTATAAGTTGCAATAAGATGGAAGCTATACTACCAAAATTATTATTTTATAAATATCATAGAATAGCTGCGCCCTGCGGTTTTACCCAGTTGTGACAGTTCCCGTGGGAGTTTTGGGATAAAAATAGCCTATAACCTTCCCGTCCCGTGACTTGTAGTTCCTGAGATTAGCTCTTACAAACAACCAACCAAACAACGTTATATGCGATTGCTCCTGAAGAGGAAAACGGTTTAGTGATTTTATTTCATTCTTACCCTATCTTTAAAAAGCAATCGTCTTCGGCTGGAAAATGGACGACATTTAACCACATTTTGTGCCAATCCAAAAAAATTGTTTATACTTTACCTCTATAATATTAGAATAGATTCATGATTCCATGTTTCTTGGACGAGTTTCAATGTTGAAGCACACTTGCATAACTTATTATGCATATTACTTGAAGTAGGTAACGTAAGAGTTTCATTCACGTAAATTTTACTATATAAATACTACTGTAACGAATTCAACATAGTACAATCGCCGAGCTAGTTCATACTTCACCTATACTAATATGTATTATAAAGCTGCAGAGTTTGTTTGAACGCACTAATCTCAGGAACTACTGGTCCGATTTGAAAAATTATTTTTGTAATAGATAGCCACATTCAACGGGAAGAATACAGGCTATTTTTCATCCCGGAATTCTTATGGGAACGAGCACAACGCGGGTCGCGGGTTTAACCCGCGTTGTGCTCGCCCTGCGGTTTTCCGCAGGGCGCTGCTATACAATACATAATAATAACTACTAAATAATGTATTTAATAAATATGTCGACAACTAGTCTATCTAACATCTATCAATAGTTAAATGACATAGCGAGGTTACACAGTTTCAAAATCGAGTACCTAAATGTGTGACATCAATTAGTTCGTTGCATATCACATCATTCATAGTAGGTCTCTCTAATTGGTCAGTTTGAATGACCAGCGGATGTATCCGTCACGGGATAGGCCTTGAATTATCCGCGACAAATTCACAATATATAGTTACCATGCAACATGCCTACTGAAACTTTATGATGCTTGCTCAAACGAAATGTTAAACTTTTGTAATTGTTATGGGCTCAATCGTAAATGGTAATGAATTTGTTGGCCTGCAATCAATTCTCTAACTAACGTTACCAAATACGAGATTTTAGTACTTGCGGACCATAAATATATAGGTACCTAATATACAGTACATCAAATCGGTGATTTAGTTAGTATATGTGCTTTTGAACAGTAAACCTTGAATGATTTCTTTCATTGTACGTATAATTTGATAGTAGAAGCGTAAAAATTTTCCTAATTTAGCGTTGCTGACTCTGGCTGGGGGCAAAGTGTATGAATCTTTAATAAACTTGGGTTCATATGTCACAAAATAATGGCTGTAAAAATTAATAGACAAATGATTTGCCCCATATACTTTGTAGCTTGGTACAAATTGTACCTAATAATATATAATTTTACTAATCAATTTTCCCGTACCTAACCCCCGAAATAATCAAGATATTGGGAACAAACCGGGTGAATCAGACATCAGATAAAAGAAAAATAAAATACCCAATTTAAATCATGTTGACTGTTTTTCGTAAAATCCCAGAATAAACAACACTATTTATCTTACTCTTCCACGAACGCTTATATTTTTACGATTTATATCTTAAGATTGTAATTTACTGATTTGTAACGAAATGACTCTTACCTATGATTAAACATACTCAATAGTCTTTGCAGAGGGTTCATCAGATATTTTTTCATCAGAATCGGATAGTAGAGGGAGAACCCTGAGAGAGAACTGAACCCTGACTAGAAGGAAAATGTATGCCCATAGATATAAATATTAGTTAGAAAGTTTTTGAGGGGACGTTTCTCCTCTTTGAACTTAAGTTGTGTTTGTTTACCAAAATATATATTATATAATATATATAGTTATAAGATATTTTTCCCTTACCTATGCTATCTAGACACTATCTGCCACAGGTCAAAGGTCCCCCAACCGGCTCCAATGCACATCTATTTTGATTATTTAAAATATGGTATTTAATTCAGATATTAATGTTGTTCTTCATTAATATTATATTAATATGTATTATAGATTGCTATATTATATTTAATGAAGCGTTTTTATGAAACTAGCAGCGCCCTGCGGTTTTACCCCCATTGTGCCCGTTTCCGTGGGAATTTCGGGCTGAAAATAATAATAAGGTCGTTAGAGGCACAGTCAATTTCGGCTGTGTGTTCCGGGGGTGGAAGTGTTAAAGGGCATAACGCCGCGAGTAACGTTTAGAGAAAATGCAGCATACCTCTACACCCCCGAGTCGCCCGCACTGATTTTGCCCCCTTGCCGTCTTTATGTCGGCTGTTTTGGGGGGCCCATCTAGTGGGCGGCGAGCCACGGCCTGCCGCCGATAACTTGTTCTCTACATGTTATGGCAGGTGCCGACCTCTCTGCAATAACCCATTTCTAATCCATCCAAACTTCATTCCCATAGCTTTCTTATTTCTTTAATTTTCTGCAATAGTCCCTACTTCTGCAGGTACACATTCCCGGACATGTTGTACTGATGTGGTCGGGAGTGTGTCCCTGCAGTTGTAATCCATTACATTAAACATCTCCAAAGGGCCTCTACAAGTTGGATCTGTATCGCATGCCTCTCAAAAAGACCGGGCTTGTCCCGTGACTCCGAGGAGAAACACTATAATAATAAAATCATTTATTTCGCTAAATATCATATATCATTCCATGAACAGTGATCGAAGTCACCTAGCAAGCAGAATATGCCTGTAACAGGTGACATCGCTCTTCCACAAAAATTAAATGTAAACATATAACAAATTTTGAATTTATTAAACTAATGGTAATCTATCTATATAAATAAAAATGAATTGCTGTTCGTTAGTCTCGTTAAACTCGAGAAAGGCTGAACCGCTATGGCTAATTTTGGTCTTGAAATATTCATGAAAGTCCAGGGAAGGTTTAAACGGTAAGCAGTGAGGAAAAAATGCAGGTTAAACCGCAGGGCACAGCTAGTAATTATATAATACATACTAATAATTGATTAAGTTTTGAATTTACAATTACAATTTCAAGAAAAAAAACATGAAATACCCAAGGGAGAGACATTTACAACGTAACATTCACGTCCATTAAAAAAACAATTATTTAATTCGGATTAGTAGTTTCTGAGATTAGCACGTTCAACGATCAAACAAAAAACTCATCAGCTTTACTATACTAGTATTAGGAGTATTCTAACCCAATGACTAGTATAGATAACGAATTATTTATTTACCAAATGACATTTATTTACGTATGACTATTTTCATTGTCATCGCAACATTAACAATTTTTCTGACGGATGATTAAGTAATTAAAAACGTACCTACCTTAAAACTATTCTTAATTGCAAACAAAAAGAAAATAGTCACATAACAATAAGTATTGTATAATAGTATCATACAGTTTAATAAGTAAACAATGATTTAGTTATTTTGTGAGAAGACATAGTTTTGGTTTGCGTCGGTTGCATTGAGATGTGAATAAAAGGCTTGTTGAGACCTCGAACTGTTTAGTTAGTGCGCGCGGCCCCACTCGACCGGTCGCCTCTTTGACCTACACATATAAAACACGTAAGTTCAACACCTCTCTTCAACAATTGAGCAACTCTCGTGATTTAACAGGAACGATAAATTAGATAGAAAGTGGTTTATGCCAATATTTGTAGTCCTTTGTGATGTGTTAATGTTAAGACTTGTTCGGGTTATACTTCTAATATTTAAATGATCTTTATTCGATATATTTAAAGGAGCTTGCAGTTCTTAGAGTAAGGTCAGAGCTTAAGTCCTTGTTTTATATTATTTGTCGTATACAATTATTGACATTCTTGTCACATTATTTTAAAATAGTCCTTAGTGAATGAATTCTTATTTATAATGTTTTGTCTTATCAAGTTATCACCCTATTAGGTAATTTTACGGTTTACCGATTCCATATTTTACAAATATTTAGGTTCAATGTAACTAGACGATTAGCATTTTACCATTAACACATTAACCCTGTTTAACTTAATGCCAGTAATTAAACATTTAACATTTTATGCTTCTAAGCTTATTAAGTTACTCAAGCGTTTACTTAGCCTACGTAAGGTGTTGATTGTTGTAAATGAACAATGACTGAATAATAGCGAGTAGAAGTGAAATATTCCTTGAGATAAACCGGAAGCTTCGCAACGTTATTGTTTATTCTTGGACAATTTCAATAATTGGTCCGTGATTCATGATTAGATAACGATGTATTAATAGATAAGTCTTCTAGAAGAATTGCTAGTTAGTAGGTATCCGAGTTCCGAGACCATTAGAAAAACGGCAATTACGGAAACATGCAGAAGCCTATTAGTGAATGGATTGTTTGTTGGAAAATTGGCTCGATAAAGTATATCGCTTTCATTAACTTTACATTTGCGGTGCGTTTACGTTTGCATGAAAACGGGAATATGGGCTGCTATTACTAAACCAGATTTTTAGAGATATCATTAATTATTTCTTTGATACTATTATTATTTACATTTACCACACCAGACATTTTAAAGCCATCATAACTTATTTTATTTTATCCTAAAAATCTCCCTGGTGTCGGAGTTTACCGCCTAAAGGCCTACGACATGGTCTAACGTTGAAACAACAGGGACCGATTACTATCTCTACCAACATATTACAATTTGAACAGTTGTTAATGCTAACAACTTTCGTACAGTGCGCAATTTAATTGGACAATTTGCTATTTATAAATAACTGTTATTTTCAATCCAACCGTACCAGTAATCCATTATAGAAGAGTGACCAACTGGTAGACCTTGAGTGGATCGCCGTAAAAACGAGTAGCCACACAATCTCTTCCCTTACAACTTGTTCCTTCGACAGCAATCGGAAGTCGCTATTAATAGAATGTATACTTGTGTTAAAAGCTTTTTCGCTGCATTATATTGTTTACTTTTAAATTAGGTCGAGAAGGTCTGGTCTAAGCCCTAAGCTTAGGTTATAGATATAGGAACGGCATTTATACTTAATCAATGCCATGGTATAGGTACTACATTGAGTGAGTTTACCATTTGAGACCGTCACACATGTTAAAGTACTGGCTCACTCGCTCGAGTTTCATTGAATTTTCCAGCTCGCATCTTTAATCGTTCTCAATAGAAAAGACACATAGATATCTTATAGTATGCGTCTCTTCTCATGTGGTAATCTTCACGAAGTGTTTCTTTTCTACCAAGTACCTTCAAGTACTAACGTTGCATCGCAGTCTATTTGCAATGTAACAGCCATATTTATTCGGGGTCGGTGTTGCGCAATGTGTCACAGTTCCCATGCATCCGAATACATAACAAGCGATCTGCAATGATAAGGAAGACGTGTTGATACATACAGATAGACATTTCTCAATAATAGGATCACAAGTCGTCCGCAAAAACGTGAGCGAGCAATTATTGTGAAGAGATACCCCGCTTCACAATACTGTCATTATCAAGTTACAACACAGAGTTAGCTACATTTTGATTTATTATTTTATGGTCTGCGATCTAGACTGATTGACGTATTGCATTGCAGTGCCGATATGAGAGCAACGTGCTTGGTTGTTGCTGTGGCAATAGCTTCGGTGTGCGAAGCGGCATCGCCGGACCTCAAGTTTGCGTGGAAGGAGGTCGACTACGCATGGAAGACTCCAGCTGACAAGGAGGCGGCTGTCAAATCGGAACAATTCGTTCCCGGACATAACCTTCCTTTAGGCTTGGCCAGATGGAGGAACAAGTTGTTCGTGACTGTTCCAAGATGGAAGAACGGGGTTGTGTCTTCTTTGAACTATGTGGATGTGGACGGCCCTCAAGACCAGGTGCTGAAGCCTTACCCCTCGTTGGAGGACAACTATGTTCCCGACAGCGCGAAGGAGCTGCCTTCCAACCGCTCCATCATCTCGGTGTTCAGGGTCCACGTCGATGAATGCGATCGCCTCTGGGTTATGGACACCGGATTGGCAGACATTTTAGGTAAATAAAACAACATAACTATTTTTTTTAAAGTTACAAGCTTTTGTTGTGTATTATAAATCGGTTGAACTTAACTGTTTCAAATTGAGTTCAAATTGGCCCTCACTAACAAACATACAATTTTATAAATTAGATTATTAATAATCTAGGTCTAAAACTATGTAGGTTTCATTTTTTTTCCAAAGTACAACAATCCATATATTCTGACAAACTATCTTGTTTATTAGTTAGTTTACTGCTGTATTGATTACAGTGAGAGGTCGAACAATAACTTTTATTGTGTTTGCTTATAAATCAATTACGAAGTATGCAATTGCACTCGTTGAATAGTATATTGTGTAAACTTGTTTTAACTCCCATTTTCTATAATTTCTTTACATAAAGAGCCTACTCTGCCGCGTTTTTCAATATCTTCCATAGACAAAGAAACCTGATCATGTTTACCATAAACTAAAAAAACAAACAGTCTACACTTACAGACAGAGTGATTCAAGAGGAAGGTGAACGGCTACTCTTTTTCTCTTAACTTTACTTAAACTTTATAGTTTACTTTCCTTTTTTAAATGAGAACTTTACGCAATCCTAACCAAAGCGAATGAAGGGCGGCTAGTATGATATGGACATTATCATAACGTTATCCACACCATAATACACATTAATTCTATGCGTTATCAACAGGATCTCCAAACCAGATCGCGGGACCTTCCATCGTACTCTTTGACCTCAAAACAGACCAGCTTCTAAACCGGTACTTCTTCAAAGTGGATGTCATGAAAGAAGACTCATTTTTCGCTAACATTGTAAGTATTGAAGCTGTGAATTGTTAATTGGAGTATAGTTAGTGCGTTATACGAACAAGTAGTAACCAATGAGTAGTATAACATAGTACTTTTGTATCTATTTAATGTTTGTGCAAACGAAGAAACTTTAGTTCATTCTACATTTGGAAGCCTCATAGAGTAGAAAAGCATTACGTGTAAAAAGTACCTATGTGACTCGTTTACATAGACAAAAATCGCTTATATGCTAAATCTATACTTTATCAGAGAAAAAATATAGACTAAAGTTTTATACCTTTATTACTCTATATTTTTAGAAATACTTGGTATCCCTATAAAAACCTAGTTTTAAGTAATTCAGATTTAATGACGTCATTAATTGACTAAATGTCTTTGTCTGCACTGCAATTATCAACTCAACAAAAAGTTTATTAACTAGCACTATTACCTAGCTTATAACCTCTTTGTTTAATTACAGATATCTGACGTAAATAAGGACAAGTGTGAAGAAGCGTTTGCATACGTCCCTGATCTGGGAGGCTATGGATTAGTAGTGTATAGTTTAAAGGAAAATGACGCATGGAGGATCAACCATCATTATTTCCACTTCGAACCTCTGGCGGGGACTTATAACGTTAGCGGGATTGAGTTTCAGTGGACTGATGGAGTCTTTGGATTGGCCTTGTCTGAACCTAGGGAGAATGGGTAAGTAAATTAAAGTAAAGTAAAGTATTAGCCTGTAATGTCCCACTGCTGGGCAAAGGCCTCTCAACTCACTGAAGATGAGAGAGGAGGATTAGGCGTAATCACCACATCGGAGTACTATTGATAAAATCGCTTTTAGTGTTGGGTAGTTAGTTGATGCGAGAAGTGTCGTTAAAACTGGTAGATTACATTCTTGGTACTTACTGTACCTAGAAAATACCTACTATTCATTAACCATTCATACCTCTCGTTCTTGGTTGTAATGTAGGACAATTAACGTACTATATTTCATTGATTGATCTTTTGAATACTCGTATAAACAAATATGGTCAACTGTTTGACATAATCCCCCAAATAATTTACATGCTTTGTTTCAATTTAGATAGTGTGTTCTTAACGAATACATTTAAGATAAGTTAAAAAAAAGTGCAGCCTTGATGAAATGTGTGTGCAGTCAACTTGCATCTGCATTAATTTGCATCAAAATCAATTCAGACATTTTAAGTTTCCAAAAGCAGAATTATCATTTTAATGATATAAATAAATATATACTATATGTAGTACCTATGTCATCTAAGGACAGCTATGTCCTACTAATATCTCCAATTAATGACCAATTTAGAATTTGATTAACATTTTTGATGAATTTCTATGTTAATTAGCCAATAAAGAACAGTTTCAACGGTAGGTAGCTATGACGTTTAATAACTTTCTTTTTAAATTAATATAAGCAAAAAAGATCATATATGTTTTTATTTTTTCTCATATTGTCATTAAATAATATTAACTTCAGAGTTGTAAATAATTTTCGAAATTGGAATACACATTTCGTCAAATTGTTTCCTTAAATTTTAAGAAGTTTGGTTGAATTCTTTTTAACCTTTTTTTGCCTTCCAAAAAAGGTAGCGATCGTATTTTGTTTACTTATATTCTGTTATTATTTTAATTCTTCATTATAACTCCTTTATGATAAACAAGTAGCAGTGCATGACAACATAAATAATGTGATTGCACAAGCAAGCTTGAAGTTCAATGGCGCATTTTAATAGCATTGAGTGAACGTGTATGTTAAATACAAGATCTGGAGGTCTTGAACGCTGATCAATTGATTTTGCACTCTGGTATATAATTTAATATTATTTGAGTTAAGCAATAGTGGTAATTACGCCTAAATTCACTTAATGGGTAAACCTAATCGCTTAACTATGAATAGATTGCAGTTATCTTCACAAATTATAACCTTTTGCTATATTACGGCCAGTTTCTTAATTTGTATTCGTTACTTAATATATTATTTATACCATCTTAACTTTTAAACCGACATTGACACGAAAACTAAAAGTTATTTCGCACGATCCACTAACGAGGTCGTGGGCGAAATATAACTGTCCTTTGTTTACCTTAAATCGTAGTTTAATGATCGCATTCTCTTGTCATTTACAGCTACAGGACAATGTTCTTCCACGCCTTTTCGAGTACCAAGGAGTTCTGCGTGTCAACTGAACTTCTACAGAACTACAAACACATAGACAAGAAAGAGGCTTTCCATGACTTCAAGGTTTGATTCGATTTGTACTCATCTCTTGTCTATGGACTGTTAAAATGTATTGCCCAATAATGTAAACATTTAGTTTTACCTCGCCGCATGTGACTAGAAAACATAACACGGGTTTTGAATGCTTGATCATAGAGTGAAATCTGTGGTATTGTTGTCGCTACGTGAATATCTCTCGCTTTTTCCTTATTTGCTATTTTATTTAAATAATATGTATTGTATTATTAGGAACAAGCAACGCTCCGCGGTTTTACCCGCGTTGGTCCTGTTCCCGGGAGAATTTCGGGATGAAAAATAGTCTAAAGAATCCATTGAATGTGGCTATCCATTACAAAAAGAATTATTCAAATCGGATTGAGAGTTTCTGAGATAAGCCCGTTCAAACATTCAAAAAGCAAACTCTTCTACTTTATTATATTAGTAAATAGCAGCGCCCCGCGGTTTTACCCGCGTTGTGTCCATTCCTGTGGGAATTTCGGGATGAAAATAGCCTATGTTACTCGTGGATAATGTAGTTTTCGAATGATGAAAGAATTTTTAAAAACGGTCCAGTAGTTTTTGAGCCTATTCATTACAAACAAACAAAGTTTTCCTCTTTATAATATTAGTGTAGAAATACAAGTATTTATTTAGCTTCATCTGTTCCGGTGTCTGTCCATTATCAGAAGTTTTTTGACCCTCTATCTAGTTTTCTATTGAGCTGAAACTTTGCATTTGTTTGGTAGTTTGGTTGACAATCCATGTTAATGAGACAAATAAAAGCTTGTTTTTTTCTTTTATTAAAGACTTGTTTTGTTTTAGCTCCTCGGTGACAGAGGTGAACGGACACAGGCCTCCGCCAGCGCTTATGATGAGAAGACTCATGTTCTGTTCTATACACAGGTAAGAAAACTACAGGTTTACAATGATAAGAATAATATTGTAGTGGCGGGAATATAAGAACTTCTTTAAATACTTCGAAATAAAACCGTACCTAATAATAATTTTAAAATTTAATCAAATCTGCAAATTATTGAAAACTACAATTTCCAAAACAACAACTTCGGTTTATTTTCGTAATCATACCTATATTTTTTATTAATTTACAATAAAAAGATGCGACGTAAACACAAGCGAACCTATTTATAGGATGACGAACGTAATTTCCAAATTGTATTATTTACGAATTCGGGGAAAACCGATTCTTTAAAACTTTGATATTTTATATATATCTCTCTCTGGATCCTCCTCACTGTACTAATCAGTGAGATGGGAGGCCTTTGCCCAGCAGTGGAATATTACAAGTTAATTTATTTTTACTTTACTCTCTTTTCAATCCGTGATCAGCATCACGGTTGCATCTGGAGCGGATTATACATACAATCACTTAACGCACATAATTATGAACGAACGTAATTGCATAATTGTATACTGATAAACACATGCCAGAGATTCAGGATTTTGAATTATGAAGAGACTAAAGTAAACCAAGGAATAGTCACGGTTCCTTTACTTTTAAATAGTTAGTTATTATTTTGCAACTATTCGGCCCCTTTCCATCTGTTAATTTTTTAAAACGCTATCGGTCGGATTGCGGTCGGGAATCCTGCAATTTGCTTCTGGACTAACTTACTATTATTTCCAGATCAACCGTGACGGCGTCGGTTGTTGGAACACCAACAAGCCGTACAACCCCGACAACAACCCTCTCATCATCACAGACCCCGTGCTGTTCGAGTTCACCAATGATGTCAAGGTAAACATTAAACCTTCAAAATATTCGAATATTGAACACTAGCAGCGCCCCGTGGTTTTACCCACCTAGCCTTCTACCTTCCCTTCTGTTTAATATGACTAAGAATAAAGGTGCTTTCCCATTGAAGCAGAGCGAAGCAGTGCGCTCAATCGATCAAAGATTAATCGCGAGCGCGTTCTAACAAAATAATAGATTCTTGACAGAACGCGGTGACATCTAAAACCATAGGATTGATAAATCTTTTTGTATATTATAGATAGACCGATATTACAGGCTATACCTTTTTGGTTAGGGCATTGCAGGCTGAATCACCTGATTGCCCGACAAGTAAGATGATTTCGTGCTTCGGAGGGCACGGTAAGCCGTCGGTCCCGGTTACTTTCTACGGATAGTAGTCGTTACATGAGCCATGTCAGAGGCCTTTGGCGGTTCAATAACTCTGACACCAGGATTGGTCAGGTTGACCATCCACTCGATGAAGAAGAAGACAGGCTATACTTATAATACTAAAATCCTATAGCAACGGGAAAACCACAGGGGGGTGATAGTAAGTTTTAACTATACAAACACTGACATAAACACTAGAGTCTAGTTCCAAAGTGTAGTCCTAATCACCTAAACCTATTATCAGTATTACTCAGTAGAACTAGAACTGTCCATTGACTTTCACCTTATCGACTAGCTAACATATGACATTGGACCGCACCGAGGTCGCACACAACCTTGTGATTGTGATTTGTCATTATAAATAGAATGGTCTAGTGTTATTGTCAAATAACACGTAGATACAGTCTCTTAGTAAGGCAGGATATTCACTTTACGGGTAAAATAATTACTTAATTGTTGCTCTGATTGATAGACCTAAAGTAGGTATTTAATGAATATAAAGGGTAGAAGTAGATTAATATACTTGCTCAAGATAATAAGTGTGTAATTTATAATTTCTTGGTAAACAAGTATGTTTCCACTTTCCTTATCTCTTTTTTAAATTAAAGTACTAGGCAGCGTGGAGATGTCTTAAGTGTCATTTCCATTGAGTGAATTTTTAAGCGGGGAGACGACTTGTGATCAATTTTGAAATTGACTAAAGTTGACTACTAGTCTAAAAACATCAGTGATTAAGTTGCCTTTGCACTTTTTTGTTTTTTCTACTCTTATTTACGCGCGTCTATGCATGTGCTTTCTTCATACAAGTAATGGTTTTAACTAAATATACGCACACAGATGACCACGCGATACTCGTACCTAAAATAAATGTTTCCTCCCTACAGTGAGACTTCAGGTGCCTTTACTCTATAAATTTTTTTGACAGACTGACAGCGAAGGCCTCCTCTGGATCCTCTCAGACAGGCTGCCTCGGTTCATGTACAAAGGTCTGGAGCCCACCGAGCTCAACTACAGGATATTCGCCATCAAAGCCACTGACGCTATCGCGGGCACCACTTGTCAATAAACAGCCTATTAGCATAGAATTATGCCTATTAGTATTAGTTAGCGTTAATTAAGGTATTTGTAAGGAATAAACGATAAGATTTATATCGGAGTATTCATTTATTAGTTTTTTAAGTTGGTTAAGAAGACGTAATTAACTCATCAAGAGCAATTAGATTAAAGATTTAGTAATAATAGCTTACGGCTTCTAAAGTATTTTTTGCACTGACTTACCTACTTCAATCCAATGAGTATAAATCCAAACACAATGGCTATTGTATGCTGATTGAATTATTTTATAAGTTTTCCTCCTACTAAGAATTAACGTACGTCAAATATAAGGCAGCAGGCACTCGTAGGATGATGGTAGATTTTATTAATGCACCGCAAAACCAAACAGACAGCGAGTATAGTACTTGACTAGATGATTAGTAAAGTGGACAATAGTATTTGGTTAATGAACACAGTGAATCACACACCCAGTCTAAGATCTATACTAATATTATAAAGCTGAAGAGTTTGTTTTGTTTGTTTGTTTTGTTTGTTTGTTTGTTTGTTTGTTTGTTTGTTTAAACGCGCTAATCTCAGAAACTACTGAACCGATTTGAATAATTCTTTCACTGTTAGATAGTCTATTTATCGAGGAAGGCTATAGGCTACATTTTATCCCGGATTTCCTACGGGAACGGGCACAACGCGGGTAAAACCGCGGGGCGCTGCTAGTATACTTATAAAACAATGCAACCATGCATTGCATATGGGTGTTACCAGACCAATCGATTAATCGTCGATCGGCGGCATCGATCGATGGTAAAATCGATTATTCGACGCCGTCACCCCTAGGCTGGGGTTAATCGATCAACGACGTCTAATGCCATCAACAGGAAATCTGTCGATTGGATAGTCGATCGGAATTCATCGATCAATTTAAGCAACCAGTCCAATCGATTCAATTTATTGTTACTTTTGTATTGATGATTCAGACATCATCATTTTTTTTGTCAGTATTGGTTTTGCAAAAGTCTATGCAGAAAAACAAAAATAAATATGAGGAACTGTAGATTTGAAAAGGTTTAAAAGCTATAAAGATCTAGGTAAATTTTAATTACTGTTAAACTTGCAGACCCCAATTCTATTTTACTTTAAATTTCCAACCTAGTTAGTTTCTGATTCCAAAACGATAGTGAGTGATACGCGCCCCTGGCTTCGATTCGAAATATAAAGAGATTTGCTTATATATTTTATACAGGCGTTTACGTAATTCTACTTTTATCTGAGGCTTGACTTAGACCTTATACTAACAACTAGACTTGTTAGCGATATCTAGTGTGTTAATTACATTTATAATTGTTATAACCAAGTTATAACAAATAAATGCTTAGGTCCTTAATTATAATTATTGTTTTTTTTACTACCTAAATTCTATGTTCAAAAAGCTTGCCAAATCTTAATTGACTGGAAATCTTAATACCTGGAGTAGCCTCCCAAAATATTAATAATTGTTTGGAATATAGCTATACAACCTACCAACTGAACGAAAAAATACATCAACCAAATGAAAGTTAAATAAGTACCAAGCATTCAAAGTCAAAATTCTAGTTTCTAAGACAGTGTAACTTTCTAAACATCGTGAAACGAATCCAATACAAGTCCTCACGAGAGTAGATGTTATTATCTACTCTGCTTTAAACACAATCAGCTGCAGATAACTTGTTCAAAGTTGTCCTTAAACAACAAACACGACATTTACTTGTCATTCAGTGGCAGTAGTTCGACCAAAGCACACACAATGGCAACGAAATTCAAGACCGAAAAAGTTGGGATCGTCGGCAGGTAACTAACAATCACTTTTTTTTATCAAAGAACTTACTGTATTATAGTATTTTATGCTTGACATTGACCTAATAACTCTGAGAATTATTCGATATAATTGCTATTTATATAGTTAGCTGTATTATAATAATACTCTTACATATGATACGGTGCATTGGTTTGTGATTGTGAGACCTGTGTGGAAGCAAATTCGCGGGTTTCTTTTTACCTTATATCATTGAGTTTTATGTACTAACGTACTTAGTCATATAACTTAATGCCTTATATGGCTTAAGTAATGCAACATAAATAAGTACATACGAGTATTAGCAGCGCCTCGCCTCAGTTTTACTCGCGTTGTGTCCGTTCCTGTGGGAATTTCGGGAGAAAAATTGTCCTTTAACCTTCCCGTTGATTGTGAATATGTATTACAAAAACTCTGAGATTAGCATGTTCAAAAAAACAAACTCGTCAGCTTTATTATATTAGTACTGGCAGCGCCCCGCGGTTTTACCCGCGTTGAGTCAATTCCCGTGGGAATTTTACCTATAGCCTTCCCATTAAATGTGGCTATCCATTACAGAAAGAATTATTCAAATCGGATCGGGAGTTTCTGATCGCGTTTAAACAAACACCCTCTTCAATATTCAAAAACTAAAAAAAGGATAGACCCTAACGTATTTGACCCGAGTTCCCAAGTAGCCCTAGTTTTTCGATGTTTTATTGGATCAATGTTCGGTTATTATTGTTCATAGCTAACTAAAGTAAACAGTTAACCCGCATATAACGCGATAATACTTTTTGGTGTTAGGTACTAAAAAGTATTTATGTATCTGTTCAATTACTTTAATTGTATGAAATTGAATAAATAGTATCTTGGAAATGTAGGTTACTTCATTGTATATGTACCTACATATTTAATATGTATTGTATTTTTTATTTTTTCTCACTAAAGTTAAAATTCTGACTGATTCTTCCACCAAAAACAACTTCTTCTATTGAGCAAAAGGTTTCAGTGATGGGGTATGAATGGAATGAAATCGCACTTAACCCTTTTCCGCTTGAGAAGGAATGAAAAATACACATTAGTACCCATAAGGGAAAAAATAGTGTAACTTTACAATAGGTACAGTCACGTGTAATGCAATGTATACACGGGCAGATTTTCAAATAAATGTTCACTCTGAAAATTACAAAAACATATTATCTACATGTAGATGGTCATGAACTCAAGAAGGCTCAAGTATGAAGTACAGTTGCGTACACAAGTGTCGGATTAGTCTTGGTACCACATGACAATTATTACAAAAAAAAAGGTTTTTATGTGACAGTCATTTCACGAAACGTAACTTACTTGGCGATTTCTTGGAAAGTAAGTAGTTGCTTAATTTGGGAGACCTTATTATAACGATTCTGAATCTGTATACAAGGATGTCTACTAAGTAACAGAGTTTACGACTGTTTATGATTGGTTAGGTAGGTATACAATCGTTTTTTCCATAAGCAGTAGGTAAGTGATATTGGTACATAGGTAGGTACCTAACTAAAATATAAATAAAACTTTATCAAATCTATTGTTTCACCTTCTACATCTTGTCGAGATACTTACGATATACATTTATTTATTTATTATTCTAACAAAGTTAAATAAAAATACAAGATTTTCGTATTTCTTAAGTAAAGAGACAGAAAGTAGGTAGGTATCGAAAAAATAAAAACCAAAAACAATTTCTTTTAAAGATGATTTTTTTTTAAATAATTGTGTAAAACTCTATTTTTCCATTGATTCTCATTTTTTCTTTTATCTATGGTTGGAAAATCTGCCATAATTACATTTTAGAATTCGAAAAAATTTGTTTGTTCGTATATCACGCCACATGGCCTTGAATACGATCAGGCGTTAATAAGAGCCCCGTTAACTTATGTTTATTTTATGATATTTCGTCTTTTTGTCAATCTGTCGAGATAATGTTATCTGTAATGTGAAATGTCACAGGGGTTAATTTATTACAAACAATACCAACTGTAACAATCGTAAAATGATCATTTATAAACATTTGATAACTATGAAATAATTATTTTTCCATTGAGTCCCATACACCACTTTATACAAACCATTACAAATTATATTAAAAAAATTACTTAAGTAAGTACCTAACTTAAGTAGGTAACTTAATATTTTTGTAAATAAAGTTTAAGGATTCACTTCGCTTTTTAAAAAAAATATCTGGCGTTTCGGCCCCTTTACAGGAACCGTGGTCTTAAACTTAAGAAACGAGTAACTTAACAATAGGGATGCAGATTATCATAGAAATATTAATAGACTTAGATAACTTAATTACCAAGCAAGTTCATATTTGTTATCAAGTTAAACCAATTCCAAAACAGTTACTGAAGGACCATCCCGGACTATTCACATCGTCAAGACAGTCTTTAGAATGACTGACAGTTAAGCCAGTATAACAACAGTTTCATTAGTCTATATGATAAAAAATCAGTAACAGGCAAAAAATCGAATCGGAAGTTGCCGCACAAAATCGGAAGCAGTGGAGATCTCTTCTGCGAGCCCTATGTCCCTGATGAGGGATAACAGGACTTCATCATCATCATCAACAGGCAAAAAAATAGTTTAGTCATTTTCACTGGAGAGATTTTCTTCAGAGCTTTTCAGACTAGAAGAACTAAATAGAAGACGGTATAAAGCCTGCCTTGATTAAATTCTGTAACTTACTTAACTTTACAGCGGTTTAATCGGAAGATCATGGGCTATGCTGTTCGCGTCCGTCGGCTACCAAGTCACAGTGTTCGACATCATTCCGAAGCAGGTGTCAGATGCCTTGGACGACATCAAGAAGCAGCTGGATTCCTTGGAGAAAGAAGGACTGCTCCGGGGCACGTTGAACGCGAAGGAACAGCTCCAGTGCATTAAAGGTATGGAGCAAGAGCGTCGATAGATGGTGGTTTAGGAAGGAGGATGGCATATGACTATCCTATTATATGCCATCCTCCTTCCTTCACACACATATTCCACATACAGCTGCTATAACTGTAAATAGGTACGGTAAAACATTTATAGACGACTGTAATTATTACTATGATATTATTTGTTCTATTATTCTAGTTATGAAATCGAGGAACGTCTTGATAATATGGTCTCTGTTGTTTACTCGTACGTTTGAGTGAAACCCACGTGCAAACAATGAGATGCATACTTGACACCACTAGGAACAAATAGAACATAGAAACTAATCAACAGCTGATAACTCTGATAAGTGATAACTGACATTCATTACGTCCTACTGTATTCAGTACTTAAGTAGGTACTTAAACGCTTAATACGGCTCTGTAATAACGTAGGTATGTTCAGTACTTAACTCTAGTACGGCTCTGTATAATAAATAGGTACACATAAGTATTTGTTCATAGTTATTGAATGAAGGAATGTTGAAACAATATAGCCAAAGTAATGTAATCTTTCAGATAGGTACCTTCCTAAGTTATTTAGCGGTTAAAAGCGAAATTGATATGCAGATGATGGAAAACGTAGTGATAGCTACTTTATCACTAGGTACATACCTAGTATAAAATAAAGTCGTCTCTTTTTCGTGTCTGTCTGTTTGTCTGTCTGTATGCTTAAATCTTTAAAATTACGCAACGGATTTTGATGCGGTTTTTTGTAATAGGTAGAGTGATTCAAGAGGAAGGTTTTTATGTAAAAAAATCCCGAAATTCCCACGGGAACGGGCACAACGCGGGTAAAACCGCGGGGCGCTGCTAGTTAAGTTAGATAGGAAATTAATATTAGAGTGCGTTGGTATTGCAGCGGAGTGGAGCTGTGCGGAGCTCCACAGACCAGGAAACAGAGAGCGGGGCTCAATCTTAATGTAGGTACTGTGGCGCAATCGACCCATCACTTACGTCGTTAAGCACGTTAAGCCGTCGTCGGTCCCGGTTACTTACTACACTAGTCGTTATATGAGCCATGTCAAAGGCCTTTGGCGGCTCAATAACTCTGACACCAGGATTGGTCAGGTTGACCATCCACTCGATGAAGAAGAAGACCGATCACTACCTTAGAATATATACGGCTATCACTACGAAAATATTTTGACAACGTCAATGCCTTGTTTGACAATTTCAATCACAGAATTTCAATGCATTGTAATCACTGACCTCTACTATAATTGTAATTGATGGATTGAACTCCGTACAACTCCGCTCCGCGTCAATGGAAACGCACCCTTATACTCCGCATATAGCTAGACCTATTCTATCGCATTAGCGTAATAAGCATATCAATAAATTAATAACCAAAACTTTTAAGAATTAAAGTATGTATCGACTACATTATTGAACGATGTCGGAGGCCTTAAAGGTTTCTACCCATTACACCGTATCATACCATGACCGTGCTATGAACGTTTCAGCACCGGCAAAATATTAGGTGAGAATAGTCGACGTTGTTGGTTGGTGTGGTGACGGAACGGTCTAGTGAGCATAGTCTCATACTTTTCAATACAAAGAATACTTTTTTGCCTGACACGTTCATAGCACGGTCATGGTATGATACGGTGTAATGGGTGGAGGCCTTTAGGCGGTCTAAGAACTCCGACACCAGGGTTGGCCACTAACCTGCTCGAACTTATTTACTTTACTACTATTGCACTAATACTTTGTAGGATCCTTCCTAACTATCCATTAACCTTGACCGTATCATTATTTCAGGATCAGTAGACTTAGCGACAGCTGTCAAGGATGCTATCTTCGTCCAGGAGTGCGTTCCTGAGAGCCTGGAGCTCAAGAAGAAGGTGTTCCAGAACCTGGACGCCGTGGTGGGGAACAACACCATCCTGTCCAGCTCGACGAGCACCACTTTACCTTCGCTGTTCTCTGAGAACTTGAAGCATAAATCACAGGTCTGTATTTGGTTTTGATTTCGCAATGTGGTGATTAAGGAGCCAGCTATAGTGTTGAACTACGCTTACTATGTATCCTTACTATGGCCCCATCTTTTCGTCGCCATACCCTGGCATCTCCTTAATCTCGGTACTTCCGTAGCTAAACACATCGTAAGTAATTACAACCGTCAAATTCTTTTGACAGGTGATCGTATCGCACCCAGTGAACCCGCCCTACTACGTGCCTCTGGTCGAAATAGTCCCCGCCCCGTGGACCAAGCCAGAGGTGGCCAAGAAGACCAGGGAGATCATGCTGGAGATCGGGCAGGAGCCGGTCTCACTGTCGAAGGAAATCGACGGATTTGTGCTCAACCGTATTCAGTAAGTTTTAGAGCAGCTTCTATGTTCAAAGTAGGTACCTACCATAGACATACAGAAACAGCTCTTCTCTTTCAACGGTAATTTTCTGATTCTGTGGTATAAATATAGTTACTAAGGAATTTTTTAGGGGTTGTGTATAGCTGTTTGCTAAACATGGAATCCTTATGATTCGCCATATCTGTCGGTCTGTTCCTTTAGTCACGGTTTACTTATTTGGGTTTGGTTAAAATTTCGGAAGCCCTACCAAAATGTTTTTGAATTCTTGCTACTGAAAAAGAGATTTTCAGATACTGAATGATTAAAGGAAGTCGGGATTTTTTTTAAATTAAGAAACAGGTACAATGCGGTTTTCTGCAACAAACCGCTATGTACCGCTTTGTTATACATAGATATTCAATCCATTTACATAAATATATATTCACACGAATTGAATCTTCTTTTACAGATACGCTATCTTGAACGAGGTATGGCGTTTGGTGGAAGATGATATTGTGAACGTGGAGGATATAGACAAGGTGATCTCGGAAGGTCTCGGCATGCGCTACGCATTCCTGGGCTCTTTGGAGACCGCGCATTTGAACGCAGAAGGAATGAAGAGCTATATTGAAAGGTAACCAGCCAAGATCATCAAAGAACATTTTACATTCATTTAACTCTGACACCAGGGACGGAAACAAACCTTCTCGAAATGAATAAATGAACATCTTATTAGGACATTAACATGAACTTGTAGTTTGATTTAGATGTAGGACATGTGGTTTGGTTTAAAATGTTTAAATCACCAATTGTCTACACGCTCCTATTGAGATTTAAAGGGATATGTAATGTGAAGAGGTTAGGACAGGTGCCTTAAATATTTTAGGTAGCCATAGCCCATAGAAACCTTAATTTACAAACCATTAAATCATGCCTCGCAGAGAACATCAACCTCCAGTTAACAAGCACTTGTACAATGAGATGTAAGAAACTAACGTTTTTTTTATCCAGATACGGCGACACAATCCACAGCGTGAGTACCACCATGGGCGATATCCCACGCATGACCCAAGCTAAAGGCGCCGAAAGCATCTGCAACCAATTGAACGCCATGGTACCCCTCGATAGGCTGGAGGAAAGACGGGCCTGGAGAGACGCCTGCCTTACCAGATTAGCGATGTTGAAGAAAGAAATGAACAAGAACTATAAAAAATAAATCGAGCTTCGTGCCAAATATTACCTACGTTATCATATGTAACTGAATGAAAATTATACATGTAAAAATGTTAAAAATATTATATGCGAAATCCTTTTTTTTATTTTCATATATCCAAGACCATTTGTAGTGTCGAAGCCCTTTAAAACTGAAAGAATTTTGAAATCTTACGATTACACTCATCTTGCATTCATCTTTTTGATGTCTGTTGAAATAATACTTGGTTCTGTGAAACACATTACCGAAAGGACGTTTTATATGACATACTAATTCCATGGCATTACATTACAGCACAGACCGAAACTCTACCTAGCTAAAACCTTTTTTATGTTACTGTCACTGTCTTTGTATAAAACCAAGGACAAAACAGATGAATAGAATAAATTGTCGAGTGTCAAGAAAGACAATGACACTGACAGTTCACGCAAGGTAACCAGTTATCTACTCTAGTCTATGCAATCATTGTGGTCTATGGACAGGTATACCGCGGCTACACCTTGGCTTGGGCTTGGCATGCTTATCCAATTTGCTAATTAATTTAAATGAATTAAAATGTTTTTTAGAGCTTATCCGACAAGCTACGGATCGCGGCAAACACGTTGGTGAACATAGACGATCATACGTACGCGCTCTACACGACCGTGAACGTCTGTATTCGCGTATGTTCGGCAATAGTGTAGATAATAAGCCAGTGGGTGGAGTGTGAACTGGTCACCTACAGGCCAAGTTTGTTGGCCATGCATGCATTCATGCATTGCATGCCGATTGCGGTTTGCGGTCTGTCACTGTCTATCTATCTATCTATCTTTGAGTCTGTGGTTTTTTTGCGTGCCGTGCGGTTGGTGCGGTGCGGTGTGAATGTGAATTGTGAAGTTCGCAATAAAAATAATTTATAAAACAAGAGCGGAGTGGTGCCTTCCTATCTCATTTTACTACTTGCTGAAAAACGATACCAAAATTAATCTTGAATTAAATAATTTTCTACTGTAATATTTTAAAAGTTATGGATTTATTTTTGCTGTGATTAATTTCGTGGTGGACATTCGCAATTATTCGCAAGGTAAATATTTTACCGAACAGTGACTCTTTAGAATATTTTTACTGACTAATAGTCATGATTATTGTACACATTCCCAAATAAAGGTGTATTGTTTATTTAACCTATAACTTGTAATGAATGTCATAATTACTATCCGGCATAATTTCGGTACCATCTTCACTCCTGATTTCTAAGATAATCTAAGATGAATTAATTAAAATTAAAGATCAACGTATTATCGTTTGGATGTTTTGTAAATCATTCGTTTTAACGTATAGGTAGTCTTATTTATCAACCACTAAGCCTGTTATATTTGCTTTAAGATTTTCATAAACATATATGAAAATTCGTTTCATCATTAAAAAAATATTTTTTTTAGACACTGTGTTTACGATATTATAAACACAATGTTATCTGAAATAACATTAAAACTGTGGTCAGAATTTTCCAATTTAAATGGAAAAATGCTTATGTAAGTAACCTTTTGGTAAACAAGGCATATTTTTGCAGGTTCTATGTGATAAACCAACAACGAAAATGGGAAATTTGAATATCTTGAAGCAGTCTACGCTGGTGCACTTGTGTTTTGCGATATCCTATTTCACTTCAGGCTTGATACTGAGTTTTATACAAGGAATACTGTTTGTCATCTTGAAGCCTTTCAACAAAACTTTGTACCGAAAGATAAATTATTATCTCTCTTACTCATTTTACTGTCGTAAGTATATACGTATTTTAATCTATATTTACTAATGTTACGAAACTAAAGAGTTTGTTTTTTTGAAAATGTATGGCACTAACTGCCAGATCAATTGGATTTGAATAATTATTTTTGTATTTTATAGTTACATTCAAGAGAAAGATATATTATACTAGCAGCGCCCCGCGGTTTTACCCGGGTTGTACCTGTTCCCGTGGGAATTCTGGGATGAAAAATAGCCTATAACCTTCCCGTTGAATGTGGCTATCTATTACAAAAAGAATTATTCAAATCGGACTGATAATTCCTGAGATAGAGAGAACAAACAAACAAACTTACAAATTTTACCTCTTTATAATATTAGTATAGATTATTTTATTAACTCTAACACTTTTTATAGAATTAGTGTTCATGGCTGAATGGTGGTCCGGAACTAAGTTGTCTATTTACATAAAGAAGGAGGACTATGATAAGTACTATGGCAAGGAGCACGGGTACCTTATCATGAACCATAGCTATGAAATAGATTGGCTGATGGGCTGGCAGTTCTGTGACGGCATTAAAGTTCTCGGTGTAAGTAGAACAGTATGATTATCTGATATTGTAGACTGTTACATGGTTATAAAAAGTGTGTAAATTAATGATAGTAATGAATTACAAGGTGCAATATTAATTTCTTTGTGATGAAAAGTGTTATTATAATACACTTATTGATTGATCATGGATTGACAATATGAATAGTAGAACAATTTGATAATCTGTTATTTTAGTTTAGATGGTTACATCGTTGGTTGGTTGTCCTCCTAACTGTACTGATATCTTCAGTGAGATGAGAGTTCTTTTGCCCAGCTGTGGGACATTACAGGCTGATACTTTTCTTTACTTATACATGGTTGAACAATTTCAAAAAATTATAACCCTGAAAAATTATAACTGAGTTTCTTGTTAGTTCTCACACAAGAAGAAGTAGGTGGCATGTTGCTAGGTAATAAACTTAAAGATTTGAATCTGAATATGTAAAGACTGTTCACTTTTCTTGTCTTATGGTTTGAATTGTAACTTTAATGAGCCCACCAGAGTTACTTTTTCCTCTCAAACATGCATTGACAATATATTTTCAAATTGTAAAATTCTTGATAAATGTATAGTTAACGGAGTTAGGTCGGATCATTTGGGTCTCAATATAAAACTCGAAAACGCCGTACTACACAAACCGTGTGTCATAGGTTGTAGACCGTTGTTAAACTGTTCTCAAAAGAGACGACAACACCTGAATGATTGCATTGAAGTTAGTTTAGCTCTAAACCGCCCCAACCCTAAAGACCCAAATGAGATTTGTAAAAACTTATTTTCGATTATATCGCGAAATGTTAACGCCGTGTTTCCAAAAAGACAGTTTACGGTTAAAGATAAAATCAGTTTTAGTGATTGGGCTACTGTAGGTATTAGGAAATGTCGTGATGTTTTATTTGAATTATACTTTAAAAGGTCTTACACCAACGATGAAGCTTTTCATGCGTATGTTAGAAATTACTCAAAAATGTTTAAGAAAGTTTGTCTTTTAGCAAAAGCAAACCATACCGCTCGCAAAATAAAACAATCGAAGAATAAAATAAAGACGATTTGGAAAACGGTTAACAAAGAGACTGGAAGAACTTCTTCCAAGGATACCCCTTGCACTTTGAAATGCAATGACGGAACACTAATTACTGAACCTATTTCTGTGGCCAACCATTTTGATGTGTTTTTCAGTAGTATACCTAAAGAAACCACCACCAAGAATCTAGCTTCTTCTTCAGTTAAAGCTGAAGTTCTTCTTAAGGAAAATTTTAAACGGTCAATTCCTGGATTTGGTTTTAAACCAGTCTCTATTTCGCAGCTTAAAAAAGCTTTTAGATCACTGAACATGAAAAACACGGAAGATCTATGGGGTATTTCTGTAAAAATGTTAGATTCTGTCATTAACACTACTGCTCCTGAACTTACGAACCTCTTCAATCTATGCCTAAAAGCAGGTACTTTTCCAGATCTAATGAAACATAGTAAAGTCACTCCAATTTTCAAATCCGGTAGTAAGGATGATCCCAATAATTATAGACCTATTTCAGTTCTTCCAGCTCTAAGCAAAATTTTTGAAAAATTAATCCTAGATCAGTTAATGTCCCATTTTGATGAGCATAAGATTCTACATAAGAATCAGTTCGGCTTTACAAAGGGTAAGTCAACCATAGATGCTGGGACTAAATTAGTTTCTCATATTTTTGACGCTTGGGAAAGTTTGCAGGATGCTCTTGGAGTATTTTGTGATCTTTCCAAGGCTTTTGACTGTGTAGATTATTTAACGTTAGTAATTTTGAAGTTAGAATGTTACGGCATCCGTGGTCCTGCCCTTGAACTCATGAAATCTTACTTAGGCGGTCGGCGACAAAAAGTAAACGTTAACGATAACCTTTCGGAAGGGTCTAATATTGATTTAGGCGTGCCTCAGGGGTCAATTTTAGGTCCGTTTTTGTTTCTAGTCTACATAAATGACCTCCCGTATCTAATGGAAAGCCTATGCGACACGGTATTATTCGCCGATGATACCTCGTTAATTTTTAAAGTAGATAGGAAGGATAGGGACCTTGTGCAGGTTAACAAAGCTTTGGCTATTCTCCTAGATTGGTTTTCCACTAACAACCTACTTCTTAATGAGGCAAAAACTAAATGCATTAAATTTTCATTACCAAATGTCCCAGTAGTAGATTCTTGCGTCAAATTGGGGGGTACTCGATTAACTCTTGACACTAGCACTAAATTCTTAGGATTAGACATAGATTCAAAATTACAATGGGGTTCTCATATAAATTCACTTTCGGGTAGGCTAAGCTCAGCATCTTTTGCGGTCCATAAGATTAGGCAAATAACAAATGAAGAAACGGCAAGAATTGTTTACTTTGCTTATTTTCATAGTATACTATCTTATGGTATACTATTGTGGGGAGGTGCCGCCGATGTTCAATCAATTTTTTTGCTCCAAAAGAGAGCTTTTCGCGCGATTTATAAATTGGGGTCACGTAGGTCACTAAGGGAACGTTTTAAATCCAGTCGAATCCTTACCGTTCCTTCGTTATATATATTTGAAAATATAATGTATGCCCGCCGAAACTTGAGTAACCTTAAGGTGCGCGGAGATCACCACAGTTTTAATACGCGAAATAGAAATAAGCTTGCTGTTGTTAAGTCCAGGTTAGCGCGAACCGGGAAGTCTTTCATTGGTAGATGTATTCAATTTTATAATAAAATTCCCAAGGAGGTAACTGGGCTTAGTGAAGGTAAATTCAAATCGTACGTTAAAGACGTTTTATTGACTAAAGCATACTATAGCGTTACTGATTACATTGAGGACAAATATGTCTGGAGTCAAATTCCTGCACCAGCAACACAACCTGATTTTGACATGTAACATTACTTATTAGTATTAAATTGTATTATACCTTGATTTAAAAAAATAACCAGCAGAGTTTCTTGCCCATTCTTCTCTGCTGATGTTCTTCCGAATGGGTGGTACGTTCAAAAGAGCCTCTATGGGGCCAAAACTGAATAAAAATATTTGACTTTGACTTTGAAAAGTAAAATGAATGATGGTATAATAGTGAAGTAACAGGCGTAATTAGATTTTCTTTGTGTTTTTATATTACACCAACTGCTTGATCATGGATTGTCAACATATATTGATGATGGATAGTTGACATCAAGCAATACCTACTGATACTGGTATATAATATCTGAATCCGACCATATCACGTAATTTAACAAGTTAATTCATTTAAAAATAAGTAGTAATCCATGATAAGTTGTGTTAAGCCAGATTACAAATTATACTCAAATCCCTTATATAAAACCAGTGTTTTGTTATTGTACTTATTGTACTCATATGAGCAGTATACAAATTGCATATGAACTACCATTTAAATGAGATAAGAAATAACATTCAGTTATGTTTATATTGTTTTAATTAACTAATTAAGGCAATCAACGCTATCAATTTTACTTAAGTATGTTTATAATTACTATGCATGACACTTGATTTATTTATCTTTACTTTCAACCACAACACATATACAATTGTATATGAAGAATTTTCTACTCGTCTTCTCATTTGGTATACCTTTTCAATTGGCAATCTGAAGATAGGACTATAGGCTAAATAAATACTCTTTCGGGGTAGTAAAAGGAGGTTTTTTTTCAGAACTGTAAAGCATATGCTAAAAAAGCAATCCAATACTTACCTCCTATTGGTTGGATGTGGAAATTCTCCGAATTTGTATTCCTGGAGCGGTCATTTGACAAAGACAAGGAAACAATAAAGACACAAATATCTGAACTTTGTGACTATCCTGATCCGGTGTGGGTGAGTCAACATACTTCGTACAGTACATTAATCTGTCTATAATATGTACTAATAAATAAAACTATGAGTTTGTTTTTATGTTTGTTTGTATGCACTAATCTATGCAATTACCATTAGAGTTCGAAAAAAAAATTCTATTTGATAGGAAGAGGCTCTCGTCATCCCCGGAACGGGCGCAGTGCGGGTAAAACAGCGGGGCACTGCTAGTATATGAATAAGAGTATGTAAATAACAAAAGATTCATGATGTCATTGAATAACTTACTTGGGCCCTAACGGAATATAATTGCATTGTTATTCAGAATTAGAAGTATGCTATTTATAATTAGTTAGTCAAGGTTATAAACTAACTAGGCCCCGCGGTTTCACCCGCGTCCTGCCGGTTTTCGTGGGAATTTTGGGATGAGAAATAGCATATCACCTTCCCATTGAATGTGGTTAACCATTAAAAAATGAATTATTCAAATCGGATAGGTAGTAGGTATCTGAGAGTAGCGTATTCAAACAAAAATCAAACTTCAGCTTATTATATACATAAGTATGGATAGTACTACATGACTTTTATTGTAATATCTGATTGTTAATTTGCTATGGTACAGTGGAGCCTCTTGCTTGACAGAGGCATTTTATTTAGAAAGAGGTTTCAGGCACTGTAAATTGAATAAAGTATGTACAGTCAAGTTGATGAACACATTCAAAACATATAACAAAACACTTGAACACTTAAAGATTTCATTTAAGATTTCAAATAAGTGTCAGCGAGACGAATTTATCTTATCATTAGTGATTTACAAAAACAGTCAAAATCACATTTTTCCATAAGTAGCTGAACAGGGATGCTGATGCATTATGTAATATATTGAATGTGTTCATCAACTGTTGTAGTTGTCTGTACCTATTTGAGGGGTAAATTATTTTTTAAATAACCTAACTTTTTATTCCAATCATGACATGCTTTTGAAATTCGAAGGAAGATTTAAATTTCTTCTAGCGCTTCTCTGACAAATTTCCCAAAATCACTAGTAAATAAGTTAGTGATTTTGGGCAACTTGTCCATACTTTAAACCACCCATTTCTCCCCAGTTACTATTGAATCCGGAAGGCACAAGATACACCAAGCAGAAGCACGAAGCCTCTCTCAACTTCGCCAAGGAAAAGAACTTGCCTCTACTGAAGCACCACCTCACACCCCGCACGAAGGGATTCACCACCAGCTTACAGTACTTTAGAGGGAAAATACCGGCTATTTACAATATACAGCTCGCTTTCGAGAAGGGCAGTAAGGTTAGTACTAATTATTATTATTTACTACTCGTATATGTGCCATCAAAGCACCATAATCACAAAATTTCATCATCCCAAAATCAATCTTATATATAAAATTCTCGTGTCACAGTGTTCGTTCGCGTACTCCTCCGAAACGGCTCGACCGATTCTCATGAAATTTTAACGGGCACAACGCGAGTGAAACCGCGGGGCGCAGCTAGTCTATCTATATATGAAAGTCAATTGCTGTTCGTTTGTCTCGCTGTCTTGAGCCTGGACTGATTTGAGTAATTTTTATCTTGAATTTGTGGAAGTCCAGGGAACGTTGAAAAGGGGAGAAAATATACTTTTATTGGCCGTAGGAAGATCGCCGGGACAGTTAGTAAAATTAAATAACGACTATTTCTATAATATCTACCTTTAGTGGAGGATTCAAAGTAGACTCATCAAATAGTCTGAATCGTAACAAAACAACTCGATATCCCATAAACACAAGAGTCAAGCCCCCCAAAATAAAAATCCTAGATCTACCACTGATTGCCCTATTACACCTAGAATACAGTAAGCGGCGGCTAGTCTCTCTCATCCACCAAATAAATCCTAGCCTACGTTATTGCTTTCTAAACGGTGACGTATAATAATGAAACCAATTGTATAAATAGATAGGTCAATGGATGATAGAAAGGTCAGTCCAAAAGTTACCATATTTATATGAGTGATCCAGTTTTATAATGATTAATCACAGACAAACGGTTTTATGAATATAGATAAAACAGTAGACAATAGTTATGTACCTTTTTTATCTCTATTATTATTTATGCGTCTGGTCTACAGTAGGCTACATTTAAATTTATCGACGTCTAGGGCAGATAAAACTATTACGAAACGGTAAAGGTCAGATTATTAAATACTAGCAATGGCCACCGGTTCTACCCGTTTTGGGTCCTATTTGAGCCTCGAACTAAAAATTAGTGCATTATAAAAGTTCGACTCTAGTATCTGAGGGTCTGTGGTATCTGTTCAGAATTGTATGTTTAGTTGAATATTAATATAAATTATATTTATTAATAAATTATACTTTAAACAAATAAACAAACGGAATCACTACATATCACATATAGACATGCCCATCTTGACCCATTCTTGAATTCTCCGCTTCAGTTACTAAATATCGTATCCTACTTAAAGAGTTGTTAATCGGTGTAAGTAGGGAGATGATTTGATAGAGTTAGCGCTTTACGAAATTGAAACTTCCTCTTCATCCCTCTCCAGAATCCGATATTGTGGAGAGATGAAGAGGGTAACTCTGTCTGCCGGATATTGTATGTAAAATAACCACGTTATCACTATATCCGTCGATCAATTTTAACAACAGTAGTGCGATAAGAGAACTCTGATAAGCACATGTCATAGACTATATATTTTTCGGTAAGTTACTGATAAACTTACCTGGTCCTCTTATACGTTCCGGTGTACCTACATAGGCAGTTATAACCCTAATTCGTAATATATAAATACAAAATATTTTGAGTAAAGGTCTCAAAAGTTGAGATCGAGAATTGTAAGCCTACAATTCTCGATCTAAACTTTTGAGACCCTCTAGGTAGCCACCTAGAGGGTTCATAACCTTTAGTTTCAATATAATTAGTGGGAAAATACGGCCGAAAGGCGTTAGAATCTCATAAAGATTGAAACAACTGTCTGTTTAACGTCCCCTTCGAGGCACGGTACTGCATGAATAAAAATGTCAATATCAGCGATCAAGGAGGTAAAACCTCGTATAAAATGCCTTCAAAATGCCATTACCGGCCATCAAATAGTGTAAAATCTCGTTGAAAAATTTGTTAACACCTCTCTACTGACTGAGTACAACTATACTACGTCACGAGAGTATTTCCTTATTTCAATGTAAGCCGTGTTTTCTACAGGATAGACTATACTAGACCTTGTCGGTTAAGAACTTCATATTTCCTACTTACTCGTACCTATATAATGCACGCGAAACTTTGCCAGTATTACGAAAGACGTGTATTTAGTACGTGAGAATAGAAGTAGTATAAGATAAGATAATTTAACTGAGTTTTTTGAGCACTTTTATAACTTTTTTGACACATTATTAGTACGGCTGTACTAACTGATATCATCATCACTACATAGTATAAAATAAAGTCGTCTCTTTTTCGTGTCTGTCTGTTTGTCTGTCTGTATGCTTAAATCTTTTAAATTACGCAACGGATTTTGATGCGGTTTTTTGTAATAGGTAGAGTGATTCAAGAGGAAGGTTTTTATGTAAAAAAATTCCCGAAATTCCCACGGGAACGGGCACAACGCGGGTAAAACTGTGGGGCGCTGCTAGTTACATAGTATAAAACAAAGTCGCGTCTGTTTGTCTTCTGTTTGTCTGTCTGTATGCTTAAATCTTTAAAATTACGCAACGGATTTTGATGCGGTTTTTTGTAATAGGTAGAGTGATTAAAGAGGAAGGTTTTTATGTAAAAAAAAAATCCCGAAATTCCCACGGGAACGGGCACAGCGCGGGTTAAACCGCGGGGCGCTGCTAGTTTTGTATATTGTATCAATCATCAGACCATGTAGAGGCCTTTAGGCGGTCTAAAAACCCCGACACCAGGGTTGGCCACTAACCTATTAGAACTTACTTACTTACCAACTGATATTTAAATTAAAAATGATCCAGTTTGTGATTAATTGTATTGTATTGACCGATAATAATCCTATGATAATGAATGAGTGAGTTTGATGACACTGCGTCAAACTCACTCACTCATTCATCATCAGTCATCATCAATAGAAATTGATTATTTTTATTCTCCTTCATGGTCAGCACGTATGAATGAATGGGTGTATTCATGCAAAATGCCCTCAACGTATTTGTCCTTTTAAATTTCGAAAGGACGATATATTATTTAATACGTTATGAATGACCATCATACACATTTACCTCAGTCGAAAATAACATGTTTACATAGTGAATATCAAAATTATTGATGGTTTTCCTTGCGGATACAATTATCATTTCCTCCTACCTATTGGCTCTACTATTATTACAAAACATCTATAATAGTATTGAATGCGTTGTGTTGTATAGTAATTGTGTAGTGATACGAATACAATGTAATATTTTATTTATTCGGTTTTCCTATTGAAATACATACAAGTACATAATTATTACATTGGTACATCACACTTAAGGCCCCTTTGTTCGAAGAAGAATCTGAAGAGCAAAGACGAAGCCCGCGACGTCGCGCCGCTCGCGGCTTTGTACGTGTTTAGAAATGAAACAAATAGGAAAATAACACTACAGCATCCACCTGAGCGATTTGTACTAGAAAAATGATTTATTTAAATATTGGTGTAACAATAAGGCCAATAAGTTTCTTATTTTAAAAAGAGGGATGGCGGACGCGGCAAATCCTATATTTCTTATTTGAAGTTACGAGGGCGGGTCAATAAGTCCGTGACTTTTTGAATTTCCGACCTCTTTACTGAAACAATAATACTGGTCCCGTCAACAGGCATCTGTAAGTTGACTCCTCTGAAAATTTGAACTTGCTGCGTCAGTTAGTTTGTGTTTTACAGCTATCTTTATCAGACTACTCACTAATTTGACGAGAAAATGGACAAAAGTGAATTTCGTGTGCTTATTAAGCATTATTTCTTGCGAAAAAAAACCATTACCGAGACCAAGGCAAAGCTTGATAAATACTATGGGGACTCTGCACCATCGATTTCCATGGTAAAAAAGTGGTTTACTGAATTTCGTTGTGGCCGTACAAGCACTAAAGATGCCGAGCGTCCTGGACGCCCAGTTGAGGTCTCTACACCCAAAACATTCGAAAAAATTCACGATATGGTGTTGGCCGACCGAAGACTGAAAGTGCGAGAGATTGTGGAAGAAGTAGGGATCACGCATGGCTCAGTGGTTTCAATTTTGAATGATCACTTAGGCATGAGAAAGCTGTCCGCAAGAGTGGTGCCGCGTTGCTCACAGTCGACCACAAACGCAATCGTGTAACAACTTCACAGGAAGGTTTAGCATTGTTTAATCGTAATATGGAGGAGTTTTTGCGCCGTTTTGTAACCGTGGACGAAACGTGGATCCATCACAACACACCAGAGACCAAACAACAGTCAAAACAGTGGGTTTCCAAGGGTGAATCGGCGCCAAAGAAGGCCAAGGTGGGATTGTCGGCCAATAAAGTTATGGCGACTGTTTTTTGGGATGCACGCGGGATAATCCACATTGACTACCTTCAAAAGGGAAGAACAATCAATGGGGAATATTATGCCAACTTATTGGACCGATTCAATGACGATTTAAAAAGAAACCGACCTCATTTGGCCAAGAAAAAAGTTCTTTTCCACCAAGACAATGCAAGGGTGCACACATGTGCAGTTTCCATGGCCAAAATCCATGAATTGGGCTATGAATTGCTCCCTCATCCGCCCTATTCTCCAGATTTGGCTCCGAGCGACTACTTCTTGTTCCCAAACCTGAAGAAATGGCTTGGTGGAAAAAGATTTGACTCCAATAATGAAGTCATCTCGCAAACAAAGGCCTATTTTGACGACCTCGACAAATCATATTTTTTGGAAGGGATAAAAAAATTGGAGAAGCGTTGGACAAAGTGTATAGAGCTCAAGGGAGACTACGTTGAAAAATAAAATATATTTTTAATAAAAAAATCTGTCTTTTATTGCAAAAGTCACGGACTTATTGACCCACCCTCGTACTTTGCTGTACTGTGTAAGAGTTGTTTATTGCTATTTTTCCGTTATTTTAATATGTGGCTAGACTGGACAGACGTCATCGAACTACCGGGAGACAACAGTCACAATTTATAATCAAATCTTTGATTGAAATATGTATGATAGAAGATTAATTCAGCCCCTATCTATAGTTAGCGCTTATGATAAACTGGTTACATAAATGATAAACTAAAGTTTACGGATATGAGATTATAAACAAAAAAAATACTGTGATCTATGACTAAATGTTTATTCGAGGAATGATGTTTTTTGTTTAATTTGTTGGATGGTCATGAATGTTTTAATCAAGTTTACGAAGTGATTGAGTGTCCTTTAAATTCTGTCTCTGCTTAAAACCTTTTTCGATTAAATACAGACTCATATTACACCTTCTTTAATTCTTCCTCTAAAGAGGTAAAAACTATTATAATTGGGAAAATTACATCAAAATTGAATCATGCCACAAGCTAACACACATGAATGAACTTGATACGAGATCTTTGAATGGGGTCATTGTTGTGAATGTACGACCACGTGCTGACAACGTGGTATCTACACCTATCGAGATGGATCTGATGAAAGGTGGACAATCCAATCACCTTGAGTTTTATCCAAGTATGACCAGAGTAGGGAGAAAACTGTACATAAACATCTATATATCTCTACTAATATAATAAAGTTGAAGAGTTAGTATTTTTTGTTTGAATGCGCTAAGCTTAGGAACTATCAGTCCGATTTCAATAATTCTTTTTGTTATCGATAGCCACATTCACCGGGAAGGTTATGGGCTATTTTACAGGTACAGTGCGGATAAAACCACGGGGCATTGATAGTTACAATAAAATAACGTCCCTCGCAGCATAAAGACTATTCGACGTCTGTCTTTATGTTCGCGCTTAGCTTAAAAACTATAGAATGGTTATCCATGCGGTTCAGTTCTTACCAAAACAAACAGATTTCAACAGAGGGAGCGTCTTTTTATCCCACATTTCCTACGGGAAACTAACGTAAGCTTAAATAAAAGCAAAGTAAATGCAGGTTGACAGTCATAAGAAGGAGAACAATGTAACAAATATGAAGAAAAATGCTTGTTATTGAAATCATTTTAAATACTCATACATTGTTAGTTATTATGTACTTAGTTACATCTAATCATTTAACAATAGGTATTCAATATATGTAATGATCTTCACAAACACTCAGTACAGGTGATATAAATAAAGGCAACCGATAACCTTCGGACTTCGATACGTCAAGGTCGTATTTACATTAAGTATTGGGCTTAGTTAAAAAGTAGTAGTTACTTTTTCATTAAGTGCAAGGTGCTATGGGTTTGGGGTGCACCTGTTTCAAATGAAGCGTAAATGATTTTTGATATACCTACAATTAGTATGGTGTAATTCGCTGAAGGGCTGTTATTTTACTATGACAAAGTTGTGTCTTATCCGGAGTACTTGCAAAGCCCTTGGGGGAGATTACTATGGATGGAACTTAGTCCAAATGCAAAAGTGATGAGACCCATAAGTTGCAACGCATTATTGTTCAGCATTCTTTTAGAGTATTGCTCCTGAGAAGTAAACAAATGTATTTAAATTAAAAAATAAACACATTCAAAAGGCAGCGCCCTGCGGTTTTACCCGCGTTGTGCCCGTTCCCGTGGAAATTTCTAATGTGTATCTTATATTAGTGTAAAGTTTCATCCAAATCCGTCCAGTAGTTTTTTCGTGAAAAGAGTAACAAACATACATCCATCCATCCATCCATCCATCCATCCATCCATCCATCCATCCATCCATCCATCCATCCATCCATCCATCCATCCATCCATCCATCCATCCATCCATCCATCCATCCATCCATCCATCCATCCATCCATCCATTCATTCATCCATCCATCCATCCATCCATCCATCCATACATACATACATCCATCCTCACAAACATTTATAATATTAGTAGGACTCTCTGTTCTCTATGATCGTGAACACAGGAAGCCGACACGTGCTTCGTTAGTAAATCCGACTTTTTGTTTCATTACAGTCGTTAGACCTTGTCGGCTTTTTACTGACTTAAAAACTCGAGATGTATACTTTGAATATACAATATATCACGTTTTTTACGTGTAATTAAAATAGACAATTGTATTTTTAAAAGAATTAGGAAAACAGAGGGAGGTGGATTGTTTTCATGTATGCAGCATGTCAAAATGAAATGGCGAAAGGCAATTGAAATGGTTCCATATGAACAAAAAAAAGTTCTCAAAAATATTATTTTGCAGTCGATACTTCGCTCAAAAGATCCCGTCAATCCTGATCGAAAATATGAGTTTAAATTAAAAACAACACCTTTTCCTCTGGCTGTATAAATATGCAAAGTTTGCGAACATGCCCTTGCGCAGCTGTGCGCCGATCACTGTTAATGGATATGACCGAATAACGCGCAGGCGACAAATATATGTGGCTCAAAATAAAATTCGGTGTCGGCTGTGGAAAGTTTCGACGTGTAGTGAAGACTTTCCGATAGAATCCTATATTAGACTGCCTGGAATGCTTTTATGGCTAAGCCGGGTTTGGAAATTCGTGAGTATGAAATTCGAAATTCGTGAGTCTGAGATCTAACATCCCAAAATATTTTTAAGGTATTAGGGAATAGTCCGAAACAGTTAGAAATAGGTTTATTTCCATAGTTAATTGAAGTCTTTTCGAGATTATTATTTTACGTACTTCTTTAAATGCTACGTTAATTTATATTTCAGTGACTATTAATTATGAATATTTACTGAGAGAAGTTAAAAGTCAAGTCCATTAAAGAAAACAAAAAGGCGCAAAAATGAATTGTATTTTAACCTTTTTTGTAACCTCCTGACTAAAACTAAACAATTATAGAGAAGATTAATTCGTTTGTGTTATACATACAGTCATAATATTTTCTTAGATTATATAATAAATCTATCAAACCGTTTGTGTTTTTCAAATTCAAAACTCAACATATTTTTATCGCAATGTGCTTCCTACTAGAAGAACTAACAAGAAACTCTGTGAGGTTGTCATTTTTATTACATACTAGCTGTGCCCCGCGGTTTTACCCGTAGCGCCCCCGTTCCCGTGGGAATTTTGAGATTTTTATTCCTTATTTTTCTTATATAAAAACCTTGTCCTGACAATAAGGAACACATAAAAAAAAGAATCATCCAATTTGGTGCAGTCGTTCTGAAGTTATGCGCTTAGCAACAGATTCAGCGATTCATTTTTATATTATAGATTGGTTCTGTACATATTTATATTTATTTATTGATGTTTGTGAATACTTGAAATGTAGGCACACCTTGACACGGTAATAAGTAGTTTTAAGTAAACATGATGGTTTACAAACTAATACCAATTAAAAATAAAATAAATAAAATAAAATAAAAAATCATTTATTGCTTTTTAAATAAATCAAATACAGAATCACAATTTTAATAACATTTCGCAAAAGGCGATGGTTCAGCTTTTGCTGCCCAGGGCGAGACACCCCGGGCAGCGCTGATTTTCAGCCACCCCTGTTCCCTAAGGTGTTGTGCGAGAACTGGGAGTTAGGGTGCTACGTCTTAAACTAAAAAAAAATTACAATCTAATATAATAAAACTCTTAAAATAAAAAATAATTAAACAATGACAATTAAGGGGATTAAACATATTAATTAATTATAATAAACATTTATATATTCTATAATTACCTATTAAGCTAATCTTTGTCCTGCTGATACAACTACTGACAAACTACATATTGTTAGTGTGACAGAGTACCATCTCCCTCAAGAAGCCCATGAGCTCTGCTTACCTAACAATTTCGACAATTCTACGGTATATGAATTCCTCCTCACTGTACTGATATCTTCCTTCAGTGAGATGAGAGGCCTTTGCCCAGCAGTGGGACATTACAGGCTAATACTTTACTTTTTACTTTTACATGAATGGGTATGAGAATGCTTACATATGGTTACATGGATGGTGTAAAACAGTACCATCGTTATCTACAACTATTTGAAAAAAGTGGAAGTTATTAAAAACCATACCTTGTAGTTAGTTTTTCACATTAAACAAATATTTATTTATGTTAGTTATTCCTCTTTGATTTAATTCTATCATCGTCATTCTAACCAGATTTCTAAAAAGGTGATGATAGTTAAAGTGATTATTTCGTTTCACAGACTCCACCAACGTTAACCAGTCTTCTGTACGGCAAGCCGGTTCACGCACATTTGTACATAGAAAGGATCCCAGTGGAGAGAGTCCCGGAGAAAGAAGAGGACGCCTCCAAGTGGCTGCATCAGCTGTTTGTCACCAAGGTACGTGATTTGTAAAGAATTTAGGTGATAGGATACCCTATTTGGATCTTCTTCTTCTTCATCGAGTGGATGGTCAACCTGACCAATCCTGGTGTCAGAGTTATAGAGCCGCCAAAGGCCTCTGACGTGGCTCATGTAATGACTACTATCCGTAGAAAGTAACCAGGACCGACGGCTTAACGTGCCCTCCGAAGCACGGAATCATCTTACTTTTCGGGCAATCAGGTGATTCAGCCTGCAATGCCCTAACCAAACTGACGACAGTCTCACAAAGTGATTTTTGTGAGGTATCCCCACCGGGAATCGAACCCGGAACCTCCGGATCGTGAGCCGGGTGCTCAAACCACAAGACCACGGAGGCTCCCTATTTGGATGGGTGGTCGGAAGTGGCTTTTCTATCTGAGCGCTACCGTGCTTCGGGGCACGTTAACAGTCAGTCCCGGTTGTTTCAATCGTTAGATTATGTCGGAGGCCTTGAGGCGGTCTAAAAACTCCGATAGACGGGTAAGCCTACTCGACAGTATGAATGACTTGATAGAGTTTGGTCAAAAATTCGTACTAGCTTATTTGCTTTGATATAGGTTGATTAAGGTATGTTAGCAAACTGTTAGCAAGTTCACTGTCCAGCGCCGCATCGGGGTCTGAAGATGAGGTACTAGACCCGACAGTGAACTTGTTAAACTATAAGCTAGTGCCCGCGGTTTGACCCGCGTTATGCCCTTTCCCGTAGGAATTTCGGGACGAAAAATAGCCTATAACGTTCCCGTTGAATGTGGCTATCTATTTCAAAAAGAACTATTCAATTCGGATTAGTAATTTCTGAGATAAGCCCGTTCAAATAAACAAAACACTCTACAGCATTATTATGTTAGTACAGTGTGTATTAGATTACATAGATCTGGTGACTACGGTCATTCACCTTCCTCAAGGCGAGCGACGATGACGGTGCTTTCATCGCCTTGCTTTATTTATCTTTGTTGCAATGCTTTGATGTTTGCCTAAATATAGTAGGCATGTAGGAAGATGTTTGTATTGTCAATAGTGTGGTCGATTCGAGATTTTTAAGGCGATATTGAGTGGTATGACTGAACTCAGTTAAACTACCTATCGTCTTGAATAATAAACTAATGGTTGATTTTCGACCAGAAACAATGCCTTCTATATTCAAATATCAACATGTATACTAATATGGCTGATTTTTCAACCAAAGACAATTCATTCTATGTATGTCCAAAGATTCGTATGGTTATTTTTATAACAGTCAAAGAATAGATAATGCGTCCCACGTGGCTCGAGTTTGATATCACCAACCTGCAGTAGGCAAGCGTGGTGAATACGCCTAATCCTCCTCACTGTACTGATATCATCGGTGATATGAGACCTTTGCCCTGCAGCGAGGTTTTATAGGGTCTGTCACACTGTTTGTCTGTCTGTATGCTTAAATCTTTAAAATTACGCAACGGATTTTGATGCGGTTTTTTGTAATAGGTAGAGTGATTCAAGAGGAAGGTTTTTATGTAAAAAATTCCCGAAATTCCCACGGAAACGGGCACAACGCGGGTAAAACCGCGGGGCGCTGCTAGTAAAATATAAATAAATAAGTCCCGGTTGTTTCAATCGATATACCTTGCCCGAGGCCTTTAGGCGGTTTAAAGAACTCCTACACCAGGATTGGCCACTAACATACACGAAATGTATGTATGACAAGCCCGTTGGCACAGTGGCAGTGAGAGCGCTTACTGTGTCGGGGGTTGCGGGTTCGATTCCCGCCCGGAGTCAACAATATGTGCAGACATAGTTGTTGGCGACGATGTCTGGGTGTCAATTATATCACTACATAGTATAAAATAAAGTCGCCTCTTTTTCGTGTCTGTCACACTATTTGTCTGTCTGTATGCTTAAATCTTTAAAATTACGCAACGGATTTTGATGCGGTTTTTTATAATAGGTAGAGTGATTCAAGAGGAAGGTTTTTATGTAAAAAAATTCCCGAAATTCCCACGGGAACGGGCACAACGCGGGTAAAACCGCGGGGCGCTGCTAGTATTCTTATAAAGTATTTGTTTGTGTATGTATAAGTAATAATATCAGTGAATTAGATTCCATAACACAAGCTTAGAGCTTACTTTGGGTCTTATTAACCGTGTGTGAATTTGTCTGGGTATATTTATTTATTTTTATTATTTATTTATGTAGGTATAGGAAGAACTATACACTTACTATCGTCTCGCACAAATCTGCGTTTTTACATTGCGTTGCAGCATCGAAGTCGCATCTTATAGTACTGGTTGGTATGGTCTGACAAACCAAAGCCTATGCCTAAGTCTTCTATGTGTCTTACTGGCCGCGGCCCGCGGAGTTACCCGCTTTGTACTCGTTCCCGCGAGAATTTCGGGGTAAAATGTATCCCATGTGTTATTCTGATCTATATTACTGTAAAGTTTCATCCAAATCCGTCCAGTAGTTTTTTCGTGAAAGAGTAACAAACATACATACGAGTACGTCATCTATCCTGAACTTTCGCATTTATAATATTAGTAGGATTTATACTCATCGATTGTTTATTAAACAAGAAAATAATGGTTCTTTAATAACCTCAAGTTATTTTAATTAAAAATACATTACGTTATTCCGTTTCTACGATTACATTTCTCAAATATACTTGTCACAACATTACTTATGTATTGGTTCATATTTTATAATTTGACATTCTTGAAATAACTTATACTAAGAACGTCCTATTTTGTCGCTCTGTTACCAATAAAAAACTGTTAATGCAAGTTATTGCAGTATTAATCATGCTATTTTGAACTCTATTTGTCTATGGCTAGATGTTATTAATTGCGCAGTATCTAGAGAATTTTATATACATATTCTTATTAATCCAGAAAATACGGCGCTAAGTTTTGCTGCTTTAAGGTAAAATGTAGATATTTAAGTATACAAACAAAAAAATACCAAGTATTTTATAAAATGCTGATTTATAAAAAACTTAACGACTTAGGGTCTTATCCATAAACGCTTTTTAACAGCACTTCAGCTATCAAATGGTTTGTCCCTTTCCTACATACGCTATTTGCCAAAGAGCGAAAGAGACAAAACACTTTAAAACAGTCTTTATGAATAAGGCGGTTTATATCAGGTAGAATAAGAATTTCGGTAACGCTTAGACTATAGCTGGGTTTGTTTATTTATCAACTAGCAGCGCCCCGCGGTTTTACCTGCGTTGTGCCCGTTCCCGTGGGAATTTCGGGATTTTTTTTATATAAAAACCTTCCTCTTGAATCACTCTACCTATTACAAAAAACCGCATCAAAATCCGTTGCGTAATTTTAAAGATTTAAGCATACAGACAAACAGACAAACAGACACGAAACAGAGACGACTTTATTTTATACTATGTAGTGAAGTTGATTCGATTCGAAAAAACTTGGAATGGGCTTGAGGTTACTAAATATCCGAGTGCACTTGACCGAGGACTAAAACTGTCTCAACCATTATTAGGACAATAAAAGCATATCTCTAAGTTTTATACTGAAAACATTTATCAGTCTATATATACAACAGCTGTTATCATTGTTATCTCACCTATTAATATTTAAAGTACTGTACTGATAAGTTGATATACCCGGATTATTCCAAGTTGTTAAACTGATAATTGGCAGACGTGCCCGATAATGGTCTTAGTGCATGATGATATATATAATCTCATAGGGCAAGGTTCTATGAGGCGAGTGTGATTGTTTTGAAATGGCGTGAGATCATGAACTTGAATAGTTGATAGATTACTTTTACTCTTTATCGAACTGTTACATGTTTTTAGATAACATTTTGCAACAGTCTTTCTTAATAAGTTATGTTTAAATAACATGCTGTAATGGTCTTTATTATTGGTTGACACTATTCCTAAATAATTAACTAGTTACAGTAGATTTAAAAACTCTTTAACTTTTTGGTTGTTTTTAGTACTAGAAAGACTTAAAAACTCATAAGGAAGGAAAGCAGCAGTAACATTGCTATCTATTTTTTCCTACCTTATAAGGCTTTATTTGCGTCCATCAAAATCACTAGGTATAATTTTAAAGTCACCATAGGTATCTATGGCCAGTATTATAATAGACTAAGCCACAGCAGATATGCTCTAGAAATACTGTCCAGTTTCCCAAAAAAATCCTTTGTTTGTTCCAGGATAAGATGCAGGAATCCTTCTTGAATACCGGCGACTTCTTTATAGAGTCTGGAGTACAACGAGTGGAGCCTTTCCAGTCATCTCCCCGGATTTACTCGCTCCTGAACACTCTTGGGTGGGCCGTGATCACGTTGACTCCGATGCTGTACTATCTCCTGGGACTTCTCCTCAGCGGAAGACTGCTATACTTCTCTATTGGCAGCTTCATAGTGCTTGCATGTGAGTATTGAACTTCCTTTTTGGTTTACGTTAAGGAAGTCTGACAATATGAGGTTGTGTATACAATAACTGTCTGGTGATATTGAGATTTTTGTTCGAATGATTGAGATCGTCAAGACTAAGCGATGATTCGCGGAATTAATCGTGGTTAAATACATTGTATGTATTTGAGCGAATTTTAGGGTTTTGACTTTTAAAATCCCGAAAAGACCGAACTTGACGATTGAAACAAAATAATGAACCGCTCAATCTACGTCTGGCTATTGCTTCATACATCCTTATGCTACCCAAAGAAGTTTTGTCTATATCATTCCAATTTCAACTGATTTACCTTAGGAACAATTCGCGCATGATATATTGAAAAAGTGTGATCATTGAATGGGATAATTGAACCGGTCCGATTCCTACACCGGCAGACGTGTGACGTCGAAGGTCGTAGATTCGATATCCGCAACATTTGTATGATGAACGCCACTTATTGGCTTTAATGACTTGAATCTACATGACAGAGGCGAATCGTGGACGTTTTATATTAGAGTATTTTCCTTAGCTTCGCGGATGGACCGGCGTTTTTAAATATTTTAATATGTTTTCCGGACTATGTTAGTTGAATGAATCCTTCATTTATTTGTGTCAATAGTGTCTCGTGAATAAAACTGTCCTAAAGACTATAGGAAGGACATTTGTCGGGAATTTTGGGGCTATAATCTGATCTAAAGTGAAGGGATATATATATCTTTAGGGAATTATTAGATAAAATGTACCTGAGATAAGTACATACCTACGTTGTCGAAAGAATCCAATGGTATGCCCAATGACACCACCCCACTACATATCTTGGTTTCAAAGTACAAAAAACATCCTCACTTACGTATTCACTATATTCATATTTTTCTGACGCCTTTGGGTTATGATTTTAACCCGTGTTAATGTATTTACCTGACATTCGACCTTGTCAATAAGTGACAAAAGCCAATGGTAATGAGTACCTACTATAAATACTTTGTAAGCGATTGCACCACGCGACTTGGGATGTGACATACTGGCGTTTGTAGGCACGAGGAAACTGTCATTTATTGTTAATTAACTACGTTGGTGCGTGTGACCGGTCCCTGATAACTGAACTATAGTAAACTAGCAGCACCCCGCGGTTTTGTCCGCGTTGTGCCGGTTCCCGTGGAAGTTTCGGGGTAAAAATAGCCTATAACCTTCCTGTTGGATGTATATCTATCTATATATATTTTTTTGTTGGATATATATATTTTTTCAAATCGGTTTTGTAGTTAATGAGATTAGCCGAACATACAAACAAACAAAATTACAAATTTTACCTCTTTGTAATATTAGTATAGGTAGATAGATAATAGAGTTACTTGCGGTTTCAATATAGATTATGAGTGTAATTCGTAGTTGTTAAAAATATAACACTTTGCGTAGAGTAAAAAGTAATGTAAAGTAGGTATTAGTCTGTGATGTAAAGTATGTCGCACTAGGAAAAGGCCTCTCATCTCACCGAATGAGTAGTTTGCCTCAATTTATCTGAATTAAAGGATCTTGAAAAGAGAACGGGAGGTTTTATCCCTACAAGTTACTATATACGGAATTTTTAAATAGGTATCATAAACGTGGGACCGGTCTTTTAGACGAGTTTGCACTTTATAGTACAACGACATTTTAAAAATTATATATAAATATGTTGCCCATGGTCGCAGCAACATTTGTTCCTCGAATAACGAAATTTAAGTTCTTAAAAAGTAATTACCTGATTTTCCTGTTATTTTTAGCATCGGTTAAGTACGACTTAACCAATCGCTTTCTATGATTTTAATAAAACCTAAAGGTTAAATTATGGGAAATTATAAGTCTAGCCACAAAATTATTTATTGGACACGTGATTAAACTTCTAATTTTATAACTAAGCAACGGGAAAATGACATAGCCTCTAATAAACTAATTCGTATTTTTTACAACGCCCACTAAATATTCTATAGAAACTCGACCCAAGGGTCAATTCAGCCCGCGGGCGTAGGTACTATTCGGTAGGTTAGGGTTATTTTTTTTTTATTTAGAAGATAACTAGTGGCCTATCTTAGGCGTAGGTACTATTCGGTAGGTTACGGTTATTTTTTTTTAAATTAAAAGATAACTAGTGGCTAAGATAGTATTATTTAGATGCTCGTTAATTGTGGCTGACTTAGTAATTTAGAAGGCAACATACATTTTTGGGGGCGAAATATGATATTAAAAAGAAGCCTGTTTAATTAGCACCCTTAAATTATTACATGGATACCATGGAATCCATATTTAATTATTTCTTATCCGTTTCTGGCGCTCTATGTAACGCTTGCGGTGTGGTTTGACTAAGCGATGCTAGCGCATTGCGATTGTTAAGCAACGTGCTGCTCGGCTTTTACTTGGATGGGTGGCCGATAGTGGCATTTCTATCCGAGCGCTATAATTGTCGGTCCCGTTTGTTTCAATCGATAGCCACTGACCTACAAGAAATTGCTGACTTATTCGTATTTTATTTCACATACATTTACATTTACATTTTATTTCAGTTTATTTCCTGCTGCAGAAGTCAATCGGTATGTCCAAAATCAGCCAGGGATCCTCATACGGAACCGAGAAAAAGTAGTCCCTAACCAAACTCAAGTGTATTGTATATACCTGCCGTTATACTATATTTTGGAAAATAATACATGTTTATAACTATTACCTAGAATATAGATTTTGTATGAAACTTTATTTGTTTGTTGTATGGGGCGAAACGTTAGTTGTAATAAACACCGGTATACACAAACTCTACTCAACTGACTCGTAAATTAAACTCTATTTAGAACTTATTATCATTTCGAATGTATTTATGTTTTGTAGTTATACATGGTGTGTAGTGTTTGTGGATACGGGCGTAGCATACAGGTTGTTTGGTAATACGCGGACAAATCTCACGTGACGGATATTATTTCTCATTATTTAATTGGATTATTTAGATTAGATTACGTTTTGTTGGGATTACTTTATGTTTAGCGTCGTTCGGTATTCGGTTTTGCTCTTTATTACCAAAGACCTTGTATATAATATAATACTTTATATACTTATAGATTGACTAAAATAATATTGGTCTTTTAGATAGTGACTGTATGTGTATAGTTAGATAAATATAGGTATTGTTGTATGTACAGTGTTAACGAATTGTGATTTTAACAAATGCGAAAAAAATATTATATTGTAACTTGGTAATTGATTACAATGCCCCCCTGTGGGCGAACTAAGTACCACTCTGTATTTTTGATGTATTAACAAAAATATTTTTGTATTATATTGAATACTTGTTTGTTGATTTCGTTTCTTATGAAAGAGTACATAATCGTTATATGTTTTTTCTTTGTTTACCGGTTTTCGAACGCAACAAATGTGCGCACAAGTTTTTTTTTATATACATCATGTATTGACATTCATCTGTATGTATGGTTTTTGCAACAATGTGTTCAATAAGATGCTCGGAATAATTATTTTGCCAAAATTGTTGGCTACATATACATACTATACAATACATTTGAATTTTTTTGATAGCAGTAAAGACGGGAATACAAAATTTGGCACAGCTACTTGCACGTATCAAAAGGTATAATATGTACGTTAATGCTAACTAGCATGCTCGTTCTGGCTAGTGTGCATTGTATTTGCTGTTAATTAGTATGCAAGTGATAGCTCAGTCTTCAAAATTTACTGTGAATTTCTGTCTTCATTTGAAGTAATATATATTCAGTTCTTTAAATTATTGCGAATTGTTATTATACTCTGAGATTATACCTACTCATTTCCTTATATTAATAAAATATCAACTTCTATTTGATTTGTAAAGGACGTGAAATATTTTACGTAATTTATAGCATCCATTATTTATAACGACTTGTTCAAATGTTCATTAGACAATTTAAGTTTTTATTTATGAAAATTATTGTATTACTTAAATACAACTTGAATACATTTTTACAAAATTGGTTTAAATTAACATTTAATATTCCGTGTACAAATTAGAGGGATGCTAAGAGTTAGTTTTATTTCAATTTCGTTTTAAACCCGACGCAAAACAAAGGATGTTATGTGTTTGAGGTCCCACACAAGTGGACCTATTTTGATCTAGGTATGTGTATGAGAGGTGATTAATTTCATATGGAGTGTTCTTAGCTATGATTCATAAAAATAATTCCAATCAAGGGTTAAAAGTTTCAACATGTTCGGTTTGTCTACAGTTAAAGTATTATTTATTTATTATGTTTAAACGCAAACTACATTTTCTTCAGAAATATCAAAGATACCTTGTCTGTTATTTGATGAATTAACTTTATCGGATTAATTGAAATATCAGCCTTTGACAACATTAATACACCCAATATGACATTGTATACATACAATGGTGAACAACTTGATAGCGATTATCATATTATGATAATTCGACACCTGTCTGTATTGTTTCCTGATAGATGTACTATTGGAAAATCATTATAATTATTCACCTATCATTTTAATTATTCAATTATCACTTTTAACTGTCCAAAACATCAAAATAGGTATTTCTTGAAGACCATATACTTTTTTTACTTTTTCCAATCTGTAACCTAACCTATAGGGTGTCAAATCGACGGAATGTTTTGTCTGTCTGTCTATGGGTCATGAGACAAGAGCCTCTGCCCCACTACACAGAATTTTAAGGGACTCCATTCAAAGAGACCTTTATCGGTGTAGTCACGAAATTGTCGGGCCAATTTCCATTCGCTTGGTGTTGGCCCATCAACTCCCCTAACAATACCTGTTATAATAGACTCTGGGGACAATTTGTTAGCTTACATAGTATTATTTATTTAAAATATTATCTATATTATTTATTCGACTTATAAAAAAATGCCATCGAACTACAGCACAAATATTGTAGCACAATATGTGAACAATTTCTAAAATATTTTCAAGCTTAAATAATTTTTAGAACTGCCTTTAAATGTTATCAATGTTTCTAAATTATGGTTGATTACTTTTTATATGGATGTATTTGAGTAAGAACTTGTTTATTGTAATGTTGACCCTTTGCGAACTAAGAGCGGCTTGTATTACAAATTTTAATTTTATTAAGTGCCTTCATATTATGAATCAACAACTTGTGTTTTTTTATGTGCATTTAGGTTTTTTAATTACCTCTTTTCTTATTTGATATATTCAGGCACTTAATGAAATTATCACTTGTTACTCAAACCACCGTAAATGTATTTTTTGTACATTTTAAAATTATATTTTATAACATTTTAGCGTAATATTTTCTACTTTAAAATAAACAGTACTCGAGATATATTTTGTCGATAGGATCTTAATTGCTTTTCGAATGAAAACGTATTGAATGGAGATTATTAACTTCTTATATGAACAATGGTTGACTATTAACTACACTAACAAATAATAAATTTGTTTATATATTATATTTTCCTTATACTCAACAATATAAGGACTAAAGGATACTGTATACTACTCGTATTTCCTTGTTGTTGTTATCACCAGTTACAAAGCAAAATAATTGTGTCAAAATTTCAAGTTTAACTCCATAGTTTATCTTAATTTCATTAAATTACCTTAGCCACTCGCTTGCAAGTTATAAAATATGTAATTTTTGATGCTAATGCTACTGATTGTTGTTCGTAATTACGAAGCAAATGTAGTGGTTAAACAATTTAATATATTAGGATATTTCTTTTTCAATTTGAATACAGGTTATTTTTCACATCTCCAAATTACGAAAGACTATGTGATTTAATAATTCATGGTAACAATCACACGTAAAAATAACAGATAATTCAAAATTATCTATATTGTAAATAGATGTTATTTTTCAGACTATTGTACTCAATCTAGGTACTTTATTTTCATTAAATTTTACCAACAATCAATTGTTTTAGTTAAACTAAAAGTTGCACCTATGTCGTGTAAGATATTATAGGCATAAATAGGGTCTTTCAACAAGGACGGGTCGATGTTACAATTAAATAAAACCATCGCTCAGATTCAGCCGGATCTATGCAGCAGAGTCATTAAAAATTGGACCTCTCGGATTCGTGCCACCATACGAAGCCGCGGCGGACATTTGAACGATGTCATATTCCATCCGAAATGGCATAAATGGGCCTTTCAAATAAAACATAAATTTCGTTAATATCTTGCACACATCTTGTCTTATTCAATTTTAACATCGACCCGTCCTTGTTGAAAGACCCTATACAAATGTGTTATATAATATTACAGTCTATGCACATACTCAAGACTATGGAGCAATTTCAGCATGAAAAAGCAACCAACTGAAACTCAAATTTTATTTTTTGCCAGAGCTTATCTAAACTGTTTGACTTAGCATAGGTCTAGTGAAAAGACACCCTTTATTACTAAGATTATTTGCTTAGTTGGAAAGTAAAAGAATGAGCAAAGCAAGCTTTACCTTAAATATTTATTTATTTACAAATTCTTACAAATATAGTTCAGTCTTATTGTCGTATTTCCATCCGACTTAATCTCAGTATGAAGTCTAGAAGGTACATTTGTACTTTGATCTCAATTGGCCTGTTTGTGACGAAGAATCCCGGCACTCCTGCTTGCTCCAAGGTCAGTTGTTGATCACTTACCTGCGAAAGAGAGGGGAAATATTGTTAGTTGAATGTAGGAAAAGTAACCTCTAAGGGCCATTTTAATAAACGTGTATTAAGAACAGTTTAGGTATCAAGGTTTGTTACTTTCTGACTTACACAATTTTCCAAAGAGCAAAAGAGACAAAACAGTTTTTATTTACACCCCGTTTATTAATAGGGCCCTAACTAAGAGTTTAGTAATAGAAAGTATCATTTTATATCATTTTTCTTTTTTGCAACAAATATTGTAATTGAGGTTTTGCAGGGCTTGATCAGGTGATGGTAGGCTTTATCAAGGGAGGTGTTATGCTGTTACCGGAGTTAATTTGGGAAGTGTTCAAGGCTTTGAAGCTTGACCACCCATGAAATCCACAGCTGCAAAGAATCTATACTAATACTAGCTGCGCCCCGCGGTTTCACCCGCTTTGTACCCGTTCCCGCGGGAATTTCGGGATGAAAATTGATGTTGTCAGATTCTCAGGCCTACCCGATATGTACACAAAATTTCATGAGAATCGGTCGAGCCGTTTCAGAGGAGTTCAACCACGGTACCCGTTCCCGCGGGAATTTCGGGATGAAAAATAGACGTTGGCCGATTCTCAGACCTACTCAATATGCTCACAAATTTTCATGAGAATCGGTCGAGCCGTTTCGGAGGAGTACGCGAACGAACACTGTGACACGAGAATTTTATATATATATATAAGATTTTAAAGCTGAAGAGTTTGTTTTGTTTGTTTGTTTGTTTGTTTGTTTAAACGCGCTAATCTCAGAAACTACTGAACCGATTTGAATAATTCTTTCACTGTTAGAGAGTCTATTTATCGAGGAAGGCTATAGGCTACATTTTATCCCGGATTTCCTACGGGAACGGGCACAACGCGGGTAAAACCGCGGGGCGCTGCTAGTGTTTTAATAAAGTTCTTACTTTCTGATCTAATTGAAGAACCAATTTCATATCCGTCTGTCTCAATTCTTCTTTATGTCTTTTTAAGAGAAAATTCTTCTGTATATCTTGCTGGTCTACTGGTAGTGTGTTTATCATATGCTGAATTTCAGCTGAAAATAGAATAGACATGAATTCCATAATAAATATTGTTTTATATAAGTGTTTGTTTGTTGCAGTTTCGTACCAAAGCACTACTAAATAAATAGGTTAAAAACTCCTAATGTGATAAATAACTATCCTATAATTCCCTGAGAAACATCTTCAATGGTGGCAGAGCCTCAGTTTGAAACGTGTTATGATTACCTGTATGTTTACTAATAATTTGCAATCTCTGTTGAAATAAATGTTTCTCTGTGACGTGTTGGATCTCCATTAAACCTTTTACTATTTCAAATACTGTGTCGTTTAGAAGACAATTTGCTAATCCTGAAAGCAGCTCGATAGGAACTCTCATCTGGTATTTTCTGAAATATATAAAAACCTACTGAGACGACCAAATATGGACAAACTTTCATTCAATATGTATATTAAAACAAGCACTTACGGTGGAAGTTCTCTTGCCATATCTTGCAATTGTTCTAGTAAAAAGTATAACTTTCTTTGTAAATCTTCAGGGGTGGGTTCCGTTTCCATTATTTCGTTTATTGTTCTGTTTTTGAAAGTGTTAAATGTACATACAGGTTAAATAAATGATTATTTATTTAATTCCAACTTCTTCAAAGTTTACAAATACAATACAACCCAAGTCAGCTAACCCAACAAGTCAGCTGTTATGTCATTGGACAGTTGACATTGACTGCTCGCTGAATTCAGCTGTTTTTGTTTTTGGTTCACTCAGTCAGTTGTAATTTGTCACCTCGCGCGCGTCTGTCATTAACAAAAAAACACTGTTTTCATTTTGTTTGTATTACATACAATAATTACAATACAATTTTCGATCAAAATAATTAAATAAACTAATGTTTAATACAAGTACTTAGGTTTAAAAAGTAAAATAAACATTTAGTATCATAAACCTAATATTTCATGACCCAAAACATTGACTTACACAGTTTAAATGGTCCTAAAGAAGTGGGTGTAAAATGAGGGCTTATCTTATTATTTTTCTCTTTCTACATTACAAAACTTTGAATGCTGACTTTACTCCTCATTTAATTAAAAATACTCTGTCCTTGTAAGTATTAAATCCAACGTAATAATAATAATATTCTTGTAGCAAATTATCAAATAACTCTTTATTTCAGGTACACTATAGGTGAAAATGCTTACCCAAATATTGAAGAATGCGTTAAAATATTGGATTCCTTCTCTGACTTTGCCGCTAACTTTACCAAGTGTTCTATAAAACACGCTCGTCCTGTGCGGATATGTGAGAAATGCATTGACCACTACGTGAACTTCCACAGCAAGTACCAAGAGTTGGTAACCACTGTAGTGAATGGAACGTCATGTATATCAGTGTTTGTATCTCATGATAGACTGAATGTGGTCAATAAATACCATGACAATATATTAGAAATATGGGATACTGGCAACTGTAATGGTTAGTTTTTTATTTAACGTTTGTTTTTTTAGTATGTATCTATTTCATCTATTTACAAAGATAGTGCCTATCCTCCCTCACTAATATAACATCTGCAATGCACTATATGCATTTGCCTTGCAGTTTCTTTAAAAAATGTGAAATAAGTAAAATAATAATTTAAAGTACCTACAAGAAAAATATAATTATGCAGTAATAGGAGACATTTCAGCAGATGCTGTACAGAGGCTGAGGTCTCGGTACAGTGCTGGTATTCAGACCATTTTATCTATTCTTAAGTCTTGTTGAACTTTTATTTAACATATTGAAACAATATTAGACTACTGATCTTAATAAATCTTATCAAATGCTAATGATTCATTACCTATAGTCCTTTAAACAATTACAGATTGCTTCACTTGGGTAGAAAACAAACCAGAGATATCCAACAGAACTAAGAACTTTACGAAAATGTTTAATGATACCATGAACTGTATTATCACCAACATGGCCCTGAACTCGAATGATACCGACCAGGTGTGTCAGAAGTGTATGCTGAGTTATGTCCAGTTGGATGAATATTATAAGTCATTGAGCACCGACTCCATTGGGGTTGACAGTGTCTGTATGGATATAGTGGACTCGGTAAGGAATAAAGATTTTATGTTTTTATACATTTTACTTGTATTTTATTATTATTTCTTGATTTTTGTAAGTTAGAGTATTTAGAATGTTTGGAGACGGTCTAAAAACTCTGACAAAGTTGATAGGAAAAATACATTATATTTACTAAAAATGAACTAGATAAGGAAAATTTTAAAATGTTCTGAATGGAAATCTTATGTTCACAGATGAATGCAACAAGAATAATATGGAGTCAGGGTCTGAACTGCTGTAAACTGAGGAGGTCGCCAGAATTAATATTTTTGTGTTGCACAGGCATTATATCTTTTCTCCCACTGCTGTTCTATGTAGCTGTCAGATATTGCGGTCCAATAAAGGATTTGCCTAACGTTCTGAAACGTAAGTTCTATCCAGTATACACTCTATTTTTCTTATTGACAGAATTTTCAACCAAAGACAACTTGTTCCATTGAAGAAAAGGATTCAGTGAACTGAAATCGCTAAACCTTCTTCAATACATTGTATATATTTGTTTTAAAATAACAATCAATATATCATAAATTTGGTAGAAATTTACTAAATAGACTATTCAGGGTTTAATTTCTGGCAAACAACTTGGTTTTGTCATAAATTCAAATTTATTTATTTGCCATAATGTACCTAAACACATATATTAGCTAAAAGGAAATACTTGCAATCTCTCCTGAATTTAACCCTTTTTTATTTTTCAGAATCAAGATTTCATCAGTCACTAAGAAGAACAATTGAAAGAAGAGTTAATTGAATATAACTAATTAGAATTAATATTTTTCTACCAATGCCAAATATGTAATCTTTATTTTGTAAAATATTTAAATAAAACTAAAATTGTTGAAAATGTTAAGTATCATTTTTATATACAGGAAAGGCTATTTGAACTAACATACTTCTAAAAATTGATTCTTGTACACTGAAGATCATTGTCATAATACATACAAACACTAAGGTAAGCAAGCACTAGGAAAAACTTACATAAATAAATAACAAGACAACAGGTAACTATTTGTAATTACATTTATTTGCAAAAAATCTCTATAACATTACAACTTACAATTCACTGTCCAAAATAGCTTGTATCGAAGAAATAAATAAAAAATAGTCAGGTAAAAGAAATTAAGTTCATTTGCACAAAACCGTCTGGCGTCTATACTCAACATACTTGAGTTCTAAATAACCTTTACCAGGCGGAGCCCTATACCCAACAGTGGTATGATAAAGGCTAACATATAAAGCAACATTCATCTATGTCTAGCTTTTTTATTATTACCCTTCTTGATACTATTATTTCCTGAATTGGAAGATAACTTATGTTTTAGTGTATTTGGTGTTAAATCCTTGTTCATAAGTATGGTAGAGTCTTTGACATCTTTAGGTGTTCCTGGTCTACTGTCAAGGCTCATGCTGAGCATTTTATTGTCACTAGTGAATGATTTCTGAAGCATGCTAGAAGATATTTTCTGGGGTACATTTTGTTTGGATGTGTGGCTGAGGATTTTTTCAATATTTCCGTTAGTATGCTGTTTGCCAGCAGGCTTCGTAGCAATGCTCTCTGAGGACCCGTGTATAGTTGTGTGATTCAGGCTTATATTTAATCCACTACTAATTTGCGTGTCAGATGAATCTTCATTAGTTTGAGATTCAGTTTCACTATTTCTTTCATCTGAAAGGAGAAGCAAATTACTTAATTTAGAAGTAGACTTTTACAATTAAATAAATTATACAAGAAACTATTAGTTTATGCTTACTTTTAGCTTCCGCAGGATCAACAAGACCACTTACAGCCTGAAAATGGTATTAAAATTTTTAATGAGGTGTCTTTTCTTTACATTATACACAATCAAAACTAATAGTAAAAGAACTTACCGCCATAGAAGTAATACTTGATTTAGAAAACAGTCTCTCTGCTTCTTTAAACTTTCTGTTCCGTTTATCTGCCTTTGAGTTGGTACTCTTATTGGTAGTGAGGTATCGGTCCCATCCTCTAATAATATTTCCATAGAGCTGTGTGTCTTCTAAGTAGGAGCCTTCGAATGCATAGATTTGTCTTTCTAAGTTAGCTAAGGTGTCCTGAAAAATATCAATAATATGAGAATAACTAATTAATTAAGTGGTGATATAGATAGCTATAAAGTAATGTAATAATGTAGAATTTGAATTTGTACCGCAACTTCAGCCTTCCTTTTAACTAACTCAGCCAGTTCAGCTCTTGTATCAGCAACAGAAGATTGTTTGGCAGCCATATTGGTCCTCTTGGCTTGTCCACTTTGTGAAGAATCGTTGACGGGGCTTTGCGGTGAAACAACCATGTCGTCGAACTCAACTCAACTTCTTTGTTACTTAAAATTCCATAGCTTTAAAGCTACTAAGCTTGAAAGATCTCACGTGAAAATAACTAGGTAAACTTCTGAATTACACCACAAATTACAATTTACTCTCAAATTACTTTTGCTTGCTTGATCGATTGATTTTTTGTTCGACTTGCTTGACTTGACAACCACATACGTTGTCAACATTGAGTTTGATTCCATGGTTTGATTCAAGTTTGATTCAAGGACTGGTTTAATATATACATGGTTTGATTAAACCTGTTTGAATTTTGACTTTTGATTGACACTTGACACTGAAGTTAAATTCAAGAAATGTCAATTAGGTTGTCATTATGCTTTTGACTTTTGACTAACCACTTTTGACATTGAGTTGAGAACCAAGACCTAGGTACCTACCTACTCCCTACCAAGGTATATGTTTGGAAAATGTAAATGTCAAATTTCACTTTGCATTTGTAAATTTTGTAACATTTACCGTTACGTCAGGCAGGAGAAGGATGAAGTTTGGGGAAATGAATGGTGTTTTGTTGATTTTGTTGTTGTAAAGCGAATGTTTGCAGTAGTTTTTCAAGATTATCAATAAAAAAAACACAAATTGATATTGCTACAAGGTTAGTGCGACATCATTGGACCATTCTATTGGTATATTTTGTGACAAACATAATCTAGAAATCTGAGTTGTTTTGTTGATTACCCGAATGTGTAATCATTTTGAATGTTCCAGAATTTATAAAACCAGGATCAGGAACTACTTTACACTAACTAGTTTATGATCTAATCATGGAATCTGAACTTGGTAATGAATTATCAGTGAACGGTTTCTTGGTGGAAGAAGAAACTTACGTGGTTCACTCAGATGACGTACTTGGTATGTTATTCAAGGTTCTAACAAATATAAGTATGTAGATTATTCACTCATTAGTCTTTTTCAATGCATACCTATAATAAATCTTAGTGGCAGTTATGTATAATCACAAACTCCTTTCCAGATATATCAGACAATAACCTTTATGAATTAGGTTATTCTATTCATTCAAACCTGTTATGTTAGAATATCATATTGTTGTTCATATCACAATTTTAACCCACGACTTTTTGTACAGATGAAGAAAACAATTCAGACTCGGGCAGTAAGAATGCACCATTGCGAGAACAAGACAGGTTCCTGCCTATAGCAAACATTGCTAAGATTATGAAGAGAGCTATACCTGAGCAGGGGAAGGTAACTTCACTACATAGTATAAAGTCTGTCCTTATGTATGCTTAGATCTTTAAAACTACACAATGGATTTTGATGTGGTTTTTTAAAATAGATAAAGTGTTTCAAGAGGAAGGTTTGTATATATACATACCATTTTTCCAACGGGAACGGGCACAACGCGGGTAAAACCACAGGGCGCTGCTAGTAAATTATAACTGAAGTATTTTAAACATATACTGTTATCAAATAAAACAAACGATAATTTGATATGCGATATTGGTGATATTGATAGAGATTATATGGCTGTCAAAATATAATTATAAATGATTGTAATGATCTGATATAATAAAGACATTTGAATTTTGAAAAAAAATTGAAAAAAAACTTGAATACCAGGCTAAGTAGGGTTAGCTATATGCCTTTTTGCTTTCTTATTTTAATAAAATATGTTTCATAATTTTCAGATTGCAAAAGATGCCAGAGAATGTGTACAAGAATGTATATCAGAGTTTATATCATTTGTAACAAGTGAAGCGAGTGACAGATGCCAGGTCGAGAAGCGAAAGACGATCAACGGAGAAGATGTGTTGTTCGCTATGAATGCACTCGGCTTTGACAACTATGTGGAACCATTAAAAATATACTTGAAGAAATATAGACAGATCATACTGTCACCTGTAAGTTAGTTCTGTTTCATGTTTATTCTATTCACAAGCAAAGTCCCACGGCTTTACTCGCGTTGTTTCCATACCCGTGGGAATTCCCGTTGAAAGTGGCTTTCCATTACAAAAAGAATTATTGGAATTGGAGTGGTAATTCCTGAAAAATGCCTGAACATACAAGAAAACAAAATTAAAAATGTTATATGTATCTTGAACCTTATGAATTCAGATGTTCACAAATTGACATCCTCTCAATCTTGAATACAAAACTTAACTGTAAAAACAAGTCTAGATTTTTTTTATGTCAATTATTGTATTAAATGTTATTATTTTTCAGGTGACAATCAACAAATTGAATAAGACAATACTAATTTATAATGGTATGTTCATATTGCTATTAGCTTTTCTATTTCAGCTCTTTCAGATATCAGATATTGTTTTGGGTGTCTTGGGTGTGCTTCCATAGAAGGGGAGTGGAACTCGATTGACCAATGAGGGTTTTTACGAAAATGACACTTTTGACCGATTTCTGGACCTCACGTCTCAGTGCTGCCGCCTAGTGGGTGTAATTTCAGAAAACCCTTGTTACAGAGCATTATGAGAATATTTCGACACTGTCAATGTGCTGTTTGACAATTTCAATGTATTGTCATTTGTTGAGCTTTGCACAGTTCTGCTTCCTTTCAATGGAAACACACCCAATATGTTATGTATATTTTTATTTTTACACCTATCTATCAATACTCTATTTTTGCTTTGATTGTTTGCAATGACTCATTGCTATTAAAATTAACATATTTTTTATTAATAGCAATTAACATATTTTTTAATGTATTACAGAGGATGGTACAGCTTGCGTGTCTGCTGAAAACGATAGTGAAACACAGACCGACGGCGCGGTCATATACACATACCCTAATGTGATAGACGAATTTACTATCTCCTGAAAAAACAAATAGTGTGTGTCTTTGGTTCTTCCAGTCGCATATGTGAACAATGGACTAATGTTAGTATATAATTTAGTCTATAGTTTTATTGTAAGTTAGTGTACAAGTTGTGGGTCGCGGGGTTTCTCGTGTGTGTAGAGTGAGGACAAAAACTTAAGGGTAGACAGACAACCGAATAGTCTTATTAACGTTTACCTGACTATGTAAACAATAATAATACTACTGGATGAAAATGAGGGTTATTATTCATACTAACTAGTTTTTTGGATTTATATTTTTAATATAGATATCCCATTTTTTCATCTTCACATCGTTATTTATTTTATAATATAAATGCTAGAAACATCTAAATAATATGTAATGGCCTACGATGCACAATTATTTAAAATTTGTTTCGTCTTTTTAAGGGTAATTAGTATTTGAACATTAATACATATTATAATTTAAACAACTTCTGTACTTCATACACCAACACTGATATACTTTTAACTGAACATATTTGAATTTCACTTAAGACTTAGAAAATAAAACAATTAAGTTTATTTTTTGCGTATTCATTTATTAATAAAATTTATTATTCTACGATTAACATTAAACAATAAAAGTATATTTATTTCGAACTAAATACATTCAATCTAATACAGTAAATTAAATTCATATTTCTAAAATATGAATGCTTAATCATGCAAATATTTTAAGAAGATGACTTGAAAACTTTTGAACAGTTTTCTATAATATTTGATCAACCCAGTTAGTCACAACTTGGCGAAAATAACTACTTTTTATTCCAAAATACTCCTGGGGGCAAGAAGTTCTTATATTATTTCATTAAATCATTTCTGAGTTTTGGATGATAACTTTATGATGATCCCAAAATTAAAGTAAGCCTTTAATTCAGCTAAATTAATAAACAACATTCTTTATTAAATAACTACATGTATGTTCACTCTCTAAACTTATCCGTAATGTAACTAGGCAAAGGAATCAAATACATAATCTTGTTAAACACCATCATACCAACTGAAAAAGCGAACGAAATACCCAGATTGAAGTCCAAATCAAACTCTCCAGTTTGATACAAGTCTCCACTGAAAGATCTCGCTGTAAACCTTTCGGACAGAAACGCTTTTCCACTAGCGTAACGACAGTTAGAATTCGAATTAGTATTAAGACTGGATGAGGTTTGTATGAGACTTGTAATGGATGTGCAGTTTTCTGTATCACTGTACGGGAGGATGTTGAAAATAGGTTGTTTGAATATGTTCCTGTGTAAGAATATGGACGCGTACCGTGTGTGGGTGATGTAGGTTATGTAGTGGAGCCATTCTTCGAAGCCTTTGTATGATCTGGAATGAAAAAAATGATTAGTTGTCTTTCTTTGATTTCAAACTAAATTGGCGGTCGCCCGACCGGTTCTAATAACCCATGTCTATAGAAAATATCAGATAGTATATCGAGTTAGTTATTTGTTTTGTTTCCATCTTTGTTTTTATGTAAATTAATGTCAATGTGCGGATATATACTATATAGATAAAGCACTAAAAATGTTAACTGGGAACTCAAAATTGAAATGAAGCTACTCTTCCATTAACTAGCATGCAAGTTACTGTTCAAATCATGTGTATTCATGCCTTATATTATAACTTCAAGTTTGTGTTCGCATAACTTACCTAAGCACGCCACTCGCCAACATAACATAGATGCAAGTTATGTAGATGTTGACCATCGCTGCAATGAGGCCATTCTTTACAAACATCATTATGGCTAGAGATTGTTGCTCTGCGTAAATGTAGCAAGACCACAGGACCAGAGAGAAGTAGATGTAGTCTTTGGTCTCTGATATGTCCGATAGGATCCTGTTAAATAAATTTCATTAAAAAAAAATTACACGTTTAAAGCATAATATACAATGAACAGTAAAGGTCTGTATGAAAATTTTGTAACAATACTTACGGGTAAATAATAGCAGCTGAGCCAAAGGTGGTGATGAAAGAGAACGGTAGTGAGACAAGGTTCCATGAGAGCAGCATGCTCGCTCCACTGTACAACCCTTCCTGGGACTCTTGATAATATCGAGTTCGGTACGGACCATCTGTAATGAACATATAACATAACATAATGAACTTAAGGACTTATATTTGGTGAATATATTAAACTAAAATCCACAACCGTGTTTATAATAAAAAATCCTATTTTCGGTTTAATAGATGTTCGTTTTTACTGGACCGTTCGAATACTTATTAAATTATTCGAAAATCAAAAAATATATGGAGGTAGTATAAGTACTAGAACATCTAAAAGTTATATATGTATTAATGATATTCATTTTACAAGAGTTTAGAGCTTGCAGTTGATTTGAATAGGTCTGTCTGTACTCAAGACGGTTTGGAAATACTTACACAAACATATTGTATTCATAATACTGACGAAGTAAGTCCCCACCATTGCGTTGAAAATGAGACCACTTTTCGTTATGAACGCTCTTTGATAGTCCTGAAACAACGAAACGTTTTAGTGTTTCTATGTAAATTAACTAGCAGCGTCCCACGGTTTTAACCACATTATGTTCGCAATCGTGGAAATTCTGGGATACAAAATAGCATAGTTATATAGGCTACCTGTTGCATATAAAAAATTACTCAATTATTCAATTCAGATTGATACTTTCTGAGATTTCAAACAAATAGAAAAATGGCTTGAAAACGCATTTAATTTCATACTATAGATTCAAAAATTCTAAAAAATTACTTAAAACATTATACAATGCCATACCTTTGATTCGTTGTAGAATACCCACAATATGAGAAAGTAAAGTGGCAGCATGAATAGTCTCATAAACATTTGTTTAATTCCATTATTTTTCAAGTTAAATATTGAGGCGAGCATTCTCCTGTAAAATTAAATAACTACGATCAACAAAAATATGAACAATATTGTATGCGTCACAAATAAATCTGGAATACACTTGCGTAGATGGTAATTGGGCTTTTGAAAAAAAAAATTTTTTGTGATAAATGGAAAGATTATATATTAGTTTTATAACAAAACTATTTTTATTTTATTTTTTTCGCAATAATTCAAAAGTTATTTCAAAATAAAAATTAATTTTTGAATCCAGTACCGAAAACACTCGGACAACTCCCGAACAAACCCGAGCGGCGTGTGACGTCATAATGTATAGCCCCATTCGGTTACACGTGTAAAGGTCGATTTATATCTACAGACATTGAGCGTGGCAGACACGTGCCGTGACAGACACCCACAGACACCATTTATTTATATGTAACGTATCGAAACGTGCCGTGACAGACACCCCGGCTACCGACAGACACCGTCATCGGCGTCCGCTCTCACTGGCAGTTACTGCATAGCTTTAGAAGAAAAAGCATGTTATTGTTATTTGTTGTCAGGGTCAACTGCACATTATTGCACATACACCTAGAGTTTTTTCTTCGGTGATCGAAAACACCGAGTTTGGCGTCGATTTCGACATAACTATCAAAAAGTGACTTGTAAGAGCTTTCAAATGCGTAAGTCATGTCACTGTTGAGCATTCCGTCCAGGTTCCACAGCACCTCCAGTGGTAATTCTTCGGTGGTCGAAAACACCGAGTTGGCCATCGAATTCGATATAACTATCCAGGAGTAACTTGTACAACTCTTCAAGACCTTTCAAATGACATGGGTCATGTCACTGTTGAGCATTGGGGCAGGCTCCATAGTTACCTGCCCGAGGTCCTTAATTTTGACATTTCTGGAGCGTGTAGTTCAATAACGGTTTGGAATATGGAAAAAGTGGATAGAATTAAAGTTATAGAGAATTTTATAAGCTTTCATTTCATCATACACTTTTTTTTGCTACATTGCACCGTTTTTCAGATATTCGCGAAAAACACTTTTTTTTTACATTTGACCTTGAATAAAAAAAAAACCATACACGGGAATGATGGGGAACTTTTACACATTGTTTATAATTATGTTTTGAACAATTTTCCTGATTTTCAGCTTGTTGGGACTTTATGCAACCTCGAATGTCTAAATTGACCGGAGTAGTTAGTACGCAGTTCCGATACTCTATTCACACTGCCCGGCAAGGAGCCACAGACACGTACAGACATGTACCGCGCAGACAAAATATTCTTTCCGAGAATACTGGCCGGGCACCGACCGATAAATCGACCTAAAGGTCGATATATATCTACAGACATTGAGCGTGGCAGACACGTGCCGTGGCAGACAAAATGATATTCTTCCATACAGTAACTATTAACGTATTTATATCTATCGTAACGCGGCCGTACAGACGCGTACAGACACGTGTCGTGCCCGGCCAGTATTCTCGGAAAGAATATTTTGTCTGCGCGGTACATGTCTGTACGTGTCTGTGGCTCCTTGCCGGGCAGTGTGAATAGAGTATCGGAACTGCGTACTAACTACTCCGGTCAATTTAGACATTCGAGGTTGCATAAAGTCCCAACAAGCTGAAAATCAGGAAAATTGTTCAAAACATAATTATAAACAATGTGTAAAAGTTCCCCATCATTCCCGTGTATGGTTTTTTTTTTATTCAAGGTCAAATGTAAAAAAAAAGGCTTCCTTAAAAACTGTATCTTGTTTGGTATCAGCAATTCAATTTTGTTTAGTAAAATGTCAAACTGGTACCGGCTCATCCGAAAATATATGAAAATTTTTTTTTCATCGTCAACCAGTTCTTTAAAGAGTGTCCAGTATTCTCCTTCTAATTTTCTTTTCTTAAGCATAGGATGTACAGCCATGCGTTTTGCTCTTTTTTTAGTTTTATCTTCTTCTTCTAACAATAATGCAATTATGGACAAATCTTCAATAGAGAAGTGTTTGAACATTTTCAATAACATGCTTTTTCTTCTAAAGCTATGCAGTAACTGCCAGTGAGAGCGGACGCCGATGACGGTGTCTGTCGGTAGCCGGGGTGTCTGTCACGGCACGTTTCGATACGTTACATATAAATAAATGGTGTCTGTGGGTGTCTGTCACGGCACGTGTCTGCCACGCTCAATGTCTGTAGATATAAATCGACCTTTATAGCCGTAAACGCTGTACGTATTATGGTTAAATAGCTATACATTATCACGTCACAACCACGGTGACCAATTATGGCGCGTTTATAGTCACGTGATTTTTATTCAATTTTTAATTGTTTATAATTAATGGAAAAAATATTTTTTTTAAGTTTTTTGCATTAAATATCAATATTATTAATAATAAAGTTTTAAAATACATAAAAAAAATCATTTTATTTTCCAAAAGCCCAATTACTTGCAGAATAGTTACTTGCATGAATCACCTACTGTCATTTGTGTCCACTGAACTAACTTGCATTCTGAACATGACTGACAACTGGGTATTGTAGTACAATGCAAAGTAAATGCAAAAAAATGCTAGTATTTGCATTTCCTCGTAACTGGGATGCAAGTTATTAGCTACCTTTTATAGGCATGTGTACTCGTATTCCAGCTTTTAGAGTGCGGGTATTTCAGTAATTGATACTGGACTGTAAAACGATCGCTGAGTGATAAATGTATCGATAGGTCCATTGAAATTTATGAAAAAGATTGAATTTTTTAAATTAACATTGAAATGAAAAGGCTAAGATGTAAGATATTTTTTTTTTGTGAATTTTCCACATGTCTTAAACTTACATTCATATCTTTGCATTAATCACTTACCACTAGGTTATTAAATAGCGCTACACTCCTACATGTCTTACCGAAGTCCAAACAAATTATAAGTCATTTTTGCCTGAAACAAATCAATTTAAACTTCACAAAACAACTCACGTATACAACATCCACAGGATATTCAGTCCGCTCGGCTTTCCGTAATTTATCTGCATTTTGTTCGGGTTGATGATCCTGCCGTGTTCGTGAACGTTCCCTTGCATCAGCGCGTGACCTTCGATCTTGAACTTCTCTACCAGAGCAGCTATTTGTTGGTTGGATTCTATGAACCGTTCGCGCGATCGTCGGTCTACTGTTGATAGGCATACTGAGAAAAAAGGGGATATTTTAGGCCAATCTTTTGGCACTGTTTTGAACACATTTTTGCAATTTTGTAACTCAGTATATGTATGTCGGAGATGGACGTATAATCAAGCTATAGAAGTTAAAGAGTAGTTTGTAAATTCAACTGACTGATGGAATCTGTAGTGTTGTTATTCCGTGACGTGAGTTCTACCTTCGTGGTGTAGTCTGTGGTATGAGAATAGACTATGTTAAGTCTGTGGTGTTACGCACTATGACAGATGACAGTTGTTCGATAGAGGGATGTGAGCTGGTTTAGTAGTCTGCGGCAGTGAGTGAGTGAGTGAGTCTATGATAAGTAAAGATGGCGTACATTAGACGAGATGGGACGAATGGAGATGGTTGGATGGCGATTACATCGGAACGTAGATTGGAGGAAGGATGGGTTGACGACATCACGATCGTATTGCGAATCGAGTATAGGATTAGGAAAAGATTCTATGGCGTGGACAGGACGACTATGGGGAGTAGGGAGGTCGTTTAGGTTCCATCAATTAATTGAATCTAGACGTATCCTAACTGTAATGTGTAATCCATGATGATCGTGTGTAAAATACAAGCAATGTCATTGTAATGAAGTCCTGTGAGTTATTATTTCAAGATCAAGACCTAGAAATCCTAAGATGTTGGATTGACAGTATAATGCTCGTGCTTATCCTGATGTGACATGTCCCCAATATCAAAAGTGGGGTAAATATCGCTGTCAGCCGACATCAGAAGTAGGATGATTATCGAGGTGTCCCCGACATCAGAAGTGGGATCAAGATCGCTATTGCCCACCGTGCATCTAGCAGGGAATGATCAAGATCGCTATTGCCCACCGTGCATCTAGCAGAGAATGAAAAAGATCGTGCTGAATATCATATCGCCATGGATGGTGTTCAAGATCAACCACGGAGCTAGGTTTATGATAAGATGAAAGAATATTGAGAGCTGCAAGCTGAGCTCGTTAGTGCATGTTATCGACGACGACGACGACGACGACGACGACGACGACGACGACGAGATTGAAATTCATGTACCTTCCCCTGGATTATGAAGCTCGTAGTATTCGGAGATATGTCTGAATCATCATCCCGCCAAAAGCGCTACTGTCATGCGCTTTACGTAATGTTTATTTTGCAATTGGTTATAAAACTTGGAATGTTCTGTGAGTAAAGTTAGTTAGTTTTCTACGCTATTGTGGAGTTAAGAAGGTAATTATGAGCTTCCGTTAAGCTTGTACGTAATGTGATATGTTCTAATATGTTTTCTTATTTTCATGTTGGTGCAATGCTGGTAATTATTGTGAGCATTGATAAACCTCGTCCAGGGAAGAACGTGGTTCTCTTCTCAATCCTGTTACCTGAGGAATATGAGGGATTGCGGTAATGATTGGCATGAATTGGCGTATTGAAGTATCTTAGTTGGGAAATATCCGGTGAGCTATTTTGTGATATTTGAGTCAGTTAACATTGAGAGTTTTGTAGTGAATCTTCGTACCACTTGATAAAGTAGAAAGCTTATTGAAAGTATTTTGGATGTTTATCCCGTTGTAAAATATGAGAGTATGAGTAAGGGTTTCTATGTGACTATGTGACTTATTGAGTTCAATGTTCGAACTCGGCGATGGTCGTGGTCTGGATTGACCGTACTGTGGAGTGGTCTGCTGAGACCGTGTGTTGTTGAGCAATGTGATTGCTCGTCGGCTGGTTGCCGTGACTAGACGTGACTAGACAAGCTTACTGTTACTTACTCATGGCTCATATTGTAATGTGCATTTGAGATTAATAGTCTATTGAAGTTAAAGTTGAAAATGACGTGGTACCTAGTATTCATGTGTTACATAGTGTGGTAACTAGTTTTGCGTGTCCTCTTGAGTCTTAAATTTGGGGGGTCACGGGGATGATCATGGGCGATCATTGGGATGATCACGGGAGTGACTGATCACAGGGATGATCAGGGCTATGGGTGATCACTGGGATGATCACGGGAGTGACTGATCACAGGGATGATCAGGGTCATGGGTGATCACTGGGATGATCACAGCCAGTCACAGGGATGACTGCGTATTAGGGCTACGGGGATAGCCGGACAATAGAGACACACACACTTGACTTTGCTTTGATTTGAGATTAATTTAATTTTAATGGGTATTTGCGCCTGACGATGTTCTAGTTCTAATGTTTAGATAAGCAATGTGATTATGAATATTGAGATAGTTAAAATTGTTGATTGGAAAAGAATAATAGTTTGAGCTTTACTAAGTCTTTCGTTGAAGTAGTTAATTAGGTCAGGAGTGACCAAACGATGGTGATCGTTACACGTTGAAAGCTTTGAACTCTAAACGTACTTACGAGTACGCGCATGATAGGTTAAGACGGATGCCCGAGGGCGAAGTACCACTTGAGGTAGAAGAGACTGAATCTGGGGAGGATGGTGGGGAATCTTAGTTCGGCTGGTCAGACAATACCAGTGACCATTTCGTAGCCGTAGTCCGTTAGAAGTCGGTATCTGCTTTGAGTAGACCGTGGATGCGCGGTAGCGGGTGGCTCTGGTGGAGGTCGGGTCTGGTAGAGACCATAGATTCCGAGGGAATCGGCATTCGTGGAATGCAAGGAAACGAACATGAGGTTCGATGGAGGGGCTTAGTGAAAAGCCACAGGCCACGAATAAGATTCCTGCCGTATGCTTAAGGATCACGGGGTTGCTTTAATGATTGTAAAGAGTGGATGAAAGTGGTACTTTGCTGCTCTAGCATTTTCTTCGGTTATTGTAACTTCTTTAAAGTGTTTTTTTCTGTTCTTTCTTTGTAAGTCTTTTTTTAAGTCAAAAGAAAACAATAGTTTTGCCGAGAAGTTTATTTCAATTTACCTTCTCAAAGTTGAGTTAATACTAAAGTTGGGTGTCAGGAGTAGCCGAACGGTATGTACTGTGCTATGTTTTTATTGTTACAGAATAACACACGAGGACGTGTGCTAGCAGGATGGCCGTGTCGGAGATGGACGTATAATCAAGCTATAGAAGTTAAAGAGTAGTTTGTAAATTCAACTGACTGATGGAATCTGTAGTGTTGTTATTCCGTGACGTGAGTTCTACCTTCGTGGTGTAGTCTGTGGTATGAGAATAGACTATGTTAAGTCTGTGGTGTTACGCACTATGACAGATGACAGTTGTTCGATAGAGGGATGTGAGCTGGTTTAGTAGTCTGCGGCAGTGAGTGAGTGAGTGAGTCTATGATAAGTAAAGATGGCGTACATTAGACGAGATGGGACGAATGGAGATGGTTGGATGGCGATTACATCGGAACGTAGATTGGAGGAAGGATGGGTTGACGACATCACGATCGTATTGCGAATCGAGTATAGGATTAGGAAAAGATTCTATGGCGTGGACAGGACGACTATGGGGAGTAGGGAGGTCGTTTAGGTTCCATCAATTAATTGAATCTAGACGTATCCTAACTGTAATGTGTAATCCATGATGATCGTGTGTAAAATACAAGCAATGTCATTGTAATGAAGTCCTGTGAGTTATTATTTCAAGATCAAGACCTAGAAATCCTAAGATGTTGGATTGACAGTATAATGCTCGTGCTTATCCTGATGTGACATGTCCCCAATATCAAAAGTGGGGTAAATATCGCTGTCAGCCGACATCAGAAGTAGGATGATTATCGAGGTGTCCCCGACATGTATATGTTTTAACCACATTTTTACAGCACTCAAGTCAGGAGTGAAAAGTTCTGACTTATATTATGAGGGTGAAAGTTTGCGCTTTAAGGCGCGGGCCCACCGCGGCGCATGCTCTGCACGGGCACGCGGCGCATTTTAGTTGCGTGTATTAATTTGTTTGACAACGTGGGTCTACGTTTCCACTGGAGTACACGAATATGACCCACGACTATGTATAGCGTGGCACGGAGCACGGAGAGGCTATGTAACCGCCTATTCGAGCTAGCCACGCGTGTATCAATGACGTCAATTCATGCGTAGCCTCTCCGTGGGTTGCAGTGGACACAACCACATACATTTTCTTACAAAGCGAAGCTTAATACACGTGCGTAGCCTCTCCGTGCACCGCGGTGGGATAAGTGAGCTGTACATAGTCGTGGGTCATATTCGTGTACTCCAGTGGAAACGTAGACCCACGTTGACAGCGTTGAGCTATGTAACCGCCTATTCGAGCTAGCCACGCGTGTATCAATGACGTCAATTCATGCGTAGCCTCTCCGTGGGTTACAGTGGACACAACCACATACATTTTCTTACAAAGCGAAGCTTAATACACGTGCGTAGCCTCTCCGTGCACCGCGGTGGGCCCGCGCCTTTACGGCTAAGATGCTAAACAGTCTTTGATCTTTGGCATATACATACGTAGATAAAAACTCTCTTAACCCGAAATTATTGCGGGAACGGGTATATGACGCAGATTAAATTGCGGGACACAATTAGATAGACAATAACTTTTACCATATTATGACGTAAAGTATTGATTCATATAAAAATACCTAAGAAGCTGTCATTACTTACAATAATACATAAGAGGATTCTCCAACTGTGGGCAAGGGAAGCCGATACTGCCGAAGTAATCTAACAGATTTCTCGTTGGACCCGCGTATACCACGTCTCCCAGACATAAGTACACCACTCTGTCCAGAAACGGGAACACATCTGCGAAATGTATAGGTGTCATTAGAATAAAATGTTAAGAATATTTGAGAGTGATTGATACATAGAGACAGTAGAACGGAAAGACGGAAAGAGAAAAATAAAAAGGAAAGAAAGAGAAAGATAGTTTGAAAAAATGCAGATGCCTCTACACGAAACCCTTCTCAGAACTTCTGAAGTAAATAAATCGATGAATGAACAGTACAGGGCTCACCTGATCTGGGCTTCTCCATGGTAAGTATTATCGAAGTGCCGTAAGTTTTCGCTGCGTTCGACAGAATCGAGATTACTAAGTACGTGTTTAAAGGATCCAGATCCCATGTCGGTTCGTCCAATAACAATATGACTGAAATGAAAAGTATATCTGTAGGTTTGTTTTTAAGTAAGAAATTATTTTCCGTAAGGCTTCAAGATTTATCTGATCGTATTAGGGGCCATCCATAAATTAAGTCACACGTATTTCATTACTTTCAACCCCTCCTCCGACCCTGTCACAGCAGGTCACATTTGTGAGGACCTCCTACTCGTACTTGATGCGCTGTCACATATTTTGGAATTTCAGAACTAGATTTATTAAAAATCAAGGCAGCCGTTCTGATATAATTTTATTACTTATATTTGTTTTGTTGTTTTATTATTGGTACGCGTAAAACGCCTTTGTTTTTTGTGTGTTTTAATCTTAGATATTATACATTTTGAAATGTAACTTTACGACACTCCTTCTTACACAATGTCACACTTTGTGACCAAATTCCTTCCCTTGGACACATGATGTAATTTAAAGATGGCCGCTAAGATAAAGTTGTATAATGCACCTGGGTCTCGTATCAACTGAACCCCGATAACTAGTCGTCTGTATTCGCTTTTCGTCAAGTTGGTGACACACTTGTGAGCCACCTGCGACAGAGCCAGGTCCGCCATCACTTGTTTGACTTTCGATTTTTTCATATATCCCGATATCTGAAACAATACAATTCAATTCATAATAAACCGGCCAAGTGCCGGACTCGCAGACGAAGGGTTCCGTACCATTATCTATTAAAATGATTAGTATCGAGCAAGAAACTAGGTCTCGCAAGTCGCAACCCCATAATAGACCTCTTGTAACCCTTACCTTGGTAAGCGACATGGCCAGTGTCTGCTGCACCGACAGGCCTGGCAGCAGTCTGGCCGAGTGCCTGACGAGCGCACACGAGTGGTTGAACTGATCCTCTTCCAAGGGCACTCCGTCGAGGAAGATGTGCCCTTGCGAAGGCACGCGTCGGGCTATCACGTCGAGAAGGGCGCGTTTGCCGCTACCTAGAAAAAATGATAGTACGGTATACATAGAAATAATACACAAGAATATATATAACATAAGGGTGCGTTTCCATTGGAGGGGATCGGAGCGGAACCGGATTTACCAATCCCAGTGCAGTGGGATTATTTGGGATTATCAAACAACGCACTGACGTTGTCAAAATGAGCAAATGATCTTTATTCGAACCTACGTATTTTCAATCTGATCATACCTTTAGATCCCAAGATAGCGGTGACTTCTCCACTCTGCGTAGCGAAAGACACATTTTTCAAAATAACGCCAGTTTTCACTCCCCCCACCATTTTTTGAAAAAAGCTGCCAGGTTCCACCTTAAAACATAATGAGAATATTTACATTTTTAAAACAATACTAATATTATGGCATTTATAACGCCAAAGTTTGTAAGGATGGATAGATAAATGTATGGATGGAAGTTTGTTATTGTTTATACCATAAACTACTGAACGGATTTTGGCGAAAATTGGTTTAATTTTTTTTCGAGTTTCATCACAGCAACCTATTATAAAGTCTACTTTTATACCCGAAATTACCGCGTGTACGGGTATAACGCGGGGAAATCGCGGGGAAAATCTATTAATGAATAACGTAAGATAACGCCTTGAATATCAAACTGCGTTGATGTCTTCTATGTGAGAAATATAACCAACTTTAATAGTGATTGTTATCCTCTTTAAATAGTTAATTTGATTTGGTTTTTAGTTATTTGTTAATAATATATATATTTGGTTAATTAAATAAAATAAGTAAGCAAACGTAAGTCTTTTCTATCAAAACATAGTAATATAGAACTTCACTGTTTATATAATACTTGCTCACTCCTTGTTGTACTTAAGTATTTTTCAACAAAAAAATACAAATATTATGAACACTTTTCCTTAACAAAAAATAACAAATATTATGAACACTTTTCGTAAATGCCAACTCTAAACATTCATAGCAGTACACAAATGTACAATGAGGGTACTCACCTGCCCTGCGTGAATCACATTACATAGCTCCAAAGTATATTCACTTCCAATCATCGTTAATGTGTTATTAATTCAAACAAAATCAAAGAAATTAATTAATAAATATTATTGATTCATTCCTCAAATAATACAGCCTCCGCCTACAGTGAATCTCGCAAACTGCCGTATCTGCAGTAAACTTCAACTCGTAACCAATGCGACGTTGCCAGCTGTAGCAAAAAACCAACTTCACGTCGTTCAAATGTTTAAATTTTCTTATGTTTTTGTAAAGTAAACTTAATGCCGTTGACGTTAAGAACTATTATTGTTATTTTTTGTAAAATAAATGCAATTAAGGTGATGCCTTTACAACTTTTCGTTTTTAAGTTTTTCAGTTTCTTAGATTTTGTTAAATAAATTATATGAAAGATTTCGACTTTAAAATGATGTGATAGTAAATTATGTGCAATTTTAATAAAAAATACAATCACAAAAATAAAACATAAAAATATGTTAAAAACCAAAACAAAAATTCTTATAAGTATTTAAAATCCTTTAAAATAGTTTCAGGATTCTGTTCTCGTCATAAACATTAACGAAAATAATGTATGTCAAAATAATCTGCATATTTTTCTGAAATTAGTCGTAGAAAGTCGTAGCCTTAACAATGAAAGCCTCATTTTTCCACACAATATTTTCTCTGCGCGTTGCCGCTTCTATTCAACTTGAACCTCGCAGGCTATACGAGTATCGCTGTCCTCTACCAACTTGTACAACATTAAGGCTTTGAAACGAGACACCCACATACATACTACCTGAATTAATGTTTTCGCATTCCAAAGATTACCTGTCTCTTCCTCACACAACCGCTACTTCGTAATTAGAGGGAGATAGCGTCGCGTGCGCAGTGTCAGTGACTCAGTACGACTTTGCGCGGTCGTTCGGTTGGAGTTTTCTGCGAGTAAAATCGGGGTAATTCTGCGAATATTAAATTCGATAAATAATCGATTTTGAGACTGAAAGATATATTTATTTGGGGTGTAGTTGTTTGTGTGGTTTTGGTTGTGACGTCCGGAGTGGTGTGCGTGTGTGTGTGTTGTCTTTACGCTGAAGCTCGACGCAGCGGGTCCCGTTGGCCGGTCTCCTATCAATTATAGTAAGTTGTACGATTCTGTTATAAAGAAACGTTAGATTTACATCCAATAAGTTATTTAATTGGTGTTTCACGTTTTAAAGAACATTTGCAGACTACCCTACAATATGCTTTTTATGCTGGTACACTATCTATAAACCTCTATGTATAGTGCACACTGCACATTCATAAGTGTATATACATGATAAGGTATTCTGGTATTCTGTGACAAAATGTATTGTTTATACATACGTGACATACCGGAACCTATTTACCTTCAAACATAGCCAAAAAACATTTTCTTTGAAAGGTTTTTAACTTAACTTTGTTTTAATGCTACTTTAATATCTTTAAACGGAAGTTAACCTTGTTAGTATATAAAGGTGAAAGATAATGGTTTTAGCGATAAAACAATTGTGTAGCAAAGTAAAGTGTTATACCTAACGTAAAGTCCATCCTAATCGAACAAGTAACTTTTAGAAAATCGCGATAGCACTAACTTACATACAAAGATACGAACAAACACAAAAACTTTTTTTTAAGTTGGTTAAAATTTAAAGTAACTTCAAAATACGTCACTTCAAGCTTCAGCAAAGTCAGCTTCAATCAAAGACAAATTGCTGAAACATCAGCTCACATATGTACCTATTATGTTTTTTGTCATAATTTGTATCTATTAATTCTGGTACCACGTTTAATTTCAAAGGAGCCCAATTAATCTTAATCAAATCCATCATATTTTCTGCCTTCGGGCTAACAATATAGTATCTGCAATTTGTTTTTTTTGTTAGAATTATAAAACTAAATGAACGTAGAAGGAACTGAAAAACAATGGAAGTGTGTTGTTGACCTCTCAGACGAGTTTGTGAGTCAGAATTTTGGAAATTCTGAAGTTGTTTCAAGTTGTGTGCTACATACCGATCAGCATAAGAAATGACCTTTCCTTAATACTATCAATATCATATGTTGGTTCGTTGGTCGATGATACTAATTAATAGTTTGTAATATGTACTTTGTCTATGGTACTTCACCTTGCTGACTATGCATATAACCTAAATCAATAATAGCTAGATGTAGCCTATAACTAACTAGATTATAGACAAAGGTGGGAGCTTTCACCCCATCCCCCCACTCCAGTGCATCTCCTAGACGGGGGGGGCACTTTGAGTACGTTTACTCCCTAAACACCTGAACCACTATCTGAAGAAATCGCTTAGGTTTAAATTAAGGCACTTTATAATTTCTTCATATTGCCCAGCAAATGACTAAGGTTTTATAGACAGATTTTCTTTATGCCCATAGCTTGATCGTGCAAAATGGCTTCCTAGATAGTTTATGGAAGCCTTGTAAAACCAACATAATCCTACGCAAACTGCACATAACTAACACAATTTTAGACAATCTAGCCTTGAAATAAGATCTAGTTAATATGAATTAAAATTCATATTTCGATCTGATTACGCCATTTGCTAAGTGTTGTAAAACCTTAATTAAATCTGCCCCGTAAACGTAGCGTGACGAATGCTCTTAACAATCCTAACACTATTTCTTGTTAAGTTTAACATTGGGTATGTTCTTTTAAAGTTTATGCCAAGTTTGTAAAGCCATTTTATTCCAACTTAGTACCTAGATTATACTTCGAACGCATCTGGTAGGATATATTATTTATTATTATGTTCATTACTTAGTAAGCTTTTAAGTATGTTCATTTAATGTTCGTACCAAATTCGTATGGATGGAACCTCTTGCACAATAGTGACCAACAATGTTTTGGAAGTTTCAACACATCCTGTCAGCTTGGCCTTTTATAATGATCTAAAGCTAAACTAAAATATCAAATAAGTTATATGCCTTCTAAAGTCAATCTTATCGCAAAAGAAGAAGGTACTTATCTGTATCTGTAACTATCTAAGATCAAAAAACATTAATTATATTGTCGACATGTAAGTAGTTTTCAAAAAGACAAGACGGAGACATTTCACAATGTGACTTATTTTCCTCAGGGAAATGGTACAATATGCACTTACCTGAAATTCCTACAGATGGTACAAAGCATGTAAGCTGGGCGTGGCGCTAATATGAAGCAAAGTACAATTCTCAGTACATTTTCACTGCCTGATGGTAGGCTGTAGGATAATGACACCTCATTGTAAGTAATCATCTCGGTCGGCTACTTCACCGTAAACTCTACATAACGTATATTATACTTCTATTATTGGAGTACAGAGTCGGATCCAAGAATTTGGTTTGGAAGGGGGGCTGCTTTATTCTGGTGAGGGTTGGAGGCTGTTTACCATCAAACCTTCCAAGTATTCCCTAATCCTCTAGCTAGATGATTTTGATTTGGATTGTTGGGGCCTTATTCAAAAATGCTCATGTATAGCATTTTATGTTAGCTATCAAATAGTTTGCCCTTTCCGACATACGCTAGTTTTTAAAGAGCAAAAAGGATGACACACTGTCTTCTTCTTCTTATCGAGTGGATGGTCAACCTGACCAATCCTGGTGTCAGAGTTATTGAGCCGCCTAAGGCCTCTGACATGGCTCATGTAACGACTACTATCCGTAGAAAGTAACCGGGACCGACGGCTTAACGTATAACACACACACACACTGTAACAGTGTTAGTTAACGAGCGTTAATGAATAAGGCATATGTTGGTAGTTGTAGAAGATTTTGGTGAGAGAGATTGATTCTGCTTAGTGTTAGTGATTTTTGTTTCGTGGGGCTTGATTCGGTGAGGGCAGATTAGTCAAAGGAAATATGTTATGGAAGGAGTCTGGTAATTTAGAGGGACAGCATGAGCTCCTCAGCCCCTCCGGATTTGCCCCTGGGTACCCACGTTATTACATTACGCCAACAACCGATATCCAGTGTGTTTTGCGATTTGTCAAGCCTTCGATGTTACTAAGACTATGCCGTAATACATAGTGTATGTACATACACATCTTACAAATATTGTGAATACGAAAGTTTGTAAGGATTTATTAAATATTGAATATTCATGTTGTAGGCAACACTAATACCGGTTTAAACCACTTTTGACTTAATAAAACTAATTTTAAGCCAAAACTAATTTTGACTGATGTATTTTGCTTCGGCCATTTTTAAATTTCACCTTCAACCAAGATTCAGAGGGGTCGCCTAAATAATCTTCAAATTAAAAAGTCTTCTAATGATTTTTGGGGGGTTTGGGAATCATGATAGCCTTACATCCTATTCTGTAAGTACATGGGTAATACCGTGAGTTACCTCTTAACATACTTACGTAACTTTGCGCTGATATATGAATATGGTATGAGATTTATGGATCAACTTTTGTGCACTTGGCAAAAGGTCGCTTCTTACGTAATGTTTTAACTATTAAGACATCATAAACTTAAAAAATAAGTACATTTTACCAATTAGCCTATTACTTTCTCAGTGTGGCCAAATGGGGTATGTACATAACCTATACATAAATAAAAAAACAGCTAAGTTTAATGAAGATTATTCAAGTTTTGAAGCGGTTTGGCGTACTAAGGTATTAAGGCCACAAGGCGCCATTGACAACGATTTAAAAATACTGATGTTTTAATTTTAAACATAGAAGTGTCAATTAATTTATGCTTTGAAGGAAATTCGCTTTTTTATTTTTACGTTTAAGCTTCGGACTCATTCATCTGAGTCGAAACATTTGTGAAAATATTATGAAAAGCAAACTAAATAAAAGCAGGTAGGTACTTAGTTTAGGTCTACGTGTAAAGTCTAGTTACAATTAGTCACCACGTTGTATAGATACCAGACTGTTTGTTTTAGGTCATCGTTTCGTTTGCTAAGATGTCGTAACAAAGAGACTATGTTTGAAACCCGTCATTTCCGTAGCTAAACAGATTTTGAAAAGGTTTCATGGAAAATTATGAACCATACTTTTTATTCAACTGTCTAATTTAGTCTTTATGGCTTCTATTACGTCATGGTCCATTTTTAAAATGGTAATAAGTTTTAAATATGGAATGATGTTTTTTATTAATTTATTTTCGGTTACTTTTTAAAGAACTTGTATTTAACGATTATTTTACCAAACCTCCTGGTAGCCAAACTATAAAGTTTATATTTTTAACAGCCTTAAAACTATCGTAGATGGTATAATGGCAGTTCCATGAGTAGATGAGAGACATCTGTTACTTTTTGTCTTCGATTATGTAAAACAATGTAAGGTACCCATTTGTAAAAACGGTCGAGTAACATCACAAAGAAAACCTATATGGTAGTAGATTGTCACGATTCAAAGTCACGATGGTCGCATAATTTTTAACGACTACAATTGATTTAAGGCCTAGCACGACTTTCCAATGTTAATTACTTACTATTAAGTTAAGTTGACATGATAGCATTATCTGTGGCTCATGAGAATGATACGATATTGGAAATGACATATGACCATAGACATAAATTATATCTTTTTTTTTCTTTTTTATTTTATGGTTGGTAAAAATAAATAAAAACCAGAAGTTAAAGTCTATTATTTTTTTATCGGACTTTCCTTAAGATGAATTAAGCATTTACCTGCTGAGTACCAAAATAAAAAGCTAGCTACTTCTTTAGCTAACGTTTTCACGATTATTAATGGATTAAATACGCAGCTTTTTGTAAAAGGTGGATATAATTTAAAACCACTTTGTTGATGTCATTGCACTGTACAAAAAATGTAGAATTGCTTATAACAAATTATGATTTAGTGGAAGCTTGCAAGTTTTGTTATTTGGTTCATTCATTCACATGGTAGTTTATTTTTTCTATTATGTACAAGAATAAACCATTAGTTTTTTTTTTATTTTCAAGGACGACTCTATCCTCGAACGCTATTCAAAATAAATTTATTGCATTTTATGTCAAAATGTGTAAAAAAGTAATTATGTGATTATCTAGTAACATTTCAATATTTGGGAATTTCAAGAAAACTTATAATCAAACCAAACACGTGGCGAATAATCCATATTTGATGTACCTCAAAATATTTTCATTCGGAAAGGTAACTGAAATCAAATCGAATAGTCGCATGTGAAATTGTAAAACAGTGTCAATACGCGTGAAGGCGATCCCCAGTGTCCTATCCAACGTTGCGAATTGCGTAACGCATTGTGTTCAGGAATTTATTATATTCTATCGTCGGAGGCCGACAATATTCAGCATTGCAAGCATTTCATGGCCGTGACGGCTGCAGGCTTGCGCCGGCTAGGGTTACATCTACTGTTTAGAAATTAACCTTGTGGCATACAGGACTATGTCAGATTTAAAAAATGGCTGATGCTCTATGGGAATCCCTTTTACGAAAACTTTTCAATTATGTCGATTGATATTTTTAATACTATATCTAGTTTAAAAGGCATTTAAAAGTGTTTAGGACAATTGAGTGCCAAATTTTCAAAAAAATTAATTATCTCCTTAACATAAACTATCGTACTATATTTTAAAATTGTCTTAATGACCGAAATATTAATTAGAGCTAAGTGCGACGTGCGTATCCGTTTTAAAATGAATTGTTAGAATGAACCGATAAATGAATGAATGAACACGTTATTCCAAAATGTCAGAGCTTCCGTCCAATATGGCTCCGCATTAATTTAAATAACTATTATAAAGTTTTGTCACAAACGGAACATGTTTCACGGATCATTGCCATATTATAATATTGCTTTGCATATTCGGTAAAATCTAGTGTATGGCTTGTTTCCATAACACAATGACGATTCAATATGTATAATTAGATAGATCCCTTTCTATATATACTAGCAGCGCCCCGCGGTTTTACCCGCGTTGTGCCCGTTCCCGTGGGAATTTCGGGAATTTTTTTTACATAAAAACCTTCCTCTTGAATCACTCTACCTATTACAAAAAACCGCATCAAAATCCGTTGCGTAATTTTAAAGATTTAAGCATACAGACAAACAGACAAACAGACAAACAGACAAAACTTTGTTTTATACTATGTAGTGATATATATTATACATTTTATCCAAATTATTACATACTTCAATAAGTATAATAAACACATAAGTAAGTACGCTTAGTACTTGTTTATTTACTCTTACCTAGTAAGTTGCTGTTTAATTAGTTAATGTAAACTTAGTGCTTTGTCTGAATACAAATTGTTTAAAATATAATACCTTCCACTGCTGTCAAAACAGACCCAGTTTAAGCCGCATCTATTATATGCCTAACCGGGTTCCTTAGCGGTAAAATGTGCCCAATAATAAGGCGAATTTCTCACAATACACAAGGTCTATCACCGAATATACGGTGTTGTCTTCATTCGGTCATTCCCACACTATTTGCAACTGACAGCTACTACAATAGCTCGTAAGAGTGAAGTAATTTAATATCATTGAATAAAATGTTCGCTCCGAATGTTGTTTCGTTCGATCAATGTTCTGCGAAAATAAGTCTAGTATCCAAATAATAGCTCTGATTATGTTTGTTGTTCGTTTGTTAATTGTGGTCATGTTATATTGACTTTTGAATATAACTTAAAACACAAGTTTGCTTAAGTAGTAAATGCGCAAATATAGTTGGATGGATATGTGTTTATATCTCTGCTGTTAAGTTATATTAGCTTCAAATACACCTACAAGCTACTTTTTTCCCTATTCCCATGAAAAAGACTTCAACGCGTGCAAACTTCTGTTAGCGAGAAGGAAAAGTAATCATTATCATTCTAAGTGATTTAAGTTAACTAATCATCCTTTAATGATCGATGTGTAATAGTATCTTTACCAGTACTGTACACGTGGATGACTGCGGATAGTTTAGCAACAGGGTAGTTAATAGTAGTGTAGCATGCAGAGGTGCGTCTGCGCAAGAGTGCCGCTGGATGGAACGGCCGCCATTGTTCCTCCATATCAGAGCCAAGATCGAATGAGGATTAATGTCGTTGTTGCCGATTCGGGTCTCGTTCAATTCGATTCTTGTAATATCAACGAGTGTTCATATTGTTTTAAAATTTATAGACTTTTTTGTCTATTGTACTGTGTATTACAATAGTAGTAGGTTGTACGTAGGCATAGACAACGTATTACTTAATAACACTGTTGTATCTAATTGTATGTTTTGTTGGGATAATAAATCAACTCGATATTATAGTGCCCAAGTCTTAGGTTGGACAAATAAAAACTATTTAGAATTTTGTAAAAAATCTTGTAGGTACCTTTTAAACACTAATTCGACTTCAAAGTATTCACACATTATTATTAAACACAAACTCCACTCAATGTGTAGTTGAATCGTCAAATTTCAAAGTTAAATTATGTATCCGCTTTACTTTTAATCTCACGATACAATTGTTACAGCCGTTTTAACAAAAAAATGTTAACTGTAAATACGAACGGTATTTGTCTAATCCAATGATCCAAGCTTCAATTAGTTTTGCCCGCGTATATAATTGCAATTGCAATTTAATTTAAATCTTTGTAGGTATTCTTGAATTATATTTGAGTTTTTGAATTTAGAATATCATTAGTTACCACAGTGTTCAAAACACGTTCACCAATTCTTTCATTCATTCAGTCATTTCGTGATTCTACTATTTGTGATTTATAGGGATACCTTATATTTTCACAGTTTTTTATATTTACATTTGTAAAATGAATCATAAATCTATACATGTAAACAAACTCTGGCCAAGGCTGCAGTATCCGCTAGGAGCTCTGGAACCGTTACTTCACTTACATTTGATCTAGTTTACTGATAAAATTCGCCAGGAAATTACTTTACAATCACTTTTATTATGTAGGTCTTTATTCATTAACAAACCTACTCAAATAACAAAATTATTCCAAATTTATGTCTAGTCTAGTAGGTACGAGTATACGTAAAGCAAAAAGTAAGCACATAAAATCGATTTGTTTTCTATGTGCACAGAATATAAAGTAGGTAGTATATCTATTTCATCAATTTGACATTGGGTTAGGTCATGTTATAGATGTTTGGGTTAGGTGACCTACCAAATAAGTATACAGGTACCTATTATGATTGTTGTGTGTGCAGTTAACCACATACATATTTTAATAATAACGTCATTATGTATCTATTTGTAATAGAAACAATATGTTGTGTACTTTTTTACTTGTTTTGATAGTTTGATCAGTGCCAAGTCAATGCAACCTAAAGAGGTTGTATTTGATTTCACCTTTATTTGTATTCAGTTTAATTGGTGACGCGATCGTTCCGCGCTTTCTTCTGTCATCGAGATTCGTTCATTCGTTGCTCTCACTGTGTATGCGTCGAGGCCATGTCGAGGCTGAATAAGTTTGCGGCCTTTGCCTCTTGTCGTACATAAGTAACATGCGGCGCGTATAGGTCGTTTCGACTGACATGACATTAGTAGCTTCCAATTTCAAATGAACTTTACTCTTTACTCTTTTGATTAATTTTCATTTTATTCGTTTCTTGTGGTTTCTTTACTATATTCACCCATAGACACACATTGTTTTGTTGCTTTTATTAGAAGAGTGATTGATACATCATTGTACAACGTTAGCTGCTTGGCTTGAGTTTCTTAACTCTCATAAACTTAATTCGATTACTTATTTGTAGCCTTCCGAGAAAGTAATATTTACGAATATATCTTCTTAGAAAAGTCAATTTACTAAACCCCATAAAAGCCTTTAATGTGTTACTACAAAAATGATTTATTATTATGTTTCGTTGTATCTGTGTGTTATATTAGCTTAAACTGGAGAAAGCAATGAAGCAGTGATGATATAAAAATAATTTATATGCGAAAGTTGTTGCTTTGCCGTTTCTAGTTTTGCGAGAAATTGTGTTTTGCATTTTTCAACTAATCATTTAATTTAATTCACAGAATGCCAAGTTGTTTGATGACAATCTGACTTTTAAAATGACAACATCCGCATTAATGCAGAAGTAGGTGGTCGTAGCTTTTATATTTGCATTAATATAATACTTATGTAAATATGTTTATGTTCAAAGGGCATTGGTTAAAATGTATGAATATATTTTGAAATACTTAGGTGTTATGTTACATTTATTATTCCATTTAAGATAGTTTTATTATTCATCGCATTAACATGTTCAGTGTAACCTTTCATACTTCCATAGAATAAAAAACATCAATCTTAGAATGAGTGAAGTGCGAACTCAACTCACTCTTTGAGTGGGAAAGAAAATGGGTAGGTAGATACTAGATACAGTTAAAGTTGCGCTGTGTTTTGTTTGGGATCTCGAATATTACGCAAGTTTGTATCAAAAGAAGCGTGTCCATAGTATAAGGTACAGTTATACACTGTTAAGGCGCGGGCCCACCGCGGTGCACGGAGAGGCTACGCACGTGTATTAAGCTTCGCTTTGTAAGAAAATGTATGTGGTTGTGTCCACTGTAACCCACGGAGAGGCTACGCATGAATTGACGTCATTGATACACGCGTGGCTAGCTCGAATAGGCGGTTACATAGCTCAACGCTGTCAACGTGGGTCTACGTTTCCACTGGAGTACACGAATATGACCCACGACTATGTACAGCTCACTTATCCCACCGCGGTGCACGGAGAGGCTACGCACGTGTATTAAGCTTCGCTTTGTAAGAAAATGTATGTGGTTGTGTCCACTGCAACCCACGGAGAGGCTACGCATGAATTGACGTCATTGATACACGCGTGGCTAGCTCGAATAGGCGGTTACATAGCCTCTCCGTGCTCCGTGCCACGCTATACATAGTCGTGGGTCATATTCGTGTACTCCAGTGGAAACGTAGACCCACGTTGTCAAACAAATTAATACACGCAACTAAAATGCGCCGCGTGCCCGTGCAGAGCATGCGCCGCGGTGGGCCCGCGCCTTTAAGATCACTCTGTTAGCTACGGCTACGGCCCAGTTACCGGCTGCATGTGCTATGAAAATTGACTGTTATTGGTTCGTGAACCCAACTGGTTTTGGTCGGACCTACCGGGAAAACTGCTTTCTAAACGAAAATTATTGTCTTTTGAGGATAGATGGAAGGTTCGCTTGTGCTTGAATTATTAGGTCTGGGATGTAGATAGACACATGATAAGTATGCGGACGAATTCTACTTGTTATTTTAGGTATGTAGTTAATTGATAGCTTTATCATTGTGTTGGATTCCCAGTACCTACTTTTCTCTTTGGTAAAAGCGCGGACCGAACTTCAACTGTCAATAAAATGTTTTGCGAATATAAATGTATGTATCTATACTAATATAATGAAGCTGAGGAGTTTGTTTTTCTGTTTGTTTGCACGCGCTAATCTCAGGAACTACCAATCCAATTTGAATAAGTCTTTTCGTAACATATAACCACATTCAACGTGAAGCTTATAGGTTGTTTTTTATCCCCAAATTCCTAAGGGAACAGGCACGACGCGGGTAAAACCGTGGAACGCTGCTAGGCCTATAATGAAGTTTAAGTAACTCGACAGTTACAAACCTAGGTATGTGAACGAATTACCCAATATTTTGGTACAAATATTCCAATAACAATGGTCAATTCGTCAGCCATCGCCGACCCTCGGCTAACCGACCGTAAAGGTTATTTACACGAACTATTAGACACAGAGGTTTATAACTCGACTCGACGGTTAATCTCTCTAATTGACCACTGAATATTAAGAAATATTGTAGTTCTGACAATTACGGAATAATTGATATCGTTACGGGAACATTGAGAGTAATGGATGTTTTCGTTTAGTTGGTTTGTGTCGTCAGAGATTTGCTGCCTCTAGGCATAAACTCTACCGTTTCCGGACTGCAATGAGAAACTATCAGTAGCAATAGTTTAAGATCTATAGTATAAAATAGTATATTCATTTATTCATCTCGAGTAGGTTAGTGGCCAACCCTGGTGTCGGAGTTTTTAGACCGCCTCAAGACCTCCGACATGGTCTGACGACTGAAACAACCAGGACCGACTGCTTAACGTGCTCTTCGAAGCACGGTAGCGCTCAGATAGAAATGCCACTATCCGCCATCCATCCAAGTTGGGGTCGAGCTGCACGTTGCTTTACAATCGCAATGAACTAACATGGCTTAGTCAATCTACTCCACGAGCGCTACAATAGTATATTTCCTGTAAAAAATCACAAACATAACTTACTCAGATATAACTTATTTCAACCGTATTATCACTACAAACCCAATGCCCTCTTGGTTTGTCCTAAAAAGATGTGATGCCATTTACTTACCGTTATCTCATCGTAAATATAATTTAAATAATAATACATAATTCTGCAATAATAAAGTAATTATGTCAAGTGAAGTTCCCCAATCAGTTTTGGTGGAACAAATTACCGTTAATTGTTTTAAATGTAATAGCTTTTTACTCAATTCTTTTGTACAGTACAAACACTTAAGTAGTTTTAACTTTATTGGACTTTTTCGTTTAAGAATTTAAGAATTCCGAAGTTTTCTTCTTTAATTACGTTAAAAAGAATTTCTTTAAATTTGAAAAGTAGTTCTAGAAGTATTTGCTGATAAAAACTCTACAGAAAAGGAGTGATCTCGAGTACCTAAGCACGGCTCCCGAAGACTTTTTGTGTTAGCAGACACAAAAAGTCTTCGGAGGTGTCGGTATCCTCACGGATATTTGGAGAGAGATACGGCAAATTTTAGCAAAGTATCGCCCTTAATATATTAATACTCGTAGTAAGTTAAACTTAAAGTAACCTAGGCTATATTCACTAACTCACTGACTACTCATTTATATAGTCATTTAATACATAGTACTTTTATCAAATACTATACTTACGTAGTATTTTAATAGTATTTGTATCCACTACGTTACGATACCGTAAAATACAATTAGCAATGGTTACATAAATAGAGACTGTTCATTCAATCACATAGGTTTGTGATTGTTGGCTTTTTGTACTGGTTTCTTAACAGCTTACATTCTTATACCTTCCCATAGAATGTCCATCATGATTTGATACAATAAATCAATTAGTTATGTGATTGCTACATACGTTACGTTACAAGGTAATCGTAAGTGGCTTTATCATGTAAAAAAATACTTATCATATAAAAATTAGGATTTGTACTTCTTTGTAGCCAACATATTAAATAGATATCGATAGTAGACCAATTCACAAAGATGCTATTATAATTATATTATAAAGTACAACAAAATGGGGCTAACTGTGTAGTGCGATGGCTCTATCACTCTTGACTTTACAAAATTGAGCTTCTTTTGATCCCAAAATGACAGGATCGGGTATAACTTGGGTGAAACCGCGTATCCTATTTATTTTTCTTAACTCATAATAAGATCAAAGCCATGAATCACTCAAGACGACTCAACACAACCCGATGTTAGTAAACTGTACCACGCGTCGAGTAGATTTGACGCAACGTGAGAATCTGTTAGCTATCTGATGTCTGCGCCATTGTCGAGGGAGGTTACGATCGGTCAAGGTAACTGTGCCATCAATTACACGATAATTATTTTATTTTAGTCTATTTGTGACTGAAAGTGCGTTAGGATTAGTTTTTGGGGACGCGAGGCGTTGCGTGGGGCGTTGCGTGGGGCATAGCGGACTGCGTAGCGGGGTGCATTGCGCGATGCGTAAAGCGAGACGCCCCGTGTCTCCTTGAACGATACTTTAACCAACAAATTGTAAAAGCATTAAACTAAATATTTCTACCTTATTTATTTATATTAGTAAACTATTTTAAACAAATTATTCCTTCTTGCCTTAGGGTGCACATTACAGTTTACAAAATAGAATTCCCGATATTGACAAGTGTATAGGGAGAAATGTCAAAAATCATACTAAGGATACCATTTATGCTAACTTTGGATAAGTTGGTTTTAATAAGCCTGCATTGTTTTACTTAAAGTTTCGTAGTAATTTGTTAGTTGAAATACCCACGATGAAATACTAAAATACCTACATTTAAAGCGATTTCTTCTCGAGCTATCAATATTTGTTTCACTTAACAATGATATCTACGCAGGTGATGTCAATCAATATTCTGTGAAGTTTTCTTTTTTGTTTCAACCTCCTTTGTCTTTCAAGCACGTGTTTTGTATTGTGTTTGGTTAGGTATTCCTTAGTTCCAATAACTTATATCATCGATGGATTGATCAAGCCGCTGCAGACAAGTGGCAATCGCTTCGCATTCTATGTGGTTGTCTTCTGAAAAAAAAATATGGATGTCACGTGTTAGTCACGTTACATTGTGGTCACGTGGTTATGATTGCCTTTTGTCTATGGAGGCTGAATAACAATACATTTCGCTCTTAAGTTGTGAATTTTGATAGGGTTTCATTTATAAATATTTTTTCTTCTTTATATTAAGTTACTATAACTCAATCAAATAAAGGTAGGTAAAAATAAATATTCTGTACATGAACTTGGCTGAGGGCTTTGAACTTAATCATTGTATGTTACTGTTTATTGCCCTAACTAGACTTGTATCTACGTGTTAATGTTTACGTACTTTACTCAATAGGTTATGTTATATTTGAGGTTGGACATTACGTTTGAATATTTCACGCACACTACCAGTTGCACAAACAACAAAACTTTAATTAATCTTAACCTACATTGCAATTTAAGGTTAACTTTAATTATTATGTAGACGCATAACGGTTGTTTGGTTAAATATAATGTAGTACAAGAGATGCAAAGTTACGAAAAACATTTTTTTTAGAAAAATACCAGTTTTAGGTTTCGTTCCCTACTTAAATTTAAAAGTCTTGCACCTAGGACTACTAGGAGCGATTGCGTTTACCACTGCGCATCGCGATTATATAGATAAGAACTAGATAAAAATTGAGAATTCATTTAAAGACAATTTAAATTACCAAGTAATTTAATTTTGTATTAGAACTGTATTGTGCTTAAGTTACTCACATGTTAAGTTTGCTTTAAACCTCAATTTACACTACTGCTGTCTGGCTAAGGGTGCGTTTGAACCAATCACTACGCATTGAAATTTTCGTAAATCATTTTGATTGGTCGATAGACTTCCACAGCCCTGCTCCGCTTAAATGGAAATGCACCCTAATGCGGTCGCCGAACTTGCTACAATACTTCGGTCGGCGACCATCGTCTATCTTAATTAATTAGGTGACAGCAAAATAACAATCTTTTCAATAATATCATATAAGTATAGATTTGATTAAACATCTACAGATTTGGGATTGCCATAACAAAATTATATCTTTATAATGGCAAGCAAAAGAATTTCTCTTCCTATCGATTTTAACGAAAGTGTGAATTAATAATTATATTTTGTTTAATATTAATATTGTGGGTGAAAGTGTTATTTTAATAGGAAATACGTTATGTGAACAGATGTTTTTTTTTAATTTATACAATATATTTCTTTGTATGAGTGTACGTTAGAATATTGTATTATGTCAATGGTCCTAGTTCTATTGTCTTTGCCTGTGGTTTGCGTTTCCTCTATGACTCAAACTCGACATTTTTCTATAAAGGAAAATAAATGTATACTTCATTAATTAAGCTTTATTATTTAAGTTAATATCACATGATAATCAAAACTAATGACTAATATTTCACACGACTGTAAAAGGGCCAAAACTTCAGATAAAAATGTAAAATAACTGCGAAGTGTATCCGTAAACGTACCTAGTTTCAATTCAAAATGAGTAGTGTTCGCTTATACTCCAGAAACCAGTAATGGGGTATTTTCTTTGATTCCTAGCGTCTTAAGGTGTATTTTACAACTCCTAATGTTATTTAGCGTCTAAATAAGCTTAGAAAACAAATAGCATCCGTTTTAAATTGTGTTCCATTTTGTACATTATAAAATACAATTTTGAATGAAAAACTTTTGTTTCTTAAAAATATTTAAATAATAAATTTATTTAAGAGATTTTATGCAATCCGCCCGTAGAATTGTTGAATTTCGAGATGTGATTTTTATACTTAAAACCATACGTTAGTTATGTCACGACATGTAGAGCATTCTCTATTGCTTTCTACCCCTTACTTCACTGCAAGTACTTCTTAACCTATAGTTAAAGTATCTTTGCAATCAACGTAGGTAATTGACAGTTGTAAGTTAAGCAAAATGGAACTGTGTTTCCTCCCTTGTCAGATATTATTCGGTATTTACATGCCAACTTTAAATTGCATGTTTTTCTAATTAACTGAAAGCAGACATGTAGGGTACCATATTATGTAGTTTTAACTAGTATGTGTTGAAATGTTTGGTTAGAAAATCGTTTGAAAAATATTTGAGTAGAGCAAATGAAGAGAGCGAAGAGTTTCCTGGGTATTTTATAGGTTTTCAGAATTACAAAAGAGAACTCTTATGACAATTTCAGCTACTGCTACTACTACTACTACTAGTTGAGAGAAGAATATAATAACACTAGCAGCGCCCCGCGGTTTAACCCGCGTTGTGCCCGTTCCCGTGGGAATTTTGGGATTTTTTTTACATAAAAACCTTCCTCTTGAATCACTCTACCTATTACAAAAAAACCGCATCAAAATCCGTTGCGTAATTTTAAAGATTTAAGCATACAGACAGACAAACAGTGTGACAGACACGAAAAAGAGACGACTTTATTTTATACTATGTAGTGATAAGTAGTACTACTGTGTATTCTTCTACGCTGTGTCAATCCGTTATTCTATGCACAATAATAAACATTGATACCACGTATTTATAAATGGTTAGTAAGTATTGTTAAATTCTAAAAAAAGTCAATCAATTACTTTCGCGATGATACTGAGTACATCATATTGCTATCCATTTTGTAATAAAACAATGATTACAAAAATACCTACCACGGAGTAGTAATTGCGACCTTAACTGAGAAATAATTGTCAAGTGGCGAAATCTCAATAACGTGGATTCGCAATAAAATAACTTCTGCACTTAAGCTTCGTAATGTAGCAATTTCAAAACTTTACATTGACTACTGAATTTGAAACTGAATGTAGGTGTATTAAAGATATAATTAGAATGTTAGAGTGCCATTATAACAATGACGAATAATATTATTCCTCGTAATTACCTAAATCTAAATCAACTTTACAAGTACTAGTATTTAGTCAGTACCTGAAATGAAATACCATTATCGACGGAAGAAGTACCTACTAACTAAATGACATTTATCATTTCGGTACAAAATTCACTGGTATGACTTTAAAAAAAATAGAAATATTAGCCTGTAATATGCCATTGATGGGCAAAGGCCTCTAATCTGACTGAAGATACCAGTACAATGAGGAGGACTTTGAATATAATTTAATTAAAATAACATTGAAATGACATCAGTCTATCATAATGGGCATCTGAGACTAATTTCCCTTTAGCCAATCCGCATCCTATGATAGGATCACCAGTGAGCATCACTACATATATACGAAGGTAGTTTTCATCATTAGGAATCATCATGTCATTGGCTCATTAGGCTCCCTTAAAACTTCAACATCAGAGTCTACCATTAAACTACTAGTGGTATCTATATAATATGTTGTTTATGAATGTGCAAGACTTTCCTACAACATTGTGTGACTAACTATATTACATGCAAAGAATCTACCGATCGGAATCACGTTTTCACCTATCTAACCTCCCGAGATTTAAATGAGAGCATTGTCGGAAAACTGCTTCTGTAATATGAACTCTTTCTATTGTGTATAAGGTGTATTTTGAGTTAAATTCCCACTGATATGCGTAGATTTGTCACGTGCGTTAGAAAGAAGACAATTTTGTTTTCGTTACCGTTGCTTTAGTATCTACTTTCACAAGAACTCTGCAAAGGTCGACTATCAAATGGAACTTATTGGGATTGTTGTTTTTTCAGGAACTTTCGTGATTGCCAGTACCATTTGGTAAGTTCTTATTTTTTGTATAAGGAATAAGCTAAGGTTTGAAATCGTGCTGCCAAATGTACCTACAGTTAAACACTTCGGTATTATACTCCTATATCCAACCACACATTAGGGACCCAACGTAAGAAGTTTTTATTCCCGCTAAATTCCATTTCATCATCGAATTAATTTATTCGATATAAGTATGATTAAAATCGATTTATCGTGCTTTCCCCTACCCAGATATTAGTCTAATTGAGACATTAGTTATGTTATGTGCGTTATCATTGATTGAAATGCGTGCACACCGTTTAGCGTGTTAACTCATGAAAACTAAACCGACACTTATTAACACAACATCTGATTAGGAACACCACTAGAGCAAAACGAGACGCAGTATAAATCGATTAATAACCGAGTCATGTTATAATAATCGAATCGTAACTGAAGTGATCGATTCGACGGCGCGTATCGTTATGGGAAGTGAGCTATCGTTACAGACATCTAGCGATTTATATAGAATAGTCCCGCAATGTTCTCATTAGGGAGATAATTTGATTACAACGATAACAGTGCGTTTGATTACCAAGTTTCGATATTATCTATAGATAAAAGATATGATAGCTAGACTTGCATATTTCAAATCGAGATGTTTGACGTCAAATGTTATGTTTCGTATTAAAACACGTTCGATTTTACTTTCTCGAAAGGAAACTTACCTAATATTTTTATAAACTGATAATTTTACTTTCTCGGTCTTCGATTTGATGGCATTCAAACGAGTTGTTGAATTTTGATGTGCTTATAAAGCGAAAGTTGCATTAAGCACACATTTTTTAAATTCGGTGATGCATTTGCATTTTAAGGATATGAGTAGGTACCTGTATGGGATACAAGAAATTTGATATTTTTATTAGATATCCAAAGGTGAGGAATACCATTTACTTAAGTATTGCATTGAAGTATTATGTACCGTTATCATATTCTTCTTCTTTTTGAGTTCAATATTTATAGAGCGAGGGGCACACTCGTCCAAACATTGTTTTTTTAGAATTCACCGCTAAAAGGCTTGTAATAAACTAGCTAAATGTGAACGACTTTACCATCCTTATAATCTTTATTATTAAATCTTAATATTATAATTAATAGAAATAGACGTAGAAAGTGCAGAAAAACTTTCTTTAAATGTAATAAACTACTACTATGTTTTAGTAGCAAATACTCAATAGTTGTGCTAAATCTTGAGACGAAAGCTTAGATAATAAATATAATAAACTGGTTTTAAGTATCAACACGTGACAAAAGCTTTACTTTTCCTTTTCACACTCAAACATTGTTCGAGAGACAGGTTTTCATGACAAATCGTAAATTATAGTCAGGTTTACACGATATGAGTCTCTTTGGACTTTTATGATGAAGAAATTGATAGACGTTTATATGTCTATGGTTAGAACCGAGTGCTTTTGGATGTCTAGTAGGATATGATGTCGGGACCGAATGCATCCGGAGCAATCATATTTAATTTTCCTACACACTTAGACTCCTCACTATACTGATATCTTCAGTGAGATGAGAGTCCTTTGCGCAGCAGTGGGACATTACCGGCTAATACTTACAACAACTAAGTAACATTTGACCATGTCAGTACTTATATTTGAAGGCAACTGGTCTTGAAATTGTCGCGCCTTAACAATGTGCTAAAACATAATTTGTATTCGGATAACGTCGCGATAAAAACGGTGACCCACTCGGAGACCAGAACCTTTAAAGGAATTCCACGGAGACACGTTGAATGGAACGGAATGTAACTTATTCGGCAACTGGTTACTCACTCGTAGTCCTCGCCCGGTTCATTCATATTGTTATTTAATACTTTAGCATTTACTTTTGAAAGCGAAAATGTATTTAAAATAGTTGGGCCTTTCAGTTTCATTAGGTATATTAAAGGGAAGGTAATGAAAATTTTCGAGTATCTTAATAAGTAGGTACATATATTGTTAATAAAATACAATTGTAAGGAAGCCTATAAATAACAACGTTGGCAATGTAAGTTGATCATTTGCGAATATGCTGTAGCTGACGGCAAAAGAAAATAAATAAAGTAAAAAGTACTTCTGAGCACTTTTCTAAAGAAAAACAGAATATCATCAGTCTTCTTCTTCATCGAGTGGATTGTCAACCTGGCCAATCCTGGTGTCAGAGTTATTGAGCCGCCAAAAGCCTCTGACATCAGCTATCTCGTTTGTAGTAGTGTTATGATCAATAAATGAATAACCTAGGTACTCTAGCTTCCAGTAATAAACTCTTATCTGGTCTAGAAACCGTTCAGCTCAGGTCCGATTACATACTAGCTGAACAATGTTTGCTAATAATATGTAAAACAATGAAAGTAGCTCGAATTGGAGCACAGACGGTGTGTAAACAAAATTCCACACATTTTATGCACCTAAACGTTAAGTAATTGGTGTAATACTTGTGTACTTACCTAGTAGTTAGTAATATAAGATTATCTCTTAGTTGAGAAATATTTTACTAAATATCTACTATTAACGTTAGTAATTAATTACTAACATTTAGTCGTTAGTAACGCTCGTGACGTAGTTTGACTAAGCTATGTTAGTTCATTGCAGATGTTAAGCAACGTGCAGCTCGGCCCCTGCTTAGATTGGTGACCGATAGTGGCATTTATTTATTTATTTATATCTGAGCGCTACCGTGTTTCGTGCGCTTGTTGCGCGTTAAGCAGCTGGTCTCGGTTGTTTCAATCGTTAGATTGGAATATTGGATGTCGGTGGCCTTATGGCGATCTAAAAACTCTGTCACGGGGTTCGCCACTAACCTATTTAAAAGAGTAAAATACTAAGCAGACTTTACTTAGTTAACGCGGCCGCCAAACGTTTTTCCATCAACTTCTGCTCCATCGTTGTCTTCACTAGACTAGACTTTAACGCTAACTGAGGACACCCAATTAAGTAACAAACGCTGTTTTTTTACTCTAACATGCTGTAAATGACTTAATGTGACTTCGTGATTATTTCCTGTCATGGCCAGGTTTTAGATTTTCGAGGGGCTTTATAATAAGTAGGTATAAAGGACAACACTTGTATTTTATACATTTCGGAAGAGGACACTGACACCTTTTGACACTAACCTACCCCGTCGCCACTGCCAAGTTGACTACTGAGACATTTGTATATATGTATCAACTAGCAGCGCCCCGCGGTTTTACCCGCGTTGTGCCCGTTCCCGTAGGAAATCCGGGATAAAATGTAGCCTATAGCCTTCCTCGATAAATAGACTATCTAACAGTGAAAGAATTATTCAAATCGGTTCAGTAGTTTCTGAGATTAGCGCGTTTAAACAAACAAACAAACAAACAAACAAACAAACAAACAAACAAAACAAACTCTTCAGCTTTATAATATTAGTATAGATATGCTAGCTCTTTCTTCTAAGCAAATGCAGTATCTCTATTAAAGCTATGAACATTGAGACGATCGATAAATGTCGTAATTATTGCCAAGTTTTAATTAAAATTGCAATTCTACAAACATAAAAATTCGTTTTGGTTGTCGTAAACTTAGCTATCTTTTAAAATCATTTTTTTATTTTAGTTAATAGTCAAATATAATATTAAATTGAGGTATCACATTTTTATGAGACGTTTGCAAAATTTTAAAATTTGCAATCAATACTTTTAATAGAATGTTGACTAATGTCAGATGCAACTTTTGTTTTATTGCAATTGAGTCCATTGTGTAGGTCGATTTTAGTTGTACGACTCTAGAATTAAAAAAGGTATTCTGTATTGTTTTTTCTTTATTGGTTTATTAAACTGGATACGTTAATTGGTAAAAACTGATAAGCTTAAAATAAAAGAACTATGTGTAAATCCTTCTAGAAATAAACAGAGCATACAATTAAAACTCAAAGCTAATTTAAATTGCATTCATTAAGTTTTAATCAATCATTCACCTCATATAATTCACATTCACATATCATTCACTATAATCTTCTTCTTCTTCGTGTCGATGGCACAAAAATTAACTATTTAAATGAGCCCGCTCCAGTGCGTCGCTGCCCCTACGCCCTTGTCGTTGGCGCACATGAGGCCACTCAATGTGCAGCTTTGAGGGTTCGAGGGGCAGATCAGAACGCGTCACATGGTCTGTTCGGGCGCCCCGCAGTCGCACTGGGTCTATCATGCCCCACTTCCCCAGGTTAGATTTGCAGCGACCAACCTGGGTTCTTAGCCTGTGTAGTGTTTTCCACACTGACCACGGTAAACTATGACCAGCGGGAAGAGTTTCAGCAGGGTGTAAGAAGTGTGGCGGTGGGGCATATTTCTCCTTCTAAAAGTTGTCTCGGGAGTCGTTAGTGAAAGTGTGAGGTAAAGTGGACTTCATGAAACAATTGCGGCTGTTTAATCTATAGGTGATGATGACTCATAGATAATATGCATGGGGTGTCTTCAATCGGATTCCTGTTCTGATTGTTTTCACTATAATTAACCAACGTCAATCATTTAGACCCAACGCACCTATTATGGTAGGTATGTTATTGTATTTGCTGCCAAAGGAATGAGAATGCCAAAATAATTTATTTAACAAAATAAATTATTTCCTTCCCATGACTAACCAATATTAATCAAATATTTTAGATCAGATTAAATTAAATGCATATGAAAGTGAAGGGAAAATTGAGGTCATATGGAATAGGTAGAACTAAAACCATTAAGTTGAGGCCAATCTGCAGGATATGTAACGAAATATGAGTAATATCATAGTTTATTAGTCTTTATATCATTTAAATTACACACCGAATGCAGAAATTGTTTATTCCTTTCGATTTATTTAACGTCCGGTTTTGTTCTAATTATGCATTTTTGTAGTAATTTATTTGTGTGATTAATTTCAATGTTTGTTTCTTCTGTTTGACCTCTATTTTGACTTTCTGACTTTGAAATTGTTAGGTATATTTATTCTCATTTTCCCAAGTTAAATACGTATCTTCTATGTATGCCGGTTTTATTAATGGGACGGGATATTAAAATTTATACTTAAATTATAGTTTTGGATGCAGATTATTACAGATAGCTTAAGCATCTGTCAGTTAGTAATCATAGTGTCATGAACGTAATGTTCAATCATTAACTGAATAGTACAAAGATGGTTCAGTAAAGACAGTTGTTTCCTCCTAAATTAATGGACACGTTAACGACACAATAACATAAATTATCATTTTCAAGTCACAAGGAAATGTTTCTACCGTTGTCTAACTTTCATCATAAATGTAACAATACCATTCAGCGAGTAGGAACCAAGTACCTAGGATATAATACTTTTCCTTTGTTGTTTAATTTAGAATCATACCTATAAGGCACGCACGCAGTTACGACTATTCAATCAAACAAATACACGCAAAATGTTTTACATAATTAACAGAATAAAAAGAAGTAGATTACTGATTTCTTCTGTCCATTTAAAAGTGAAATCGTTAGTCAATTATCTAAGTATGTCTGTTTAACATTAAAAGAAAAAGTTCTAGACTCGATGGTAAAGTTAACATTTGAATGCGCGTCTCGTGTTTATGGTAAATCGTTATTTTAAAATGCATCTTTGGTGTGTAGACATCCATCAACGATTCACAACAATACCTGTGTTTTATTATTAATTTATTGAGTTGAATGCGTTTCCTTTGGCCGTAACAAAAAGTTACACCATTATTATTTGAATTTAATAATAATAAAACGATTGTTTTTTATTTCAATAGAAAATATTTCTGTATCTAGGAATTTCAAAGCTCAGTAGTTTATTTTTCAATCGGTTGGTATTGCTTTTTATTTATAGTTTATATCAATTGTTTGCTAATACGCATACCGAAGAATTGTATAATATCTATATCAGTACTTTCTTATATAAATCAAGTTATGTGGAAGTAGAAGTACCTAGTGAAACTGTCATGGGAATTGGTATATCTAATTAACAATGTCTACGGAAATGGGAATCCTTAGGGATTAACTTATTATTCAATGAAAACGATTGAGTATCACTGAAGTAGGTATTGCTTAGTTCCTTGACATGGATAAGATCATCCGCATCAAAGAAGCGTGGTGATGAACACTCGCACTGTATTTTTGTGGGTGGTCGATAGTGGCATATCAGCACGTTAAACAGTCGGTCCCGGTTGTTTCGGTTAGACCATGTCTGAGGCTTTTAGGTGTTCTTAGAACTATAAACAGGGTTGTCCACTAACCTACTCAAGTTTACTTTGCTTTTAATGAAGTGCTGTACATAACACTTCCTACTGTATTTTTGGAAGCGGCCAACTAGCTAGTTGATAGAATTCTGTCTTTTTTTATTATGCTGACTTGCAGGTAACTTGATATTATCGCCAACGAAGACAGGTTCTTCCAAAGGCCCTATACTGATATTAGTATTATAACGTCTTTGTTTCTCGAGGCCTAGGAATTCATTCATAGACTGCGAATTTGACAGACGAATACACATGCACACATTGAGGAAGTTAATTTAAACGTTGAACAAATTATAGCCTACTCCAAAACAAATGTCGAAAGTTTGAAACAAACAGTATTTTCTTTATCGCTTTTAAAGTGCGTTCGTTTGTGTACCGTGAGAAAAACTGGCTAGCTGACAATACGGAATTTGTGAAATTTTTATTCATTACATTGAAGTGTGATTTAAGTAGGTTAACAGAGGTAGGTCATTAAAACCAGCTTTGTTTGTTGACTATATTTACAACAATATAACCATGCATCAGCTGTCAATTATGAATCATTATAAGTATTACCACTGGTTTACTCATTCAACAGTACTTTACGCATAAATAGAAAAGTCTGATGCATCAATATAGTTATTGCGATTTAATATACGTGTAATACTTATAGGTATCACAATGTCATGGTCAAGGGGTGTACAACCCACCCTATTGTGTTTCATACGATTGGAATATTATAACATACATTCGTAAGTAAGTTTACGTTTTTTTACGCTGTTAAATGTCACTGTTAAATACAAAGTGTTGATTCATAACTTTAATAAAAGTCTGTTAAAGTTATCCGGGCTGCCAATAGAAAGTCATAATTTTTCATTTTCTTACGTTTGTTGAGACTGTCATTTAGTTTACGTTTACTGGTCTGTGAGCGTATTCTCCAAGTCTATCTTTTTATCTAACAGGTAAGTATCTAACAAAAGTACCTCAGTCCTAAACGCTCAAATCGAAAACTATGATGCATCTGTAGTCTAGTCTAGTAGATGCAATTAGGTATATGTCACTGTCATATAGTTAACACGTTGGTTAATAATCTAACCAGTAAGATTAACAACTGTCAACAACTGTACTATAACTATTTACTATTTCACAATCTGTTGACATTTTATAATCTTACTAGTTGGATTATAAATCAACGGCCTTTACAATTTGCCGGTGACATACCTACTATATAGGTGTTTTATACTTAGATGTCATATTGACTATACTCTATATAGTTTACTTACCACATAATCATAGACAATCTACAAGTATCTATGACTAATGCCTGCGAAAGTGGAATATGTATAGAATGCGTAATCGGAACTGAGTAGCGGTTCACACAGCCTTTACCTCTAAACGAGTTACGTGAAACACGAAGGAGGGAAGCGGTCGTGACCGCCGCCGCAACACACTGCTGATCTAACTAATAGATGTTACCGTGGGCTGTTGGATACAGAGGGACGTAGTTATGAGACATTATTTGACGAACACTCGAATTGGATCATCCACCTTTTATTTAATTTAGCTTTAGCTGAGTGATGTTTACTGATTGTTATTGTTAAGCAACGTGCAGTTGGGATACTTGGATGGGTGGCCGATGATGGCATTTCTGTTTTCTGGTTAAACTTGTATGAAAACAATACCCATTGATAATTTGCATAATTAGGAAACAAAGGATTAGGCCTGGTATTAATTCTGCTCACTATAGGACACCTCAGTAAAATGAACTGCAGTGACACATACAGGCTTTATACTTAAGAAAGGATTGTAATTCTTGCGTCGGTTTAAAGACATAGAAACGAGCACTTCTTAATAGAAAACCCGTTGAGTAGGTCCATAACAGAGAAACTCATTTATGGAATCGAACATTAGGTAGAAAATACGTAATAGGTATTAGTAAGATATCCAGCTAAGCCAGTGTCTTAAAATGACTAATCCTTGAAATATTTCTTAATTGACGTCTTTGAAAAGTCGTGGGTTCGATAGCATTGAGATGAAAATTGATAGGTTCACAATAATCACAGTAGCGGCAATCACTATGATAACTATAGTTAAAGTTATTGTTAATATTAACAGTTAATCTAACTGCAGATCGTATAATAGATTGATTAGAGGATTTCTTTCTAACGCTACATTAAATCGAATGCCATATGATGCCTCTATCATTTATAGCCTCATAACTGTACACAACATAGCAATTTGCCCGCATGACTCCACATGAAAATATGCAATGACAACATGCAATTTTCAACAGAAGTCATAACTGCGAAGGCTTTAGTTGCATTTTACCTGCTTGGTCAGTAATGCAGAACATTTATTTATCAATTATCAAGTGTTGAGTTCATAAAATACATTTTTTATTGTCTGCAATAGACTGAATCAAGCGAGAACTATTTTTATCGACTGACTCATACGTAGTTAGGTACATACTTATTTAATAATTTTTTCAATATTTCCTCAATAATTTTTATTAACTATGTGATCACCGGTCGATAGTTTATTAAAATCCTTTATTTTTGTTGGGAATATCAACAAACACATTATATTGACCCAAACTTTCCGATGTAAATATGCAGTAGATACCTAGAATGTTAAATTAAGTCAGTGCAACCATAATTTTGTGTATGCATGTTAAAGTTGCATACTGTATTATTAGTGTACTAGCAGCACCCCGCGGTTTTACCCGCGTTGTGCGCGTTCCCGTGGGAATTTTGGAAATGTTTATACATCCAAACCTTCCTCTTGAATCACTCTATTTATTTAAAAAAATCGCGTCAAATCCGTGCAGTAGTATTTGAGTTTATCGCTAACAGACAGACGCGACCTGGGACTATTGAACAATTTCAGTACCAAACTCATAGCTATGGTTAGTCTAAAATTCGCGCTAGTCCTCACTGTTTCAACACACCTAACTCCCAGGACCTAACTCTTGGAGGCCCTGTCTGTATAACACAGGTGAGCTATTAATAGCGGCCGTGGGTGAGTGACCGGGCGTCGGCCACCACTGGCGACTTCCATTGTGAACCTTACTGCGGGTATAAAGGTTCCAAGACTGAAGGGTACAGTGGAAACTAACAGAGACATTGGAAAAATCTATACTAATATTATAACTAACTAGCAGCGCCCCGCGGTTTTACCCGCGTTGTGCCCGTTCCCGTGGGAATTTCGGGAATTTTTTTACATAAAAACCTTCCTCTTGAATCAATCTACATATTACAAAAAACCGCATCAAAATCCGTTGCGTAATTTTAAAGATTTAAGCATACAAAATAACAAACAGACATAAGTAGCGACTTTGTTTTATACTATGTAGTGATTATAAAGCTGCAGAGTTTGCTTGTTTCTTTGTTTGTTTGTTTGAACGCGCTAATCTCAGGAACAACTATACGATTTGAAAAATTCTTTTTGTAATGTATAGCCACATTCAACGGGAAGGTTATAGGCTACTTTTCATCCTGAAATTCCCACGGGATCTACGGGGGCGCTGCTAGTATTATCTATTTCGAATTGGAACAACGTTTACGGATACACGTCGCCTTTATTAACATTTTAATCTGACGTTTCGGAAACTTTCCAGAAACCGTGGTCACAGAACACTGAAACCAGTAACTATAATCTAATGAGAATCAAAAACTGAAATGATACTGGTAAAATGACTGTTAGAATAGACCATACTGTAGAGTTAAATGGAGTTTACGCAGATTTAAAAACGTGAGAGCTTTTAGTCAAATGAAGTTAAATAAAGGTTTGACTTAAATGTACTTAACAGTAACAAACAAATCTGCGGTTTCTTAACGAAATCGTAACATGGATTGAGAATCACTGGGTGTTTAGATTAATTACTCATATTAAAGACAAATAAAACTGCGCTCTCATAACAAAACATGAATTGAGAGTCACTAGAAATCTATGTTACTTATTATTCGATCAAAACAATATATCTAAAGATGTTTGTTATGATTGTGATTATACTTGGTTTTTAATAAATAACTTAATACTAAGTTTAGATATCAATATCATTTATTTATCTCTTTAGAAAAATCAATGCCAGTTTTCGTTGTAATTTTATAACTCAAGAACGGGCTCACTTATCCAAACCAAATGTTTAGTCTTTGTTCGGACTATTTAGTAGATGGTTTATGTGTAGTTTGCACAAATCGGTCGAGTGGTTCTTAAATTCCCACGGGAACGGGCACAACGCGGGTAAAACCGCGGGGCGCAGCTAGTTTATTTATATTTTCATGTTGGTTTGCCTCTTCAGCACCTCCGTAGTCTAGTCTTGTTTGCACTCGCCTGTGTTTTCAATGCCTGGGTCAAGCGAAAATATGTTTCCTTCTTTTCAACCATGGCTCTGGTTTAAAATTATCAACCCACGTTAAACAAGCTTGGTGATTACGACTTATACCTCGCCGAACTGATATCTTCAGTGAAACGAGAGGCTTTTGCCCAGCCCTTTGTTTCAATCTTTTCAGTACTTTCAAGTTTAGTATTTTCCATGAAAATTATTCTATTGATTCCATCTGGAATGGTGTTTATGGAGGTAAACGTAACTAACAATATTTATCGACAACACTTCCACTGTCAGTCGCTAATTTGTTTCATAACTCTTTTACTGTACAAATACGACAACTGAAGGTCGATGAATAATTGATTACATAAACTTAGGTGCGACTGCACATGTTTTACACGTTCGTAGGAAAATACTTAAAAAGCTTTGAGAAGAAAGAAAAAGGGTACATTTCGTGGCATATCCCTGAACAAAAAAAAAATTTTATCTAACTTACCAACTAGTAGCCTGCTGCCTCTGTGCCATGGAAATTTCAGGATAATAGTGGCCTTTGTCGTTCCTCTTGAAATAACTAGCTTACCATTATCATTGGGATATCTAAAATGTATTCACAAATCAAAGATACAAACAAAGTAATCATAATCTATGTGGATTAATAAAACAATATCGTTTGCAAATCTGGCAAACAAAGTCAGCTTAATAATGTCTATTACGACGCGTAATACGACGCTCATACAGTGTCGTATTACGCGGAAAATAAAGATTTTTAACCATTTAAGCAGTTATATCATAGTTTTAAACGTTTGTTTTTGTAATACCTAGTTAAAAGTGTAGATGATACAACACTATTGCTAATACAACAGATGCATGCAGTTACTCAACTTCTAAAGCATTACATATCCAAACAAATACCTACTTAGATAAGATTATTTTGTGAGTAATCCTTCGCCGATGTCTATCACGCAGTGTGTGGGTATAACAAATCAAAATTTAACACACAAAGGTGTTGATCATCCCACTTTGAGATGAGTTCATGATAATAATGATTTACAATCCGCAGATAGTTAAACTAAGCCGTTTAACCTTCACACTTCCCTACCACATTATCTATAGTTTATTGTTATTGTCGATACATAACTATCAAATTAGATCATCTTGGTGAATATTCAAGGTTTATTTTTATTAGAATATCACGAGTTTGTTACTGAAATTGTTTTGTAACTGTGGTCGTTATTTTTTATGTTCTTTTCTGTAAAAATTTCAAGATTTAAAAAATGCAACTTCACTTTGACGATGTTAATGTTAAACAGCCTCCGTGGTCTTGTGGTTTGAGTGCTCGGCTCACGATTCGGAGGTTCCGGGTTCGATTCTCACAAAAATCTCTTTGTGAGACTGTCCTCAGTTTGGTTAGGGCTTTGCAGACTGAATCACCTGATTGCCCGAAAAGTAAGATGATTCCGTGCTTCGGAGGGAACGTTAAGCCGTCGGTCCCGGTTACTTTCTACGGATAGTAGTCGTTACATGAGCCATGTCAGAGGCCTTTGGCGGCTCTATAACTCTGACACCAGGATTGGTCAGGTTGACCATCCACTCGATGAAGAAGAAGAATGTTAAACAACAATTAAGAAGTAGGTACTTAAAATAACAATATTCAGTTTTAATTATCTCCAGATAATCGGTACCAACTTAGGTTTCAAATAATAATGTTTAATATGAATAAAAACTTTCTTTTTCGTAAAGAGGCTATCAAAGTTATGACACGCTTTTTGTTGTAAAATGTACTTTTATAGAAATCTTTGTGGATCGTATTTATTTATTACCTTTAGAAATACTGTATTTATGGTGTGGATGGCATCATTTAGAGCCCTAGAGTTAATAGCTTCACCATTATGTGAAGCTATTAACTCTATGGTTTCTTAGGTCTAAGCGAACACTACTGATTTTGAATCGGAATTACATTTCGGATACACTTCACTTTTATTATATATTTTTATCTCTATTTTATACGTTTCGGCTCCTTTACACGAACCTTGGTCACAGAAGACAAGTCTTCTAGAAGACGTCTGGATAAAAATGAAATAAAGCAAAGTGTATAAGTTTCAATTCAAAATGAGCTTCACATATGGCATTGTAATGTGCAATTCTCAAATAAACTAGATCAATGTGAACGACTTACAACGATTGGATATTCAAATATTAAAACCATCAACCATATAGGTCAATTTCATAAAGCCTAATGAAATAGGACAATCAAATCAGCAATCAAGAAGCAATTTAATTTCATCAGTTGTTACGCCACGCACCGAGAAGACTCGATGTCTATATCAATAAAAACTACTTGTTCTTAAGCAATTATCATAATTACATACACGCGATGTGTTTGCTATCTGGTAAAGAGGTGAGGGCCTTCCAGTTGCTTCCGAAATCGTTAGACAATAACTTATTGAGGACAACTTAATGCTTGCAGTACTAGTTTGACTGGGCTATGACCGTCAAACTAGTACTGCAAGCATTAAGTTGGCGTGCCGATTATGAATTAAGTTGATTGTTGATGTGTTGAGATAATCGGTACGTTGCTTATTCTACGACCGGGCTATAATATACCATTATATTTTTGAAAAGGTGTCTAAATCTGGGGGGGATTTAACATTGATACCAAAGTATAATGGAAAGTTCTATACGAGTATTTCCTTTTCACAAAGTTTCTGATCCCTTCTATATAGAGCTAGTAAGAACTCCAGGTTTTGTAAGGCTTTAACATTCTGCATAACGTTTGAATTGATTGACCTTTTTAAGGAGGGCGTAGAGGTTTAAGCCAGTATTAAACACATTAGTTACTTTAAATAAAAATGCCATAATTATCAATAATGTATCTTCTTCGAAGACTTCCAACAGAGCCTTTCATGGAAGAGGAAAAAAGCGTAGACCTCATTTTCCCCAGACGCAAGTAACAACTAATAAACCAGTGTGATAGTGCCGTATTCATAGTGATTCGTAACAATGCACGGAATTAAGATCCCACGACGTAATGACTCTATAAGTAACGCTGTGAGCGAATGTCTAGTTCAAGGCATTTGAAGCGACAAGATCGCTATCTGAAGATCGTTATTGATATTTAACGTTTCTACATAATTTATCATAATTGCCGACTAGATACTATCACGTATTGGAAATTAAAGCACAATATGTTGAGTTTAGTAGATGATTATATGAATATTATTAATAGATTTTACCATATCTCTTTTCTCTTTTACCATCTCAAATTAAAGGTGTCATTGATGCTAATGTTGCCATTTAAAGATACATCCAGCTAATTCCAACTAATTCTTGATCTATATCACGGTATTTTAAAACATCAAAACTGTCACAATATTTTCTAACAGCACTAATTGAAACGAGATTTTTATCAGTAAATCAGGCTCATAATTCATTTGAATTTAAACAAAGTGCGAGTGACATGGTCACGTTTTGCGTAACGTCAACAATGTGTTGGTGAGATTGGGTGCGCCGGCGCAGCGTCCGGTTTTGACGCAACGCTCTTTATGCTTCGACATCACATGGATTTTGGATGCGATACGATCTAGTTTTTAGTCTGGTTTACCGTGGGTGTTTGAAATTACACCTTGAATTTAATTTGGAGCTAGGTATTGCTTATATCACGTCACTTGACTATGCTATTATATGAAACAAGTTTTAAGTTTTGATCGTTAGGCTACATTGGAATTTAGGCGATCTAAAAACTTGTACCTACATATCTACGCTAGTGCTCGCCACTAACCTATACAAGTTTTTGTTTTTGCTTAATATCAACTTATGCATTCCTCAATTTACGATCAAATGCAATATTTTAACGATTTTTTCTTTTCTTCCTTTATTCCAGATTTACCAAGTAAACAATGTGGAGAGGTGGAATTTTGAAGTGGTACCTCTGACGAAGGGCACATGATGTCGCAGTCAGCCCTGGGCCTGGGCGGGGAGCGCCGCTACTCCGTGCCCTCCAACCCGCTCATGCATGACCCCAGAGGAATGCACTCCGAAGACCTACACGCCTGGTCTATTTACAGGTAATTATACGCCAACCTATGGAGGTCGGCGTCGGTAATGAGTACTTTTTCGTGAAGGTTAAGGGAAGGAAACCATTTTCTCTAAAGAGGCCATGATTGTACGTTTTCTTCGAGACCTTCCGTAATAGGGTCGTCGTTTTGTTGGTAATGTACGATCATTATAAACGTATTATTGCTTTGCAGGCAAAATCTGAACTCTGACTTTACGGATAGTGCGCTGGGAAGCACTGACAAAAGTCCCTTGCCATATGGAAACTTCCAGCTTAGAGACACCACCGTACAGTCGATATTATCACATCCTAGATATGGACCTAAGTAAGAATATTTTCCATACACCATTATTATACATTGTTTATCGATTTTTTGATATTTACTTACCTATTAATGATTGCCTGGCTTTTAGGTCAGCGTTGGGGTCAAACATGTACACATACCTCAAGTTCGGTCTACCTCGAGTTTTTCCGCCGAACCACAATGGCTCCCAGAGATCTGGCACTCCCAAACCCAAGACTTCTATCGGAAGTGGAATGAAAGCTGCACCTAGGTAAATAATCCATTGTTCCTACACTCACAGTTTGTTCAAGTGGCCTTCTTAAACATACAATAAAGACGTGTAAACTGGTTGTTCGAACAGGATACAGAGACAAAGCAGGGGAGTTCGAGAAACATCCTCCGGGTACGACAGTTCAGACAACGAAACCACCACCAACTACCATAAGTATAGCAGAAAATATCGATCCGATCCTGATTTTAGACTGCAAAATGTCGTCACATCTTATCAGGTAAGATTTAGAACTTTCCCAGACAATCTTTGCTGTCCAGACAGTCCAGACAGACTGGAGATTTGGTCGTCACAGTCCAGTCTACTGTAGTCAGCCTAATAGAAGTTGTCGGTAGCATTTTAAGTCTTACAAGCAAAAAATAATGGAATATGTCTAGTATCTAGTGTGTCCTTTATAGTTTTTCTCAAACCAAAATACCGTCTAATCTATAGACTATCTGGACTGAAGTCTAAACAGTTTCTGATTTAGCATCTTGGCTGAAATAGCAATAGTGAAACCAACTTTCTGACATATTTATCGATATTTCTAGCAGACAGCTGTGCCTCTTGTGGCGATGCAACAAGCAGGGATCAGAGGGGATATGGACCAACGTGGTCAATGGACCAACTCCCGGCACAAGTCAGTGAGCGAGGCAAATCTGTTGGGAATAGACGCGAGACCACATCGTCCTCAGTACAACAGACGGAACAGTGTGGTGGACTACGTACCTGATGGAGACCATCATAGGTGAGAACTGAAAACACAGGATTAAATGCACATTTTTATCATATAAGGACTCTCCCTCAATTCGCTTCGGGTAAAACAGAAAATCAGTACCTGCGAGAGATAGTAAAACGTCTACTCACTCGACGTCACCTGTCTAGTGTACTCTGAAAGTATATTTGATATTATGGAATTTAAGAGTTGTAATGATTAATAGTTTTGATACTGATCTCTTATATGCAAAGCATAAACTTTTTTTTTCTGAGAGTCTTTCGGAAGGCACATTAAACCGTAGTTCCCGATAGTTAACGCCATCAACATAGTTTGGCATCGAAGCACCCTTTTGGGATCTTAAAACTTACGAGTCCAGGCTTCAAGAATTGGTGGTCACTATGGCCTCGTGAAAGATTTCTGTTGCATGTAAGTACATCTGTATGTATTGTAATTGTCTAGCTATTTAATGTCTCCGTCGCACTTGGGCGGGCGCGCGTCGAAGGCGGGCAGCCACATGTCGCCGTCTCACTCGCGCAAGCACTCCACGCTGCGGCCCGCCGACCACCTCGACGGGTACGCGCACTCCGCCTACATCTACCCCAACTACTACGTAAGTTATACTTCACCATCTACAGCAACTCCTACCAACGTCTTCTGCAATAGGGTTAGCTTGACTGTTATTAAAAGTGTATTATTTGATAGATGAATTTAGTAAAATAACTAAAATTATGATCAAAACTGAAATCAGAATCAAAATCGATTAAAAAACAAAAAGAAATTATAAGCTCTGAAATATTCTCTCCTGTCTGATTCTGTCCCTTTCTTGCAAAACGATTTTTTGTATGCGACGTCTATCTATGGCGCTCTAACTTTGTGACGTCACAGAACTAGCAGTGATGTCTCTGTCTAATCAGCAACTTTGACCGCTTGTAACTCTAGAAATTATAGCGATATAAAAAAACGGATTTTAGTCTCTTACACGTGATAACAAGATGAGTTAATAGGAAGAATAAAAAAACACTGTCAAATACCCTATTTCCTACAAACGTCAATTGCAACTGATAATAGTGGGGTATTGAATGCTACACTATTTGCAAACGACGTCTAATGCGAGTGTTGACATGTTGGCAGTCACTTGCGCAACTCAAATTCTGCACCTTTTATTGCTAAAGGACACTTGCTGTATGCTGCTGCAGTAGAACAGTCTTCTTACTTTAATGCCATGTTGTTCCAGGTGAATAGTTTAGAAATTACATCTCCCGAGAACAAGATGACGTTATTGGTCTCTGGTCTCAGCTTTGAAGTGAAGTCTGGAGAGATATTGGCTGTGTTAGCCACTTCGCAACATGAGGCGACTGGTTTACTGGATGTCTTGGCTGGCGTTAGAAAGGTAAGCCTACAAATTGTTATAAAAAATAGGTTAATAACCTTAATGACGAAACAAACGAAGAGTGAAGGCGTCAATGCCTTTTTGCATTTTGATGAAGAACTTACCTACCTTTGTCACTCCCTTGGTCGACTTAAGCCGATTTAACCCAAAACAAGCGTTATGGAGTCGAGCGTGACGGCTCAGTGACATAATACACACGAGTAACTTCCACGATAGGTGCATATAACTTCAAAAAGCTTAAAAATTGCTCAAACATATTTCGGTGATTTTCAGAAATTATCAGGAGATATAGTGATAAACGGCCAGCCAGTCGCCTCTAGCACCCTTCGCAAAGTGGCCGCGTACGTGAGGAACGACACCAACCTCTGCCCTTCCATGACGGTGGCTCACATGCTACGGTTCCACGCTGCTTTGCGACGGCCAAGAGCCAATCATGGACAGGTTAAAATGAACGATAGAGATCGGGTAAGCAACCTTCTTGGTATACTTAATATTATGCTTGTGCCCAGTTCACAATTTGGTCCCAAGATAGATTGATTTACATTTAAATATTTAGGATATAACACAGCATTTGTCCCTGAACATGCATTGAGTTACATTTATATCTATAGGATAGGATATATCTACAAAGATCCAGGGTCCACCCGTGGGCCGTGAGTCTTGTGACTCCAAGGAGAGTTAGATACACTTTCATAAGAAAACAGTCAAAATATTAATAATGAATGACAAAGTTTAAGGTGGTCCTAATAAATACTCACCTTAGAAGTTCTATTTAAATACGATGGTACTCTACAAGTCTTAGTGGGTAGAGTCATGGTTCTGATAGCCCCAAAGTCCTAATTTAAAAACCTTTCGACTCCAGATAAACCTACTCATAGAAGAGTTAGGTTTAGAACAAGTAAGAGATACCAACATCAGTCGTCTCACTCGCTCTGAAGTCCGAAGACTCAACGTTGCTTGTCAACTTCTTCTCGACATGGCGGTATTGATCCTCGACCAGCCGACCAAGGAGATGGACATATTCGACACTTTCTTCTTGGTGGAATACTTGAGGAACTGGGCTAGTACTGGCAAAGTAGTCATAATGTCGCTACACCCTCCTACTTATGAAATCTTCGCTATGCTCACTAAGGTAAGGATTTAATTTCTGCATACTTCAACGTTTGAACAGTAATTGTTTTCAGAACAATCTAGATCTTGGTTTCAGTCTAGCAGTTTGCACAATTAAATACTATATTTTTTTCAGGTTGTCCTTATTTCGGCTGGCAGAACAATGTTCAGTGGTTATAGAAGGGATATGTTGCCATATTTTGCTTCTATAGATTATCCTTGTCCTGCTTTCAAGAACCCGTCTGATTACTACTGTGAGTATATATACTCTAACTAGCTGCGCCCCGCGGTTTCACCCGCTTTGTACCCGTTCCCGCGGGAATTTCGGGATGAAAATTGATGTCAGATTCTCAGGCCTACCCGATATGTACACAAAATTTCATAAGAATCGGTCGAGCCATTTCAGAGGAGTTCAACCACGGTACCCGTTCCCGCGGGAATTTCGGGATGAAAAATAGATGTTGGCCGATTCTCAGACCTACTCAATATGCTCACAAAATTTCATGAGAATCGGTCAAGCCGTTTCGGAGGAGTACGCGAACGAACATTGTGACACGAGAATTTTATATCTCGTATATGATAGTAGTTATTCTACACTATAAATTTATTCGTCCGATAATTTTAAGATTTAAATTCTTTTGCGTTGGTTGCGGGTTGCGGGATAATATCCCGCACCATATCCCGAGGATATGGTTGTTATAAAAGCATATTATGCAGCATTTTTGGCGGTTCTTGAACTTGGCCAGAATTAAGCATTATGGTTTAGTGATTTACTGGCAGACTCTTTCTGGGCTCTTAGGCAAAAGAAAATTAGTCCCCTGCAACCAGAGACGTACAGTAAAGTGTCTTATTAAGAGGCCTAGTAGACTACTCAGTAGATGCTGTGCGGGTGGCCTGGTGCCCAAAGTCACGAGGGTTTAAATCCGGCCTTAATTTCATGGCATGAGAACCAGATGTTAGGTGTATTAAGAATGAGATCGTTGATGTGTGGGTGTCCCGTATCCTCGGTTAGTTAAGTATGAGATCCTCGGTGCATCACGGCACGAGTAGATCATTGTTTAGTGTTCGTATGTAATGGTCGGCCCGCGCAGTGGACCTGGTGACGCTGGACTCGCTGTCGGGCGCGGCGCTGGCCGAGTCGTCGGGGCGCGTGGAGGCGCTGGCGGCCGTGTTCGGCGCCGCGCACGCGCCGCCCGCGCCGCCGCCGCCCGTGCCGCTGCCCGCGCCCGCGCCGCGCGCGCCTCCGCTGCGCACCACCATAGCGCTGCTCGAGTGAGTCCCCTACACTAGGGTTACGGCGTGCTTAACAAGGGAACGACTTGGTAGCTTTTGGTTGGTGGAATGCTAGACTACCATAACATTTAGTTTAGAGTAACAGGGAAACTTTTTTCCTCTCCCCTTTTGGAAGCTTCCAAAGAGTTTAGGTAAGAAAGAGAGAAGGAATGGTAGAGTAAGTACGAGAACACTTGGTTTAGGTAGCAAGGAATGGAGTTGGTAGCACAAGCTCTCATCCCTACTAATATTATAAAATACTAGCCCCGCCTCGCGGTGTTACCTGCGTTGTACCCGTTCCCGCGAGAATTTAGTGATAAAATGTACCTACCTCATGTGTTTTTCTATTGTGAAATAAGAGGCCTTTATCCAGCAGTAGGGCATTACAGGCTGATACTGTACCAACTGTATCAAAATTTTTCCAAAGAATATTCAGTAAAAAAGAGAGTAGGAAATAATTAATGCTCAGTGCAAAAAATATTACCTACTATAAATAGTACCGTATATAACAGTTTCTAAAACCAGTTACGACGAAAACTATAACATACGAAGATATTTTTTCTATTTAGTAATTTGCTTTTGTTTGTATTTTCAGGAAAAGTCTAGTTTTCACGCAAATGACGACGTTATCCAACATTATAACGCGCGTCCTGATCGCGGCTCTAATGTCTCTAGTCACAGGGACCATATTCTGGGATCTACCTTCTACTGATGCTAAGGTAAAGATCTTTATTCTTTACTCTCTCGAACAATACAACTAAGAAGCTAATAATTAGAGCTGAATTATTTTCTTGGTAATACTTATATTTTTGTAAATTACATTAACTATGACCAAAAATCTCACCATAGTATATCAAAACGTTATGAATAGTTTTTCAAACTTTTGGCAGCAAAACCTGGTATAATAAGTTCATATAAGACGGACATATTCAAAAATTCATTTTGGTTTATCAAATCAGATGTGGAATCAGTGGAAAGAAATAACGCCAATTTGTTCTCCATTCCAGTTAGTCCAAAACGACCGCATCGGTTTCCACTACGCCGTGATGTGTTTCGCCGTGTGGCCGATCATGCTGTGGCTGACGGTCAGAGAAGCGGCTTCCATGAGGAGACACGTGGAGAGAGATATAGCTGTCGGTCTGTATTCTAGGACCGTGTTCATATTGTTTGATGTGAGTATCATAAATCATCAGACCACCTTGTTGGTGGTCAAAAAAGGTCATATTTATATATATCTACTGAACGTGCGTATGTCACTGAACTCCTCCTAAGCGGCTGGATCGATTTGAACGATTTTTTTTGTATGCGTTTGGATGGCACCCTGGATGGATTAGATTCACACTAGCGACATCTATTGGGTCGCGGGGTGAACCACCGCACGGGACAGCTAGTCACTACATAGTATAAAACAAAGGCAGTTTCCGCTGTCTGTCCCTACGTATGCTTAGATCTTTAAAACTACACCACGGATTTTGATACGGTTTTTTTTTATAGATAGAGTGATTCAAGAGGAAGGTTTATATATATAAGAATTCTCGAAATTCCCACGGTAATAGGCACACGCGGGTAAAACCGCGAAGCGCTGCTAGTATGATAATGAAATAAAATGATTGTTGCAGCAATTCCTAGAGCTGTGGTCGAGCGCGCTGGCGTGGTGGGCCTACCTCGTGCCGAGCTACGCCATGGCGGGGCTGTACGCGCTCGCCGCCGCGCCGCTCGATGGGTTCTACTTCTACTTGGGTAACATTACTGAGTTTCCATTATGGCGACGCTACACAAAAGATATTAATACCTACTGCTGAAACAATAAACAGAAAAATCGAAAAAAAAATCGCGGCTTCTGCTGGTACCAATCATAACCATAATCATCCTGGAAATAAGCGATTTTGCCTTACAAAAGATGGAGCGGTTACGACGTATTTTTCCCAGCATTACTATTTAACATAGCAGATAGTCTTTTTAGTTTACAGCAAAACTCAGAACATAAATTAAATCTCTTTTTCAGGTTACATGGTGCTCTACCTAATAAGCATACAAATGTTATGCCGAGCGACTATATTCCTGATTCCTATGGAGAAGACGGCATCCATTATATCAGGGGTTTGCCTGTTAATATCTACGCTTGTAAACGGGGTATTATTACATAGATCAGACCTTCCAAACTACGTGCAATGGGTTAATTACGTGTCGCCATCTAGATGGGTTTTGCCGGAACTTTTGAAGTTAGAGCTTAGTGATGTAGCCCTGAGAACAAGTATTAGTAAAGAGATCAGGTGTGCCACTAAACAGGTGGGTACATTGTTAAACTATATTTATTTTATCTACACTTCTACACTAATATTATAAAGAGGAAAACTTTGTTTGGTTGTAATGAATAGGCTCAAATACTACTGGACCGTTTTTAAAAATTCTTTCATCATTGGTAAGCTACATTATCCACGAGTAACATAGGCTATTTTTCATCCCGAAATTCCCACAGGAATAAACACAACGCGGGTAAAACCGCGGGACGCTGCTAGTCTTTACTAATAATATAAGCAGAAGAGATTGTTTGAACGCGCTAAGTTCGAAAGCATCAGTGAGATTTGAACAATTATATAGCCACACACAACAGGCTACTTTTATCCCAAAATACCCACAGGATACAACGCGGGTAAAACCCGGGAGGCCGCTAGTTTATTTCAGTAACCATCGACAATATCATCATTAACAAAAAAACTTAATATAGATGACAGCTGTCACCCCACAAAGGATAAAGTTGACATATCCATTCTTATCACATACATAGTTGATACATAGTTGACACACAGTTGACATTATTTATATCTAATTTACTATTGTCCTGTTTCCAGAGACCGTATCCAGACATAATAACGCAAGCATCATGTCCGGCGCCAAACGGCACACAAGTGATGGTAAACTACGATTATAATACAGCGGACAATATGTGGGCGTCCCTCCCTACATCTCCAAGCGAATCATTCCTCATAGCTTTGGCTATTTTCTACGCAGTCTTCGCTTTTATAGGCATAGTAGCCTTTGTAGCAGACTGCACCAAATATGTAAAGCGAAAACAAAAAACTTCCATGAAAGGACATAAGGTCACTGCAAGTACTCCGTAAAATTAATTGAAATACAAATTATGAAGTGTTTCAAGCAACTATTAAAGTTTTGCGAACTTAAAAAGTACTCTAAAAATATTTTTATAAAAAAATTACAGTAGTCTACAAAAGTTTTGTTATAGTCATCTCTATAGATTTTTGTCCGGACCAGAATCTGCGGAGTGGATATAGCGAAAAATGCTAACAAAAATACAAAGGAAAGACTGAATTATTTCAGAATAGTAGTACAGTCTTTGATGTAGGAAGCACAAAATTTTGATTAAAGTGCTCAAAAATATATTTATTAACAAATCATTATCATGGTGTTCGAAGACAGCTTGCATAAATGATAGTAAATATTCTAATTTTAATGGACACTGAATCTTTGAGTTTCTTCAATAAAGCATTACTTATATCGTTATCGTTTCTCTTATATTGACAAGAACAAAGTTATGTGTCCATTGAAATATCTGAAGATTGAAAACTTGGCACTGAATAATAAATTCACTTGATAAGTATTTAAAATAATGTTATTTTGTGGCACAAAACTATTTTATTTATGCAAGCAGTCCTATAACCATATTTTTTATTTTTAAGATTGATTATAGAAATCGATTTAATTAATAACTCGAGAACAATCGATTCTCGATTAAATGTTTATGAATTAATAATCACTACAAAATAAATAAAACAATGTACAAAAAGATCATAATAAATTGAATAATACTAGTTAGATAAATTATAGCTTAATTATTAATACATCAAGTATCTAATGTTAATTTAATGTTAATGAAAGCTTATTTTCTCTTCTTTTGGTTGCGCTGTTGATTTTTAATACTTATAATATTTTTTGAAAATTCATACTCGTATATATTTATGAATTAATAATCCAGTCATGAAGGTACAATAGTGAACAAGTAATAGGCAGAGGTTATGCTCCACAAGACATTCTTCAATATCCTATGTCTAGCTATAGCTCTACCAACTGAAAAGCTTTATTATTGTATTGTTTTATTTTAATATATATTTAAATACCTAAAGTGCCAATTCTAATCTTTAACACTGCCTCATAACAATGCTCATGTCTTCAAATTATTAACTCTTTGATAACTTTTCTAATTAAATCACTATTTTAATAAATATATTGTAATTCAATTAACTATAACGTTAGTTAGTAAAGTGGAGCCATATCACTTAATTATAGAAACCCTATAATTGTAAGTTACCTTAATTTACGTGAATGTAGAAATGAAAAAATAAATAAGATTCATTGATTTTGAGTTCTTTTAATTTAATTTTACACGACATAATCAATACTTTACAATAAATTCGATTTAACGGTAAATAAATAAATGTACCTACGAAGTTAAATAACAATTTTAAATAATAACATACGTTTAAATATTTACATAATAAATTAATTGACCCGCATCATTGGAATGATTTACTGTTAAAACAATGGTGATGGATAATTACAAACATTTCATTTTGACAAAACTATCATTAACAAATAAGACAACATAATATATATATGTTTTAATGATTGGGCAGTTACAAATTAAAATTATACTATTTTTATGATTGAGGCAGTGTATGTACTAAGCCCGTTGTCCCCGTATACGTGTCCCCTTTCACGGGGACAGCGGTACTTTAATTAAATGTAATTATCAACATTCCCGTTGTCCCCATACCCCGTACTTAGAATTCGTCGACTGTTCAGCCGCGGCGTGTAGTGGTCACAGTGTAACCCAGTCATTACTAGTCAATTGGTAATCTATGTAACTAGTATTATAAAGAGGTAAAGTGTTAAACTTTGTTTGTTTGTTTGTAACGGCTAATCTGAGAAACTAACAATCTGATTTTAATAATTATTTTTGTAATGGATAGCCACATTCAACGGGAAGGTTTTAGGCTATTATTCGTCTCGAAAATCCCACGGGAACGAGCACAATGCGGGTGAAACCGCGGGGCGCTGCTAGTTTTAAATATTTAATTAAAGTACCGATGTCCCCATGGACTAGACACGGTGTACGTTGACTACGCGCATACACTGCAAGTATGAATAGGTAAAATCGAAAAATATACATAATTTTTACTTGGTAAGTCAAGACAATTTTTTTAACAATTTCTCTGTAGGTAACAAAACAATCATTTACAAAATATAATCATTCTTATCATCGTTATGAAATAATTCATGGTATTTTTTACATATTTCGCATACGCACGGCCTATAGTTTGATCGGGCAGGCATTCTCTGATATCTGCCAAACTCATCAGTATCTGAAAGTTTTTCATTGATATGTCGACTTTCTAGGATTGTTTTTTTTATTTGTTCGCACGAATACGAAGATTTGTCATGGCTGAAAAAAAAGCATACACAATATAAACTAAATTGTAAATGGCTACGTATAAATGCATTTGATTACTAAGTAACGTGAAAATCTAGTACTTAAGTGAACCTTTTTCTAAATCTACCCTGTATATATGCGAAAGTCCAAATTCTATGGTGTGATTACTGCACATTTGTTAAAGATAATGAATATTGTCATACTGGATCTTCTACAAATACTAAAACTATAACCGCCTTATACATAAACGATATATACAGTGGTTTAAAGTGTTTTGTCTTTTTCTCTCTTTGTCAAATAGCGTATGTCGGAAAGGGACAATCCAAAGTGCTGTTAATAAGCGTTTATGAATAAGACTCTAAGTACCTACAGTAGTATACTTAGTATATTCTCCTATTATTTAAAATGAGTAGTATGGTACGTGTGACGGCTGTAACTTAATAAAGACATAAAAATATTTTTAGATGCAAGCTGTCATCAGTCACCATACTAAAGTGCATGAAGTATAGTATTTCATACCCAATTTCTCTTTAAATTTCATTTTTAAGCCCCGACGCAAAAAGAGGGGTTTCAAAAGTGTGACGTGTCTGTCTGTCTGTCGGTGGCATCATAGGTTCCGAACGGATGAAGCGATTTCAATTTAGTTTTTGTTTATTAAAGGTGACTTATGTGCGAGTGTATTAAGACATTTTTGTTTAAAAGTTGTGGGGGGAGTGAAAGTGGGGAGTTTTTTTTTTTTCATAAGTATGTCAAATTGTACTGTGATGATAGCTGTCAGGCGCACCATACTACAGAGAACGAACTACCAAGTCTAATTGCATTATCTCAAAGTGTAATAGTTATTTTATTCCACCAGCGGCCCTGTACTGAACTTATTCATATATATTCATTTGACACATCTCACAGCGAATAAATATCGAATGATTTTACGGTGTTTTCTCAAATCTACCATGCTGTCGCTACTTCACGCAGACGTCCGCGTTGAAGTAGCGACAGCATGTAGCATGATGCATACAAAATATGACGCGTATGTACATTTAGTGACACTCGCGCTCGTGAGATAAAATATCTATCAAGTCTAAACTGTACGTACTGTAAAATCTTATTGTAACATTATCACAGTGAACGAACTACTAAATGTGATCGTTCTGGTACCCCAAAGACTGTTCATCGTTGCGTGGTGAGGAGATCCACGGGTCGGGCATCTCTACGTTAAATACGTTGTACCGGCTGGGGCCGACGCGGCGCGGACTCCCGCAGCGGGACCGACTCAACGACCCGCTGATGAAAAATTGACACTATAGGCGTGTCCAAGGGAGGGTCGAGAGGGATATGAGATGAGATCACATCACACCACATATTTCTACCTTAGTATATTTTCGGACTCTAAAAGTTATGTACAAAGTTTTAAGCTATGAAATAAACTTGATGTGTAAGCCGAGCTAAACCTGATCAAATAAGGTAAAGCCCGGCCAAATGAGGAAAACTTGTCTATGTCAGGTTAAACATAGCTAATACAGACTAAACCTGGCCAAGTTAGGACTTATAAGTCGAGCTAAGTCAGGTAACATGACTTAGGGCGTGTTTCCATAGAAGCGAAGCAGACCTGCAGAGCTGTGCGTATCGAAAAGATTTTGACAATGTCAATGCTTTGGGATTAGTCGCTTGAGCTCTGCACACCTCCGCTCCACACTGGATAAACACCCTAGGGCTAAGCCTGGTTATTTCAAGTCCATTTGTGTCTAAGTAAGTGTACAAACCAGCGAGGTCTTTGAATCGGCTCGACGGGTGTGACGCAGCATGAAGACCGCGACGGTTCCGTGTACCACGCTGCACATTTTCTCCTAGAGTAACGATAAGAATATTGATGACTTAAGACGAATCACTATCCACGAAATCTACGAAACTATATGTGCTAGAAGCCTCATACTTTGCATGGGGGTTCCTTTTAAGAAGGAATTTTGCAAAATTGAAACCTTAACAGGGGGAGAGGGTGATACTAAGCTATATTACTGCAAAATTGTATGTTAATCCGTTAAGTAGTTTTAGCATTGAAGTGTAATAACATCCATCTATCCTCACTCTAAAAAAATATTATTTGTAATAGCTACCAGCTAAAAGCCGAGCTTTGTAAGGACTCGCGTATTTTTTCTGCCTGGTAAACAGTTTTTCAGTAAAGTGTCCCACAAAAGTGTTCAGTCACTTCAGGTTGTGGGATAGTGTTGATTAATCCTACTAATCCTACTAATATTATAAATGCGAAAGTTTGTGAGGATGGATGTATGTATGGATGGATGTATGTATGGATGGATGTATGGATGTATGTATGTTTGTTGCTCTTTCACGCAAAAACTACTGAACGGATTTGGATGAAACTTTACAGTAATATAGGTTATACATCAGAATAACATATGGGATACATTTTATCCCGAAATCCCTGCGGGAACGGGTACAAAGCAGGTAACACCGCGGGGCGCAGCTAGAAATATTATAAATGCGAATGTTTGTGAGGGATGGATGTATGGATGTATGTTTGTTGCTCTTTCACGCAAAAACTACTGAACGGATTTGGATGAAACTTTACAGTAATGTAGGTTACACATCAGAATAACATATGGGATACATTTTATCCCGAAATTCCTGCGGGAACGGGTACAACGCGGATAACACCGCGGGGCGCAGCTAGTAAGATATATATTTTTTATAGTCACCGATGATACTGCGGCGTATGGCACACTGGTTTCTGCCTGTTGTTTTCGTCTTTTTTCTGAACGGAACGATTACCTGGCTTACAATAACTGCCTTGATAGCATTGGTCCCACACTTCATCAATGCGGACCTTTGTTGCTATCTCGATTTTTGGCGATAGGATGCCCTGAGAAAGATATATTAGGAGGGTTATTGCAGATGATAGGTTTTAGAAGGGAGTGGGTGATTGAATCCACTCCTTTCACCTGTATGTATGTATGAATATAATTTTTTGTTAAGGCTAAGGCCACACTATGGAATTTTTCTGTGAGCAGATAAACCACATCATCTCAATATCTCGGAACCGCTTGGCGTGCGCACGAGCGAGGACCGTTGATTTGTTGAGAGCAAATTTAAACTTTTTAAAATCAGTCACGAGAAAAACTGCGGTAGTTTAGCTATAATAAAGCTAAGAGCATTCAAACATCCCCGTTATTGGGATGCGTTTTGATTGAAGCAGAGCTATGTGGAGCTCAATCACTCATCCACATTTTTGAATGTATAAATGAAATATAACTAACAGGAAAATCTTTAGATCGCCTCATGAGCAAGTCAACACCATCTTTGGAGCATGTGTTGGGCGGGAACAGAACTTCGGGGAGCGAGCCAAGGTACTGAGCAAGCAGAGTGCCACATTCAGCCTCGCATTCGTCAGTGTATTGCATTAACTCACAGTATATGGTTTCGTCTTCTAAAAATAATTGAATAAAAGGAAACTAGAATAGTTGAAACAAGGATTGTTGTTCTATCGATAATATTATGAGTTCAGGCCTGTTTTTGCATGTTTGTATGTTACCCAGACACTTATAAGAACATTAAACATTGAAACATTTACACTACAATTCACTATACACAAAGTGATTTTTACACCATGAATTTTTTCATAAATGGTCTTATTAATTTTACATTTAAAGGGGTACCTAATGTAGGTTCTATTTACTTATTTAAAAGTAGAACTTACTCAGCAAACAGTTAATGTTATTCAATGCGCATACGTCTACGAATTCTTTCCGGAAATAGAATACATCTTTGAACAAAAGTGGGAACACCGGCGGCAGTGCACATGTATGATACCGGGTTCCTAAGGCAAACACTCTGAGCGACACGCGACCGTCTTGACACAGCCAGACGCCCGGACATGATACCTGTAATATACCGAAATTTAAATTAAACTAGGCTCAAAATGATATCACATAATATGAATAGGGTACAAGATGCAGACCCAGTAACTATTTAAATTAGAAGGTTAAATACACACTATCTCTACGTGCAGTTAGACATGTATGCTTACCCGTTGAACTGCAATTTCAATAGTTAATTCAATGTTTTTGGGCATTGTCTCATGAAATTTTAATTCTCAAATAAACCATTTCTATTGTAATCATATTTTTGGTGAATTTTCACGAAAATTTCTAAGTTGTTTTGTTTACATCTTGGATCTTCTTACACTCAAGAACATGCCAAAAACGACAAATAAAGTAAGGGATTGCAAAGAAGAGATTATAAATAACCTAGAAAATGAATTATATACTTTTTACACATTCTATTTTATGTTTATTTACGCTAAAATATCCATGGTAACCGATGATTTATTTTTGTATGTATTGACATTTGACTTTGACTTTGCTTTGACATTTAAATTTATTTAACGTTTGACAGGACAGAAATGCACGTAAAATCAAAAATCATAGTAAAATTGAATTGACAGACAATTATTCTTTGTTTCCTGGTCTGTCTGTGTTGACAATGTGATATGTGGATGACAAAGATATTAACACAGGTTACAAAAACTAAAAAAAAACGCGATACGATATCGCTTCGCATATTTCGTTTGTTGAATTGAATCGTAAAATAAAAATCAGTTCTAATAAGCCTAATTTGAATTTATATCTTTCAGTCAATTAGGACTGATATCGGCTTTAAAATACAAAATGTCTAAAGTTTCTTCGGTAGTTCATTGGTTTAGATTAGATTTACGAATCCATGATAACCTGGCTTTGCGAAATGCGATAAATGAAGTTTGTATTTGGTGTTTTATTTTGAGCAGTTATTACTAAACTTCACTGAGTTACTAGATTGTAATCTGTATTATTTAATTTTAGGCTGAAAACAGGAAACATTATCTAAGACCAGTCTTTTTCTTGGAACCTGATTTAAAGAACAAAATCGGCGTGAACAGATTGAGGTTTTTGGTTCAAAGTTTGATTGATTTAGATTCAAACTTACGGAAGCTCAATACTCGGTTGTACGTTGTACGAGGCAAGGGCTCTGACCTACTGCCGAGCTTATTCGAAGAATGGAGCGTCAAACATTTAACCACACAAGTTGATATTGACCCTGAAATTGTGAGTCAGGATGAGATTATTGATGCTATAGCTGAAGAAAAACAAATTTTCATAGTGCGTAGAGTCCAACACACTGTTTATGATGTCCACAATGTACTGAAGAAGAATAATGGCAGTGTCCCATTGACATACCAAAAGTTTCTATCACTGGTAAATGGAGTACACGTCAAAGACACAATTGAAATTACAAAGAGCATTTCAGATGAATGTAAACCTCCTGAGGATGATGATGAGGATTCTGAGGAGTATAATGCCCCAACATTTTCAGAAGTTGGTCTAAACAATTCTGAAGTGGAGTCATGTAAATACCCAGGTGGAGAAACGGAAGCCCTTAAGAGACTCAATGTGTACATGGCTAAAAAAGAATGGGTTTGTAAATTTGAGAAACCCAACTCTTCACCAAACAGTATTGAGCCAAGCACTACAGTTCTAAGTCCTTATTTGAGTCATGGATGTTTATCAGCTAAGCTTTTCTATCATAAGTTGAGAGATATTGAAAATGGTGTACCTCATACTATGCCACCTGTCTCCTTATTGGGCCAATTAATGTGGAGAGAGTTTTACTACACAGCAGGAGCAGGCACTAAAAACTTTGATAAAATGGTTGGTAACCCTGTCTGTACCCAAATACCTTGGGGCAAGAATGATGAACACCTAAAAGCATGGGCTGAAGGCAGAACCGGGTATCCTTTTGTCGATGCCATCATGAGGCAGTTGAAAGAAGAAGGCTGGATCCATCACTTAGCCAGACACATGGTTGCATGTTTCCTCACTCGAGGGGATCTGTGGATATCTTGGGAGGAAGGAGCTAAAGTATTTGAGGGATATTTACTTGACTATGATTGGTCCCTGAATGCTGGCAACTGGATGTGGCTCTCAGCATCAGCATTCTTCTATAAATACTTCAGAGTATACAGTCCAGTTGCATTTGGCAAGAAAACAGATAAAGATGGCTTGTTTATTAGAAAATATGTACCAGAGTTGAAGAAATACCCAACTGCATTTATTTATGAGCCTTGGAAGGCGCCTAAGTCAGTGCAGACAGCGGCTGGCTGTATAGTTAGTGAGGATTACCCTAAAAGAATTGTTGATCATGACACAATACACAAAGAAAATATGGGTAAAATGAATAAAGCTTATAAGATCAACAAAGAAAAGAAAGCAGTGAAAAGACCAAGATCATGATAACAAGCACTCAGTCTTTATGTATGTTTTTGAAATTTGTATTTAATAACATTATTAGTACTGTTATTGTTCACAACTTTCAACTGTTTTGATACAGCTTATAAAGCTGTTACTAAAGTTGTATTGAATACTAAAATATTGTGTTGAGCTACCTAAAGTGTGATCTGAAATTTATTTTAAGAATAAATTGTGTTAAAAAAAATTTGGTACGAAGTTCCTTACTGCACGTTGCAAAAGGGGGCTAAACAGAAAAAATTAAGACGAAAAGTTGTAACATCACTTTTTGCTATAGTAAGCTATTGTAAGCCGTGCGGCATGTGCATGTTTCTCTGTCTGTCTCTCTCTCTCTTTTATAGAAAGCAAGCCAAATATTTTCGTTTCGTCTTTCTATTTCGCATTGAACAGTGTGGTGTCCCTTGACACCTCTCAAGTTTTTTATTTATATGAATATGCTGATCTTTTTGTCTTTGCGATGTATGAATAAATTACATTGGTAGAGTAGACAAGGGAAAGACAGGGGCACAGAGTACTTTGTAATATAATTACTTGTGGCCTAAGGAAACTAGCGCCATCTGATATTTAAAGTAGGAACCAGAACGAGAAAGTCACAGATTATGTAAGTTATGTACATATTACAATTTACTTACATATTACAATTTACTTACTGTTGTATCGCATTTTTCAAGTGGTTTCAGATCAAACACAAAATAATATAATTTCAAATAGATTAATTTATTTGTTTTTATAAAAAATTAAATTGCACATTTGAATCCATTTTATAAGTGTTTGTCTTGACGGCCGGCAGTATAAATATTTTCCTTAAAATACGATAAGCCTTCGGACTTTTTTTTTGCAAATTTTTTTTCTTCTAATTTAAATCTTCGTCCTTGTTTATTTTTTTTATCTTCGCGCCACTGTGACGCCATTATAATTTTAGCCGTGTTTGTGGATTTTTTAAGGAAATTTATAAATCCACAATTAACAGCAAATTTATTACCTGCCTTTATTTCAGCTCTTTGTCGTTTTAATTTGTTGTTTAACTTAAGAAGGTTTCTTTTAGCAGCTGTAATTTTAATTTGTAATTTTCTTTCTTCTCTAGAAAGCCTTGAAGTTCTAATATACGTTTTAATTTCTGAAAATGATTTATTTACAATTATTGAGTGAATTTTTTAAGCTTAGATTTCCTGTTAAACTAGAGTAGAATAATACACATATAAAGTAGAGTAGAAATGTATGAAATTCTACTCGCTACTTTTATAAAATATATATATACCTAAGTATAGTAGATATTCGTTATTTTGAAAAATCAGATAAACAATCCAATAGATAGGACTCACAGGATCTCTGATCTTACTAAAGATATCACAATAGTGAAGAAGGAGAATCACCATGCAAAGTATAAAATAATATAGGTACCTATATATACCTGTAGATGTATATTGACTTGGTTGATTTTCAAGGTTTTGCCATGGAATCATTCCCTGACATGGTTGTGAAACTGATTTGAAACCTGAAAACAAAACTTGTATACCTAATGAACATTGCACTAGAAGCGCCCAGCAGTTCAACCTGTGCTGTAACCATAAATAATATCGGGATCTAAACTAGTCTATGACCTTCATAATAGGTACCTAAAGATATATCAAAAATAGAACTTATATAACAATAAAATAGGTAGGTACCTGTTAATGTTGATGGAATTGATTGATTTTCAAGGCTTTGCAAAGGAATTCTTTCTTCCAATGGTTGTGATGGTAAATTTAAATCTGTAAATAATAAAAATTCAAAAAAAAAATATTCAATCATATAGGTAGGTACCTATTACTCAATTTTGAAATGTAAGTATGTATGTATATTACCAAGTACCTACCTGGTAAATGCAATGTAGGAACAGCTATTTTATTTTATAATATTTATTTTCAAAATGCACACGACATAACTACACGACGGTACTTATGAATGAATGCATTCTCTAGTCCCAAGATGTCACCTCCAATAGAAGATAGCCAGGTATGGAATCGTTCGCGGTTCGCCTTCTCTATCGGGGTCAGGGAACAGATGAAGTGCAACATGCATACCTATCTGAAATAAATTGCATGCAATGTTCATTAAAGTCAAATTCACAAATAATGGTGTTTTCTTGATTAAGTATTAACCAGATATTAGTATTTCCACATTATATTTATGAAGTGTTCTAAAATAGCTAGCCGCTCCTCGCTGTTTTACCCGTTCCTCTGGGAATATCAGCATCAGACTGCTTTTGAGAATTTGTTTTTGAGAAATTTTAATTTGATAAAATAAGAGATTAAGCCACAAAATACTACATCGCTTAAATTACCTCTACTATCCCTGCATCCAGGAACACAGCATTGCTTATCCGATGGCATGATGAACGAAAACAAAACAATATGGGTGTATGCAACACTTTATTAATTACAGCGTCATCTATTAATTAGAGTAGGTACTATTTTAAGTTTAACTCGACAAAATTTAAACGAAAATATGTAATACAGAAAATAAAAATGTAATTTGTAATTTGATATTTTGATATCCTTAAACTACTAGCCGATGTCAGTTTTTTAGTATGAAGATCATGAAGATTATCACCCATGGAAAGGGGTAAGCTATGCTGATTGGTTTCATGGGCAATAATGAAATCTTGAGAAGAATCTTGAGATCCATACCTTGTTTCGTGGTCTGTGATCCATACTAACTAGATCAAAAGCCTTGATACTTCAATGATAGAAAAGACAATGTCAGTGTCATACACAATGTCAGTCTTAAAACAGCTGATTGATAAATCAGTTTGTCATTGTCTTTTCCATGCATCAATCTGTCTGACATTACTTTGTTGTCAAAAAGATGCAAATTGGTAACGATAATTAATTATTACATTGCTCGAATATTTCCAATTTGGAATTTTTTGAACTTAATTATAATGTAGTAGTAAACTATGGTATGAAATAATGTAGATTTTCCATGAAATTATACTTGAATAGAGTTGGAGACACTGCTTGCATAATTTCAAGTAGTAGGCAGTGAGACGCCCAGTTTTTGCGCCCGGTTATCGAATGTAAACCAACGAAATAATGGATAAACCTACATCGTAATAGGGCAGGTAAGTACTCTACACGTAAAAAAAACGATTACTACCTATAAAACTACATAGGTGTAAGTAAAATGTCCTCAATAAACAATTTAAAGTAACAAGGCAGTCAAGGCACAGACTTTTAGAATGTTGACTTTGTACTTTGTGGTTCTAAATTGTACTTCATTTATTTGCAAGCATTTTTATACGTTAATAATCATTGAATGGAAGCAGACATTATCTTTACATAACCAACATGTAGGTAATGTTTGTAAACAATTACATAAGTAAATAAGTGTTAAGTTTCTAGCATTAATACTTGATGTTTGTTTCAGGAAATAAAATAGCTATGGGCCTGAAAGTGTAATAACATGGATATTATGAAGCTAAATAAAAACTAAGTCGACTATGGTAAATATATAATATTTACAACTTTTTTCAAAATATATAGTTGGACTAGTCTAACAATACACATATCAGTACAATGTGTTCTATTATATTTAATTCCAAGCTGCCATTTATTGCATAGGTACCAAGCTTAAATCTAAGATCAATTAATGTAGTTATATCCTACTATCCAACTAATATTATAAATGCGAAAGTTTGTGAGGATGGATGTATGTTTGTTGCTCTTTCACGCATAAACTACTGAACGGATTTGGAGGAAACTTTACAGTAATATAGGTTACACATTAGAATAACACATGGGATACATTTTATCCCGAAATTCCCGCGGGAACGGGTACAACGTGGGTGAAACCGCGGGGCGCGGCTAGTGATATAATATACGCAAGTTTCTCTGCTCTGTTTTTAACATTAGGGTTAGTTATTAACTACTGTATAGGTAATAAATAGAAAATACTGAAATAGATAATGATATGGATTAATAGTAGTAAATGCCTGTTTGTCCCATTATATTAAAGGCATCTTTCACATTGATCATTTTATTATGTTAATCTATAGACCTACCAGTTGTTTCTGTGTTAAATATCCATGTCACATTCGTGGCAAAGGTAAACATTTTATTCCAAAATTTTTATGGGAACAGGTACAATGCAGATAAAACCATAAAGAATACCATAAAGTAATAAATAAGGTGATAGATACCTACATATGTAACCTCTTACTCATCACTTTCAAAATGTCTATTGTTTTGTTGTTTTAACATATTGCGTTTTATACCTATCCAAATTAAGTTAATTAATGTATAGGGAATTTCCTAATTCAATGCTCCCAATTTTAGTATTTTGGTACCGTTACCCAAATTGTGGACTCTTTACACAATTTCATGCATTGTCTACACTAATATTATAAAGCGGTAAAATTTGTAAGTTTGTTTGTTTGTTTGTTTGTTTGAGGTAATCTCAGGTATTATCAGTCCGATTAGAATAATTATTTTTGTAATAGATAGCCACATTAGACGGGAAGGTTATAGGCTATTTTTCATCCCGAAATTACCACGGGAACAGGCACAACGCGGGTAAAACCGCGGGGCGCTGCTAGTCTTATATACATAAGTTTTATGCATACTCCCAGTGCCCTGTGGTTTTACCTGAAGTTTGCCTGTCCCTGTGGAAATTTGGGGATAGAAAGTACACCATAACTTTTCTCTTCAACATAACTATCATATACAAGTGTATATTTTTTTTTCAAATTAGAAGATCGGTGCGTTCAAACAAACAAAGAGACTTTCAGCTTTATTGTATTTGCAGAAGCTTAATGCTTAATGCTTAAGCGGACAGTATAGGTTGAAAAATAGTCACTTTGATAACTATAAATTTTCCTCTATCCTACCGTGAAATTTTAAATTGTTCCCTCTATAATATCTATATCAAATTATCGACAAACTTTATAAAAAACGTATCGAAAAGCAGTCTGTCTGTATGTAATTGATTTTCTCAAAGACTTGTTTTTTATGCGTTTTTCGCCAACATACAGAATGTTTCAAGAAGAAGGTTTGTCACTAATTTTCATCCCAAAATTCCCACAGGAACGGGTTCAACGCGGGTAAAACCGCGGGGCATTGTTGATAATTAATTTCAGTGAGTCTACGTATGAAGAAGTGAAACTGGTTTGCAAATATTTTCCTTCATTAGACCCTTCCTATTAAGATGTTTTATATGCGTGTGTTAATTATTTACGCATACTTATAACACCTAAAACTCTTAACGTAGGATCTTACCAATTAGCACATTATTGTTCAAATTATTTCCCGAATTACAATAGGTAAAATCTGTATTATAATGAAAACTAATTATTACGGGCTATATTACTTTACTAGCTGCGCCCCGCGGTTTTACCCGCGTTGTGCCCGTTCCCGTAAGAATTTTGTAAAGAAAAGTAACCTATAGCCTTCGTCGATAAGTGGTCTATCCAACACTGAAAGAATTTTTAAAATCGGATCAGTAAATACTGAGATAAGCCCGTCCAAACAAACAAACAAACTCTGCAGGATCAGTAAATACTGAGATAAGCCCGTCCAAACAAACAAACAAACTCTGCAGCTTTATAATATAGTATAGATAAGTACATATATATTAATCTAACATGCATGACTCATAGTGTCAATGCAGTTGTTTCAACATGAGTCGTATTTTACTTCTTTATTGTTAAATACAAAAATATATATTAATTTCGCTGTAACTTATATTTTGCGGAGTTCTATTGTAAACGAACAAGGGTTTTCCAAAACAATGGCAAAGCAATCTTTTGAAAACTTTACTATAAGCAAGTATATTTATATTATACTAAATGAAACAGGTCTGTATCGCGTTTGAAATAACGTATTTATTAAGTGTATTTTATTTCCTTTTATCAACTAAATACACAGTATGATTCTACAGTTTATAAATACTTGTTTTATATTGTTATTTCTCCAATTTGAGAAAGCGAAATTACTTGAAATGACTACACTACACGGTAGATTAAAATTTTAATTTCTTTTACGTAGGTAATACTTAGCTTAGCTTAATATATGTTATCTAAATATAAAAAGGGGCATACAAGCCCTTAACCTCCCCTAATTTATGCCTATAATCCTACCTTCCTATTGTACTATATATTAGCTGCTGGTACCTATAATATACTTAGTAGTATCCACTGATCAACAGATTATGTACAGTACGTACAGATGCGAAAACAATATTTTTGAATATTCATTAAAAGTAAGTTGGAGTAGGACAATGGCCAACCCTGGATATTTTAGACCGCTTAAAGGCCTCCGACATGGTCTGAGGAGTGCTACACTCCCTCTAAGGCACATATATATAAATATTCATTAAATTAAAATAACAATATGCATTTTGAGATAGTACCTATGATTAATACATGGAATATTCTCGTATTTTGATAAAACAATCGTTCTTACCTAAATAGCAAAAATAAAACGACGCGATTCTTTATTATACTCGAAGGTGTTAAAAAATGAGTTGATAAAAGTATTAATTTATTGTTTGTCCAACTAGTTATTGTTAGGCGACGATTACACGTAAAGTATTTACTGTGATCCATCAGTAAATAATGACGTATCGTGGTATTTACTGAACGTGTAACCTAATGTATTGATGGATGACAGTATTTATTGATGGATTTCTAGATTTCCTGATTCTGTAATGATGATCCGTCGGATTATGATTAAAAAAGGTGTTACTATTGTCAGAAGTTCTTCAAAGCAGGGTTCAGGCATTCGAAAATAGGTAATTCTCGTAATCATCCATTTCATCATGTAATTTAATTTCTGCCATTAAATTCAAATGTGTGTACCTTTCCCTTTGTTGTAACCAATTTTTTGCCCATCGCTTTCGCTTGGCCTTTTTATTTAAACTAAGTGCTAAAATAATAGCCACGCAACCTTTAATTTTCAGCTCTGTGGCCATTTTAGACGTGTAAACAGCAGGAGACCGGACACAATACTGACGTAATAAATACTGTACGTGTAGGCTGGTGTATTAATCCATCAGTAAATACTGAAATCCATCAATAAATACTGTATTGACGGATCACAGTAAATACTGTAATCGTCGCCTTAGTAGTGATAATGACCGATTGCATCGACCTCAACTGCAAAACATAACTAGTTAGTTTACTATTTTAATCTGTCGTGAAAGGCAGACGAGTTAACGAGTTAATGAACTATAAAATGTTTTTCTTTTCTACTATATTACCTTGGTAATGATAGGTTTATTAAACGAACGTTAACATGCAGAGAAACTACTTTGAGTCTAAAGATGGTTCTTGTTTCACTTTTCATTAATTAGCTTTCGCTATATTTTTTACTAGCAGCGCCCCGCGGTCTTACCCGGTTGTGCCCGTTCCGTTGGGAATTTCGGGATGAAAACTAGCCTATAATCTTCCCGTTGAATGTGGCTATCCATTACAAAAAGAATTTTTCAAATCGGTCGAGTAGTTCCTGAGATTAGCGCGTTCAAACAAGCAAACAAACTCTGCAGCTTTATAATATTAGTACTTAAAACGCTAGTAAAGTAATCTATAGTGTGTAGTTCTCAGTTCTCACAGCAGGACAAACGTCCGTCGGTGAATATATCAGTATTTCATTTATATGCTTTTCTAGATTAAAACACATATATAACTCCCCAGAACCCAAAAACCTTCAACCCATATTAAGATATTTATCACATTAACACTTTTTCATGTAAACTTCTAAAGTTCAGTTAATTGCCATTTCCCTAGGGACCTAAATCTTTCCCAACGTGACGAATGTAGTCAACAATGGGTTCAGTATCGAATACTAAATAACTGACCTAACAATTGTCCAATTGAGAAGTACTCTCTATCCTGCATGATGGGCTGACAGTAGACATCAGACATTCGCAAATTGGCTCTCTAAAGACTTGTATACATAGTGCATCTCTTTGCGCTCGTATGTGTGCGTACATTTGTAATAATATGACTTTCATTTGTTTTTCATAAACAGTACATAATTATGTTCTTAATGGTATTTTGTATGAGGAAGGTTTACCCATCATAGAGCCACGCGCATAGAGATGAGTTGAGTTGACCTATCTACGCAATATGTCGCCGGCATTGCCGTCAATGCCAGCGGCATGATGATATCCAAGCAGCATTTTGCATTTTTGTCTTTGTCGATTGCCCGGTTACCTATGTCCTGTTAAGTCGCTGTCGGCAGAACTGATGGCATAATGTGCAATAGCCTTTATACAATTCACGGGTCACTTTGTTTGATAGCATAATAGACGTGATCTAACATCTTCCTGAATTGGTCGCTTTCTTCTTGTAAATCTGTTTTGTATGCGCAGTTAGATCCAAGTAACTATGCCAGTCTATTTACTCAAATAACTATATCACGTTCAGTGTGAAGTTATTTGTACCTACATATTTCACTTTTACGTTCTATGTTGTTCGATACATGTACTGCATTTAAATGATAAGGATTATACCTAAATCCTTATTTACTTTAATTATCTTCTTTATAGTGTAAATAATCCAGTGTAGGTATGTGAGCGTAGAATGTTTTGCATTAGGAAATTACTTAGACTTAGGCTTATTGCACACATTACTTTTTCTTTATAAATTTTACTAGTAGTAGTATTTTCGTAGCCTAATCTATACCTATACCTTGCGTATCTATACCTTTCGCTTAGTCTTATACATTTTTCAGGGGCACAATGTTAAGATCAACCGACAAAGACCGAAGCCAGCTGGAAAGGTCCCGATGAGACCTGGTTCCACCTAGAAAGATGACAAAGGACTGATACTCATGGCTTGAGGCTACCATGACATTCCAATCAACAAACATTCCTTCACCTTACTGTGACATCGAAATGGTAAGTTTAGAATTACTTATTAACTTCCAGATCTCACACTCAGGTACTCACATACAAATTGTTTATAGTCGGACCTCACTAAAGCGCAATTTTATACCGCAAGTGCGGGCCGGATGCGAGTCGGTTGCGGGACTTGCGGGTCACGTGACGTTGTGTTGCTTTTATTCGTATGATGTCACACCCACCCGTTGCGGGCCTGCACACATAGTTTATGTGACTATTTGTCTTGCGTGTGAGTACATTTATCTTTAACTTAATTTAGTTGGTTGGCAACTCTGCTAATAAGGTACAAATACCGGAATTTATGGTATCAGTATATAAAGCCCTTGTTTTTCTTAGTATTTTCGTTATTAGGATTTGTCGAATCGCTTAAATTTAACAGTTATATGATTGCATAGGTATAGCTGCTTGCTTATTCAATTAAAATGAAGAGTCTCTAGAGACCTTAATGTTACAAACATTTTATCACCAAGGAAATTGATCGAAAAGGAAGTTTGAAAAGTCATATAACGCACTATTGATATTGTCGCTTCCGTCTGTTTTATGTGAAAATTGCATTGTGTAGACAATAGACAAACTAATAGTCTAGAGCAAAAACCATTTGACTGCCTCTAAGCTGTGATGTTCTCATAATAAGAGATTATTATAGAATAGAGGTTTAATTAGATGAAAAATAAAAAAAGATTCGTTACAATTAGAGAGTACGTATCGATTCGAATGATGTCCGACTAACTCATTACTCGTGCGCATATGACGCTGGAATCTAATCGATTAAAATGTTTTAACTCGAGTTGAACGCTCCGTTTCACTTTAATGACATTGATCACGTGGTAATTGATATCGAGAGAAAATATTGGAAAATTATCAGATTCGATGCAAATTGCGATATTGAAGAATAAATTTGTTGGAAAGATTTTTTATGACAGATGGATTTTAATTTTGACTGCTGGATCTTGTCTTTTGCCTGCGTTCGTTGGTAACATAACATCGTTTAAAAAATAATAATATTCACATGTCTTTTCTTAAGTAAACTAAAGAAGTAAACATAAGTACTAGAATTATTGTCATACTGATTTTTTTTCAAACCATCCTATTTGTAAAGGCAGTGACATTACAGACTATACCTAATCATTAGGTAGAAATGTTTTTATTTCTTTATTTTCCAAAAGGATTCCACCACGCCTTATCAATACCACACATTGTGTACTACGAACCAGGGATAGCACAAAATGCAGTATCACAGCATTAAAACGTGCGTGCAATTGAAATGACGAGATTGCACAACATAAGTCAACTGTTGATCGAAATGTGCTGTATCATGCTGTAAGTTTAGTTCAACGGATGATGATTTTCAGACGCCGATGACATCATCTGAGCGTAGAAATTAGCCATTAATCTTAACTCATAATTTTAAACCAATACTGGTTTTTATTTTTTGCGTTGATCATGATTTGTTGAAGCCATTTTTAGGGTTCCGTAACCAAATGGCAAAAAACTAAATGAAATTAACGGAATGAAAGATAGCCTATAACCATCCCGTTGAATGTGGCTATCCATTACAAAAATAATTTTTCAAAAAGTATTTCCTGAGATTAGCGCGTTCAAACAAACAAACAAACTCTGCAGCTTTATAATGTTAGTATAGATAATGAGTAAAAAAGTAAATGTACTTATTATAATATATGTCAATTTGTTAATATTTTTGCCTATCTTTATCATAATAAACAACAGTTTTTTGATAAGTAACTTATCTAGGTATGTGTAAAACAGTTTTCGTCTCAATGATGCTATTTGAAAATTCCTGGAATCTTACCAGAATTACTCACTGAAGTTTTGACGTATGGGCAAAACGTACATGAAAGACCGGATAAACGGAAATATCCAAATTTTCGGATATCTCTTCGCTGTTGGTACTTTAGTTAGATGAGGCTTCGGTCAGCTGTGGGACTTTAAATAAAATCATTCACGTTCCATACAATTTTATGCAAACAAATCTGTTTTGTTATACCAGGATAAAAACTTATATTTTCCCTAACAATCAATATTCTTAAACGCATCAATTATACTACGTACTTACGTAACCCACTGACTAGTGAGAAATTATACTATACTAGCAGCGCCCCGTGGTTTTACCAGCGTTGTACCCGTTCCCGTGGGAATTTCAGGATGAAAAGTAGCCTATAACCTTCCCGTTGAATGTGGCTATCCATAACAAAAATAATTTTTCAAATCGAACCAGTAGTTCCTGAGATTAGCGCGTCAAACAAACAAACTCTGCAGCTTTATAATATTAGTATTTAGTATTGATGTATATACATAACAATGGTACATATGTAGGTATGTATATCGTATATTAATTAGTCGAAATTGGCCCAATCGACCGGCCTGTTTGTTTAATAGAAACGAATTTATAGTCTAGCTAGCTAGTAACCTGCCCTCTTCGACATGGTTAATAAAATTATCCTCTGGGAAAAACAGGATAAAATCCTTTGCCCAAACTGCTTAAATTTTAAATACTTAGTAAAATAATATAGGTTAGTAATAATTATGCAGGTAATAAAATTGGGATTGGTTTAGGATGGGTATAGGAAAAAAATACAGGAAATTTTTATCCCGAAACTCCATTAAAACTCAATTAACTTTTAAAAAATAAGAATAGTCTCGAATGTCTTCTTACAAACCATTAGGTACGAACATTACTCAAATTCTTCATTAGTCGACTGTACAAGAAATATAATCAATTGTTTCTACACTGGCGAATTAATTGGTCTTCATAATATTGGCCTAGTAAAGATGAGATGGCAAATCTTTTTCATGTAGGTATTAGTCAGACGTTTTACAATTAACGGGATGACAACTGGTTTTTGCACCTGAGTACTTGAACTCGGCATATAATGTTTGTACGCACGCCGCATGTTATCATTCACCGTTTAACCGCAAGCGCGGACGCTACGTTCCGCGTTTAAAAACAACATTCGATTTTTAAGTTTTCCCGCCAACTGTTTAGTATAATTTATTTTTTAAATTTATTTGTGTAGTGCCAGTGTTGTGTGCCTTGTTTATTATTTTAATTGAGTCGATGTAAGTATTGGGCCTTTTTACGTTTTTAGGTTAACGTTATTTCGTTTTTTTTGTCGGTTTGGAGGTATATTTTAAAACGTGGTGTTTAAGTCGAATATTTCTTATTATATCTTTTTATTAGGTGCAATTATTAAAATTATTGTTTTAAATGCATTCAGCAAGAGTGTGGAATATTTCGTTGTTATTTAATTTAACAGATACTTGAAACAAAATCCTCTTGAATGGCTTTATTACGAGTACTTTTATCGTTGTTTAAATAAAACGTAATTTATCTGCATCAAAACTAAATACCTACGTTTATTATTAAATTAACATTTATCATTATATTATTATAATAAAAGCATTATATGCTTATAATATTGTATTTTTTATTGTAATAGTATATATATTATTGGATTTTACTTGACGCAAGAAAATACGAAATCGGGATTGCCACTTAGTTTACTTGTTTAGTTGGCTTATTGTTTTATTTCTTCAGTGACACATGATTAAACTCAAGTATTTATTTACCGCGTATCTTATACACTGTCCTCACTGCTCTACACTGAGTGAGAGATTTTTGTTAATCAGTGAGAAAAATACATCTTATTAAACGAATTTGAATTTGATTTAGGGTATATGTATAAACCGGCCAGTGTAAAAAAATCTTGAGTAATATTGTTTTTTTTAAATACTAGCCGCGCCCCTCGGTGTTACCGGCGTTGTACCCGTTCCCGCGGGAATTTCGAGATAAACTGTATCCCATATGTTATTCTGATGTATAAAATATATTACTGTAAAGTTTCATCCAAATTCGCCCAGTAGTTTTTTCGTGGAAGAGTGACAAACATACATACATCCATACATACATCTATCCTAACAAACTTCGCATTAAAATATTAGTAGGACTATGTTCGTGGATAGAAACTTATTACAAAATATGTGCGTTTACTATTAAAGTTTTTCAAAATATATGTGTAAATCGCACTTATTACTACGCGCTGATTAGGAATATTGTGTAAGTCGATAATTACGTGAAATATTACACAAACGGAGCAAGTGGTCATTGTATGTGTGCCGCGTACAACCTTACTACGAGTAACGTGTTAACATTAAAAAATAACGAGATTGAAAAATCAAGGATATTTCGTTATTAACGGTTAATTATAAACTATCGAAAATAAACTTTAACCTAATTTATCTTCTTTATCTGACTGTCCAATGAAAAGAATGGGCACTGAATAAAATCAACCTTTAATTAAATGTATGCTTTCGAACAAAAAAATAACTTTGGCCCTTAATTGAACATGCATAAGATACCGAACAAATATAAAATTGCTATGTTCATTTTAATAAAGGTTAATTTAATAACTGATTAACGATTTTTACTTTTTATCTCATTTGAAAAGATAAAATCATGAATACCTATATATAAATAACTAGCAGTGCCCCGCGGTTTTACCCGCGTTGTGCCCGTTCCCGTGGGAATTTTGGGATTTTTTTTACATAAAAACCTTCCTCTTGAATCACTCTACCTATTACAAAAAACCGCATCAAAATCCGTTGCGTAATTTTAAAGATTTAAGCATACAGACAGACAAACAGTGTGACAGACACGAAAAAGAGACGACTTTATTTTATACTATGTAGTGATAAAAAAATATCTTATTTCAATTAATTTATATTCATACTTCCTTATGGTTTAGCTTACTACATTATTAATGAAGTTTATATTAATTTTATCTCTCGTAACATAAGAATGCACAGTCATAAAAGTAATACTTTAACAGTGCCTATATATACTCATATGTACATCACAAGAAGAATGTACATAGGTAAAATTAAACAAAATTCAGAGTACCTTCGAGGAAGTTAGTAGCTGACCCTGGTGTTGCAGTTTTTAGACCACTTCTACGCAACATGAAGGGATAGAAGGTGAAGAGTATTTCGCTGACAGAAAACTTTGTTTTTATTTAAAAAAACTAGTTTCTATTATTTTAAATAGACTCTGAATAAGTGGCAATACTCGAAACTCGAAAGATAACAATAATAAAAACATTAATTGAGAATTTTTGAATATATAGTTTGGCTAAGTATTTACGTGCGTTTAATTTAATTTTGTGCTTCACATTTTTCAATTGAATCCTATGGACAACTGAAAGTCATTTCTAGTATATTACATTACATACGACCATAAACAAAATATGATTATTCAAGTTCATGATGCCAAGAAGTAATTCAAAAGTAATGCTCCATCTATGTTTATTTATATTTTGGAAACGTTAATAACTAATAAGTATCACCATATTATGTGTTTCCTTCTGGAACTAATTTGGTGGTCATAATGTCTTTAGTTAGAAATTACTTTATGTTAGACGCCCCTTATCTATACTAATATTATTATAAAGCTGCAGAGTTTGTTTGTTTGTTTGAACGCGCTAATCTCAGGAACTACTGGTCCGATTTGAAAAATACTTTTTGTAATGGATAGCCACATTCAACGGGAAGGTTATAGGAAATTTTCATCCTGAAATTCCCAGGGGAATGGGTACAACACGGGTAAAAGCGCGGGACGCTGCTAGTTTTTGTATATTTGGTTATCTCATCGGCCTATGGAATGCGGACAATTTTGCGATGCACTTCTAGCGTGTCTACTACATTGTATTTTATTTCCTAAGGACGGAGATATTTAACCGCACGGTGCCAAATGTTGTTAAATTATGTGTGAGTGTACTCGTAAATATATACTACGAGTAATACATATAGAGAGAGTTTGTGGGGTTTCTGTCTGACGCTTTAATCGCAAGAAAAAGTCTGATTTCTCTAATCTAATAGATACAATTCTCGTGTCGCAATTTTTTTTCGAAAAATGTTGATGAATTTTTGTGTGCGTAGGTCTGAGAATCGGTCAACATCTATTTTTCAAACCCCTAAATGAGGGTGGTCCATCGCTTAATTTTTATATGGCAAAACAACGTTTGCCGTGTCAATAATCTATGTTCGTTTTAGGATGGGTTGCATCATCTTACTCTCACGTAACAGTTAACTCTCACAAACGTTAACACAAAATGATAGTCTCAATATAATCAAAATTCCTTGTAAATCATGTCGAACTGGTGTGAATCCACAGGACACCGCTAGTATAACAAATAACACACAACGTTAGTAACATTGTTGGATAAATGCGTCGCATTGTTTCAGTTTTCAGTGCCATATTCAAGGGTATACTGTTATGAAATGGAACATAATAAACCATTGAAAATTTGTTTGCATAAAATTTATGTTTTAAATCTAACTGCTATGACCAGACGTTCAGCTTGCGCATAAAAAGACGTACAGAACTGAAACGCCAACAAAATATTGGGGAATTTTCGTTGACACTAGAATAGATTTTATTAGGAAAATACCCCCCCAGTGAGCAAGCGTGGTGTATAAGCCTAATCATCTTTACTGTGATAGCAGCCTCAGAGAAATAAGAGATGATGATAGAGACGAGTCTCTGGTCCCCTGCAGTAGGACATTATAGGCTAATTAAGTATGTTTAAAACTTTATATTTGCGACAGGCAAGTTATTACGTAGCGAAAAATAAAAAGCTGGGTTGTGTCGGCGTGCGGCTTGGGTGTGGAAAGCCGTCCCTTTGAAACTTATTTGGTTCTTAAAACATATTTTCAGTTGTTATGACGTTATGACATACGTGTATAACATACTCGTACGTTATGTGACAAGGTTTAATAATAGTTTATGTAGATCAAGAAACAATAACATGGGATTAAATTAAAGGTGGTATGTCAAGAGAGTAAAATAACAATAACATCTTTTGTACCATATGTAAGCAGAGCATATTTTTAAATAAAATTATATTTTTAAATGTACTTATAATAAACAAGATGCCCTGAGATAACGGGTTTCTTGTTTCTTAATGAATGAAACCTTTATACTGTGAAAATAAACAAACCAATGGAAAAAGTATCAATATTTGTAGCTCACATTAAATTATTATTACAGGGTATTTTATTCTTTAATTTAAATTAATATCAAATATGTCCAGAAAAGGATACATTCCCTTGACTTGCAGTACATGTATACTTTATTACAAAACTAATCAAAATAACATGTTCAGATCTTATACCAGCCGAAATACTCGTAAACATTATACAAACTTAGCGCCCCGCGGTGTTACCCGCGTTGTGCCCGTTCCCGGGGGAATTTAAGAACCGCTCGACCGATTTAGTGCAAACTTTACATAAACCATCTACTAAATAGTCCGAACAAAGCCTAAACATTTGGTTTGGATAGGTGAGTTCTTCGAGTTATAAAATTACAACGAAAATGGCATTGATTTTTATATATGTATAGATATTATACTAAACTGTACGCCTATCATCTAACAGTTCTTACTGCGAACGTTCAAATGTTTGTAAATAATGCTAGAATTACACAGTACACATTGCATAAAATATACGTGACATATACCGTTTGTACTACTCCTGAATAGAAGTAGCAAGTAAAAGTATAAGCCTGTAATGTCCCACTGCTGGGCAAAGGTCTCCACCGAAGATATCAGTACAGCGAGGAGAATTAGGTGTAATCACCACGCAACACTACAACTGGGTTGATGATCTCAAACCCGAGCCATGTTCGAAAAGTAAACAGGAGACATGATTTCACTCTACTCGGGAATTGCACTGGGGACCCATGTCTTGGCAGGCGGGTGCACATACCACTAGAACAAGGGGTGAATATAACTAATTATTGTAATTAATTGATAACAATATGTAAATACTATTTCTTATATGAAACCGCAGTTTTGACCAATGTAGGTTGCCTTGTTGATATAACGTTACAAACCGAAGGAGTCTTGCGAAACTGTCATATCAAGTTTACGTGAATAGGTTAGGAAATAAGTGAAATAGTGCTGTCCTGACATTGATAACGTTTTTAACGTGCGCTAAATGGGTCAGCAGACTTCTATCGGATTGATTTTTTTCTGTTTGTCAGTTGTAGGACAAATTTAAAGTAGGACGGAGGTTACGTCGTACTAAGTTCCCGTTTTAACAAATAATAATGATCATCAACGTACGTTTCAATGAATAGTAAAATATTTAAAGTATTTATTTTTAACTAACTTTTGACTAAATCTTACCGTCATTTTTTTTCTTCTATTTTTGTCATGTAATAATTCTCCAGACAGTAACAAACACACAAAAGAAAGATAAAAAAAATAATAATAATAAATAAATAAATCATCTCACTAAAGATATCAGTACAGTGATGAGGATTAGGCGTAATCACCACGCTTGCCTAATGCGGGTTGGTGATCTCAAACCCGAGCCATGTTTGAAAAGTAGGAAATATGTTTTCGCTCGACGCGGGAATTGAACCCGGGCCCTCAGTCTTGGCCGGCGAGTGTACATACCACTAGACCACCGAGGCGTTCATTATTCAAGTATTTAACCCTATTCATTTCATAGCCTTATTCAATGATACACTTCAATAGAAATTCACATGTGAAAACAAAAAATCTTACTCTAAGATTCGTACATCAATGGGTCTTTTTCCGATTCATGTTACACTAGTTTACACTGAAAGATGTTTAAATAAGAAAAGAAACATTATCTAACTAACGAATTATTATGAGTATAATTACAGTATTGTGTAATTATTATTATAGTTTGCGTCGGTTGAAAGGTAAACTGACAATTGAGCTGTAAAAATAAAAATGAGCTGTAGTAACTGATCCGTTTGTGATCGGAGTCAATTCAGAGATTGATTAAATTATTTGCAAAACTGCTTTTAAGCAGTTACCAGCAATAGAAACAGACATAACAGTAGACAATGTAGAATCACTATGTAGATAGTGTACAAATGCTCTAATTTAGACAATTGGTTGAAGAAATTATAGGTTGTTAGACTTATAGGTAGAAAACTAGCTGCGCCCCGCGGTTTCACCCGCGTTGTACCCGTTCCCGCGGGAATTTCGGGATGAAAAATAGATGTTGTCCGATTCTCAGACCTACCCGATATGCACACAAAATTTCATGAGAATCAGTCGAGCCGTTTCAGAGGAGTTCAACCACGGTACCCGTTCCCGCGGGAATTTCGGGATGAAAAATAGACGTTGTCCGATTCTCAGGCCTACCCGATATGTACACAAAATTTCATGAGAATCGGTCGAGCCGTTTCAGAGGAGTTCAATTACGCACAACGTGACACGAGAATTTTATATATTAGATTAGATAAAGTAACTGGGTGTATATAAGAAAGCTGAAGAGATCGATATTTTTGTTTTTAATCGTTTTTTTTGTTTGAACGCTCTCATGTCGGAAACTATCAATCCGATTTGAATAATTCTTTTTGTAATGGATAGCCACAATCAACGGAAAGGTCTACATTATAACACCGCGACCTCACGTACGTACCTACCTAGCGTTTTCTTATTTAAATACTTTGACCATATTCTTGAGATAAGGGAAAAATATGAAGATAAAAGTTATTAATATTACTTCATAAGTTATTATTATTAAAACTTTAATTAAATATATTCATATCTACCTCAAATCGTGCTATTTTAATGAAACATATAAATTCATATCCGACTAATCGTACTTACTGAAAAGTATAATCATGTTTGATTCAGTAAAAACGTTTTAGGAAAAATGATATTTCTCATATTGAGATACGTCTATACGAACGGCACATATTAATTAATATACTTACTAAAGATATTTTCGGCTTCAATAAACCCACTTTTACGCTAATTTTAGTTCTTAGTTTGCCCAAATGCTAGATATTTTGTGCTCCCATTTTTGCGTCCCACATTATATGACCTTGGCTGTAGTTTGAGTTATTTCATCACATTTTCCTGTTAGCAATAATTTTTATACAGATAATAACAGAACATGTATTTAGAGAAATAACTTTTCCTTATATTTTTTGTATTGGTTCGAGATAAACTTTTAATCATCTTGTAAACATTTAATCATCTTTTAACTTGTGCATAAGGAAAATAATATTTAATAATATTTTTGACACTGGGAGAAAGAAGGGTCTTGAATTGACACCATTTGAAAATATCAAGTTTAGTATATGTTAGGTTATATAGTTAGTACTGCGAATGTCTGAGATTGTACTGTTTTATCTATAGGTAAATTCTTGTGTTTAACGCGTACAAGAACATTGTAGCTTTCAAATGGTTTGTCACTTTCTGACATACGCAATTTTCCGAAGAGCGAAAGAGACAAAACACATTATAACAGTGTTTTAGTTACACCGCGTTTATTAATAAGGCGGTTAGGGTGCTAAATCTCTGAATAGTCAAACTTTCATACTTTCATACATTTTTGACAGCTGTCAGTCAAATTTGGATTGAAATGAGGACTGCTTTGTTTGAGTGTCCCTTGATATCCCCCAACTCGTCTAAATTACATTCTTATTACAGACTAGCAGCGCCCCGCGGTTTTACCCGCGTTGTGTCCATTCCTATGGGAATTTCGGGATGAAAAATAGCCTATGTTACTCGTGGATAATGTAGCTTTCGAATGGTGAAAGAATTTTTAAAAACGGTCCAGTAGTTTTTGAACCTATTCATTACAAACAAACAAAGTTTTCCTCTTTATAGTATTAGTGTAGACTAGCAGCCCGCGGTTATACCCGCGTTGTGCCCGTTTCCGTGGGAATATCGGGATGAAAAATAGCCGATATGGTTATAGGTTGTTAGTCTCTGCGATAAGCCTTTACAAACAAACAAAAACAAAAAAGCTGTAGAGTTTGTTTGTTTGAACAGCTAATATCGGGAATTACTGGTCCGATTTGAAAAATTCTTTAATAGTATAGATAGAGTCTCGGCAATTCTCGTACAAATTTCAAATCCAGACGATCCTTGTTATGTTTTGACGCAACCAAATCCACGTGTGAGTGATAATGTCTCTAAATAAATCTCAAGGCGATCTCGATATCGTCCGTATTGCCTAATTCCCGACGACTTGTATTGTAACGTAACAACCAACGACTGTTAGTTACTAACGACCACTCGTGTCACTCGCGTCGGTTGCTGCTGTGGAAATTTCGGGATGAAATCTTACTTACGTATGTATATGTTATGACGCTTGTTCGAGCAAGCGTACATAAATAAGCATTTTGTATGTGCAGACGCGGCGCACTTGAGTTAACTTTAATTTATAAGGTATTAATTATATTAAGTGCAATAAACGCATTCGACGTGTACACATCGTTTTCTTACATTACATCTATACTAATATTATAAAGCTGAAGAGTTTGTTTTGTTTGTTTGTTTGTTTGTTTAAACGCGCTAATCTCAGAAACTACTGAACCGATTTGAATAATTCTTTCACTGTTAGATAGTCTATTTATCGAGGAAGGCTATAGGCTACATTTTATCCCGAAATTCCCACGGGAACGGGCACAACGCGGGTAATAATTACATATAATAAGTGTGTACCTACACAACGCTGAAGAGTTATATGAGAAAAATCCAATAGTGTATTTTCTGAAAAGAATGCTTCTCTTGTCTCCAATACATTTTATACCAGAAATCAGATTCACAGTAGGAATCATTCACTTTGGTAAGACCTTTGAGGATGTCTTCTAGGTTTAAATGGGCTGGTTAGCATTTCGTTTTCAAAAAACTCGAGTAGCGTTTCTGTCTAGATAACACCTACAAAAACGATAGTGGTATAAATATATCTCTACAATTTCTTACATGATATCGTCGCTAATTACATCCATATGCAGCGTACACACAACTAGTAATAGTAACTATAGAATAACACCAATGTAATGTTATGGGTGCTTAGTTTCGAACCAAAACATTTGCAGTAACGCAATTCCGTGACGCAGTTTGATAATTTTAGCTTGTTCCTTTGTTGTTACGGTGCTTTTCGATGCTAATGTCTAGATCTTTATGTTATTTACGATGATAGTGCGAGATGCGTATTCATTTGAGGAGAGATAAGTACCTATCTTATATTTATTCAGGAACATGAGTACTTATACCAGAGTTTCAACGGGGGTGAAATCGTGTGGGCTTTCTAGTTCATCTATACTAATATTATAAAGACGTAAAATTTTTAAGTTTGTATGTTTGTATGTTCGAGCTAATCTCAGCAACTTCCAATTCGATTCGTTAGTTATAGGCTATTTTTTATCCCGAAATTCCCACGGGATCGGGCTCAACGCGGGTAAACCGCGGGGCGCTGCTAGGTACATAGTAAAATACCTGTGACCTGTGTATATTATAGTAAAATACATGTGACCAACTTTAAAATAATACATGGTAAGTTTTTGAAATAATAAAATTCACATGACTCAAATTATTATATTGACACGTGCTAAACGTTAACTTTTAAAAATGTTTTATTAACATTGATAATATAACTTTATGATATTCAATCTGCCTCAATGTGATAAGCGGTTCCAACTGAATAATTCATTTATTTTTATCTTAATTTTATTATCTTGTGAGATTTGAAATTGTGTGGTTTTGGACCGCAGTCAATTGTAAAATTTGAACGGTATACCGATAAATTGTGCCGTCTTTGAATGGTTGGCTTCAATGTGTATGGCCATTGATTATGAACAACATGTGCCTCTGTTTGGATTCGAAGTTGTGGCCACATGACATGTTTGTACACTTATTTTTTCCTTCGAGACTTAAAATGTGGACTAACGTGGTTGTTGTGGTTAAATTGTAATTTTATTTCCATTCTTACTACAACACTGAACCCTGTTCATTAATGAAAGAAGTCGTATTTGTTTGAAAAATCAGTCATGTTGGTTTGAACTTTAACTGGTAAGAAAAATCACTACATAGTATAAAACAAAGTCGCGTCTGTTTGTCTGTTTGTCTGAATGCTTAAATTTTTAAAATTATGCAACGGATTTTGATGCGGTTTTTTGTAATAGGTAGAGTGATTCAAGAGGAAGGTTTTTATGTAAAAAAATCCCGAAATTCCCACGGGAACGGGCACAACGCGGGTAAAACCGCGGGGCGCTGCTAGTATATTATATTGAATTGAAACTACGTTACGGATACACTTCGCTTTTATTTTACATTTTTATCTCGTCCGTTCCACCTAGTTACATTGATGTAACCAGCTGGACATTTTTATTCCAAGTAGTTACATTATTTAAAAATGTAACATTAACGTATCCTTGAGCCAGCTATGAGCTACGAGTAGATATATTGGTTACAAGTTAAGATGCACGTTTGGTTACAATACTAACGAAAAGGAAGAAAGTTATATGAAAGGTATAAGGTATATTACCTGTGTTGATTTTGTTGGTTACTGCCTGTTTATAAACTTCGTATTTTATGAAACTTTCACCGAGTTTATTGACAAGATGGCGTCAATTGCCAAGTTGTTGGTATTTACTTTTTCTTTAAAAAATCAAAAGTAGGTAGTATAACCTCTCAGTTTTACTCGCGTAATGCCCTTTCTCGTGGGCATTTCGGAATAAATCCTATAACCTTCCCGTTGAAAAGGGTTTAGGCCCATCTCGTAGCCAGATTTGGTAGCTAGCTTCCAAATGGGAGAAATAATCCCGATTCGAAGCTGGCTACGAAATAGGAATTCGAAAGACCAAGATTTAGGATTTTAACTAGTAAAAAAAAAAATAACCCTAACCTACCGAATAGATCGTTCCCATTTAGTAGCTAGCTACAAGATGGGAAAACACTTTTCTCATTTCGTAGCTAGCTACCAAATCTGGCTACGAGATGGGCCTAAACTTTGAAAAGGGCTATCCAATACAAAAATAATTCTTCAAATGAGATTGGTAGTTTCTGAGATCGCGTTTAAACAAACAAAAAATTAACTCATCAGATTAATATATTAGTAGAGGAATATCTGAAAGAGAGGTATATCTGAGTTATTACTACTATTAATAACTGTGGTGGACTTTATGATCCATATGTATAAAACTACATATAACATTTGAAAGTTCGTTAGAATTTTCTGATGAAATTAATCCTCATCTGATATTGTTTCTGTCTTGTGCGAGTTGTAGTCGAAACGAGTAGGTAATTATGGGACAAATATACGTATGTTACAAATAATTACAATTACAGGTATGTTTGTATTATTTAACTGCGGTTAAGTTATCCGACCATGAAGGTTAAGTTATTTGTTAGATAAGGTAAATTGATTTATAACTAAATATTGAAAAAATAGATTTTTTCAAAAAATAAATTCATCAAGATACTTTTGCTGCGTATTTGTTAGGTAATTTTTATTTAAGTTACCAGAATAATTATACTGTTAAACTAACAGCGCCCCGCGGTTTTACCCGCGTTGTACCCGTTCCCGTGGGAATTTCAGGATGAAAGTAGCCTATAATTTTCCCGTTGAATGGGGCTATCCATTTCAAAAATATTTTTTCAAATCGGACCAGTTCTTGAGATTAGCGCGTTGAAACAAACATACAAACACACTCTGCTTTATAATATGTATTAGTATCACTACATAGTATAAAATAAAGTCTTCTCTTTTTCGTGTCTGTCTGTCTGTTTGTCTGTCTGTATGCTTAAATCTTTAAAATTACGCAACGGATTTTGATGCGGTTTTTTGTAATGGGTAGAGTGATTCAAGTAGACATGCGAAATTTAGCTCACTGAAAAGAAAAGAGAGATATAGCTCTTTTGATCAAAAGAGCTATATCACTCTTTTAGCTCTTTAGCTCACCGAAAAACTCTTTAAACTCTTTATTTCATTTAGCTCAGTTGCGAGCTACAGATCAAATTGAGACGCGCTTTTTAATGCGAGTCAAACGAGACAACTATCTCAACGGTTCTTTAGAATCTTTAAAGTTCCTTAGTTCTTTTAGAGCTCAGTTGCGAGCTACAGATAAAATTGGGTACATACATTAGATTGTTTTATTACTAATTAATATTAAAACAATGAAAGCCAATGATTTTCCTTCATACTTGAACAGGCTTAGGACTGTCAATCTAGATAAAGAAATATTAAAAGCGATTGTTAATTACCAGTAAACATAATAATTGGACATATTTAATTTAGATTGGCGTATTTAAAAATCAGTGGCTATTTACAATAATTTGTATATATTTCTTAATCAATACTTATATACAATAATTTTTGTTCGTAGGCACTTTTCCTTAATACCTAGTCATGTTCTGAATTATAGTTTATGAACAACAACTGTGACAATTTGCTTGTTGTTAGTCGGGTACGTCTTTCGTTGAGGGTGTAACCTGCTTGAGAAAATATTCTTTCGCAGGGTACAGACGTAGCGACAAGGTTTAATCTTTTAAGCACGTATTTAAAAAGATGAGGATATATATAACGCCTCTCGTGCCACCATGTAAACGGATCTTTTGTTCTTGGTAGCAGTGGTTCTTGCATGTAATTATTAAGTTCTATTATGCCCGCAGCTGTTGCGTTTGCAGGAGTCAACTTAGCCACTTCATCGTCAAATTCCTTCCAAACAGACGACGAAGGCATGGACGTTAGTTGCGGCTCTTCTGTCGGTGTTATGATTGGCTGAACACATCTCTCTGTACTCGCGCCAACTTTTAATTTTAATGTGGTTAAAATCTTTTCAAAATTATGAGGCTCCTTAAACCCTCTCCTTTTAAACCTAGGGTCTAAAATAGTTGCTTCTGCATTTAATTCATTCATTTCGACGTTAGCAAAGCGCCGATCTGTCTCTTTATTTAGTGTTTCTAACATAGTTTTTATTTCTGGAAGATTTGTTTTTTGTGGATCCTTTATTAAGTTATTTAAATGAAGTGAAATTATTTTACAAAGTGGTATCACTTTTGACAATGTCACGTTTTTTTCGGAGCTTATTTCAACAGTTATTTCATAAAACATCTTCAAAATAGGCACTGCGGCCGCAATTACATCCCAGTCATTGTCGGTTAGACTTAAATCACTTCTTATAAGTGCAACTGTTGTAATGACTGCGTCCTTTAAGGTTAAAATACGTGACAGCATGTCGTAGGTACTATTCCATCTTGTCGATACGTCTTGTTTAAGTTTTAATTGTGGCTGATCAAATTGTTTTTGTATTTCCTGTAACTTTTTTTGTGCTTGTGTGCTTCTTTTGAAGTGTTCGACGATACGTTTTACTTTAATTACGGTCGAACTAATATGCATTAACGCTCCTTGCACACATAAATTCAAGGTATGGGCAAAACATGGTATGTGACGCCAATTAGATTTTATTGCCAAAGTAATGTTGGCAGCATTATCGCTTGCGATTGCGGTAATTTTATTATTTATTTTCCATTCTTTTATGAGATTTTGTAAAAATTCTGTTAGATTTGCACTCGTGTGCCGCTCCGAATACTCGACGCATCCAATAAGAATGGATTGTAGTTTTGTTTCCGATAAGATTGGTTCTACGTAATGAGCCGTCACTGCTGTAAAGCTGTTATTATTTATAGATGTCCAACTGTCTGTGGTCAAACATATTGCGTTCGCTTTTTCTAATTTTGTTTGGACTTTTTCTTTTAGGCGTTCGTATATTTTTGGCAACAACCCTTCTGATAACGTTTTTCTTGTTGGAAACGAATATCCTGGATTCAGCATGTTTACAAATTTCTGGAATTCTGTATCTTCTACCATACTAAAAGGATAAAATCCCTTGGCAATCATAAACATTAACTGTTGGTCAATTTTTTCAGCCCTACGAGGTGGCATACTTTTTATTGGTTGTGCATACTCTCTGATTAATGGCTGTGCGGTTAGTTGAGAGGTAGTAGAAGGAAGGGGTACGAAATCTATTTCACTACTCACCCCAGGAATCGGGTCTTGTGTTCCGGTAACCAAATTTACTTGCCTCTCACTAACAAGGGGCACAGTGGGATGCCTTGTTTTCATATGTCTTCCTAGATTACCTACATTTCCTGTAGATATTTTTATAATTTGACTACAGTAGTTACACTTAGCCACTTTTGGTTCAGTTTGCTCGAAATGATTCCATAAAGCACTTCTTTTTCTTTGAGAAGCCATAATTAAACTGTTTATTAAATCAAAATACCTATTTACACACACAGTCTTGTTTTTTTAAAGTACTTGTGGCATAAAATAACTAAAACACTTATTTACACGCTCCTTAACACACACTCTTTAAGTCCTTACTAATTAAACTTAATTAAAACTAAAATTAAAACTTGTAATTTTTAAACAGGTTATTCCGACAAAACTGACACTTTAAAAAAATAACAATGTTTTGTTTACAAAACAATTTTTTTCCCTGGATCATACTAGGGCAAAGTGCACTGCATTTTTACTTTTAAGTAAATAGACTTAAGATAAGATTTATGTTTTACAGTGACGTATTGAGCGAAAGAGTCGGTCAGTGAGCTATGCGAAATCGTTCGCCTGTTCGTCGGGGAAGTTCGGACCCTGTCGGCCGTCGTCGGCAATCGGTATATCGGTTTCGTTCGGTCGAGTCCATAGACTACATACATATTCGGTAGAGTTGTGAACTACGAGTAGTCGGCGAGCTAAATGAACTAGTGAGCTATACCGTGAATGAGTGAGCGACTGGGAGCTAGATTATGATCAAAGAGCTAGCTCAATTTTATCTCTCATTCGCGAGCTACCCATGTCTAGATTCAAGAGGAAGGTTTTTATGTAAAAAAATTCCCGAAATTCCCACGGGAACGGGCACAACGCGGGTAAAACCGCGGGGCGCTGCTAGTATAATACGAGCCCCAATGCAAAATAGTTCGTCTAGTCTGTTTTTTTTTACTGTGAGATGTTTTCTAACTTCATTTTTTGTCTATACATATAAAAAGATTAAGCTGTTCTACCATCACATGTCGCGTTACTTATGCCCTTTTAAAATTATGTACTAATAAACTATTTTGGCTATTTCAATTTATAGATATTCTGTTTTAAATTCGAAGAACTTACAAGCAAAATAGTTCGTCTAATTGTTAATTGATGCAAAAGAGTTCGTCTATCGTTGAGTTATATAAAATTATTCCTTCTTTGTACCATGATGTTCCATAATTTAAATTTTTTAAAGTAATTCTGTGTCATTTATCACATGAGAGAGTATAAATTCAGAAAATTTCAGTAATTTTCATTAATTTTCAAATAACAATGGGTCGTGGCAAACCCATGTGTGAAGAACTGCGAAAGCGAATAATTTGTGGGGTCGAAGCTGGCAAATCAAGTTACCAAATATCTAAAGACTTGATACTTCCCAGATCTACAGTTCAGTCTATTATTCAACACTATAAAAAGAATAAAACGACTTCTTGTTTGAAGAAAACTGGGCGACCACGCATCACAAGTGCTGCAGAAAACAGAGTTCTGAAGAAAATTATCAAAAATAATCGTCGTGCTCGAGCTGGAGAGCTTACGGTGCAATGGAGGGACATGATTCACAAAGACGTCTCAGTCGATACATGCAAAAGAGTCCTTAAAAGAATGGGTTACGGAATTTACACCGCTAAAGAGAAACCACTGTTGACTGCTGTACAAAAGAAAAAGAGGTTGAAATTTGCTCGTGATCATTTAAATTGGACTTCCGATCAGTGGCGTAGTATAATCTGGAGTGACGAGTCAAAATTTGAAGTGACAGTCGGTGATGAAAGGAAAAAAGTGATTCGGAACAAAAATGAGGCATTTCATACTGATTGTCTCAAACGAAAAGTGAAGTTTCCGGCTTCTCTAATGATATGGGGCTGCATGTCTGCACAAGGTGTTGGTTGTATGCAGTTTGTGGATGGTTCTATCACTGCTGTGAGGTATCAAAACCTTTTGGAAGAGAGTTTACTGCCTTCAATTCCCGCTCTCAAACATCAAGATTCATTCATTTTTCAACAGGATGGTGCTTCATGCCATACTGCAAGGACAACTAAGATGTGGCTATTGGCAAAAAGCATCCCTACAATCGAATGGCCATCTAACAGCCCGGACTTGTCGCCAATTGAAACCCTATGGTGGAAAATGAAAAAAGTTCTCCGTAAAAATCCATCAAGATCAAAGAGCGACTTAAAGGCTAAACTACTGGCAGTTTGGGAGTCCATAACGCCTGAGGAGTGTGAAGTGTTGGTTGCAACCATGCCTCTTCGCATTAAAGCTGTTATTGAGAGCAAAGGCGACACAACTAAGTGGTGAAGACATGTAGACGAACTATTTTGCGTCAGTACCAAGGGTAGACGAATACTTTTGCTTTTTGTTATTTAGGATATTTTTTATTTTTTTTAATGTAAAGTTATGTCATTAAAGAATTTCAGTTAAGTTAAAATAAACTTTAAAATATTCATTAAACTGTGGTTTACTTTTTATTAAACATTCTTTTTTATTTTACCAATATATACTCTACTAGCAGCGCCCCGCGGTTTTACCCGCGTTGTGCCCGTTCCCGTAGGAAATCCGAGATAAAATGTAGCCTATAGCCTTCCTCGATAAATAGACTATCTAACAGTGAAAGAATTATTCAAATCGGTTCAGTAGTTTCTTAGATTAGCGCGTTTAAACAAACAAACAAACAAACAAACAAACAAACAAACAAACAAAACAAACTCTTCAGCTTTATAATATTAGTATAGATATATTTCACGCTTTGCACTACTTTTCATACTAGACGAACTATTTTGCATTGGGGCTCGTAATAATAATAACTAGCTGCGCCCCGCGGTTTCACCCGCTTTGTACCCGTTCCCGCGGGAATTTCGGGATGAAAAATAAATGTTGTCCGATTCTCAGACCTACCCGATATGCACACAAAATTTCATGAGAATCGGTCGAGCCGTTTCAGAGGAGTTCAACCACGGTACCCGTTCCCGCGGGAATTTCGGGATGAAAAATAGATGTCCGATTCTCAGGCCTACCCGATATGGACACAAAATTTCGGTCGAGCCGTTTCAGAGGAGTTCAATTACGCACCCCGTGACACGAGAATTTTATATATGTATTAGATATTAGTTTTTAGTATAGATGTAGCATATTAACAGACACCGAAATTGTCATTAAAGTTGTAATTTTGAAAAATAATTATATTTTACGTTTTAATGATAGTAGATACTAATTTCAAAACAGTTATTTTTATCAAAGCTATGGAAATAAAATGACAGCCGTATTTTTTGTGATGATACAGTAATTTCGGTATACGTGAGTATCAGTTTTGTTTTGGGAAAATCTATACTAGGTCGCATTGTTTGCACGTTGGAAGGAAGTTAACTATTACAAAGCATTACACTGAATTGATTTACCATGCAACATGTAACATTTCAAGGTTGTAAATAGTATGTAATAACGCACATAGTATGTAATAATGCACATTCAACCCATGAAAATGTTCTAGCATAACCTCTGTTTTTTTTATTGTCACAAAATGTGGACCAATGTCGTCAATTGAAGCATATCAGTAATGATAAAGTTCTATGTATACTAATTTTTTTCATTGTCACAAAATGTGGATCAATGACGTCAATTTTTCAGCCGAAGACGATTGCTCCTGAAGAGGAAAATGGTTTAGAGGTAGGGTAAGAGTGAAATTTAATCACTATGTTAACGTCTACAATACTTACTGTCTAATAGCTAAGCGATGTTAACTCATTGCTATTGTTAAGCAACGTGCAGCTAGACCTCTACTTGGTTGGGTTCTTCGATCAACAATATACAACTAGATGTCGGGTCGGCGCAAAAAATACGTCTCGGTGAATAACGCCTCATTTGAAGAGTGAGATCTTATTTGATTCATAGGATTTGCTACTTTATTTGGTTGTAATTAGGTTGAACTTCGAACTGTTTTAAAACTTTTGTTTCAGTTCGGTAGTAAACAGAATAAGCTGTCACACGTCATCCACGCGGACAGTATTTAGCTTTGATTTTGTACGTGACCCGATATCTAGTTATGTATTGTTGATCGAAGGTTGGGTTAGTCAGTGGCATTTCTGCGCTATCGTGCTTCGGAGGGCACGTTTAATTGTCGATCCCGGTCGTTTAAATAGTTAGACCATGTCGGAGGCCTTGAGGCGATCTAAAAACTTTGACACCAGGGTTGGCCACTAACCTACTCGACTTACTTATTGACAAAATAAGTAGGATTAAGAGTTTTCAATAATGTGACAAAGTAGAGTGGTTAGCATTTTTACTAGCTTTTACTTTTCGTGAAATAAAACCGGCACATTTTTGCGTAGACAGACTGACAGACTATTTTTATCACTGTATCATGGTGTTGCACGAGACTGTGATAAAAATAGTCTTGGACATTCATGAAGTAATTCTCTAGTAATATGATGAAATTTATAAAATAGCTGAAAACTTTTCACAGTAGATGAGCTCTACAGGTCAGTAGAACTTGTTTTTGGAAAATAGGATGCTAGGGATACTCTGCTCAAAGCAAATAAATTTTTTAATGAAAGCACGTTACAATTTGTGTGTTTTTTTATCACATAACGCTCAGAGGGTTTTTGTAGTAGAGATTGAAGAAATCCTACTATAATATTATAAATGCGAAAGTTTGTGAGGATGGATGTATGTATGGATGGATGTATGGACGCATGTATATTTGTTGCTCTTTCACGCAAAAACTACTGAATGGATTTGGATGAAACTTTACAGTAATATAGGTTACACATCAGAATAACACATAGGATACATTTTATCCCGAAATTCCCGCGGGAACGGGCACTACGTGGGTGAAACCGCGGGGCGCAACTAGTTAAATATATGTTGTTAAGCAACCTGCTTCGGAGGGCACGTGAAACTGTCAGTCCCGGTAGTGTAAATAAATAGACCATGTTCATCAGGCGGTCTAAAAACTTCAACAACATGGTTGGTCACTCGAACTTACCCACCACGCTTGTCTACTGCGGGTTGGTGATCTCAAACCCGTACAATGTAATCTCCAGTAATTATTACGAACCCGTAACTCAGATGTGACGTATCAATTCATATATGTACATACAATTTACTGGTATGTACTAGTGGAAAGCAGAGCCGGTTTAACTTGTCCTGTACTGTCGGAAAATAAGTTTAATAAATCATTTATTTGTTAATATTTTGTAGAGTTTCACTCATTGTAAACAAGAGCCCGTCATAAATGTAGTCGCTTTCTGGACTGCAATCTAATATTTTTATTATTGACTAGTAGCGCCCCGCGGTTTTACCCGCGTTGTACCCGTTCCCGTGGGAATTTCGGGATAAAAAAAATTGCCTATAACCTTCCCGTTGAATGTGGCTATCTATTACAAAAATAATTATTCAAATCGGACTGATAATTCCTGAGATTACCTCAAACATACAAACAAACAAACAAACTTACAAATGTTACCTCTTTATAATATTAGTATAGATTCAATGAAATTAGAAATGAAGGTTTTATACAATTACACGCAGCGCCCCGCGGTTTTACCCGCGTTGTGCCCGTTCCCGTGGGAAATTCGGGAATTTTTATACATATAAACCTTCCTCTTGAATCACTCTACCTATTACAAAAAACCGCATCAAAATCCGTTGCGTAATTTAAAAGATTTAAGCATACAGACAAACAAACAGACAAAAGTAGCGACTTTGTTTTATACTATGTAGTGATAGTGAAGATCAAGGGGTGTTATACCTAAGTGGTAACCCGGTCGAACCAGGGTGTTTTCCATGTCGCGGGCGATCTTGAATTTCCTAACAATTGTTGAACTTATTAAAGTAATTCACATAGATAAAGTAAAGGATTTTATTAACCTTTTAGGTGATTAATGTCATCAATCATAATTGAATGAATGAGTAAGTCAAAATAATTTATAACAGAAGTACCTTTTTGTATGCTTCTATGCATCTTTGGTCGTTCGTTGAAACGACCGGGGTATGTGGGGCTCAACCCCGTCACAATTATTGGGATAGTTCGGGTATTACTTATTACAGAGGTACCTAAGTTTCTATATAACCTAACCTATTATGTCTATTCAATCTGTTATAAATACTTAGTAAAAACATAACTAGAATTTGTTTAACATTTACAGCATATGAGCACTAGCATCAATGTTGCTTTGACTTTCCAATTGTCAAAACAAAAGACAATGGAAGTACATGGTCGTCGCGTGCGTCCATTGTCAAGACCACTGACCGCTTATTAAACTATCCTTGTTTATTAAACTAATGAAAGAAAGTTGATAATAATTAGCGTTCTTCTACTAGCCCAAAAACTTGACGGGCAATCTTGACGGGCAATCTTATTCCGTAAATACAATAATGCTCGGGTTAGAGATCACCAACCCGCATTTGGCAAGCGTGTTGATTATACCTAATTTTCCTCACTGTACTGATTGATATCTTCAGCGAGATGAGAGGCCTTTGCCCAGCAGTGGGACTTTCCGGCTAATAGTTACTTTTATTTTTAACTTTTTTTTATATAATATTTTATAAGATTTAAAAAGTCGTTACTTATACTTTACGTCGCTTGGATAATTTCATCATAATAATTTCCCGCATACTATTTCGACGTACTTTTCTCTCACACAGTACTATAGCTGGATTTTGCCTTAAAGTATGCGATTCTCGTAACATCGCCATAATGATCAGTAATTGTACGAACATAATGCTGTTTCGTCTTACAATTGGGCAGGGACGGCTTGTTTCTTATGGAATACCACTTTCCAGTTTCGTCGGACACCGTAGGATGTAATCAACGTTTTTTTGTTCGGTAAATCGAATTAAAATTCACCTTTTATGATGTGTTGGGCTTAATTTCTTGCGCAAGTTCCAGCGAGCTTTTGTTTTGGCAACAACACTAGTTGGTAATGCCGCTTTGGCTGTGCGTTTGCAAGGATCGTAACAAAAGAAGAATTCGAAGTTTAAACTAACGTTAAATAGCTTTATTAAGTTTAATTTGACCTTTTTAAAGTAGGCAAAGTCTAGTTTTTTTATCATTAGACTAAGAGCCGCGCCCCGCGGTTTCACCCGCGTTATACCCGTTCCCTAGAGAATTCCGGGATAAAATGCATCCTATGTCATGTGTTATTTTGATGTATTCTTAACCTATATTACTGTAAAGTTTCATCGAAATCCGTTCTGTAGTTTTTGCGTGAAAGAGTAATAAACATACATACATGCATCCCTCCTCACAAAGATTCGAATTTATAATATTAGTAGAATTAGTTGGATAGGATACCCAAAGCCTTTAAGAGACCAACACTGTATTTACGAGTGAGTGACTTTCATTGAGAATCTTCCGCATAACTAATTCTACTTCTTTATTTCATTAACTCATTTGAAGTGTGTCGTTAAATTTAACTACGTATAAAAGACACTAAATTGCGGCATGAAAATTAATTGAATTGCAAATTTGCGAAACGTTGCGCGCAAATCAGACAATTTACGAACGTCTATTGTTAATCATGTTTGAATAGGCAATACATTAGAGAATGAAAGAGACTCGTTATGTAATTGTTAGTTTACAATTAATAATTATGTAGGTACGTTCTTCGAGTAGGTACAAATAGTTCTAGTCTGATCATTCCGCGGCTTTACCCGATTCGGCGAGTATTTTTTCAAATGGATGAAAATTAGTCAATAACCTATGCCTTAAGGGTTAACACTGCGTTAAGCGGTCGCCCGTCGCGTGCGCTCGCGGCGGTTCACTTTTGTATACCACCGCACGCGACGGGCGCCCGCCACGGTTCACTTTTGTATGAAACCGCGGCATTCGCACGCTTATGGCAGTGTCGGCCCTAACAGTGAATTGGAAATCTTGAATTTTTTTTATTGGTGGGTAGCAGAGATCACTGCGTTCAAACAAACAAGCTTTTCAGCTTTATAAGATTACTACAGCTACAACTTTGTAGAGCATAAATGGTTGTTTATTCTTTCTTAGTTAATTTATTAATAATTTTAAAATAACTTTAATTGTTTAAAGATAAAACTATTCTTTTAGTGCGCATTGTATTTAACTGAGGTTGGAGTAATTAGTCACGTGTACTTTACAAACTAGTTATAAACCTGTTTTAATGTTTGAAGACTGTAATATTTTAACAATGATGTTGGTATTAATATTTACCCATAAATAGCTTTGATTTGTAACTTTGTCTTTTATTACAGCATTGAATTTTAATGAGTATTTATTTAGTCTTGAGAATAAATCGGCAGATATCAAAGATACTTTAATCAGTTGTAATTGCTGCATATATCTTTGTTTCTATTGTGTATTTATTCTTGATAAGTTCCAAAATACATATTTAGATTTTTTACTTTTCTGCAGTAGCTGCAGAATGTCTTTAACATAATATTCCTTCAAATGCCAAAAATTTAAAATGTTATTGCTTTACAAAAGACTACCAATTAAAAATATGTATCGAATAGATTTAAAATGACCTAAAAATTTACCTAAATTCAATTGTTCAAATGATTTGCATGGTGATTACACCTAATCCTCGCTGCGCTGATATCTTCAGTGAGATGAGATACCTTTCCCTAGCAGTGGGACATTACAGGCGAATACTTTAAAAAAATGATACAAACCTCCACTCTATAGCCATAACTTTTACTTACAGTTTCATCGTTTTCATTTCAATTTCTAATATAGTTAGTGTAATGATGACATTTTCCTTCTAACTACATAAGTAAAGTGAGTTGTGAAAGTACTCCGCTTTTCTTCAGATGACCGTGTCGTGTACGGTGAGCAAAAAAAGCATTAATTCAAATTATATTACGAATTCTTCATCCTTACTGCATTTTTTATTTTAAACACAATCTTGAGCTACGTCAACGTCTCGTCGAAAATTATTTACGTCAAAATTTAAAAAGAAACCTTATTTTTTAATTACTACTTCTACCTCAGTCTTCTGTGACCACAGTTCCTGTGAAGGGAAAAGCGAAGTTATCCGTCAATGTAGTTCCAATCACTACATAGTATAAAATAAAGTCGTCTTTTTTTCGTGTCTGTCTGTTTGTCTGTCTGTATGCTTAAATCTTTAAAATTACGCAACGGATTTTGATGCGGTTTTTTGTAATAGGTAGAGTGATTCAAGAGGAAGGTTTTTATGTAAAAAAATTCCCGAAATTCCCACGGGAACGGGCACAACGCGGGTAAAACCGCGGGGCGCTGCTAGTATTCAATAAGTAGTGTTCGCTTAAACCTAAGAAACCAGAAAGCTTAGTTTTAAGTTAAGAAAAAATAAAGATTTCTGGAGAATGGCATTCGCATAATAGGTACGATTAATAACATATACCGCAGTGTACATGATAGATAGGATGTAGGCAATAGTAATTATTGTCTGCCAAATTTTGGTTCATCGCCCACCGAAATTGTTTCTTTGTTTGAAAGACGGTGGGCGGATGCTGTATTGAAATCAGGATGACAGCTAGATCATTGACTTTGTTGTTTAGCAATTTGAATAGCAATAAGTACTAACGATATGCCGGCCACACCTAATGTTTGGACACAGTTGCAAATTACATTAAATAATGTTGTTATAATTTATTGATACTAGTTTTGTAATTTAATTGAATTTCTAGGTGTTCTAGTTTGTGTATAGTCAACCAAATACTAAATTTGAAAAAAAACCCGCGGGGCAGCTTCCCGCAGTTTTACCCGCGTTGTGCCCGTTCCCGTGGGATTTAGGGATGAAAAATAGCATATCACCATCATTTTGAATGTGGCTATCTAATACAAATATAATTATTCGAATTGGATAGGTAGTTTACATACCTCTTTATAATGTTTGTATAGAAAACGGGAACTACATACCTATAATCTACTAATATTGTTTTGAATATATTTTAACACGCTTTATGACGATTTTAATACATAATATATTCATAACCTAGCTTATTTTATAATATTAACTGGCAGCGCCCCGCGGTTTTACCCGCGTTGTGCCCGTTTCCGTGGGAATTTCGGGATTTTTTTTACATAAAAACCTTCCTCTTGAATCACTCTACCTATTACAAAAAACCGCATCAAAATCCGTTGCGTAATTTTAAAGATTTAAGCATACAGACAAACAGACAAACGACAAACAGATGCGACTTTGTTTTATACTATGTAATGATTATTAATATATTACTATAATGTCATTTTTTTTATATTTTTTCAGTTTAGTTTCTTTTTTGCAAGCCGTACCTGTAGCAATTATCACTTCGTATCATATTAACACCTTATTTGCTACTGATATTGAAAAATGAACCTGTTTTCTAACTGCATTCTTTGAACTAGATTCTAACAGAATAACTTTACAATGACCTATTACGCTCTTTGTCACGGTCTCACATACAACTTGAACTGAAGTTTAACTTTGTCTAAAGCTACAGAATATAGAAACAAATTTTAAAAATTTACTGTTAAACACCCCTTTTTCAAGGAGTTCTTGAAATACCAGTCGTATTGTCTGATTTGAAATGATTTTACTAAATTCCGTGTTTGGACGCGCTAATCTCAATAACTACCAATCCGATTTGAATAATTCTTTTTGTAATAGATAGCCACATTCAACGAAGAAGGTTATAGGCTATTTTTCATTCCAAAATTCCCACGGGAACGGGTACAACGCGGGTAAAACCGCGGGGCGATGCTAGTATTATAGATAGTTAACACTTAAAAGTTGATTGCCATTAACAGATTCGGTCGCATTTCCAGTTAACACTTAACTAACAAAACTGCACACGTTATAAAACAATCCATTTGAGATTGCGTTCATTACACGTAACAGATAACAGCTATTACCTGGTTTTATGTCTAGTTATTAATTGATAACGAACGCAATACCATTTATCAATAAATGAAATGTTTGGCTTAATGTAAAGGTCGGTCGTAGCGTGTGTTATTGTAATGAATAAATTCAATTAATCATATGCGTGTTTGGGTTTGAAGTAAGGATGTTAATAGTGTATGGGTATATACTACGACTAACTGGAATAGATTTAGGGCCTTATTTATAAACGCATATTAAGAGCACTTTAGCTATCAAATGGTTTGTCCCTTTCTGACATACGCTATTTGCCAAAGAGTGAAAGAGACAAAACACTTTAAAACAGTGTTTAAGTTAATTATCGTTTATGAATAAGGCGGTTATTGTTTGAGCGGAAGAGTTAATATCTTTGTTTATCTTTGAACGTGTTAATCTCTCGTTCGATTTGTTCTTTAAAAATTTTTTTGATTGATATTTTTTTAGGTTTGTATGTACCTAGATTATAAAAATGCAAACAAATATAATTGAATTTAACGATATATAGGTATGTATATTATGACAGCAACATTTGATGCTTAACTTAAAATAATGTCGAATGATGAAAAATAACTTATAACCTTCCCGTTGAATGTGGCTATCCATTACGAAATTAATAATTATACAAAACGTTTGGTACGTTCTGAGCTAATCTCAAACACAAACAAACCAAAAATCTAACTCTTTATCTATATTAGTACGAGTACATATAGATAATTGCTATAAAGTACACAAAAATCAAAGGACACTTTCTTTTACAAGCCTATTTTATAATTTTAATTAATTTACATACAAACAATAGAAATTTAATTAATTTGTGATTCAATTAGAACATTGGCATTAGTAAAATGAATTAATTGAGTCAGTTATTACGTTTTACACTATCAATGCGTTTATTTTTATATATTTGGCTCAAAATGAAAAATGAAAAAATGAAATACGTATTTTTAATCTGTTATTAAAACGAATCAGCACAAAGGTTATTCCATAACAAGATAATATTAATTTAATGTAGGTAAGTAAATCTTTTTCTAAGAAATTAGTTATAATTTTTTTTATTCTTTTTATTTAACCGTTTGTGTCCCACTGCTGGGCAAAGGTCTCCCCCAATTCTTAATTCATAATTTACCTTATGTAAATAACCAAAGTAATTTACGTCAAGTTAAACATACATACATAGGGTGTGTCTCTATTGAACCGGAGCGGGGCTGTGTGAAGCTCAATCGATAAGGCATTACGAAAAGATTTTGACAATGTCAATCTCCTCTTTGACAATTTCAACGCATTTTGATTGGTCGGTTAACCTCCGCTCTCTACTCTGCTCCAATGGAAACGCATCCTCACTGCGGTCCTGGGAAAAAAACCTTTCAAAAACACCTCAGACCAGTGGCAATCGGTCTCCAATCGGATCCTTGAACCTTGGTATAAACTAAAAATGTAAATTCTTAAATACATCAAACAATACAAATAAGTATGTAACACAAAAACGTATTCGTTTTTTCAATTGTGATCGGGTTTCAAACAGTTATTTTAAACGTAATAGGTATAACCCATTTTTATGAACACTTGTATGTTTGTTTGTTAATATTAACAAAAGAACAATTTATTGAGCGTAACCTAATAAAAATGTGAATGTCATAATTGCTTTTAACAAGCATTTACAAATAAGATACCTTTCATTTCATTATATATCGAGTATGGATGGATTCAACCCGTTTTAATCCGGTATTAAGTTTATTAAAAGGTATAGGTATTTATTAATAAGGTTAGGTTAAGTTTCAAATTATTGTAAGTACTTAATAGATGAAAAGTAATATTAAAAAGTAAAGCTATTATGCCTCGTCTACATTAGTCACTTACGCCGAATTCTCCGGTAAACTATATAATGACTTTGCCTAAACTTTCCGGTACTTTTTTCCCGATACAACTAAAACCGCGGGGTTAGTTAGTTAGCACAGTTAGTTAGTACGACGTGTGACCGCCTTCGCTCGTCCCCGTGAGAACACCGAGTCGCCCCGTTTAAATTCCATCCATCGCCTTGTTAAGTACGCACGCCGCATAATTAGTATCGACCTCAAACCCTGCGCATTGTCTACACGTACGAAACTTAGGAAAGTTTTTGTGTGTGTGCGATGTGTTGATTGGCGTATACAGCTTGGTTAAATTTTGTTTGGGCTACAATTGTGACGTGTTGACTATATAGGTTTTATTTTGTAAATAGCTAACCTTTCCGATGAATGTGGCTATCCATTACAAAAATAGTTATTCAAATCGAATTAGCAGTTTTTGAGATTACCGGAATCAAACAAACAAAAATAAAATAAAACTCTTTAGCTTTAGTATATTATAGTATAGGTTAGACATTAACATAATTTCACTAGAACAATGCCGCATTTTCACTTAACCTAAAAAATAAGTGCTCAGATCCAATGTTCATTCAAAAATTGAATAAATTGTTCCCGGCCGATCGTCAATGATGCAATGATGCACATGTAGAAGGTTTAAGAATCATTCCTTGTTTTAAATTTATTTTATTTAACTGCCACTTTGCTGTTACTATTTGCCTGTATCGTCCCACTGTTGGGCAAAGTCTTCTCTGCGCCTCTCTAAACGCGACTTTATATACATAGAATAAACTCATATATCAGACAGCCAATAACAAGACAATTAACCAGGGATTTGAATGTTTACATTGAGTAACAGTCCCGATTAAATATAATCGAATACGTCGTGTCCTTATCTAACCCATGAATATTGTAATACCGGTTTTACATGTGATTTTATCAGATGTCCTTAGTTCAAGATATTGACATTGGTGGCGATTCGGCGTCCTTCGAACTAAACTAAAATAAGTTTAGTCCTGTCAAACTAGGTTTTGGTATTCGGACGGCCACACGATTAAACTAATTTGAAGTATGTCGACTAAATTGGTTTTAGTTACTCAATTTAGTTAAAACGCAATTCGGCTGCACACTTTTAGTGTCATTTTTAGTCCAAAATTATGACGTCAAACGTCATTTTAGTTGTTATTTAGTCGGCACATAAAAGATCGCGATTAATATTAGGTGAAGGGGAGTTCTATATGTTTTATTTGTTATATTTTAATTTTAATCTTCAAATATGGAAGAATTTGTGGTGGCGGCGACCGTCAATTCATTGGAAAAGGTATGTAAAAAGCAAAACACCTATTTTTCTTGATTTACAGAACAAGTTGTGAGTTTGCGTGTTGTTCAACTACTTCGGTGATAAAATTCGAATCTAATTATTTTTGCCAAGTGAGACTTCGATTATGGAATATTAGGAAAGCTTCAAATCCTTTTAAGATTGAAGAGGAAAAATTTAGGAAGCTATTTCGAGTTCCAAAGTCTGGAGCTCAACAGTAGATTGATTCTCTCAGATTGAGGTTGTATATCGTGGCCTCCTAATCAGCATGTTATAGTATAAAGAAGCTAGATTTATATCTGTATAATAAAAATGTATATCACTTTGCAGATGAGGATGACACGGGAGACCAGTTGCAGCAAATTGAACCAGCTCTTGATGCAATAGAAGAGACAGAGGAAGATCATGATCATGATTTTCTGTCATAAGCCAGATTAATACAATAATATTTAATTGCTCGTTTTTAATAAAACAAATTGTAATAAAAACATATACTAATAATTGTTTATTATTGTAAAATTATTTCATAATTATTAGGGTTCAGGGTTAGAGGAGTAGGGTTGGGTGTTTAATGAGCTTATTGCTGCGCCTATAACATATGCAGCCTGCAGCACAGTCTCTCCAAGCTTGTCCGTTTTCGTTGAGAGCCATAACTAAGGCCTCACTTGTTGTTGGGCGTCTGGATCTTCCACGACGTGACCGAGGCTTCCTTCCGAATAGTCGTGGCAGATCAGAACTGCGGGATGCTGACGCCTGGATTGGGGAAGAGTGGCACGTTGTGAGTGTGGGCTGAATCGGTGCATTATCATATATCACTGGGAATTCATCCTTGAAAGCACTCGATGTACATGGTACATCGTACTTGATGACGCAGACAATCCCTGCACTTGATGTACTTGGTACATGAAGAGATTGTCGCTTAGTTGATGACTGTATACCCTGAAAACAAAATAGTCTTTTAAAAAATGAAATAAAAAATAAGTGGACATATTTCTTTTGTTAAAGATTAATAAAGTTACTTTATTTGGGACTGTAGATAAGTAAAATCCACGGTATAGCGAAGTACTTACTGCGTAAGTCTCTATATTGAAAAGCTTGCGAGAAAAAGAACGACTTCTAGTAGTTGCATAAGGATTGCTTACCTCTCACAACCTCGATGTTGGCGTGGAGTCGCTCCAAATTCACCTCTTTTTGCCTTTTGTTGGCGCGTTTCTTGTTTAAATTCATTATAATGTTTTTTTATGTATTTGACTATTTGTAAACATCCAATTTAGTTATTTAACATATTTGAAGTTTGAACCATAGATACGTATAATAATACCTATATGGTTCAAACCTCAAGCTGAAACCAGAGTAAAATATGTGATTATATTCTCTTTGTTTCAAACTTTTTGACGTTAATATTGCTACTCGCCACCAGACGGCGTAAGTGGCTCTACTCAATTTAGTTCATCTTTAGTCGTCGACCAAATTTAGTTCGAAGGAAACACCGAATAGCGTTTGCACTAAACTAAACTAAACTAAAATTTTTAGTTTGACATATTTTAGTTTAGTTCAAATGACCCCGAATCGACACCATTATAAGTGCTCATACGTTGATGTACCAGTATTTGAGACTTATAAGTTATTTTTCTTATGTACTTGTAGTTTAATGTCTATATTTATTAGTTAATTATCTAGGTATATTAATATATCAAAGGTGAAGTGCTTTTTTGTTTATTTTAACCCGCGGAACTGTCAGTTTTATTAAAAAAGGTTATATCTTACGTAAGATAGCTTACATGTAAAAGAAAGGTTTTAGGCCAATTTTTTGTACATGGGTTTGGAATGACCATATACGAGTATATATACGAATATACATATAGCCTATTATTCATATACGAGGATAAAGCAATATTAGCATCCTGAAATTCATACAGGAACTAGAGTGTAAACGTGGCGTTGCTACTCATAGAACGACTGATTGACTAAGTTAACATAAAACATTTTACAATATCTATGACTTGGTTATATATTCAGACCTTGATTTATCGCCTCGTCTAAACACGCCTTTAACACGAATACCGCGACAGGCTTGACGGATGAACAGTTTTTGTCCCTCGTGCCAGAAACCCTGAGACATCACGTTTCTAAACAGGTTCGTGTATGAGTGAATGTTCCAGTCATTTGAGATCTTAAGCTAGGTGCATATTGTCGGACGGCTGACGGACGTAGCTGACGTCAAAGCTGTATATATGGTCCAAGAAAACATCCCAATACTTTGTAGGTACTACACATTTTCTTACGGAAACCATAAGATGATAACTCATTGACTCTTTGAGGTTAAGCTTCACTTTCTTCTTAAACTTAAGAGCTGGGCTCTTGTCGATGGAGTTATTTCCATTTTTCTCTATCTTCTGCCATCCTCTTCAGCTGTTCGTACGACACTATCTTTGCTCTTTCTTTCAATTGATCTGCATATTCCCTTCTTGGCCTTCCTCTTCCTCTCTTTGCCTCTATGTGCCCTTCTGCTGTAGTTTTTATAAAGTCGTTGTGTCGTAAGCTTCACTAAAATGGTTCACAACTGACACATCACTACATAGTATAAAACAAAGTCGCATTCCGCTGTATGTCTGTCCCTATGTATGCTTAGTTCTTTAAAACTACGCAACCGATTTTGATGTGTTTTTTTAAATAGATAGAGTGATTCAAGAGGAAAGTTTATATGTATAAAAAATCCCGAAATTCCCACCGGAACGGGTACAACGCGGGTAAAACCGCGGGGCTCTTCTAGTTAACTACAAAATACACACTTGCTAGTATGACAGAGTTCACACTCGTCAAATCTAAATCGAACCATCCTAATGACTTATCTAGCTAAGGGTAATAGCACAGAATAATAAGTACAAGTATAATACATAGTTTCATGCTCTTCCTTCTGCCGCGTCCGTTCAGCCGAATCCGATAGTATGATCCTAGCTTTATGCGAAGTACTCGAGTGACTTTTAATACGGCCTTCATAAACCCTATTAACTTTATTATAACAGTAAACATGAGTACACTAGTTGAAGTTGGCTATTGACCATTTTTAGTTAAACCAGCTTATGATCTTTTATATTTATTAGCCAACTAACAAATAAGGATAAATCGTACTGAAGTAATAGCTTGAATGACCAAAATCAACTAAATCGGCCCAGCCGTTCTCGAGTTTAGCGAGACAAACGAACCAAGATTGATTTTTATATGTATAGGAGATTTATAATACGAAAAAGAGACAGACATGACGTCGATTTTAATTAAAAGCAAGTAAAAACCCGTACGTAATTTACTATCATAAAGTCTTTGATAAAGTCACTGACAACAGTACATTGATTGCGCTATCCTACGTCACTCTGTGACATTGTCATTGCGTTCTTTTGTTTATTTGTTATTAATTGACAACAAACGATGTTGTTTTGTCGATGTGAAAAGACAGTGTAAATAAGAGATGCGCCTGTAGCGTTCACGTTTTCACACGAATTTCTATCCGCGCAACATTCTCTAGAATGTTTGTCTTTTCACATCGACAAAACAATCGTTTGTTGTCAAACAATCACTATCACTACATAGTATAAAACAAAGTCGCGTTTGTTTGTCTGTTTGTCTGTATGCTTAAATCTTTAAAATTATGCAACGGATTTTGATGCGGTTTTTTGTAATAGGTAGAGTGATTCAAGAGGAAGGTTTTTATGTAAAAAAAATCCCGAAATTCCCACGGGAACGGGCACAACGCGGGTAAAACCGCGGGGTGCTGCTAGTAACAAATAAACAAAATGACAATGTCACAGAATGACGTGGGATAGCGCAATGTAAATAACGTTCACGTTTTCACATGTATCTCTATCCCATGAGACCTATCTCATGGGACCTATCTCATGGGATACGCGCAACATCCTATAATGTTGCGCGTGTAAATAACGTTCACGTTTTCACATGTATCTCTATCCCATGAGACCTATCTCATGGGACCTATCTCATGGGATACGCGCAACATCCTAGAATGTTGCGCGTGTAAATAACGTTCACGTTTTCACATGTATCTCTATCCTATGAGACCTATCTCATGGGACCTATCTCATGGGATACGCGCATCATCCTAGAATGTTGCGCGTGTAAATAACGTTCACGTTTTCACACGTATTTCTATCCCATGAGATAGGGAAGTACTGTTCCGAAAATTTACGTAGCAACCTCTTTGGGGGGACGGTTGACAATAAGTTATCTTCTTATATATAAAATTCTCGTGTCACAGTGTTCGTTCGCGTACTCCTCCGAAACGGCTCGACCGATTCTCATGAAATTTTGTGAGCATATTGAGTAGGTCTGAGAATCGGCCAACGTCTATTTTTCATCCCGAAATTCCCGCGGGAACGGGTACCGTGGTTGAACTCCTCTGAAACGGCTCGACCGATTCTCATGAAATTTTGTGTGCATATCGGGTAGGTCTGGGAATCGGACAACATCTATTTTTCATCCCGAAATTCCCGCGGGAACGGGTACAACGCGGGTGAAACCGCGGGGCGCAGCTAGTAGTTTTATAAAACACAAGCAGCACTCCGCGGTTTTACCCGCGATGTACCCGTTCCCTTGGAAATTTCAGGATGAAAAATAACCTTCCCGTTGAACGTGACTAACAAAAATAATTATTCAAATCGGCCCGTTAGTTCCTATTAGCCTATACAAACAAAGTTAGAAACTCAACCTCTTTATAATAGATATTGGTATAAATTAACCCTGTCGAACTACCTTGAAGTTTTAAGCCAGATTATCACTTGCTATCCGAACGAATAGCAATCTTATGACTATTCCTCCAGAGCTTACTATGATAGGTTTCTACGTTTGATATGAAAGGTGGATCAAACCTTCGCTATGTAGTTATGTAGCTTCGTGAGAAATGATTGATGGGTACTAAACGTAGGATAGCATAGTCTTGGTGAAAAGCTTCGAAGGCTCTTTCGATTTAAGCGTTTTTATTCGTCCTGCTTAGAGCCACGGTGGTGCTCACAGTGCTCAGTCATCTGCGCGCACGGCTGTATTTTGATTTGGGAACAAAATGCATGTATCCGGACGACTGAGAACGATTAATTTTGAATAGCCCTTAGTATAGAGTAAATTCATGAATAAAAAGCGGCCAAGTGCGAGTCGGACTCGCCCATGAAGGGTTCCGTAGCAGCGAGTAACATAATAAAGAAGTTCTTGAAATAAATGTTTTTTTATTTACATTTGAGTTATTGAATGAATAATCAGTATTTTTTTGCGGTTTACGATTTATGTCGTAAAAAAAAAACTACTAACTAGACCTCGTTCAAACCAATTTTCGGTGTTAGATTACATTGTTATGTACATCATATATTTTTTTTAGTTTTATCATTCTCTTATTTTAGAAGTTACAGGGGGGGGGGGACACATATTTTACCACTTTGGAAGAGTCTCTCGCGCAAACTATTCAGTTTAGAAAAAAATGATATTAGAAACCTCAATACCATTTTTGAAGACCTATCCATAGATACCCCACACGTATGGGTTTGATGAAAAAAAAAATATTTTTTTCATTTCTAAGTATGGGAGACCCCCCTAAAATTTATTTTTTTTTCTATTTTAGTGTGAAAATATTAATGCGGTTCACAGAATACATCTACACACTAAGTTTCAACAACATAGCTCTTATAGTTTCGGAGAAAAAAGGCTGTGACATACGGACAGACAGACAGACAGACGGACGGACAGACAGACAGACAGACATGACGAATCTATAAGGGTTCCGTTTTTGCCATTTGGCTACGGAACCCTAATACGGAACCCTAAAAATGAGAACTTATAAACTAAATTCCTTCCAACATTTTAATTCTCAGATGTTTTTTTGATTTTGAAACAAAACACATCTAGCAGGACTATTTTAGTATGGAAACACTTAATTTGAAAAATCCCTATGCGGGCTCCCTTTGAGATTAACAAACCAATCAACCTTTTAATTTTGAAATAAGGAACTTATCAATTTATCCATAGACAAAATTCGGGATTTATATGAGAAGAATTGAACTGAATCAACAGTAAACTATTTTATCTTCTTATCTAAACGCACTCATCTTCTAGATATTGGTAACCAATGATGAAACTTACTGATAAAGATTACATCACGATCCAGTATTACATATTTCTGTAAATTAGTTATTTAATGGAGTCATCGATACCTAACGATTAAGTATAACACATTTATATACATAAGTTTGTTTAATTAATATTTACATCATCTATACCTAAATGTAATGAACATTAGACGTGCATTGTAATTAAGAAAAACGTTAAACTTATTGAATTAAATGTTTCTGATAGAACTATTTAATATTTTACTAAAGTACGTACCTAATATATATAAATAAAAGGCAAACCTGACTGACCGACTGGCTCACTGAGTTATATTTCAACGCCCAGCCAAAACTACTGTACATAGAAATTGGACATTTGGTACAGGGGTTCCTTTCATGATGTAAGTGAGCACTAAGAAAGGATTTTGCGAAATTCAACCCCTGACAGGGGGTGGCCCTTTCACTCAAGGCGAAGCTAGGGCGGCCGCTATGTTGGAAAAATGTATTTCATGTATTAGCCCTAAACTGAACATTCATGTTTTTGTTAAGAAAACATCTAAATCATGACAATCTTAATACATTTTTAAATGAGAATTGCCCTAATAGAAATAGTTATTATACAATTACAAAGATAATTTGTTATAACAATATCAAGTACATACAAATATTCTATATACTTAATATACCCGGACAAATTCACACACGATTAATTAGACCCAAACTAAGCTCTAAGCTTGTATTATGGAATCTAACTAACTTCTTCTTCTTCATCGAGTGGATGGTCAACCTGACCTATCCTGGTGTCAGAGTTATTGAGCCGCCAAAGGACTAAAATAACTGATACTACTACATATACATACATAAACAAATACTTTATAAGAATGTATAAATGACACCCAGCCGTCGTATGTGTATGAATGAAGTTACTATGAAAGATATTGCATTATCTAGGGGAGGTAACAACAACACTCTTGAGGTCATGTAAAAGTAACAGCGGTTGCACTTGAACAACATGTTTTCATTCATTATTTATAAATACATACAATATAGATACGTATGTTTGTTTAAATAGGTTCAGTACTTTATTACTTTTCTAATCAGTGGCCTTCGATTTTGTATTTGTTTATAAGATTTATTATTATTACATTATACATTAGATACATTAAATTCCATTAATTGCCGACACAGGCAATTAATGGATACTCTTAATATGATATTTCAACTAGCGCTGCTCCGCGGTTTTACCCGCGTTGTGCCCGTTCCCGTGGGAATTTCGGTATAGATTAAAACCTTCCCGTTGAATGTAGCTATCCATTACATAAAGAGTTATCCAAATCGGGTTGGTAGTTTCTGAGATTAGCGCGTTCAAACAAACAAACTGTTCAGCTTTATTATATTAACAAGCAGCGCCCCGCGCTTTTACCCGCGTTGTGCCCGTTCCCGTGGGAATTTCGGGATTTTTTTTACATAAAAACCTTCCTCTTGAATCACTCTACCTATTACAAAAAACCGCATCAAAATCCGTCGCGTAATTTTAAAGATTTAAGCATACAGACAAACAGAGACGACTTTATTTTATACTATGTAGTGATATAGATAACTTTTTTTAGAATACAAAGCAAATTATAATAAAAAATAAAATTAATAATTATAATTTCATGCATTCTAATATTTTCATATCTTCGAACAATGGCAAGTATTCGTCGAAGTTATAATGAATTGGGGCCTGCTGAATTTTCAATTCAGTATTCAGGCACTTTTCAATTCGAGTTTCCTCAAACATTAAACCATAAAATTCTTTGTGTGTAATACCTATCGAGTTTTTATAGGTTTTCTCATTCGATAACGTTCCGGTATTTGAAACTTGTTGCCATAAATAAAATGATTGGTTTTTTTTTATTTAATTTCTTGTAGTGTGTTGTTTACACGCTCGCGTACACGTTCAACTTAACCTATTTATTAGTTATGCATTTTCTTTGAATTTTTATGGTAAATATTTTGTCGTATTGTTTCGTTCAAAGTATTTAAACGAAACCAGCTGTGCGAATAAAGACGGTATGTTTTCAATTGAATGATATCATTATTGCGTATTAAATATAAAAATATATATTGTGTTATGGTACTTAATATTTAGCTATTTTATTAAATGTAATATTAAAAAACATTTGTGAAGGTAATTGAGAACGGTTTAGTAAAAGGCAATACCTATCTTTGAGTAGATATTTAGTTTGAATGTCGTACGTTCCTATAAAAATGTCTCAGACAGGAATTTAGTTCTGAGGATATTTTAAATTATTATTTGTGATGATATTAGTGGAATGTCTTTGTTGATTAATAAATTAAATATGTCTAATCGGATAGGTGTTTCAAATTAAATATTGTAGACAAAAGACTATTGTTTACGGCTGTACAACAAATATTGTATGACAACAAAAAGGCTATTGTTTCGATCGTTATTCAAGATCGTGATACGCTATGATCGAGGATGGTTTTGAGTTCTTTAATCAGGAACAAAATAGGATCGTACACAGGTCTTTATTACCAACCATATAAGTTTCTTCTTAAATACTGGTTACTTAAGTTTAAGCGAACACTACTTATTTTAAATTGAAACTACGTTTACGGATACACTTCGCTTTTATTATACATCTTTATCTGACGTTTCGGCTCCTTTACAGGAGCCGTGCTCACAGAAGACTAGTTCCTAGAAGTAGAAGTGTATCCGTAATATTGTTTCAATTCAAAATTCATAAACATAAGAGCTGGGCTCTAATCGATAGAGTTCTTTCCACTTTTCTCCATCTTTTCCCATCCTATATAGTATATGAGATACCGCCTCTTTTTTCAGTTGTATGTTAATTTACTTTACTTTATTAATATGTCTCTTTCCATCTTTTCCAGATAAATTAGTCGACAGAAATGGCCCCGACACCAGTATTGAAGCCCCGCGGGTTCGCCTGTCCCTCTAGTCATAGTATAAGCATATGTATGGTTACATTGTTTTTATTAGGTAAGTGTACTACTCGTATTGGCTTATTTATCTACTCAAAAACAGTATCCTTAAAAAAACCCATTCTAATGCCAAAAATCATATAAACGCGATATTATTATGGACTCTCCGGTCGGTTTGCCCAAATTGACCCTAATAAAGTTACAGTTTTTGCAAATAATCGCAAGCTGTTTTCGTCAAAAATACGACATTTTGAAATATTTTCTGTATTATATCTAATAATTATAAATACCGATTGCCTTTTTAAAAACTATAACACGTAATGATGTAAGGTCAAGTTAAAACACGCGATACGAACGTTGCTTTCAGTTATTTTTTAATTTTATCAAATCATTATGAGTCCACCAAAGTTGGGGTCTCGATCATATTTCTTATTGTAAATATCGTACAATGATTACAAGTTCATGGTCGATTACTTAATATGTAGGTCATTGTGTTATTGATAAGCAGATTTTATTAACTTTACGTTTTTATCATTAATTCGCCGCGCCCCGCGGTGTTACCCGCGTTGTACCCGTTCCCGCGAATTTCGGGATAAAATATATCCCATGTGTTATTCTGATGTATAACCTATATTACTGTAAAGTTTCATCCAAATCCGTCCAGTAGTTTTTTCGTGAACGAGTTCAAACATACATACATTATGAACATGCATCCATCCTCACAAACTTTCGGATTTATAATTTTAGTATGATTTTACGACTGTAAATTTATTTTACAGTATAGAAACTGATATTCCGTGAACCTGAAGTGAAGTGCCTGAAGATATCTTCAGCCAAAAACGATTAATAATTACTAATAACGAAAGGCTATAACTCTATTCTGCAATTAATGTGAAGGTTTATTTACGAGTAATCAGTTGATTTTTCGTCTAAACGTATTGCCTAGAAAGTAGTTTAGATACGAAAATGTAGTGAAGTCAAATTAATTATTTTTCTCATATTCCGATTTAAAAAATAGAGGAGGATCATTTCGGATATGACTTTTTTATTTTCGGGTATCTGAAAATGGTCGAATTTTCATATAACTATAGATTTTTGGTTGAACTAAGTTGAACCTCTTGATGGTTAAATCGCCATTTTGAAAATTGCATGAGATACCTAACTTGTGCCAAAGCCACCGGGGGTTTGCTGCCATTTGTGTGCCAAGTGTTAAATCCGAAATGGTCTCATATACATTTAATTTTAATAGGTCGTTATAGTTGTCATGTTCCTTTATTTATCTTTTATGTTATTCTTATGTATTTTTTTTCTATTGCAGTTATTCCTAGCGCACATTCACAGAGCAACTCGTTGTATCTAGACACGACAGATCTCTCGCTTCTTGTTGGTCAAACGCAGATGCTCAATCTGATTCAAAAGTGAGTATATCTCTTTGTAAATATTAAACAAAGAAGTAAGGCAAGTGTGGTGATTACGCCTAATCCTCCTCACTGTACTGATATCTTCAGTGAGACCTTTGGCCAGCTGTGGGACATTACAGGCTTATAGTTACCACTTACTTACTTATACAAGGATATACTAAAACTTTTGAAAATACTTCAAAAACCCCCCAGGTCTGAGGTCATGAGGGCTGTGATTACATCTTATTCTCGCTGTATCAATAAGTTCAGTGAGCGAGGGCTTTTACGAATGCTAAATGTAGGCTAAAATATTTACATCCCCAACAACATATGATGTTTAAAATATTCCTGTTTAGTTTACTGATATCTTCAGTGAGACATTACAGTCTAATTACCTTTTTCTTTTAAGGAAAAGTGTTATCTCTTATCGTATCGTCTATCTACGACACAGGAGAAATAATGTATTTTAGCTGTAAGCTGACGATAATAATCCATTAATGGTTTAAAAAGATAAGATATAGTATTAAATAGTGTTTTTGATAACTTGTATTTATTTTGATTTTGTACGTGTGAGTTAGTCAGTTGATATTAGTTCTACTAAAATTTTAATTTAATTTCGAGACGAATACTTTATTTTACTGTAGACATACCCTGAAAAGTGCGATATTTGTTTGAATTGTGTTGTTTAAACTTAGATACGAGTACACACAAACAATCTAAAATCGATATTTCGACGATATAGTAAATTATTTATTTGTTTCAGCGGAGAATTTAATACAACTCTCGAAGTGGTAGCCAATATACAACACGCAGATATAGTTCAATTGGTGCCATCAACATTTGAAATTCCGGGTTCCAAAGATCCGAATGCAAGCGGTTTGATCACATACGAGTTATGCGCTTACGGCAAAAATCCGGGACATACTGACGTGACATTCAAAGTTACGCCTTCGGGATTTATTAAGTAAGTCTTGCATTTTATATCATTCATTACAATTAAGAAGGTTTAAACGGGTTTTGTTTCATTCAAACCTGAGCTTTACGAGTTTGAATGATCATAATAACAGTAGAATTGAAACTATGAAACCCAATTCTACACTGTATTTTTTCTTATCATCTATATATGGGTAAGGCCGCCAAAATTGTCAATTTTTTTGTGTGACATTTTTGTCGTTTTTTTTTCCAGTATCATTTGGTTAAAATATTCAATAAATTGTAGAATATATCTAAATTATATCTTTACCGTCAAAAAATTACATGATATGCCCCTGCTAAAATAATAATAGTGTTGCGAAAATCCTGTAACTGATTAGTTTTACCGATATTTTAAAATAAAACAATTGCTTTTGCTTTTGTGTTACGATTTATTTGTGTGATGATTTTTTACCCCAAAGCTACTATTTAAAGAGCCAAAGTGCAAAATACAGTATTAATATGGCAACACAGTTATCGAAAATAATTTAAAAAAAAAGGCAGCCTTATTTATTTGCCAGTGAAGAAGCCTAAAGTGCGCGTCACGTTATTGTTTGTGTGGAAATAAAAAATGATTGAATGTGATTTCTGAGGTAAGAAACAGTTATTTTAATGTTGTTACATTATATTTGTGGAGGATAAGGTCAAAAGTATCTTTTAAATCGCCCATTAGTACCTAATTGTTATAAATAACCGAAATATAACCTAAAATTGTTGTAAAAATTTAGCTTTTGTGTTGCATTTGTATTACGCTTGTGTTACATTTGTGTCACTTTTGTGTTGCATTTGTGTTATTGTAACACAAAAGTATGTGTTACGTAACACAGTAGATCTATAAAACCGCATGCATAGTGGTATTTGAACTGAATTTTGTAATTAATGTATCTGAGTGTGATTTTGTAGGTATGACAAACGAAAGACGAAATGCGGTCGCAGACCTCCGAATGAATTTCGTAAATTCATAATTTGAGGTTTGGCTCTCGCGCTTTTCCTCTTCTAATATTGGACCAATATAAAAGATATTCCTTAAACTGAAAAAGAAAGATATTTTTTTGCTGTGCTTCTATTTTTCCTTTTGTTCATTATAGTTTTCAAATTTGTACAGTAGGCCTCTGTTGACAGCTCAAATTTGAGCATTTTTTAAAGATGATGTATCATCAAAAAGGAAAACATAGAAGTACAGTATATATCTTTATATTTTAGTTTATGGAATATCTTTTAATTTGGCCCAATATTGGAGGAGGAAATAGGCGAGAGCCAAACCTTGAATTATGACTTTCTACTTAGGAAATTCAGTCGAATGTCTGACCGCATTTCCTCTTAAACTTGCACGATAGGCTCTTTAGCACCGAACTAATTTAGTATGTTTTACTAATGTATTCAGCAGTCAATTGTTTTCTTCTATTCAATTATAATCTATTTATGTGCGTATAGTAACTGTCCATTTTTTTCATAGACAATGCCGTTAACTGCCGCGGAACGACAGAGAAGATATCGCGAAAAGTTGGAGGCTTTCGCTAATGCCATGGAATAGGTGCTATACCTATTTCATTTTATTTCGTTTTTATTTGCTTATTCGAATTGTCTCAGAAAATTTATTGTCAAAATAACTTTGTATTCTTTTTATTTTTAACACGCTTTTATTTAATTCATTGATTTGTTATGTTTAATTTTTTCAATTTTATTATTAAAGGTACGCAAGTACATTATTTAAAAATCGTATTTCATTACTCCAATAGCACTGCAGTCCGCCCATTCAAAAAAATTATCTTGTATTATTTTTGGTTATTTATTTTACCAGTATGAAACTATCTTTACCCAAAAGATGTGTTACTTTTGGGTTACATTTGTGTGACGGTAACACAAAATCTGTTGTGTTACTTTTGTGATATAATTGACAATTTTGGCGGCCTTACCCATATTATTATGTCTGTATTATTTAAAGTAAATGTGAGTAGAATTGTTAATCAAAGTCTGGAGAGGCCATAAAAGTAGATAAGGTCGCACATTGCGTTTTTACAATAATGTTTTTAATTTACTGAAATATTCATTACGAAGATATTTTATGAATTTTATTGCCCTGTGATTGGTCAATATGAGCTTCGCATCTCACCACTCCGCTTCTAAGGAATTTCTTCGCTCGAGACTTTTTTAAATCGCGTTCTTTTTTCTTACAGCATAGACAACGTGTTCCTCCGCATAAAAGTCATGCATTCGGACATCATCTACGTCATCTCCTACATTATAGGGTGGATCTACTTCGCCGCCTGGTCCGTTTCGTTCTACCCTCAAATATACACCAACTACAAGCGGAAGAGCGTCGTGGGGTTAAACTTTGACTTTGTGGCTCTTAACCTGTTGGGATTCTTGTTGTATTCTTTATTCAATTGTGGACTTTACTTCTCGCCGGCTATTCAGGTTGGTAGATGTTTTGAGTTTTATTATTTTACTAGCTGTGCCCCGCGGTTTCACCCACAGCGGACCCGTTCCCATAGGAAATACGGGATAAATAGTATCCTATATCCGTCTCCTGGTTCTAAGCTACCTCCCCACCAATTTTCAGCCAAATCGGTTCAGCCGTTCTCGAGTTATAAATAGTGTAACTAACACAACTTTCTTTTATATATATAGATTATTGTTAATTAATTTGTTATTTGTTGTTTGTTGTACTAGCGCGGTAAAGAGAGACAAATATTTGTCAGAAGGAGAGTGTACAAGAATGAAAAGGGAAGAGCGAAAGGGACAGAAAATGTGTGGTACTGACTTAAGATACGATTAATAATTGTCAAACGTTGCTATCAAAAATGACAAAAGATGCAACGCTTTTTACTAAGAAGGCATTTTTTTCATCCAATATTAGTATTAAGATACTATTTATTTTTAAATTCCGATACAACATGAGTATATTTAATTATTTCCAGGCGGAATACTTCGAGCGGTTTCCCCGCGGTCACATTCCCGTTCAACTGAACGACGTTTTCTTCTCGCTGCACGCGCTGTTCGCTACCGTCGTTACGATCACACAGTGCTTAGTATATGAGGTATGTAAAAGTAAAGTATTACTGCCTTATTTATAATAATAGGGGAGCCCAAGAGGGGATTTCGGGATTTACTACAGCGCGGCAGATTAATATACAGGGGATACCTTGTATCCGGTTAAGTACCTCCACCAAATATGAGCCCCATATATAGGGCCGGCCGTGAAGGATAAAGGATCAGATTAGTAAAAAAAAATTGATCATCAGAAATTCTCGAGCGCGTCAGATTAAGGTAGGGTGAGTTAATTACATGCTAAAAAGTGTATATTCCACTAATCTGACAATTTGAGAGTGACGTAAAGAAAGGGGAGGGCAGCAAAGTTGTAAAAAAAAATCGTCATCTGGACATTCTCGAGCGTAGCCAATTATTTTTTTTTATTTTGAAGGAAATAATTCAAGGATAACGAAAAATATATAATCTGACGATTTCCGCAAGCCGAAATAATAAAAAATCGTCGATAAAGTTTAATGCGTGTTGCCTATATTTGGGTGATGCTGATGATAATGGGTGATGCCTATATTTCCCTCTCCGCGTTTCTACTTCTCTCTCACTTTTCTCTAATCTATTACTCTCTCACCCCGTCCCCACTCTGGATTTTATTGCCATGACGCCGTCACAGCTGATCACAGAGACTCGTCCACAGAGCATAGAAGCACCCCGCGCTCCTCCTAGAGACGGCATTAACAACAATACCCGTGTCAATAACAACAATACAATTAAAGGTAATTCAGTTCATGCTCTGATCGAAAAATCAGCGAAAGGAAAAGAAGTTTATTTGGTATTAATGATAAGCGTTATACTCGTAGAAGTTAAACAAGATATTACTCTTGATTATAAAAAGAATATTGATGATGAACATAATTTTTTGGCCAATTTTTTCAATCTGAGGATGAATTAGAGCCAGAAGAGGAAGATAATTCTACCGATGAAGATGAAGATGATGATTAATTCATTAATTAATTATTTAAAAAAATAATTTTCTTGGGAATTAAAAAAAAAAATATGGAAGTATTCTAACTACTTAAAAACATACACTTATTTATTTGCATGCTATTTCCTGAGCTTCTCAATTATTTAAGTACAATGATTCAAAAACATTTTTTTTTTGTCAGATTAGGCGAATCCCTTTAGATAATCGTCAGATTATGAGACAGCACGTCTAGAACATAAAGATGAACCATATATATCTTAATCTGACGCGCTTGAGTATTTCAAAATGGCGAATTTTTTTTGCAAATTAAAATAATGGCCGCGAGTTTGCGTCACATCGAAATCGTCAGATTATTGAATGAGAGCTTTTTTTTGGTGCACTTAACACCCCCTTAGAAAATCTGACGCGCTCGAGTAAATTTTTTTTTTTCATTTTTAACCCTTACGTACAACCACCCCCATCATGCAAATGATCAGATTAACATACGTACATTATTAAAAATACGTGGGACATTGATGCTATCAATATCTGACGCGCTCGAGTATGTCCATGCAACAGATTTTTTTTACATATTTAAAAATCTATAGCCGCTTCCCCCACCGATGAAAAGGTATAGTTATATAACATTTTTTTCTTCTTATCATCTAAGCTTTGCAACCTAATAGGTCTCTATGACGCTCGAGCAAATCCCCATTTAGCATCGTGGCCTCCCCTACTATAAACGCTGTCTAACTAAAACAATAGTGAGTGTTTTGTCTCTTTGGAAAATAGCGTATGTCAGAAAGGTACAAACCATTTGATGAATAAAATGCTGCTAGTAAGCGTTTATGAATAAGGCCTTTAGTCTGTAACTAGCAGCGCCCCGCAGTTTTACCCGCGTTGTGCCCGTTCCCGTGGGAATTTCGGGAATTTTTTTACATAAAAACCTTCCTCTTGAATCACTCTACCTATTACAAAAAACCGCATCAAAATCCGTTGCGTAATTTTAAAGATTTAAGCATACAGACAAACAGACAAACAGAAGACAAACAGACGCGACTTTGTTTTATACTATGTAGTGATGTATCACAGCTGGGCAAATGCCTCTCATCTCACTGAAGATATCAGTACAGTTGGGAGAATTAGGCGTATATACCACGTTTACTAAATGGCGTAAGTTGACTAAGCTATGCTCACTGCGATTGTTAAGCATCGTGCAGCTCGGACTCTACTCGGATGGGTGGCCGATAGTGGCATTTCTATCTGAGCTCTACTGCGCTTCGGAGGGTCCGTTTAGCAGTCGGTCCTGGTATGACAGACCATGTCGGAGGCCTGTAGGCGGTTAGAACCCCGACACCAGGGTTGGCCACTAACCTACTAGAAATAACTTTTAATTTGTTAAATATTTTACATTTTGAAATTTCCTCTATACTAATATAATAAAGCTGAAAAGTCGTTTGTCTCTGGTATCAGTCGGATTTGATATGTTTTAGTGTGTCCTAGCCACATGCAAAAGGCAGATACTTGTAAATTTACTTTTCATACCCTAACCACATATTTAAGGGGTAGGTATAGACTCAGTTTTCATCCCGAATAACTCTTAATACACCCCTTTTTTATTGACAAGGAATCGTAATTCAGATTTCAATTACATTTTATCTGCCTTTTGTTATCAAGTCATAAATTTTTTTGTGTCAAATTGACAGTTGCCATTATAAACTTCACTCATTGACATCTACCGGCAAAACCATGTGAAAGTAAAGTTCTCTTAAATATCCCAATTCTGGGCACAGGCTGAGCCGTTATCACCACACATGCCTTGCGGGTTAGCGATCTAAGAACCGACTACTAATTTATTATTTTATCTTTTACAGCGTGAAAACCAGCGGGTGTCAATCATCGGCCGGTTCATAATACTCGTCTTCATCATTGTGATTATAGTATCGGCCGGTTGCTCGATAGCCACCAAACTGAAATGGCTGGACTTCTTGTATTACTGCAGTTATATCAAACTTTCCATTACGCTTATCAAATATATTCCTCAGGTAATTATGCAGCATTAATAATAATACTTACATTTTTAAGATTAGTTCATATACATACATATAATATACATATAATAATATAGATATAGATACATATAAGCCCATTAGTTCAGTGGCATGCAAGAGCGCTTACTGTGCCGGGGTTGTGGGCTCGATTCCCGCCCGGAGTCAACAAGATTTACAGATATATTTGTTGGCGACGACGTCTGGTTGTCAAGTTGTCATATAAAGTATTTTGTAATAGTATTAGTTAGTTACATTCCATAGTCCAAGCTAAGAGCTTAGATTGGGTCTAAATTTAAATTCGTGTATGAATTTGTCCTGTTGTATTTATTTATTTTGTAATGAAAGTCAATCCCGCACTTAGATCAATGCAGTGAAGCATGTAAAATTACTCTATACTTACTTACACGGACATATTCACACAAAAAAAGCAATTTGATTAATTCATGGTGAAATAATCAATATTGATTGCGGCCACAAATTAATTTACCGTGTTCATTTGTGACACTCTGTTATGACACATTATTTTTTAGAAACACCCAACAGCGAACATACATAAACCTAATCACTTAACACTGAAACCATACCAATTATAGGCGTTTATATCGCTCAAGGAATAAGAATATGTATTTCGCACGAGTCATTTTTTCATTCATACGCTACTTTTTTAACGAATATACTACATTTACAACCACCATTTAACATGCTATAACACATATTTCAGGCGTACATGAACTACAAGAGGAAATCCACCGTCGGTTGGAGTATTGGCAACATCATGCTCGACTTCCTCGGAGGATTCCTCTCCATCCTCCAGATGATGCTCAACGCCTACAATTACGACGACTGGGATTCCTTCTTCGGTGACGCGACCAAATTCGGCCTAGGACTGTTCAGTCTTATATTCGACATATTCTTCATTCTACAGCATTACGTCTTCTATAGGTACGTATTTAAGGTCTATTTTAAATTGAAGGAGTTGTCTGTCTTTAGTTTCTGGAGTTGGTAATAGATAGCGTTGTGATTAATGCTGTTAGTTTTATGAATATTAGTGACAGTCTGTTAGCTGTCTATTTGATGACACAAAATATTTATTTAGACATGCTGTAAATAAATATAACTGTTTATTTCAGTAAGATTTTAAAATATGGATTTTAAGGTATCGTACTTTTGATACTAACATAAAAAAATAAGGCTACGAACGCACAGGCAGGCGGCTTGTTTTGTGACCATAGAGCCTAGTGGCTCGCATCCTAGGACGCAACAACCTTTATTTGCAAAGTTTTGTTGTATAGCCTTATGGGGGGTTGATATTAAGTTTTATCCGATCTTGTAAATATCTGTATAGAATTATAACTATAATTATGGAAACTAACTAATGACACTTACATTATTATGACAGTACAACTCCTTCATAAATAATGTGACACTAACTCTTGTCAAACGGTGTTTCTTAAAATATTCTGTGCACTAACACGGTTGTGGCGCTTGCTAACATAATATTAAGCATGTTTTCATTAACATACAATATTTACTAACACAATACGTGAAACTTACTAAAAGAAGTCCAATCAAACATCAAGACAACACCAAAAACCGGACTCCGCACGCTGTGACAGGAAAAAATGGATTTAGGGTTGAATACCTTAAAAAATCAGAAACAATATTATTTCTGTTGGCGCAATTGTATGAAGATAATGTGGACACCATTGCTATTAGCATTTATGGATGGATACAAGATACAAGCTAATGGCAAATCAGTCACCTCATATAATCAATTGATGAAAGATATAAAGATTATGTATATGAAGAATATATTTTGATTTTGAAGAGAAATAACGAATAACAACAAAATGTTTGACTAATCTTCAGAAGAATACAAACCATAGGAAAGAAAACATCTATTAAAACAAACATTCAAGCATACATACATAAAAATGGGTCTAAAAAATAATCATCTAAAACATTCTATCGGCTAAAAATAATTCAAAAAATCATATTTAAAAAAGCTTTTTGGAACAAATTCATCATAAAATCATATTGGGGCTTCGCTACGCTTACAGAAACTTCGCGGCACAAACAAAAAAAATGGGCGCTTGATTTTGAAAATTGGGACAAAATTATACAATATTTTTTGATTAATTATTTTCAGAAAGGGCAAAGATTTTATGATGGTAAACAGTAGTGACGAGATATCGGATATGTCGAGCAGTGGTGAAGGAAGGCGTATGTTTTTATTAGTCGACCATTGGTATGTACCAGGCTCGGAGAAATAACGGCCGCTGTCTTACATGTTGTTTGTTGAATTCGAGTAGTAGATGTTAATGGTTTTTCAAAATGAGAACAGTCGTGACAAAGTATCTAGTATGGCAGAGCTGTCCTCAAAATTTGTGACACTCTGTCACAACTCAATTTTTTCTCAGATGACGGTTTTATGTCACAAATGATAAGTATTCTGACTCAAATAATTATTATTGGTGACGGAATACTTAATCTTTTATTTATCTTTTTACAACTGTTCTTGGTTTGAACAAGCTATAACTGTATATAAGGGTGGCGAAACTATTTAATCTATAACCTTTTCACTTAATGGCGTTAATTGTAGTTATTAGTTGGTTGTTGACTTTACATATAAGTTGTTAATTATGTTAAGAAATATTAAGTAGTTTTCATTTGTTCGTAGATTTTTTATTGATCAAGATTCGCCACTCTGACGGTCTGAAGAATATATAATTATTTTTTGTCTTTTTTTAGGAATGCCGACGAAAAGAAATACGACTTAAACGGCAAGGTATGATGGAAGACTACAATTTACTAGCGTTCAATGAAGCCTATAATGCCATACATATTGTATATGAATCTAATCTACTGCTGAATTAGTTTAATAGCCTAATTTATTGCCATTTAATATTCATTAATTATGATTTTTGTTTGTTGAGGTGACATTCCTGCTATCAGTATCAATTATATTAGGATATATGTAGGTGACAAGGCGGTATTTAATACTAAAAATCCCTATATGTACTGGTAAATACAAATGGACCGTGTCTCGAGGGGGTTTCAATTATCACTTTTTGGAAGAAAAAGCCAAGCAATGTTACCCCCCTGAGAATTTTAGATCCGTGCCTAATGGGTGTAGCCATTCCACAAGAGAAGTCATTATAGTTAATTGCTGTTATAAAATGCAAGACTCTTAGTCAATTAAAATAAAGAAATAATAATTATGCATTTGTTATGGAGCTGATTGGTAAATACAAGTACTAATTTGAAAATTGACAGCTGTCATATTGACATTGTTTTGACAGCTCTTTTAAAAATATGTGTATTTTCGATGAAATGATTCCAATTTTAAAATTAGAATTTTTAGGAAAACTTTTTGAATTATACCGAATTTATAATGCATTTGCAACTGTTATGGGTATTAATTGTATTTTTTGATTATTCTTGTTATTTTGTGAAATTGTTTAGAAAAATATTATGTTGAAAATGATCTGTATCATTCGATACTACATTTTATATTAAAATGTGAGTACAAAAAAATATTTTGATTAAAAACCTTTTATGATATCTTATTTCATTATTTCCTTCTGCATCATTGTTTCTTTACTTTCATAAGCTATCATAAAATTATCTATGGTTAAGTTTACTAATGAAAAATAGTTTATATTTTTGATTTTATTTGATTGTGGTATTAATAAATGAATTTTTATTTTGCTGTGTTTCTATTATTCCTAAATTAATTAGTATTTAAGTAACAGCACCTGATAGAAACATTACCATTCCGCCAATAAAAGAAGGCTGACTAGTTTTGATTTTGTAACGCAAACTATTTATAGGTAGTATGACAGGATTAGAATGCGCAAGCGCATTTGTAAAACTGTAATGAATCTATGAGATTTCGAGCATTGCAATGCAATTATATTGATCAATTAAGCTTGCATACGCTTAATTTATCTTCTCTACAGAACTTATGTAATCCACTACTCTCCAAAGGTCGAGTGTATAGAAAAGAGGAAGTATCCAGATAGATAATTATGAGTATCAGAATACCCAATAAAACAACATAATAAGTTTAAAAATAACTGCTAATAGGGCGTTATGAGGCGTTATATATTTCTTAGTACCAATACCAAATAGTCTTAATACCAAATTTTATTCAATGCCGCATACTTAATTAACATGATATGATGATAAATAATGACCTTTAAAGTTGGCAATAAAATAAGAAAGAGGAACTAATGACTCCAGAGTAGGCAATAATACAACGAGCAAAAGTTTTTCAGTAGGGGTCCTAGAGAAAATAGGGATACGTTTCTTAAGCCCGCTGTACGGTCTCATTAAGCTTGGCTCCGCAAATAAAGTGACCCTCAAATTAAGGGGCTAACTTTTTCAATGCCGCCATCATTTTCTCTAGTTCTAGTTCTCAGTCATACCGCCATACGTTGAAGAGTGAATGTGCGAGGGGTGCTCACGGCATGGCGTCTGGTTTTAATCCGAACGTGCGATGTGTCACATGTCTTGTAAGTAGATTCGCAAAAAATCAAACTTTGGCTTCGATTGTAATTTTTTTTGTACGCGCTGTAGACGTTATTGTTTTTCAAACAATTCTTGTGCGTGCTGGTTTCTTACAGACGGCTGACCTGTCTTCTGTGACTATGTAAAGGGGCTGAAACGTCAAATAAAATAAAAGCGAAGTGTATCTGTAAACGTAGTTTTTCAATTCAAAGCACAATGCTCAAAAAGTATGGAAAAAAAACCAGAGCGAACAGATACAGGATGTAGTGGAAAACGTTAGTGACATTTAGTGAAATAATTTTGCAAATATATGTGATATTGCTATTTGTTTTTTAATAGGGGTGATTTTTTTGTATGGAAAATATCGTGGATTTCGGCTCATCAAGTCTTGTAAATATATTATTTAATCATTTACTTATTCTCTGGTTCCAAAAAAGTAACAATAGAAATAAATACAAAATAAAATAATTCTTTATTCACATAAAGTTCTCTTATCTTATTGTGCTATCAGACTTGAGTTATGGCAGAAAATATATTTTACATTAAGTAATTTCTGTACTTTTTTGTTTATGCTTTTATTTTAAGGAAAGCATGTGTCTAAAATATACCTATTTGATTTGACATTAGTAGATAGCCCCATCATATAAACGCCCAAAATTAGACAGTGAAAAGAGAAAACTCATTGAATATGAGATATATTTCGGTTAGCGGTTTCCTTTTATATTATAATATCTAAATCGGTATTGAAATTTCTATCGTTATTCATCTTAGTTTTAAATCGGGTTACCGCTCCCGCCCTCTATCTCAGGGAGCAGGCGTCAACTGAAACCAGGCCGTGCGGGATCCGTTCCGTACAGCATCAGCTGAGTTGCAACCGTTTGCCAAGCATCTTGTATTATAATTTTATCTCTTTGTGTATATGTAAATTTTTAATTTTGGCAATAAATTAATTTTATTTTATACTTATTTTTATTCTTTGTAAAAATATATGCGTGATCATACCTGCTCCGTTTTTTCGATGGTTAAAAATATATAAGTCCTATGAAAGCTATGATAAATAATTATTTAATTAGAATTATTGATCAATTGTATAGCCAACATATAGGATTTTCTATTCATTAAGTCGAACGCCCGTCGCGTGCTCACGGCATTGCAAGAGTATCATTTTTTGGTAGTACAAAATACATATTGCGGGCAGGTGACTTAATAATTAGTTATTTAGCTTTACGCATAAGGCTTATGCTCTGAGCGTTCAATAGAAACCATGGCCAAATATTACATGAAAAACCTCGAGCACGCGTGGCATGCTCACGACATGGCAATATGGCGTTAAGTAGTCACTGAAAGCCACGGCACTGAAAGAGTTAAGTCATCTCTTCACATGGTCCTGCCATAAAAAAAAACACTTTTTCTATAAAACCTTCCTTCAAAAAAGCCAGGAATTGCCCCTTCCTAAAATCTAGACTGCGATTGTGCCGTCGTATCTATTATGTAAGGTCCGACCGAAACTGGTTTTCCAGCCGAAACCGAAACCGAAACCGAATATTCGGCCGTGGCTTCAGTTTCGGCCGAAACCGAAACCGAAACCGAAACTCACGTGGTCAAGTATAAAATTCCGTAAAATACTGAAATTTTGTGTATTTTACCCATTATTCTGCATTAATTAGGACATTAAATAGAAACACAGTAAGTATATTAATTTTGTTGCAATCATTTATTTCATATAATATAAAAATATATTAATAATATTTTTATATTGAAAAATAAATTAGTTCTCATAGCAAAATGTTTATCAATAAACTTTTTAAACTCACACGATTTGCACTCATCATACTAAATGAAACGGGTCTGTATCGTGTTAGATAATTTAACGTATTTACTAAAATACGTACCCGACGTTTCGAGTGGATTACACCGCTCGTGGTCACGGGAAGACTGGCTGGAGAGGCGAATATTCACTGCACAATATTGTTTTTTCCAATTACCCGCACAAACTACCCGCACTTAATGTTTATCACCAAATTGTTAGTCATTAAGTTGGCGACACACCACGCTCACTACATCCGAATTTTCGGTCAATTTGCGTGATGCCGACGACCATTAATTACCGGATTCCACATGGAATTTTAAAATCGTATTCCATAAACACCATATTTACTCCTTTGTCGAAAATAGCACAGCAAGTGAGGTCACCGAAGGACACGATCCCTTACCAGACTCCAGGCGTCTATAAAATTGACTGTAGCTGCGGTAGTTCATACATTGGACAGACCAAGCGCACGATAGCGGAGAGGGTCAGAGAACATATCGCAGCGGTCAAAAACCGCCAGGTCGAAAAGTCCGCGATTGCCGACCATTTATTATCATCAGGACCAAACCATTGGATTGAGTTGCATGCGCCGAAAATCCTTTCCACGGAACGACATTACTACTCCAGGATTGTTCGTGAAGCGGTGGAAATCAAAAAACACTTGAATTTCAACCGGGAAAGTGGTTTTAAGCTCTCGTCCATGTGGAATCCGGTAATTAATGGTCGTCGGCATCACGAAAAATTGACCGAAAATTCGGATGTAGTGAGCGTGGTGTGTCGCCAACTTAATGACTAACAATTTGGTGATAAATATTAAGTGCGGGTAGTTTGTACGGGTAATTGGAAAAAACAATATTGTGCAGTGAATATTCGCCTCTCCAGCCAGTCTTCCCGTGACCACGAGCGGTGTAATCCACTCGAAACGTCGGGTACGTATTTTAGTGAATACGTTAAATTCTCTAACACGATACAGACCCGTTTCATTTAGTATAAAAATGTTTATCAGTTATCAATAAATAATCAAATTATTTGTAACTGTTTCATTAAATACTACTACGTATTGTTATTTTGAAATCATATTAATTAATACTTAGGTTTTTATTTGTTTGTATTTAGAAGAATCATCAATCTCTTTTATGTATGTAGTTACATCTTATAAAAATAATAATTACTAAAATTACTATTATACTCTTAGTTCCAGTCTCAACAAAGATAATCATATCACACATTTAGAAAACAAAACATAACCTCTAAAGAATGTTTGCGTCGGGCGATAACGCACTGACTAAGTTGTGTTGTGTTGCTACAGAGCTTTCCGAACGGCGCACGACAATTCCCGAACAGGGCCGCCAGCGCCCGCCAGAGCGTTGCCGCGAGAAACGAAATTAGGCGAGCGTGCACGACAACTACCGTAATCAGTTTCGGTTTCGGCAAAAGTTTCGGCCAATTTTGGGCCGAAACCGAAACTGCCGCCGAAACTTGATTTTTGGCCGAAACTCGGCCGAAACCGAAACCGAAACCGAAATTTCGGTCGGACACTACTATTATGGCAAAATGTACCCTAAAATTATCTGACTAGTAAAATTTACTGAAGTATGCTAATATATCTGTTTAGGCAAATGGTTATTATTACAGTTATTGAATTAAGAAGTTAACCTATACGTCTCTCCTAGATATGAATGCTTTTGTGACCAGCAAAGCACAACGAAATACGAACTTGCACCAAGTGGTAAAAACCAGGATATGTATGTACCTATATATTGCGCAAATGGAGAACAAAATATGAAAAAAATCACAGTAAAAACGCATATCTTCTAATGCACATTTGATGTATCATTTTGAAGCCAAAGGTATTAAATGTATTTTATATTGTGGTTATTGTAGACTTAAGGGCCGGTGCCAATAACTTATCTTGAAGAGTAGATACAGTTGTGATATTGTTTTTTATGTAAATAAATGTATTGTCTGAGAAGTGGAAATTTGACATTTATTTATATGGGAACAATATCAAGGCTGTCTTCGATAGGTTATTGAACCGGTCGTTTGTGTAAATGATTTAGATGATTATCACAATCGTATTCTAGTTTATAATAATCTGTCTTCTATACATACAGATATCTTATTTAAATACATTTAAAAATCAATTGATTTCACGCTTAAACACGAGGCTCTGGCAAATTTGGTAACGTTGAGATGGTACATACATATCTAAATATCCGAGGAAGTCCAGGAAACATGTAATTTGCCACAGCAACGGATTCTTTGCATATACAACGAGTATGTAACAAAACATAACAACTAAATTAGTCACAATTATTTTTAATTTTCTTTCCTGTAAGCCAATGCCGAATGGGTACAATCGAAAAGAATATTCCTCTTAATTCTTTGTCTAATTCATAGTATTCTTTCTAGGGGATCGCGTTATATTCTACTACCTGGAAGCGAGGTCCCTGAAGAATCTGAAACAAATGAAGATCCTGCTGCAGACGGTTGCACGGTAGCTTATCAAGGGCCTTCTACCTAGACTTCAATTTAAAAGCAGAAAAAATACTCGACGTTGTCAGCCATCATTACATCCGATTGGTTGAATGAAACTAATGACATTGACGTTTATGTCAAAATGGCGGTCATGCTTGGCTTATGGCGCCAAAACAGGTGAATATAAACTTTAAAGACTGTGATAATGGCAAAAGATCTTAAAGGAAAAATATTAATACGCACTGACATTAAAGTAAGTTTCTACTTATATAAAAACTACTCGTACTTTCCTTGGGATTACCAGCATACTTCAATAATGTGATGTAAGGAAAACATCTCAAGTGGAATATGACTGCCTTAAGAAGAAAACTTTAACCCTTTTTTCTAGAAATTATAAGAAAAACACCACTAGTAAAGATATTATAGTGAACATAAACTTAGTGAATGAATTAGAAAAATATACTCGTATATTGACAACTAGTAAAGTGAAGTTACCAATACGTTGAGACGGTTATAAATAAACTGGAACGGTTAACTGGAACGTTTAAATATAGTTCAGTTATGTGATTGTGTAATATGAATATTGAAATAAAAACGAACGAAAAGTGATGGAGAATATAGTGATAAAAACTGTGATTGATTGACTGTGCTATACATTCCTTGGTGTTACTTATAGGTGGTACTCCTAAGAATTATTAATCTCAATTTTTCTTTGGGATATACCCAATATCTAATTTCCACTTATGGGTCGTATTGACCTCACTTTAATGAGAAAATTACATTCCAGAATTCGCTTATTAATGTTTGGTTTTGTATTTATGTTAAGCATTTATTTATTAAATATGTGAAATTATTATTACCTATGTATAGATATGTTACGTCGGTACTTGATGGATTTACACCCTCATAGGAAATTTTACATTTTTTTTTAAATTAAAAATGTTCATTTAGCCGAGCACCAATAGAATTGATATGTATGACCACTTAACTATGGCTCACTTACTTAATTTTTACTATGTCAAGTAAATGACAAGATAGTGGTAAACCTATTTAAACTTGTCTGGTTGTACTTAGTAAGATTCCATTCGCACGAGAGTTTTTTATCGCAATGTAAATAAAAAGCGTCAAAATTTAACAAGGTGTAAACAAGGTTACCAAGTGCTCAATACTCTGTCCGTTGGTTATATACTGTAGAGTGTAGATAGAGACTGAAGAGCGTCAAAATAGCACTCGTGCGAAAAGAACATTTAAAAATAAATGCCTAAGAGTGTATAATTTCAACAAGTACCTACCAATTAAACTTAACTGTAATCTATGTAACCTCCTATGACAATAAAATGTATAATGGATTAAAAAAATAGAAATATTAATTTGTGAGGTTTATGAAGGGAATATGTTACAATTTATATAAATTATAGCGAGCCTGCTGGAAAAGTAAGGTTTATTCATAGCCAAGAAGATTTACCCTTCTTTATGTACGACGAGCAAAGAATGAAGGTTTATGCCTGTTATTCCGTACACCGTGTTCACGGGGACTGCGGTAATTATAATAAATTAAAAATGTAATATTACTTTCCAGTTGTCCCTGTACCATGTAGTACAATTCGGTTCTGGCTGTGTATGGTCACAGTTCTAAATTAACCCAACACAGTTACTAGTCAATTGGTCACGAACTACAGGGTACGGGGACAGGTACCGTTCGGGAACAACGGGCATATACTGCAATTATTAATTAAATATTATAGAAAATAAGATTAATACTGTACTCTATGGTGTAATCACACAATCCGATCGGTCGTCGATCGATTGCTATTAATCGCATTCATCGATTGGTGAGGTAGCTTTAACTGATCGACGATCGCCGATCGATGCTCATAAAAACGACTGATCGACGTGTCGACATGTTTTATTCATAAAAAAGTATACATTGATATCTTATATCTAGTTGCTGGGGTCCCCTTTCAGGCGTTAGCTTGTGCCAGAAAGACCCCGCTCTTCCATACAAGTTTTACGTTATTGATATACATATTAGCAATACAAGCAACTTATGTTACTAGATTAAGATTAATATATATTATACTTAGTATGATATAATAATCTATTTAGGAATTAAATACATTAAAAGCACTGACAAAAATATAATTATATTATGTAATTAATTTAGATTTTTCTGCACGAATTATTCATTATAATATTGATTGATTATTGTTTTTATATTATTTACTATTTAAGTTCTTATACTCTTTAACATTTTATTTTATTATTAACACACATATGTTATATATAAGTTATAAATTTCATTTCCAACGAATTATACATTCTTTGAAATATTTTTCACGATTTTCACCATAGAATATTTTCAACTTCATCATAGTTAAGTGATCAGAAAAATTCTATTAATGTAATATTACACTCGTACAGTTTTTTGCTATAAACATCTAAATGTTTATTAAAGTGATTGTAGAGCAACGGTCCACGAGTGAAAAACTGACTGCTAGAAAAAAAAATGTTTTACGAGTACGAACTACTGCCTTTTTGCGTATTATTAAGTACATATGACAAAGTTGTGTGCATTTTAAGTATAGTCTGTGTGATGTATAGTTTCCTAACTGTGAGTAAATTATTAATCTGATGCAGACTTTCAGTCGGGTATCTACGATTTTTTAAATACATTATTTTTAAGAGAGCACGCTGTGCTCATTCTACTATAATGGATTTTGTTTTGAATGCTCCACCCCATACCGGTATGCAATATGTTATATATTGTGTTAGTGCTACATATTATATTTGAAATATATTAGCTTTTATATCTAACTTGCAGAGATCGTTAATGTAGATAAGGAATAGATTTGGTCCTAATACGCTACCTTGTGGTACTCCGTATGATACATCTGCATCCTCACTGGCATAATCTCCAAATTTGACTCTTTGTCTTCTATTGGAGAGGTAGTCCTTTCATAACCTAAGTGCCATGCTTCGAATTCCGATTTTTTCAGTTTTTTCACGAGAATGGAGATCGAGACGGTGTCAAACGCATGTTGACGAAAACATTCCAACATCGATCAACCGTCTCGATCGATGATAAATCGATTGTTGTGGGAACATTCTTACATTCATGTTATCTAAAACAACATAATAACTTAATGAACTATGTATATTAAAAACATTGAATAAGTTTGTATGCTTTGTCTTTGCTTATTCCAATTTTATTTAAAGCTAATTACTACTTTATTAACTACAATATATAATACAATATATGGGTTATATAATATATAATAAAGTATTTGGTAAATGTAGCACAATTATACACTTTGTTGCTTAATGACATTTCACGCTACAAATTGTCATAAGTCGTGCAAAACGTGTAACTGGGCGTAATGTAAACAAGGAGTATTAAGACTATTAACATGACGAATACATTTTTATTATTTTCAGAAGCAATTGTTGTTTTATTCTTACTATATCTTAGTTAACATAGAGACTATTATCTAATCTATGCCCCCAGTGGCCGATAAGTAATCGAATCGAGTTAATAACCCCACGCAAGGGCAATACCTCTCACGGAAGAAATCAGAACATTGAGGAGGATGAGGCGATCATAATCAGGCTTGGTTGATACTTAATCTCAGATAAATACAAAAAAATAGCACTAAAAAGAAGAATAGTTGCATACCATGCTTTTAGAATTAGAAGGACGATTATGTTATGTTATAGGGCTGATTATGTCTCGAAGTCTGCCGAAATAATTATATGTCAATTGAGCCTCGGTTGGATCTCGATATTCTCTATATAATTATGTACAAAGGTATTCAGCGAGGAAAAAAATGTGTCTAAACTATTCCATCGGCATCCAATTGACACTCATTTGATTAATCAAATGAGTGTCAATTGGATGCCGATGGAACTGCTTCAGCAGTTCTTTTAGGATTGGCCACTTACCTACTCGAAAAAAATTATTGAAACAAATACAGTAAAAATTGTACATACTTAAATTTCAGCTGCTATACACGTCAGGCTACAGTGTGAGGTTTAGGTTACAATAATAATATTTTGGAATTGAAATAACAAGATTGTGTGTGAACTAGTAGTTTAGGACTACATCATAAAACTATTCTAACTTCTTTTGTCTAGAGGCTTTCTATCTGAGCGCTACCGTGCTCTGGAGGGCACGGTACAGTCACGAGCATTAATTTGGGACCCACCTAAGGCTGAATATCGTGTATAATTTGGGACCCACCTAAGGTTGAATATCGAGTAGCAAACTTACGCTATTTAGAGCTAATTTTATCGCAATATCAATATCATATTGTTTACCATCGACAACTTTACGTTTCTATCAAACTAAAGTTTCGACCTTATTGCATTATGAATGTTCTAACAACATTTGATGGAAATGTGTCCCAAATTAATGCTCGTGACTGTACATTGCCCGACGACTCTTACGAGGTCTAAAAACTTTAACATCAAAGTAGCCACTAATCGACTCGAACTTACTTTATATTCAACGCTTTAATTAATATTTGCGTTATTAAAAATGGAGGGCGTTCAGCAACTAGTATAATTGCAAGATAAACAGTCGTGAAGAGATAACAACTGAATCATTTTGTCATATGACTGGTTTATCACATTGGAATATATTATAAATATACGTAATGTGTGAAGTAGTAATAATAACAATAAATAGCGTAAACAGAGTTAATTAAGGCTCACGTGATTTGGAAGGTTTGTTTGTCAAGTTATCTTACTTAACTGAAGTGTCATAGTCCAGTCGGGGCAGACATTTAAATAGAAAAAATTCCGGGGAGCGATTTTTTTCTATTTCAGGCTAGATTTATGTCTGCCCCGACTGGACTATTAATTTCTTTTTCTTTTTAACTTGTAATCCTAAAATAATGTTTATAGGAATGTGCTGATATGATAGTATAAATGTTTAACCCTGAAATGTGAAAGTTAAACCTAGAGTATACTCTATAGATAGATAGATAGAGATAGGGTAAGAATGAAATAAAATCTCTGAACCTTTTTCCTCTTCAAGAGCGATCGTCTTCGGCTGGAAAATTGACGACATTGGTCCACATTTTGGAACAAGTAAGTAAAAAAAGAGTATACATTTTCAGTAGTTTCTTATAATATATAAACCGCGTAATTACCTATTTACATAAATTATGTAAATTAAAAACCCGTACCATTTATTGAAACAACCAAAAATATCAGTTAGGTATATTTTCTCACGTGATAATAGTAATTATTTAACAAAAATATGTTTTCAATAAAAATCTGACACGAGGTTACTTTATCTTATTATCCTTGAGTGAAATTACATTAGGATGTATGTAGTGTTGTAGTCTTCAAGCAACGATTTACAAAAAGGACAATGTCGTAAGGATTTTAATATTTCAAGTGAGAACTTCGGTCACGGTCTTCAGATATTTTGGGATAAAGGCCAAAGATGAAGAGTGTCTTGATTTTATAACGAAATTATTGCAATTGTATGGAAAATTCGTAGTTGTAGGTACTTCCCGGATACTCCTCGGGGAGAATAACCGACGTGATAAGCGGTTATAATAAGCGTTAATAAGCGTAATTAAGCGTTTTAGTCCTGGAACGTGCCGCGGTGGTGTTCAGTCGTTCGCGCGCACGGATGTTCTTTTGTTTTTTATACAAAACGCACGCCACAAGACGACTAAAAAAGCTTAATTTGAAAGAGCCCTAAACTTTAACGTCTCCCACGAGAAGATCTGGCGTCTCCCTGTGTTAAAGAATTGGGCCGGACAATACAACCATAGTTTTATTGTATATCGGTCTTTGAAATTGTTTCAATCATGTTAACATAGTTTGTTAAAGAAATATATAGCTATAAGTTGTGTAGGTACTGCAGTTAACCCAGCCGTGCTACTAACACAGTGTATCGTTTATTAATAGTCCAGGAACTTCACTAATGTGGCTCATCGAACTCTGTTGACATTGCGTTTACTACAAAATAACTATACGCGCTCTTTCAGGGGCCCGGCCGTTGTAACAGCGGGCAGCCATCACATTTTTAGCAATCCGGAAGTATCAATGTTGTTTTTGTTTTAAGTACCTTGCTGATATAATTTTGTTAAGTGGGAAGATAAGGGTAGTAATAAAACATAGTACCTACGTATTTATATGCCAAGACCTATGGCATTAATTACCAGCAGCGCCCCGCGGTTTTACCCGCGTTGTGCCCGTTCCCTTGGGCATTTCGGGAATTTTTATACATAGAAACTTTCCTCTTGAATCGCTCTATCTATTTAAACCGCGTCAAAATCCGTGCAGTAGTGTTTGAGTTTATCGCGAACAGACAGACGCGTCCGGAGACTTTGTTTTATAATATGTAGTGATTATGATAACACCACAAATGTAAAACTAAAGAGACTAAGAATATGTCATTAAAGAAAACCTCATCTTTATTAATTCATTAAGTGTTAATTAATTAAAATCTTCAATCACCAAGCTCACGCGAAAGAGTCCCTTAGAACCACTTTGGCCTACCGACCCGTTTTCAGTGCTTTTTGGACCCAACATGTATCGAATAAAAAAGATTAGACACCGAAACAGACAAATACGTGTTATCAATACCCCCCAATCCTCTGTTGTAGCGACCGTATGTTTACGTTCCACGTTTTGAACGAGCTCCAACAGATTCACGCGTGATTGCCACTATCAATGATGTGGTGTTATCAAGTTATTGTTGTTGCTTACCTACAATATACGGATTACAATTCATTGTCTGTAATTGTTTTTTAAGCATGTAATTTCATCATTACTTTGATATGTACAGTAACTATGAAAGATACTTTGGACTTTTGACGATATTAGTTTGCACGTCTGACTTGCAATAATTTATGATGTTCTTGCGGCGCCTTGCATGGGATTAGGTTATGGTTCAAAAGTATTGCTAACTTTGCTTAATTCAGTTAGTTAATGTACTATTCTGAGTAACTAGGTACCTATCTAACTAGTTAAAAAAATGTAGATTTTGTAATGGAAGATGCAAGTGTGTGTAAGTATTTCTTTGTGTTGTAAGTTACAAGTGGTTGACCGCTAACCTCTCCCCATACCTACACACCAAAACAGAAGTGTAATTACTGGGAACTTTTTATTAATTTGACAGCAAATGGCACGGCACTTGTCGCCTGTTCAAATATATGAGACATATTATGTTGACATCGGCATCGGCCTCGGCATTCAGTACGCAATGCAAGCACAAGGCGAGATAAGGGATAACATATTTGAAAAATATTTTTATACAATGTAAACACAAGCAGTAGTTGTACTAGTTAAAGTTGGCATTTATTCGTTTTCCTTTAAACCTTTAGGTAAACTATAGGTTAGCAATGGAACTCATGGGTGGCTTAGGTATAAGTAGTGACACTTCTATCCCAACGCTACAATGTTTTTGAAGGCTCGTTAAACAGCCGGTTTTCAATCGTTAGAATTTGTCATAGGTCACTAACTTACTATCTATTTTAAAATAAATAAACGGTAGAGAATGGACCGACATCGGTGATCGTGGATGACTATCGTCGGTGACCGACGTCGCAGATCATGAGTGACCGACGTCGGTGATCAGTGGTGAACGACGTCGGTGATGATCAGTGGTTATTAGTGACCATCGGTGACGGATACAAAAACGATTCAAATAGTTTTTATTCCGTTACTTTCTCTACTCTTCCTTTTACGAGTATATTGATTTGCCACGGGAAGTTTACAGATTGTCAATATAATCTTGTATGTTATTTAAATTTTGTCAAATTGCCTGAATAAAAATTATCACTTAAATAAGAGTATCCGTTTTAGAGATGTGTGAATGGAAACGGCAAGGCTCCTACTATGATCAATATTTTCATGGGTAAGTATTCAGTTGGTATATGTTTTAACGTTTTATGTGTCAATGGATCATTAAAATTTAATAATACGCCATAGTCGATACCCCTTTAGTGTTTCCGCTTATAAACTTTATGTTATGGAGTTATTGCTTTCTATTATTATGGGTTCAACAATATCTGAAGGATAAGTAAATAAGGTAAAAGTTTCGGGTATAATTGTTTAGTAAAGTTAATAAAATAATTACTTACTTATCCGGGTAGTACATAAAAATTCTTGATAGTTTTTAATATCCCTTTTCCCATTTGTACCTATGAATATGAAAGTTGGTAATAGAACTTTGAATGTTAATATGTATATTATATAATATACCTTTACCAAACTTTACACTACTTTGAAATGAAACTTCCCAATTGGGCTTTTGAAAAAAAAAATTGATTTTTTTATGTATTTTAAAACTTTATTATTAATAATATTGATATTTAATGCAAAAAACTTAAAAAAAATATTTTTTCAATTAATTATAAACAATTAAAAATTGAATAAAAATCACGTGACTATAAACGCGCCATAATTGGTCACCGTGGTTGTGACGTGATAATGTATAGCTATTTAACCATAAGTACGTACAGCGTTTACGGCTATTACACGTGTAACCGAATGGGGCTATACATTATGACGTCACACCGCGCTCGGGTTTGTTCGGGAGTTGTCCGAGTGTTTTCGGTACTGGATTCAAAAATTAATTTTTATTTTGAAATAACTTTTGAATTATTGCGAAAAAAATAAAATAAAAATAGTTTTGTTATAAAACTACGAGTAATATATAATCTTTCCATTTATCACAAAAAAAATTAATTTTCAAAAGCCCAATTTTGACGTAAACACATAAAGCTACTCTTATCTTTTAAAACGTATTTAATAATATTAGAATAAAAAAACAAATCAAATAAATCGATCTATGATTTTATTAATATGTAATCGATTGAATCTATTTAAAGATGTGCTAAATATCGTAACAAAATAGAAATAAATTAGCATTGGAAAACCATAGATTCATTTAAATAAAGGCAAAGGAATATTACCGAGTCCACAGGAGGCTTCCAAGGCATTGAGAAAGAACTGGTTGCATATTACTTAGGATTCAATTTAAGTACTAGATTTGTAATGTAAGCTAAGTTAGATTCTACTTAGGTATAAGGGAATTGGTAGTTTCTGATAGATGTAACTGTACCTATATGAAGATAGGTAGGATATGCCGAATTTTGTAGATTGGGATCTATACTGGAAAATGTATACGAAGAAAATTAATTATTAACTTAGTATGTACTTTTTAGATAAATTAAAAATAGTTACGTACTAATAATTATTAACATAGGACAAGTATCAAATTTCAGGCCTAAAAGTACTGAAGCGTCTAAGTCCTAGGTACCAGGTTCTGGCCTAAAAAATAATTTGAGTACTAATTTAGTAATAAGTCACCCCCCTTAACCAACATTTAGAGCGGATTGCACAAAAACTCTAAAATCAATTTAGTACGGTCAGCCAAATATGTGGTCTACAACCCTACGGTTGAGATTCATTTGAACGTCATGAAACAACAAGGTCAATTTTAAACGTCATAACATAATTGTGCATAGAAAAGTCAACCTTAGCGATCGTTACATCTCGCAGAAACTTTTGTCAAAAGTGGTAGACCACTTTCTTGGCCGACCGTACCTAAATATGTTTCAGAAACAAAAGCTATCCCTTCAAAATTGAACTTTATATTACATAAAATAGAACACCATTTCAATCCAACGTCATTTGTTTTTTAAATCTTTGTGCAATTCACCCTTATAATTTTAATTGTCAGTTAACAACAGTCACATTTTACCGCAACTTTTTACTAAACCAGATTAGTCAAGCGTTTTGATAAGTTATGCGTGTAATACCAATTTGATAAAAGCACGTGTTTATACGTGTACTATATATTATATGTGAATGATATATAAAACAAACAAGATATATTGAGAGAAAATGTCGGATCCTGCCAGTTGAATAGAAACCGCGTAGCGGGCGCATCGCATCGCGTGACACATAACATGTCGACGAACGCGAATGATAACAACAAATATATTATGTGATATTGATTGTGTTTAATAATTAGTGTGTTATATTATTATATAATTAGTGTTCCAATTAGTTACCAAAATGGCAAATGAAAAGTAAGTACATTGTAACTAAATTGTAGTAAATAAGGTTTATATTTACTATCGGTTTCAGTTAAAATTAACCCTAAATTATATTTTTGAATAATTAAACCTATTTTCTGTAATATTATAAGGTGAACGTGAAGTGAGTTTACTAGTGTTGTAAACATAAAAATAGTTTGGAATAAAAATTACTTTGTTATCAATTCAAGTTAGTATTATACGCAAAGTGGGTAGTGCGGTTAATGTACTTACACTGAGTACCTATCTTCTGTACTTATAGAGTACTCATAGTGTAAGCAACGGGTACGCTTCGGGCCCGCAACGGGCCAGTGTGACACATTTCATAAAAATACAAGGAATACAAAATTTCGCGACCCGCACCCGGCTCGCGTGTGTCTAGCTCTTTAGTACCTAAATAGGACTTGGTTTCCAACTATTTAGATAATAGAGACAGGAAGGTCTAGTACATAGATAACACAGTATTTTATCCAGGAATAGTTAGGTACCTAAGAACATCTGAAATGTTTGACAAATAAACGTGTCTACTCATCAAAAGCAGCCAAGTGCGAGTCGGACTCGCACACGGAGGGTTGCGTACTTTAAAAACGGCAAAACGTATGTTTTATGGCAGCCCCCCTTGAATATTTGTTTTATTTTATTTGTTGTTATAGCGGCAATAGAAATAAGGGTTTAGGCCCATCTCGTAGCCAGATTTGGTAGCTAGCTTCCAAATGGGAGAAATAATCCCGATTCGAAGCTGGCTACGAAATAGGAATTCGAAAGTCAAAGATTTAGGATTTTAACTAGTAAAAAAAACCCTAACCTACCGAATAGATCGTTCCCATTTAGTAGCTAGCTACAAGATGGGAAAACACTTTTCTCATTTCGTAGCTAGCTACCAAATCTGGCTACGAGATGGGCCTAACCTGAAATAAGTACATGCTATGAACGCGAAATACCAAATATATTTTACTCGTTGATAATTAGCACTTGGTTACCTTAATACTTTATACAGCGTTTGTTACTCATACTTCCGACTATATTACCATTTTTTATTCCTCCTTCAGTTACCAGTAAGTAGAGTTAATTAATCGTTTTGATGGCTACTTCCCGTTTCTTTAACTTCCCGTTTCTACAACCACCCAAAGTACCTACATAAAAGTAGCGTTTCTACAACTTTTAAACCTTCATACATTTATTCCCGGTTCTACAACTTTTTGAACCCTTTGTTTAAGTTCCCGTTTCTACAACTTTTTGACAATCAAGTACAGTCGTGTAAAAAAACTAAATTATAATTTCAGATCCTTTTTAAAAATCTTGGGAATTTCCACTTTAGTAGTGTCATGATGTTGAGATTTAAAAAAATAACCCTAACCTACCGAATAGTAAGAAAATTGTTTTCACGTTACTGGTTACAAATCAGTGAAGAAAATTGTTTTTACGTAGATAATATTCGGTAGGTTAGGGGTTTTTTTTTACGTTACTGGTACAAATCAGTGAAGAAAATAGGAGGTTCTGGTTTTTAACTATTAAAATACGAGAATGCGCTGATTTAAGATGTTCTATGAATTAATAAAAAATATGAAGTAATTGTACGTGACAGTACCGTACGTAAGTACATGGTTGTAGAAATGGGAATAAATGTATGGAGATTAAAAAGTTGTAGAAACGCTACTTTTGTGTAGGTATTTTGTGTGGTTGTAGAAACGGGAATTTAAAGAAACGGGAAGTAGCCGTTTTGATAATGTGAACGTAGGTACTTCCATAAATATTTAACCATTCGGTATATTTATGTTCAACATTAGTTGTTATATAGCAACACTGATAAAGAAGTTTGACCAAAAAGTTACACTGAAATAGTAGTATGTTAAGCAACGTGAAGCTCGGACACTTAATGGATGGGTGGCCGATAGTGGCATCACGTTGAATTATCAATCCCGATTGTTTCATTTCAGACCATGTCAGAGGCCTGTGGTTTAGAAAATCCAACTTCGGGTAGGCCGTTCTATCTTTTGTTTACAATCATTAATACTATAAATAAGTATGTAAATATATTACGACCTTAAATATTTAATTGGAACGGAGTCAATGGCCTTTACTCCGTCGTAATCAGACGCCAGATTGGTGTGTTATCATTTGTATGCAAAATTTAACTATCAGATGTAAACCAGTTTGGCGAATGGGGTTGTTTATGTTCTAGTATTTGTAGGATAACTAGCTATTCCCTGCGGCGCGAACTGCTTTTAGTTTGATAAGGAATATGAAAATTTCAGCGTAGAACTACCGTAGTAGTTACTAATATGTACTTATGTGTTTACTAAGCAACTACATGTTTTATATACGTGGGTGGGTTATACATAAGTAGATATGTGTCGTATTATAAAGGTACCAATTACTAAACCGACCTGCTGTTACGTAAGCCAAAAAAAAACGTCATTTAAAAAAACATTTCATTGATTGCAATAAGTAGATTACGAGTATATATTAAATGAATGATGCACAAATGATTAATCACTACTTTCAGATGTAAGCCAGATAGTATAGAGCAACCAACTGTATATTTTTGCATCACTACATAGTATAAAACAAAGTCGCTATTTTTGTCTGTTTGTTTGTCTGTTTGTCTGTATGCTTAAATCTTTAAAATTACGCAACGGATTTTGATGCGGTTTTTTGTAATAGGTAGAGTGATTCAAGAGGAAGGTTTTTATGTAAAAAAAATCCCGAAATTCTCACGGGAACGGGCACAACGCGGGTAAAACCGCGGGACGCTGCTAGTTCGGTATAACTTGATTTTTGTTGGATACGAAATAAACTCTTAAATAATAGTAAGTACATCGGTCCCGGTTGTATCAACCGTCAGACCATGTCGGAGGCCTTTAGGCGGTCTAAAAACTCCGACACCAGGGTTGGCCACTAACATACTAGAACTTACCTACTTAGATAATTAAAACTTCTTGACGTATAATAGTGGTATAATAAACTAAATTTGAACCCTGTTGTCGCCAGGTGGCCATGACCAAAAACCTCTACCCATTGTACGGTTGTCGAAATATTTACAAATTATGTAAGTCAAAAAATGCAAAATAATGTGACAGCGGAAGTGTTTGGTACGATATACTTGTAGATACTAACACAAAACGAATGGGTAGCGTGGTTTTAACATCAAGACTTGCATTACTCGCAGGCGAGTTATAGATCTCCTAGCACTAGATAACCAAAATAAATATGGTGAGTGCCCCTCCAGATAACAGATGGAATACTAATAATTATCGTGCTCAAATCTGTTTGGATTACACTCGAAATGTGGTAATCGTTTTTACAAACGAAATATTAATCGAGCTGGTCCAACAATTTTTAGATACGAGTATTATAGGTCAAATCGAAATCTAACAGAAAAGTTACTCACAGCTCGAAGTATCCTGGGTAAAATTATCCTTAGCACCTACTACCTATTAAGGGCCTATGAGTTCTGAAAACGGGCTACTATAAATTTTTTTTTAGCCAAAAGTCTTAACGTTACAAGAACAATTTTTTTTTGTTTTTAATCTTGATCATATGTTTAATCATACTACTGTTTCCGAAATACGTTGACTATTAATTTCCTCGATAGAAAAAAAGCACAAAGTTGGGTCTTTTATACATTACTTTCACACTTAGTTTGTTAAACAATTGTCAAACGCATATTTCTAAAATTAATTTGAGTGATATAAAATAAACTATGACTCAATACTGCTGGAGTAAAATTTCGATTCAATCCAACGAAAGGTGGTAGATTCTTAAAAATGAGTCGCAAGATTCTACCACCACCATTTCCGCGCCGTAGTGTTTCTCGCTCTTTTCTACCCAGAGTGACAGTGATCGAAATGGCTGGGATATCCTAGCCTTAAAACGTATTATAAAATATATATAATTGCATACTTTATAAACAAAGGATTTTTGAATACGAGTATGGAAGTTTTTTTTTCTGTGTAAAAAAAAGAGCTGAAAATCTTGATTAATATTTTTTGTAGTATTCCTTTTATTTCGGCTACCGGAATTTCTCTTTGTCCAATGTGTAACGTGTCTGTAGGTTGTCGACCGTCACTGCATCTTGGCCTCATGCCCGGAACCTTCACCTTGCCAGAACACAGAGAATTGGCAAAATTTTCAAACAAAAATTTCACCAAATGTATCGATAATTATGTGAACTTGTGACTTGGTGAAGGCAGGTCTCAAAATATAACTAATTAGCTAGGTGAACGTGAATGTTATTACGTCTTCTTAGTTAGATAAGTATTTCAGAAATAAACGAACAAAACGGAAGTTAATTTTTTCTTGAAGCTGCCATCTAAAAATGAATTATGTGTACATATCTGCATATTGATTTCAAAATATCAGCTTAAAATGTCAAAAGAAAAACATAGGTATGTGAAACGGCTAGACCGATTTGACGAGCCACAATGGTAAATAACTGCCACAAGCCAACTCATAAACTCATAACACTTTTGGTTTCATTAATTAGCACAATTACAATGTACGCTACGTATCTAATAGAACAACACGATCCGATAGCAAACATTGTTGCGTTATGCGACGATTTTCTCATCCTTAATGTCACTAAATACGACCAAAAATAATAGTTACGCGGAAACTGAAATATCGGCTAAAATATAGACTTAATATTGCATTTTGTGCCAAAATTTGTGTGTCCAAGGTTCACTTGTGCATTGCCAACGACTTAACCCAGAAATTGGTCGGTCGGTACAGTCACGGCATGCCGTCGCCGCGTGGTCTCAGTAATCTCTGTTTCTTCGTGAATAAATCTACTAAATTACTATATACGCCATGTTACAAAAGTAAACAAAAGAAGGTAATTACAGAATAATATATGTCTTATTGTAATTATAAACAGATCGTTAAACGTAAGTATAAATAGCTTAAATTAAAAATGTGTCACGAATTGCAGTTAAATTGTAAACAATCAATTTCTTTCTTTTGACGCATATCAACATTAAGTGTAGATAAGTATTTTTATGTACCTACCACGCACGTAGTATACTACACACATTCAAACGTCAGCAGGTATGTACTACCTATCTTATACAGGCACCTACCTAGTTAGACTAAGGTAGGTGCCAAATCACAAATACTTATACTTACTCGTATGTACAGGCCCCCAGAATGCATGCATTCCTAAGATCTTATTTCGAACTAGCAGCGCCCCGCGGTTTTACCCGCGTTGTGTGGATAATGTAGCTTTCGAATGGTGAAAGAATTTTTAAAAACGGTCCAGTAGTTTTTGAGCCTATTCATTACAACCAAACAAACAAAGTTTTCCTCTTTATAATATTAGTGTTGACTACATTTGCCAGAAATGAAAATTTTGTTAGATTTTCTCCTCTGTATAGTTTTCACAATGTTTAATGTGTATGAACAAATTATGCTTCAGTTTAAGTGGCTATCGTTATCATTACGTCTAGTCCCTGTTTTATCACTTTTAATTAACTATTATCTATACTATATCGCGTGTTTTATTTCATGATAATATCACAAACAGTGAGACATTCTGTCCCGGAGTGATGTCCACTTTTCTCTAATCCATGTCAATTATAATTATAATTATCGTCAAATTAAGTGGGCAACATGAAAATATATGAGTAAAAAATATATATTTTAAATAGTAAATAAAAAAGTCAATAGATTTAGTGGTGGCATTATAAAATAAAAAAGAAACAGTTTTTAATTAATAGTTTGTCGATAGTTTTTTGTATATTAAATTAAATTATAGTAAAGTTTTTAATCAAACTTTATTTTGTACATTCGGAAAACCCGAATTAATCAGAAGTTACCTCAATACTGATTAGTGAAATAACGTAAACATGTAATTTTCCTTGTTTTCAGCTAATTTGACATCTGTTTAATACTATTTGTTTAATTGAAATCGTCGGAAAGAATCTATTTTATTACGATTTTAAACGTATTGCAAGGATAGAATCAATTATCTATGTCGTACTTACTCGCAAAACCAAAAATATCAAAAACCGGCCAAGTGCGAGTCGGCCGAGCGCACGGAGGGTTCCGTACTTTAAAAAACGGCAAAAAATCACGTTTTTTGTATGGGAGCCCCCCCTTGAATTTTTGTTTTATTTTATTTGTTGTTAAAGCGGCAATAGAAATGTCGTCATCTGTGAAAATGTCTACTGTCCTGGTGACAGACGGACGGACGGACGGACCGACGGACGGACAGCGAAGTCTCAGAATAGGGTCCCGTTTGGCTACGGAACCCTAAAAAGCACACAAAGTTTTCGAGTTCAAGGACTTATAATCCTTTTATTTTGGTCATCCAATTGAGTTCTCCACGCCGAGCGTCACGCCGTGCCATTTGATACGGATTAATTAAACAATTCCTCGTACAAACACTCTTATCACATTTATACGCTTATATATATTTAAATTGTGTGAATTGAACCATTTTGTATAATTGTCGCTGTGCACTGTATTGTTGTACATTGCGTGAATGATATGATAAAAGTTCGTTTACCTTTTATTTTACCGAAATTTTGTATGGAAGGTTTTATTGCAAAATACTCGTATATTGTGCCTACAGAAAGTAGTACACTTTTAAAATCGCAATAGCTCCTAAACTACAGACGTTGGAGTATTTAACTAAAAAGCAGTTTGGAGACAATTTCTTTGTCTTTATTTTAAGCCTGTTAAGTTTTTTGAATGAGCCGTGACGATTGATAAATAGACGATTTACTATAGTACTTTGTATTACCTACAAAGTTTAACCGAAAAAACTTTTAGGATGGGAAAAATTAACAAATTATGGAAAACTAAACAACATTTTTTAATTTTATTAACCTTTTGTGTCCCACTCTTGGGCAATTAATGGAAAACAGTTAATGAAATATAATTATTTTTTATGCCATTGTTATCTTATACCTAACCTTAAGTGTCAAAAAAGTTTGCTTACCATCCAAATATTTAAAATCCTTGACAATGTCTTATATGAAAATAATACCAAATATTTATTAAGTCTCAGTAGTCATACCTTATCGAAATACACTTATTTTACACACACGGCCAATGTCGACGATAGGCAACTTCTCGAAGTATGTTTGCTTCCCTTTGAGGTATTCCGACTTGATCAAATTATTACTTAGGGTTTCTATACACATGTTGGACCGGCATAGTTCGGTTCGGCAGTAATTGCCGAACGACAAAGCTAATATAACCGGCATGTTTTTACCGCCCGGCAAGAACAATTAAGGGTGCGTTTCAATCGACTACACAACGCATTGAAATGTCAAACTTCAATGAAAATGCACGCTAAAGCCGCGATGCCGGCCTAAGTATGTGTGTGTTGTGTAGGCTTAAGGGATTATTATTTAAGAATTGGATTATTAGGTTCTAATAAGTATTTAATACAAATTTTAGGAGCAGCGTAAGTTCGCCAAGGTCCTCTACTACGGATATTGTGTATTACGGGTCTATGTAAGTCGTTTTCGAAAATATGGGATTTTATTTGTGTTTGTGACGTTTTTGGGTTTAGAGTTTTGATTTTATTAATTTCATTTTAGGCAACGTTCGTCGGTAAATTTGGTTGTTTTTGCCGGAGTTAATACATATTTATGTATTTAAATATATGGTGTGGGTCACAAAAGGTCACAGGTGAACATTTTAATTTTACATAAAAAAAAATATTCATAACATTCTTGGGCTTAAAATAATCACACATACATTAAGTATCTAAAGTTAATTCGAAATTCAATTAACAAAGACGAGAGACTATAGTCAGTCGGGCTTTTTATCCGTCAAATGGAATCCTAATAAATAGACGGTTACGATAGCTGTTTTTATATAATTTAACATATTTATTAAATAGACCTCTTAGGAGTTTGCCACACTTGACGGATCTTCCGTCGACGGTCTTCCGCGGCGGAACGCCAATACAAAGTATTGCATATAAATTACAAATAGCGGGCACACTACGCGGAAGATCGGTCGTTCCGTCGCAACGTAAATTATATGCAATGATATGTATTAGCGTTCCGTCGCGGAAGATCGGCGACGGAAGATCCGTCTAGTGTGGCAAAGGCCTTTAGCTCGGTCGAGCTAAATGTTGAGATTTAAAGAAACAAAAAAACAAATTATTCGTCTTTATTATATTAGTATAGATAGCATAGATAAGGTTGATACAGGGTTTTTTTTGCTAGCTAATAAAATTGCTTCTAAGACAACACTTATGCGATATAATTAACTAAAACTCTAATTAATCATAATAGTGATGGATTTTATCTAAAGTTAAGTTTTATCTTATTTACCACATATTTTGCACACAAGGGCGACAGCAGATAATTGGGTTTTTTCCTGTTTGATTAGCTGTCTTGCTGCGGTTGTTTTTATCATACGGACACACGCATACTTCAAAAATCAGACATACGTAATCGAGCCCATGATTCGAGCTTATTTACGTTAAGTGTGTTAGGTTACAGTTACACCGTGGAAATTTCTCACAGTTAAGACGCGTTAAGCGTGCACCCGTCGCGGTTTCATGCAAAAGTGAACTGTTGCGGGCGCACGTGGCGGGCGCACGCTTATCGCAGTTTCGGCCCTTAGGGTTCGTTTTCATAGAAGCGGAACAGAGCGGGGCGGAGGTCAATTGAACAATTTATTATATTTATTAATGTATTAAAATTTATCTATAAGGGTTGCCAACAGCTACAAAATATAAAATTATGATCTTCTTGAAAAAGTTTTCTTTGAAATATGTGTGCCACTTACAGCACCCACATAATTCACATAAACACCAATCACAATGTGAAGAAGTTTTCACAACTTCAAATAATTTTCGGTCAGTTGAGATCCGCATCGCTCACCCCTACTCTATGGAAAACGTTAAATAAAAACGTTCGGCCTAGTTTGAATAGCAGGCGCGTTTATACGCTTCAAAAACAAGCTTATAAAACGCTAGTCTAAAACCACCCTTACTGATTTTATTTTAAAATGTCTGGGTTTGTCAAAAACCCATTAGTAACTTACTAATCACTGCGGAACCGCTAATAGGCAACCTATGAACTTCGATGTATGTCGTTAAATGACCTCCCCATTTCGACATGTCCATCTCGAGTAGACGGCATTCGATTCCCGGCTCTGAATGCCCGGTTCCTGTATAATTACGACAATTGGTTTCACGACCACAACTCTTTGATGTTACGATGACATACGTTTAGTTGCTAAGTAGCGGTCACTCCTTTAGTACTAATGTAGTAAGTATTTAGATGTTTTGGTGACACATTGTCGTACATATAGAAGTCTTGACAATTAACTGATTGATACTTCTTTATATACAAATATCACGTGTCGCGTTGATTGTCCGCGATAGACTCCCAATCCAAACTACTGAACTGATTTTAAATTTGATTTGCATACTGTGTGTAATTTTGATCCGACTTGAAAGATAGAATTTATAGTGGGTGGTCCACCCCTTAATTTTTATATGGCAATACAACGTTTACCGGGTCAGCTAGTTACATCTTAAAAATCACTCATTACCCTTAGAATCAGAACATCTTAAAAATCACTCACTCCCCCTTAGGGGAATCATTAAGTAACTCCGGGAGCGACACAGAGTTGGGAAGTGATTAAGCAAATAAACTAGCTAACACTGGTAATGTTATTCGAGGCCTGTATCATCTCATCGCTGGGCAAAGGACGTGAACGTGAAAATATAGATTTGAATTGCATTTTCATAGGTTATCGTTGCTTTCTACTGGGGGTTATCCTGCCACTAATGAACTACCAGCTCTTGATATATATGCACGTTTCTCTTAGAAATAGTAATGAATCCATATATTTGAATGATTTAGAAATACCTTAGTCCAGATAGACTGTTTCCGGGTCTATGAAAATCTGTGCAAGTACATACAAAAGACAGGACTACCTTCCTTCCTGTTACTCATTTAACCTATAAACTACTTGCTTATCAATATTACAGACATCCCCCATGCAACACGATCTGATAGACAACTAATGAGTACAATATCGCCCGTTCATTAACACGATAACACTTAAGTTCGTGTCACTTCGATCGTTTTATATTATCGTATTGTCACAATGAGTACGGTCTTCCTTTTCGATAACCTCTAGGTCTTATCAATTTATTAGGTAATTATAAATATTGCATTCTATTGTACAACAGCCTCTTGACTTAACATATTCTTAAGCGTCTTGTAGAATAATCGAGTGTATAAGCTGCAAGTCCAGAAAGTTAGACAGATATGTGTGTGTGATGCTTGTGTAAAAATGGAAAAATTAGAAAATTTTCATCGTTATGTTATTAGTAGGTATTTTAGAAGTTTGAAAGTTATAAGATTTGGTTTAGGCCCATCTCGTAGCTAGATTTGGTAGCTAGCTTCCAAATGGGAGAAATAATCCCGATTCGAAGCTGGCTACGAAATATGAATTTAAAAGTCCAAGATTTAGGAAAAAGAACTAGTAAAAAAAAACCCTAACCTACCGAATAGATCGTTCCCATTTAGTAGCTACAAGATGGGAAAACACTTTTCTCATTTCGTAGCTAGCTACCAAATCTGGCTACGAGATGGGCCTAAAGTTAAGATTTAAAGTAGGTATGTATTGAATGTTAAATTGTCGTTCCCGGTTTTTGCAATCGTTAGACCATGTCGGAGGCCATAAAGCGGTCTAAAAAATCCGACACTAGGGTTGGCCACTAACCCACTCGAACTTTCTTTATTGAATGTAGATCGTTAGTCATTTTGGGAAATTTCAGGGGCCATGTACTGTGTTTTTCCTAATTTTTTAAAATAAAATACTAAGTCAACGCCATCATTTATATCATCATTTATATGATGGTGCGTTGACTATCATTTATCACCTAATGCGAAATCAATCTCATGCTTCAGCCCACACATTACAATGAATCAAATCAATCTATTTTTAATGTCACTTCACTATCATGGCTTCATTGATTTGTATTTAATCATTGTGCACGTATTTGCCATACGGAGGCATACAGTGCCAATTGTTATTTCACGTTTTGTAATAAGTAAGATAATGGAAAAGCTTATTAAAAGTTACGGAAAAGACTTATTTCGTCCCCGACGAAACGAAATGCAAGTTGATATAATATAGTTTTCTTAACTGCGATCTTAAAGATTACCAGCTGTAAATTTAAATTGAATTTTTAGGGATTGACTGTAGTGACAAATATATCTACTTTTTATTATTCTTACATCGATAAGGTTCTTCTTTCAAGCATATCTATAGAAAAGGGTCAAACTTAACCAATAAAACAGTTTAAAACTTCCCATAAACTAAAAAAAACTCATTTATTTTTTACAGGAACGATGAACTTCCATTCGTCAAGAATGGCAACCCAGTGGTCATTACCAAAACGGTTCATCCAGAGAAATCCGGGAAGGCTGGAAGAGGCAAAGCCATGAAGCAGGTTCTAGCCTCCTTGGTCGCAAACCTAGGGACTATTAACACTGGCATGGCCTTCGGGTTTTCAGCCACGGCGTTACCACAGCTCAAGAGCCCAGACTCGAGTATACATATCACGGATAATGAGGCTAGTTGGATAGGTAAGTTCGACCAAAGTAGCTACTGGCTACTATCATTAAACGACTGCCGCCCCGCGGTTTTACCCGCGTTGAACCAGTTTCCGTGGGAATTTTGGGATATAATATAGCCTATAGACTTAATCTTAATCGCCCGAAGAAGAGTTTTTGGCGTGCATGTCCGTTCTTTTTAATGCAAAGCGTGTTTTGAGTGTGGGCAGGTATATTTTGTTTTTGTTTTAACATTGTGATCTCGTAGCACCAAATAGATGAATCAGTTTGATGTATTTTTTTATTAAAAGGCTGACATAACCAAGATCGTTGCACTAGTTAGTTCATTGCCGTGAATAAGTAGTGAATAAGTAGTAGTGACGCAATTTCAAAAAACGTCTATTTGTTTGTCTTTCTATATTTTTTACGAAGATCACCGAATATGAACAACGTCTTAGTAAAACGAATCAGGTTACAGTCTGTTACATGTAAATACTTACCGCCTTATTTAAACGTTATACAACTAAAACTCTGTTAAAAAGTGTTTTGTCTCTTTCGCTCTTATATTAGCGTATTAATAAAATAGCGTATGTCGGTAAGGGACAAACCATTTGATAGCTAAAGTGATGTTAATAAGCGTTTATGAAAAGGCTCTTCACCTATTTAAGTAGTCTTGGAATGTTATTTCTTTTTTGCGTAGTTCAAGTTTACAGCTGTGTCAATAAGCACGTGCTTACAAATACGTCGAAATAACTAAAACGTTATGCAATGAACTTGTTAAATTGAAGTATTTTAACACTTGTTCATCAATGAATCTGGATCAGTGTTAGTAAATAGAAACGTGCATAGGATAGGGTTGAATGAGTCGAAGGTATTATTAATATTTTACACTTCAAACGTGTTTAATTTGATTATGATGTATTATTCGGTTTTTGAGGATTTGCTCCTAGTCTCTTATATGCAAAGGAAAACAAATGTTAAAGAATAATGACCAAAGTATCTCATAAACTAAAATTACTTGCTCAGAGACTTCGATCAACAATACACAACTAGATGTCGGGTCGGCGCATAAAATACGGCTCGGTGAATAACGCCTCATTTGAAAAGTGAGACGTTATTTTCACTTATCTTATTCATAAGATTTGCTACTTTATTGCTAGGTGTCATGGTTGTAATTAGGTTGAACTTCGAACTGTTTTAAAACTTTTTTGTCTGCTCGGTAGTAAACAAAATAAGCTGTCACACGTCATCCACGCGGACAGTATTTAGCTTTGATTTTGTACGTGACCCGATATCTAGTTGTGTATCTCAGAGACGTCAAATACATACTTCCATAATATAGATTTGCGAGTAATTTTGACATATACGAGTAGTGTATGAATATTTTTTTCCATTAGTTAAGTGTCCATTTAATGCACGTTTCTGACTGCAGCAGACATTAAAGTCAATCCATTATTTTCTGATGAAAATCCTTTCTTTTCGATGTCCTAAAATTCCAATCACGGTGGGAAGCCATACATTCAATACACGTTGTTGCAATCCTTCGATGACGTGACCTTCAGTTCAGGTCGAGATCATTCGTAGGTCATCGAATGAACCGTTTTCACTAGAATACCAATTACATCATTGTATTAAGGATCATTAATGAATCTTCCTGTATTTACCTTATTAGTATTCTTTCAATTGCTTTTTATTAATGTTCATTGATTTTTCGTATTTTTATAGTTTGGGATACTTGCATTAATATAGGGATATTGTCTTCTTTGATAATGTGAGAGTTTTCATTGCGTCATCATCTAGTTGGAAAATTAGTCTATTATCAAGTTCAATCCGAAGGTACCTTATTATAATTGACTACATACATAGATATGTATGGAGAGTCACATCCTAACGAACAACGCATGGCTTTACGAAGCATGGCAATCTTTTACAATTACATACCTATAACATCTTCATTACATACCAACTAGCCGCGCCGCGTCCCACGGTGTTACAGCGTTGTTTCCGTTCCCGCGGGAATTTTGGGATAAAATGTATCCCATGTGTTATACTGATAAATATCCTATATTTCTATAAAGTTTTATCCAAATCCGTCCAGTAGTTTTTTCGTGAAGGAATAACAAACATAACTTTCGCATTTATAACATTAGTAGGATGTTTACGAAAGTTTGAATACCTACTTGTTCTTTCAACAGCCAGTCTCAGCGCCGCCGGAACCCCTATAGGATGCATTCTCAGCGGCTACCTGATGGACAACATCGGGCGCCGGCGGACGCTCATCATCACAGAGGTGCCTCTCATCATTGGGTGGCTCATGGTCGCCTTCGCACAAAACGTTCCTATGTTATATGTTGGTAAGTACATTGAACAATATTTTAAACAGGCGTATTTACTTAATTTTCTTCAAAACTCGTGCCTTGTCCTGTCGACTGATACGGATTTTATTCGGAGTCGTCTTATTTCTTATGGAATTCTCAGAGCTTTTACAGCTCTATATTTCTTATTCAAAATCGGAGTACGAGAAGCGGCAAGCTTCATATTTTTCTGCTACTGGGAAATCCGATTATAATATGTTCGTAATAACCGTCATATAAGATCGAGCTGTCACCACTATCTTTGAAGAGTGAGAAACGAACATTCCAAAAGGTTGAAAGTCGCCTTAACAAGCCATATTTGCATATTTCTTCGCTATGCTACTGGAACGGTGTATAATTCCCCTATGAATCACTAAGCAAGTGCCATTAACTATTTCGAAGAGGAATGTTCAGTATTTGGCTGTTTGCCTTCAATGCCCTTATTTTAGATAAAACGCAGGTGATATATCAGGTTACAACATATTTGCTATCTTATATGAAAGTAAAAATACATATAGCAATACAACGTTTGTCGAGTTAGCTAGTTGACTATAATATCTATAAATTAATTCAATTGTTCGTCTTTCCAGGCAGATTAATGATAGGTTTTGGATCGGGCATGGTGGGAGCCCCCGCCAGGGTGTACACGTGTGAGGTGTCGCAGCCTCATCTCCGAGGCATGCTCGGCGCCCTGGCCTCAGTGGGCGTGTCTACTGGAGTACTCATACAGGTAACTATAAAATTAGTACTTAACTAGTTCCTGGCTTACGGCCGTATTCAGACATCAAATCACTCCTAAACAGAGGTTAATGAGTGATTTTTGACATTTCAAAACTCAAAAATCAAACATCTCTGAGTAGGGCTGTAAAAAATAAATTACTAATTTACTAATAAATTAATTTTAGTTTTCATCAAAATAGCCCCGAGTTCCTCAAAGTTTTAGATTTAACATCAACGCTCATTAATAAAAATCACCATGTAATGTTTAACTATAACGTTCCTTACTCGATAACACCTTCAAATCATAAAATACGACGCAAAATAAAATAAATGTAAATTAAAAGCTTATTTTACCAGTACTTTGGCTCAGTGAGGAGGGTCATAAAACTACGAAATACATAATAAATATAATATATAAACCTATGTAAAGTATATTAAACATTTGGAAGTCACACCAGAAAATTCATTCCAACATTGTTCGCAAGTACATAGTAAATAATAGTGTTTTCATTCAATAAACTGTTTTTTCAATGGTTCTCTGTACGTGACGTATGGGGTGCTAACAATGTTAATTGAAACTGAAGAATAAATCGTTAGTTCATGTAATAATATCAATATTGTTAACATTGTTTTTTGTGTTTGAGCGCAACACACATGATGCGAGTGCGAGCTCGCTGCGAGCTAGTGCGACACCTTTCATACAAATACAAGGAATACGTCACGGGACTCGCACCCCACCCGCACACACGCTATGTGTATCTTGCCCTTTATTGAAAACAGAGCCCTGTGGATTTACCCACGTTGTGCCCGTTTCCTTGGAAATTTCAGGATGAAAACATAGCCTATATAACCTTCCTCTTAATTATTGCTATAGGAACTATACCCGGATTTGAAACGCAGTAAGTGTTTCGCTCTTCCGTGGATTTGAATAATATTTTTGTATTGGATAGCCACATTCAATAGGTTATAGGATATATTTTTTGTCTCAAAATTCCCACGAAAGGACTTAATGCAGGTAAAACCGAAGGGCGCTGCTACTGACCCAATAAACGCTAACATTTTACAGCAAGTTAGCTCGCTGAAGTGTTATTGAAAAACACGTTGCAGTGTCAATCCTTGCAAATAAATTGCTTAGATTAAAAGATCACGATAAAATTATACAACAATAATAAAGTATTCTTGTAAACACCATGACTACCTAACATGCTTTATGTACTTAGGTATTCGTACTTGTCATTTGGTAATGATTAGTCGGGTAAATATTTAAATATGTCACGAGATTCTTTACTTTTTCCTGATAAGAAGAAGGTTGTAGAAAAATATGTTTTTTTATGACGGTAAATAAGAAAAATGATAAATAAATAGACGTATAGTATAACTGATGTTTTAGTTGGTAAATATAACTATACATATTAAATTGTAAAAGGACTTAATTAAACTGGAAAAGTATCTATGTACTTAGGTACCTACGATAACTGAATAGTTCAATTACTTTCCTTAATTATGTATAAAACTAGTTCATTGTCAAAACATTTGCATTTCTTATGTATTTAGTATGTACAATTAAATGTAAATTTAGTTATACATAACTTATTATTGAAAAAACAAAGTAGAACATCCTCAAACCATTATCAGTTATTGTCCTTTGAAATAATGAAACTGTTTCTTTGTATTCATTAACTATCTCGATGGTTATCTGTACTGTCAATAACTATACATCACGACATAAGGAGAGCAAACAACGCGTGACGGAGCGACAATATTTTGTTGGTTTTGTTAAAATTAGAGCTGTCGCATAACCAAACAGGAGCCAACATAATTTGCAGACATGTGATTATTAGATCATAACGTTCGTACGAAATGTGACTTTGAAAATATTTCATGTTTTCAGTACAAAATGCAGGCTGAAAATAGTTGTTTGTTTTGCTAATGATCTGCTAATGACTGTAGCCCAACCTAGGTGACTGAATGCGTATTAACTAACGTTATTTTGAAACGTCTGTTAGTTTTTATTGTAACCTTGCCTTTGGTCCTTGTTTGCAAAACACCCGCATGATGGAGAGGTGTAGCCTTTTATAGTTGCATGTTTACAGTGGCATCGATGGCTTTGTAGTCTTACCTGCGTTGTAGACGTTAATAACAAATTATATTGTTTTTTCCAGAATTATTATTCCATATACTATAGTTTTGGTATAGGTACGATAATACTGTAATCCATAATCTGTTCAGCTTTTTTAGGCTCTTTTTTATTACAAGGAATTTTAAATTAAATTCAGTATCGATTTATTTCAATAATGTAGATTTATGTTACTAGGTTTTTGCTTATAACACTACCTTATTATTCATGAAATGGTTTGGGGTTTAGGAATTGAACCTGTCGCCCTCATTAGTTAGCTCTGGGGGTTAGAAGGAGGATTTGGTAATGGTGGGGTGAGGGTGGTTGATTTCAAGGGAACATGTTATTATGGGAGGACTCTTAATTGTTCTAAATTAAGAGGTGTATCTGAGTCTGCCGCTGGGTCCACTTCCTCTTACAATTGCAACTTCAGAAATTTTAAGTACATCTAAGATAGCTTTCCCTACAGGAAATAACGTAAACTTTGGTCGTGTTTGTCGGTCGTTAGACCATGTCAGAAGCCTTGAGGCAGTACTAACTCCGACTCCATTTTTGGCCTCTAACCTACAAAAACTAACTTACTTCAATCTTGTTTCAGTACGTAATAGGCAGCGCGACATCCTGGAACATCCTGGCGGGCATCAGCGCGATCATCCCGATCCTTTCCTTCCTCAGCATGCTGCTGTTACCAGAGACTCCGAACTACCTCCTCACCAATGATAAGAGGGAGAGAGCGGAGAGCTCGCTGGCCAAACTGAGAGGATCCACGTGCAACGTCAACGAGGAGATAGAGAAGATGATCGCCTTCAAGGAAAAGAATCATGTTGAGCCGTGAGTTAGGATTTGGATTTTGGTAAAGATGTAGTTTAGAAGGAAATAGTGCGAGATTAGCAGTTTTCAGGGCAGGTCTGGGTAGTTGAAATCCCTTGGTTTTCGTATCAATTTTTGGACAAAAAAATTTTGGATGAGGGGGGGAGGGGTTAAAGTTACCTTTACATTTAATGAGCCTACGAGTCTTTTAAAAACTGGATATTAAATCTTACTAAATATGTAGACAAAACACAAAAATTTTTATTTCTCCACATTTAAAAAGAATAAACATAATTATTTCTCCATTTTCAGTCTCAAAGGACCCAAAGAAACGATCAAGGCGCTGATGTCTCCGTCATCGTTGAAGCCGTTCGGAATCCTCGCTCTGTATTTCTTCGTGTATCAGTGGTGTGGTGTCAACACCATCACCTTCTACGCTGTTGAAGTTTTTGAAGTGAGTTCATACTATTTCTTCCTCTGATGAAGGACTATAGGGTACTAGGGTACTACTATTAATTACACGGATATCGTTTACTATAGATATATGCTATATTTGTGTAGGAGCTTTCTACGTCAAAATATTTCTGGGAATTTGGGAATTAAATTCGCTTGATGAGAATGGTACCTTTAATATTGTGCCCGATGTCATTAGTTTTATTTGTAGGTAACCCTGGTGTATGTTGTTAATGGTCCTATATTGGACAGACAAGCTACGGACCAGTTCGTTTGTTTCCGATGATGCTTGCTCTCAACTGTCGTCAATTAAATATTTACTTTACTATTTAATTAACCTCTTTCTTAACTCGCAGGCGTCAGGAGCGGTGAGCGATAAGTACTGGCTGACGATATCGATGGGCATCATCAGACTGCTGTTCACTGTAGTGGGGTGCATCCTGTGCAGGCGGTGTGGGAGACGGCCACTCACCTTTATATCTGGTTGGTACCAGTTTTGATATTAACCGCTTCACTCTGAGTCAATAATGATTGCTTAATAGGTTAATGACTTTTGACATGTAATTGTACAAGTATGAAAAATAACTTCAATTGTTGATTTGATTGCCGTCTCAGATTGCCGATGCCGAGTGCTAAGTGGCCGATTAAATTGTATAGATAATATTTTGTTAGTACTTAATTCCTTTAAACTGTCATTTGGTAAAACGCTGCTAAGTCCTTTACTATATTAAACTCCATTTTTAACGTTTACTCGGGCGTAAAGTGTAGTTGAAACCATCCTGATATTTGAAGAGAAATTCAGCATTTGACACTTGTCAATCGTATTAAGCGAGACCTGTCAAGCGTGGTGATTATGCTTAATCCTCCTCACTGTACTAATATCTCTCCTCACTATCTTCTGTGAGATGAGAAGGTCTTTGTCCAGCATGGGGCATTACAGGCTAATAATTTTACTCAACTGTCTTTTCCAGCGATCGGCTGCGGTACCACGATGATAACCCTCTCGGTATACATGTACTTCGTGAAGTTCTGGAAAGACAACAACATCGAGCCCTCGCACTCCTGGATCCCGGTGGCTGCCATCTACATCTTCATGATCTGCTGCACGCTCGGCTACCTGATCGTACCTTGGGTCATGATTGGAGAGGTCTATCCTACTCAGGTTAGTTGAATCTTCAGTTTTGAGTTCAGTCTGGTTGCAACTTCTTTACAGAAGTAAGAACGCGAGTAGTACAAAAGTTGTTCTTTGCAATTCTCGAAACTTTCAGAATTATTTAAAAAAAAATACCTTTAACGGAAATAAGCTGGGTAAATGTTTTATCCAGCGTGTTCTAATTGTAAGCTACTTTTTATTCCGAAATTCCCACGGGGACGGATTCATTCAACGCGGGTTACGTCGTGATGCGGTACTAGTTTGGTATAGTTTGAAATGTCGTATTATTCCACACAGTCCTCTACAGTAGGTAAATGAAAAAATCTTTGAAAGGCATGTCGCTCCCGGTGGTTTCAATAGTAAGACCAAGTCGCAAGCCGTTATGCGGTCTAAATTCCGACACCATGGTTGGTTTAACCTATACCTATATGTATGTATGTATGTTTGTTACTCTTTCACGCAAAAACTACTGAATAGATTTGAATGAAACTTTACAGTAATATAGGTTATACATCGGAATAACACATGGAATACATTTTATCCATAAATTCCCACGGGAACGAGTACAACGCGGGTGGAACCGCGGGGCGCGGCTTAGTATGAACATATATGATCCATGCCCATACGAACTTCACATATATGTTGGTGTCCATGCCCATCCGATCTCATTGATTTACTTCATACCCTCGTCCTCAGGTGCGCGGTATCATCGGCGGCATGACGACGTGTGCGGCGCACCTGTCGGTGTTCTCCGTGGTGAAGACCTTCCCGCCGCTCAAGAAGGCCCTCGGAGACTACGGCGTCTTCGGGCTTTATGGAAGCATGTCTATAGCTAGTGAGTTTTGGCGACAGAGTTCTTAGAAATATTTCCTAAGGCCAAACATGTTGAAACTACCTTTACATATTTTACTACCATTATGTGTAGTATTACACGTGTTTTTAATTAATCATTAGTGGCATGGTTGCCAGGACAGGTCTCGGGTTCAATTCCCGGGTTAATCGAATACTTCTTTCCTACTTTTCAAATATGGCTCGAGTTGAGCTCACCAATAATAAACCGCGAGGCAAATCAGGCCTAATTCTGTACTGTACTAATAGCTGCTGTGAGATGAGAGGCATGTGCCCAGTAGAGGGACATTACATGCTTAGATTACATTAATACTAAAATAGCGGTGATAGCCACTAACATTATCCAGGTTTAAACTTATGAGTAAATCTTCTTTCCCAGGCACACTGTTCTTCTACTTCTTCCTACCAGAGACTAAAGGGCGAACTCTCCAAGAGATCGAAGACTACTTCTGCGGTAGAACAAAAACCTTGAAGAAAAATAGCAGTGAACCGGCATGATTGTTTACAAACTGATATCAACCGCGCATTGTATTCGCTTAGAATAGTCATAGAACACACAGAGCGATAGGTACTTATTGTATCCTTAAGATAGTAATTTAAGTACAACTGAGGCGTTTGAATTAAGAACCTTTACTGTGAGTTGGTTAGTTTAAAAAAGATTCCTACAAAAGGAACCTTTTCTTTTTTTAAAGTAAAAAACGCGTTGCATTGAACTCGCCCGCTACGTCGCATGTCTGGCTGTAGGCTCGCCCATTTTAACAAAAGCCTCATAGCACAGATGATTTTATGTTATTGAAAATTATGATTAAAATTAAAACCTTCAAGGCTTATTTACCTTGTTCAATGAGATTAGTGTGCCTTTATTTTTAATGCCTTGTTAAAACTAAGTGTCTTCCTCAAAGGAATTTGTATCTGTTGTATATTTTGAAAAGTATTATATTGTATAGATTACGTGTAGATATTAGCCGTAATTAGTGTAGGAAGTAGGATAGGTAGTTAATTTTATTAATTGTAATTTAATATTGCATATTTACGTGCCATTTATTGTAAAATAAAATATTTTTTGGAAACTTTTTTGGTGAAGATGTTAGTCAATGGATGATAAAAAAAATGCCAAAATTTAGTTCAAATGTTTGTGATAATCTGATAATGTATATAAATAAATGGTTGCCACAAAGTACATTTAATGATCTGTTTGATCAAATCTCAATTTTAAATAAATTATTATTATTTATGAATTTAATTTGTTGTAATTATTTATCTTACCCATGTCAGAAATAAAACGCGCTGGATCACTGTTCCCTTGAACGAGGCCTCAAAGACAATGATGATGTCTTTAGAGAAGAGAAAAACAGATAGAAACTTTGAACGTTACAGTTCTTGAGGCACGGACTATCTGTTTAAAACCCTGGACAGTTGATTTAGGGTAGTTTATTCTTCTCGCACTGTAATATTATGAGCCTATTTAATAACCCAAAATAGGTTAAGCGCATCATAAACCACGGAAGAGCGAAGTACTTACTGCGAAAAGTAAAAATTATAGAGTGTACAATTGTACGAGTTAAAACTAACAACTTTTTATAAACAGAAAACTCCATTCATGATTGTTTTCAGTAATGAACGAATATTCGTGATAACGCCATGTTGATACGACTCTGCGTGTTGTGTTCACTACTTGTGGGTTTACAAGCTGACGATGAAGATATTTGTAAGTTTAAAATAGGTATTTAAATATAATACAGCCATGACATTATCATTTCCTGCCTGTTCCCTGTAAGCTATTGAACCGGATTTTAATCTATCGTCCTTGCTATCGAAAAGTTTATTTGGGGTCGATCAAATTTTTCGTACGCCAATTTTGAGCGTGACAAATTTTAATCGTGTAAAAACGCGTGTAAAATATAATTGTGTACGACTGCTCGTATCCTAGACGTTCCTAAAAAGCGATAATGACCGTTTAAACAGGTCTAGATGAGACTACACTCCGCGATAGCGCGAGTCCACGGGTAGTACTTACTTGAGAACGTTTTTAGTTGCTCGACTCACTCGATGCTCATGTACTTTGTTCAATATTTTCAGCATCCAAAGTACCAAAGCACATCCAATTCAAACACGGAGTGGAATTCACCAACATTTCCCGGGGGATTCTACTGAAGCTCCTGGGAGCATTCGAAGATGACATTCACACCAAGTTGGACGGCATTCCATACAAACCAGTGTTCACGGCTAATTTCGCTAACAACGATTATACAAGGAAATTCATCTACCCTGAAGTTGTGAAAATAAATAAAAAGTTTCGATAACATGATGAATTTGAATGTTTTTTTCGATGTCGTGCTTTATTAAATACTAGCAGCGCCCCGCGGTTTTACCCGCGTTGTACCCGTTCCCGTGGGAATTTCGGGAATTTTTATACACATAAACCTTCCTCTTGAATCACTCTACCTATAACAAAAAACCGCATCAAAATCCGTTGCGTAATTTTAAAGATTTAAGCATACAGACAAACAAACAGACAAAAGTAGCGACTTTGTTTTATACTATGTAGTGATAAGTACAGGGTTGTATTATTTGTCGAAGATTATTTGCATAGATCTAATAAATAATAAATACTTGGAGATATGTAAGTTAATCTTTTATCATCAGTTATCGGTCCAGTCGATCAAAGGATGATATTTATTTTATTTTAATCCTAGGGTTTCCTTTCAAGTTATCAAGCGCTCGTGGCGTAGTTAAGATAAGCGATGTTAACTCATTTCTGTTGTTAAGCAACGTGCAGCTCGGCCCCACTTGGATGGGTCGCCGATAGTGGCATTCTATCTGAGCGCTACCGTGCTTCGTGTACATTAAATTGTCGGTCCCGGTTGTTTCAATCGGTTGACCATGTCGGAGGCCTTTAGGCAGTCTAAAAACTCCCGACACCAGCCCAGGTCAGTACCTACACGCAACATAGCAGTCTGTGCTCTATACTTGGCCCATACGAAATTATTTCATAACAAGCATTGTCTTCACTGTCATCAACAGACACTGATTAGCATAAATTAAAAAACAAAATTGTAATTCTCAATGATCTGCTATTGTCATAGCCTGTTGCGTTTTGGTATAGATTAAGATGGGTATAGTAAATAGTTATTCTACTCTTTGAGCTGTTGTTTACTCACAAAATATGAAAAATAAAAAAGTATACCACAATGGTGGAATACGGTGGAATCATATACATAATAACAGTTTGACGTAAATGTTGCATTATAAATGACTATCCCTAAAGAGGCTTCTTTAAGTAGGAATTTCTCAGAGGAGCATCCTGAGTTTCCTCCTGACCCTCCATTTTGGTCGAGAACATCATTTGTTCAGATAATGTACAGTGTTTGGGTGAATCTGACGATGGTAGCTATTGGCTTGGCGTTCGGATGGACGGCAGTGTCGCTCCCTCAGTTAATGGCAGCTGAATCCCCTATCATTCTGACTCTTAGCGAGCAAGCTTGGATTGGTATGTTTTTGAAAAATGAAAGCAGCGACGCGCGGCTTTGCCCGGGTTGTGCATGTTCCCTTGCGAATTTAGGGATGTTAAATAGCCTATAACCTTTCCGTTATGCTGTAACGTGATCATGCGCGTATTCTTTCGAAACTTTCTTGTACAATGCTACGCTACACGCGCTCGCAACGTTCATGTCTCCCTCAACGAGGCCTAATCCTTTCTCATTTGCAGCCAGTTGTCTTACTTTGTCATCGCCGCTGGGATGTTTATTCAGTGGATACATCATAGACTCGTACGGAAGAAGGGCCGCCTTGATAATGTGTGAAATGCCGATGTGCTTGGGGTGGCTGATGATGGCTACTGCTGATACTGCAAGCTTTATTATTTTTGGTTCGTAAACTTATAATATAACAAGCCGGCGTGTGAATTATGGGATAAAGAGCGGCTTAAAAGTTTACTCTTTAGAGACAGATGCGCACCAACCCTAGTGGCATAGCATATCATATTATACATATTTTTTAACCCATCTGGAAGTAAGTCAATAAGAATAATTGATATTTGTCCTTAGGGAGACTGGTATCGGGTTTCGGTATAGGCTTGGCGATGGCTGCTCCCAGAACATACACGACGGAAATAACCTTGCCCAAAATGAGAGGACTGGTGGGAGCCTTCCCTTGCTTCGCTGTGTCACTTGGGATCACGATACAGGTTGCGATTCTTTATCTTCAACCAGCTGTTCCGCGCGGTGGTTCCACTCGCGATATATAAGATGCTACTATGAACATTTTGGAGATCGCGCTTCCATTATTTTCTCAGATTTAGTGGGTTGGCACCCATACATGTTGTTGAGCAAGAAAATATGTTCCTCCTCTTGATTAAATTAGAATAGATTTCTAAAATGTTGCTCCCGATTTACTTGCATTTTGGGGATAATAAGGACCCTAAAACTTTATCTGTTTCAACAAAATGACAGTAAATCTCCCAAACTTTATCATTTTATGAAATTGAAGTTAAACTACGCTAAAACATTTAAAAGCGAACATTTTCAACCAATTTATTAAGAGTGACCTAAATTTTCATTTTCAGTCAATTTTAGGATCATATCTTCAGTGGAATACCATTTGCTTTATGAGTGCAATCTATTGTGGATTGCTTTCAATTACATTTATATTACTTCCTGAATCTCCGTATTTCGTGCTTATAAATAAAGCTATCCATGAAGTGGAACCTTCGCTTAAGAAGTTCAGATCCAAAACTTTCGACCTGAAACCTGAATTGGATGCTCTACAAGATTATAAAGAAACAAATGATATTCGTAGGTATTTATCTATGCTAATATTATAAAGTGGTAAAATTTGTAAGTTTGTTTGTTTGTTTGTTTGTTTGTATGTTCGAGGTAATCTCGGGAATTATCAGTCCGATTTGAATAATTCTTTTTGTAATAGATAGCCACATTCAACGGAAAGGTTATAGACTATTTTTCATCCCGAAATTCCCACAAGAGCGGGTAAAACCGCGAGGCGCTGCTAGTTGTCCTATATTCGATATTGTTGTAAGTAAAAACCCTTTGTTCGAACTGACCTCTAGACACAATTGAGTATTTGAATGTTTTTTTTTATTCTTCCTATTAACTTATCTTGTTATCACGTGTAAGAAACTAAAATCCGTTTTTTTATATCGTTATTATTTCGAGAGTTACAAGCGGTCAAAGTTGCTGATTAGACAGAGACAGCACTACTACTAGTGTGACGTCACAATGTTAGAGCGCCATAGACGTCGCATACAAAAAATCGTTTTGCAAGAAAGGGACAGCATCAGACAGTTTATTAAACGATTTTGATTCTGATTTCAGTTTTGATCATAATTTTAGTCGTGATAACAAGATAAGTTAATAAGAAGAATAAAAAAATATTCAAATACTCAATTGAATTATTTTCATTCGTTCATCCATATTTCATTATTTTTATCCATTTCACATAGTTTCGTAAAGACAGAAACATGACTAATTTCATAGAAGTGAATAAAGCCTATTCCTTTTGCACCAGACCTATGCCATACTACATAGCTGTCCTAGGTTTGGTATGCATCATACATTTACATGTGAAATGCAAAAGAAGGTAATAATTCATAGCTCTCCGAAAAAGTTCCTTTAATAATGTATGTATTTTGAGGCTGAGAATTCGTCGTCTTCTTCTTCATCGAGTGGATGGTCAACCTGACCAATCCTAGTGTCAGAGCCGCCAAAGGCCTCTGACATGGCTCATGTAACGACTACTATCCGTAGAAAGTAACCGGGACCGACGGCTTAACGTGCCCTCCGAAGCACAGAATCATCTTACTTTTCGGGCAATCAGGTGATTCAGCCTGCAATGCCCTAACCAAACTGAGGACAGTCTTACAAAGAGATTTTTGTGAAACATTGGCCCCACCGGGAATCGAACCCGGAATCTCCGGATCGTGAGCCGAGCGCTCAAACCACAAGACCACGGAGGCTAGTTGTCGTCTCTTCTCATAAATAATTGATTATTTCTTACAGACAAACTAACATTTCGTAAAAAACTGGGAGGGATTGCCACTCGAGCTGCTTGCAAGCCTTTCGCAATATCTATCACTTACATATTTTTCATGCAACTCTCGGGAGTGAATGTTATTACCGTTTGGGCGATCGAAATGTTTCAGGTCAGTTATATTTAATACTCAACCCAAAAGAAGGAAACGGGTACGAGACGCAGTGGTGTATCCAGGAATGGAAATTTATTATTTATTTATTTATTAATGAGGTTCCCTTGATATACCCTGTTGTCACCAGGATAAAAACAAAATCCTAGATAAGCAAAGCCAGGATTTTCTTTCGGGAACCTACTGCCTATTGAGAGAATTTGCGAATTGCTCCATCCAACACATTGACGGCTGCAAAATGTTTGTATGTCAATACTAGTTGTGGGGTCAAAGGTCCCAAAACGAAACAACTATTATGAAGGAAGATTTTAAACAATATAGGAAGTATTTGTTCGGGTGTAACAATTTCTCTTACAGATGGCAAAGACCACGGTAGATGCGAATTTGGCGAATGTGTTTTTAGGATTAACAAGGACGGCTTTCAGTGTGATTACCTCTGTGCTGCTCTATAGAATTCAGAGAAGGACCTTGGCTCTCAGTTCGTGTATGTATTCTGATATATACGTATAGTATACAAACAAGTATTTTTGGATATTAACTATACGAAAGAACCATCCCAAATGATGTTATATTATATGTTACCGGCAATTTATGTAATCCGGAATTGTATACAATTTCTAGGAAATGTATGTAATTCCTAAAATCGCACGGAAATGTGTAAAATAAATTAATATTCGACACATTTCCTAGGTAGTCTATAAATTTCTTAAATAGGAAGCAATCGGAAATGTAAAACATTTGAGATATCAAGGGTACGCGGGATGGCGGGGTAGTGGAGGGACAGAGGACAGAAGACACTGCTCATATTGTAATAATGGGTGTCACAGATAATATTTTTAGTTGAAATCGACACTGTCACAGTAGGTTAGGTTATTATTCCATAAATTCTATTATAAAATGTGTATGTTACCGGAAATGTATGTACCTAATCCACGAAAATGTGTAAAATAAATATAATAAAAATGATTATTCTCATTTTATCAACATTATTTACCTACCACGATATTGGAATTGTATATACAATTCCATAGGAATAATACACATCCTAGGACATTTATGTATTAACTAGTTTTAGAAATTTTTGAATTTCCTAAATAGGTTCGGAATTTTATAAATTTCCTAGAATTTGTATACAATTCCTAGATTTCATACATTTTCGGTAACATATATATAACTAGCAGCGCCCCGCGGTTTCAGCCGCGTTGTACCCGTTCCCGCAGGAATTTCGCGATAAAAAGTTGCCTATGTCCTTTCTCAGGCTGTGACTGGACTGTGCACCAAATTTAATTAAAATCGGTTTTGTAGTTTTGGCGTGAAAGCGTAACAGACAGACAGACAGACAGAGTTACTTTCGCATTTATAATATTATAATAAATAATAATATACTTAATTTAATAATTTATAATTTATATAATTTATAATATTATAATATAATATATATAATATATATAATATATAATAAAATAATAATTATAATAAATAATAATAATAATATAATAATATAATAATAATATAATAATATATAATATAATAAAAAATAAAAATAAAGTAAGGATTAATGTCAAAAGTTCCATAAAAACTAGTTGATAAATACCCAAAGTCTTTCTCAAGAATTTAAGTTTTATTTTTCTGAAATGAAATGGTCATTTTTGATTTATGTATAAAAAACGCTGTAAAAAGAAAATACGTTAATTTCTTTTGGTGATAAAGCAATTTGAAATTTGTGCGCTGTCATTACTGGAATTTTTATTGATGTATAATATATAATTATGCTATTTAGAAAGTTATTACCCTCTTAGATATTATATTTGTTTCCAGCAATTGGTGTGGCGGTAGCATCTTTAGCGTTTTCCGCATTTCTGGAGTCTCATAAAAACCCATCAATATATCCCCTCGTTTTCCTCGAGGCTTACATGGCTTTCGCAACTTTAGGGTACTATATCCTGCCTCTTTTGATGATGTTTGAGATATTGCCACTCCAAGTAAGTTGAATAACATTTTTGTTTTTGAAGTTAATCCTATTTCAGATTCCTTTTTCTTTCATTCTGTTTCCCATCTATCTATCTATAACAAAGAGATTACTATCTTAATAATATTTTCAGCTATTGAAGGACATCTCCTAACGCTGTGCAGTTATCTTTTTTATAAATTCTTACATTAATTTTCTTTTTCAAATCATACTAAATATTTCTTCAGGTGCGTGGAATACTGGGCAGTTTCGGAGTATCATTTTTGAACATTATGATATTTGCGTTAAATAAAGCGTATCCTTATGCTAGAAATACGTTTGGGTTGGCTAAAACGATTGGATGTTTTGGAATAGCTTCCACTGTTGGTAAAGTATTTTATGAGTTATTAATTCGGTACAAAATGTAATCAAACATTTAATAATTAAACGCACCTATCCTCTAAAGCTATGTTAACCTTAATTTAAACGTACTCACGCGGGTTTTTTCGCGTTGGAAAGTTTAAAAAGCAAGTAACTCTCGGGAGTTCACCCGCGACCACGAGAGGTGCAATCCCCTCGAAACGTCGGGAAATAAAAAGTAAGTTATTTACTTGCTTTATAAACTTTCCAACGCGAAAAAACCCGTGTGAGTACGTTTAAATTATGTGTTCAAATCGTGTAAGTTTAAAAAAGACTATGTTAACCTTACCTAACCTACTTGCTGCCTACTATTTTCAAACCAGACATCATTTGCATAATTTTTTCCCTAGGTTCCATAATACTATTTATGATTATTCCTGAAACCAAAGATTTGACGTTACAAGAGATTGAAGAGTTCTTTAATTCCACTCGGCCCACGTTGGTTTCTCAAAGGAGTGTGTTGAGCACTCAAATGTCAAGGGTGCATACGAGTGCAAATTTAGTTGACGAACAAAATAAACATCATAAGTTGTCTAAACGCTCATTGAAGGAAATGGAGGAATCACGTCTTGAGTTCATAAAGAAAGCAAAAAACGCAAGACGTAAAAAAGAGGGAAAAGAAGATACAAATGAAAAAGAGAGAGCAAAACAAAACGCAAAAAATGTCACAGAAAACGCAAAAAATGCCACAGAAAACGCGAGAAATGCTACAGATAACGCGAAAAATGACACAAAAAACACGAAAAATGACACAGAAAACGCGAAAAATGCTACAGAAAACGCAAAAAATGACACAAAAAACACGAAAAATGACACAGAAAACGCAAAAAATGACACAAAAAACACGAAAAATGACACAAAAAACACGAAAAATGACACAAAAAACACGAAAAATGACACAAAGAACACGAAAAATGACACAGAAAACGCGAAAAATGATAAAAATGACACTAAAAATGGAAAAGACAACACTGACAAATAAAAACGAAAGGACAAATTAAGATTATGTTTGAGTTAGATGAGAGAAAATGAAGCATGTCCATCGCATTAGCTTTATTATAATTATGATTACATTAATTAAACTTTACTAATTATCTCTTTTGTAGTGTTAAGCTAATATATTTTGTTTCAATAAGTATTTATACTTTGACACAGTATTTAGAGGATTTCATTTGTACGTTAAATATAGATCTATGAAAATGTTAGTAAGCAATACGCGGCTTATATTTTTAGGAAAGAAACATATGTTAGCTAGTTATATCAATCTCATAATAAAATGAATCTTACTTAACATAAATGCTTGACTAGATATCTAATCTGAACAATTAGCCAAACGTTGAACCAACGTTTCAAGTGTACGTATTCCTTTTTTATACACATCTACTCGAATAGTTTCATTGTGATCATGTAGTTTGAGAGGCGTATTGTCAAATGGTGTAAAGTTTATCGCTGGGATGTTTTGAAGTCGAACGTATCTGGCGTCGGTGGCTCCCGGACAAATCTTACAGTGGATGGTCTCGTAGCCCCTGGAATAAAAAGATATCAGTCTTAACTAATAACTAAGTTTGTTTATTTTATGACAAGATAAATTGATTGTGAGATAGGTTGTGCATTGTTTGCCATGAAAAGATAGAAGTATTTAATTACAAGAACAAGTTCACAGTAGTAAGAAGCAAAGTCTAAGGGCGCATTGCACAAACGTTCATAATTTTATTAATCGCCTTAAATATGGTTAAAAATAAATAATGTTCGTTTGAATTGTTGTTCTATTTAACGCCCTTTGATGTACATATTTATTTAGGTGCAAAATAAATTCAAGAATTATTGTGCAATCTGCCCTAAATGTATATTCTTCTATCAAATCTGCAAGCAATGTTTAGAGCCTGTTTACGCCTGTAAGCTGTCGGATCCGGTTTTTAGTCGAGTATTCTAACATTTCTAATGGGCTCCGATACTCAAACAAAATGAGGTATTACCCCAAGCATTTTCTCTTACCGTACTGTAGCCATTAGTAGGAAAAATAAATAAGAATAAAGTTCACTTACAATTCTTTCAATGTTTGTTCCATGATTGTCCAGAAAGCAGATGTGTGGTCAACCACTGTGTTTCGCACTTGAGGGTTTCTTTGGACGTATTGAAAGGAAACATTCTCACCCGCTTCTTTACACCACTTTTCAATCTAAATAGAAAAAATACATGGAATAATATAAGATGGAATAAGAGACAAAATGTGTGGAAAGACAGTAGGAATACAATCTACAATGAAAGACAAGGGTTAAACTTTGATGTAATAAATGGTCGAGCAAAAACTACTTCAGTTTTAGTTAGGCTTTATCCCTAACTTAGACTCAATATACACTTTAATTTATGCTTTTTTTAAGTTCTCTGTTTATGGTACTTTATTGAATTAAAAAGTTTACCCTAAGGGCCGATTGCATTATAACTCTTAAAATTTATTTAGTACCGAAATATGTTAATGAAAGATAAAAATAAATAAAAATAAAATTTTATAGTGCACCAAAACACACCATTTCAAACGAACGTTTTTTGTTTTTTACAACATTTTTAGCAGCTTAATCGATCTAGTTCTAGTGCGATCCGACCCTTTAATATATAAAGTAAACTAAATGTTACCGTGCTATGTAACTCGTCATGATCCATTTGTGGTGGGATTCTTATATCAAAAGACACTGATAGGTTCTCAGGGATCACGTTAATTTGAACTCCTCCCTGAAAATTTTAAACATAACATATTTATAAGTACAATTCTCTGGACGTATGTTAATTGATTTAAATATATTTATTGTAAATACATCCCACAACTTTTACAACAAATCTACAATTAGGGTGCATATCCTTAGCCAATGCGAAGATTAATTCACCAGTCACAATAAAGCATTATAATTGCTTGTAGTTGTTTAAATTTCTTGGTTATGTATTGTAATTGGTCAATTATTGCGCTCTGCACTATAGAAACATCTTTAACACAGCGAAAGCAGCAGGAATACCTTGCAAGCTTCTCTGCAAGTAAAATTCGACTACAAACTTGTCTGATAAAGGCATGTCAGTTAACAAATATCCTTGGCGAAAAGTGGCTTATACAAAAAGCTAACTATGCATTATGCTAGATGTGAGTATTCAAGCCTTTAGTTTGCAAGTATGTCAGCCCCGCTAGCACTACGAAAGTTACAGAAAGCGACAAGACATGAAAAGATAAATACTGTGTGTTGATTGGTGACTCATTGACGGAAAACTGGAATTTCAAATATGTATTGCAACAATCAACTCTCAGTATTTATTATAATCAAGGTCTTGTTGCCTTCTGTGACATTCGTTGGGCTAACCGGGCAGTTATGGTCATTTGTCACCCTTGTTTTTGTCACCCACCTCCACTTGTGTCAAATTAATAGACAACACATCACCGATCCAGGCGCCTTGTTGCAGTTTTCTCAACTCCTGAGCTCTTAACTCCATGAATTTATTTATAACGTAATGTAGCTGAAACAGATTGAGTCAATTAAATATCCTATTCCGAGAACACCTTAGCAACCTTACCTGCTGAATCTCGATCTGAATTAATTTGCTGAATAAAGAAACTGAATTTCGCGCCCTTTGCCTTACATGTCTGAAAAATCAGATTGAGCGCTTTTCAGAATCATATCATTATATATCTATGTATATAAAAATCAATGCCACTTTTCGTTGTAATTGAACTCCTCCTAAACGGCTGGACCGATTTGAATGATTTTTTTTTGTATGCATTTGGGTGGCACCCTGGATCTAAACCGATTCACACTAGCGACATCTGTTGGGTCGCGGGTCACCGCGCGGGACAGCTAGTTATTTTTACAAACTCTGATAGATTAAGAATCAAAAAATTAGGTGAAGCAGGTACTCGTTAAATTTCTTGCAATTTTAGGCGTTCTAAATCCAGAATACGAATTTCAGATTCTGGATTTCGATCGAAATTCAGCATGTATATTGCCTATATTATACAGCTCCTCTGTTACCTTTTCGCCGGCAGTCCCAGTGGGAATAGATGATCCATGACCAGGGATTCCTCGGCAAGTTACTTTAATTTCTAAAAATTCAAGTCAATAAAAAAATGAATTGGAAGCAAACTTATGAACTATATTCATCCGGGAATTAATCCTAACTTAAGATTATAATGGATTTCGAGATAAAAAGTTCAGTATGCCGCATGTAGATGGCGTATCCAAATCAGTTCAGCCATTGTGGCGTTAACAATCATGCGAATTATTTTCAGGCTAGTATGAATCTTTCAGGTACATGTATTATTGAATAAAGTTGTACTTTCTTGAATGTACGCTAGTTTCCATGGGCCTAAACTAAACTTCCATGGGATAAAGTCATGATATAGCTTGGGAGTCATGAGAAAAGAAAGGAGGAGTATTTTCGAAAATCTTAACCAACAATTCCAAGTTAATAAGCCAAGTATTGCTTTAACTAGAGTACCTTTGTTAAGTAATCCTTGCTTAACTAATCTTCTCACGGTAGATGCTTATCACAACGACAGTTAGCGAGACGAGTGTTATTATTAAGAAATAACGAATTAACGTGATAGTCAGTCGGTAAAGAGCGATCGTTATCGTATGGGTACTGTGCTGTGACAAACTGTTTGCTTTGTAAAATCTAGGTTGGTAGAAGGGATTAGATAGGGACCTATGCTTTGTATTAGCTTCGTGGACCTATGTATATGATGACTGTGTTCTTTTTTTAATATCGTTAAACAGATTAGTAAATCATTCTACTAAGTAAGTGAAATATTTGTAGGTACAGATATATGCAGGTACTACTTTTCAAACATGATATGGGTTTAAGATCACACACAAATTGGCAAGCGTGATGATTATGCCTAGTCCTCCTCACTTTACTGATATCTTCAGTGAGAAGAGATGACTTTGCCCAGCAGTGAGACATTACAGGCTAATATTTTCCTTTACTTTACTTTAGACATGGTATGAAAGAAAATATTTGTCACATGTTGATATGAACAAGAAGTAAACTTTAGCTGTATAAGTACTATTTGACTTTTGCTATCATATTAATCTATACTGATATTATAAACAGGTAAATTTTGTAAGTTTGTTTGTTTGTTTGTATGTTCGAGCTAATCTCGAGAATTACCAGCCCGATTTGAAAAATGCTTTTTGTAATAGATAGCCACATTCAACGGGAAGGTTATAGGCTATTTTTCATCCCGGAATTCCCATAGGAACGAGCACAACGCGGGTAAAACTGCGGGGAACGGTTAGTTGAGTAATATGTTGTATACACGGTGAGCCTTAATAACCCGAAAGATTTAAACGACGTATTTGTGACCACAGTACGAGTAAATAATGCTATATCAACATGGGTCCAATTATGTGTCTTAATTAAACTACTATTTCAGTAGATACAAATTAAATCATATTAATTGATCGCTTCTTTGTAAACAAGCCTTTACTTCAGAGAGTGAGCGAGTTTTGATTAATCTCAGTTGAGAAACAGTTGAGGAGCGAGCATGACACTTAACGAATCACTCCGATATCATACGATGCATCAACCATGTGGTTAGTGCGTCTGCGTGTAAAAGTAGTAGGTGGCTACGTCACGCCTTTAGGGTGTGTTACAATTGAGATTTTTTTACTTGTGGTTTACTTGAAATAATTAATATCTCTTAAAATATGGGTTTTTGGACTATACGTTATATAACTTTATATACTCTAATTAGGCTCTAAAATCGTTTTAAATCTTTCGGGTTATTAAGGCTCACCGTGTATATGTAGTTCTGTGCTAGTTCTGACTGACTGACGAAAATTTACCAACAAAGATTAAATAAGGATGTTTACCAATAACTAATTTGATTTATAACCGCACTAAAACACTTTTTTCACTAACAATACAAAGGTATTTAAAAATGGATTATTTCGCAGTTTCACACACCTTGTGACTCCGTCCTAGAACGTTTCAAAACCTAGCTATCTTGATAATGATATGGCCTTAGCTTTTAGTAATTCAACCGTGGCAATTGTTTGCCTAATAATATTCTAATTAACTTCTTATTTATTAGAGTCTATTTTATAGTATGACAGGCAAATACATTGTTGCGTAGTTGTGCATTGCGCATATTACTTGTAGTAAGAATTTCAGAATGGAGATAATGTAATACATAGTTCATCCGTACTAGGGATGGCTCGATTAGGTACTAGGTTTTCAACTAAATCGAGAATAAATGAAATGCTACAAGTGGCCCTTTTAATCTGCCAAGGGTCTTAAAAATGGTCTGACACTTGACATAACGCAAGAAGCACAGTAGCGCTCAGATAAAAATACACTATTGGTCACCCATCCAAGTGCCAACCGAGCTGCATGTTGCTTGACATTTTCTCAGTTGCCTTACTTAAATTCGTAAGCTCATTAATAACACTATGAGCGGTACTATTTTGTAAATCTATACTAATATTATAAAGCTGAAGAGTTTGTTTTGTTTGTTTGTTTGTTTGTTTGTTTGTTTGTTTAAACGCGCTAATCTCAGAAACTACTGAACCGATTTGAATAATTCTTTCACTGTTAGATAGTCTATTTATCGAGGAAGGCTATAGGCTACATTTTATCCCAGATTTCCTACGGGAACGGGCACAACGCGGGTAAAACCGCGGGGCGCTGCTAGTAAAACTGATATCTTTAGTGAGCAGAGAGGTCTTTGCCTTACAGTGGGATGTTAGAAGCTAATACCACAAAATACATTCTAAGACAAATATTTACTCTACTTTTGAACGCCTCGGTGGTCTAGTGGCAAGTGCCTCCCAAGACCGAGGTCTCGGGTTCTATTCCCGGGTCGAGCGAAACCATGTTTCCTACTTTTCAAACATGGCTCGGGTTTGAGATCACCAACCCGCATTAGGCAAACGTGGTGATTACTACTACTAATCCTCCTCACTGTACTGATATCTTCAGTGAGATGAGCGGCTTTTACCCAGCATTGAGCCATAACAGGCTTAATACTTTGCTAACTTGAATTATTACTTACGTCTCGAAGTCTTCTCTCCATAAAATATATAAACCTCATTCAATTTCGGTGAAGGCATACTCTCATCCAACTCAAAAGCCAGGTTTAGTTTTTTAAACTCTTCAGATTCAGAAAATTGTTTCATGCCATGTTCTCCGCCAATTTCTTCATCTGAAAGTGATAATGGTTTGTTACAAATTTTATTCATTCTAACTAAATCAATTCTAAATTATAAAGTTTGACGTCTGTCTATGGTATAGTAACTCTTAAACAAACGGACGGAGAATGTTTCACAAACCCTGTCTGAGAACATATGCTTTTGCCCTACCTACAGGCATGTTTCAGGCTGTAAAGAACTGTTACCATACTTTTTACATGACAACCCAATAAAAGTTACTCACAAGAATTTCTGCAGTGTATCATACTTTTGTACTCACCAGGAACAAAACTAATATGAACAGTTCTCTTCAACCTTATGCCGCTGTTCTTAAGGTTCCTTATTACTTCCAAGTGAGCCATGCCTATGCTTTTCATGTCCTGAGTGCCTCTGCCGTATATCAATCCATCTTCCGTGACATGTGCTGCAAATGGCGGATGTTTCCAATGTTCCTGATAGCAAAATAATATATTTGGAAATATATTGACATGGCTACAACGTTTGGGGTGTGTTCTAAATTTGCTGTATTATTTTTTGTTAACATATGTTTATTTTATGTTAGTCCTCTTGCAATCCAAGAGGATTAACTTTTAAAAAGATTCTATTATTCCAAGCTTGGTTCCCATTCCAATCATTTCGACACAGTGTCCGTCCTCATAAATCATCGGGCGGCGATGTCAAGCTGGACTTTTTCAGTGGCCCATAGCCAAATTCAATATAGAAGATTGTCATCTTTTTTTGTAAGGCATCAGTAGATTATTAAAAAAATGGGTGGCAGGGTGGCAGTGAACGTGTTAACCATAAAAAAACTAAATTCTCTCACCTCATAAACCGGCACAACATCCATATGAGAATTCAGTAGTATTGAAGGTAGCGCGGGATCTGTGCCTTCCCACGTGACCACCACTACAGGCTTCTTCGCCACGAATTCATGTACTTGTACCGGCAAACCAATCTCTAACGCCTGATTTTTTATGAACGCAACGCACGGATCTGTGGCAGAGAAGGATATTTTATAAGCAGTACTTATTGTGTGTGGGGGAGGGAGTAGGAAGTTATGTATGACTAAGAAATGGTTTTGTGTGATGCAGCAATTAAATTGAATCCATATTGAATTGAGAGAACCGAATGGACACTCTCCCCCTTTTTGAAGTCTCTCAAAAAGGCCCTCTAAATATAGACTATCAAAATTAGCGTATTTCATAGTTCAAAAACCTTAAAAGATGAATCTTTTCATCGATGAATACCAAATTAATTTGGGATGAGTGCTCAAGTCATTTAAAAATCTTATTTTAAACAACCATTTCGACTTCTACGCGGACGAAGACGCGGGCAATAGTTATATTTAATAAAAATGACGAAATATATTACCACACTTAATTAAAGCACCTTATTATCTTATCCTGTAACTCAAATAAACGTATTGAGGTATGTACTACTCCTAAACATGCCAGTGATGTTATTGTAAGATTCGTGAGCAAATATAGGTATTACAGTTGTCATAAATTATAATATGATAACAAAATAAACTCAATAGTGGTATTATTGAACCCACCTAAGGCACAGAATAAATATCATAAAGGTATTACAAACTAATTTATTTAATAACATTTAGATAAGACAAAAATACTACAAGTCTTACAAAACAATGTAGGTAGGTAGGTACCTAATACATGCAACGAATATTAAAACAATTCACTGTAACAATATAAAATGGCAACAAGTAATAATTAAGCAACTAATTACCTTTTTTATGTGAGAACTAAGTAACTAGGGAAGATTCATAATATCGAGGAGTACCCACATTACCTACGTAAGTATACTTCGTTAAACGACGTATATTTTAGTTTATCCGATCATCCCAGACTGAGGAAAATTTATAACGCATTGCTAAACAAAAAAATCCGATTCCTAGATCTGCCGCTTTCTCTCTGTAGGTATAATACGATACGATATTATGACAACTCGTTACTGAAATAATAAGCTGACGCGCTAAACTCAAATTCAAATTCAAAATCTTTATTACTTATCATTATCACATATTACAAAATAAAAAAATACAATGTTGTGATACCCCGTAGGAGCACTGCAACCACGAAATAAAGCAGTAAGTGCTTCTTCCGTGACTGCAACTATGAGAAGAACCATAAATTACTATCATTAAACTATGTATATAACAACATAACATATATATTATTACTAGCTGCACCCCGCGGTTTCACCCGCGTTGTACCCGTTCCCGCGGGAATTTCGGGATCAAAAATAGATGTTGCCCGATTCTCAGACCTACCCAATATGCACACAAAATTTCATGAGAATCGGTCGAGCCGTTGCAGAGGAGTTCAACCACGGTACCCGTTCCCGCGGGAATTTCAGGATGAAAAATAGATGTTGTCCGATTCTCAGGCCTACCCGATATGTACCCAAAATTTCATGAGAATCGGTCGAGCCGTTTCAGAGGAGTTCAATTACGCACCCCGTGACACGAGAATTGTATATACTAAGATTATATAATATGTTTAATTTATAATTTATTAATTATGATTGTCATTGTTTTTAATTTAAGAGTTTTATTATAAGTTTTTATTAAGTCGTAGCACCCTAACTCGCAGTTCCCGCACTTCACCTCAGGGAACAGGGGTGGTTGAATATCAGCGCTGCCCAGAGTGTCTCGCCCTGGGCAGCAGGAGACCACTTTACCACTTAGCAGACTACTTTTATCAGAAATGCCAACTTGTACGGACCCAATGCAAGGAAAATCGCGCTGCTAGTCCGACTATAAATTTACTAAGAACTTCAAACAAACTTACCATAGTCAATATCTGGATGGACACTGGCTATCATCAGGTACTCCCTGAGCCTCTGCACCACTGCATCATCGTCCCATCGAGTCATCGTCAATACAACCACACTGAATGGACTTGGAAACAAAACTGATTACTCTGTTTGTGTGTTTGTGTTGTTGGTTCCTTATCATTGTTTTGAATTATAAGACTTAACTGATAGTGACTATAAATTGATAATTGCCCTGCAGTGAACATCTAGAAATACTCTATCGAATTATCTCACAAACAATCAAGGAATATCGTAGTCCTGATCCTTTAACTGAAGTTTTGAAAGATACGATGTAACAGACAGACATTGAACAATAAAACAATATAACAGTATCAAAAAACTAAACATATATGTAAAGTCCCTTTATTGTGTTAAGAATAAAAAATAATAACAATAATAAAAACAAAAATTTAACAACCTAAGTTAACAATGTGCGTAAAACGGAACGCAACAAGCAAAACGCGCGAAACCCTCCTACGCGGGCCTTTCAAAAATCCCCACATTCGCGATTTACGTTCCACACTGCGATCAGCTGTGCGCCTTTCGCTGCACGTTACTGGCTGGCATTTAAAAAGTTTGCATTCGATTCGAAAAACAAAAGAATAAAATTAAAAGTGACAGATATTTGATCTTCTTTTGTCGTTGTTAAAGTGAAGAAAAAATGGTTCGTAAAATAAGTGCGCTTCTGTGTTGTCTATGCGTATTTGGCATTTCATCGAGTGATAGCGCCATATCAGCTGATAGTGTAAGTAAATACAATATTATATTTATTTAACAAACCCTTGTAACATATTTGTTTTGGTATTATGTACATACATTAAGTAATTAACCTTATAAAAGAAAAATACAATATTTGATCCGTTGACCTACTAGAGGCTTCCCATTGGTCTTTAGATTATATAGAATAGCAATATAAAATTAATGTACTTATTTCAAGGATATAAAGTGCACTTGTCCAAACATTTTGCATTCCTAAAAATACAACAGTATTGACCGAGTGACTCGTATAGAGAACTTAAATGACCTCAGTACTTACAGGAGTTCGTATAAAATATCTCAAATGGCAGTAGAAACACATTGAATTCACGTTAGAACATTATAACTCAATGCAGCAATGAAACGTTATATACCAACAGACAAAACATTTAATTCATTATAAAATTGCTACATTCCAGGTACCGTTTGATATAGATTTGTATGCATCTAAACCTAATGTTGTTTTTATAAATATTTATAATCCTGAAATCTAAACATTCATATTATTATGTTTTATCGAAATCTTAACTCAAAATACATCCGTAGCTTTATAACAAGTTATACTCAGTTATATAACTCTATTATTATTATATATAATAATGAGCATTGCTCCAGTTCCCAGCGGTTGACCTTGAGTAGACTTGTCGCGTACAAAACTACTATCACTATACATAGGTATATACACACCAATTAAGCTGTATAAATAATAATACATAGAGTGACAAGATCACTAACTGACACATTGTATAACCGTACCACAGACAATACTATGATGTATTTGTTAAAAAAAACATTATTTAGTGCTAACCCTGGCGTCAGAGTTTTTAGAACATCTAAAGGCCTCTGACATGGTCTGATGATCGAACGGTCCTATAAAAATAATATTAGTGATTGATACAAAATTGTAAAAGATTACATTAACTATAGAACATTTTTAATTGCAAATCATTTTGCACATTACAGGTTAATACTTTACCTTAATTTATATCAATTGTTTAACATGGATAAATTCAAAATATTTCAATATCACATTCCGTATTGTTCATTGGTCGGTAAAATTAGTTACATATTCATTTATTATAATTAAATCATGTGACCTTTATCATAATCCTCTAAAAAATCATACAATGCTCAGATAACAAAATGGGTATTATTAATAATAAAATCTGCTCTATAAAATTGCAAGTTTTTAGATACTACTTTCATTTAAGCATAATCCAAAAAATCCACATAGGTTAATTTAGAATTAGAAAGAGAGAAAGAAAAAGAAGAGATGCAGATACGATATTTTCAAAATATCATGTTTAAACTAAACTATCTAGTTATCCCTTTACATTAAACATCTCCTAAAGACCTTACTAATTGATTCGTACACAAGTTATGTAATATAGATTACACTAGCAAATTCATTAGGTACATCAAATGTTCAACAAACAATGTTATTGATCAAGCATTACATATTAATTAAACTGCAAAGGAAACGTACATAATTACACATTTATGCAACTCTGTGCCAAGAAGTCAGGTGTTACCAACAATTGGTGCGTGGCAGTGTATGTATGGAGAAAGTGAGTGTAAACGCCCGGCCGCAGTTAACATAGAGTATGCTAATTATAGTTCACACAATGTCATGCTTTTGTTTTTAAACCTATTTAAACTCTTTGACATGGAAAGGAATGTCTGTTTAGAAGTAACATGAAGGCTTAACACGTGGTGAGAAACGCAGAATGTACTGCAAATATGGTAAACGTAATGACAAATGTTGGTTTTTGTTGCATAAGTGAGTGTTTGTTGTTAATGTCTACAACTCAGCGTATTTGATGATTGATTACTAGCCATATTTCACATTCTCAACTAAAGCTGGTTCCCGTACATACTAACAAATATCGACGCTTTTCATATACAGTTTAAAAATAGGTCTTTTTAAGAAAACAGTACCAATTATTCTATAGTTATTTAAAACTTAATCAGCTTATTAAAATCTACTCAAAAAGAGTTTCTCTTCATATGAATCAAATTAAAATTTTCCCTTCAAAAAGTGTTATGTAAGCTACGTTTCCATTCGGTTGCGGTGCCTGATTACGACGGGTAATCCGCACAGACCGAGAAATCAATTAAACGCGCCAACAATTTCACTCGAAACACTTCCACCAACTGTTGAGCACACCTGATGGAACTTGACGACATTGTTACTGTTCCTACTTGGGATTAATGAGGGCAGATTTTTTATTTAACAATTTAAAAAGCACTTACTTTAAGCCTCTTAATTTAAGCGGTACTGATTTTATACATTTATGAAATTTTTTGTCTTCATATTATACAAAGGTAGAGATACAAAGTAACTATATTGAGAGATCATAATTTGTGTTGACGAAAAATTATAAATTTTAAGCATATAACCTCAATATTCACTTGTCGGCTGTGCGCTTCAATTTAGTGTCGTCGCCAATATCAGAGGTGCCGATACAAAAATGGAGTGTCGGCTTGCCTGTGAATATTTTCATAAATGATATTCTGCTACTGAGACGACCTAACAACTAGTTTTGAATTGAAACTACTTTTACGGATGCACTTCGCTTTTATTTTACATTGTATTTAGATCTTGGAATATCTTCATGTAAAATATTCTGTCATTGAAAGGTCCTGACAACTGACATAGTTTTAATAGAATTTAAACTTCTTTCACAGTAACATTTCGCATTTGAAAAAATATTTTTGTAATGGATTGCCACCATCAACGGGAAGGTTATAGGTTACTTTTCATCCCGAAATTCCCACAGGAACGGGCACAACGCGGGTAAAACCGCGGGGAGCTGCTAGTGTTAAATAAAAGCGAAGTGTATCCGTAAAAGTTATTTTTATTCAAAATGAAGTAGTGAAACTAAGAAAGAAACCATACTAACTGACATAGTTTTTCTGACATTTATTTTTAATACTTTATTATTGAAAAAGCACATTTATTTTTTATTGTTGTAACATTGAAACGGGCGGAAAACTAGTCGATATGATTTATGAAATAAATTAAAATGTAAATGAATAGTCCACCATCATAAAGGAGATGAAGTTGCAGCCTTGTACCAACGCCTGTGCGTTCTAAAAAGTGGTTAGCATTGATTAAAAATATATAAAACGCTACTTTAAAATCATGTTACACATCCAAAGGTAAACTAGATTTCGAGGTATTATGTATGTTTAATGTTATTCTAAATTATGTTGGTATTAATAATTAGTCAAAACATCTGTTAAAATGGTATCCTTTGGTTATTAAATAAAAGAGTAACATTTCTATTTTCCCGATGATTTTGGTCTAGCTTACAATCAGCGAGATCGGCTGGATCAATTTTCATGGTTTTTGTTTCGTTGGATTTGTCTCCGCCCTGAATAGCAGAATACATTTTAAAAACAATGAAAACTTGGAATAAAAATTTCAAAATTCCCACGGGAACGGGGGCGCTGCGGGTGAGACCGCGGGGCACAGCTAGTCACTACATAGTATAAAACAAAGTCGCTATTTTTGTCTGTTTGTTGGTCTGTATGCTTAAATCTTTAAAATTACGCAACGGATTTTGATGCGGTTTTTTGTAATAGGTAGAGTGATTCAAGAGGAAGGTTTTTATGTAAAAAAATTCCCGAAATTCCCACGGGAACGGGCATAACGCGGGTAAAACCGCGGGGCGCTGCTAGTTTTAAATAAAGAAGCATCACAAACGCTTCCTAAAACCGAATACATTTTCGGTTTTCGGTTTCCGCTTCAATTGATCGAAGCGGAACGGAGCGGTGTGGAGATCTATTCACCAATCACATCTCTTTGGGGTTGCCAAAATATTTTTACAATGCGTTGTGATTGGACAATTGAAGTCCGCACAGCTCCGCTCCGCTTCAATGGGAACGAACCCTTACAATGCGTCTATTTTCATTATAGTTTTACTAGCAGCGCCCCGCGGTTTTACCCGCGTTGTACCCGTTCCCGTGAGAATTTCGGGAATTTTTATACATATAAACCTTCCTCTTGAATCACTCTACCTATTACAAAAAATCGCATCAAAATCCGTTGCGTAATTTTAAAGATTTAAGCATACAGACAAACAAACAGACAAAAGTAGCGACTTTGTTTTATACTATGTAGTGATGATCTGAGCTTGTATACTCTTTAATGTGAACATAGCTTTACACGACGTGCTAACGATATTTTTTACTTGTGAAATGTTCAAATTATAAGTAGAACGAATCCCAAAATTGTTCTCACTAACTCATTTCCCAAACGATTACGTATTATTTCATCAAACGGGCAAATGTTTTAGCGTTTCTTAAAAAATTAGCGATGCTTCAGCCTACACAATGCCTTATTTAGTGCGAACAGCGGCAAGGTTACACCTACATAACTTGAGATATGTGGTGTGACTCAATTTTGTGTGTTGGACCTTCGCATATAACTGATTGAATGTCCCGATCTAGTAGTTTAATGTTTGAAATAAACTTATTAACTTTTCTAAGCAATATTTGAAAATATTTTCTTAAATCAATCACATAGGTCAATTAAATGAGTGTCGATTCAAAACGTCGTCTCTGAGCGCGGCAGTTGTTATTTAGGAAAAGTTACTCAGTGTGTTATTTTTGTGTAATTAATAAGAAATCATATCAAATTCTTATTACAGTTTATCACGAGAATGATGCACTGGTTTTAGTGCTGTGTCGCACGCGACATGACGAAGTAACAGCGTGTTTCTAAATGGGGTGTTGCGTCAAAGTTGTTAGCAATGTGTGCCTAATATAGAGCTAGTACTTTGTATAGGTATGTAGTTCTACGTACGAGGTCTGTGATCTGAATAGATCAATACTGTTTTAGTAGTACTTATGGGAAACCCCCAGTTTAAGATCACATTGACGTCTAACTAAAATTCCGGAGTTACTCGTAAATTAGAGGAACAATATGAGTTATGCATACCTATAAATATCAACAAGATACAAGGTACAATTAGAATTATTTCATATGACTGATAAGATAAGATTGCAGATTATTGGACTTTGTTTCTTAATGTAAAATTCGCAACAACAGATTACGTTCGATTTTTATCACAAACAAAGGCAAATATTAGTTCATTGGCACCTACCATATGATAGAGTTAGGGTTTTAGATTTGTGTACCAAATTTAATTCACCTTAAGACAACTTAGACACCAATATACCAATATAACTAAAGAACTTAAGACATAATCGTGATCTACTTGAAGTTATATAACCAACCAGTTACTTTATAGCAAAATATATTTCATTCCAAACCACTTAAAGACCCTTAATACTTGGAAATTAAAGTTCAATTTGCAATCTTAAAATTGCCGTTGACACAGTATTGCTTTGAGTTGGGAAACACAACTGGCTGCGGTATTGCACTTATTTTATCTGCGTAAGACGGCACTAGAATGTCAAAAGAGATTATAAATAAAAATAACTATGCGTTGCACATAGTGACCGAGCGATGGTTCTTTAATGTATCACTATTATTCTACGATCTTTTCATTTGCATCTGGTATTGTGTGGAATTTTTAAAAATGTTGTTATCAATTTATCAAATCAAAAGTTTCTGTTAATAATACATTTTTAAGCCTTTTAAGTCTAAAAAAATAAATATCTTCAGGAAGGAAGTTAAAATAAAGTAAAAATAACAGTTATAATTGGAAGGCTTATATTACCTGACACCATAATCTTTTACATCGATCAAGTATTTTATATAACTTACAAACTTGTGTAAATAAATGCAGATTATGTAATAACGTAAAATAATAAGTTCATCGTGATTATTATCACATTTTAATCTATAATATAAAAATGAATCGCTGAATCTGTTGCTAAGCGGATAACTTCAGAACGACTGCACCAAATTGGATGATTCTTTTTTTAATGTGTTCCTTATTGTCAGAAGGGAAAAATAAGGAATGAAAATCTCAAAATTCCCACGGGAACGGGGGCGCTGCGGGTGAAACCGCGGGGTACAGCTAGTTATGAATATTTATAATAAATATCGTAGTTTAGTCCAATAAAATAGGTCAAAATAATATAAAAAACAATATTCTTATTACAATATTATTTAACTACGACACCAGGGTTGGCCACTAACCCATTCGACTTACTTATTTTTTACCATTTTTACTGGAACATGTTGCTAAACATTCGAGTATTAACTAAACTTCGAAGGACAAACGTACTCTACCTCGTTTTTCAGTAGCAATATTTCTACATAGTGTTGTAAACATTTTTACTGTCCTTATGTATATAGCTTAACTTACTAAATGTACTTCAAATATAAATATTACGGTCAAGATCTCGTACTTAATATGTAAATCGTGATTGCTTCAATTTTTACAACATGATATTGGGCAATGTTTATTTTTATTGACCACAGTTAATATAATTATAAATATGAATTATTCTTACGTCTGAAAGGCAACATTGTAGTTCTATGTTTACTTGTTTCATAATTGTATTTACTGGAGTGTAGATTATTCGTAGTTTTTAAGTTAATAGACGTTTATTTTTTGGGCATTTATAGTTTTTGGACATTATTAAGGTTCTTAGTACATACAATATAGGGTAGATAGGTATTCAATAATTACTTTTTTAAAATAAAAAAATCGGTATGAAAACTAAACTCCAGTAAATTAGTCAAAAGTTCCTTGAAAAAGACATCAACGCGCATTACCATCCACAAAACATAATCTATACTAATATTATAAAGCTGAAGAGTTTGTTTTGTTTGTTTGTTTAAACGCGCTAATCTCAGAAACTACTGAACCGATTTGAATAATTCTTTCACTGTTAGATAGTCTATTTATCGAGGAAGGCTATAGGCTATCTACCAATCAGTCATGCATCAAAACTATTGCATTGAACTTGTACTAAATATTATCACTACATAGTATAAAACAAAGTCGCTACTTTTGTCTGTTTGTTTGTCTGTATGCTTAAAGCTTTAAAATTACGCAACGGATCTTGATGCGGTTTTTTGTAATAGGTAGAGTGATTCAAGAGGAAGGTGTATATGTATAAAAATACCCGAAATTCCCACGGGAACGGGCACAACGCGGGTAAAACCGCGGGGCGCTGCTAGTAAATTAATATTATTACACTATGTGAAAACCTTCGTCTAGTTGCAGTAGAGCGGACCGTAAACCTTGAACACAATGACGCCCAAACAAACAGAATGCCCTACAGAATAATGTTATATAGAATACTAGCAGCGCCCCGCGGTTTTACCCGCGTTGTACCCGTTCCCGTGGGAATTTCGGGTATTTTTATACATATACACCTTCCTCTTGAATCACTCTACCTATTACAAAAAACCGCATCAAGATCCGTTGCGTAATTTTAAAGCTTTAAGCATACAGACAAACAAACAGACAAAAGTAGCGACTTTGTTTTATACTATGTAGTGATAATATTTAGTACAAGTTCAATGCAATAGTTTTGATGCATGACTGATTGGTAGATAGAAGTCATGAATACAAAGTATCATGTATACAAATAATTTGGGACGTCTCTCTTTTGTACGAGTATATTAGGAAACTTGAATATCTTTTGTGAGAAACGTTATTGTTTTAGGAAAAGCTACATAAATATCAATACTAATAAACAAAGCTTGATTTTTGTTTTTTTTTTTGAACGCGCTAGTCTCATTAACTACCAATCCGATTTGAATAATTATTTTTGTATTGGATAGCCAGATTCAAGGGAAAGGTTATAGGATAGCGCTTACTGTGTCGGGGGTTGCGGGTTCGAATCCCGCCCGGAGTCAACAATATGTGAAGACATAGTTGTTGGCGACGACGTCTGGGTGTTCATTATATATTCTTATAAAGTATTTGTGTATATATATGTAGTAGTATCAGTGAGTTAGATTCCATAACACAAGCTTAGAGCTTACTTTGGGTCTAATTAACCGTGTGTGAATTTGTCCAGGTATATTTAAAAAAAAAGGTATATTAATTATTTTCATCCCTTAATTCTCACGAGAACTGGTACAACGCGTGTAAAACCCTGGTACACTGCTAGTGAGATTTAAATGCAGGATAACATTGAGTTGACTTTCTTTTTAAATCATAACATAATTATAGATTATAGATAGCATATATTTTGTTAGGCCACACCACAGTTACATATACTGATCTTCATAAAAAACAATAACTAGGTTTTCTTATTTAAATAATACTATTACTACAATATAATTTTAGGACATAATCATTGAAAGACGAGGTCTAAGTAACACGCTGAAGGTAACAGATAAAGATTAAGCATTGAACAAACAATAAGTGCCTAAAGTTAACGGTTGACTAGAAGTGTGACATACGAAGTAGGTTACCGACGGAGTAAAGTGTTGTCGAGATTTTCACAATAACCGGAGACGCGATGATTAGGTTTTATTGTTTTTATTACGCTGGCTATATCCGTTCCGAGGTGGCTAGTTGTCTTTTAGTGGGTTAGGTCGGGGAAATTCTTTCAGTAGAGCAGAAACCTGTAACGAGACGTTGTTTATTATTAAGCTATTGCATAGCTTCTATCGCGGGCCTTGAGCGCGGGGACCGAATCCAGAAATTCCTTAATGAAAAAACCTCACGCTCCCCACTAACGCCATCTAGTGATACAAAAAATAACTATGCAATAGCTTTACCGCGGCAGTCCCCGAGAGCCACAAGACTTTTTTTTTTTTGAAAAATGTATCGACACTTCACTAATTGACGTAATTTTTCATACTTTACATGTTAAAATTACTTATTAAATATCTAATAGAGAAGAATTTTAAGATTTCACGTCTCTAAGTACGGGCGTAATAACTCGTAATCTAAATTAAGGTTTTTTCATCTTCAGTATTAAGAGTTTATTTTCTCTAGGGGTCATTGGTTTAATACCATTATACAGATATGCACAGACATAATTATATTAGAACTTAGTCTAAATTAATTGTTATTATATGATTTCAGGAGCAAAGATGCAAGAATCCCCCCACAGCACCGCAGAAGATAGAGCGAGTGATCACACTGTGTCAGGATGAAATCAAGCTGTCTATACTAAGAGGTGAGATTATATTATAGACTAGCTGTGCCTTGCGGTTTCATCTGCATTTATTCCATCACTGCTTACCATTAAAACCTTCCTTGAATTACGACAAACATTTCAAAACCAGAATCAACTCAATTGGTTCTCCAGCCGTTCTCGAGTTTTAAGCAGACTTACGATAAGCAATTCATTTTTATTTATATAGATATATTATGAGATTATATTATAGGCGATATTAGCCCTAATTTCACCGTTACAACTGAACTCGATTGAGTTGACCACTTAATCCTAGTTCAGGAACTAAACTGAGATCAAAACTTGAAAATTGTTTCACTAAAAGCGAGTTTTGTTGATCGTGGTTCCAGATAGAAAAAGTGAATTTAGTAGTTTTATGAAGATAATATGTTACATATTTTTTGTAAATAACTAATTTGGTCGATATATTAGAAATTCAAACGTTAAGCAATATATGAATCTGGATGTAAGAAACATACTTATAAATTTTTATGATCCAGAATTTATCACTACCATCATATTTTTACCTTCCATACAACCTGTCATCAAATAGGTAGCAATAACTGGTAATATATAAAAGGTAATAAATTAAATTAGCACTGTATTTTATTAAAATATATCAAAGCAAAGTGCCTGTAATAAAACTGACTGACGTACACTCGCGGTCACAACTTGTCAAGGTCAGCGCACATGCAACAGTGAAAGCAGTGACGTCACAACGTCGACTTTTCACACAACCATGCATCACGTAGATTGGTATCACATTGTTTATTCACATTTTCTTTAACAGTTCCGGTTTTTGAATAAATTGCTTAGAAAGAGAGATTTTCAATTTTATCGCATTATGTAGATGTTAACTTCGTACACAAATGTATGGAATACATAACTGTGGCCAAGTTATAAATGGAAATCTATGGGAAAGTGGGTGACAACTAATGGAGTGAAATATGTTAGTGAGTTCATGTAGGTTAGTGGTTAACCCTGGTGTCGGGGTTTTTAGACCGCCTAAAGGCCTCCGACATGGTCTGTCGATTGAAACCGGTACCGGCAATTTTGGCAAATGTGACAAAAGGCTACCGTCTCGGTTGAGTGAGCTTATAAACTGTAAGCTGGCGAAATTATAACGTAAAAGTGTGAGACGCTCGCTTTTATTGAATTTGCTGGCACGTAGCTTGTAAATTCGCTCAACTAAAAAACTGGGTCAAAAAGGAACTTTAAAAAACTTATTACAAAAGTGGGTCGTAAGTATCCGTTGCCATCCAAAACGGCGCCTTACCTATAAAAAGTAAACGACTTCTCCTGACCATAAAAAGTCGTGTCCTTAAATAATCTTGACATTCTCATAAATTAACTAAACTATCAAACTTTTATCGATGTCCGTACCGTTAAAAGGGTCCAACAAGTTACACTCGGCATCGAAAGTACAACGTGCAATCGTGTTAAGATGTGGTAACAACCCACTGGCCACGATCACTTACGATTACTTACCGCAGTTTCGATACGCTTGCCAATCGTATTGATTCAACCTTGCTAGAATTTATCGAATGGAAAATAAGTCATGTGCAGACGAGTGGCTTTAGTCCGTGGAAAACAAACAACCTGAAAATGAAATCATCATTAATTTCATTTTGAGTAGGTTAGTGGCCAACCCTGGTGTCGGAGGAGACCGCCTAAAGGCCTCCGACATGGTCTAACGATTGAAACAACGGGGACCGACTGCTTTACGTGCCCTCCGAAGAACGGTAGCGCTCAGATAGAAATGCAACTATCGGCCACTCATCAAAGTAGGGGGTATGCTGCACGTTGCGAAACAGCAAGAGCGGAAATATTTACTTATACATTGTATGACTGGTATATCGTCGTAGATACGCTACATGCAAAATGCGGTTACTGCAACATTGTATGAAATACGGTAGTTAGCACACATACTTATGGCAAACGAAGGCAATTGACAATTAATTAGTTCGGTGAACGCAGTAGTGTGATTGGGGCATTGACTGTTTACGGATCTGTGTGGTGAAAGACGCGTATTTTTAACCTTCTTCATAAAAAGAGGTTCTCATTCATGGATTTTATAAAATTAAAAGCATGACAACATTATTCAACCTTAAACGAAGCAACCTTATTCGATACAAGTCAAAAGAGTTCTAATGTAACTGAGAAAAAGTTTCTTATAGATGAGCAAAGTCTTTCGTCTGCACAAGCTTTAAGATAACGTACAGAACTTGAACTAGGAAATGTTAGGAACCTTGATATTTGATTTAAGAGTATTAAATGTGCTTACTTGTAAATTTTTTTGGCAAAGCTTACGTGATTGTCCGTACAAAAATCATAATTGGAACCTTTAAATGATGCACCTAAAGAGGCATATATTCTATTATATAAGACGTGTAATAAAAAAAGTAAATTGGTCTTTATTTCATCTATATCAGATGACTAGCAGCGCCCCGAAGTTTTACTTACCCGCTTTGTGCCTATTCCTGAGGGAACTTCGGGATAAAAAATAACGTACAACCTTTCCGTTTAATGTTACTATTCTATATCCTATCCCAACCTCTAAGCGTAGAACAACGTATAAGTTTCCGTTTATACATTAAAGTGAGTCTTAAATAATCATGAAATAAAAACAACAAAAATACACTAAAACAATAATAATTAATATTCAAACATCAAAAAAAAGATACGATATTTAAAAATATTATTAGAAGGAAAAACGCAGACATGTTCGATATGTAATTAAATTACAATCATGTGTTTACCTTCGTGATTACCTTTCAAAATCCTTGTGAATCGTGTTGTTTTTAACGCACGCAATTTACCTTATGTTAAATTATAAATTGTACGTAAATTACATTTTAACTCTATGACTTAATATTTGTGAGCAATAAGATACTTCTTTGAACATTTAAAATGTTTCCTTCGTGTCCACTTTGCCTATAAAAGGAAGGTTGTCTCTTAACTGTACTATCTGAGATCACTTTCTGAGTCATATGCGTCCAATACATTTATTACAACGATTGCTATGGAAATAATTAATTTGTATGACAATTACGGACTAGAATACGTACAAATACTTCCTTACTGTAGTATGAACAAGGGATATGTGTCAAGTATGGTTAAGCTTATCATTACAGCTTGTATCTACTTGTCGGGTCGGGAAGGAGTATCATTAGACTTCTTAATAGGAGAAAATGTATTCAGCTAGTCACATTTATAAGAAAAAACAAAAGTCAATACCGCCAATTGAGAAAGGACTCTTACTATTACTACATACACAATGACATTTTCAAATACTATTTTCTTCTATATTCATGAAAAAAGTATTTGAAAGTATCATGGTAATGATTGGGATTCTTAATGTCAAGATGTAGAAACCATTGCAGATTTAAATTGAAATAAACATTAAACAGAAACAAAATAAAATTTGAACAATTCGCTAATTAAGAGAACGCTTTTCGGCGCACGAAATGAGACGAGTCTTTCCAACGGGACCGGGATGTTTACGTCTTGTTAACACTCACAATTAGCGAGCAATATTCCTTATTAACTTACAATTTTCCTCAACAATAAAAACTTACGACTGAAGTCCCGTACAAACTGCATTTTGATGTTTTTCTCAGCGCCATATCGTGTGATGACATCAGAACAAGGGTAATTGGACATTATGTATTTTATTTACCTTTTATGTGTAACCTTGCTTTAATTAAATTATGTAGAAACAACGTGCTTGGATAAACACTTTAATATATTGACCTGGTGAAAGATTGCAATCAATTCAATTCAATCAAGCATTTGCTCTATTTTTGATATGAACAATTGATTGTTACTTTCTATTTGAAAAGAAAACATGACAAGCATCATTATGTTTTTAAGTAATATCACTATACACGACCTTTCAAACCGTTACCACATCGAAATAAACCGAAATAGAGCTAAAAGGCAATCAAAATAAATCACAACATTAATACGAATTCAAATGCAGAACATTTCACAATATTTACCGCATAAACAAGTTACTGTAAGATGGACAATATTAGCAATACACAAGTTGGTTTAAGCTAACCGAAGACTAGACTGCCAGAGCTAGTGACCTATTTAGTCTAGGGCTTGCATAACACTTGCATAAGTACAGTGCAAGTGGCAAGAGGCTAGTGCTAGTATATGTATGTGCTATCAAGTATGACGAGATTTACGAAATGGTTACATGTATCCTTATCTTATAGAAAGTTATAGGGTGAAACATGTTTGCGTAAAGTAAATAAGGTTTGTCATATGTACAAAATAATAATGGACTTTTGTTTGAGACTTTATGAAGCTTTCATGAGCTTTAAAATCCAACTTCGAAATGAGAAGCAATACATCTGTTACGAGTATATCTTCTTATATATAAAATTCTCGTGTCACAGTGTTCGTCCGCGTACTCCTCCGAAACGGCTCGACCGATTCTCATGAAATTTTGTGAGCATATTGAGTAGGTCTGAGAATCGGCCAACATCTATTTTTCATCCCGAAATTCCCGCGGGAACGGGTACAACGCGAGTGAAACCGCGGGGTGCAGCTAGTATTATGTAATATTACCGAAGGCTCTAATATTTTACAAGTAATATCTTCGGAGTTAAGTACGTTAAAAGCTTATTCGATAAATTGCAAGTAAACCAGATATTAATTAATCAATTCTTAAACTTTTAATAGGATAATTTTCGTCTACTAACCTTAAATAACTTCGCGCGGTAACTTTGGCAATCACTTGAATTGTTTATATACACTATTGTTTCAAACTGTGCATTGGATTCGTTACAAAACCTTATTTTTACCAATAAAGGAAACTTGCATCAATTAATCAAGTCGCTTCCTCAGATTGTAACTTGTAGGATGTTGTAAAACTGGTAATTACTGGGCACGCTAGGAATAATTGATGCTTAGTAAACGCGGCTATATAATTTGATTTTAATCATATGGTCTAGGTAGTGTTGCTTACTTTGTATACATGTTAGGAAATATTTAAATTTTAACTTTAAAAACGTAAATATTTACGCCCTTTTTCATAAACGCTTTTTAACAGCTATTAAATGGTTTGTCCCTTTCCGACACACGCTATTTTCCGTAGAGCAAAAGAGACAAAACACTTTATTACAGTGTTTTAGTAAGAGCGTTTATGAAAAAGACGGTAAGTAATCAATGCTTGTTTTAACATTCTTAATTTAACTCTTATGTAAATAGAGCCTTTTAAGATTTCAGGTCCTATAGTTTCCTAATAAAAATTAGGGTAAAACAACCTTTATCCATCTATCTTTAAAGTCGAAAATCATAAGTCTATAACAACGAAATAATTATATTAGTATGGCTCAAATAAAACATTTGTATTTACTACCTAATACTTACATCCAATGCATTCTTTGAACTCGTTATGCTATGCGAATCATTTTCTCTTTTTATTACTTACATTCAGTGCACTATATTTAATTTGATTTAAATTATACTTTACGGAGAATATAATTTGATTACGACATTAAAAATAGTATTTGCGTCTTGTTACACTTTCATTATCATAGCTTGGATTGATTTCAATAAAATAATGCTTTAAATTAGGTATATAAAGGAATGGAACAAATTACTATTACGGCATTAGGCAAATTCACAAATTCACACATAGTTTAAAAGATTCGCAATCATTTCACAGTGTAAGGGTTGGCTACTAACCTACCCGAAATTACGTACTTTATAATTTCTCTTTTATGGTATTCTAGTATCATAGACCGAGGTCTTGGGTTCCATTCCTAGTTAGAAGTGTATTTGTGATTTACTTTTCAAACGAGACTCAAGTTTAAAAATACTAACCTGCGAGGAGCGAGGTCTTTACCCTGAAAAATCCCTGCATGCAGGCAATTTTGAGTTTTTTGTTGTTAAATCACATATTATCTTTAATTTTCCAGAGGCTTTGGATGTGATTAAAGAGGAACATACAATGCCAGGTGAAAAGAAACGGAACAAGCGAGATGTCCCCTTCACTCACGATGAGAAACGGATCGCTGGGGTAAGACTACCTAGTTTATATTATTCGACACAAGGGAGTTGTGTTGTGAGCCTAGCGTTTGTGTAGGTACCTTTAAATGTGATAATAGGCCATAGTTTGTTTGTGTAGGTACCTTTAAATGTGATAATAGGCCATAGTTTGTTTGTGTAGGTACCTTTAAATGTGATAATAGGCCATAGTTTGTTTGTGTAGGTACCTTTAAATGTGATAATAGGCCATAGTTTGTTTGTGTAGGTACCTTTAAATGTGATAATAGGCCATAGTTTGTTTGTGTAGGTACCTTTAAATGTGATAATAGGCCATAGTTTGTTTGTGTGTCTTTGAATCATCGTTATCTACCAAATGATGGTTTTAGTGACTTTATTAGCTAGTGAAATCAATCACACACTGGACAATTGTTTTAATATATCATAAGTAAAGGGACAAGAAAATCTAAAAAATAAACTTTTCGATCTGGTCTCGTTGTCAACAAAAATTAAAACTTAAGTATAACTTTTTATTATAATAATATTGAATAATATTTCCTAGTGTTTGATTGAATGAATTGGTAACAATTGTATTCTTATCACGATAAAACTGTTTGGGTCAATACCCTCTCTTAAAAATATATGAAAGCTTCACAAGTAATCAATAAACAATTAAAAAATAATTTAAAGTTTGTATGCACATAAAAATAACTATTACCTCTTCGTTTCCAGTGCCTACTCCAGTGCGTCTATAGAAAAGTGAAAGCTGTAAGTATAACCATTTGAAACTGCACAATTATTTCATATCACCATTGGTATAACTCTTGAATTTAATTGTTACAAAGGAACAATGACATTATGAGATGTTATCGTCATTTTGGTACTTAATTCAATGTAAATGTATTTAGAAAAGTAAAAGTGTGTTGTAATTATATCATTTCATGGTTGACAACGGTATTTGCTGTATGTACGGTTAGTGTACGAAAGTGTTGAGCACTTTTAGTACCTTGTCACATTACAAAAAAAATGATTTCTCATTGACATGTTTTAGTGCGAATTATGAAAGTTTTAATATGATAAAGTTCTATGTATGCTTGACAATTTAATGGCCTGACTCAGCAGAGGTGAACAAGTCATGTTATTATTACTTACTCGTACAACTAATCGGTTAAATTATTTTGAAAAAAAAAATGAAAATATTTTGTTATTAAAAATTCAATAACAAAGCTTTGATCCAGAATGATAAGTGATAAAAACTATGAGAGAAACAATCCAATCGATCGATAGAAAATCAATGATGACACTTTCTTGCTTGTGAATCATGTCAAAACACATTGTAAAGAATTTCTATTGTCATCAATGAGAAAACATAACATTCTTTCGTAGAAAATGATTAGCAAATAACTCTATTAGAGCTTTGCGACTTCTAGGTCGAAATAAAAACGTAAATGATACAGTCTAAGGGCGCGTTTCCATTGAAGCCGATCGCAGCTCAATTTGCTGAACTGAGCTGCGATCATACGATGCGATCACACCTCGTTGGAACTGTCAAACAACGCATCGACTTTGTCAAAATCTTTTCGTAATGCGTTGTGATTGCTTAATTAATCCGTTTCAATGGAAACGCACCTTAAGATTCACAGCTTAAACACGACAGTACACTACAAACTACCATTTATATTTTAGCCTGATTAAAGCCTAGAGCTTAGCCTACCTTAACAAGTTAACTATAAATTAACGTGCTATGTATACTTGTCAGGCAGAAACATGCCAGTGAGTTATACAAACATGGTCATGGTTAGATATACAAACATTGTTGTACCAAAAAGTATGTTTTAGCAGTGATATGCCACTACCAGCAATTACCATGGGTAGTTGGCAACTACTAACAACTGGCCTTTGAATTCTTGTGTACATAAACGACATAGAAACTAATTTAACATTAGATATAGAAACTAATTTAACATTAAGCAATTGCAGATTACTAACTCTACCACTAAACTTAACTCATGCAAAGTGTAAACTACTCTTTATAAAAAAAAACGTTCGTAGATAGGTATTTATTTATATTCATTTATCTAGACTAGAACATATTTTCACTTAACGACGGCAAATAAAATCTACTTTTATACATAATAGTACATTAAATATACTAATAATTAATGAATTACAATGGGGCGTATAAACGTAGAGAACATAATGGTAGGTTTCAACCATAAAGTTATTACTACAAGCATTTTGAAAAGTGTTTTGCAAAAACGTTCGAGTCATCCAGTAACCAACTGAGGAAAAAAGACAACAGTTCAGTGAAATAACACTAAAATTCATTATAAACCGAGTTTTAATACTTTACGATTGTGTCGCGAGCTGATTGCTCCAATTTGTAAACAATAAACATGCGGCCTGAATCGTAAAACCCAAGGGAAAAAGCCCTATTTATCTGCGCTCAAAAATCCCGATACAAAAATATTGCTGTCATAAAAGGATTTACATTCGACTAAAATTCTGTTTTTTATATTATCTGTAATTCAATATAGGTAATAGGCCGTCTGTCATGTTTGGAATACTTTTTGCGATATAAATTTTATTTTATAGTGGATATTTTATCTTGGTGCGCTCTTGGGTCCATGTTGGATTTGATATCCACAGGTCAGCGCGATCGTTAATATTTTATGCGACTGTCTTAATGTGACTGATAACTGAACTATGTGAAATAGTATAAAACAAAGTCGCAAGCCGCTTTGTTCTATGTTATTACACAAATTCGATCCGACCGAATGTTCATTTTTCCGATTTTAACTGGTTAGGTTCGGTCGGCTAAATTGAGTGCAGCTATGACTATTTTCTAAAATTCCCCTAAAAAAAATAACGGAATATTTTTTTGGATTTTTTTTAATATTTTTTTATTGATATTCAAAGAATTAAAAATCTACGTCATGCCAAAAAATAGTCCCTAAGTTGTCGCTTACGAAAATGCTCTTCTTGAGCATCAAAATGTGCGGGCGTGTCCCTCACTAAAACTGAACTGGCATCCTAGCGCCATCTATTGGCCCGCGGGTAGAAACTGCGGGTAACATACTAGGTACAGCTAGTAAGAAATAAACAACATACTGGTTTTTTTTCCAGGTGGATGGTTATGGTTTCCCGACCCTCGAAGGATTGGTTGGCCTGTACTCTGACGGAGTGAACGAGAGAGGGTACTTCATGGCTGTACTGGAGGCCTCCAGGGAATGCCTCATGAGGAACCACGATAAATTCTCCAGGACTGTACCTATGGGTAAATATTAAAATTTAGATATCATGGATCAGATTGATAAGTGTGTGTGTGTAGGCAAATATCAAAATCTATAGACCTTTTTCTTTGAAGAATACCTGTAACGAATACTTAACTGAAAAATAAAATTAAGTAAACTATAAGGAAAGGTTTCATTATAGGATAAGTAATAAAATTTAATTAGGTTAGAGACAACGTTGAAAAATACATAAAATACCGGTCCACAGTAATAAATTCTATAGTTGTTCATTATTTAATATTTTGATGTAGTCTTAAAAGTTAGTTCGTGTACGTCCGCAGCTAAACCTGGTGTCGAAATTAAAGACCACCGGCCTCCACCATTCAAGATGATAAATTTTTCATCATATCTAATCATATGTTAAAAATTCCTCATTTTCCTACTTACATCTCTATGACTAACTAACTGAGTATCTGGTATATGATACACTTTTCGACATTACTATATCTACAAATTCGTAATAAAGTTTTTCCTATGCCCAGCTGTAACCTGTAGCATATTACAAGGACTTACTCATTAATTACACATCATTTTTATTTCAGACAACGGTCGTAACTGCGATGTTTCCTTCGATATCTTCGAGTGTATATCGGATCGTATCGGGGAATACTGCGGCACGTCAGGACTATGAACTGAACTAAGAATATGACTACTCTATAGATACCAGGACTTAGATCGTAGAACATAACTATATCCTAGATCTATATCGACATACGAAGTTATTTTTTGTACTTCCCTTTTTGTGAAAACTGACTTCGAAAATTTGATAAAAAAACGTATACACGGTCGAATTGAGAAATCTCCTCCTTTTTTGAAGTCTGTTAATAAAGACCTTTCCACCAGAGCTATCTTACATATAATCATCATACATATACAGTGACAATTTTGAAATGCAATACTCAAAAACTTTATTACCCATTAAGAGGAAATATTGGTCACTATATTAGTAATTAAGATAGTAAGTTTATTACCACTGCCCTATACTTAACGTGTAAATTAATATAAAAATTAAGGTATTTCTTTCTAAATTATTCGATTTTATAAACCTTTACTAAAACCATTCTTATTGTTACCATTAAGTAAATAAAATATGTAGTTTTATATTTTTAAATATAATAGTATTTTATGTGTACCTATATAAATATTTGCTTAGGTATATGGTATACGTAATCTTAGGATAATGTATATTGTACTAATGACTCGGGATCATTTCGCTAAATCTACTGAACCGTATACTTGTAAATTATAATCTATATATGGACATTAATTAATTCTACCATATAAACACTTGTATATCACGAATGTTTCAATTCAACCCGATGAGCTCATATTTGCTTATTAACTTGTAACTTGATTAGTAACTTGAATCACTAATCAAAGTATTGTTGGAAACTAAAAAAATCATAGTTGTTGTATTAAAAACGAACATTCAAACTGAAATGGGATGAGATGAGACATTGGTACCACAGTACACTAAAGTATTGATACTATGTATGTAGTCATATCATACAAATCAAACTCCAAGGCTTGCAGTACATAAAATAAGTATTGCAGGAATTAAACCCGTTAGTCCTATCATAAAAGGTTAGGTCACTACTAATCACTGTACCGATGGAATGTAGCAGTATGTAAGATTAATGATTTTTACATAAATGTTTCCATGAAATATATTTTTGTATGTTTTACGGAAACCTACTACCTATATAAAATTACCTAAAAATATATGTTATTGCAATCTTCATATTAAGTTTAATATTATGTGATAATTTGTAATGTAACGTTACTAATATTTGTGATGCTCATATTGTTAATATATTAGTTATATTAGTTGTAAGCTGTTTCCTCTGGTTTACTTCACCGTTTTTCATATTTTATTTTGAAATCTGTGATTGAATCTATTCTGTGTTTTTACTGTAAGCTAATTCTATGAACTGATAGACTAATATACTGTTAATAAAGCTTGTATAATATACAGAAAATTAAAAACTTTTAATGCAATTTTCTTTCGTGACGCCCAAAAAGTAATACATATATATAAAATGTATTGCACTGAAGCAATGAGTGAAGATGATTATGATAACATTGATAAAGAATAATATTACATACCCTGCCTTTATCAGTCCTTCTTATTTGATGGCTCACTTGCTGGCCTGTGTGAGCTATCCGGAGGCCAGTTCAACCATATTTCTATAAATAGGTAAAGATTTATTGACTCAATTAAAAATAATCCTCCAAAATAAGTTTAATAACAAAGTCACTAATAAGGTTCTTCTAACCTAAACCTTGCTAAATCGTTCCTAGTCCACCCTTAGCCAAATCGAGTTTCGCCAAAAGCGCAAGACACACATAGTGCGGTCACGGGCAGATGCGGGTTGCGTGATGTTGTATTCCTTGGATTTGTATGAAAGATGTCACACTGGCCCGCAGCGGGCCCGGGCCCACACTATGTGTGTCTAGCGCTTAAACAAAAAAAAATACAATTTTAATCCCCACATTTATTAATACACCAAACTAAGCTGCAAGAAAGAAGGAAATCTGAAAAAAGGTAATAAACACACAATTAAACGAGAACTTACAAGTACTTAGTTATGTGAAGTTATGATCATTAATATGAAGAGGTAATTATTACAAGAAATTATTCATAAATACAAGGCTTTCGGTATGGCGAGAATTAACTGCGTACATTCCAAATATATAAACAATATGGGTAGACACGAGATAATCAACAATCTCACGATTTTTTGTTTCCTGTTTCAATAAACTTAGAATTTATCTCAATTGAAATATCTTTGACATAAAAACAGGTAATTCTTTAATTGTGTTCTGTTAATTTGCGTTCAAATTAAGTTGGAGTATTGCACTAAGAGAATAACTTCCGTGGTTAAGACTCACTCAATTAGTGTTGACTTTGACCTATGATAAAACTATGGAAATTATAAGATTGATTTTATGCTGGCAATTACTTAATTCGTTACTGGATGCCAGGATAATCAAACATTATTCTAGCGTTTTTTAAATCCAGCTATCTTAAAATCCAGCTATCTAACGTGCTACTTATTTTAACACTAGCAGCGCATCGCGGTTCTACCCGCGTTGTGCCCGTTCCCGGGATAAACAGCTGAGATGTATTTGAAGCCTATAAATCTTCCCGTTGAATGTGGCTACCCTATACAAAAATAATTATTTAATTTGAATGGGTAGGGCATATATTATACAAGTCCCCAAAAACTGTCTGTAAATAATTGATTTTCTCAAAAAGGATTTTCATGCGGTTTTCACCAACAGACAGAGTAATTCAAGAGGAAGGATTGTGACTACTTTTCATGTTTAAATTTCCACAGGCACCGGCACTTCCGCAGGGCTCTGCTAGTTAGTATAAGTATAGGTAGATTATTTTAACAAACTCCTGCATAAAACCGATGAGCAATTCACTTTCTCCATTTAAAAAATCCTAACCTCTACTACATTTATCCTAACTTACTTCCCTAAAACCTTTAACACTTGAAACACTTCACTGTGAACATCCCATCCCATCACACTTTTTCAATGTGAAAAAATATCATCAGCCGTCCCTTGTATTGTAATTTGCAACAATCGCTTTAACTTTTTTAAAATACCAAGATAAGAAATTAAGTAGGCACTTAGTTCTTACTAGGTAATAAAATTAAGTTCTTCATTACCATCTAAATCAAAGTAGTAATTAAACCCACAGACTGTAAATTAATGTTCATTCAATAAGACAATCACACAACCTATCATTATCAAGTTACTGTGTGAACGTAATTAACATAATTTGTATTTGAATATCTACCTCAGTCGTAGTAGCCCGGATTCGTCGAAGATTGTTAGTCGGGGAAAACCTATTTTATGATAATTATTTACTACTAAAGGTGAACCTTATCGCGTCTGAACAATTGAATTTGGTTAACAACAAACGGATTCTAGAGAGGTCGTGGGACATAGACGGACAATCGCAGATTGTGATCGTTAATTTTGTACGTACGTTTTATTTAATAGTATTTTATTATAAGGAAGTCTCATAAAGTACGCATACTTGATGCCCCAAGTTTGTTATAGAATTTAAATCAATGCATACTCAGTAAACAATAATTCTAAGAGTTTATTAAGTTGTGAAACTTAAATGAAATGTCAAAACATCGCGAGAAAACTACTATCATAAGTAACAATATATAAATCTTTTGAGGTCAGAAAACTAGCCTAAGTTTAAACAAAGAACAATTCGAACAGCCGATTACTCTCGCAATCTTAAAACAATTCGCTAAGAGGAAACTTGTATTTTAATATTCAGTCTGAAAACGCAATCACGGGTGTGGTAGGAGTATCGGCGCGGTCAACCACCGTGAAGATCGGCGATGCCCTTCGGCGGCCCATTGTGATGCCCTCCGCCCTCCCTCCAACCAAATATTGAGAGGAAACTTATTTTTTACAAGCTTTTGTTACCGCTAACAAGCTATAACCGAAGGATAGATTACCCACAGCAATTACGATTACATACAAATTGTATCCAAAATTACAGGAAGTTGTTGTACCATGTTCTACGAAGACTTCTATAGAGTACTTGAAACCATTCTAGTTTATGTCTTTATCATGATCTGCACTACATTCACCTAACAAGAATCGATATTAATTTTAATATTTATAGTTGGCGAATTGAGCTATAAACATTGAACTATGCAACCGTCGTTAAAATTTATGGAAATCATAAGGCCTATGTTGCAAAATGTATACTTGTTAAAGGTAAACGTATATTTGAATCCCCATTCGTCTCTACTGAATGAAGTGTGTTTTACCATTGAATGGAATCCGAGGATATTGCTTCACCTATATGAGTGGTGCGATGGTATGATGATAAATGGGCAACCTCCGACATTGTACCCGATACGACCCATTGTTGGGATCCTAAACGTTGGAATTTACATCATTTTAAAAATGACTAAGGATAAACAATGAGCGTTTTAAAGAAGAAACATAAAAGCATTTTTGGAAGGCTCATAACGTTTACAATGTATTATGAAACGCTGCATTGAGAATTTTATTTCAGGTCTCAAAGAGTAATTTAGATAATGCTTCTGAAATAAAAATTAAATGTCCAAAAAATTAACTAAATATTTTTGCTAAACTAGACCTCATAGCTAAACTATGTAACTACTAGCCGCGCCCCGCGGTGTTACCCGCTTTGTTCCCGTTCCCGCGGGAATTTCGGGATAAAATATATCCCATGTGTTATTCTGATGTATAACCTACATTACTGTAGAGTTTCATCCAAATCCGTTCAGTAGTTTTTGCGTGAAAGAGTAACAAACATCCATACATCCATACATCCATACATCCATACATACAAACTTTCGCATTTATAATATTAGTAGGATTTTAATCGCAGATTAGATTAGACATACTAAGATATCTTTTACAAAAGTCTGAAACAACCTTCCCCAAAGTTGCACAAGATCCATTTACGAAAAAATAAACCCGAACTTTATATTTTACGAAACAATGGTTCGAGAGTAAGGACATGTAAATTGATCCAACCAGTATAACATGGTCTTTTTCTGAAACTAGCTTAAGAACAATATGATTGAATAGCAGGGGTCGATTTAAAATGGTTTCAGTACCATTCGGCAGATAGATGGATAAATGGTTACCGCGGACCGCGTATAAGCTGTATGCATTTCCATTGTATTCTAAAACGTTAAGTAATAAAAAATGTTGGTTTAATTAAAAATCAAAGTTGATGACATGATGGGGTAACAGCATTGTCTGAAAAAGCTCTCATATGAAGTAGATGTCGCTTACAAACTCATGTTTAATAAAAGCTTTTATACGGTCGAATTGAGAAACCTCCCCCTTTTGAAGTCATTTTAAAAGGATAAGATAGCTAGTCACGATTCAATAAGCCATACTTACATAGATTGAGTTTGAATGTTTATTTCGATGGATTTCATACTAAGGTTCCATCAGAGTAGAAGCCAAGCCGTATATTCGCGATGAGTTACCATACTATTCAAACAGTCATTCAAAATACGCCACGACGTTAAACGTCACATACTTGTATGTGACGTTTAACGACCACTAGACAAATTCCCATACATCCAATGGAGACACACACATAAGGTCTCTCATCAGAATTAGACATTTATTACAGCATTGTGATGCACAACAACAAGGCTCGGTACACAAGTACAAGGAAGCGAGACAAACGCCGGAACTCTATAATAATTAAACCGATAATTAGTGGACGAGTCTTTACGGGTCTGGTGAGTGGAATCCGCGCATCCTTGGAGAGATTTATGAGTAAGAAGTTGATATTTGATGTCAATTTAGTAAACAATTATGTCACGTTAGAAAAATAGTTTATCCAAAAGTTCTTGATATTCACACTAATGTTACTTATATATTCAGATGTCGGTATGGCCGTTTTTTGTCACGCTTTTACTGCGAAATGTTTGAAGAATTAAAATGTTGCATTGTGGAGCAAAATGTATAGTGGATAATGCATATATTAGAAATAAATAAAAAATACATGAAGACATATTTTCAGCCTTCTTACTCTTTCAAGAGTTTGAAAAGAAAGTAGAAACTCGTATTGCTTGACCTGGGAATTGGATCTTGGACCCAGTCTTGGTAGACGATTGTCATAACAGTGGACCATGGCGGCGTTACATAGATTTGTATCAAATTAGTTTCCTAACGATTATCCTAATGATATACTCGTATAGTAAATTATTCAGAAATAAACATTAAATTAGAGCCTACATTGTTTGAAGCATGCAAATTTTAAAATTGTAGATTTAAGAACTTAGCAAGTTCTTTAATTGCCAGTAATTTAGTTAGACCATGGACCAGCAAATAGTTACGTTATTTTAATACTAGAATATTATATTTTATTGCAAATCTAAATCCTTTACATTGAGTAATCTGTAGCTCATCTCTATTCTAACGATTTTTAATTGACTCGTAATTTTTAATTTTAATTAATTTTGTATCAAAAATTTAAGCATCAAACGTTGATGAGGCTCGTAATTTTTAATTTTCATTAACTTTGCAAACTTAATGAACCGAACCATTAAAATTTTTGTGACATTTAGCACGATCCAAAAATCCTTGGCAATCATGTAAAATAACATTTTTTTTCTATTAAATAAAGTATTACAAATTGATTAATTGATTAGTTCCTCTCAAAGAGGATGTACTGGACTGCCCGTGGTCGTTAAATCTCAGGCGGTTTCGCGTTAAGATTGTGCACACTGCAGGCTATAATATCGAATGATACATTTTCTACTACATTCAGTTTCATGGTAATGCAGTTATTCATTTAGTACCTAAACTTTATTTTACACAGAACTAACAGTAACTAAGTTATTACAAACATACACTTCACGTTTTCATTTGCCACAAGATACGTACGTCAAATACACACGATTGATTTTAAGACTATAGCGAAAATAAAAATTGCATTGAATTTATTTTCAGATTAATTTTATTATCATATATTAAATTATATTTTGAATGTGCTAACTATTACGAAACTTAAGTAAAAACATATATCTATATAGGTTAGGTACTACAAAACATGTCTGTAACCAACAACTATATTATATCTCCTTGAGTACACCACAGGCCTAACACCAATAACAATGGCGTCCGGTCGTTTTCACGCGGTGTGCCTTCGTTAGGAGCTCAATTTTAGCGCCATATATAAAAGAGAAGTTTTGTTTTTTTAATCCACAGTGGAGCCGAAAACAGGGGAGCAGACGTGTGTTGATATGAAACAATAGATAATAGACAATAGTGCTACAATGTATTGGACAAATGGTGTTTATGTTGTGTGTTTGTGTGCGTTGGTGCGGAGTCAGGTGATCCCGGGGAAGGCGCGGGCGAACGAGGGGGAGTACAACAACGTGAACACGGACGGATCATTCGATTTCGGGTACTTCAATTTATTTATTTTTGAGATTTATAGGAAAATATTTTAGACGACAATTTCCTGAATAATTGAAGAAACGACCTTTGCCAATAACTTTGCTGAATAAGATTGTTTTGTTTAATAATAATATACTAATTACAATTGAATACGAGTACTTTGGAATATAGCTGATCGATTTAAATGATTGAATTGATTTATTTATGAAATCAGACAGATTTTTTGTTGCTCTACAAAGTGTAAAATGTTTTGAATTCGTATTTAAAAAAACATTGTAATATCAGTGTTTGTAATAGGTATGCTGTACCTATTTGGATGAATTGAACATTTTGATAGCTTCTAATTATACGTTTAGGATCAAGAGACATCAACGGGCGCTAACAACAAACATTGACTGCAATAATTTCACTAGCAGTGATTTGGTTAAATATTTTAAGTCATCCAGTTGATACATAAAAATAACATATTTTTCTAATATTAATGACAACTTTTAACTTTGAAAAAAAAAATCAGACCACGAAAATAACAATATGAGTAATATAATAGTTCACACCTATCCCCTTTATTAATAAACTTTAGACCGCCTGGGCTAATTTTGATATCTAAATATTCGTAAAATTTCAGAGTAGATCTATATCTGCCCACTGTCCCATTAACGATTTAAATTTGAGTGAAACCGCAGAACATAGCTAGTTAGTCAAAAATGTGTCAAAACCACAAATTAATCTAACATATTGTCATTAAAAATAATTTGTATCCATTACAATGTAAACAAATGAATGGAGATAACATGTGAATGTAGATATCATCAAGTATTATATTACCTACACATTACTATGCATGCATTCACAGATTAGGATCTCGAGTAAGCAATTTCCTGATGTATTCTGAGTGTCCTTGTGAGTATGATAATTGTGTAAGGGAGTTTTGGATGCTGCGCTGTGTTAATCAATGTAATTACTGTGCAGAATAATTGTGACTGGTTTTAGATAGACATCTTTGGGTTAAACGTTTACTTTATGATTACAAATATCATTTTATTTAGTCGTGTTTTCGTGATTTTTAGTAGAAGTGTTGTAAAGTTGTGAGATTGGGAACTTTCAGGATTGTATCAATCCAACTAAATCAATAATTTTATTTAATAACGTTTGAGAGAAAACATTAGTTCAGAAGTTTTAATTTAAACAAATACAATACATGTTACCCCGACTTTCAGACGTATAAATTTAATTAAATATTTAAAACCTTTTTCCGTTTTGGATTACTAACAATAATACCTCATCAATTTTAGGTTGCTTTACCTTTTATATCTTTAAAAACCAATTTCACATTTATTAAGGACATACTTACACATAACTGTAGATGGCCACGTTTGAAAACGACTTACGTTATAATTAAGCAAGACACAACAAATACATATTATGCATACTACCAACTTATGACGTAAATAGAATCACTATACGACTACATATATTGTTCACTGGCAACGCTCCGCGGTTTTACCCACGTAATGCAGGAAGGAATCTTGGGATGAAAAATAGTCTGAAAAATAACCGTTGAATGTTACTTTGGCCATTACTAAAGAATAATTCAAACCGGATTGGTAGTTTATGAGATTACGTTTATACCAAAAAAATCAAACTCTTCGGCTTTTTTAACCGACTCCAAAAAATGATTCTCATATTTTATTCATCATTCGACCGTATACTTGTATTTTAGTTTATTAGTAGGTATAGATGACACTTTTCACATAAACATACTATAATAACCAATTTATTTCCTCAGATTTGCGAACAAAGACAGAGGCGCTGCCTATCATTTAGCTCACGGCAACGCCAACGGTGTAGTGGGAGGGCGCTTCGGAGGGACTGACCCCGCGACCGACACCGTGAAGGAAATCGTCTACACCGCTGGGCCTAGAGGGTAAGATGTAGTATAGATATGTTATCTCACGACCGCCCTTGAGCTATACTTGTGTAGCTTAATAACGTTCAAAAACGTTCATTAAATCGATATTTTATTATTTGACGTAAACTTTCATACATTACATGTCCTGTAAAATTCGATGATTGAGTTGCAATGCCTCTTAAAGTAAAAATGACCTATGATATAGTTTTTAGTTTGAGCTTACTTAACTTTACACTTTTGAAAGCCAACATTTCAACACAATCAGCAGGACTGAAAGTAGATAAAGAAGCAAAACAAAAAATTAAATTATTTTCACAAGTACTTAGTCAATATATTTCTCTAAATGAAGTTTACAAAATGCATTGTTGCCCTAACTTTTCAAAATGGGTTTTTAACCTCATGGCTTAACCTACTCACTACTACCTAGTTTACCCGAACTCATACACATAGAAACTACTTCATTTCGATGACTGAACTAACCTGTAATGTCACAGGTTCCGACCCAAAGGTCCGAACGTGCACCGACAACTCGACCTCGACCAGCGCCCTCGGGGCCCTATCGGCAACAAGGATGACCCCTACTTCGACCCCAACGAAGACCCTAGTTACAACTTCAATTTTGAAACTAGAACTTACTCTAAGAACGAAAATGCTGACAGCAGGGGTGATGTGAAAGGTAACAGTCGTACATTGTTTTATTATAAACTAGCAGCGCCCCGCGGTTTTACCCGCGTTGTGCCCGTTCCCGTGGGAATTTCGGTAATTTTTTTACATAAAAACCTTCCTCTTGAATCACTCTACCTATTACAAAAAACCGCATCAAAATCCGTTGCGTAATTTTAAAGATTTAAGCATACAGACAAACAGACAAACAGACACGAAACAGACACGACTTTATTTTATACTATGTAGTGATATATAATAAAGCTGAAGCGTTCGATTTTTAGTTTGATTGAACGCGCTAATCTCAGAAACAACCAATCCGATTTCAATATTTTTTTTTTAATGGACAGCCACATTCAACGGACAGGCTATTTTTCCTGAAATTCCCACGGAACAATGCGGGTAAAACCGCGGTGCGCTGATAGTATCTAATATAAGAATTGATTTACTTAGAAATTCCTCCAACCCAGGTCACTACACCTTCGTGGATGACGTAGGCGAGCGTCACGACGTCACCTACATCGCCGGCAGGGACACTGGTTTCCACGTATCTTCAGCCTTCCCTGATAAACCGAACGTCATTGGATCACCCTTCCATAGAGCGCCGCTGGCTAGAGGCGAACTAAGGCCGAGGGGTAGGACTGCCGTGCAAAGAGGGTTAGATGGGTCTTACAGGTGAGATGTACATTTTTAATGAATTAATCGGTTGTTTCAATCGAAAGACCATATCAGAGGCCTTTGGGCGGTCTAAAACTCCGAAGGTTGGCCACTAACCTGTTCAAACTTATTTATCTACTTTAATGAATTAAATAGGAGATAATTGGTATAACAAACAAATTAGCAGAGTTAATTAGTAGGTATTTTTCAGTCAATTATAATAGATCAACTACAAAAAACTGGTAAGAAGTAATACAAAAATATAAATTAAGTACGTACAGAACTAATTCTCATACACAGTGAGTTAGACCCAAAAAAGCTCTAAACTAAAAAGAAATAACTAACGATCTTTGCAATAAATCCGAAAGCTACCATCCTACAAATTGCACGTAAATTATTCTTAGTATTTTTATAGCACATAATCAGATAACTATGTTGGATAAACGCGCATTATTTTTACTAATACACACTACAAATACAATGAAATGAACCTCTAACATCAATATACCTACTTACTTTTTCTTGTGCAAGGTTTATTTCTGCTGGCCCTGACCAAAGAAGAACCGAAAGCAGTGACGCCAAAGGAAACGTCAGAGGGTCATACACCTTCCTTGACGATAAAGGAGTTCAAAGGTACCTATAAGAAATATTAATAATATGACCAGTAAAATCTTCAAAAGCTGTGATCTCCATTGATGCTTCATACTTACATCGTTAGGCTTGTATAGTTCCAAACCACTAGGTCTTTTTTCTCACGGTACTAATATGGTCACACGTCTGTATAGTTTCAATGTACCATTTATAGTGTCGAAAGTATATTTTATTATAAAACATTATTGCTGTATAAACACTTAATAAACCTACGTAAGTACAAGTAACATGAACGCTTTACACACTCCAATAATATTTTCACAGAGCAAAACGTAATCACCATAATATACAGGTCATACCTAACTATTCGTCTATTCGTCAGGACGGTCAACTACATAGCCGGCCCCGGTATCGGTTACCGCATTGTGAAGAACAACCAAGACCCTTACATCCCCTCAAACTTCCCCACGATCCCCAGCGCTTACGACCCTGACTTCATAAACGCTGGCAACGCTGGATCACTCAACTTCGCTAAAGGACCCAGTGGACCGAACAATGACGCAAACAACGACGATGTATTCAAAAGTAAGTCTATATATGGACTGTTTTAAACTGCGTTAAAATAATAATACATTATAATGACGATTTAAATATTTTATAATGTGTATGTTCACATTTTATGACGCTCTAAACATCGCTCCGTTGCGCATAACGGAAAAACACAGACTTTAAGCGTGACTGAACGTAGGTATAGGTATGCCTCGATCGCAGTTAACTTCAAAAAAGCTACTATGTTTTGGAACCATTGTGTTTATATTGACCAAAAACATTAAGAGAAAAACTTGTTCTAAACGTAGTTGTAAGAACTGATGTTCCATTCCAGGGCCCGACGGGACCGCAGCGTCAGGGCACGTGAAGCCTCCTCCTTTCATAACCTCCGAGAGTAACGACCAAGGAAACCCCTCACCCAACCCTAGTCCCAGCTCAGAGCCCCCCAGTGACTCGAGTAACAATTACCAACCGCCATACAGTCAAGGACCCCCTCAGGAAGTAGGATACGTAGACGAAGACGCGTCTGGTTACGGACAAAAACCAACGAAAGGACCAGGTGATGAATAGCACCGCGAAAGCAGGGTGATTGATGGTTGATCTTGACGGTTTACCCCACGGTGCGCTGTTGCAACCGTTCAGCATTACGAACACTGCCAATAGTCAGCCCGTCACTTCACTTTAAAGAACTGAAGCACGAAAGCACCCCCAAGATCACGAATCAATCCGCTTGCAACGAACGTAGCACAATATATTTATAACTGCTTGATCGCAATAAAACTGTATTCACGGACCAATTTGGTTTTTATTACACCAACCACCTCTCGGCACCGCACTAGCACATTGACAGTTTAGAGATAACTAAAATGAAAACAACTTGCAGGCAAGCCGGGTCGACCTTCCAGCAAACCTTATAGACCGCAGAAGAAACCCTATGTACCGCTAAAACCTTCACAGCCCTCGCAGTATAGTAGTGAGGAATATTCGAACGACGATTCAAGTAGGCCGTCGTTAGGGGTAGGGTACAACGTGAAGGGTAGGCAAGGGACGACGGTCATTAGGAATATAGGGCAGGAGTACTTCGGGGTTCCCCCGGGAGTGTCGGTCCGGGCTCACGTGCAAAGCATTGATCTGTATCCCTTCGGTTCGAAACCCATTTCCCCCTCCGAAGCGTTAGAAAAAGATAAAACGTAACGTGACACACATCCGCAGCTCTCGAACACACCGACTTGTAACTTAGACCTTAATTTATTTAACGAATAAAGATTTTGGTATTTTAAATAGTATTTTATTGAACTTATGAATAAATAAGCTGAAGAATCATGTAGAGCGTGGGATACACTACCACAGAAAAAACAACTAAATACTTAATAGTTTATCGCAATGTTAGAAACGTTGCGTTTTTAAAAATCTTAAAATAAAATAAATAAACAAGGTATTATATTAATAAGTATAAGTAAATAAAACAAATATAATTATTTTCATAATTTTATTTCGAACAACACGACTGTAAATTTAACAAAATGCAAAATTTTGTAAGATCGGACACTGATTGTATTTTGACTCCAAGCAAGGAACAAAAAAATAGGGTTAGTTTAACACAGGTCAATTATTTAGGATTATCGAATATTTAGAAAGAAAACGAGTATAATAACCATGATTAACAATGGTATTTCCGAACCGAATTGAATTTAGAATTAAGAATAGGTTTTAAACAATCAACCTACAAATACGCAGGATGATTAGAAATAATATGAGATGACTAATTATTATTCAAGTGAAATTCATGTTTGACATCAATCAACATTATCGTTTCTAATCACATGACATGATAAAATGCTGTGTGCTCATTGGTAGAATACCATTCGCATTTCCCACCAATCAACGTTACTTTTTTATCATATCTTGTCTTATCACACAGCATTGATTAAAATATTCGTCCACCAATCAGAGTTCGATCTCACAGGAGCCGGGGTTACGTCACAATCATTGTTACATCGTCATTCCACATCACACGCCCGTGACACTCCATAGACAGCATTTAAACAGTAAAATCACAAAATGTTAGTTTGCAAAAATGTTAAAAAGTTAGTCAACAAGAAAAATGACATTATAATTATTATGGAAGGGTTAATTTTGGCAATCTCAATCAGAAAGACTCATTTATGTAAGGAAATGTATGTTGGGTTAGGTTAAAGTGCATATTGACCATAGATACAACGGCATATATAATAACTTCCTAAATGTGTCGTCTTTTTGAAAAATTATTAAAATTATACATCTTTACATTCGATGTTTAGCAAATTTTAATAATGGTGCTCATAATTCCGAAGGAATCCTATTAACGCAACGATCTGTATAATTATATAATTAAAAATAATAGCCAATGTATATTTTCATTTACCACTTTTTATCATAGTTGTCATTCTTCATTTATAAAAAGAAATAATTATTCACTTACATACATAAATGAGCCTTAATTCTATATATTAGAATAACAGGAAAGTTGAACGATTAAATAAATAAGTCTAAATAGACAAATGTATATTATATAGTAGCTAACTACTCAATGGTGAAATAGATCAAATAATGTACCTAACGTTATATAATAATTTCAAAATTCTATAAATATCGGTTACAGTTCCTAGAATTATATATAAAAGAATGTTCGTTTATTGAGATTAGATTTTAAAAAGGTACTTTTAATAAACTGATGTATTAAGGTATAATTTTAACTTATTAAAGTTATTATGAAGATTTTTTAAGTCTCATTGGAGTAGGAAAAGTAAGTTTTCTTTTAGTAAATAATAATGTAAGTATAAATTCCAACTACTACATTTTGGGCATGTCCACTTGCCTTCTCAGGTCAAACTCATGCCTATTAAAAATGTTATTTTAACACAATTCCATTTACTAATAACCCGCTCACATGAGGCGACCGCGTTGATAATGATTAATCAATGAATATAATCACTGTACTGATATCTTCAGTACTGGTATCTTAGAGGTCAATTCTGCTAAGCCAATTGAGTCTCAATTGTTTGATAGTTGACACATTTAGTTCCTATCAGAATAATAAGTGCGTCAACTATTCTATCGACTCAAGTCAAATCGAGATTCAATTGAACAGTTTCATACGACAGAATTGGCATGGCCGTTACTTTTCAATATTATGTACTGTCGACGGCATATATATTTTTACACTTTATTACAATGGCATAAGTTGTAAAATTGTTAAAATATACGCGACGTTGACTGTTCTACAATTTCCTTCAACAATGAGACCTAAACATGAAACCAAGGGCTCAGCAACAGGTTCTTTCAACCCTTTGTCCATCCACACCATCTTTCCATTAAAATTGGTTAATACTAGCTAATATAACAGATCTGACAAAGTCCACTTAACATTAGTGCTACAGAAACGAATATACTAAATTGTTTATCGACTAAAACTAATGTAAAGACGAACTAAAACTACAGTAAATAATATCCATTTAACCGAAGCTTTGCTCCTCCTTATACTAATGTATATAAAATGTTATATTACGAAGATAGAATAAAAACATTAGAAGATTCTAGAAGGCAAATTAGCAAATCACAAGAGAGAAAGCTTTTTAATATTTTTTGAGCGAATATTTTTATGTGCGTCCTTAGTGTATACTATATATAGATAATAACGGATTACGTTTATATACAAAGACTATTAGACCGTAACATTAAGGCCGTAAGTGCTATAATTACGATTAAATGGAAATAGTCCCTTTGATCTTATTTTTATAGAAAGCATATTCGTGGCGACACTATTAGGGCTTTGTTCCACTGCGACGTACCCTACTCAAATATGTTCATACATAGTGAAGCTAAGATCTCACATACTTAAATTATGCTCGTACAATATCAGTATGAAAAGTAAGTTTAGGTAATGTACGACACAGTAGGACATGGCCGTTATTTATTATTCAAGTATTAGTTCATATTTGATCCGCTAGAGGGCATTGACAAGACTGTTGGGTCTACAGTCTATACCACAAACAATCAAACCCTCTTTATATTTAAAGTGCCTTATTTTTTATCTTTATTTTAGTTTTCTATAAGAGATTTTACGATTTAGTTGAAAACAAAGTCATTGCGTCGAGTATTGAGAGCACAAATACATATGTACGTATTTTTTATTTTACACTTTACTAAATATTTTATCAAATTCTGTATATTAAATGGACTGAAAAATGATCGAATTAATTTCACAGCCAATACAATATTACCCTACGGCTATTTATATACTTCAAATACCTATATTATTACGTGCGGTAAAGCATCACGAAGCCATATCTATAAACAGGAGTAACTATTATACATTACATAGTACCGACAAGATATAATGTACAAAAAAACACTAGTTCACAAGGAAGATGCGTATTAGTAACCGTAGACATGTTAAGAAACATTGAAAACAAAGAATAATTTGAATAAATTTAATAGGACAAACAACTGGCAACATTTCCTAAATATATTTACAAATTAAATAAACTTCACTACAAGCCAACGTAAAACAAGTGGTATCATAACTATCTTATAATATAAAAATGAATCGCTGAATCTGTTGCTAAGCGCATAACTTCAGAACGACTGCACCAAATTGGATGATTCTTTTTTTAATGTGTTCCTCATTGTCAGGACAAGGTTTAAGGTTTATATAAGAAAAATAAGGAATAAAAATCTCAAAATTCCCACGGGAACGGGGGTGCTGCGGGTGAAACCGCGGGGCACAGTTAGTTGATGATAAAAATGTGAGATATATTAAATACATTGAAAGCACCAGAATTATCATAACGATTCTAATATCCATCTATTCAGTAAATCAAATTTTAAACTGACAATAAATCCAATCCAATCAATTAATAATATAAAGATGGATTAACTTTTAATGTAACTTTAAAATTCATGTAGAAATGGTTTTTACGTATACAATGATCATTGATTTTAAGGTAACTAAATAAGAACTTACATATTATAGGATTTGATTGAAATAAGATTCTAAAACATTTTTTATTTACAGTTTAGTCGTGGGGCTAGACAAATAGGACTCTTGAATAAATATTTTTAAACTAGCATACAAAATAATTTATGAGACTCTGTTGCTATAAATGACAATATTAGTACACTTACAAACTTCTACCAATCTAAAATGGATTAAACAAATTAATCAAACAAAACTTAATTTAAGATTTCTCTAAAAATTTGAAAGCTATTAGACTAGAGATTACAACTAAATGCTAAGAGAAATAAATTTCGATTAAAAATTCAAACTAGTAAAATCAATTTAACAACATTTTTCTATAAAACCTGCATTTTGTTTCTACCATTTTGGTAGCTTTTTTAAAGGCCGCATTCGAATATGTTTCGAACAATATATGAAATTTGATGACTTTTAACAAAATTTTCATATTTTTTGATAATATTTAAAAAAATAAACAATACTAACACATCGTTGTTGGCACCCTTCTTCCGTTACTCTTAAATCAAAAAATCTTAAAAATAGGAAACATTTATGTGAGCTCTACTTAAAAATACAGAACAAAGAGAAAAAGTTTGTAACTTTTTATTCTTAAAGATGTGCGTATTAGTACTATTTGAACAAACCAGAGCACAGTCACATTAATACGAAGGGATTGAAAAGGTTAAAACTATTAACGAGGGAACCAAAATTTATTTATAGTTATGATCGATTGGCCCCATTTCAAAAAATGAGTCGAGTTATTGAAATTGAAGTAAAATTTATCTTTAAGCAATTGTGACAAATTTTCATATTTATATTTTTACATTATTATTTTATGGGTACATACACAAAAATTTTTCTCACTGTACCAAATAAATGTGTGAGCGACACTCCAACCCTGCAATGGGGGTCATGCACAGGCATTTTATTTACTTTTTATAAATTAATATTTGACTAAAAGGATCTATTTTAATAACAGCGCAAAGTTATCTCCAACACACAAGCTTTTCATACACGGGGTACAAAATTTCCACAAGCAATATTTATAATAAATATTATTACGAATACACGATTATTTTATTCATGGTTTTCGCGTGAGTTTCTTTGGGATTTTTAACTTTTTACACTAAAACTTAGCTTTGAAAAGTTGGTCAAGTTGCTCAGGAACTAAAAACAGAAATTGAACAAAATTATACGAACCATTACTTACAAAAACAATGTTTTAATTGTTTACATAAACCGTCTCAAAAACCAACTGTAATAACAAGCAAGGTATCCTTGCTCAGAGCTCATATTCAAGTTAAAATTCAAAATTCGAGTTCAACCGTAATAAAGAAAATGAACAATCATAAGTTCCCTTACCGAAGTTCCAAGCTTCGGGACTTGCTCACGCGAATTAGGCCCCTGGGGACCTCCAAGGGTGTTTGAGCCAATATTACGTGATCTTCATCTTCTTCCCGGTTTCCTCGAGCATGTCCTTGATCTTAGTGAGGGGGGACCGCTTGTCCTCAAGCCCCCGGAAGTCGTAGCCGGGGGGCAAGTGGATGTGCAGGGGGTCGCGGAGACGGTTCAAGTCTTTTTGGAGTTTGTCCACCTGTAATAGTGAAGGATGCATTCGAAAAATAAATAAAGTTTATTTAAAAATAAGTAAAGTAAAATAATGTTATGAAGCGATAAACTTTGGTCCTATCAAAACTTTTTGAATAAAGTTTTAAAAACTTTATTCAAAAAGTTTAGGTAAAAGCACAAAATTTGTGCTTGTTTGGAAAATTAATTTCTAAATTCTAATATTCAAATTCTGTTCCAGATATTGGGCTGAATTTTCTAATTTCAATATCGAGTTTCAAGTCTTCCGTCTAAAGAATAAATAAGAAAGCAATATTGCATATATAAACTCACCTCATCTTTCAAGTGGTTGTAATGGTTGATATCGAGACCAATTTTTTTCGCCTTCTTGTGCAACATCAATAAGTGTTGTCTATCTTTTACATCAGGAAGTACGTATTCCTGAAAAATGAAAATAAGAATATACATAATTATTTGAATTCTAATGTTCACCAAACAACACACAATATTTTATTATGCCATGTCCCGTGTTTGTATACCACTAGCATTGCTCAGCGGTTTTACCCACGTTCTCCCGTGGGAATTTCGGGATCTGCCTCTTGATTGTGGCAATCCGATAAAACAAGAATCATTAAAATCGGACCTGAGAGGTCCTGAGATTAGCGAGTTTCAAACTCTACAGTTTTCTTTATTTTATTAGATTTATCTTCTCTTTATTTTATAAGAATAGAACAGATTCTTCTTGTCACATATACCACGTCTATTTTCATCTAATTTTACTCAACTTCTGGGTGGCATTAGTACCACTACTAATGCCAAAAACACTAAAATTCTCCTCAACCAACCTGCTTAGTCATAACAAAGTAAGCGTAAGCCGCCATAGCTGTTCCATAGGTCACGAAGTAAGTGACCGGCTCCATGATGTCCCAGGAGTACTCCCACCAGGTGAGGCGGGCGAGGACTCCAAACTGCACTCCCATGAGACCGAGCCCCACCCAAGTGAGGGCAGAAGTGCGACGAGTGGTCTCCACTTCAAGAGACATGCGTTTCTGTAAAATTTTGGACGAATTTTGAATATAATCATACTAATAATGCTTGCCTACTCAATGCTCAAAGCATCAAACGGCGTAAAATGTAATTTTTTTGTATACTCTTAAAAGCGTAGTTAGTTTGTCCTGTATTCCATTCCAACAATGTGGCAACGAACAGTTTGCATAGAGATTAGATTAGTTATAGGCCTATAAGGCCCGGGAGTACAATATTTACACTGTAAAAATGGCAGTTTATTTTTGCATTCACTGTCATAGCTTGATTTAGTTCTGATACTATTTACTTTTATGGAAAACCAATTCAGCTACATATAACTTAACATGTTTAGTAATAATAAAGCAAACAGGCTAAATGCAAACAGGATAAAGGGTTATCATCTCACTGAAAAAATACCACGGTGATTATGCCTTATGTTACTATTTCTTATAATGCATACTTACTATGCTTATCTTGGGTCTTGCGGGTTTGTGATTTCAAACTAAACCCATTTTTCAAGGTCTTAATTATGTATATCTTTTGTAGTGTTTCTGCATGTTACCTACTTCTAATATAAAACATATATTTAGCTGGCCTACAGTTATACACATAACATCTCATTTATTTTAATGGACAAAATCCGGTTTACCTAAATAATGTTACCATAAATAGAATACACTAATATGAAATTCTGATCTAATGGCATCCTTCGAAGGCACTCGATATTTAGATTGAATTATGTAGAAAGGTTTCGACAAAACATTGTTACAGTCCGGCAAGTATAACTTGGCGCGGCTGTGCGCCACTGTGTTCAATACGAATGTACTTTTATAACTGCTTCTCTTGTACCACTTTTTATCACTTTAGGCATGATGATAGCACAGTAGTTAGCAAAATATTCGCAAAGATGTTTACTATGAACTCGGAAGTGTCAAAGTGAATTTTCAAGATGGCCGTTTTAGTTCCTCAAATCGCCACCGCCAACTTATACTTGCCGGACTGTATGGTGTTTTAACGTCAGCGTTCGTTCTTTTGGCGCTTAGAAAAATGAAAAGTACTACTGGCAAAAAGAGTATTGAAAAATAATTGTACAATAATAGGATACTTTTAGTTTACTTTTGAAATTAATATTCACATTGTTTACCTTTAAATGGGCCCTATTTTTCTCTACACCGCGCCAGTCGAGCTTATTTTGAGTGGACTTCAGGCAGTAAACAGATATAAAATACAGCAATAGAATTTACGTCGTCAGACTAAGGTTATCTAAATAAAACTCACTTAAGAAAATACTCGTATAAACAATATTGGTATGTACCAACTTAGTTGCACCTACATACTTCTCGCTGGGAAAGTCACCTGCTGGCGTAACACTAATGAGCTAAGGCATTTGACTTTCGACGAACGATTTCAACGGTTGAAAAACACAACTTACATGTGTGACTTACCTCCTCTAGCGGCTGAAGTTCAGTGGTGAGTTTCTCCAGCTGAGATCGGATCTCTCTTTCTTTCCTGATCTGGTGTTCTCTGACGTTGAGAGCCTCGTACAGCTGGTTCACCAAGTTTCTGACGTCACTCAGTCGTGTTATCTCTTCGTTGCTAAGACGTTCCTGAAATGGAAAGGGTTGTGAGCTGTAATTATATGTTTTAGGTAAAAGTAAGTATTGAACAATTTTAATGACCCACTGCAGGACAAATACCTCACATACCATTGAAGATATCAGCACAGATATCAGTGCCTGCAGGTATGAGGCACAACAGTACTGGTTTGATATCATTACATAGTATAAAACAAAGTCGCGTCTGTTTGTCGTTTGTCTGTTTGTCTGTATGCGCAACGGATTTTGATGCGGTTTTTTGTAATAGGTAGAGTGATTCAAGAGGAAAGTTTTTATGTAAAAAATTCCCGAAATTCCCACGGGAACGGGCACAATGCGGGTAAAACCACGGGGCGCTGCTAGTTAAGTACATAAAGAGGTATTTGGATGTAAAAATAGTCATCAAATTTTTAACGCTTTTGGGATAGAATTATTATTATACTTTAGAGCTATATTTTGACAGCTTTTAACAATAAAATATCGAACGGATTTGTTTGTGATCAACTATATACACATACAGTTTAACAATCAAATAATAAATTAAGTAAATCTTTGCCAGATAGAGCCGTCATAAGTTATCCTTTATATTGTTGTTTGCTTTTGGCTACAGTGTTCTATGCGTTGCGCTAGCAAAGTTACTCACACAAATTACTTAAAAAACCCCAATTAATATTTCAGTGTGTATTCCATTTAAAGATTATACCCCAAAGAGATTGTACTAAGATAACATGTAGAAAAGTTTAAAATAAGCAAACTCGAGCAAAAAACATCCTTTAAGTATCAAGTTTAGATAAATCGGTACCGTGTTATCCGTCAATCAGTATAGCGGAAGTAGGGGATATAAATAACACAGCATACATACTTTATGGCATATATTACATGGTTTATGTACGTTAAGACGTATACATAACTGAGTAACCATAATCTATGTTACGTATGCGTACGGTCGGTTGATTCAAGACACAATTTATAGCCAAAACAAGTGATCAAACTCTCTCGTCTCATCTTATATTCAAGAGTGTTTTCCGAAGTTGTATTACAGAATCAACATTGACGAAAGAAACATCTTATGTTTGTATTTTTTGTTTACATTTGGGATAATAAAAGCTGATACTTGTGGTATAACGCTTCAATATTGATTCTAAAGTTATTGAGATTGGTTTTTACCTTACTTTTAGGGTTCCCACACAAAACTGCGATGCGATGCGATGCGAATTCCATTTAATATATTCATCTCTTTTCTTTGTACTGTAGTAATGGCGATAGATATAACGATTTCAGTTCGCATCGCATCGCATCGCAGTTTTGTGTGGGAGCCCTTAGTATATGCTTCTAGTAAAAACACAGCTTCCTTAAGCTCAACTTAACCTAACGGGTACTATGACACAGTTCACAGTGGATACAAACTATTATTACAGAGGTACACTGAGGTACAAATATAAATATGAAAACAAAAGACACCGTACGTGATCATTCATAATCATAACACGTGCTCATGACACTAAAAAATAACGCGAGCGAGTCTTAGCTTAGAATATACAACCTGAGGGTGAATGTATCAATAAGCTTCACTTTACATACATTAAGCTCTAGCTTCGTGCATCATCGTAAACAAAGGTAATATCCGCGAGCTTAACCAAACTAATTTATTAAGATCATCTTGCCGTCATAAACGTAGATAAGGTGGTGGTCCCGTTAACAAGGGTAATGAATATAAGATAAAATCTCTAAATAATGTAAAACAAAGTCCTTGTAAACATTTGTAGTCATTTCTGTTTTTCTGATAAATTTTTAAGAACGGATTTTGATACGGTTTTCATTATTATTATTCTTGTTATATTTTACCGAGTGTAGGTTTAATACATTCGATACGTAATATCACTACATAGTATAAAATAAAGTCGTCTCTTTCGTGTCTGTCTGTTTGTCTGTCTGAATGCTTAAATCTTTAAAATTACGCAACGGATTTTGATGCGGTTTTTTGTAATAGGTAGAGTGATTCAAGAGAAAGGTTTTTATGTAAAAAAATTCCCGAAATTCCCACGGGAACGGGCACAACGCGGATAAAACCGCGGGGCGCTGCTAGTGATATTATATAAATTGATTACTAGCCGTAGCAAAACAAGGGTATTTTATGTCATTACTGTAATAAAACTAATAAAATGACTGTAAAGAATAAATAAAATAAAATAATCATTGTTAATTAGGTATCTGTAATAATAAATATTTGTGTAATGAGCAGTGACAAAAGTAAAGAAGGAAATAAGTAAAAAGGTAAAGGTTTCACACTCGCCCAAAGGTTTTTAATGTATTTCAATGGTTTTTAAAGGGTTCTAATAACTAATACAATAAGCACGACGTAAATAATATAAAAAATCAACGTCAAAACTCCTTTGGAACCTACAGAGGAATAATAACGAACGCTCAGCTACACTATTTTGGATAGTTAAATAACAAAGCTCACATCACACAAGATAAATTAAACCTTTACATAAACTCAAAAACACGTGAACTTTTAAAGCTTCCACACCGGGACCGGCTACAATGCATTTTTAGTTAAATTGTCTGCCGGAACAATGTCACTTTGGTCTGAAAATACAATCTGAAATGGAATCGTTACAATATTTACGTTAGTTTGCGTTGATGAATATATCGCGGAGATTTTTCTGTTACTATGTGGTTTAATTTACAAACTAAAATACTAGTAAGTAAGTAAGTGCGAGTACGTTAGTGGCCAACCCTTGTGTCGGGGTTTTTAGACCGCCTAAAGGCCTCCGACATGGTCTAACGATTGTAACAACCAGGACCCACAATTTTACGTACCCTCCGAAGCACCGCAACACTAAAATACTAATTTAAGCCTATCTTTTATATCTAAGATTTTTGAAAATCTGTTGACAGATACACAATCTTCAACAACGTGACGTTTTCGTACAAATACTACAATTTCACTATTACCAAGAAAATCAGAAAAACAAACGAACCCTGCAATTCTGTTGGCAGCAAAAAAAAATTACTGATACAAAACAGTTACATAACTAATGTAAACAAAACTTAAAGGCCACTATTAACTTAAGCAGTAGTTTGTGCTTCACGACTCATTATCAAAAGAATAACCCATCGAGGGTGAAAAGCTCGTTAGCGGGACAAACAAACCATTCGACTTAATGAAATTTTTCGAGCTCTAATTATAATAACTGCCTTGCCTAGACGAAGCGAAAATTCAACTACAATTTTTACGAACTAAAATTAGAATGGAAAGTTTTGTTTCTAAAAAACTATACTGATGCTGCCAAGTCTATCTCGAAATCAGGAATTCATTGCATTTGAATTAAACGAAGCGGATAACTGTTTGAAAGACAAATTCTATATGTATAATGTGCTAAGAAAGACTGGGACGTCATTATCTCTGATACTCCATATTATACGACCAAAGTAGGATATAATTCACATGGTTAGTTAGACCAAAGTAAGCCCTAAGCTTGCTTGGAAACTAACTAACCGATACTACAACATATAATATAGTTATACACAAATACCAAATACTTAATAAATATATGAATTGAATTGAATTGAATTATTCATATTTAATATACTTATTAAAAGGTATTATTTTTGGTCAACGTATTACTCTCGTTTTTAGACCAATAAATTCAACTTCAAAAGAACAGAGAGATCAAAGCAACATCTTAATTGTGAGAATTGAAATAACAGTCAATTTCCGAGAGTCCTCGGCGCCAGAGCCACTTATCTATCAACTGCACCCTCTCCGACTTAATTGATTTGCTTAACGAAGCATACAGCTGCAAGCGAATTGCTAATTAATCATTTAACTCGACAAATATATTGTAGTTTGTTTACATAGAAAGAATACAATAAAAAATAATAAGGGATAGAAAGCGTTGGTATGGGAAGTATGAAAGCGCTTTTTAAATATAACCGCTGTGTGCAGATAAAAATTGAAGCGCTTTTTAAACAAGAATTTTTCAAGCCGATTCGAACCGGGCCGATATTGGCATAGCACGTGCGAACCAATACTTCACACTTCCAATTGTTTCCAAGCGATTTTCCAACAAATGAATCGCGAAGCTATTTCTCATGGAACTGGTAAGCACCATACAACCCTGTAATTCAAAGATACTTAACAAAATTAACGGAGCTATTGACCATTCTAGTACCGTAATTTATTATGAATTAATTGCGGTGACTGAACGAGGAAAACATATAAATATTTACGTGTTTAGCTAGTAGTATGTACCTTTATCTTGATAACAAACTATGCCTGACGAAAAATACATTATATTTTTTTCTATTCTGTTTTGTTAAGTAGACTTAAACGTAGTTCTAAGCTTTTATTAGGCTACGAAAGCACAGGCTAGCGACTTGCTTGGCGCCTCACAAGCATAGTGGGTCGAGATTTTCTTGCGAGATATCCCGTGTTTCGGAATTAAATGTATCCCATGTGTTATTCTGATGTATAACCAACTTATATAATTGTATTCATCTAAATCCGTTCAGTACATTTTGCGTGAATGAGTAACAAACATACATACTTATTTTTTTTTGAATAATAATAGTTTTTTATTAGGATTTAAAAGTTCCTTATTTCAGGTAAAAGTAATAAAGGGAAACTAACAAGAACAATATTGCATATTGTGCGTGTTATTTTTCCCTTTAAAGTCACGAAAGGTTAAAATTAATATAAAGTCGGGCGTATGCAACAATAAAGGAGTCCAAATTGAGGGTTAAACTAAATATTAGCGACACGGAAAGTAGGATTAGGGGAGGAACTTGGTGGTTAAAATGTTTTGTAATCAGGGAACGGATGTGCTTTAATTCCGTTTAAAGGTGGATTAATTTGGATTACACGCATACATGGTAAATTACAATTTCTGTTTAGGAAGGTAAAGTAGCTGAAACATTATAATTACTTCTAAATCGAATCATTTCCGGTATTAGACGTATTCATAATTAGGTATTGAATACTTCTTAATTACTAACAAGCATTCTTTCTGTGCACAAAATTAGAATATTCTTTATTTTATAGGAAACTAGCTGTGCCCCGCGGTTTCACCCGCAGCGCCCCCGTTCCCGTGGGAATTTTGAGATTTTTATTCCTTATTTTTCTGATATAAAATCCTTGTCCTGACAATAAGGAACACATTAAAGAAAAAATCATCCAATTTGGTGCAGTCGTTCTGAAGTTATGCGCTTAGCAACAGATTCAGCGATTCATTTTTATATTATAGAATAGGGAAAGTTTGTTATGATTATGATGACCCAAAATATCTATGGCAATATATATGGAAACTTCCCAAACAGATGAATCGAGTTTGCTTTTTTATTAGTGCCTATCTATTTATGACTCATAATGTAAGATCTTCAATCAATATTAGTTACTTTTTAGTTTACATACAAACATAGGAAACCTTTCTCAAAAGTCTTCACATGGTTACCTAAAAACCAAGACTGATTATTAATAACTATGTAACAGCTTGGACCGATTCTATATTCAATATAAGTACTTTTTAGTTTACACACAAGCATAAGAGACATTTCTTAAAACTCTTTACACATGGTAACCTAAAAACCAATTGACAAAACCAAACGTTCAAAGCTCCCGCGGTTCCAATACAAAGCCATACCTACGAGACGGTTCCCGTCGTATTGGCGGCACCGGGGCCACAACGACCGAGACAAACACCCGCCAGCTATAAATACATATACCCGATCGATGAGACACGCTCTTTGCAAATTGTGTGCATTTAGAATATGTGGCGTCGAAAGGCTGTGCCTTGAGGAGAGAACAACGTCATAATTGAAATAGATTTTTCCCGGGTTTGTATAATTATGTATTCAATGTTACAGATTCTTTCAGCAATATTTAAAATATAATTTCAAGACGGATAATTTCTTTATGTCAAATCTAATCGAACACTAACAATTATTAGTTATACTTTCGCAAATATAAACAGACAATCTGAAACAGTTGCATTACCAATTAAAGGTTCGTAGAGTTATTTATACGACTGAGTTTCCTATTGTGCTGTAAACTTTAATTCATCGCGAATGTTAAGCAATGTGCGACTTAGCCACTATTTTGATGGGTGGATGATAGTGGCATTTATACCTATGATAAAGCTACCTTACTTTTGAGCACACGTTAAGTTTTCGGTACCAGTTGTTTCCATCAGAGACAATATTAAATCAGTCCAAAGCTCCAACACCAAAACAAACCACGCAATTACATGTATGTATACCAGTTAATTATACCTAACTACAAATAGGCCAATCACACGTGCACAGTTAATCAAGCTATTTGTCAAAGACAAACGTTTGGGTGACCAAATATCAATCACACAACATAATATGTGCCACGGGCTATACAAACATTATCAGATCGGGGTTGTACAGTACTTGTTCGGAGCGGTTACAAGGCATCTTTATTGTATGTAGGTAGATACAATAGGTATAGTAAAGATATTCGGTTATTGAAGCCGATATATAGTCAACCCCTGGAGTGGGATTTCAACAACTTTCCGTTTTGTAGCGTTGGCTGTTAAATGTCTTCAATACAAAGAGTTGTTTCATAACTCAAAAGGCAAACTATTAAAGTTATTCGGACGGCCACTAAAAAACCAGGATTTTTCATTTTCTTACGTTAACGTTTACGTTAGCGTGAGCGTAAGCTGTAGCAACTCCCTTAAAGATCTACAAAAGTGAAACTAATCGATCATCTTCTAATAGTTCGAATTGTCAATGAGTAACTGTTACGGCACGGCACTGCATGTTCGAGAATACATAACATACCTATTAGTCAGTTACCTATTAGTCAGTTACCTAATAAGGCTAATGAGTACACGTCACAACAAATTGATAGAGTGGTAAACTAATATAAAGGTATTTTCGGCTAGTTATTGCTTTTGATTCTATGTAATATTTTTTCGTTTATAGGCTAACCGATTGCTGTTTGAATGCTATGATTTCGTGTATATTTAGATTAGAACCAGTTGATAATTAGAAGTCATAAATTCTTGGTGATCGCGTGCTAATCTTACCTGTGGCGGTGTTTTGACGTAGTACTCTGTGTCGTTAATGATGAGCCTGAAGTCTGTCTCCAGGAGTGACTCCACGGTGTCGCTGGCTGCGATGCGGACGCGCTCGTCAGCGGCCAGGGCGGCTGCGCGTTCTACGCCTCGGTCTTCGGCCTTCACCTACAAAAAAGATATGCTTTAAGAAATAGTACTTTGATAAATATTGCTACAGTGTGAAAAAGACCTTCGAATAGAAGGAATATAGTTTAAATTTCAATAAAAGTGCGGAGCAAGACGCAGTCGGCGGATCACTCTAACTCCTGAAGAAGGTCACCATATGTGGCCGAAACTGTCGAATACATATAAATAAATACACGTACGTAATTGTTCGTTTCAATAAGTAATTATGTGCTCAACGTATCATTTAATAACAAAACAGTATAAAAATAAAGTCTCGCTTGTCTATCTTCGTAATATCCTTTGTCATGTCTGTCTATATATAACGATATCAGGATATCGACGAATCACCGGAAAGGTTTCATGTTACTTTCATTATCATAGGAACAGGTAAATTGCGGGTGAAACCGCGGGGCTACCAGTTAGTTAATCACATTGAAGCAACGCACATCCATCTTTATAATCTGATGGAATAATATTGTATGTCATGTATTCATAGGAAAATTGCCAAGAATAATTATTATAGCAAAACAACTTATTCTTAGAAAAAAGATTCCATGAATATGTTAAGAAATTGGTCGGTAAAATTATTGAAAAATCGGTGAGTAAGTAATAAGTAAGATTAATTTATTCAACTTATATACTTGTAATGACCTAAGCTCAATTTATGGACATGATAAATGATATCACTTTAACTATCCTACTTAGCGTATTTGAGGTCGAACATTTCATAAAATAAATACTAGACTTTGATGAAGCACTAACCTTGAGGTCTCTTAGAGAACCTAAGGAAAATTAATGGTCTTTACCGAAAGAGTATGACACGTTATTTTTCAAAGCGTCTGGGTTATTCATTGTTTGATAGATGAGAGAATAACTCCAGAAAGAGCGACAAAATATCCTTTTACAAGACAATGACAAAAAACAACGTTTTCATGTTTATTAAGCAAACATTCTCATATATCGAAAATAGCTATTTCGCGTTAACAGTAAACACTCTCTTTTGTATACTTGTATACATATGTATTAAGTAATATGGGTTGGTTCGATTCCGTAATAAAGGTCTGGAGTTGAGTTTGGGTCTAATTAACCTTGTTATTAAAATAAATTATTAATTTATTTAATTTTGAATTGAAACTACGTTTACGGGTACACTTAGCTTTTATTTAACACTAGCAGCGCCCCGCGGTTTTACCCGCGTTGTGCCCGTTCCCGTGGAAATTTCGGGAATTTTTTACATAAAAACCTTCCTCTTGAATTACTCTACCTATTACAAAAAACCGCATCAAAATCCGTTGCGTAATTTTAAAGATTTAAGCATACAGACAGACAAACAGACGCGACTTTGTTTTTTCTACTATGTAATGATAATGATTACTGTCTTCTGTGACCACGGTTCCTATAAAAGACAGTCTTCTGTGACCACGGCTCCTGTAAAGGGGCCGAAACGTCAGATAAAAATGTAAAATAAAAGCGAAGTGTATCAATTAACGTTGTTTCAATAAAAAATAAGTAGTGTTCGCTTAAAACTTAAGAAACTAGTATTTTTATTTAATTTATTTAATAGGTTTTACTTTTATTGTGTTACCTGTTCAAGTAGATCGCCAACAGTCTGCGACACGGGCCGGAGAGTGAACCTGCACCGTTCCCTTCGAGACGGCAGCGGCACAGTGATCACTGGCAACCCTCGCCGATACGTCACCGTTACTTCTGTAACAAACAGAGAAATTGGGGTAATTCTTCGACTCTCTAATACAAATATAGAAGTACATTAGAATCTCCTGTCATCGAGATTTCGTACGAATCACTCCAAGATTGGGTTAATTAATAATGGTATAGAGAGGAAATTCTTCAAATCGCTAATACAAAGAGAGAAGTAAAATAGAGTCATTAGTTACCGCGATTTTGTACGAATAACACCTAGATTGGTTTAATTCTTTGCCACAAGTATGAAGAGACTAGTATATTAGAGTGACTAATTATCAGGGTTTAGTTGGAATAACCCAACTTAGTCTTGATAATTCATCTTCCTTCAAGGCATAATCCAGGGTAGTAATTGTTTAAAACATGTAAGCTCCCGTAAAGCTTAAGACTGTCTGTGTGTGACGAAGTTACTCTTTTAGTTTAGTTTATATGTAATGTAATACGACTAAAATATTATTATACTCGTAACAGAAGTAGTGGCACAGTGGTCCATCACTACATAGTAGGTATAAAATAAAGTCGTCTCTTTTTCGTGTCTGTCACACTGTTTGTCTGTCTGTATGCTTAAATCTTTAAAATTACGCAACGGATTTTGATGCGGTTTTTTGTAATAGGTAGAGTGATTCAAGAGGAAGGTTTTTATGTAAAAAAAATCCCGAAATTCCCACGGGAACGGGCACAACGCGGGTAAACCCGCGGGGCGCTGCTAGTTCTAATATAATATTTAAACTACAGCTAGCTACAGTTAGAGCCACCAAACCAAGTTAGGTTTGGTAATGCATAAGTAACTTCGTTACTACTTGAAATCTTAAGTATTTGCAGTTTGGCCAATATAACTATTATTCTTAGTATAGTTATAGTCAGCTTAAAATTCTATAGAACGTAATTAAATAAATATTTTAGAGAGAAACGTCAAGATTATAGGTACTAAGGACACTTTATACTCCTAATCTACATATATAAAATTCAAAGTCCTGACTGACTGACTGACTGACTGATAATCAACGCACAGCCTCAACCGCTACGCCTAGAAACATGAAATTTGGCAGGAAGGTTCTTTAAGTGACGTAAGTGCACACTAAGAAAGGATTTCGAAAATTCCTACGGGAACGGGCTCAACGCGGGCAAAGCCGCGGGGCGCTGCTAGTAATATAATAAAGCTGAAGTTTTTTTGTTTATTTGAACGCGCTTATCTAACTATCAATCCAATATGTTGTTATAGATAGTCATAACATTCAACGGCAAGGTTATAGGCAATATTTCACCCCGAAGTTCTCACGGTAACGGGCACGACACGGATAAAACTGCGAAGTGATGCTAGTAAATGATGGAATTAAGAAATAAAGACGTCAATATCTAGTTAATTTAGAAGACCTTTTAAGAGCTTATCTGTCCATACTTCTTTCAGTAAATGATAAAGTAAGTAAGTAGGTAAGTGACCAACCCTTGTCGGAGTTTTAAACCGCCTAAAGACCTCCAACATGGTTTAACGATTGAAACAACCGGGACCGATAATTTAACGTGCCCTCTGAATCACGGTAGCGCTCAGATAGAAATGCCACTATCGGCCTCCTATCCAAGTAGGGTTCGAGCTGCACGTTGTTTAACAATCACAATGAACTAAATTCGCTTAGTCAAACTATGCCATGAGCGATACTAAATTATGAAATGATAAAGAAGATTTACTGTAGTCTAGTGACTAGTTCAAAAAGGCAATTCTAAGGTCAGACTTCGTTGTAAAGCAATATTTTATCCAATTACATGCAACGTGCCGCGACTTTAGCGACATCTGCTGGTGATAACAATATTTTATATGACAGTACGCTTTCGCCTTCGACACAGACGCTGACTAAAGTAGATATTTTCCATTTTGAAATTGCTTGCACTTAGCCGTCGTGTTACACAAATAATGCTAAAAAGGATATAAAATTGCAAATATGGATTTTATAAAATGTTGTTTGGATTTTTAATAAAATATTTTGGCTGCCATCGCAAGAGATTTGCAACATCGATTCCAAATCATTTTGATTTTTATATTTTTAAAATTGACTTTTTGGATTTTCAGGTTTTAAAGAAATATTTTGAGTTCCAGATGTAATTTTAGAATTTTGAAAATAAGGTTTTGACAAATAATAAAATACATACAGCTAAAAACTTTGAACCGACCAATAAAGTTACCTCGCAGTTTTGTCCATTCACAAGGCTCTCTACTCTACTATACTTCTTTCGAATACAATTAGGATCTTAACTGAGAAGGTCGAATTTCTAACCAAAATAAAAATTCAATCAATCAATCATTTATTTATTTTCGAATGCATTTACATAATATATTTGGCCCAGATATTGAGACATTTGTTTTTGGCTGGGAAATCGGTCCAGCAAAAACAATTCAATCAATTTTTGTATTTCATTTTCAAAAGTAATACGTTATTTAGGTTATGGGTTATTTTTATCGTTATATTCCCACGGAGACACAACGCGGGTAATACTGCGGGGCGTTGCTAATAGTTATAGTAAAGTGTATGGTCGGAATGGAGAGTGGAACAGTAACCATGGAGCTCGGTACGAAATTGTTTCATTACGGATGGACTCAGCCTGATTGCTGACGCGCTCCACTTATCTTTGTATAATTGAGCACACAATCTCTTTATTGGGATAAGAGAATAACTTCGACACATTTAGAAGTTTACTTTTTAAATCTATAAACTTTTGCATACCGTCTATCTTTATATAAAATCACAAACTAAAATAACATACTTATTTTTATTTACGTACTTATTCTTATCACTTTGTATAGATTAGTGGTCAATCCTGATCTCGGAGATTTTTGACCACTTAAACAAAAGGGACGCAAAATTAAATGTGTCTGAAGTCCCCATATTGATCAATGGTCACCCATTAAAGTGTGTAGAATTAAAACTAGCACTATAGTTTTTTGTTATTATGTATGTAACGATGTTACTTTAAATAAAACTATGACAAAATGCTACGGAAACGTATGCAAATAGACATTCTAAATGCAGAGACAATTACTCATAAAACTGCATTATTTTGCATTCAAAATGGTGGCACTTTGAGAGATTCAATTATACAATTACGGTTGAACATTTCAGCGCTTAACTGTACAGAATACTTTGTTAAACTTTCAAGCAGATTAATCGTTAGAAAGAGACGCAAACAATTGTTTTATTGTGCTGTGTTCAAGTCATGAGGGATTACGATTACAGTCTATGAAAAATACGAAGGTAAGGAGAGGAAAATACTTAAAGCTTCTAAAATAGAAGCTGATAAAGCCACGTGATGATTCATTCATTACATTTCTAAGTTCTAAGGCTTTCATAAAAAAGTAATTTTATCCCAAATCCAGAAACAAAGCAATGAATCACGCAAATTGTTTGGTTAGATGTGACGATAATAAATTACTGAATTGGAATATATCAGGACTGGACGTATCGCTGCAGGGCAAGGCCTGAGGGCAAAAGTTCTGACTCGCTGAAAACGCAGTACAGAGAGAAGATTTAATCTTTACTTCCTGCTTGATGAATCCATAGACAACAACCAATACTTTCCGCTACCTCTCACACTTGAATTCCATAAAACATTTTCATTACGCGCGTACGCAGCGCCTGCGCACCAGTCTGCAGACGTCGTAATTGCCCTGTCACTTTCCTAATTATCACCGCGGCAAGCGTTTCTCTCCAATGTTTGATTTATAGATATCACCTTTGCATGCAACGATTGTTTTTCATTGCACACTTCAAACGATTAATCGAACATCTATTCAAATTTTCAACAAGTGAAAATTGTCTTTATTGATATTTTAGTGTCGACGTTTTATGACTTAGTCAGAGTTAGATGAACGTGCCTGTATGTATGATGAATTAATAGCCGTATTAGCATGTATTTGTATGCAAATGGGACATGCAATTTGTGACGTAAAGGATTTATATGATGTAAAAAAATGAAAAGATTCAAAAAGTTTATTTATGCGAAAAGTTTCAAGTAACCTTCAATTTTGTAAAGTCCTTTGCAATCAGAAGCAAAAGTTTCGGAATACATCAAACCAAATCAAAACAGAGAAAAGTTTTCAAACAACAAAAAATTGACAAGCAAATGCCAATAAAAAAGGGAAAATGGCGGCGTATCAACCGGGAATTTGATACGAAACAGAATCAAAACACAAACAAAAATATATATTTCTATTTTGCAGCTCAGATTTCTACCGGTCACATTTATCAGACGACAATTCTAAACACATTTTAGTTAGACTCGATTCCATGCCAATTAAGGCGAGGATATGTGAAAATAACGCGCATAGTCGCTACTTTGACGATCAAATATTAACACTTCTATAGATTCTATCAAAAAAATAAAAATACCAATTAAAAGAATATATCCTCAATAAAATACTAAATCGAGTAGAATTTTAAAATTCATTATAATAATGTAGAAATAAGATGCACAAGATTATGTAAAAATATTTTTTTCTCGTCCTAGATCTCGTTATTTGAAGCGATATTCATCGTTTTTTTTTTGGAATATCAATTTCCTAATACTCACTTAGATTCTAAATCAGTTACATTTTTCATTAGACCCGCCAATTTCTATAAAAACGCAAAAGAATTCAAATAAAACGAAATATTCGCCCGCCATGTTTCACGCACTTGAGTCTTGCTTCACAAATCTCAACCTTATTTTATGGAACGCAGGCATCGCATCAGATTGTTTACTAGCTTCAGTCGACGAGCGTAGCTCGTAGTGTACGGTTGTGAACCGGACGCTCTGCTTCGTGAGTTCACATCTATAAAATTGACTATTGTTTACATCATGGTAAAATAAAGTATCAATAAAATCAGAAACTGTTGCACAAGGAAGCGGAAAAGGAAGGTAAAAAGACATGCTGGTATGTTTAGGTAAGTATGTAAAATTAATAAATATAGTCAAAGCTCAAAGTAAAATAAATAGGCAAAGCTGGTCAAAGAGTAAAGTTTCAAAGAGTAAATTAGTAACTTATAGCCTTGTTTATTTTTTTAGGTGTCAGAATAAACAGTCAGATAATATACCAATAACACTAACTGAACTTGTTCCCGTGCAACCAACTCATGCACAAAACGAGTAAGTCATAAAAATACCTACACTTCATATTGCCTACCTAATTGAATGTACCTACATACTACACATACTACTAGGAAATACTCCAGTTAAAATAGACATTCCAGTTTGCATTAATTCCCAACAAGCTGGATTTTTGTGCAGACCTTGAATACGTCATTACAAATGATATGTCAAAAGTCCCTATCGATCCCGCTTGTGCGTTGTTTTTAATTCGAGGTCAAAGGTCACAAATTTGTGTTTTTTGCGTATATCTCTGAAACAATGAGAGCTACCGAAAAATGGTTCAAACAAAGTTTGTAGATCGTAAAATTGTCTACAAAAAAGATTTCAACACTTTTCTTCTACAAAGCATCGCTTTCGAGATATCGTGACTTTAGACCGCAGGAAAGTCGTATTTTCGACTATATAATATGCACACATTTCCGCCCCACCTCTGAAGTAGTGTACACGGCGCTTTTTTTTTAACGTGGTTTCCCCAGTAATGTAATGGGACACTATTTTTATGATGATTTTTTTAAAATTTAAATTTAATTAAAATTAACTACTTTTTTGCAATTACAAAAAATTGTATTGAGTAATTTTTTGGAGCAGGTGACAGTAAAGTCTGTATTGGCTCCAAACTATTATTCATCAGTTTCCAGCCCCAATCTTCAGGATTTAGATCATTGCCTAGCCACACTTGCACTTGGTAGAACACACGAAATAAGTGTTGATAAGCAGAAGCAGATGTTGGAGGGAGACAAGATAACTGCACTCTCTTATTGTTTCTTGTATTTATCACAAAACTCAAATATCTATACTGGCCACGTATGAGTGCATATTCGTATTTTCTATGTTTAAAATAGCCATAATTCGAGAACTGTGCACCGTAGAAGAAAAAGTGTTGAGATCTTTTTTGTAGACAATTTTACGATCTACAAACTTTGTTTGAACCATTTTTCGTTAGCTCTCATTGTTTCAGAGATATACGCAAAAAACGCAAATTTGTGACCTTTGACCTCGAATTATAAACAACGCACAAGCGGGATCGATAGGGACTTTTGACATATCATTTGTAATGACGTATTCAAGGTCTGCACAAAAATCCAGCTTGTTGAGAATGAATGCAAACTTGAATCATAATTTAGTCTAACATAAGTAATAACATAAGTGAGAATAACGCCTCACTTTTCAAATGAGGCGTTATTCACCGAGACGTATTTTTTGCGCCGACCCGACATCTAGTTGTGCATTGTTGATCGAAGGGTATAATAAAAAAGTTTCAACGGTAATTTTAATTTATTCAGCGCGCTTTGTGCGATGTTTTGTAGCGGGGCGCGCGGGCAGCGCCCCGCTGATTGCCCCGCACCTCACCACCTCAGATCTGCCCGAGCGCCACATATCCTCGCCTTAAATGGAAAATGGTTTAGTTAAATAATTTAGCTACTCTAAAATAAAATAAAACGGTCGCAGGTGGAATGTTTAAACTAGTTAATTCAACGTTATTATTTTTAGTTCCATATTTAAGGGACGTATTTATTAACAAAATATATATATTGTTAATTGAATGTTTTGTTATGCTAATCAATATCAAATGGATACGTAAACATAAATATTTAATATTTGACAAAACTCCAACAAACTTAATTAAATTCCGACAGCTAAACCGTATTACACGAACACAAACAGACAGACTAAATACTGAAAACATTTATGCGAAACAGACACTTTATTGACTAGATTGTAATAAATCGATACGTTCAAATGACATGAATCTATGAAGTGAATAGTGAAAAAATATTCGTGACTCACAGACATAGGTACATCAATCACACAGAGTTTCTCAGGATTAGTAAAAGTTTGATCCGTATAGATTTATGATAATTATTATGTTCTGTTGTGCTGATATGTTAAGGAATTTATCTACACAGGAATTTATCTAATGTTGTAACATTCTACTTATGTTTCCAATACTTGACTTATAATTACTACTGTTATAGCGCAGACAACTAAAACACTCAATTTAAGCAATTGCACATGATGTTATAATATCCACATCGATATCGTAAAATCTCATTATAACATCATTATAACGCGACCAATTAACCTGGCGAGCCTTATGTCAAAATCCTCATACTAGTTGTATAAAATTTTGATATTAGGCTGGCTTTTGAAAACAGTTGGGTTATACGTGAAAACTTCGTCGAAACTACATACACAAAACTCTTTGGTAAGATCTCGCTCGCCCCTGATTGGCCCTACGCGCAGCTGCGCTCTCATTGGTTAGATTTTAATGGCGGCAAGTTCACTGTGACAATACACGTACGCGTGAAAAACTATTGTCAGCTTTTACTCTTGTTGTTTGATTAATTGCATTAGTGAAGATAAAGTAGTGTATGCAACTGTCATATAAGGAAGGGTATTAAAACACGAGTGTGAGTTTATGAAACGAGCGCAGCGAGTTTCATAATAGTAACGACTGTTTTACTACTATATCTAAGTACTCTAATATTATAAAGAGGTAAAATTTGTAAGTTTGTCTGTATATTCGAGCTAATCTCGGGAATTACCAGCCCGAATTGAATAATTATTTTTGCAATGGATAGCCACATTTAACGGGTAGGTTATAGGCTATTTTTCATCCCGAAATTCCCACGGGAACTGGCACAACGATGCACAACGACGCTAAAACCGCGAAGCGCTGCTAGTTAGAAATATTTAGATAGTTTGGATTAATATGTAGATAGTTTGGATGATATGTTTGGATTTATCACAAAAAACCAAAAGTCTAAGAACAAGAACATTTACAAGTACTCAAATATTTAAAAAGGTTATACGACTATAGAGATAGTAAACCTTTTCACTTATTTCTGGTATTAGTACAGTCTTTATTATCTTTAATGATAGTTTATTGATTCATTTCATTTTACTAGAGGATATATTAGGATATACATATGTTTTACACCTCTTTTAATATAATTTTAATCTAAAATGATAAGAAAATTATTGAACAAATTATTATGAATTTAAAACTACAAAATACAAAATATATTACGCTTACATTAAAACAGATCAAAGTAAATCGCCAAATCCTTACAACTTTCGCCTGCCGAAGCAATCACTAGAGTGGTAGTCGGCGGCCATGTCACATCACAGACAACCCTTGTGCCCGGGGCCACTCGCCTCTTCAATGGCCATCAATTCGCTGAGATAACCGACAGAACCCTGCCAGATAAAGCATGTATTGTGCCTCTTGAAAAACTATCAAGTCGAGTGTCCAATAACTCTAAAGTCTTCAGTGCAGCATGGGACAGCTTTCATATCAATACAACCCCATCCCATACAATAATAATCCAATATAAAGACTATAAGAAATGTATAAGTTTTGCAATGTACATGTACTCGAAAGTACGCATAAAGGTGCACTACCACTAGAGCAATGATGTGTTTGGTTTCCAACAATTATATCAAACATAGTATAGCACCGTAGCACAATGCCAGGTATGTATTTATCATTGGAATACATAGGTATTTAATATCTAAACAAAATTTGACTGAGTTTAATTTAATAAACATTAAAATGACTCCAATTTGTAGCTCTACTATAATTACCGTAAATATGGTAATAGCTATACAGTTTTTAATAATCAGGTATAAATATAGTTTCCAAAAAAGTTTACGGAAGCTATAGAGAAACTTCAAAAGTATCTAAAAACAAATTGAGCTTGTTAACTTACATACGAGTAGTACGAGTATAGCATACCCAAAACAAAAGTTTGTAATAAAAGTTTATATTGCCATTTTTAAACTTCACCCTGGACTCTCTGTGTTGAGAATATCAAATGAGTAGTTCAAAAGTATTGCAAGTATTTTTGCATAATATTGTATCGACTTATATGAACTTAGACTTTCAGTAAGAGATTCCTGTAGAATATGTAATAGAACTGAATCGATAACTCCTAGAGTGACCTCAAGTCAAATAAAAAACTAATGTCGCCATTTAACATAAATTGTTCTTATAGAAACAAAACCAGATCTGAAACTACGTTTACAGATACACGTCGCATTTTTACATTTTTATCAGAGGTTTTGGCTACTTTACAGAAACCGTAAAAGTAGTTTTAATTCAAAATGAGTATTGTTCGTTTGAACCTAAAAAACCAATACCAGATATCTTATGTAATGATCCCATCTTTGTTTAAGCTTTACCACAATAAACAGTTTCTGTGGTAAAGCTTACGAAGATGGGCGGTATCAGATATTTTCGACGAAAAACTCATGGCAAAGTTGTTACAAAGCATTACTCTCTAATAAACTTGTTCAGTTCTTCACGCTTTTAGAAAAGTGTAAAACTTTTTAACTCTATAAATTATGGATAGTCTTAACACTTGAAGTTGTCAAGCCCTGAAACACCGCGGAAGAACTCGGCATTCTTATCCGGTTTGATCCGGCCCATAAACTGCCGGATCAGGACTTTCCCCAACGTACCTTTGTCAAAACGCCTTTGTTTTAATATAAAGAGACAAAGCGAGACAAGGAACTTGAAAATTGCTTTTTATTTCGCAGATTTTTGTCGCGACAGCTAAGTTAATTAAGACATAGATAATGTGCTGCCACTACTAGGAAACATTGGGCAAATGTATTGCTGTTGAGTCCACAGTTTTTGGACTATATATAAGTTTCACATATCTATAGACTATAATAGTTTTAAAGATTGGTTATGAAGTCGATGATGGACTTTTTAAAATTAATCTCTAATTCTAACGGGGCATCTGTTAAAAGTATAGAACTTGTATAATGACTACAAGTTAGAAGGTCGAGAAAATAAAACAATACTTGCACAAAAAGGGTCGTACAAATTCAATCCGTGCTATCCAATAACTGGAACATTAAATAGTCAAAAACTATTCCACTAACACGAACGAACCCCAGACAAAAGGAGGTTAACAGGTGATAAAACCGAATAGTTTCGTCCTATGGCGTACGACATTGAAAAGAGGATCTTGGGCGAATGCTCTGTCGTCTCGAACGAGACTGAATTTCAAGAATGTCTCTATTGAACGCAAGGTGACTTGGAATGATCAGAACTTGATACGTGACTCCAAGCATTGTGTAGATTAATGAAGTAAAATGTGGAATGTTCAGTTATTTAAAGAATTAGCAACTCACCGCGCAAAATAAATTGTGTTATATGCTAATTGTGTGTCAAAATTCATCGACAGCCGTATTTAGTAAATATTAAATATACAACTTCATTTAATACAATAAATAAATATTTGTTTTTTACAGGTTACAACTAGGAACTGTCTTTAGTAATTATATTGTTAAATAATTAAGCTTTAAAAATTGTTTAAATTTTTCATACATCACGATGGTAAACGATCCGTATAAACCTACTTAATTTATCCAAAATTAAAGTTTCCGTTTATATTTAAAAGCACATTTTACACGTGCTCTTTTTACATCGCAACCCTCGCAATAAGAGAAAGGATACATTATTATTGCTCGAAAAAAAGACGTTAATTACGTATACCCCTACCCCAGGACGTGGCAAACATGTTATTTACTGCGTAATTCATATGATATATACCAAGTTCCTTTACGAGAAAATATTCTGTTTCATTCCGAAGTACCGAACCCGCCTTTCGGTGTGCCCCCGTGCGCTGAAATGTTTGTATTTATTTTTTAGAGTTCCCCACTCAACATTCGTGCTAGCCTAAAACAACGGTAAAGCAAGCATCCTAATTATAATTTTACAGTACAACAACAACAACACCGTTTCTTTTCCTTCCTTATCTAACTCCTTTCGTAAGAAAAGGACGGCTTATCTGATGGGCACGCGAAGTACCCCGAGCGGAAACAAGTGGGTATCATTGCGAGTTTCCATGTAACTTCCCTTTTAATATGTACATAATTTAATTTATGTTCGCTATAGGTGCAACGGAAACAGAAGCATTACAATTTATTAGTTTTAAGGTTCCGTTTTAGCTGGTGATTACAGCACACCAGGGAATTCGAGTAAAAGTAGAATAGAGTATGCAAAATGTTTTGCTATTTGCTAATGCTGCTATTTGCTGCTGTTCCAAAGTAAAAATTAGAGATTTCCATAGGCCAGTAAGCCTTTGAGGCTTAACTAAAGGGAGTATACTACAGCGATTACTGAGTATTGAAACCTAATATGTTACCCATCTTTGTAATACAACCCGTATGTACGCGGCTAACACAGCTTGTGTTTGTATTAGACAGCCTAAACGCCTCCATATGTTGACTGAAACAATTGGCACTGACAATTTTACACGTACCGATACGTTCGTTTAGTAAACATTCAGATAGAAATATCAGTTTCACCTAACCAGGAACAACCCAACGTTATTGACATGCATGATATCAAAATGAATTAAATCAAGATACGACAGGAGAGCTATGAATCTTAGTACTCACTATTCTTAGATGGTGACGTCATATCTTAATTGGTGCTAAACTCACAGTTCAGAGGTCACACGTCCAATAAAGACCAGGGTTTTTGAGTAGAATATGTCGTAGTAGGTATTTTTTTTTTACTTTGTGGATCTGACAACGAAATTGGATAGATTTAAAAGAACCAAAATAATGAAGAGTATAATGAATGAATAATAAAAACATGGCAAGTAAATGGATGCAGTGCTAAAATAAAATGTAAGTCGTAACATTTCCCATTTGCAAAATGTTTATCATGATTTCAGAGATTCGAAGTTGATGGCCAACCCGGAATTTCATGTTTTGACATCGTTTTAAGGCTTTGACATGATCTAGCTATAATCAAGAGCAGGACAATAGCCCAAAAAAGTGCTTTACGCAGCACGATAGCGCTTATATAAAAAAATCCTCAGTCGGAAACCCTATAATTTAGTGGCTGAGCTGCAAGTTGCTTAATATTCACGACAACATTAGCCAGTCAAACTACACCAGTAATCTGAATAGTTTATCATTCATTGCGCTAATAACATGGTCAAACTAAGCTAAAAGCAACCTAAATAATTTATCATCCTAATAGCATGGTGTTAGTAAAAAACGATTGCTTTAAACATAAAACGCAGTAGGTCAAATATGACCTGCAGCACATATGACTTAACGCTTTCAACGTGTTAATAAGCCACCCTTACAATCAACAGGTACTGTGAGTATGTCGTATGTAATGCAAGGTTCCTTCCGCCAGTTTTCATTGGGAAAGCAGTAGCTCATGTAATTAGTAGAAACGAGAGCGAAGCGATTTCCGAGACGGTCCGCGCAACAATTAGTGGTCGTGTGTGTGGTGGTGCGATTGTTCGAAACTAAGCGGTTAGCGGTTAGAATATGTTCTGGTAAGACCTGATTACATTTTATTCATTGCATTAGATACAATTGATATGATATCAAAATTAAAATATTTTTGTAAATGGCTTTTGTTTTGGTTCAAGTACAAAACATAATTAATTCAGGATAGTAGCTTGAAACTGCTATAGAAACCCGAATAAAACGATAAACGGACAAAACTTATCCTTCCAAATCCGTTAACGACGTCTCGGATCATGATCTGATATCTACCGAATCGAAGAACAATAAACGCTCTTTATTATTATAAATAATCTGAAACAGAAGGCAATAAACTTTAATACGAAAGGTTCAATTAACCGCGGGCTGATTTACGCCGCTATCGCTCATAACATGAGCTAATTAACAATAATTCATGACATGCGCGTGCGCATCTGCTTGCGCGATGGTACGTTTCACATTCGCGCCGTGAGCCGTGCGGGCATAACGCTGCCAGCGGTCTGTTACCACCTCGACACCCTCACTTACCCCAAAAGACCCCAATAGAGATTAATTCAAAATCGTGACAGTTCTTTTTTTTATTTGACAGTAATGTTTTGACAGTTCAGTTGTTTTTTCTAATACAGGGGGTGTCGTAGGTGGCGTGTGTCGGTCAGTGTGGGTGTGTGTTGTGGCATGGGTTGAGGATGGGCGCAGGGCACAGCGCGGAGGGCGAGGGCGGCGCGTACGCGAGTGACCCGCCCGCCCGCGACCGGAAAAAGAGTCACAACAAAAGACGGAGGTAAGCTTTTACTATTATTGTTATTAAGGCGAGGATATGTGAAAATAACGCGCATAGTCGCTACTTTGACGATCAAATATTAACACTTCTATAGATTCTATCAAAAAAATAAAAATACCAATTAAAAGAATATATCCTCAATAAAATACTAAATCGAGTAGAATTTTAAAATTCATTATAATAATGTAGAAATAAGATGCACAAGATTATGTAAAAATATTTTTTTCTCGTCCTAGATCTAGTTATTTGAAGCGATATTCATCGTTTTTTTTTTGGAATATCAATTTCATAATACTCACTTAGATTCTAAATCAGTTACATTTTTCTATAGACCCGCCAATTTCTATAAAAACGCAAAAGAATTCAAATAAAACGAAATTTTCGCCCGCCATGTTTCACGCACTTGAGTCTTGCTTCACAAATCTCAACCTTATTTTATGGAACGCAGGCATCGCATCAGATTGTTTACTAGCTTCAGTCGACGAGCGTAGCTCGTAGTGTACGGTTGTGAACCGGACGCTCTGCTTCGTGAGTTCACATCTATAAAATCGACTATTGTTTACATCATGGTAAAATAAAGTATCAATAAAATCAGAAACTGTTGCACAAGGAAGCGGAAAAGGAATGTAAAAAGACATGCTGGTATGTTTAGGTAAGTATGTAAAATTAATAAATATAGTCAAAGCTCAAAGTAAAATAAATAGTCAAAGCTGGTCAAAGAGTAAAGTTTCAAAGAGTAAATTAGTAACTTATAGCCTTGTTTATTTTTTTAGGTGTCAGAATAAACAGTCAGATAATATACCAATAACACTAACTGAACTTGTTCCCGTGTAACCAACTCATGCACAAAACGAGTAAGTCATAAAAATACCTACACTTCATATTGCCTAATTGAATGTACCTACATACTACACATACTACTAGGAAATACTCCAGTTAAAATAGACATTCCAGTTTGCATTAATTCCCAACAAGCTGGATTTTTGTGCAGACCTTGAATACGTCATTACAAATGATATGTCAAAAGTCCCTATCGATCCCGCTTGTGCGTTGTTTTTAATTCGAGGTCAAAGGTCACAAATTTGTGTTTTTTACGTATATCTCTGAAACAATGAGAGCTACCGAAAAATGGTTCAAACAAAGTTTGTAGATCGTAAAATTGTCTACAAAAAAGATCTCAACACTTTTCTTCTACATAGCATCGCTTTCGAGATATCGTGACTTTAGACCGCAGGAAAGTCGTATTTTCGACTATATAATATGCACACATTTCCGCCCCTCTGAAGTAGTGTACACGGCGCTTTTTTTTAACGTGGTTTCCCCAGTAATGTAATGGGACACTATTTTTATGATGATTTTTTAAAAAATTTAAATTTAATTAAAATTAACTACTTTTTTGCAATTACAAAAAATTGTATTGAGTAATTTTTTGGAGCAGGTGACAGTAAAGTCTGTATTGGCTCCAAACTATTATTCATCAGTTTCCAGCCCAAATCTTCAGGATTTAGATCATTGCCTAGCCACACTTGCACTTGGTAGAAGCAGAAGCAGATGTTGGAGGGAGACAAGATAACTGCACTCTCTTATTGTTTCTTGTATTTATCACAAAACTCAAATATCTATACTGGCCACGTATGAGTGCATATTCGTATTTTCTATGTTTAAAATAGCCATAATTCGAGAACTGTGCACCGTAGAAGAAAAAGTGTTGAGATTTTTTTTGTAGACAATTTTACGATCTACAAACTTTGTTTGTACCATTTTTCAGTAGCTCTCATTGTTTCAGAGATATACGCAAAAAACGCAAATTTGTGACCTTTGACCTCGAATTAAAAACAACGCACAAGCGGGATCGATAGGGACTTTTGACATATCATTTGTAATGACGTATTCAAGGTCTGCACAAAAATCCAGCTTGTTGAGAATGAATGCAAACTTGAATCATAATTTAGTCCAACATAAGTAATAACATAAGTGAGAATAACGCCTCACTTTTCAAATGAGGCGTTATTCACCGAGACGTATTTTTTGCGCCGACCCGACATCTAGTTGTGCATTGTTGATCGAAGGGTAGGTATAATAAAAAAGTTTCAACGGTAATTTTAATTTATTCAGCGCGCTTTGTGCGATGTTTTGTAGCGGGGCGCGCGGGCAGCACCCCGCTGATTGCCCCGCACCTCACCACCTCAGATCTGCCCGAGCGCCACATATCCTCGCCTTAATATAGGTACTATGATGTTGAATGCTTTGATGATTTTTGATATGATATGCATGATGACTCTAGGTACCAACCTATTATCATCTATAAGTCTTGAACTTTGTCAAAACTTTGAAAAGTAAAAGCTACCTATAAGATTCTTAGTAAGATCCTACTATTTGTAACACCCTACTGCTAGGCAAAGTCTAACAAATATATCTAACAAATTTTATATCCAATCATTTATGTTCTTTTATAGAGTTTTATGTATGTTCAAATTAACTTTATGACGACATCCATTCTTCAAATTGGTATTTCAATTAAATCTTCAAGACTTTCTCTGTCATTGATAACGTAATTATTTCATCGTTAGGTTTGCAATAACTTAGAGGCAATAAAATGACAATTTGTACTTCTTACAACTGTAATATAAAAGCCTTTTACAATGTGATATATAGCTAATGTGAATCTAAACGTAGTCTGATCAAACTTTTACACGCACATATCACGCATTACGTCAAGACCTATTGTTATACATAGCCCTATATAATTAGTAAAGAAACGCCACGTGTCAAAGTTCACTCGCTCCATTACTTCATTCAAATCAGTGTAATCAAGGGGAAACCATTCTCACGTATTAGCAATTAATTACAAAGCCACTTAATTAACAGGGGCTGGTTAATTTACAGAAATAGAAGCCGCTCGGCTTAGTTCTAGGTATTTATAATAAATAAATAAATAATTATAAAGAGCTCTTTGAATTGAAACTAAAAAAACAACAATTTCACTATCTTTTCAAAATGCCTCAAGTGAAACACTTAAAAAACCAGCACAGTAAGAGCTTGTTTTTTATTGTAGTAATAATTTGTGTAAAAAATTGGTCCAACTTTTTCTGATAGTTTCGAGAGATTCGTTTTAAAGATTGTAATAATTGGAAACTTTGACTGAAACCCTTACAATGCTACCTTCCTTTCCTTTCAAACTAAGTTATTGCAGCGTCACCACTCTTGTAACCAATTTTATACAATTTGTTAGAAAGTACTGCAGCTGCAGTTTTTGATCTGCGGTCTATCACCGACATAGACTTTAACTCTTTATAAAATCTAGATTAAGGCACTTGAATACCTAAACGTTCAACCAACATACTCCATGAATTCCAATTCAAATCAATAACTATTAGGAGGTAACCCAATTATAATATTAGAAAGACAAAAGGTTAAACCAACACACCCGTTTTGGTTCTATTGACTGTTTAATAGCTGGTTAAGAAAACACTTCAAATTACTGCTTACACATGTGTATTTGCAATATCGAGCAGGCGTGATAAGTTTAATTAAATTCCTCAGCAACTGGTGTTTAAAAAGCATTTCAATATTGAATAATTATTGATTAAGCGCATGACTAATTGATTGGTAAGATTTCGTTTGAGATTAAGAAATTGTTATAGAAAGTTGTTACTGGAAAGAATTATTTGTGTTATTAACAGCTTGTTAATGATAAGTTTAGTGTATACTTCGAGACAATTTCATCTCCACGAATGTTACTTACTATTTCTTTATAAAAACCCTTACGGAAAATTCAATTTGACCATTGATACATTTCCTGTAGGAAGTCCTTAAAATCATAAAATTCCAGGAATGTCTACAGTTCGGTCAATAAAGATGTTTAGTGCGTACTTCGAGTCAATTTCATCTCCATTAACAATTCATCAATAACCATTTACCAAAATTGGATTTCATTTTACGTAAATATATTTGTTGAATTTTTAGATATTTTTAAAAAAACTTACAATACCAGGAGTATCTATATCTAACTCAATCGAAATTGTTTCCATCTATATGGTAAACCAGACAAAGAAATTTCATCTAATCATGCTGAAGAATAACAAAAAGACACCCAAACTCATGGTATTATTATGTTACCCTTGTGATATATTGGAAGTATTTCCCTTACGTTTTAGAATACAGAAACGATGATGGGTATCATTCAGTGAAAGCTCGAGGAAGGATGCCATACGATGGAGATAATGGGCGTAACCCGATACGGAGAAAAATGGAAAAATACCGAGCGACCGTGCATTCTATTTCAATCACAAATAATTTTCCTGTTTTAGAGAAAGCCTTTATTCAAATAAAAGACTATTAGGAGGCAAATAATGTTATCAATTTATGAGCAATGAGTAAGAAGTAAAATCTACGAATGTAGATACTGAGAAAACACATTTGTTCTTATGTAAGCCGAATATCTAAAGGCCGAGATCATCGTTTGTGAATAACTGCTATAAGAATTCAGAATTCAGACTGTACTTCACAAAAGCCTTTAACCAATAAACAAAAAACATACAATTAATCCTTTTTAAATATATTATGTTTTGGAATGTACGAGTAAAATAATTGACCTAAATAAACCTAACACAGTTTTAATTATGAACAACATTTGAACAATAGCGCTGAGTGCTTTAGTTAAATGCTTTCAAAGCCTCAAACTGTGTGAAGTGGTCCCATCAGCATCAATTCATTAGCTGCACCGCAAAACAAACATTTATTACGCTAATTAATGACGACCAGTAGCTAACATAGAGGTACAAATTAATTCAAATAATTAATTTGCGTAGTTAGTATAGTTTTAACTGTCATAGTAAAGTCAATTAGTTTACAGTGTCATAGATAGAACTTTATTCATAATCGATTATTAACAACACTATCAAATGGTTTGTCCCCTTCTGACATACGATATTTTACAAAGAGAAAAAGAGACAAAACCCTTTATAACAGTGTTTTTGTTAAAGAGCGTTTATAAATAAAGAGGTAAGTATCGTAGGTGTTGACGAAACTGAAATAACAAAATGTTCACTGGAAATCAAATAGCTATAAATAATGATTATCAATCATCAATAGCAATCAATAGCTCAGCAACACAAACCATTCATCATTTAACGATTTTATTTTTGAAAATATCGCCAATATTATTTTCGTTCAGTTTTCTGCCAAACGTTTTAAACCTAATCTGTTAAAAACAAAAGTTTTTAAAATAAAACTTAAAAAAATAACTTTAATCGTATACACAGTTACCCTGCGAACATCATTGAAAGAATAATTAAAAAGACTAAATTAGAAAGCGGGGGCGAATCAAGTTCGCACTAACAATCCCTGAAGGCGCTTTAATTAATGAAAAAAATGGTTTGTCTCAAAACGTAGATTTGCTAATTCCCCCAATTTGAGACTGAAACGAGAAAAAGACATCAAGTTTAATGTATCGAATCGTTTAGGACTGGCTTTTAAAACTTTTAATTGTATAAATCAGCATTTTTAGACAATTCTCGAACTAGCGGTGATTTGTATTAAAACCCTAGCCGCCGAATTAATAAACGCGGTGCAACTAAAACACTGATAGAAAGTGTTTTGTCTCTATTGCTCTTTGGAAAATTGCATATGTGAGAAAGTGACAAGCCATTGTATAGCTAAAATGTTCTTAAATATTACAGTATAGCCCTTTGAGATTTACTAAAAAACGTTTTTCCACCTTTCGCGCGAATCCTCCAAAGGAAAATGTGAAATTCCAAAGAAAAACTGGAATGTTTTTAACTTTTTAAGTCTACACAAGTCTCGAAGTTTCAATGCGAAAGAAAGGAAACGGAAACTGAATACTACAATTACGGTGCTTTCACGTATTGATGCTTTCAAATTCAAATTCATATTAAAATGAGATAAATCTGTTTTGAAAATTATTTTTATTGCAATACAATATCGTCTTATATATAATATTATATTAATGCAAATGTACATTAAGCAACATATTTTGTAAATTATAGTTATGTATTTTTATACAACGTTATTTTTGTATAGGAGCATATTTAAAATCAAATAAGGGTCCATATACATTTACTTGTTGTCACAGTCTCAGCTATCAATCTGGGTGACCCATTAGAATTAAACACTACCCTCGATCAATAATAACTTAATTAGTCAACTTGAACCGAAACTGAACTGGGGACGTTTGCGTATACCTAGAGCCCACTGTTAATTAATTTGTTCAGTGACTTTTGCAGCAAACGTACGTAGTCGTACAGCACGGTTTCAACCGCATTCAAGTCGGTCTTGTGGGATAATTAATCAAAATCAAACGTCACCATCACCTATTGGACAGTATATACACACATAGGTTCCATTAAAATCGGTCATGCTGTTTTGTAACGAAAAAATAGACAGGCATTTAATAAATGCTATGCTATATTTGAGTAACATCCATTTATGCGCTCCAACGTGTATCACGTTGCAGCGCTGCAGTCTGGTTGTGTTAACAAAAGTTCTACGGTATGTGAAAAGATGTAAAAAGCGCTTCCAACATCCGCTTTAAAAAGCGTCAGTCGCATTTATGTGCAGTAATTAAAGCAAGCGCGAGACACTTTCAAAATCATTTGTGACAATTTTTCTACAGAAATGTGAATCCAAAAATTCGTGCACATTTCAAAGCGCGATTTCCTATGTAGTATTAACACTTACGCCAAAAAACATGTTCTTTTAAAAGACAGGCCATTTCTAAAATTAGACTACACTTTGATCAATAACTGACTGTCATGAAATGATCAACTCAATAACATAACGTAAATACTATTTCTGTTCCTTCCACAGCGGAATCACGATAATCTTTATAACATTTAGTAAGTAAGTAAGCTTGAGAAGTCTTATCCTTTCACCGGATTTAAGCCGGCAAAGATTACATTCACATCGGTAAGTTTTCCACAGGATTTTCAGGAGGATAGTTATATGAATAACTTCACAGGGACTACCACAGTTACTTATTTAAACCGAAGAGTAAGGAACTTTGTTTCTAACTGAAGGTAAACCGTAAATCGGACGAAAAAATAATTTCAAATTAAGCCTTTGTTTGCCAGAAATTCCATTGAAAAAAAACACGTAATCTGAGTGCTACCGTGCTTCGGGGTATACATACATGAAATTGTTGGCCTTTGGACAGTCTAAAAACTCCGACACCAGCGTTGGACACTAACCCACACGAACTTACTTACTAGCTCAATCTAATTGCGATAAATGCATCCCATCGGCGATAGGAAAGCAAATTCTAATCAAAAACTGCTGGGCTAGCAATTTATTTATTTAAGGACAACCAGTAAAATATTTTAAAGACTACATTAATGATAAGATGCACTTTCTATAGGTGCCATAACATGCATATCTTATATTAATAATTTCTGCTAGCCTATGAATTTAGCTAGCATTTTAGTTAGACTAACAATTTTTCATCAAACTTTGTTAGAACAAACCAAACCGACCTGAACCAATACGAGGTGTTTTATTAATTTGAATCAATAAAAACATACGAGCATGTGATAATAAACGATCCGATGTGAAATCTTAATGTGTACTAAGATGTGAACAGCGGTACACCGACAACTGGAGCGCATCCTAACTGGACACACTACACACCCCGTTACTAACTTTTTCATAGTAATATTTAATTATCACTATTCATCTTACTGCTCTAACAATAGAGTGCAATTTTGCTAACGTTACTTGCGTATTGCGGAGACTAAGTGGTGAAAGATTGTTAAAACAATGTATTGATGAGTAGTTTTAGTTTTAAATTAAAGAGGAAGGAACGTTCAATAGTGCGTTTTATGGTGGTCACTTTGTTACGTACACTAATGATTAAAAAATAATTTTAAGGTAAAGTTTGGTACACCATCGATAAGTAAGTTCGATTAGGTCATTGCCCAACACTTATGTCGGTGTTTTTCGACCATCTAAAAGCCTCTAACATAGCCTAAACACTGAAACAACCGGTACCGACAATATATAGTAACCTAATATACTTCATATCCCAAAAAACCTTTAAAGCTGCTAATATAAGCCCAAGCTACAAGATGCGTAATACAAAATTAATAACTAGATATATAACAAATAGCTAAATAAATCAAACAATAGAACTAATATGATGTAAATGAGTGCACCCATACGAGCACGAAGCCGTCACAAAAACTAGCCAGTTAACTCAGTACACTACGCCAGTCTAACGTCCGACTTAATTTTCTGCTATTTGGTTTGAAAACGTATTCTTTACTCTTTTATTACCTACTTGAGAACTTGTTATAAAATATCTTAGAACGCTTTTAAATTTACGATGTTTTGCCGTTAGTTCAATAAAAATTGAACATTTTGTGGGCAACTTAAACAAAGAACCGTCAGATCAATTGAAGGAGAGTTTGTGAGTCAATTAAATAAAGAACCGTCAGATCGTCAGATTGCGGGAGAGAGCAAGTGTAACATTTGAAGAGGTTGACTAAGGATAGGGAACATTGGAGAGAACTCCATCGACAAGAGCCTAACTCTTAAGTTAAGAACATAAATAAAAAGACTGAGAGAAATGGAATGAAGTGCAGAAACGAAACATAAGTAGAATATGAACTGAAATGAAATTGTTTTCTTGACTTAACTAACTAACTAACCACGAATACCTTGAATTTAATAAAATCTCCGACACCCACCAGGGTTAGTCACCAAACTACATGAAATGAATGAAACGAATGAATGAAAATATATTATTATGTACGTCATCTTTAATGATAATAGTTTATGCAATAAGAGTAGGGGGCTTCTGAAAACCAGCGTTCTACCGAGGCCTCCGGCCAGGTAGAATATTAGCTGAGACGCCTCCCATTGCTACACAATTTTTTAGTTTTAAGTCTTGTGAATTTTTGTATTTTTTGTGGCAATAAATTTTATTTTATTTATTTATTTTATTTTAAAATAACCTAGTGTCTCTATATGAACTTTTGCAAAGTTTTGTTCAAAACAAAATATACGTTCAGAACAGTATCAACTTTATAAAATATTTCAAAATATAAGAACAAATCACATTACCCAAGTCCGTTTCGAACAAGACAGCAATATCAAAAAGTTTTGAACAAATGAGCTCCAACTTTTAATATTATAAAACTCATACATACAGTGCAACATTCTGATCTATACTCGTACGTTTATAAAATGAAACTAAAATTAAAGCGAAGAATTTAATATCAAACATGAGCCTGATGGAATAAAATTTAAATAAATAAACACGAGATTTATTCAATATTCTCTTACGAAATCAAATCAGTATCTTTCGTATAGCGTAGAAATTTATTAGAAGCTTTTTAATCCCTGAATATCATAATCATTCCCTATCTTATATGCAACTGTCTTCTGACTGATTACTTACTTTGTTGTGTAAAGTTCATTGTATTTAGAAACAAATAAAGTGAAATGTTAATGAAACGCTACTAAGATACGACAGGGTATATACTGCTAGTGCAATTATACAAATATATTAACACCACAACGTAAACCGCAAAAGGCAATTGCTAAAGTCACTTACTCCAATATTCTATGCAACAACTTCTTCATAACTTGGTTTACAATCACAACACCTCACGTGAGGTAGTCGGTAACATATTTTAATGAAGCCAAGTTACCAAAGTTACTAAGTTACAGGTGTTCGTGCTAAGTTATCGGCAATGCGTACCGTCGCGTATTCTCTTAATTAACTTAGTAATTTTGCGTAGAGATGACGGGGGCTGCCTGACAAGATAATAGGCAATGTGTGGTTCTGGTGTTAGCGGGAATCAGTAGTGCATTACTATACAATACATACGCGCAAGGTGCAATCTGAATTTAAAAAAGTAAGAATTTATACAATTACATGGCATACAAATCTACGTTCAGATTGAAAATATCTTAGTTTTAAATGTCATCTAAAAGCAGCCTACTAAGCAGTTACATTTCATTATTTTTCATAACTAAATAAATGGTTTTATAGACCAATTTCAAAATACCTGCATTAAGTAAAAATGATAAAAGAATTTCTGTGTCAGGTATACGAGTATCATGTAATACAGTTTTACGACCCGTCATATTCATGTGTTATCGCAGTGGCGTTACTCTGTGACTGTGACACGTAGCATTGTATGCATACCCGCCGGCACAGTGGCCCCACATTATTTTTGCTTGTAAAAAAGCTGACCAGCGGACCGTGTCGCATCTCTCGCGTTTCTCCGGACCGCATATTTCACGATGACACACATGTTTGGCTACATCTCTTCACGGTGGACGAACAAGTGACTGCCATTGTTTTGCTTATTATCTTTATCTACATATTTTATACACAGTTTTCTCTCACTTTATGGCCTCAAAGTGTTTAGTATTTATGATATGGTCATACAATTATTGAGCATTAGATCGTGTTTAAGATTATTTTATTAAATCCACGTAACAATTGTAATTGCACAGTAGTAGTAGTACTCAGAACTTTTAAGAACTATATGTTTCAATATTGCGAATATAAAATAGCTCTATTTGACTACGAGAGTGGTGAACAAACTGTGTACTGCAAACATGGTAAACATTAAACATATGCCCCAGATCAAATTCCCCGAACACACAACAATAAAACGGAACGAACTAACTTTGGTACACATCAAAGGAACAAACCAAATATCTATTTATGAGTGCTGAAATAGTTCAATTACGCACACAATATGTAAATACATTCGTGATTACCATAACGGGCGCATTTTCACTTTCACAAACCTTAATTGCCGACACAACGCAATCTTGTACCGCTGACTATCAAGATAAATGAAATATTGTAACTAATGTGATGTTCTTAGGGTGTAATCACAAGAGATGTTATTTAACACTTTTTGTAACTTTTAATAGCGTTGATCGTAATCAGACTGCAGGTTTATGATACAAAAGAAACGCGAAAACTTCTTAATAATAAATGCAAGGATACGCTCCGTGTTCTATTTACAAAATGAAACATCTCTAGTAAGTTTCCGTTTAAGTGAATTGCATACAAGTTTCCCTAGTGAAGCGAAACAATTTTCTTCAACTGCTTAGATAGTTGCATTTGCTGCATGAATGGTAGACAGTTTAAGCTGTTTAGTTGTAAATGAACAATAGATAGTTCAAGTGATCGACACCGTGGAACGCTTTGAAAGTTATCGTTGGAAGCTTTAAGCTTCAAGCACTTTCCGATGCTGCTCCCTAAATGTCAGTTTTCAAACTCCAGTGTGCTTTATCGAAGCTTTCAGACACCAGATAGAGACGTCAATGAATTCATGTTCAATGAATTGAGCTGTTTATGTGTACGATTTCATTTAGAAAAGTAGGATTATTTAAACTTTAAGATAGTAGCATTCTGAATATTCTTGCGAGCAGAGACTGTTTAAGTTTGACGTCATAAATGTTAGAAATACTTTGTGTAATATATTAATGAACCAATTGGTGTCTTTTTAAAACAAAGTAAAGTTCGACTACTATGTCAGGGTTCAGCTTTATTCTTACAGAAGATATCATACAGTTGAGGAAGATAAGGCGTAATCACCTACTGCGGATTGGTAAAAAGCATTCTTCAAAGTATTTGTTTGTAAAACTTATCTACATTATTCTACATACATATAATGTAAAATCACACCAAATCTCTTGTTCAAACAAGGGTGTCATGGCTCCATTTCCCAGGTCATTGTCTCCAACGATCTGTCAACACAAAGTCCACGGGGAACCATTGTCAAGACAATCAATTAATCGTCGGTTAACGTGACCCCGGAACGTAATTCATCCTACAGGAATAGAACATGCAACTCATGGAATCAATTACATTTAAACAAATTAGCTGACTCTAATTTTGTAAGTGCGAATGTGTGTTTGTTGGTCACCATTCACATAGTAAAGTTGGGTGTGAAAGTTTTAGGTGTACTTACGAATAAATTTAGTTGTAATGTTATCTATTCGCCTATTTTGATATCCTACTAATATTATAAATGCGAAAGTTTGTGAGGATGGATGTATGTTGGATGGATGTATGGATGTATGTTTGTTGCTCTTTCAAGGAAAAACTACCGAACGGATTGGGATGAAACTTTACAGTAATATAGGTTATACATCAGAATAACACATAGAATACATTTTATCCCGAAATTCCCGCGGGAACGGGTACAGCGCGGGTAACACCGCGGGGCGCGGCTAGTTATTTATATATTCATAGACTTGTTATTTGTGTGAACTTAGAGCCTAGAATCACTAGATCTAGACTAGAATGCTTAGATTGCAATATTTTTATCATCCAATCAACACCATTCATTAGTCGTGTACTTGTGACATAAGTACTTGTGTCAAAAATATCTATAGCACAATATTGCTGAGCTAAAAGTTAGTATCGCAATCAATAATACATTTTTAAAACTATTGCAATGAAACGGCTACAAATACGTCAGTATTTTATTTGAAAGCCACTATTTAATATCGAATACGTTCAATAAAATATGAAGGTATATTACTCCGGTGAGAGAAATAATTCATGGACGTACCCCAGGCAAAGTGAGCCTTTGATATATTGGACCACAGACTTCGACCATTTTAATAATGAAACAAAATATTATTTTGAAACCAACACACATTTTAAATTAAATCATGGGAAGGTTTTTCGAACAGAACCTTAAAATTAATGAAAGCATCCGAAAGCTTAAAATAATTTTGCAAATGTTTACGAAAATTAAAATTAAAAATGTTGGAGCTTGCGTAAAATACTTAACATGTAACATTGCTACTACATTCTCGACCATATTATCTTTTCGGTATAAAATATCAAACCGCTCGACAGTTACACGATGCCTCAAACATATACAGAGGTACCCACGTGATACAACACTATTTTTATGCTTATGACGATATCCCGTGACCACGAGTGGTGCTCGATAGTTCGACACGTCTGGTACGTATCTTAATAAACCTATACTAATATAATAAAACTGAAGAGTTTTTTTTTTGTTTATTTCAACGCGCAAATCTCCAAAACTACCCATCGGATTTGAAAAAATATTTTTGTAATGGAAACATTCAATGGAAAGATTAGGCTTTTTCATTCCATAATTCCCACGGGAACGGGCACAACGCGGGTAAAACCGCGGGGCACTGATAGTAAGTTATATATTTTGCGTTTCATTTAGTATAAGTACATGATCCCACATCGACGCACACTAACGCCTAGGAACACCCGAACCAAATAACCAATACACTTAACGCTCCAAACCATAAACGACTTAACACCAACAAAAGGACTTGGATAGCAACAAAAAGACTTGAACACCAACAGAAAGACTTGAATCACAGACGTGTTTGTCAAACATCCGAGTCAAAGTTCCGCCCTCATGTCGGGGTTCGCTGAACGCAACACTACACCCTTGTTCGTTTCCACTCGACGGTAATTAAAAGCTTTCCAATGTTCCCGAATGTGGTTCGTTTGTGATTCACTGCTGAATAATAATATAGCGTAATTTGAGTGGGACTTCTTTCCTAACATAAAGCTTCATTCATACTCGTGTACTATTTGACTTGGTTATAATGTACTGTATTGATCTAAGATTATACTGAAAACAATTTACACAAAATTACATATATAAAACCGGTGTTTAATAGCAATAGTACTAAACATTTAAGGACCTGTTATAATTCGTGGAACCCGTGCCCATACACTGTGTTAAACACTAATAGTTTCTACTTACCTAAATTACAAAATCCTATTATTTATTCTCTTTACAATCCTCCCAAGAAAACTATTTAGAACTATTACACAAAAACTATCTATACAATTCATTACCCAAAAACCAATATTGAAATCCACAAAAAGTCCCAAACCAAATTACAAAACATCGCCGGACCCGAAATCTGGCAACACTGACCGTTACACCAGCATCCGTTACTGCAGTGGACATATATTCACGATCCAACATGTTGTCTCGTCTACTTTATTGAGATTGACAGCCCACTGAACAAAGACCGGCTGAATGTGACGGAAAATCGCAAATACGCGAAGATAGAATATTCTAGTCTATGTTTTCTGAATAGGGTTTTACGTCAGTTATAAAAATAAAACCGGCCAAGTGCGAGTCGGACTCGCACACGGAGGGTTTTGGGCGTACTTTTACGGCAAAAACATAAGTTTGTTATAACTGTCTAGCTAACACCGTTCTTGAGATACAGCCTGGTGTAGGATGGACGGACAGCGAAGTCTCAGTAATAGGGCCCCGTTTTTACCCTTTGGGTACGGAACCCTAAAAAAAAGCTTTACGTGACTGATGTGATTGTACCAACGAAATTAATTTGAGGAACGCTTTACCAGCTTAAACTTAACAATGTATTTATTGTGCCATCGATACAAACAATTATAAGGAATACACTAATTAGTAGTATTTATTAATGTGTCGCGATTTAAAGTACATTATTTCACGAGATATAGAATCAATTGTGTTCAATAATATTTAAATATCGCTTTTGTATTGGAAATCTAGTATAATACGTACAATGTACGTGTAGCCTTTGAATAAGCTTTAGTGGACTAAGCTAGTCCTATTGTATTGTACGTCCATTTGAAACTATTGTACACTTAATTACTCTACCATGTATACTCATCAACATGTAATCAATGATACAGTATTGTTGATATTAATTTAATTGGTATATCAGAGAATAATATTTCCACGTCGCTTGTCCTGTTAGTGATACTAATTAATATTCGGCACCGCAATTTGACGTTAATTAATACACTTACACATATGTCATTTGTATAACAAGCGGTGGTTACCGGCGTTGAATCCATTCTTGTTTTAATTTTGAAATATATAAAATTACAATTACTATCACCCAAAACGAATGAACTCTAATCAAAGCAACAAATCGCTATCAATTATTCAATTAGAAAAGTCTACCAACGTCTTTATTACTCTCAACCAGAATACCAATTTAGTCCGTACAAAACGGAAACCGAAGAACAAAATTGGTATCAATATATCACAAAGGGCAATTAGTCTCAGTTCAGATACCTAACGAGGCCAGCGCAAGTATTGTCTATTTGTCTTTAGGATCCTAACAACCGAGCAGGTTCTGTACAGTTTATTGCAGTATAATAGAGAACAATACCATTCGATTGGTAAACGTAAAACGACTATCGTTAACATTCTCTTTAGGTATTTAACTTGATGTCAGAGATTCTAAAGCTATGTTCAGATGATCGATATGTTAACATGACTGTGTTCAAAGCAAATGTTGATCGATTTACTAGCGCCCGTGAAAGAAAAGCGTGTGTCAGCATAATATGTACATTCTGAATAAAACTCGTCATAAATGTAAATTCGCCTTCAGCATGTCATGTGAACATTGCCTAAGATTTTTGTGAATAGAAGTAACTAACTTGAAGAAGGTAAAATCTATTCCGACCTTTTTAATCCCACAAGTGGACAAAGGTCTTTTACCAAAAGTCCCAACACAATCAACTCTCAATACCCTTTGAGTCCTCGATCTTAACCTTTAAATAATATATGAAGGAGGTTAAGTAGTGCTTTCAAGGCAGATTTTACTTTTATTTTCTAAAGCTCTTCATCTACATGAGTGTAAAGTGAACATTATACGAAAGTGTCTTGGTAAAGTGGGTAATCCTTTTAGATCATATTCTTAGATACGATTAAGTTGACACAGAAAGATCTCAGTTGACCTTCTGTACATACTCGTACGTACGACATATTACACTCTAAGACCAAGTCAATGCCCTATATTTTCTCATCAACTTACTTTTGCTGAACACAATTTATTCGCAATAAGTTTTCTTATTTGTTTTATCTGTAACAATATTGCTCACGTCCCTATATAACTACGTAAGTAAAAGGGTTGATACCGTTTGATTACGTTTTCGTATTAGAATGTAAAAATAAACTATATTTAATTTTTGGTCCCGTTTATTTCAGCGTGGTAGTAGTGTGTGTTAGTAGCTGTTACTACTCATACGTACTGTTCGTCACTATTTAAGATTACTCCTAATTCTGCTCACTGTACTTATATCTTCGGTGAGATGAGAGGCCTTTTCCCAGCAGTGGGACATTACAGGTTTATAATTTTTGTTATTTGTTTTTATTTCAATTGTGTATAACAGACACAGATAATATACTGTTCTAGTTATACTTTAATCGTGTGTATCGAAGATCTTTATTTATAACCCACATCAGACTTAACCCTTTACCTAAACGTTTTCTAACTACAGGAATAGTAAATCACACACTACCCGCCACATTTCTATTTGTATGGATATTTCTAGAAAAGCTTCCGTTAGTTACAAAGTTTGTTATAATACGTCAAAACTTTAGTTATCAACGTGAATCTGAATACACAAAGTTTTGAATAGGACTTGTTATCCCCTTGAGTCGTGAACGCGTCAAACTAAAGATATTATAAGTTAATAATAGATTGTTAGTCACGATGAAGAATTTCAATACGGAATCGATGATTGAAGTAAACGTTCGTTCGTTCAATATTGTATTTTATGTTGTACCAAATAGAACACATTTAAAACGACTGCCATTTGTCTTATTTAAACATATTTAGGCGCTAAATAGATTTAAGAGTTCTTGTGCAATCCACCCTTAGATGAGTAGTATAACATACATATCTGCATTCTCTAAGAATATAAGAGTAAAGATTTTCAAGGAAAACACATTCCTGTTTACACCGATTATTCTACAAAATTCCTGCTTCAGCAAGGAATAAGCAAGGACATAGCGGAAATATTTAACTAAAACATAACACTACTATTTAAGTCAAAACACTAAAGTTATTTCAGTCAAGTTCACCAAAGTTAATGTACAATTTACTTTATTCAACATTCCTCAAATTATGCTTAAGTAACTACAAGGTTTACCAAGAGCTGTAGCCAAATCACAATGGCTTCTCGCCAGACAGACATCGTTACAGTAGACTAGTTCTGAATGACAATGAAACCACTGACGCCTACCGCCTAGGATGCCTAGGAAGAAATCGATTGCAGACTACATTAGATCTAATCTCATAGAATAATTGTATGAAGAAGAATAATCTAAGTACGCTTGCTATTAAAAGTATACTGGTTTCTCAAATTTAAGCGAACTCTACTCATTTGGAATTGGAACTACGTTAACGGATACACCCCTTTACAGGAACCGGGTCTTCTGTGACCAAGGGGCCGAAACTTCAGATAAGAATGTAAAATAAAAGCGAACAGTATCCGTAAACGCGCGTAGTTTGAATATTAAAAGTATGTTTGTAATTTATAGGCGATGGAGGGGAATTGTTTTGAAGCGATTGTGGGTGTATTGGAAATTGATTTAAAAAAAATCTTTAGTAAATAAAAATTAAACCAACGAAGGTTATTTTCTTAAAGGACTAAGTTTAAAGCTTGACTTTCACTATGAATGGAGCAAAGTCTCAGGTTTATATGAAAACATAAAACGAAAATGAATTCACGAATCCTTGCGATGGAAATTCTGATAGTACCAGTTACTGAAATAGATTTAGATAATAATAAATTCTACATTTATTACAGTTCGGAAAACAGTTCGGTCACATTTATGTCCCTGGATTAATACCTATATACCTAAACGTCAGACATTTCTTTCGGTTACAACTCTACAGAAAACGAGTACGTTTATCATTTGAATACAGAATTCCCCTCAACCCTGGACCAATCAGCATGTAAACCCTCGAAAGGATGGGATAATCGCATCCGAACATTTTTTAAAGGAATACACGAATAAATTGCCTCCAGGGCGATCGTTAAAGCTCTTTGTAAGTGGCTTTGTGTTATTAGAATAGAATCTTTATGAATTTGGGGCTTTTGTGTAAACACGCCCACCGTTCTTTGTTTTAGTTGTATTACAAGAACAAAATGAATGAAATCTTTAGGCTCTGCGGTATTTGTAGGAAACTTTATATTTATATTTAGGCCGTATTTAGTTTATCACTGACGGACATAGATCGTCCGTAGCGTTCGCTGCTTGTTCGCTTTTTATACAATAAAGTTTTTAAATATAAAGAACATTCATGGGTATCGCAAAAGTAATATTGAGAGTTAGTTATCTTAAAGTATTTGGTATATAATTAATACAACCATAAACTGTTTCATTATTTCAGTGTGAATAAAACTATCGCTAAGCTTACTCAACTAAATAACTTACAAAAGGATATGTTTATTTACGATTCCCAGCAAAAGCAATATCCCGCGTAAGACAATAACAAATGGGCAATAAAATACATATAAAATGGGTCTGTGATCATGACCGCTAAAGAGCCATTATTAATATTATCCCTAATAATTGTTGGGTGAATTGTACCAGTTACTATACATAACCAGCTTTAAATGGCATTACGAAATAGGTTATCTATCTGTCTAATGATTTTACCAAACTTATTTAAACTTTAAGGATTTCTCTTTCTCTTTAGAAGGAATTCTCTTTCAACAAAATCCTATGTTCAATATAAATAATACATTATACAACGCATAACATTAAACATACAGTAAAGTAAAGTAAAGTATGAGCCTGTAATGTCCCACTGCTGGGCAAAGGCCTCTCATCTCATTGAAGATATCAGTAGAAGAAGACAGAAGATGTAGTAAACATACAGAACAAACATAAAACAAATAACATAAAAAGTTTTACAATACGCGGCCTCGTCGCTTAGAGCTGCCTTCAAGGACCTTCAAATACGTACTTTAAGCTTATGACTACATACAGTAGAGAAAATGTAGTAGATAAACAAAAATAAAATAAATAAACCCGGGCAAATTCACACACGGTTAATTAGACCCAAACTAAGATCTAAGCCTATATTATGGAATCTAACTATCATACACTGTTACATATACACACACAAATACTTTATATAAATACTAGCAGCACCCCGCGGTTTTACCCGCGGTGTGCCCGTTCCCGTGGGAATTCCGGGATTTTTTTTACATAAAAACCTTCCTCTTGAATCACTCTACCTATTACAAAAAACCGCATCAAAATCCGTTGCGTAATTTTAAAGATTTAAGCATACAGACAGACAAACAGACAGACACGAAAAAGAGACGACTTTATTTTATACTATGTAGTGACTATGTAGTGATATAATTGAAACCCAGTATGTGTGCACATATTGTTAGCTCCGAGCGGGAATCGAACCCGCAACCCTCGACACAGTAAGCGCTCTCACACGCCACTGTGCCAACGGGCTTGTCAAGGTACAACTTTATAGGCTAATTAATCGTAGTAGCGTAGTCAGCAACTATTGTACCTATTGTTACTACACATTTTATGTACGTAGCTATTTCTGATAACTACGACAAAGGCTAAAAGATAATAGCAACATTACACTTGCAAAATTCACGTTTGTTTAAGCCACATAAATAAAATGTTTATACGCAAAGTTTTGAATACGCCTCAGCTTTTCACTATTCATAATGTAAAATACGGTGTAATGGATTTTGTATCTAACGATATACCAAAGTTAAAAGCAGGGAAAATAGATACCTATAAGTTTCTCTTCAGTAGAAACTAAACTCATTTGGATTTTAAACATACTTCGTTAATAACGTAAAATAACACGTTTTTTAAACAATACTTTCTCAAAAACGGACCCGTTTTTCTTTAAAACCTGTAAGTATGTTCACATAAAGAATACGCTAAATATTACGCAGTCACTTATTATCTAATATATAGAAAAACATAATGCAAGTATAAGCATAAGTCCAAGCGTTCTGTGTGAACAAAGTCAAACTATCTCTATGTATCTATTATATCTACTGAAGTGCTATAGAAAGCTCAAAGCCATCTCTACAACTAATGATTCATCGAGGAAGAAATAAAACAATAGTATTGAAATCCCGACCATCCGCATTGCGTCTCAATTATATGCGCCGAGAAAAAAAATATTCCCTCGAAGAGTGCCACCAAATGGTATTAACATTAAGAGTGTTTTCCGCTTGAAATACACGAGAGAGGAAATCGTAGAGATGAAGCGCTTTATTAGCTGTAAATTGAGGGGGAAATGCAAACGATTCGCCAATTACACGGCCAAGTACATTGTAAGACTTGTTAAGTTGCGTTTACAGTGTGTTACAGGGCGATAAAAGTACTGTGAGAATGCAGTAGCAGTCGACTAACTAATGAACTTAGTCAGGATGATTTTGTCGTACCTATTTAGAGCCGACATTGCGTTAAGCGTGCGCACGCCGCGGTTCTATACAAAAGTGAACCGTCGTGGGCGCCCGTGGCGTGCGCACGCCGCGTATGGCTTCATACAAAAGTGAACCGTCGCGTGCGCCCGTCGCGTGCGGTGTCATACAAAAGTGAACCGTCGCGTGCGCCCGTCGCGTGCGGTGTCATACAAAAGTGAACCGCCGCGTGCGCCCGGGCGACGGACGCACGCTTAATGCAGTGTTGACCCTTAGGTATAAAACGTTTTTTTATTACCATACTCAAACAACATTAACAAACAAAGACCCATAAAAATATAAAAGGTAAGCATTAAAATTACTAAGACGTTAAGAAAATGAACATAACTAGAACTTCGAACAAAGATTTTATGAATAAGGGGTTGATTGAAGTTGTAATATTCAGTAACTTTAAACGAGTAAAAGTATATTGCTGAGCATTTCATATTTAAATTAAGCCAAAATCACCATTAGCGTGAAAACGCTTTCCATTTTTAACTTAATTCAAATGAGGCCCTTAATAATAACTAGAGCGGTAAACGAGCTAATTGCTTTTGAAATTTTATAGGAAAGTATGTAAAGAAATACTCGTAACATATAACTCTGGAATTCAAAACAAATTGCGAAATGTGTTAGTTACACTATTTGGAACTCAAGAACGGCTGGCCCCATTTTTATGATTTAGTTTTTGGATACATCTCAGCCCTAATTAGCAAACGCCACTAAAACTGCGGTTGAAACCGCGGGAAACAGCTACTATGACCTGAAACGTCGGGTATAAGATCAACAGTATTCCAGTACCTTACGTAAGCGATTGAAGTTTAATGTTCATTTCCTACATCGCCTCCGGCATATAAAATGAGCGAGTACCACTATACTCGTAGATCGGATAATTTAAGACGCGGTAAGGGATTCTGGCACTTAACCGTTTCCTTGCCCGATTCGTTATGTACATATTAGGTTAGTATCAATGATTTATAGTTAACTAGCAGAGCTACCCAGTTTCACCCGCGCTCATCCCGTGCTTGCATATTTGGGGATAAAAAATCGCTCATATCCGTCGACCTGAATTTGGCTATCATACAGAAACATATATTTCTTTCATTTATAAAACTTATCAATCGTTTTGGTATTAACTTAAACCAATGTTAATTATCAACATGAGAGAGATTATCATTACTTTCAGAGATTATCGCTTTCAGACAAAATAATGTGTTACTATATTTATGAGCATAGGTCGTTAAAAATTCCTAGTACTATATTGTTATTGCAACCTTTCTTGAGAAGATAATGCTATCACTGCGTCGAGTGAAAATTAATGGCCTTATATTTCGGTTACAACGTCCCTTATTGGCCATTTTCAGCAATAAGTATGTTGAGAGATGAATTATTGGCGGTTATAGTGGAAAACAGCGATGAATTTTGTGTACTAGCAAAAATATAAATCGCATTTATCGATAAGTTTTAAATAAAAATGTATAACCAAATCAACATTTAATTTTTCATCATAATTACATACATATAAGCATAGTATTCATGCCAATACAATAAATGTTATTAAGTCTACTAACGTGTGTTCTAATTCAATACAGTACTCAATACGAACACCAAATACTCTTATTTAAAAATATTCTCACTTCTTAATTTAGCCAGGAGCACAGGTGCACAGGACACATCAAAACACGTAACCGAAAAGGTTCCATTATACATGTGCGTTAATACTTAAGTAGGCAGTGTCCATTTATAGAACCATGTAGCACGAACCTATTTGTAATGACGGGTGTCGGCGGCTCACCCCAGCTCCATTGAGCGTCTCTGAATGAAACCTCAATTTATATTCTACAGACTGAAACCAATGTAAAAGCTCTAAAGCTCACGCTAGTTTAAGTACTAGTTCAAATTGTTGACAAACTGTCTACTAGATATACTTTTAAAGCCTCCGTGGTCTTATGGTCTGAGCGCTCGGCTCACGATCCGGAGGTTCCAGGTTCGATTCCCGGTGGGGACAATATCTCACAAAAATCTGTTTGTGAGACTGTCCTCAGTTTGGTAAGGGCATTGCAGGCTGAATCACTTGATTGCCCGAAAAGTAAGATGATTCCGTGCTTCGGAGGGCACATTAAGCCGTCGGTCCCGGTTACTTTCTACGGATAGTAGTCGTTACATGAGCCATGTCAGAGGCCTTTGGCGGCTCAATTACTCTGACACCAGGATTGGTCAGGTTGACCATCCACTCGATGAAGAAGAAGTAGACTTTTACAAGTGTTACTGTTACACTTTTCTCTTTACCGATATTTTTGGCTATATAATATTTGTGCCTATGTTAAGATCTAAAGAATAAACTAGATATTTTACTAAATGCTTAAAGAGCCTTAACACAAACACAAAAATCTTTTAAAAAATACAAACAAACCATTAGCGTTACTTAAGTAGGATAATAACAATTATTTGACAAGAGATAAGAGGTAAAGTTATCTTATTCGGTAATATTTGGACAGAACGTCGCCCCAAGCGGTTGATGAAAATTTAACATCCACTTATCTCTGGGAATTTGCTAAGTTTGTTAAACTAGGGCGCAGTGAACGCGGCCACCGTGACACTCGGACCTCCATGGGTTTACGCAATGCAGATATTATAACCCAAAAACCTTGTTTTAACACTAACTTTAACCGTCAGATAAAACCAAACCACTGCCCTAATAACATACATTTTAAAAGCAAGATAATATTTTCACTTAATTTTTATGACAAGCAAATTGCTATTATTACAACAATTTTCCGTTATCGCAACTTCCTTAAGAGATAAGGATAATAATAAGTATAAAAACAATATGGAAAGTTTTGGACGACGAAGTAACAAAGATTTTTAGTTAAACATTTGATGGAAATCCGCAGTTTATTACAGAACTGGATATTGGAGTGATAAAATAACAGTAAGTATATGGAAGACCCTTATCAAACGTAAGTGGAAAAAACTTCTAGCAAACCAACTGAGCACCCCGAGGAATCATCTGATGAATCAGCTATTTGTAACAAGAATATTACTTTCACTACAATTCAGAAAAGTCTATAAATGTAGGTACAGTCCACGTCACTTTTTCGAATTATGCTAATGTAATAAGATAAAAAAGCGGTCGAATTGAGAAACCTCCTCTTTTCTTGATGTCGGTTTAAAAAAGAGTAGTAGTATAATTAAATGTCGTTGCTTACAATTAAAAAATATCCTATAGACAAATAAACAATGCCTTTATCAAATACAAGAGCAATAATTTCAAATGTAAACGGCGCCAGCATACGCATTGCTTACGTAACTCACATAGCTCGCATATTAAACAACATTATGATATACGAATATTGGTGAATGTTGAGCAATCGACGCCTAAAACCGATGGATAAAATATTAGACTTTCGATCATTCCCACTCTAACATCACTTTATAACCTATTGGGTTTAATCTCACCAGAATTTATGATCATTAGTTTTTCATATATCAAAAGTACAATGGGTAAATATATACTCGTATGACTAGCGCCCCACGGTATTACCCGCGTTGTGCCCGTTCCCGTGGGAATTTCGGGAATTTTTATATACATATAAACCTTCCTCTTGAATCATTATATCTCTTTAATAAAACCGCGTCAAAATCCGTGCAGTAATATTTGAGACAGACAGACGCGGCCGGGGACTTTGTTTTATAATATGTAGTGAAGCGTGGCTCACCTACAATAAACAAACATATTTTAAAATCTTTTGAACAAGTATTCGACAAGTTTAATTTAAAATACGGATCTATGGCTTTTATGTGCGAATCGCATAGAACTTTACAGTCCTGTTTTATTAGCAATTAGTTTTTGAAATATATCGTGCAATCGAAATAAGGCGAGAACCATTAGAGAATGCTTCTTGGTACAAAACAATATATCCGCTACTGTAGCTACATACTGCTTAGGATTAACAAATGCAATTTGTGTATTTAAGAGGAAGTTTTGAAACGGTAACTTTGAAAGTTAATCACGTAATGTAACGGGTACTTTACAAGCCATTAGCGTGGACACACAAAGCCATGGCGACGCGTCACCATTAAATTTATCTCATCTGCCAGCCCACCTGGAACTTGATTATACTTATATATTATTTACTAGCAACCCGCCCTCGCTTCGTTTCAGCTAATATTTATTTAATTCTGGAATAAAACATCCCTTCTTTTCATTCACTCAATTTGTTGGTGGAAACAGCATTAAAATCCGTTTATGAGTTTATGATTTTACACGTACATACAGACAGACAAACGAGGGAAGGTTTTATACTATGAAAAATAGCCTAAAGGACGTGAAATAAGACTTTAAAAGCAAACAATCTTGTCTAATAAAACACTAGACCGTGCATTCTATACGGCTGTAAAGTTTATTGCCTTTGTCAGGTGCGAAACCAGAGCCGGCTCCGACAATGTTACTATGTCACGAGACGAATACGAATACATCATAAAACAGAGAAATGTATTTTGAACGTGTACTCAGCACCGAACAAATTATATAGTCGCTAAACCCCACCTTTATTTTACATCTGGCATTGAAATTAACTCGTAGCCAAACGGGGTATAACATATACCTATGTTAGGAACATGGACCGTGAAAGTTCAATGAATAGTATAATGAATATTTGAAATAACTCACATCAGTTAAAAAAATCTTGAACACAAATCAGAATAATATGGTTTAAAAAATCCTTCAGTATATAAACAAACTTTTTTAAATAAAGAGTCTTCATTTACTTCATTGTATCAAATAAACATTCATTCTGAGGTAATTCAATAACTGAGTGTTTTACGTTTACCAATACCAACGGTATTTGTTCTCAGGCAGTTAATTTAAAACGGGCATCGAACGGTTAAATGAATACACACCAAACAATAACCTCAACAATGTTCGGTTAGCGGGCAAAATAAATTACTGTTTTTATTCGGCAATACACAAGGAAAATGGACAAAAGCTTTTGGCATTCATTCACAGGCATTTATCACGAGGTTTTTGAGTAAAACTATTGGCTATTACATTACACTACATAACCTAGCAACAGAATAATGGAATTCCCTATCTAAATTTATATTAAAATTCAGTTTAAGTATAAATATTACGATGCTTAAGTCAGGAATAGAGCCACTAAATGGTTTAAATGGTATTTCTCCAGTTAACGGATTAAAGTACCTAAGTACCTATTCAACTGTAGGTTATGTTTACAAGTACAAACTAATGATCGCCCATTCTAAACTCTACCATAAATAAAAGAGCTTCAAAATCGAATTATTTACGATATTTGTACATGCTACGAAATTCCGTAGAACTAACTACGATTCGTAGACAACTACGCCGTAGTACCTCGTAGCGTAGGGCGTGCAAGTTTAAGACTATTTTCTTTCTTCCATTAGAGCAAACTATGTTGGAGAATACTTGTATTTGTTCACAATAAAGTTTTCCTTTCAAATATTTAAGTTGATTTATAGAGCGTTCAGACCGTAGTGCCTTGAAAAGTACTAGGGTTATAAACATTTTTATTGCGCGCAAAGATACTGTGCAAGTTAGAATTGCTAAGTTCGTGGATCGAATGAGTGCGATAAAACCCTGACAAGTCTTTATTTTTCTTTAGTCTGCACTTATTCCAACTGCAAACACTACATACATAATGTTGTTATGTAAACAAGTTTTTAGCCGCGGTAATCTATCGTCAAGGCAGGTCGCAATTCCGGACCTCGCCTCACATTTCATCTAACCGACATACGAGTATTGACAGAAGACATATTGAAACTGCTCTTAAGTACAGATCATTTGTCACTCAACAGAATGATTTAAGGCAGAGTGCAAACCATCCATCTGTCTTGGAGTCTTCACAGAGATATGCGAATAAAGATGTCACGAAGACGCTTTTTCTTTCCTTTAAATGCATTTAGAATTGAGAATCTAAAGTATACTTCTAATCAGAGTCTTAGAAAACTTAAAAAGAGATAAACTGAAAGGTATTTGATATTAATTCATTCATTTCGAGAAGGTTAATGGACAACTCATGGTGTCGAAGTTTTTAGACCGCCTAAAGGCCTCCGACATGGTCTGACGATTGATTGAAACAACCGGGATCAACTGCTTATGGTGCCCCCCGAAGCACAGTAGCGCTCAGATAGAAAGCCCCGGTCTTCACCTATCTAAATAGGGGTCGAGCTGCACGTTGCAATATAACATATCCGTTGAATATAACAATCCCAAGAATGCTTTGTCCAAACCAATGACATTGATTGCAAAAATGCCTAAGGTATGGCGTTAAGAAAGTTGTATAAAAAATTATTAAAACTACTGAACTAACCAAATTAAATAAATACATACACCCGGAAAATGGATGGGTTGCTGCGAACCATATCATGGTGACAAGTCAACAAGATCACTAATCATTACATCTACATCGAGAATACACCTCATAACATTCTTCGCTACAAATTCCGTTACATTTAAGTATTCAGAACGATATTAAAATGTTAAAATTCACGTAAATCTTAAAGTCTAGCGTGTAGAATAGAAATTTCACTCGTGCAAGTCAGCGAGGTAATTGGTGATCCATCACCGAGGTTGAGTCGAGATTGGCTAGATTTTTCATTGAACCTTACATTTGTTAAGACAAGACGTATGGGTTTAATTACATTGACACGAACTTGGTCCAATAGAAATTAAAAAGTTACAACACTACCTATTGAAAGCTAGTACTGTCATTAATTTGAAGACCATATTCGAGGCCACTAACATATTAAGATTTAGGAATAGTACAAAAAATATAGATAGTAATTCTATTCGATAGTAGACACTCAATCAGTAAATTTATCCAAACAGTATAAATAAATGATTCACCATCATTATTAATATAGCTAGTACTTTCCTGCAAATGGTAATTTACTTTGACTTCCCGATAAAAAAATACCATGAATTCTTGGAAAAGAATTTGTAAAATAAAAAGCTATCAGATGAATGTAATATACATTTCGGTTATCTTAATTCAAAATCCGAGACCTTATTTGCTTTCCAATATTGTGTTACGAGATAACATAATTTCGGGGGCACAAAGCTGACTGAAATGAGATCAAGAAATAACTTCAATTCTGCGTTTCAAAAAATTACATCTGAAGTACTTTAATATAATTACATTTTATAAACTAAGCAAATGTAAGTTAGAGTATAGTGTTAGTGCCGAAATCTGGTGTCCGAATTTTAGGTCCTCTAAAAGCCTCTGACATGGTGTCAAACTAAAGTAGCAAAAGCATTACTTCGCTCTTGAAGATATACGAGTAAAACTTAAAATGTAGGTCAAATATATCCAACATTTTTACCCCCGACTTATATTAAAGAGGTATAAAAGAAATGACAGCCGGAAACATCATCGTACACTGAATGCGTGTACCCACTTAGGATTTACTTTAAAAAAACTACAATGTATAAAACAGTACAACTTTTGATAGCAACTCAAGCGTTTACCCAACTTGTTCGTTTTTATCCAACTACGGAACATTTTCGTTTTATATTTTCATTTATTATTCTAGAAAGGTTATGACGTTTGCTAAAAAGAAAGTAAGCATCCAATTTACGTAAGTGTACACTTGCTTGATTTTAAAAGGCATTTGATTTAAATTGTTACACATAGTTGTTTTTGCACCTGGATTAATAGTACAAATTTATTCTTGGATGTTTAAGTTTTTTTTAATAAATATCTGCAGCTTATAATTTTGTATTCACACTTATAATTTCCAAAATAACTGTGTCTGCGTGGTCGTCCCTTGATCCATTTTTTTCTATATATGATTTTATTATTTGATAGTATGTATACAGATAGTTAAAACCTTAAAAGTGAACATGGGTTTCATTCCTGATGAATTAAAGCAAAGCCATGTCAGGCCTTTGCTATCTTCAACGAATTATTATTTCGAACAATCTTCAACGAATTATTATTTCGAAAAGCCGGTGACCATTCATAAAAATGGGTTGATCAAATTATAATCCGTCAGTAAAGCTATTTGTAAAATCTTTTTTAACACTCCCCTCTGACAACCCCGGCATTGGTATTCATGAATCTATTACCTTTGAATACAAATGAGAGAAATTCGGAACAATGTTACAAAACATTTGCGAACAGTATTTAGTATTTAGTGATGAACGATTATTTTGTCCAAACTTTTTCTTGTTTCGTTACTTTAGTTACTTTTTTTGCATTTATATCGTTTGGTTGCTTTAATTACTTTTTCTTGATTTCTACTTATTTGTTGTTCTATATTCAATTTAATTTCCTAATTGTAAATTTTCTTTTGCAGGTAATTAAAGGAAATATCAACTATCACAGACACGAGGCAAGAAGTTACCGATCACAATTTGTCAGACATCAAAAACTAAGCGTGCTGTAATCTCAAAATTAATATTTCGGAGTTTCTCTGTTCGGTTCAAAAAACGTGCATCATCTACATTAATGGCCGTTTAACATGTATTATTCAGGTGATACAATGTAGCGTGACAATTGAAGACACACAAATACTGATCTAATAACAAACAGAGAAAATTATTGTAACTATTCGACCGTAACTGATCGAGACGTTAATAACAAATTAACTCCGCGTGTTCTGACAGATCTATTAATGAATGCCTTAATTACCGAGTTCTAATATTGACATTTCGAAGCCAAATTCTTGAGACCAGACAGTTTGATGATCGTTTCAAGACCAGATTATGATACAAATTATTGACACGTAAATAAACCGTAAATCGTTTTAGCACACATTCCATTCTTTTAACTACCTACTTTCTTTTCGTTCTTACCCCTGCGATAAAACCAAGTATAGTGCCACCAACTTAACTGTTCAGGTGGGCAAAATGGGAACTACAGCCGCGTCATATTGAATCTCTCTCTTAGTTAGGCTTTATATGATTGATATTGTAGTTTCTTAAACTTTAATGATATCTATAGACTGACTTGCAAGACATGTTTTAATTACCTTTGTTTCTTGGTGAATTTCTTATATTACGGCAATACCAAATTCTCCACTAGCGACGCTGTCAACTGAACAGATAAGATGGTGGGACTGTAAAGAGGTGCGTAATACTCTACCTTCAGTCATCAAATTATACTGATTGAATTATGTTTTTGTGTTTCCATAGATCGTAGTTATCCGATATAAATGATTTTTAACAGAAGATTTCACATTTCCATAATGATTTAACATCAAGTAACGCTTACTACTATTATAACGTAGCAATTTCGCTACTTACCAAGCTATTTTAATCATAAACTGATGATACCACAATACCCAGTGGGTATTGTGGTATCATCAGTTTATACCCACGCTCGACAGCGCGAAATAATTTCCGGGAAAGTGACCTTGACTCAATTTCTATAAAAGTCCAAACGGCCGAATCCTCGCGTAAAATCCTATTACGATATTACTCTCATCAGAACACCTGTTGGTTTTGTTCACGCAAGTCACACTCACGCGATGTGGCTCACACGTCACCATCACATTACCACTAATGATTTATACGATTTCATATTTAAAATTGGCGACCTTGTTCTCTATAAAGAAACAATACTAAGTCACAGTAAAAACATGAAGTAGGTATACAAATCTACTAGGCCTTGATTGGATTAGGCTTTTCTAGATTATCCAATTGAAAATCCATGTTTAGCACCTTCATTTCAATGCTTCGGTAATCGCAAAATCGCAAAATCCTGTAGGATCCAGTCCGATATTTATATAAATAACTTTGTTAGTTCCTAGTTATCATTTATTTTCTAATTTACTTTGTGCCATAGAAATAAATGTAGAAATAGTTTTCATGAATCCATTGAGTCAAATATCTTTAAGTGCCCTTTATTAAAAGAAAGGTAAAACTCGCATGCAAGAGCTCTTGGAAATTGTATTTTTAATACAGTGAAATATAAATCATTGTTTTATTACACAAAATAAAAGGGAACTCACTAATTGAACTTAATATAGTTAGCATGCAACAATATCGCATGAAATAAAGTTTCACTTAATTTTTTTGTAGTTCGTTAAAGTATTTTTATTTCAATTGCCATTCCCATAAATATAGTTTCAGATGTAATATACCTTTCCAGTGTGATTCTTTATGTTTAAGTTCACTGCAAAAATAAACGTGCTTTGCTATGAGAAAAACTGTAGGAGTGACTTAAAAATACATAGCAAAGATCATTGAGTTATATGTACTAACGTTAGTACATAACTCAATGGCAAAGGCACATTACGAGTTAAATAACTTTTACACTTTGGGGACTACTTGTGTTTAAAATAGGACTATTTCTTATACGTTAACAGAGTGTGAAATAAAGTCGCCCACCGCGTCTGAACGTTTGAGCTAATCATAAAAACTCCTGCAGATGTTTTGATGCAGTTTGCACAAATAGAAAATACATAGTTATTAATACAACTTTTACCCCAAATTATTAGGAAAACATAATCTGACGGAAAACGTAATCCCGATCAACTAAAGCGATGCGGGGGCAGGTTGCTAGTTATTGTATAGAGCGGAGAAGAAGAATGTTTAATAGACCAAGACGACATAACAACTTTCAATGAAAAACTCATATCACTTACGAAAGTAGTTTTTCCGTGACACGCCTACGAATGGCGAGCCAAAACAAATATGGGGCGTAACCACAACTTTTGATATATTTCACAACACATAGTCATAACACGAGAACGAATTCGGCCGAATATACTAAGCAGAATGGCTGCCAACGAAGGAGTAATAAATAATATATTTTATAATAGAGCTGGCGAGTGCAAATGATGCAGAATGTCGTGAATGCAGTATAAATATTCATGGGGTGTCTCTCAGTGTTCAGGCGACAGCCTTCCATCCATCTTATTCTAGGGGAGCATTGAGATGTTATTTTGAAAGCTCAAGCGAACTGTGAACATCGCAACAGAGCTTAATTATAATTTTAATAAAAACTTAGAAGGGTTTTAATTGTTCACGTGTTTCATAGTATCCAAACGAATAAGTAAAGACTAAAGATTTTGAGCTGTCTCATGAAAGGTTATCATTTTCAATTGCGTAGATTAATGGCGCTTTTTATATTTTTTTATCCACTGAACACCTTTTTTTTCTGGCTGCAAGTTCAATTTTTCGCAGTTATTTAGAATTGACATTAGGCATTTACTTATAGTAACATATTTCTAAATAAAGTAGTAGTAATGCATATATAGTAATGTAGTAGAGCCCACTACAAAGTGTCTGGTGTCTAGTGTTCGCGTGTAATATTCTACTGATGCCTCTCATCAGAAGAATTTCTCACACCACAGTCAGTGTAAGTCAGTAATTTCGAGTAGATCTGTTGCTAACCCTGGTGTCGGAGTTTTTAGACCTCCTAAAGGCCTCGGACATCGTCTGACGATTGAAACAAACGGGACCGACTATTTAACGTGCACTGAGACGCTCGGTAGCGCTCAGATAGAAATGCTGTCGTCCAAGTAGTCATGTGAGCTCTGAACGCCGAGCTGAAGTCACGTGAAGGCCTTCTGATAAACACAGTGTTCGTATCGATTCTATCATGAAACTGAGGAACTTCTACCTTATTTATTAGTAAAGTGAGAAGAATTTCTTATTAACACCAAGTCAATCACGTAAAGTAGAAACTTCATCTAAGCCAAGTAAATTGATAAGAGACGCAAGTGCTCCCTACAATTAGCTTAATGGATAATACCATTACCTTTTAGGAAACGCCTTGTCATTAGCGTACTTCCGACAAACGGATGGTGAAATACCTTTCTTTTATTAATTACGAGTATGTATGTTTAAAAGGAAATATTACATTATTTATTTTGTAATATTACCGTGCAGGTGTAAACGTTTCGGTAATATGCAAAAGACAAGTAAATATGCACGTTTTACTAAAATCATAACTTGAGATTACTTAGATTCAAATCTTCTAGTCAATCTCCTTTTCAATGTACTAAGAAAGAGTCAATCATAAGCCCACTGTCGGACAACTGCAAGCTTTCTTCCCAACAGTGGTATCGGACTTTGCTTGATAAAACAAAACCTTGAATATTTTATATATCTCTTTCTACTAATAGTAAATGCTTTATACTGCAAGTAAAGTCAGTTTTACTCCTAAATAACCGTGGGAAAGCGAGCGCAATAAAATACTGAACAGTAAGTACAGCCTTGAAGTAATTCGGACGAATAAACTCGTTTGAACAACTAAGAAGGCCCTTCAAGCTTATCGACGGTATCACCGGGTACCTAAACGCCAAGTTTTTTCATCAAATGTTACAGAAGTAGTTTGTACTTAGCTAACTTCCACTTTCCTACTTACTTAATAGTTTTACGGGTGAACTCTGATTACGACTGAATGTTAATTTGTTAGTAACGAATCGTTACTTTTTTGAAAGTATAAAGTAATTTCAAAACCTACCTGCTTAAATTTGTCCATGATCCATTTTATAACAACACAAAATTTTGCGCGAAAAGGGTTAAAATTTTCCAAAATGAAATCGTAAATAAATTAAATCTCATTTATTATTTGCAGACAAAATAACGTAACAAATTGCACTAACTATTGTATCGTAAACAAAAAGGACTGAGGATTATTCCAATTTTATATGAATTGTAGTTGTATTAAATTATAAAATGGTAATCATTGTGTGCAAACTATTGTCAATATGTATGTTAAATACAAATGAAGAAAAGTATGCAGAATAACAAACAAACAAAGGACAAATAATAAATCTAAAAGTAAATCAAACAAAAACCAACTTTACAATCTGAAACAGGTCAAAAGTTCAAAAGTCGGTCCATTAATAAAAATGAAAGAACGAAACGAAAAGAAATCTTTTAAAGTATTTTGATACTTATTTTTCGCGTGCAGAAGTCACGATCGAACAGATGGCACAAAAACTTTTAATTTACCTTCTTTCATTTGGATATTGTAAGGATATTTTACTTTTCTATTTGTTTTTGAAATGATTTCTTAGTAAGTATGGAAAAAGTATATTTTTCAACCCATTTGGTTTATTTTTTATATTATAGTTTAGGTTCTTTCCGTAAACATGAATACAACGCAAATAACACTGTTTATTGTCAATCAATCTTCTGTGAAATAAAGCTTCTTTCTAATACACCATTAACAGTAAAGAAGAGCCTGTAAAGTCCCACGACTTGACAAAGCCCTCTCACCGCAGTTATCAGTTCTGTAAGCTTCATAAAACATGTATACTAATCTCATCCATATTATCATTTAAACTAATTTAATAAAGCTGAAAAATTTGATTTTTGTTTGTTTAAACGCACTAATCTCTGAAACTGCCATTTGCACAATTATTTTTGTAATGGATAGGGACATTCAACGGAAAAGTTATAGACTATTTTAACACGCTTTTATTAGCTTGGCCTGTATGTATGTATGTATGTACGTATGTAATGAAATCTTTGAACATCATTTTCACCAACTTCCAGAAGTCTGATTAATTTGAAACTTTGCATATGTATCAAGGACCGATGACAATGCAATAATTTAATAACAGTTTCCCGTTATCCTTAATGGATTTGCCAGATTTACTAAAAAATTATTACTTCATATAAAAGACATCAACGGGCGCTCGCTGTGGGACGGAACGGGAGTTCTGTTTTATTTTACTAAATGGTACTAGACACTAACAGCGTCCCGTGGTTTTCCCGTGATGGGCCCGTTCCCGTGGGAATTACGGGATGAAAAGTTGCATATAATGTTATGCTTACTAAAAAATAAAAAATAAAATTATAGTTTAAAAAAACTAAAAAAACACGCTTTTATTGCAAATTGAACTAAAAACTAGAAAATAATTTTTCTCCTCAAATCAAAATTATAATAAAATTTAAGTTGTAACACAATGATTTAATTCAGAGTAAAAAAGCGTGGGGTGCTTAATATTTTTAAATATTACAATCATCATTGGTAACTATCTATGAGAGGATAGTTATGAACTACATTAAAATGCACCCCACGCTTTTTACTCTGAATTGAATCATTGTGTTACAACTTAAATTTTATTATAATTTTGATTTGAGGAGAAAAAATATTTTCTAGTTTTTAGTTCAATTTGCAATAAAAGCGTGTTTTTTTAGTTTTTTTAAACTATAATTTTTTTCATCCTTTGGCGGCTCAATAACTCTGACACCAGGATTGGTCAGGTTGACTATCCACTCGATGAAGAAGAAGAAGATCCTGAAATTCCCACGGTAACGGTCACAACGCGGGTAATTCCGCGGGGCACTGCTAGAAAAACTATGAAAAGCTACGAAATGTCGAATCCTAAAAATACACTATTAACAAACCATTCACGTCCATTGTAAACTGTCTGTAGGTATCCATTAACTCACCCAAAGGTATTGCCGCTCGCAAAACCTTATTGAATGGGTTCCGAATTAGATAACCTGTTTTCAGGGGACCTCTTTTTACGTATCGGGAATTCTAATTAGTAGATAGGACAATAATATTTAAAAAATGGTTAGAAAGATAGTTTATAAATGTAATATTGTACCGTTGCTAATTCAAAATAAATTTGTGGTCTAGTATACAAATTAAAAGAAAATACTTTTAATAACCTTTCTTTTTATAACTGTAATAAAAAGATTACCCTGTAATGTCCCACTGCTGGGCAAAGGTCTATCATCTCACGAAGATATCAGTACAGTGAGGGGGATAAGGAATAATCACCACGCCAAATGCGGGTTGGTGATCAACCGTAATCATAAACGAAAATCAAACGACTTCTAGAATTATGTACGAAACAAATACAACACAAATATGTAAGTCAGTTTATATTGCACTCAGAAATGACATAAAAAGGTCACACCTAATATAAAGATGAGTTGTTTTCGTGGTCCATATCAAAATGTGCAAGTTTGCGAAACAGTAAACATCTCTTTTAGGTACACCCTTGACCTTACAGAGTTTATTAGTAAAAACATCCCTCGGAATCGTTTGTCAAAACAAAAGACCTACGCAATGATATTTTTAAAAGGGGAAGATACGGTACGTTCAAACATGCTGGAAAAGACATGCGGGCAAGATCTTTAACCACTCACAATTACATGCAATGTATAAGTAAATTCTAGATTTGATTTGATTTGGTCAGAAGAGATAGAGATATAGGATTAATCTACATTCAGATGAAGACACTATCTCTCAACTTAAAGGTGTTGCTAAGAAAATCAATTAAGTTGCCCTTGGTCCATGGACTTAGTTTTCAGTCAGCGCAGTGGGTGCGTGCCATATCATGTTATTATTTTAACCAATGCCTGTAGCGTGTCCATTTTCGGCGACATGCATATTTATTAAGCAATAAGTGACATGCCCTGACGTACGAGCAGAAACGCCTACGTTATGCTAATTTGTTATTTTTTGGCATGTTTTCTGGATATCATGAGTAGACTTTATTATGAATTTATTGGATGTAGCATTGGAATTTTACATTTTGGTTAGAATCATAAGTCGTTTACTATTATGCTACTAGTAACGTCTCGTATTTTCAATTGTTGTACCCTTTTCTGTAAGAATTTGGGGATAAAACGAGATTGCGAATTTTCTCATAAATGTGAGATGTGATAAAAAAAATGTAATCCAACATTTATTTCCACAGACTTTCAAGTTCAAACAGACAACATTGTCTTTAGTTTTATTACATTAATATAGGATAAGTGGTGGAAAATGTGCATTTCTTTTCTAGAAATCGAAATGTAATGGAACTATTCAGAAAACCGATTCCAGAATACGTTGTTATATTATTTTATGATCAAGCTAACTCTAATAGGTTCTTCAAACATCGATATCTTCAAACGATGTGTCATACAATTTTATTTGACATCATTGTATTATGCATATTATCTTCTACAGCCTTTTTCATATTACCATGAAAATGTTACAGTATCAGAATTATCTTACGTATATTATTGCAATGCCTTAAAAGTATACGTATGTTTTAGTTACTAGCCTATTAATACAAGCCAGTACCCATAGTAACACTTGTTAACTAGTAGCTATGGTCCTTAGAGCTAAGTTTGGGTCTAACTAATTAATTGAAAAAAAATAACAAACACATTAGTAAACTTTAAGATTTCAGTTAGGACAAGATTGCAAAGAGTCCCTAACCTAGATTAGATCGATTAGACCGATAGATTAGACCAGGCTATTAAGTTTGAGTTTCTGAATCCCAACCCGAGGGTAAGTCACTATCTGGCCGAATAGCAGTAATTAAGACCCACAGTTTAATTACAGTACTATTCAATTACACAGACGCTTGATCAAACAGTAGATATATTACATCACTAATGATCAAAACTATACAGCTTACTTGTTTTACCATGCCCATCTCTAATTCTACTAGATTACGAAAAAACGTAATGAATTGATGATGAAAAAACTCTATAAATTAACAGCCGGTCCAATAACCTATGTCAGCTATCTAAATGACATAACTTGATCTGCTATCTGAAAAAGCTATCTCAGATAGGTTATCCTTAAACTCGTAGGAGTAGATTAAATAAATACATGTTTAATGAAAGCTTCAAGCAGATTTTTATCTAAATTCCCGCGGAAACTTGTTAAATACGGATGAAACCACAGAACACTAGTGAGTTAATATGTATATATAGGTATACATATATATGAATGTTATATGATAACAGTATGTGTATGATAACAGTTAACACGAAGTCCGTCAAAGCTTCACCAACCCTAATGTTATTAAAGTTGGCGTAGATTCGTTAATCTGTGTTGAACTACTAACAGAATCTAGGTGAAGGAAATGTACCCATATCACGATGTCGGATAAATTAATCTAGACCTTTATCATTGTATGATCTAACTAACAGATTCACGAGTTATTTATATAGAGTTAAAATAGCGTCTTAACTAAAGGTATCTTTAGGTAAAGCTAATATATTTATAATTCCAAGTATTGCACAAGTATTTTAGGTATATGTACCTATGCTGTTTTTCTAAGAGAAAACGACTACAGGGTTGGCGAGTTACCTACTCTAAGTTACTGAATTACTCTAGGAAATCTCGCGAAAGCGCATTGGTCGAAAGGTAAGGTCTTAATTAACTGTAACCAAGCAGGGTTAGGGAAAACAAGACATTCAATCGTCTAAACAAACATTAACATCTTCAGAAACTAATTACTACGAACCCATCGTCAGACATCTATACTAATATTATAAAGCTGAAGAGTTTGTTTTGTTTGTTTGTTTGTTTGTTTGTTTGTTTGTTTGTTTAAACGCGCTAATCTCAGAAACTACTGAACCGATTTGAATAATTCTTTCACTGTTAGATAGTCTATTTATCGAGGAAGGCTATAGGCTACATTTTATCCCGGATTTCCTACGGGAACGGGCCCAACGCGGGTAAAACCGCGGGGCGCTGCTAGTTTTAGTATAAAGATCAAACCCGAACGCAAACATATCAAACGTTCGAAAGACAAACAAGACTATTATCCACTAGCAGCGCCCCGCGGTTTTACCCGCGTTGGGCCCGTTCCCGTAGGAAATCCGGGATAAAATGTAGCCTATAGCCTTCCTCGATAAATAGACTATCTAACAGTGAAAGAATTATTCAAATCGGTTCAGTAGTTTCTGAGATTAGCGCGTTTAAACAAACAAACAAACAAACAAACAAACAAACAAACAAACAAACAAAACAAACTCTTCAGCTTTATAATATTAGTATAGATTAATAACAAGCTATGGAATCTTCGCCTTGGATAGTCACAGTTCATGTAACACAGTAGCATCACTTCATAATGTGTGACACGGACAGTAAATAAGCCTTTCCGGTCACGAATGACAATGAAATGCGAAAAATTTATGAATATCTACGTTAATTGGATGTTGGCAAATTACTATGAAAAGATTGAGATGTGAATGACCGGGGTTTTCTTGTAGGTCTATAAGCTTTAAAATAGCTAAGCAACATACTCATAGCAACAATATTGGACTTGGTTTCGTGATACGGACACCGTGTTAGTATATTAAGAATGAGAATAGCTTATGAGCGAGAGGTATTACCACTTCACTTATTGGACAAATTATAACTACGACTGTACTTGTTTGATTTTGATTTCACTTGTTTTAACCAATAATAACTCTAATAAGAGTGTTTGACTGAGTTCAATAACAGGCTTTCATAGAAAATCCGTCGCTTAATTTATTTCGTGCTACCTGCCACCATCATTAGAAGGAACATCAATAAACATTCATAAATGGAATGTAATACATACATCCCTCTGTGGTCTCATTACACACACATACATCATACACTATACAAGCATATAGGTATATCCACGTAGGGTTTGGTATGATAAGTGTGATACACCTTCATGCCATCAAGTAGATAGTTCCTTGTTATCACGCCTACTTTTTCTCGACCCTCTATTTCACAAACCACTGTCACACCCTGCAATATCATTATTTATAAGGGATGCGAGTTTCAGCCCATTGTTACGGGGAAAATGTGAGACATGCCAAAAAACCTAACAATCCAATATGTCAGAGTAATATGACAGCCGTGGGGGATTATGATTAGGATTAAATTTTGAAAGACTAGCTGCGTTCCACGGTATCACCTATATTTATAGGAATTTCAGGATAAAGTTAGCCTTACCTCTAATATTGTTCCAATCGACCTTGAATCTGCAACTATGCCTATGCCAAATTTCTTCAACATTAGTTTAGCAGTGTAGCCGTGAAATTCGAACAGACAGACAAAGTTACGCTTAATAATATTAGCATGGATTCCGCAACTGCAATATGCTAATCTAATATTGAGCATTTGTTCTGAAATGCATTCCAGATTTTCTTTTTCATTCAGATTCGTATCCGATCTAGATGTTATTCTTTGAAGTCGAGAGTGGGATATAAATTATGTATTCTCTTTGTTTTTTGTAAGATAGAAATCAATGCTATTAATAGGATGTTTCAGAAAGATAACTATGTTCTGAGTTGTCAAACGCTGCTATGCTTAAACTTGCTTAATATAATTATAAAGCTTAATTAAGGTATTGTCAGGCCTTACTTATATCTACACTTGTTGTTCTAATAGGAGCATGTTTATTCATTTAAGGCGGATTAAAATAGTCGATACCATTAGTACCTTACACGAGGATTGATTCAATTCAGTCCATATTTACAATAAACTGTAGCAAAACAAACACATACCAGAAACAGAAGTAAATAAAGATCAAGAAAACAAAGCTTTAGCTTATTAATAACATACAATGAACACAATCTCGGTTCCCAGAAGGCGAAAATCCTTTAAACAATAATTCATATTTGTATTCATTTTCATGTACAAATCTCTTCAGACTCATTACTAAACAAAGTATATTACAGCAAAGTCGTCTGTCGGAGAAGGATTATGTAAAAGTATTTATATAGATACCGGTGAAAAGCCTTTGGTGTCGAAAACAATACGATATTGAGCTGCGTTTTCACTTAGTTTTCGGTACAGTTCTGAGCGAGCATTTGTTCGTTCTTGCTGTAAATTAAAACACTTGAATTAGCGAACATGTTCAGTGATTATTGACGATGAATAAGTATTTATTGCCTCATTAACTGAAAACACGTATCCTATTTAACGTTACAATGTGTAATGTAACATGTTACACAGCGAGCGTTCGTGCAGTCAGTACGAAAAAGCACAGCACTCGCAGCAAGTAACGAGCAAATTCGAGGGATTTATGAAAAAAATTCGTCGCTCACTGTCTATTTAAAAACATTTGCCGAAAACAAAATGCTTGTTCCGAACCTTAAGTGCAAACGGGGCTTAACAAGTTGCAAATGTTGCGATTGTTCTGTTTGTATGTATACGATGCTTTTCAAATGTAAACATTGAATAACTAAGATAATGTTATTGTTTTTTCTGATTCAGAACTCAGACTTGTCTCCAAATATTACAAAAGGTAGCGGTCGTCAGTGTCTTTTGACGTAATTTCTGTTCCTCGTACGCAATGGATTTTGGTTCGGTTTTCAATGTGGTTTTGATAAAATTTCACTTTAGGTTTACGTGAATAAAAATACTGAAACCTGTAACAGTAGAGGCTTTGTTTTATTCCGAATTATAAACGGAATATTTTAATCACCTTATGCAAAACAAGAAGGTGGTATATGTACTGTGCAGTACTTATTCTTTATTCAAGATGTCTGCAATAAAATCCGTACATAAAAATGTACGCTGGAAATGCAAAGCCCCTGTAATAATATGAAACTGTGGCATCCATAACGATATTGAAATATTGCGTCGGGTTCACTATCTCTAGTTTCAATATTCAGATTCTTTCTGTGCTTCCGATACTACCAAAACCAAAACTTGTTGCTAGGATCTTGTTAAGATGTCGCAGTTATTAAAGTTTCTATTTTCTAAAACAATATTACAATAACACTATTAAGGATACGTTACATATCCGTTGTCAGGAAACCAATGCAATCCGTTTTTTTCTTTAGATAGGTTAATTTTCAACTGAATCTAACTATAATATGAAAAATCATGGTCGTTATCAAGTATTTCAAGGACAGATATAAAAATTATTTAAAAAAAAAGCTTCAACCAAACGAAAATTAATTAAGAAACAAAAACACGAAAATGAATTAATTAATACACCGTTTCAGGCTCTGTGAGAGTTTTAATTTTAACGGTTGTATGGCACGTGCCTTTCGGTTAATTAATTTTTATTCAATTATTAAGCTTCTTATATTTTTCTGATTGATTTATATTCCTTATTGTAACTAATTGACCTTATTGAGATTGGAATGGAAGAATACGAAAGATAGGGACAGTTGGCGATCTTTGGGGTAGACCTTTGGCCAGCAGTGGGCTAAGTTAAGTTAAGTATATATTTATGATTTTAAAACAAAACTGCAAGTTTACAGAGTGTATATTGTGTGTAGTTTACGCTATCATTTAAACTACTTAACTTTGACTATAATTCGAACTTAACTGAAAACCTAAACAAATAAAGCGGGCTATTAGCATTCATATGGCTACCAAAAAGTTCGGTACTTCGCGGAAAACCCTTAAAACACAAATACATTCTGTTCTGTTGGAATTACAAGCCAAGTTCACAGTGCGATAGTGAATAGTCAAGGATTCAGTAGGTAGATATAAAGGGATCTGCAAAATTTGGGTAATAGGATGGTTTCAGAGTAGTAGTAATATTTACTTCTCGCTGGCAATAAGCCTATGAATATGTAGAGCACATTTAGACCCTTGTCATATTCAAACATCTATATTAACTACACTCTATTTTTTCTTACGTTAGCTAAAATGTGGTCTAATGTGGTTGATTTTCCAGACGATGACGGTCCCTTCTGTAGAGGGAAAAGGTTTAGTAATTTCATTCCATTCTAACAGCATTACTGAACCCCTTTTCTCAATGAAAGAAGTTGTCTTTGGTTGAAAAATCTGTCATGATGGTTTGAATTTTAACTATCTACTAAGAATTGTATAAACCGACAATGTCCTTAGATCATTAAAATATTCATGGGCTTGTATCAAATAAAGCTGCAAACGAACGCATCTGATTAACACTAGATGCACTAGCTCGCCTTAAGTCAATTTAATTAGACTTTAGTCTTAAAACACCAGGACTAAAAGTCTTCTTCTTGTTCATCGAGTGGATGGTCAACCTGACCAATCCTGGTGTCAGAGTTATTGAGCCGCCAAAGGCCTCTGACATGGCTCATGTAACGACTACTATCCGTAGAAAGTAACCGGGACCGACGGCTTAACGTGCCCTCCAAAGCACGGAATCATCTTACTTTTTGGGCAATCAGGTGATTCAGCCTGCAATGCCCTAAACAAACTGAGGATAGTCTCAAAGAGATTTTTGTTCCCACCGGGAATCGAACCCGGAACCTCCGGATCGTGAACCGAGCGCTCAAACCAGTAGACCACGGAGGCTGTTGGAGGACTAAAAGTTAAGTAGCATCTTAACAATTTATTAACTTAAAATGTGCTAAGCCGGCTTACGCCAATCTTTATTAATTGAAAACTTTGCAGTACCGTGGTTACTGAAAAATGTGAAGCTCAGTTCATTGAGTTGCTATAAAAGTTTAGGTAAATGTTGCCATTCGGATATGGATTACTTTGTAAAGTGATTTTGGCAGAGGTTTTGTTAATAGTGATAGTTAATATTTTTCTCGTTAGTCACGTCTTATCTTGCGTGTGTTTTTGTAGGTAAATACGTATTTTATACAGTGATATAATTATCATTATGACGATCAATATGCGCAGTTCAATTCTTATTAATTTGCGCCTATTTTTTTTTTAAACATATTCTAAAATAAACTGTTCTTTAAAATCGATATTATTTTGTTACTTTAACTAAATAATTATTTTAATCCAATTTCAGAGCAAAGAGTAAATTGCAAACTATACTTAAAACCAAGCGAGAAATAAACATTTTCCTTTAAACATTGCAAGCTCGGTATTAATTTTACATTAATTTATTGTAATACTCTTCCTGTTACCTCTCTTGTTTCATTAAATATTTACCTGCAACAATAAAAGGCATTATTTAAACAACATTTCCATAGAATATACTTAAATAAAAAAGCTCTTAAAATACTGCTAATGTAGAAGGATATTTTCAAAACATTGTTATAAACAATGTTATAACTGATTGTGATTGTGAATTGTATTCCTATTATTTCAATTCCTCTTTAAGATCTAGCAAGTAAAAAAAATAAACGTTTATATAGAAGAATTAGATAGGTTTTGAGATCTCAGCAATTTTCGATTTCGAGAAGAGAATTTTATCAAACTTCTCACAATTTATTTTCTATCTAAGATCTCGTTATTACAAAGGTACGCCATAACTCCAACAGGTTACTGGAAACTTGGCATCAAACCTTACTCACCATTTATTACATTACTGAAATTCGTATTCAAATATGCCTTAATTGAATTTCAATTGAAAAGAGAAAGCGGAACTATCCCATTTATTTGTATCGCCATATTAATCAACAATTTGAAAAATAGAAAACCTTATGCGGGATGTATTGTACAAAGTACTTTCTCTTAGTATCAATATTCTAACAAAAACGATTATTTTACGTAACCAATTATAAACACATTTGGTAACTAAAGCATCAACTACATTCAGAAACTTTACAAATATCCAGCGGCTCTATTATCTACCAGTAAACTCAATGCAATAACCATTCATGAATATAGTAAGCTAATAAGCTAACTGGCATTGTTGACACACTAAGCGGTAGCTACCACCAAGTTCCAGATAAACTTAAGTAATTCAAGCCTTAAAGCCAATAACCGAGAGCGAGTCTACTGGAAATCAATCGGTGATTGAAAATCGGCCGAAAATCTAACCTAGACCATCATGATAAAGATAACACAATTACGATTGTGACAGGCAGGACAAACGGTCCGATCCCTAATAGACGGCCATTGTCGGCATTCTATTACGAATAGAAACGTGACCGCATAGTGCCGTGAATGGACCAATTGGTGACGCGTTGGTAGATAAATATTGGTATGTGGGGAAAAGCCAAGGATTGTGGTATTATTGTATTGAAACTGCATGTGTTAGATGGGCAGATCTCTCTCTTAAAACTCAAGAGCTGGGCTCTTGTTGATGCCATCCTCTTCAGATGAGCAGATAGTAAGAGAGAAAATACTAAAAAAAACTTGAGAGGTGTCTAGGGACACCCGGATGGAACGAAGTTTATTTATTATCAACAAAAATAATCGTCGCGACACAGTTCAATGCGAAATAGAAAGACGAAACGAAAATATCTAGCTTGCTTTTTTAGAGAGAGAAAGAGAGAGAGAGAGAGAGAGAGAGAGAGAGAGAAAACATGTGCACGCCAGAGAGAGACAGACAAAGAAACATGTGCACGCCAGAGAGAGACAGACCGAGAAACATGCGCACGAGTTTCTCTGTCTGTCCCTCTCTGGCCAAAAAATGTCGTTACCATTTTTTCCGTCTAGCCCCCTTTCGCAACGCGCGATAAGGAACTTCGTTCCAAAACTACGATACCGTGGGTACCCACTAACCTAGACGAACTTACTTATTTATAATAAGAGATAATGAGAGAGATAAGAGAAAGTTCATGTTACTACGTTATTTATAGTTAATAGAAATCGCCAGTGACAAATCTATTTCTTAGTTACTTAGATGCGTTGGCAATCAACCTATGACACACAGATCATCACTAGGAGAGATCAGCATTTTAAGATGTTGAGTACTTTGTAAATGAAATGAAATTACAACCTATAGTATCCATTAGTTTACATTATTAGGAAAAGTGAATTACCAGTACATTTACTGGTACATTTATATATAAGTACATTTATATTTAAGAGACCCATAATAATTGAATAATTTCCAATAGTCAGGAAGGACTGTTCAAACAAATTGAACTTGAAAATTAAGTTGGGTTCGGAAGACGGTAGAGTTGGTTGTAAAACTTGAGTGAAGTATCCAATTAGGAACTCAGAAAGTTGAAAATATTCTGATATAAAATAAGATACTGATATAACAGTTGCCTCCTGTCAAATGAATAAAGAGCTAAATGACTGTTCGGATAAATGAGTATATTATTTCTTTTTAAAAGCAAATTGCTTCTTCTTTCATCCCTGTACTATATAAAGCCAATAACTGTTCTACTTCTAGTCGTTATTCTATAGTAAGGCTTAGGTATTGTATAAAACGATTATACGATTAATAAAGTTCTATAGCTGAATAGAATGGCTGAAGATAGGGAACTGTGGACTGAACTCCATCCACAAGAGGCCAACTCCAAAGTTTAAGAAGAATATGAAATAACTAACGTCCGCTAAAAAAGCGACACTGTATTACGAGTATAAGAACTATATTGAAATCCAATCAAAACACTAGATCTTTTCATAAAATATAACAGTAGACACTTAACCCGGAATTCAATTTTAGGAGGGTCCAAACCCTTTGAAAAACGATATTTTTATTGGGTTCCATTTACTATATCCTTGCGAATATTTAAAAATAGGTAGTGGGTGATATTTGTTGCTTATTAAGGTTTATCCGACGACCTTACCAGACTTGAATTTTCTGTAGGGATATAATTTATTTTCTATATTTTCTATGTTTTAAGATTTTGTAATGGATTTGAATATTTTTACGCATTTTCCCTGTACAGTCTGTCAAATAATGATCTTTCCCTAACAAATCTCAAAGGAGATCTCGAAGTCCGATTCTGAGTCAAAATACGAAGCCAATTTTAATCTCGACATAATAATGTTCCGTAACTTCAATACTTTTTACATGACACGAAACATGGAACAAAATTAAAAAGTTGACTACGTTGTGAGTCAAATCGTCAAATAAGTTCAAATCGAGTTTTTGAACACACTTTTAATTTACTGCTTACATAGTAGGTTTGAATTAGATATGAACAAAGGGTTGGATAAAGTTATTCAAAGCGTAATTTTACTGTCCCTTACTGGATAAATCTCATTCGAGGTGAAGTACTCGTAAGTATACCATTTTATCACCGAAATTTTATTACATTATGTTACAAGAATAATTTATACCATCTTTACCTTTTCGGTACATTAACTATCTATGCAATAGTACAGGCTTAATAAAGGGCGCCTTTCTACCAGAGTTATATCATGCTACATTGTTATACTAAGTTTGATATGATTGGTGTGGATACTTAACTTAGCATTGCATAGCTTTTTCCGAAAAGCTTAAGTTTTTTTAGTTATATAGTTGCGTGACGGAAATTCAAAATCAGTTCTTTTTTCAAACATAGGAACATGTAATACTTCAAAATCTCAGCATTAAAAAGCCCTAACATTCGAAATCCAAGTTTAATTATTCATCTAAGTGTAATAAGGCCTTTGATTAAGAGCTGGAGGGCGCACCAATTATAACTGAAATATGGGGTTTAGCGATCCTAATCCAACGCAATTGTTGCCGACCCGGCTACTAAGGAAAACATTTTGGGCTGGTCCAAAATTTTTAATCATGTTAACCCATGTTTATAAGTTAGTAGCCTACTATGGGTAAACCCGTGGTTTACTCATTCAGAACCGTTTCTGGGGGAAGTTTTTACGGTGAATTTTTCATGAGTAATGAAAATATAATGAAGACTATTAAACCGCTAACGCTAATAATTAAAGTCAATGCAGGCGTTTCCAAGTTTTACGTCTAACGAAACATTGAATTGTTTTATTGCACATTAATTAAGTATCCAAATTATTATTATTATAAGTAATTAATGTACACTGACGAACTTAAAAGTGGTTTTACATTAAAAACTACAGTTTGAAGTGAAAAACTCGACATTGAATGTAAACATGAATGCAATTCCGCTAACTGCAAGCAACCTTGACTACGAGTATCACGCTAAGTGATCACATCTTTTTGAAAGGTGATATCATCTTCCTTGATAAAAAATTGCATTTCACGACTTATTACGCTGCTAATCTTCAATACTAGTACTAAAGTACCTACCAATTTTTACTAATATTATAAAGCTGCAGAGTTTGTTTGTTTGAACGCGATAATCTCAGGAACTACTGGTCCGATTTGAAAAATTATTTTTGTAATGGATAGCCACATTCAACGGGAAGGTTATAGGCTATTTTTCATCTCGGAAGTTTAGTTTTTGTTTGTACGCGCTAATCTCTAAAACTACAATATGATTAGGATGCAGGCTATATTATGCTGGAATTCCGACGGAAAACGGTACAACACGAGTAAAACCATAGGATGTTGTTATAAAATAAATTAGCCTAGTTAACACGGCGACCTTTCGTAGCAATGCAGTCGAATCTTAGTTAAATTTGGTAGAGGGGACACAGCTCGCGACTACATTGCTACTGTATCGAGGCAAACGCGTGACTGCATTCGTTTCTGCATCGCTACAAAAAGTCACCGCGGGGAAGGCCCTAAGGCCAAGATGCGGCAAAACCACGTTCAGTCACCATTCATTCATAACAAACGTTGTTCAATAGACGAATTTAGCGTCGATTTATTGTTGATAACAAAACTTATTAACTCAAAGAAAATAATTTAAAAATCATTTATCTGCCATTTAAAGTCGCTATTTTTTATTTGTATACTCAATCAGATTCTCTACAAACTTTATACATTTTTAGGTACAAAGTTCACAAAAACAATAGTCATATAAATGCAACTCAAACTATCAACAAAAAACAGTTTAATTGGAAACTGTCTTAAAAGGTTGAACCGTTTCGTGATTGTATTTTGTTTGTGATTGTTTTACTTCCCGCATCATTAAAGGCCTTGGATTTAATTACGGATTGTTCGAGATATTGAATAAGAGTTTTAACACGACATTTGATTAATTAGCGAAAGTATATTCACTAACAATGAATCTTTTTCATTGAGACAAACGAGTGTTAATTAAGTTATACGGTTTTATTGTTTGACTTAATGTTTAACTAGTTATACTGATATTATGAATGAATCGAAGATGCCTTGTCACTTAAAAATAACATGGTGGAATTTGTATCAAATGTCACACAGTTAATTTACACACAATTACTAAAGAAAGGCCAGTAAGATACCACTGAAGCTATAAACTATAAAAAAATACTCTATGGTATGCTATGCTATGCTATGGTGGGATGGAAATAAAGCAATGCATAGCAAAGTAGTGCAACATTACTCTGGTGGAAAGGCTACCTTAAAAAGTAGCCAATGGTATTAACAAGCATTCTCTGCTATCTAAATCAAGTTCATTTAAATATTTCGTACATGAATCCTAAAGCGATTGCAATCAGATAACACAACCTCTAAAGACGTCAAATGAACGGATTACATATCTGACGTAACTGATAACTAACATAACACGTAAACACACACAGAGATAAGGCTATGTACCTAATTCACACGATGATATCATAATCGTGATCTTACAATTTAGGATAACCATTACACGCGAAGGATATAAAAAAACACGCAAACTTAATTTTAAAATATGTAATGGCTTCATTATTTTAAGAAAAAAATCTTAATGTTGAATGCGAGATGTCCGCGTGAATTAATGCGAAGTGGTTTTTGGTTGTTCATCCTCATTTAACAGAAGAAACGACGAGATTAATTTATGATGGTAGTTTGCTGAAAAGAGACGGAAAAACATAGAAATGGGCGGTAATTTTAGATTAACATTTTTTATTTATCATAATTTTTCATACTTGGCATCATTAAGAAACGACACTTATTTAAGTAACTCTATAAACGTAAACATTTATCTATGAAATCTATAATACTTTAATCATTTGTGGTTCGTCGGGGCGGTTTATCCAGTAATACATTCAAGTTTCATTATTTCACAAATAGTATTATTCTACTATTCTAGACGAAATAAAAAGCAACAAAACAGAAAACAAACCATTCCATCTTGCCTTAACAGAGTTTTCTTGAGCTGTAGCGTAACTAACGCAATGTAACGACCTGAATCACCATCTACACCTGAATCCAACAACTTCATGAACCCATTAACGTCAACTGGTGTATCCTAGACTCTATTAACAAGTACTCGAAACTTGAAGACGAGGTAAGTCTTTGAGTAGACACGATATTAGGTGACAAAACAGAGCCTAAGCCGGCCTCTCTGTAGGATTTAAACTTAAGCTGTGGAATCACGTAACTGAATAATCCTTTGTGAAATCAGGATACATTTCTGAAGTGCTGTAATCTAGAATACTTTTGGAGATGTTAAATGGTTAACTTTGAAATGTTATCCAGTGAATGTATGTATGAATAGTGAACAGGATAAAAAAGACACCGATGTATATTTTTGGATAGTTTTTATTTCAATATTCCCGTGAGATAGGATGTAATTGCAAAGCCTTTTTGGAGGCGGCGAAATAGAGTAAGCAATATGATGCTTGTTCGAGATCATCTATATACGTACGTATATAGATGATCTCGAACAAGCCTCTATGATCAAAACATCTTGTTTGCAAAAAAAAATAACGTGTGGAATTTATTCGGAAAAAAATCCACTAGTAAACAAAATTCTTTTTTCACAGTTTCATAGTTTATACTTCAAGCTAGCCTTGTGAGGAATTCTCAAACACGTTAACTTTGTTATTCTTGTTAAGGTTTCGAAAATCATGTTAGGAACGTAGAGGATTTTCTTTAATCTTTCCACTATTTATTTTCTTTGAGACGGAAACATTTTCGGCTTATACATATTAATAGATGTCGAGGAAATAAAATCAGACTACGTATCTATTTGACACAACTAAGATAAAACAAAAACACGCGATAATCTTACAAGTATTTGTGGAATGAAATAAAAACATAGCATTTTTGTTAAAAAAGAACAATGTAATTTAGGAAGAATTTCGTGTAAGACCACTTAATTAACTTGGACATGGCAAAAAACATTTGGTTGCTAGCTAACAAAGCCGTAAAGGATAAATTGCTTAGTATTTTTCCACGTATAGATTTTAGATATTTACTTATGATTTGTATCGTATTCCTAAATAAAAAACAACAACATAACAATTTTTTTAGACAGATTTTATGTTGATTTGGGGCGATTAGAAAACAATTGAAGTAAAATAATGCTCTAGATCCGACAAGACTAAACTTAGATTTTATTTTAAAATGTATGTGCGTTATATATAAATTAGTTAACTAGTAACTCAAAGTAAAACGAAACTTACTTGTGATCCCTCTACTATTTAGTTCGTTTTAAACGTCCTAGTGTGTAAATAGAAGTATACGTGACAAGTGCTACCAACAACTAAATAAGTAAAGGATTAAGAACAGTTTGGTTCAAACACCAACGTCGGACCGCAGCAAACTTCTTAAACAGATGCTTAGGCTAAACCACATTTTCCTAGTAATATGTTCTTCAAGTTGGTTGTAACTTTTAAGCCCTTTAAACAACGTGACCTAGTTTTATTTTCTTTAACCTAGAATATGCCAATAAAATGTTAAGGATAAAAACACTACCTTGAATAAACACATTTTTTTCTGCACGTGCATGTCCAAGACATTTGAAACTTTTCGCAATGGCCCAAATTTTTGAGCTGTTAACTTGGACATAATTACCACTTACAAAATAGCTACATATTAACATTACAAAAGCTCACAAAAGGAAGATAATTTATACGTACTTTGTTAAATTTTATCTCGTATTATCCTATCTGGTTCTAGACAATAAAGTGGTGACCTCACAACTGCGTTTTCAATGTCAGTTAATACATAAGCCGACGCCTTGAGTAATTGTGTCACATAGCTTACAAGTTAATTCGTCGTTTCATCTTGACCCTCTCAGTACTTCCTTCCTAACGATTGTTATCTTTACAAAGGAACTCGACATTTCATAAGAGTTCTTATTATTTTATTTTTATGTTAACGCAGTAAATCTCGCGGAGTAGGTAATATTTAAAGTTAATGGTGTATTTCAAGGCAACCAATGTATTTTTGTTTTACCAACTGCTACTATGAATTACTTAGTAATTTCATCATTGTTACTTGTGACAGAAATGACATTTTGACATTAAGTTATTTGTAAAAATATAAAGTTAAAAATGGTTATGATTGACAGGCTTATAATATAACTCTTTAACCCTAGAACATAGAGTTACCTAAAGACATACATAGTAATCTATGCAAATGAGGTTTGAAAATAGGGCACTTCATTGATCGTATTTGTAAATAACTTCACATAAATCTTTATACAATATCCAATAACGCTAGAGGTACAATGTTACAATGAAGTAGTTGAATGTCAAGTAAATGCATGTCACATGCTGCTACAATAAATTGTCATAAAAACGTGACTTGTAATATTACACAGGGTTATAAAGTACATTTTCTTATTTTCTGCAAAAATACTGTCGTAGAAAAAGATCTCAAACAAATCAAATTATCATTCATGACGAAACCAAAATTTACGGCATACCAATCATACACGAACACAATAACAGATGTATACAAATGTTCGTGACACGACAAACTCCCGAAAACCAAGCGAACGTGTGCAAACCTCCCCGTATTAGCATAGCTTTCGTCTAGTCTACTTCAAAGGCAGGTACTAACTGTGACTGTATTTGCTCCTGTGTGCCGTTATTGGCACAATAGATTTCATGCATAAAATCTTACTACTGCAAAGCTTGCGCCATACTTTGTTTACTTGTGAATACAGATTTTATCTGATTAATGACAGCAAACACATTAACTTAGTATTACCCAACCTTAAAAATTACAAATGTTTAAGTGTAAACAACGGTCAAACGTTAACGGTTGCAGTAGCCTTTCGCAAATGCAGTCATTTAGATCTATGGATAATCTGTGATGCGTGAAAAGCATGGCGAGCCGGCTAGGCGGCGCTGGCGTCGCCGCACGTGATGCATGCGCGAGCGCACGGCAGACGCGAACCCGCCGCGTAACAGCCTCCGCGCATAACCAACACCACCTCCGTACTACCAGTACCGCGTCGCGTGTGACAGTGAATATATTATTCAATATTAAGTGAGTGTGCAATACTGTGCGTCCCCGTGAGAACCCACCAACATGTTAATAAAGGTAATTCACTAACTTAACAATATCCTATACACCTGACACTGAATTAACCATGGATTGTTAGTAAACAAAGTTACAATTAGATAAATTGGTGTTAACTTTTCGCAGACAATTACCGGTATTGTCTAACAATTTTTGTGAATGTAAGTAATTGTTATTTTAAACATAATTCACAGGGAGTTTAATACCTTAACTATGTGTGATTTTTGGAGAGATATGTATGCCTAATTTTTGTATTATTAAAATTTATTATATTTACTGAACAGACTTTATTAGTATCGATTAATGAGGAAATAGATAATAATGTTTTAAACTCATACCTGACCGTAATGTGCCTTAGTTAACACAATATATGTACATAAAAACAATACGAAATTTCACATGATTGAATATAACAATATGACACATAATGATTGAAAACACATTAGCCTTCTCGGCTCAGTAAATAGATTTTCCTTGGATTCACTGTAGCCTCTAAGCACTCGGCTATACATGTTACTGAAATACAAACAATAGAGAACCGATCTTTTGTTAAGGGGACGTTGTTTCGTAAGTATATCTTATTCGAATCATTAGCGATGCTGTCGTTAAATCAGTGGAGATTGTGTTTTAGACAAAAGCGTTGACGGAATTTTACAATCCATATTGTGTAATGTAACGTTACAAAATGTTCGACTTGTATTGACAAATTGCAAACGTTATTTTCCCAAACAGTGTTCGTGATAGCTCTGATAACAATGATAAGAGATGTTGGTTCAATGTACGGTTAGGTGAGTGGGTGTGGGGCCACTTTCGGACGAAAATCGCTTGCACTTAAGATAGCATAATATATGCCATATCACGATAGGTTTAGGGACAATTCATCAAGCGATTATGGGTCCGTTCACACAGACCGGCTCGGAGAGCATCGGCGCGCATTTTTCTTTTCACACAGACCGGATCGTATGCGCTTGGAGTTGGTCGGAGCGGAGCCGCCAACTATTTCACATAGACCGGCTGGAAGCGACCTGAAAGCGGATGCGCTCGGAGCCGGTTGGATGCGCTCGCAGCCGGTCGGAATCGCTCGCAGCCGGTCGGATACGCTCGCAGCCGGTCGGATGCGCTCGCAGCCGGTCGGATGCGCTCGGAGCCGTTCGGATGTGCTCGGAGCCGGATGGGTACACTACAAAGGCAGTACCAGTCTTCCGATCCAGCACGCAATCGGAGCCGATCGGCTGCGCGAGCGAGAAAGAGCACGCAATCGGAGCCGATCGGTTACGCGAGCGAGAAAGAGCACGCAATCGGAACCGATCGGCTGTGCGAGCGTTAAAGAGCATGCAATCGGAGCCGATCGGCTGCGCGAGCAAGAAAGAGCACGCAATCGGAACCGATCGGCTGTGCGAGCATTAAAGAGCATGCGATCGGAGCCGGTAAGCTCCTCTTATTATTTCACACCAAGCGCCTTCAAGCATTCTTAATCACAAAAGCAGTGCACATGCAAAAATAAACCTTAATACAAATACTAAAAACTCTGTTTTCAACGTGATAAGAATCTGCTCTCCTCTCCGAGCCGGTCTGTGTGAACGGACCCTTAAACCTTACTGGTCAATTGCAAACAGACACGACAGTACCCATATTCAACACGATGTTTGCTTAAGACAACTAAAACTTATATAAAACTGGAGCAAACTATAAAGTCAAGAGGATAAGCGATAACATTCTAGAGAAAAACAACATAAAAATGTTTGATAAAACTATAAATTATAACTGATCTGTAGCCAAACAAATATAAAACGATTTAATAAAACCTCAATAGTTTAATAACAGATAGCTTGTCATAGGTTAGAAAAAGTAATTTCGAGAAGGTACTATGTAACTCTTAATTAAGCAATAACAATTTAATGATTAAATTAACATGACTTGACTACTACTCCTTGGTCATATGAGATATTATTATGTTCAATTACTATAAAAAACAGTGTTGTTAAAATGTTTTTAAATTATCAAAATCAAAACAAAGTAGCGAACTGCAGTGAAAAAGTTTTAAAATAAGTGTCTTTTTTAAATAGATGTTATTCAACCTCCTTCATTTGTATTCAGTATTTTAGTAACTGATAACAATTTAAATTGAAACAAGTCAATTGAAGAAGTATAAAAGTACTTATCGCATACATTATTTTACTTGCCCGTACAATAATGTTTATACTGAAAACAACAAATTAAATCAACACTCCTAACAAACCCAATTTCAAATCTAATGGGAAAATAATAATTAAAAGTTTGAAACTCCAACGTACGGCTGATACAAGCAAAAAGTTGAACGAGTAAATTTTGGAACAACATTATAGTATAAAATTTTACTGGTTTTGAGCACAATAATCGTAACATAAGTTGCTGTGCATATAAAGAGAAACTTCTTGAAAGAACTTATTATTTACAAGTAACTTGATTTCACTGTTGCACAGATGTGACAAGGATCTTAACACCGGACCTACACTTTGATTTTTTGCCAAAAACCTTTGACAGCTACCCTTAACTATTGAGTGACCCTTAGAAATAACAGCTGCGAATTCTATAGCCTTCAAGAACACAGATGTTGAAAGGTACAATAGTACAATTTGTCTTACTAAATTAGCACAGGTATGTTAACCGTGTTAGCTAATAACGTAAGGTTAGGTATCTCAATTTATAACAGTATCAAGGTTACAGGACGTCAAAGAGAAAAAGTACATTAAAACAGCCTGTAGAGCAAAGGCCTTCGCTTCCTGAAGTACAGTGAGGAGGATTAAGTGTAATCACCGCGCTTGTCTAACGCGTGTTGATTCTCAAACGCGAGCCAAGGTCGGAAAGTAAAAACTTTTCCTTACTTTTATTACGTCGTTTCTCAACATGGATCGTTCGCGTTAAATAATTTAACGTAACTCTGTCCAAATAGCACGTATCTCACATATTCATTACGGCCCTTTCTTTGTTATGCAATTTATTGCAGTGGAACATTTGGAATACGGTCAGCTCAGTTTTACATTTTATTAGTGGTCAATGTCCACGTATAATATAACTAGCCGCGCCCCGTGGTTTCACCCACGTTGTACCCGTACCCGCGGGAATTTCGGGATAAAATGTATTCTATGTGTTATTCTGACGTATACCCTATATTACTGTAAAGTTTCATCCAAATCCTTTCAGTAGTATATGCGTGAAAGAGCAACAAACATACATCCATACATACATCCATCCTTACAAACTTTCGCATTTATAATATTAGTAGGATTTAGTAGGTGTAAACTGCAGTGAAACCACTCCCATACAATTTTCGGGAAGAATTTTTTTTCTTATCCTTTATGTTCATGTTCTTTCCCTTGGCCAAGCTAATCCATCTTTGTCCCTACCTAATTGCATAAGTCAGACAAGCTTTCGCATTTATAAGTTAGGAATGGAATCCATTAATTTAATCGCGTATACCTTAATTAGTTTATCTGAAGAGTGTTATAAAGTGTTCGTTATTGTCTACCAACATAATAAGCTTCAATTAATAATTTGCTATTAACAGTATTGGCGGTCGTTGTCATGACAACATAACAGGTGACGTCATGTATTTGTGTGTTATTTGCATGTATTGAGCAATGACATGACCATCTCGTAAGCGCAGTCTTTTTCACACAACATGCACTAGTCTAACAGTATTGCAACGACAAATATTTAAATTGTCGAAGGTTAACTCTCATACATTATTCAAACAAGTTTTGACCGACAAATATTGGCAACCAAGACAAACTGAAAGGAGCATGTCAGATGCCTTATGGCTGTCAAGAAAACTAAAGTGACAACTCTATTCGGCGAAGTAAATTCTCACGAGTATCTTGCAATGTCCACTCCATGCCAATGACCGTCACCATTGTTTTGCCGAACACGAAACCGCACGAAATTACCATATCATTCATTTAACACCAAAAATTAACTCGTACGTGTACGCCGACTTTAAAACTGTTATCATAATATAATCACACTGTTTTGTAAAGAAACAATGCGACAGGAACTATGGGCAGTACACAGAGTGGTAAAATATATCGCGCCGTGTCTGATGCCCATGTTTTTCAACGCATAAAGTTCAAATTACATCGACTTAATTATCGTTGAAATTATTTGCGGTTCGCAATCGCCCCAACTAATATAGGGCAGTATTTACATTTGCGTGACGTCATATTTTATGTAAATTGACCGAATGAGATCCACATTCAAAGTAGAGCTCGGTAGAAAAAAAATAAAAACAAAATTAGTTGCTAGTTCCGCCGGCCTAATACAGATTTATTGCGGTAGTTAGTCTGTGGAGTTGTTTTTTCGTAAGTCGGAGTTTGCTCGGTTGAGTAAATGTTAGTTTTTCAATTTGGGATACGTTCTCGTATATTATTTTGGTTTTACCCGCGTTGTGCCAGTTCCTGTAGGAATTAAAGAACCGCCCAACCGATTTTGTGCAAACTTCACATAAACCATCTACTAAATAGTCCGAACAAAGCCATTTGTTCAAAAAACATTTGGTTTGGATAAGTGAGCCCGTTCTTGAGTTATAAAATTACAACGAAAAGTGGCATTGATACTTATATATAGAGATTCTCTATAACGTGGGGTTGAATAAAACTGGATTTACAAACAAGTCACAATTCTTAATAACAGCGCGGTTACTAACGTGATCGAATTATAGTAGTTTATGCAACTGTCATATAAAGAATGTAATAATAGTAACGAGTGTTTTAATACCCGTGTTATATGCAGTTGCATACACTACTTTATCTTCACTAATGCAATTAATCAAACAAAATTTTAAAAACAAAACACATTGCGATACATTAAATTCACGCGTACGTGTATTGTCACAGTGAACTTGCCGCCATTAAAATCTAACCAATGAGAGCGCAGCTGCGCGCGCAGGGCGCGATGTTATAATGAGATTTTACGATATCGATGTGGATATTATAACATCATGTGCAATTGCTTAAATTGAGTGTTTTAGTTGTCTGCGCTATAACAGTAGTAATTATAAGTCAAGTATTGGAAACATTCAAATTCAAATTCAAATTCAAAATGTCTTTATTACATCAGATCATTACAATCATTTATAATCGTCAACTTAAAATTAAGTTTACGTTAGTTCACATCGCGCCACCTACTGAGAAGAACTAACAAGAAACTCAGTGGGGTTGTCATTTTTTTTAATGATTGTATTAACAATTTTAAGCCTTAAATAATAGAGCAATTCATTTCCAAACGTCTGAGTCTAGAATATACTCTGAAATAGAGTAATATGCCTTTTGGCTGAGTCTATGCTTAATAAACTTTTTGAATTTAATAAATGAAAGACTTACCACGTCGTTTGGTAGTTTGTTATAAAAACGTATACATTGACCTACGAAGGAGTGAGACACTTTATGGAGCCTAATAGTGGGCACAGCGAGCTTATTTTTATTCCTAAGATTAATTTGGTGGAGATCACTGTTTTTCTTAAATTTACTAGGATTTTTGTGCACATATATGAGGTTTTCATAAATGTATTGTGAGTGTAATGTTAGGATGTTAGTGTCTTTGAATGTGCTTCTCAGTGATTCCCGTGGACCCATCATATAGATGGCTCGAATAGCCCGTTTCTGGAGCACAAAAATGGAATCTATGTCAGCGGCACTACCCCAAAGCAGTAGACCGTATGACATAATGCTATGAAAGTAGCTGAAATACACTAAACGCGCGGTGTCAACATCGGTCAGTTGACGGATCTTTCTAACAGCATAAGTAGAATGTTACAACATTAGTGTAGATAAAAACCTTTACGTTAGACTAGACTAGACTTTAAGAAACTACCTTCATCTGAGCTTATCAATTTGAAATCTTCAAATATACTTATCAAAACACATCAAAAGTCGCAACACTACGTACGTAACTCATAACACGATTATACCAACATACCGGCACAAACTAAACTTCATACTGAACTAACATTCCAAATTCAAATCTAATATGACAGTGACAGGAATCCAACTTGACTCACGACTATAGAGTTTCATTTAAGTTGACATAACAAGCAATTAGGCTCACTTAGGTATAGAGACCCTCGTAAAATGTCCTAGTTTAGTACCCACGTAACATACATCACGCCGCATTCGCAATATGGGACATTAGAATGTAGCAATAGGTGTGGTCAAATGATTTCAGAAGCGTTCAGTTTAATGGAATAGTTAAATTAAGCGTTTTAAGTAATGAGGCTTAATAGTCTTAATAATGATTACAGACAGATAATACTCATAAATTTATGGCACGTTATTTTGATATTGGCCAATATGTATTACTTTTTCAAGTTATAAATTATAAACCTTTATAAATGGGACTATTTTATAATATTTTTCATACACCGAAATAATTTTGTAACAAACATTTAAAAAACATGCACACGAATTAAAAACCTCACTCTTATTTTGGTACGTTTAAAAGATAGTGATAGGTATAACATAAAATAATTAATAATTGTAAAGACGTATTTGTAAGTTTGTTAATTTGCTTGTTCGAGCTGATCTCGCGAATTACCAGTCAGATTTGAATAGTTATTTTTGTAATAGACAGCCACATTCAACGGGAAGGTTATAGGCTATTTTCCATCCCGAAACTCCTATAGGAATGGGCACAACGCGGGTAAAACCTCGAGGCGCCGCTAGCACAGAATATTTTATCTCGTATCACAAAGTATGCCAGTTATCGAGATCAATTAAGTACACGAAGAAAAGATTTACGCATGATTAATTCGTAGTGCGTATGTTATTAGCCAAGCAACTCACTTTAACACGACTAGAATTGTAAAACAAAATGCTGAGAAATAATTACTACTGCACACTTCACACGATATCATAATCGAATGTTTGATATTCATTGTTAATAATGAGACTCGTCCAATGATGTTGGATAATATTTTCATTGTGCAATTAGATTTAAATATCCTTTAGGCACATAATTATGGGTATATTCATATTCACACACATTTAATAGTCACTTAAGGCTAATCACCTTTGTATAATTGGTAATACTGTGCAGAATAAAATAGATTATTTCGGCAACCACTTATCAAACTAATATTTTATTTTATTAAATACAATTCAAGTTTGAACAACCCCATGTGTAATATTAAAACATCTAAAGCAATCGTAGCAAGTAAAAATATTGTCTCGAACAAAATAAACAATAACCCAACATTTTTACATCCAAAACCACCATATTTAAGGGCTCGGAATATTAAATCCTTTATGACGTCCCTGAGGGCCGCAAATTATTTCAGGTAAAAGTTTATGCTGACGTGTAACCTATTTATTTTACTTGGAGCGAAAGTTTCTCGACTGCTTTTATGTTCCTGTTTACGAAACGATAAATAGAACTTATGGTATGCAACGTTCAGAGCAGGTTGGTTAAATAATCTTTCTACATACTTAATTCCCGGTCACACAATCCTCCTATTTGTAAGTTATTTTCCCCTCTTAGACAACTTATATCATCTCATTAGTACATATAACTCAATGCATTTAATTATGTTGGTTGTCGGTCGCTGATCACCAAGTTGTTTAAGCGACCTTAAATAAATAAATTAAAAAAAAAAGGTTTATTTTCTTCAGATTCTTTTGTTTCTAATTTCTTCCATAATAATGTACCCATGCATTATTTTGTTATGCTTTTCTACTTCCTCAGTATCGGGATCAAGTGACAAAACTAGAAACAACAAACAAACGTAATCACTTTTCCGCCAGCATTCTCGTGGGCGGATATTTGATCCTATTGCTGAGATGGAAAGCCCGATTGAATGACCTACCCAACTGAATGTCCTACCCAATTGAATAACCTAATCAATTGCATAAATAACCTTGGTTTATTTGGACCGTTTCATTCAAACCAAGTTAATGTCAGTGTAAGTGTTAATTGGTCTATCGCATGCTTACCGATTTAAATTCTTTTCGTATTTTTCAATGTTGCACTTTCTCTTTCTGTCAACAACTTTATGAAGATTACACATAACACATGATGAATGGTTAGTAAATATAAGAGTAAATAGTATAACCGTTTTCATCACCAAATATCTATATAGTAGTGCGTATTCTTCAGTAAATTCATTAAAAGGAAGACATAAATGTTTTAATAACTAAAAATTTCATAGTGAAAACGGACTAAACGTTAAACTAATTTATCGTTCCTTCGGCGTGACGACAGAAGTTCCAATTTATGGCTGAAAACTTTCAAACTTAGCTCTTGTCTTGTCTGGAGTGCATATTTGGTGCTTAGAACTGCTTACAATAAAACGGGGTTTCTGATAAATTATATGAACTTAGAAATATCCGACCTGCTAAGTACTTATAACACTCGTAAAAAGCGAAAACAGTTTTATAGAACATCGAGGTATTCAATTATAGGTTACTTTTGGACTCATTGTACGATACACCAGTATATTCAATGCAAAAGAAATATCATGTGGTTAAATATAAAAGAAGTAAAAGTGTATACGTTATAAAAGAAATGGCAAAAGATCCCACAAAAGCCTTTCACTTATTCAGGTCGGGTATCAATACACTGCGGAAGACATATGTAAGTATCACAAATCCTCCAAAATATATGTAATAATAAGACAGCGAAATAATTTGTACTGCAGTAATCTCTGGAACTACCAATAGGATTTGAAGCCTTTTTGTATGTGATAGCCATATTTGATAGGAACTAAGGCTAGTGTCAAATACAAAAGCTACTTGTAATTAAATCGTAATAATAAAATCGGTCATGAAGGATATATAAATATATACTAGTTATTAACGTAAAAACAGCGAGGCATTCGCAGTGTCATTAAACATTTAATGTCACAAGTGATACAAAATAAATTAAACTGAGAAGGGTTCCACGATTTAGTCGTAAATAAAAGAAAATCTGACATAAATCGTAAATCGCGATTCACGGAATCAGTGTCCCGTAAACTTTTAATTTAAAGAATCGGACCCTCGGAAATATATCCGTAAGTCCTGCAAATGAGATATCTGAAGCAAACTTGGAATATATGAATAACCTAGCAAGATTGGTACCCAATTAGTTCTAGTGCAAGCAGTTAAGTTAAAGTTTAACTAAACATCTGTATTTTACTGTTACGTATCAAAGTTTGGGTTTAATATGGTAAAGTGGTGTATTTAATGAATTAATTCATTTTGTTCTCAGTTGAGTCAGCTGGAAACTTAGGTTGGGAAATGATAACTTAACGTTATCATATCAACGTTTTCTTTGGGATAAGACTAGGTAAATCATATGGGTGCTAACCTTTATTCTATATGTTATTTTATCTATAAGTTATCATTTATCAAAACATGAACTTAGTCAAAAACTCTGACTCTATATTTAATCGTTAATTATTTTTGCTTTTCGGCTTTTCATATTCTAGCATACGCTTTGATTTTTACAAAACATTGTATTTGCAAAAGTTGTTTATTGAAATCAAGTTACTAACAAAAGATTTCCACTGAGAATTTCCTTTTGAAATTACCTTCTAAAATAGTAAACTAAAAGTGGTTTTTAAATATTAAAGACTCAGACCGAATTTAGCGGTGAATCAAACAGAAAGAGTTAACGTTGGCAAATAGCTATTTCAGTACATTAACATTCATTAACATAAATACTCTGCTAACTGTATTAGGAACCTCTTTGAAGCACTTATTTATTTCACTTATTTTTTAATGCGAGAAGAGACGATAGTCTTTTGTTTATAAACAACTAAATATAAATAATAGAACAAAAAGAGGACTTTGTACTGAAAACTACTTCCTTGTTCGAAAATATTAAGAGTAAACAGTTTGATTTAGAAATTTGCCTTATCTACTTAATTTATGCATATGAACCCGAGCACATCGTTGTCGGCGGAACACCAATAGCTGCGGGCGCAAAAAAATATCCTTCACTAAATACATTTTTGTATTTTGTTAGGGTTATTTTTCGAGACCCAATTTTGCGAATTGTATGTTTTTGAAGCCGTGACATATTGGCAAGTAAAATAGGTAAAGAAAAGATGAAACATTTTTTATTTACAAAAGCTTTATTTTTCTAACCCGATTTTCAGCTGAGGCTTCATGAATAAATAATAACCAAACGCTAAGTAATAGGAAGCAAATAACAATTCAATTTTAACTTTCTCGGAAAATAGCATGTTATATTCAAGGAATCAACCACCTCATGGTCATGTCGTGAATATTGATTTATTAAGTCATACAACAAACACGCTTCAGCAAGCCGATATGCAAATGAACAATATTTGTATAAATCATTTAATTTGTTAGGAAAAACGTGCAGTTCTATTAGGCAAGTAAATAACGGAACCAAATTGTAGTTTAACATTGAGACAATCACTATAATTATTGTGTTTTTTGATAATTATCAATCTATAAAGTACTATTTTTTTTTAATTATTCTTGAGAACCACCCAACACTTCGATTAAAAGTAGCTTGAAGCTCTACTTCACCTCAAAACGCGAAACTCTATTATCTTAAGGTATACAATAAGTAAGGTACTCAATATTAATAGCTCTATTATTTTATAGCCTGAAATGCCAAATAGCGTACACTTTTAAATCAGAAATAGCTTCTAGTTGTTGCAATTGCCGCATAGAGTGATAATAGTGAATAGTCCCAGAAAACGTGATGAATGATCAGTAAATAGCCTTGTTTATTCATATTTTACATTAAACAGTTGTAAACCCGTGAACTTTAAGATGAAGGCCCTTAATCAATGAATCAATCAAGCTTATAACAAACATTAACACGCCAAAAAATAAATCAATCAAACCTTGTCGAATCGATGCCTCGCACTTGACATAATTGCTAACCGCGACAGCAACAATGGTGCTTTAACCAACGATGCGGGTAGTATGCGTCCGTACTAATAGAACAAAACTGTCTGTTTGTCGCCTCATAATAATTTATCTTAAGTGTCGGGACTCTCGCCAATTGTAAGAGAGTGATCGTTTGGATTAAGAGGTTTAATGATTGATGTTGTCTACTTAGTACAAACTTTTCGAAGATGGCTGGTTCGTGTTAGGTGATAACGTCGATTCCACCTCATACGCAATGAGGGAGAGGACTTCGCCATTTACTTTTTAAAGGTATAGTGTAATTACAAACCAAAGTCATGATTATAAAACACTAGCAGCGCCCCGCGGTTTTACCCGCGTTGTGCCCGTTTCCGTAGGCATTTCAAGATGAAAAATAGCATAGCCTTCCACGATAATTAGATTATCCAATACTGAAATAATTTTGAAATCGGACCAATAGTTCTTGAGATTAGCGCGTTCAAACAAACAAACAAACTCTGCAGCTTTATAATATTAAATACAGATAAGCAAAACAAAATTGCTATCTAATTAGTACATTATACAGATAAACTCGAAGTTAAACTTAAAACCATCATTAAATTAAACAACCCATATGCACAAAATTAATCGCGCTGTACTGGGTTTTACCAATTAAATGTCAATTTTAAACTTAACCTACATGAACACTTGCAAGCAGACAAGGCCGTGAACGGGTAAAAACATGTTATTGAAATATTACTTTTGAAATACGTAATGGCCGGTTCACATTATTCCAGTCCAGTGATCCAGCGAGCTAATCCAGTCCAGTGCTGGACTGGAGCATATCGTTTACATTGTTCCAGTCTTTTAAGAGTAGCTGGATTGGTCCCCAAAACAATTGACTCGTATTCACTGTTCAACGTTCAATCTAGCACTGGATTGCAACTGGAATGGCTGTCTACACTATTCCAGTGGCGCTGGATTAGGTGAGCTGGAATGAAAAGTTGACGGTCTCTCCAGTCACTGGACTGGAATGCTCACTGGAATGGGTACATTCCAGTGTCGGTTCACATTATTCCAGTAGCATTCCAGTACTGGATTGGATTGCTGGACTGGAATAATGTGAACCGGCCATTATGTGTTTGATCCATTCCTTCTACAAGCTTACAAGCTTAAGTGAAATAAGTACATGTTAAAATTCGTAAAGCCATAACATAAATTGTGCTCATTCTTCTTGGAAAGAGACTTGCGGATTTTGAATTAGACTCATTCGACTTGCAAAGGACTCACCTGAAATAAAATAGACGAATAAATTGCATTCGTCGGTATCTAAATTACATCCATAAAATATAAACCTAAATAAAATACTTGCAATACAAGTTGCTCTTATGAAATCCGTTTCATTACACTTGTGTTGCAATTAGGAAAATTTATGTCTATGTGACTTTTATGACCCATACTGGTTTCTCATTCTCACTAAACTTAACTTACTATTTAATTACGAAATTAGACCTTGCATTAAGCTTGTTTATGAAAAGCTTGCAATACACTTTATGGATGAATGCACGTATCAATATCGAAATGACATACATACATACATACGTTGCATAACGGATTAAATCTTGTAAACCTTGGTAATTTGGGACATTAACATCAACAGTTACAAGTTTCAATGATAACGGCAATTCATTACATTATCAATACTCGGACGCACGTACATTTTGCAATAGATTTTAAAATTATTATTCGTTTGAAAAGTATACCAAGGTTAATTAAATATATGCTTGATTAACTTCTTAAAGTTTAAACCAGATTTTAAATAACATTTTGTTGAGAATTTAATAAATCAAATTAATATAAATATTTACAGGACAATTTCTCACACAGTTAATTAAACCTTAACTTAGCTCTGCGCTTGTATTAAAGAATCTAACTCTGATACTATTATTTATAAATCACCATAAATCTGATTGAATGAAATGCAATATCGTCTCTCTCTGTTCACCTCTTCTATCATTGCAGTTATTTCTTTTGTTTAAATCGATTCTTAAACAAGGTAGAAATAAAATACAGGAAGACTATCGGCGATTTTTAACAGACTTCTTGTATTCTATAATTAAAACTGTATTAAAAAGGAAATAAAAAGTTTGACACAACATGTCACTAATAACATGTACATATACTATACAATAGACCGCTTTTGCTTATGAGCTATCTTTTTACTTATAATACACACGTAGGTTATAATTACAGGCAAACAAAGGCACTAGTAGGAAGAGAGAGTAGGTTTCCACTCCTACCGTTTACTCTAGGCGTGAGTTTATAATTAAATGGGTTCGATCTATCATTAAAGATATAAGGAGTAAAGCGACGCTTGAAAGATCCCACAGGACTTTGTGGTTATCAATACAGTAACTGCAATTAAGCAAAGTCACAGGGTAATGCGAGTTGGTTTCTAACCAATTTCAAAAGTTTCGCTCGATCCGGGAATTGAACCCAACATTTGGCACGCTATTTCTACCCACATCATTAAAGAACTTAATTGCCTATAGATGACTAATTTAAAATTTAATTGCCTATAGATACAATATTCAAAATCCATATTTAGAACGAAATTAAAAATTGTTCGCTTCAAAATTGGAATGACTTAGAAAACGCGTAAACACATTGCCGCAGACGTAATCTGGTGCCAATACCTCGGAATATTGGCTGCATCCCGGGATCAAATAGATTTTCTCTTTACGGCCAATACAAAAATAAAATACTTCAAAAACACACCAATACGCTATTAAACTTGATAATAGTTGCTCTTCACTGTTTTGTACAGTCGAGGTCAAAAATAACTTTACAGTTGAGTGTTACAAAAATATCTTTACATTAAAATACGTTTACACATTGCATGCCAAAAACATGCTTACAACTCACATGACACATTCTACTTTTCAGTTAATGCTCCAAATTTCAGTTTACAATCTGTCTTTCATAACAACATTTACAAAAATTGTGCCATAACACATTTACATTGCATGTTACATAATAAGATTTACTGCCAATGTGCCAAAAATACCTTTACATTTTTAGTGACATTAAAAACTTTACGATCAAGCTTACCTTTCGATTACACCTATTGTTACATAAATATCTTTACAGATTTGATTAGCCCGTTCTTAATTTAAATAATGAAATGAAATCGTCAGGAATATTAATTTTGGTTTTATGATTTAAATGTTTATTTTTATGAGTGGCGTACGTTCATACAGTTTCGTTCAGAAGTTCATTACCAAACTATTGCGTGAATACTAGTTTTACTTATTACATTCATACAAACACACACATTAATACAAACACATCTTGCACTTGACTGGATTGATAATTTCATCTTATGACGCAAGCTACGTTGTGGCTCAATAGTTTAGAAGTTTTGTTACAATATTATCTGTAAGGATGAGGCGATGTTTCGAATCCCACGGAGCGGCCAATTTTTTTAATGTTTTTTTTTACGAACTTGAGCGAAGTTACGTATTAAACAATAATGAAATAATATGAGGGTGGATTTGAAATAAGACAGGTTTGCTGGTTGGAGAAAAAAGTCAATATGAAATAAAAATATTTTATGTTCAAGCTTACTTTGGATATTATTGTTACATAAATATCTTTACAGATTTGATTAGCCCGTTCTTAATTTAAATAATGAAATGAAATCGTCATGAATATTAATTTTGGTTTTATGATTAAATGTTTATTTTTATGAGTGGCGTACGTTCATACAGTTTCGTTCAGAAGTTCATTACCAAACTATTGCGTGAATACTAGTTTTACTTATTACATTCATACAAACACACACATTAATACAAACACATCTTGCACTTGACTGGATTGATAATTTCATCCTATGACGTAAGCTACGTTGTGGCTCAATAGTTTAGTAGTTTTGTTTGTTACAATATTATCTGTAAGGATGAGGCGATGTTTCGAATCCCACGGAGCGGCCAATTTTTTTAATGTTTTTTTTTTTACGAACTTGAGCGAAGTTACGTATTAAACAATAATGAAATAATATGAGGGTGGATTTGAAATAAGACAGGTTTGCTGGTTGGAGAAAAAAGTCAATATGAAATAAAAATATTTTATGTTCAAGCTTACTTTGGATATTATTATTACATAAATATCTTTACAGATTTGATTAGCCCGTTCTTAATTTAAATAATGAAATTAAATCGTCATGAATATTAATTTTGGTTTTATGATTAAATGTTTATTTTTATGAGTGGCGTACGTTCATACAGTTTCGTTCAGAAGTTCATTACCAAACTATTGCGTGAATACTAGTTTTACTTATTACATTCATACAAACACACACATTAATACAAACACATCTTGCACTTGACTGGATTGATAATTTCATCTTATGACGTAAGCTACGTTGCGGCTCAATAGTTTAGAAGTTTTGTTACAATATTATCTGTAAGGATGAGGTGATGTTTCGAATCCCACGGAGCGGCCAAATATTTTAATGTTTTTTTTTACGAACTTGAGCGAAGTTACGTATTAAACAATAATGAAATAATATGAGGGTGGATTTGAAATAAGACAGGGTCTACTGATTTGACGCTAAGCATAGATCTTGTGGGATCGAACCCCAATAAAAAAAAACATTAAAAAAATTGGCCGCTCCGTGGGATTCGAAACATTGCTTCATCCTTACAGATAATATTGTAACAAAACTACTAAACTATTGAGCCACAACGTAGCTTACGTTATAGGATGAAATTATCAATCCAGTCAAGTGCAAGATGTGTTTGTATTAATGTGTGTGTTTGTATGAATGTAATAAGTAAAACTAGTATTCACGCAATAGTTTGGTAATGAACTTCTGAACGAAACTGTATGAACGTACGCCACTCATAAAAATAAACATTTAATCATAAAACCAAAATAAATATTCATGACGATTTCATTTCATTATTTAAATTAAGAACGGGCTAATCAAATCTGTAAAGATATTTATGTAATAATAATATCCAAAGTAAGCTTGAACATAAAATATTTTTATTTCATATTGACTTTTTTCTCCAACCAGCAAACCTGTCTTATTTCAAATCCACCCTCATATTATTTCATTATTGTTTAATACGTAACTTCGCTCAAGTTCGTAAAAAAAAAACATTAAAAAAATTGGCCGCTCCGTGGGATTCGAAACATCGCCTCATCCTTACAGATAATATTGTAACAAACAAAACTACTAAACTATTGAGCCACAACGTAGCTTACTTCATAGGATGAAATTATCAATCCAGTCAAGTGCAAGATGTGTTTGTATTAATGTGTGTGTTTGTATGAATGTAATAAGTAAAACTAGTATTCACGCAATAGTTTGGTAATGAACTTCTGAACGAAACTGTATGAACGTACGCCACTCATAAAAATAAACATTTAATCATAAAACCAAAATTAATATTCATGACGATTTCATTTCATTATTTAAATTAAGAACGGGCTAATCAAATCTGTAAAGATATTTATGTAACAATAATATCCAAAGTAAGCTTGAACATAAAATATTTTTATTTCATATTGACTTTTTTCTCCAACCAGCAAACCTGTCTTATTTCAAATCCACCCTCATATTATTTCATTATTGTTTAATACGTAACTTCGCTCAAGTTCGTAAAAAAAAACATTAAAAAAATTGGCCGCTCCGTGGGATTCGAAACATCGCCTCATCCTTACAGATAATATTGTAACAAACAAAACTACTAAACTATTGAGCCACAACGTAGCTTACGTCATAGGATGAAATTATCAATCCAGTCAAGTGCAAGATGTGTTTGTATTAATGTGTGTGTTTGTATGAATGTAATAAGTAAAACTAGTATTCACGCAATAGTTTGGTAATGAACTTCTGAACGAAACTGTATGAACGTACGCCACTCATAAAAATAAACATTTAATCATAAAACCAAAATTAATATTCATGACGATTTCATTTCATTATTTAAATTAAGAACGGGCTAATCAAATCTGTAAAGATATTAATGTCACTAAAAATGTAAAGGTATTTTTGGCACATTGGCAGTAAATCTTATTATGTAACATGCAATGTAAATGTGTTATGGCACAATTTTTGTAAATGTTGTTATGAAAGACAGATTGTAAACTGAAATTTGGAGCATTAACTGAAAAGTAGAATGTGTCATGTGAGTTGTAAGCATGTTTTTGGCATGCAATGTGTAAACGTATTTTAATGTAAAGATATTTTTGTAACACTCAACTGTAAAGTTATTTTTGACCTCGACTGTACTCTAGAGTTGTGAATATTTTGAGTTGAATTTAAGTTTTGCTCGAGGGATATAATTTGGATACATTGAAACTCTAGGTAATGAAATAACTTTGAGAGAAACTGAATTGAAACTGATTTATTTCGTTATTTTCACCAATTTTGTATTAATTTCATCAGAGTCTTTATTTACACGCAATTTCTCATTTGAAACGTAATTTTCATCTCCAAGGACGGTAAAATGTTGACACAACGCGATATTAACCTACCTTAGCTTGGATTACGAAGCTAATAATTTGGCTACAAGATTCGGTATATTTTTATCTAATTTGGAAACTGGCTTAATGGAATGCTGTGATAAGATTTATTCTGCAAATATTTGGAAAATAATAATGGATCTAACATTACAGAAACTAATTAATAAATATTAGAGGACTAATTCCCAGACGGTTAGTTACACCTAAACTACGCTCTAAACTTAAATTCTAGAATCTAACTAACTGATAGGTACTACGAGTATAACATATACAAATACACACTTTTAAAGGTTTTTTATTGACACCTAGACGCCACCAACAACTGTAGTCAACAATATGTCTGCACATATTGTTGACTACGGGCAAAAATCGAACTCGCAACCCCGAAAACGATTTGGGATAAAAAAAATTATACCGGGCCGGACATAGTCAAACTCCTACGTTCAAAAACATCTATAATTAATTTGCACATTCAAACAACAATTGTAAGTAAATCTTCATAATTTAAGTGTAATTGTCCACATTGTTCTATGATTGACATTTAGTTAGTCACAGAACGACTTTATATATTTGAAACAATCGTAAATTATTGTAGACCATTGAAAAAGCAGTCGGTCGCCTTAAGCGATGACGTCAATCTTGGACAATTACTTATTATGTTTCCTTTAAAAGAAGAGGTTAGATAATATAAAATTTCCAATCACTACATAATTATAAAACAAAGTCCCCGGCCGCGTCTGTCTATCTGTCTGTTCGCGATAAACTCAAATACTACTGCCTGGATTTTGACGCGGTTTTTTTAAATAGATAAAGTGATTCAAGAGGAAGGTTTATATGTATAGAAAATTCCGAAATTCCCACGGGAACGGACACAACGCGGGTAAAACCGCGGGGCGCTGCTAGTGTAATTATAGTTACATTGAGGTCTATCTACGTTAAATAAGTTGATGGGATCTTTTAGTGTTTTAATATTGGCGACATTTTGTTTTTATTTATATTAACTATTACCTATCAGATGTTCCCTAAAAGATTTTGCTTTCAGCTTACGTTTTTTTGTATGATGAATTAGATGGGTACTACAAAGTTTGTATCTACAATACTAAGTTTAATCTATACTAATATAATAAAGCTGAAGAATTGTGTTTGTTTGAACGCGCTAATTTCAACAACAATCCGTTTCCGAAGGTTAAAGGCTAATTTTTATCACGATATTCCCACAGGAACGGGTAATATTGCGGGGCGCTGCTAGTGTATACAGAGCATGCTCAGTCAATATCATAATGTAATACAAATTCAAAGAATATTGTTTGTACGTATGCTCATACATACGTGAACATTGTTAATCACATAAATGAACTTTTTGTGCGTCTGTACTGCTTTCTTCCGGCCCGTAACAGCCCAGTTACGATCTATGTCCACTGTGTTTATTCAATTAACAATGAATATATTATTTACGTTTGATATCTGATGTTTGATGTTTGATTATGATGATCCGCGTTTTGCCCGTTTTCGTGTAAAATTTCACAATGAAACCTTTCCGTTAAATGTGCTTATCAATTACATAAAGAATTATTCAAATCAGATTGGTAGTTTGCGAGATTAGGTAGTTTCCGTTCAAACAAACAAAAAACAAACTCTTCACCTTTATTTTATTAGTAAAGATGTAATTAATAAACGATATAACAAGTATCTTTAAGGCGAAATTATGTTTATCATAACAGGAAACCCTTTGATCTAATTGATAATGTCGTAAAAAAATCCCATAAATCTCTTCGATTCCCCACATTGACGAAGTTATATTTGTTTACTGCTCGAAAAACGGAACGGAACGTCTGACGTACACTGGCAAAACTATCTTTATACGTGTCTAAATATAAAAGTCTCGGATCATTATTTCTACGGGCGACTAATTTACTGTGACTAGTCGAAGAATTCGAGTTGTTTTGGGTGTCACTTTTTTAGAAGACACGAAGACTTATTTACTTATTTAATTATTGTAATAATTTATTTATTCTACTGAGAACATAGTATAGTCTACTAGCCCCGCCCCGCGGTGTTACCCGCGTTGTATCGGTTCCCGCGGGAATTTCGGGATAAAATGTATCACATGTGTTATTCTGTTGTATAACCTTTACTGTAAAATTTCATCCAAATCCGTCCAGTAGTTTTTACGTGAAAGAGCAACAAACATACATCCATACATCCATACATACATCCATCCTCACAAATTTTCGCATTTATAATATTAAGTATAAGTATTAGTATAGTATTAGTAGTAGGATTAATTTAAAAAACTAAAAAAATGTCAAACACCTCTCCACGTCCAGTAACACCAGGGTTGGCCACTAACCTACACGGACTAACGTATTGAAAATTAAGCTCAGATGCCAGATAGATACATATTCCACATGCCTTTATACACCTCGTGACCGCACGGTGCCTGAAACTACAACTCTAAAACAATGTTTTATGATTGTTTTATACCTCACTAGCAGCGCCCCGCGGTTTTACCCGCGTTGTGCCCGTTCCCGTGGGAATTTCGGGGATTTTTTTACATAAAAACCTTCCTCTTGAATCACTCTACCTATTACAAAAAACCGCATCAAAATCCGTTGCGTAATTTTAAAGATTTAAGCATACAGACAAACAGACAAACAGACACGAAACAGAGACGACTTTATTTTATACTATGTAGTGATTGTGAACAGGTACAGAATAACAAAGTTGACGCAAAGATCGTCAAAAATAATCAAAATAACGGTCACGAACGAAAGTCGACGCGATATAAACTTTCATCCAATAAAACAGAAATAAACCTTCATAAAAACTGAATATACATCGAAAGTGTAAACGATGCATTAGATATACTAAACCAATTACAAGGAAACCTAAAAACGTATCGCTAGAATGAATCTTTGGAAAAGCCTTGACCTCATCTACGACTATTAAATTGGGGTAAAAAATTACCTGTTCGGCTCACGATAACCGTTCATTTGTAACAATATTTCAATTGGGATAGGAACACACTTTTTGTATACTTTTTTATACGTAATAAATAATGAAGTTTCTCGGTTGAAAGCCTCGCGAGACACGAGTGTTCAGCATACAAATCACACAGTTACCTTCGACCCGTTGAGGCGAATACTTTTACGGACATACACGTACTTTTATAAACCAGTTCGTCGCGTATAAAGCTTTTAATCGATCTGGTTCTGATATTAAGCTACTTTTACATTTTAATCTTTAAAAAGATTTCTTATTGTGTAGCTGGGTTTCTGATGTAAAACGTCCTAGTATGGTAAAATAAATAAAATGTGTATTTTATATCAGACTATGTGTATTGGTTAAAATAACGAGCATAATTTTATAAAATCAATGTAAATATCTTCAGTAAGCCCAAAAGGCTTTTATTTTGCCTCACATTTTTTAAAATAGGTATTTTACAAAATAAAAGCCTAAGTTTTAGTCGCGTATTGTACATTATGTACAATACGCGACTAAAACATCCGAAGCAAAGCTTATTTTAATGAAGATAAATTCAGCGTATTTGTTAGAGACGGGACGGTATAATATCATTAGGTCACTACGTTATAAAGACAGTCCAGTTTAATAGTCCATAACGTTATTTAAGTCCAGACAGCTCAACTCGACTTAGGAAAACTTGTGATGAAGTTGTAAACTCGAATTCTCGGGACAACATAAGTTATGATTATTTACAAACTTTGTTAGAGAATTCTTTTAACGAGTAGACACAAATACAAAAAAGCTGTAAAGTAGGAACAAAAAGCGGTGTTTTCGTTCCCCACTAAAGAGGCCATTGTTCTTAAACGTACTCGTGAGGAAAAGGGAAGGGAAAATTGAGATAGTCCCGTGTTTTGTCAGCGTTTGCTTAAACGCAGACTCGGTTTAACACGTAATCCCCACCACATACGCCAGATTCTATTTCTGTTATATAACCAAAACATTGCTCAGAAAGCTTGTTTGAATTTGTAATTAGAATTTCACAATATTTTGCCGAAACATACATAAATCTTTACCCTTTATCCCCAGCGGAGGTGACAGGCAACGCAACCTAATTGAATGGGTGTACAAAAAAGGGTAATATTTAGTTTCAAATGTATAATGTAAGGTGCGAAGGTAAAATCGCCAGACGCCTTATAATAAAGTACTCACCTGCTTACTTGATTACGGAACCAAGAAAATAATAATCCTCTTTAAATTCATCGTCCATTTTATTGAGTTTGAAAGTAAAGGAACAGGAAATTGTGTATCTCCTGGAAGAGATTCCAATTAATTCCTCGGCGGTTATTCTGTTCAGGTAGAGCCTTGGGGCCGACTAATTTTATAATCACTTTAGATATTTTTATCTCCGTTAATTTTAAAATTAAAAAGGAAAATTCATGGAGAGTTGTGACAAAATCGACTTAGGTATATTATAAATGCGATTTTTTGGCAATTGTTATTACGAGTATACTTACTTATAGATCTCTTATAGACTTTCTAAAACTATATTAGTCTTCCTGAAACGACGAGAGATTATGATGCAATTTCCAGAGGCCAGAGTATGGCAGAGCAACATCCAAACAGAACTACGGGGTCGAAAACATCTAAAACCTCTTTTAATATCTTTCAACAAAGAGCACACGATTCATATCAACTACACAATAGAATGTATCCGGAAAACCGTTTAAATTTCAAAGTGTATGTTCAGTCAGATACAGTCGTACAAATCTCAAGTGACCTGTCAGGTATTAGATACGGCGAATCTCCGCGAGTGTCTGCGACTTTGAATATTTATAGATACGTACTACAAACACGAAAACAGAACGAGAAAAAATACTGCGTCTCGGCCGTTAAATCGACCGCAGTACGCCAAGCAACTTTCCGTCGGCTTTTGTAGATTTACGAAAAACTTCATGATCTTTTTCCTTTGAGAGTCTAAAAAACCGTAGCATAATGGTGACGTTTATTTCATTGGATACGGACCTTCGGAGTGCTGTTCCATAACATGTTTTACTTAAAAATACTCGTTCAATGTTTGATAATACGAAACACTAGTTGTTATAATAAAACAATCCTTGTTATTTGAGTCTTACACTCTTCTTGCATGTAATTGGGATAGCCTTTAAGTTAGGCTATAAAGCTAATAAGTTAAATATTAAGCTAATTGTGTTTGTGTGTTTAATTTCATTTAATTCTTCAAGTCGTGAAATGGTGAACATAATTTGACTAACATTTTAGAAACAATACTCGGCACTTTATTATACCTATTACGTCACGCCAATACTTACTTAACTGCAACAACTGTTTTTGACAAGCCCGTTGGCACAGTGGCAGTGAGAGCGCTTACTGTGTCGGGGGTTGCGGGTTCGATTTCCGCCCGGAGTCAACAATATGTGCAGACATAGTTGTTGGTGACGACGTCTGGGTGTCAATTATGTATTCTTATAAAGTATTTGTGTATGTATATATGTAGTAGTATCAGTTAATTAGATTCCATAACACAAGCTTAAGCTTACTTTGGGTCTAATTAACCGTGTGTGAATTTGTCCAGGTATATTTATTTATTTATTTATTTTATCAGTCAATGGCCAATGTTTATACCACCATCAATGTCTCAATACATTGATAAAAGAATGTTCAACCAATAAAACAAAGAGATTTATCAAACAACACAAACACGTCCAGTAGTTAAAATTCAATAAATATAGCAGTATAGTAAATTATGGCTGTATAGCAAATCATGTAATTTTTTCTATACGAATAATTGTAATTTTTTAAAGGAAATTAATACTTGATCTACTATCTTACCTAGATTGCCGATAGAGAAAAGTTATTTTGACAGCCCTTTACATTCTAGCGAACAAAAAGCATTTGCCCACTGTAGAATATTTAAAGCTTCGTTCACTTGAATGAATTTTCTAGATTTTATCTATGAACGAAACCTCGACATCAGCCACTTTTTCAAAATTTTCCATATTAGAGAATCGTATTTTCAATATTTTGCGATTGAATCTTCTGTAGGTATTCGGATCACGAATGCTCATATCGGTAACTTAGTCTGAATTCGCTTCCGGAGAATCTAATCTCGTATTGTCATGAAAATCTATTTGAGTACCGAATGTATGCAGAGAATGCACTATATCGCTAATATAATTAGTCAACTAAGCCATATTAATGTGTATTGTATGAGAAAGTAATTTTATCTGGTCACTTAGAACGTTAAGATTGAACTAACTTTTATCATTTTTGTAAAGAATAGAGAAAAATAAACTTTTTATTCTTAAATTATAACTTATAATAATTATAAATGCGGTGTATTAATAAGATATTCTAATTTAAATTCGATTACAAACTCTATTAACTTCTGTTCATTTTAAGATGCAAAATTAATTAAAACATTTCCAAGTTCTATAAGTAACTTTGAATTTTCTCGAAGATAATCTTGTTAAAACTTACAGAAACTTATTTAACAAACTCAACTATTTTAAAATCTAGTGATAAACATAGTATTCGTGTATAATTACAATGTTAATTATTCGTAACAAGCTGTTTATAAACTTCGCGGTTTCACCCGCATTGAAACCATTATTGTGGCAAATACGTATACGGGTGCTATACTCAATTTTTTCTTACTTGTCCAAAATGTGGACCAATGTCATCAATTTTCCATCCGAAAATTATTGCTTCTGAAGAGGAAAAAGACTTAGAAATAGGGTAAGAATGAAATTAAATCCCTAAACCTTTTTCCTCTTCAGGAGCAATCGTCTTCATCTGGAAAATTGACGACATTGGTCCACATTTTGGGACAAGTAAGAAAAATAGATTATAGCATATTAACCAATCATAGCCGACGTAGCATAGTAGCGTGACCTAACTATGGGGTGGTATCTACCAATCACATCTAATCTATACTAATATTATAAAGCTGAAGAGTTTGTTTTGTTTGTTTGTTTGTTTGTTTGTTTGTTTGTTTGTTTGTTTAAACGCGCTAATCTCAGAAACTACTGAACCGATTTGAATAATTCTTTCACTGTTAGATAGTCTATTTATCGAGGAAGGCTATAGGCTACATTTTATCCCGAAATTCCCACGGGAACGGGCACAACGCGGGTAAAACCGCGGGGCGCTGCTAGTTTAGAATATAATTAAGAATAGCGACGTAGCTGTGCTACGCTTAGTAAAGCTCTGGCGCAAAAGCACCTTTGCTGAACTTCCACGACTATAGCTACCAAAATTAGCCAAATCCGTCCAATGAAGCGAAACTCACGAACAACACTTGATATTTATGCATCTAGACTGGAAAGATCTGTACTTGTAGCTTTAATCTTCTTTCTACTACTAACTTAGTTGCGTTCTAAATAATGAAAATGAATAACATTCTGACCTTACTCCTCACGTATTTCATCATAACTTCAGCGATACTTTTTTGAAATAAAAGCGTGTACATAAAGTTCCTAAAAGTGTAATTTTTAATTGTACTTGAGATCTAAGAAACCATTACATCTTTTTCCTCCGCTAGTTCTTGAGTCTCAGCTTCCATATCTCAGACTCCAAGACGAAGTGTTCTATATCATCAAGACGTAAGTTGGCACCACTTCAAATGGTCTGCAGATGTCGTACGATTAAATATACGCTTAACTACTTTAGGTTTTGTACTGAACTAAGAGATTAAGGACTTTTACATCTTAAGATGTTTGTAGTACTTGTAGACTGTCTATAGAATAAAATAATGAGGGTTTTATAATTTATACCTCGAGATATTTCCATTAATTGTAAACTCCCTGTAGTTTAAATATTAAGGGTAAAGAGAAGTGTTTTGAGTATTAAATAAAAAGTTCAAGAGGTTCATGGCAAACATAAAATTATTGTAATTCCTACAGAAATTATCTTCATAATATCAGTCAGAATAAAATCAAGTTATTGTTTTAATAAAAAAAACATATCCATAGTTACATAAATCTGTACATCAGATTGGGAACTACACTACATAACAAACAAACAGACATGAGCGTCAAACATAACACCCCTTCTGTAAGTCGGGAGGTAAAATTAGAACACCTATTAGCTGAATGTTTAAACGTATAAAGTACATAAGAAAACCGCCGGGAGAAGCGTTAAAAATGTACAACGAAGCCATTTTCATTAAAAGCATTACATAAATAAGTCCATTGCAAGTCGGAGTAAAGTACCATTTTAGAGAGCCCTCTAAATTTTTTTATTGTTTCAGTCAGCTCGTTTCAGGGTTTCGTTAATGAAATCGCTGGTCTGGTTTTATTACTATCATTCAGTGAGTTTTTCCAATTCAATTTGTTAGTACATACCTGCTGACGTCGACTTGTTTTTTAGTATTTTATTGTTTTCATCTATTCAGCTGATTTCGATAAGATAACTTGTCATCGGTTTATTAATAGAAAGTTTGACGTATATCTAGAATCATCATCTCTAGAAACAGTGAACCATACACAATTGGACATCTTAAGCAAGTACACCAATCAAATACAGATAAATTTAGTCATATAATTTGGCCGCACTCGGAACGTTTGTCTTAATCTTACATTATAATTTATGATATACATAATACTTCTGTTAATGACAGACAATACTGGAGATATTTACGAGTTCGTTGTTATCAGCGCCAATTCTGTACAGAGTTGGCCATTCGCCAATATCTACAAGCAAACTGAATAACTGTACTGGAAATACGGATGGTGTCAACTAAATAGTTTTATCTATCGTAACCTTAGGAGACTATTGTTTAAAGGATATCTTAAAACAATGTTTACTTTGACGTTAACTAATCGCAGCATGACTCAAACTTAACACCAGAATATATGGCACATTTTTTGTGTAAACAGTGAGCAATGAACATTATCTTGTAAAACTTATAGATTGCGTTATTTGTTCCAGGCACTCGGTGGACTCGGTCGCGTCGTATTCTAGCCAGAATCACGTTGACCGTATAAGGGCACAGAACTTCTCAGCGGCTTCTTGTCAAGACGAAGGCGACTTCGGGTCGATCAAGACAAGCCTCTTCAGACGATCCTCATCCACCTTAGAGTACTCAAACAAACGGCCGGAGAGCGTCACCTCCAACACCAGCTCCACAAGAAGCCGTCTACGAGAATTTGTTGAAAGGAAATCGAGTCAAGACGAGCACAAATCCGCAGCAAACACCGTCGGCGATATACAATACTTTGAAAATCCCACGGAAACGCTAGAGTTCGACAAACCGCGAAACCATACCTTGGAGTCAAAGAAAAGTCAAGAAGAACGTCCTAAGAAACGGAAACTATCGAAGAGTAAGGAGAAAGATAAGGACGAAAACAAAAACAATAAGAAACAAGAAAAGTACCAAAGCAAACTAGCGGAGTATTACAAGCTACCGGTTCAGTTACCTCAGGACGAGTTCTACCAACACTTGACAAGATCTAAGGCAGCAGAAGAACTTCTTCAGAAAAGATTTGCTAACTCTGATACCGAATTCAGTGGAAGTTACGGACGATTGTGCAAACATAAGGAGCCCGAAGGGTCGAACTTACGGCGCAGCCGCAGCTTGGCAGTCATACGAGAAGAGACATTCACGGATTTGCAAATACAAAACCACGCGAAGAGCAAGAGATCACAACTGATACCCCGAGCCCGATTATTTGATAAGCCCTGCTTCAAGGACAGGTAATTAAATACTATATTATACCATTTAAAATAAAATCATAACAATATATCAATTAGAAATTAATTTTCTATTTCTGATTTCAGGTTAATCGGACGTGCAAAATATCAAACCAAGGAAGAGGTTTTGGAAAGCATTTACATAGACAGCACCGCGTCTTGTTTCGGCGATATAAACCCGCAAAAGGAAAATTATAAACCTGAAAATACAGAAAACAAGTCCGAAAAAGAAGACGCTATATCACGCAACGGTAGCCATCACACAAGATCAGTAAGTGGAAGCTGGCCCAACCTTAATGAAGACCTTAAAAATACTAATCTTTCAGAGGATAGCATAGGCCATTCTCGTAACCCCAGTGAAATCGACAGCTTAGATTCAAACTACGTAAGAAAACATTACAACTTTGATGCTCATAGAAAAAACTTTAAAGACAGTTCACCTGAATCCGACTTGTCGTTAGGAACGCGTCAAAATAGTAAGGAACTCTACGTCACTACAGACGAACACGGAACAGACACTGAAGAAAAGATATTAAAATCAAAGAATACTACACCAATACCAAAAACTAGCGACCAAGCTACAAATAACGCAACTGAAGCGAAACCAGCATCAATTGCCGATAAAACTGAACTATCATACGACGTTAATTCACTCCGAAGTACTCAGAGTATCGAACAATACACAACCAAACCAACAGATAAAAGAGACGAGAAAAAGGAAAATGATGTTGAGTCTTTAGTGTCCGAAAACGACGGAACTATCTCCAGTCCAGCGGACAGCATAACTTCCTACATTTCGATATCTATCGCTTCTTCAGACAAATCACACAAGTTAGAATACTTAGCTAATTCATTAGCTGAGAAAATCGACGAGTACTGTGATTCTCAATTCAAAGGGACTGTTTCATCACAATCTGTCATTGACTGTAACAATACAGACACAGATCCAATTTATACAAAAGTAAGCAAGAAAAAAACATTTGCTGATATAAGAAGGGACTCATTTTTGAAGAATAACGGAAATTTACTCAATGAAATATTGAAAAATCAGAACAACGAGGTATACGTAAGCAATACTTACATTGAAAGTGATAATTATTCAACTAAAAGTAACGGTGCATCCTCTAAGAATATAACAACTGAACCGTACGTGACAACATTGATCGAGAATCAGTATTATTCATTACCTGATATAAACATAAGCAAGTGTTTAAGAAAATCAGAACGCATTGACGCTCAGTTAAGAGAAGAAGATCCTGAAGATATCCCCTGTGAAAACACCTACGAGATAGCACAGACACATTTCAGAGAAATATTATCTTCAAAAGGTAACGAGAACTACGGTAGACTAAATAAAACTGACAATCACAACTCATCATCACACACTCAAACAAATAATTGCACTTATCGTACGGAGTATTTGGAACCCCAGATAATACAAAGCTTCAGAAAGATAGAAGACGATTTGAAATCTATAATAACTATTGAAAGTTCTAACGCAGACGAAAAGGAAACTCAATTCTTTCACCAAAACGAAAGGGAAATAAACGAGATCGAGGGAACAATAAGAAACAACAAGCTCATTACGAAATCTGAAAGTTTAAGGCTAGCGTCTAATAATATATACAGACCAGAAATCGTTAAATCATTATCTAATGATAATATAACGAGATTTTCACAAAAACCAAGAACTTGTGTTAAAAAACATTATTCGCTCAGACAGCGCGAACCACACGAAGACGAAATAAATCGTATTCCTAGTCCGGAAACCGTTGAAAGAAATATCAAGAGCAACGAACATTTAACTAACACTAAGAATATACCTTCTGAAGATACGAGAACAAATTCACTGTTATCTAGAGTTCAATCATTTAAAACTTCAGCAGAATCTAGTATTGCTTTGGTACCGCTTAGCGGACATCAAACTATTGTAATTAATCCACCACTGACACAAGATTCTCAAGAAAAAGTAAAGCCACCTTCAAACACAAACATAAGTAAATGTGGACAGGTAAATAAACCAGAAACTTGTAAAGCTGACCTTAAAACTCACCAAGAAAACAATATTTCTAAGAGCAAAGAAACTAAGACTTCAATCAACGACAATTCACCAGATACATCGAACTATTGCATTCCAAAGGATCCTTTTATTACAATTAAATTAAATAAAGTAGTCAAAACTAAAATACCTAAGTTGAAAAAGGAAACCAGTGATAAAATTGCTTTTGTTCAGAACAAATTTGAAAAGCCGCCACCAAAACTCATCATTAAAGATAACAACAAGAACTGTACAGAGCCTCCAGTTTACACATTTAGAAAAGTTAGCTCAAACATGACAAGACCACAAGTGCTGCAAGTTATCGATTCCAAAGCAAAGAAAATAATGAATAATATAAAAATGGATAATACAAATGGAACAAACACTTCAAATAGCCCAGTCAAAACTGAAAGCCAACCAACTGAAGTTGTGAAAGAACCAGTTAAAGAAATTAAGATTGAAACAAACGTGAAAGATAAACTTAATAATGCAATTAAAACAGACATCGAGTATCAAGAAAAAATAAATTCTGTTAAAAATTACTGGTCAAAATTAATAGACAAATCCCCGGAAAACAAAGAGGATAACAAACAAGAAGATGATGAACAAGCCGAACAAGCTAAACCGGAAGAACCAGAGAAGAAAGAGGAAAATAAAGTAACACAAAATGAAAACGATGAACTTCCAGAAATATCTGTCTGTAACATTATAAAATCTTTAGAAAGCGTCAAAATAGTAGACAGTATACGTAAAATCAGTCAAACAAAGTTGCAGTTATGGAAAGATGAAACTGAAAAGGTGAAGAGTGATTCTGAAATTGAGGAACCTGCTTCGCACAAAATAGTCAAAGATACTGAAGCAATCACTTATGAAAAGCCAAAGGTCAAAGAAACTGATCCAGATTTATCCAGGGATACACCAGAGATAGAAATAGTAGAGTTGAGCAATGAAGATAACCAAAACGAAAAAACTCAAGCTACACTTATAAAACCCAAAGGTTTCGACAAAAGCTGCGATGAATTTGATCATGTTAGATACAAGGTAATGAAATCAGAACTTTTCAAAAACAGCATGATAGCTAATTATAGAAAAGAAGCCCAATTTGATGGTTTACTACAATACTTACAAGATTACAGCTTCCAAGAATTATTAGTTAACAATAATATAGTTATCATTGAACCGGTCAGAACGAAAGTTGAGCCAATGCAAAGGAAAAATACTGATCCATGTAAAATTCCTTCCAATCTACTTAAGAAATCTGACAACAATTGTGGTCAAGTTGAGAAATCTAAAAATAATATTCGCAGACATTTCTTTTACCATCCTATAAGAGTAAACAAGGAAATCATCGAAGAAGAACTTCCTAATCCTGATACAGTAAAGAAAGTTCGTAATCTATTTGAAGATACATTGAAAATGAAAGCTCCGGTAGCTAACGTTGAGCCACCATTAGCAGATGAATCTCTTGGACTAACAAGACGAGCAACCTCGTATAGAAATCTAACCGAAGAAACTAAACCCTCTAAAATAGGAGGAAGGAAAAAGGTAATAAGACAATTGACTATTGACACCTCTTATGGAAACAAGAAATGGGATAACGCTAGCTTATCAAGTGGTGTTTCCAGTGGAGATCTTAGCTCTACCAATGACTACGAGACAGACGGTCTGAGCCCATATTCCCAAAAAAACTTAAAGGACAACGCATACAGTTCTAGCGACGAGTACCTTTGCGACTCAATGACTCAGGATTTTTGTTGTGAAAGCCAATACGTAAGCCCTGATATTCTTAAAAAGATTAGGGACTGTGGCACTTCAGTCACGTACTACGGTGGAAAAGTGTTAAACTCAAAAACCGGTTCTAGTGTGAGTCCAATGACCAAAGCTATCATGGAAGAGATCAAGAATCTTCAAAAGAACTGCAGCAGAGATTGCTATTCGTGTCAGACTAAGTGTCGTGGCGAGAAATGTTCATGTTTAGTAGCTGATAAACATAAACAGACGGTGACAGCGAAGTCAATCTTCCCCTCTAGAACCGATTCGGAGAGCAGTAGCGACAGCAAACGCATTGACGGATTTCCTGGTTTTAAATTTAAACTAGTTAAATCGAACAGTTGCAGTAGTCGTCTCGAACTCACCGGCACTGACGATAGCAAAAGCCCTCGCAGACAGTTCAGAAAGCAACTTTCCAAAGAAGATCCACCACTTGTGTACGACGATGAAAATTCAGTGAAAAATAAAATTTGCCGATTGGAGAGCTATTCTAAGGGCATTGCCAAAACTCCTTTTGAGAAAAAAGATTCCGAAGAGAAAAAGAGTTTACTAAAAGTAATTAATGAAAGCAAGACCAAAGTTGTTGAGCCCATTGTAAAGAAAGTAGAGATCCCTCAAGTCGCTCCATCTTTAGAAGAGGTAAGCAAAGAGGAAGAAACGTCACCTGCAGTACTAGATGATAACGCAGATGATCAAAACGAGTCAATGACAGACAAACAGTCCCCTGATTCACATACTTTCGAAAAGAAATATTACTACGTTAACGACAACTTAAACCAAACAATGTCGACCACAGGCAAATTCGGCGAAATGGTATTTGAAGAATTCGAAGTTCTAGAATCATGTTATGATAGTTTAAATAGCAATAAGTCCGTGAAATAATATAGACCTAATCAATCGGGCTATTGTTTAAATAAATGTGATCTGTACCCATAATAACACTATTAAATTATTACCTATCTCTAATAGATTATATTTTAGATTTTAAACCATTGTATCTAATTAGTCATAGTAATTTTGTAGCGTAGATAGCTGTAGCATTCCGTTTATGTAATTCTTGGTGATGGTCTCTTTTTGTGTAATAAATATATTTTAATTATTGTTTTCTTTTTTGTTGGAGTCCTTACCCTCGGATTTCTCGTGTTCTATTTTTGTAGGAGCCGCTTTGGATCCGTGGTCGCATACACTTGTGAAAAATGAACGGCGGGTAGGCCGCCATCGCCTGCACCATGACTCCTGGAGGACAATAGAAATAAGACTATTAACTTAAATAATAAGAAAGACAAAAGTATACCTTGATTACCCATCGATACACTCAGAAAGAATGCTTGTAGCCAGCGCACTGGCGATGGCGACCTGCGCAGGCTTTCAACTTTTTTCTGCAATACTAATATACCTACATAATCATCTATGGTGTTTAGAGTCTACTTACTACCCTAATATGATTTTAGAACCAGCTAATCTAAACAATCAGGCAATTCTCAAATGTATTAACAAGTTACAAAAGCCTGAGCAGGCTACATGCATTACCGTCAAAATGAGAGTGAAATATAAAACAATAAATCTCAATGGTCATGTCCTACAAAAATAGCAGAATATAATTATCTTCAATTTAACATCGTGATTTTACACGCCGGGCATATTAATAGACAGGCGTCGTAAATTGTCGCCATGCACGATCATCGCAAATTAAATTAGATGTGTGACTCGAATAATAGGATTTGATTTGCATAGTAATCATTCTTCGTGTCCTAAATTCAGTCATCGATCTTTCAGAGATAAGAGAATAATGGATGTTGTCGCCTTTTGGGAACCTATTACAACACAAAAATGTAGTTTACTGCAAATTTTCAGGATCTATTGGTAAATTTTTGATGACTTATTAACAAAATGATTTAGGTAGGTCAAACTTATTGAATTAGTTAGCCATCCTTATCTGATGATGAAATAAGCGATTACAGTAGTTAAATATGCTATCCGTACAGCTACGTTTTTATCAAGCATTTTATATGATTTGTGGATGGATGAATGCTATTCCAAACGTAGCATCGTACCACAACTTTAGTGGAAAGGCACCCTTAGGCTAGTCTTTGCAGGTAAATTGAAACAAAAGTTTGTTTTGGATAAAGGGTGTAATTTTCGAAGCTAAGTATTTATAAAAACTAATTATTTCACTTCATTATTCAAAATAGAAGTTCACAGTAAACACATACTATACATAACTATATTTTCATATATTTAAGGCATCAGTATCAGGTAAGTTTTAATTATATCATGGGGGAACGTCAATATTAAAATATCAATGCACTAGCCGCGCCCTGCGGTATTACCTGCGTTGTACCCGTTCCCGCGGGAATTTCGGGAAAAAGTGTATCCCATGTGTTATTCTGATGTATAACCTACATTACTGTAAAGTTTCATCCAAATCCGTTCAGTAGTTTTTGCGTGAAAGAGCAACAAACATACATCTATACATCCATACATACATCCATCCTCACAAACTTTCGCATTTATAATATTAGTAGGAAGTAGGATTATTAACGAAGGAGACAACTACAGCCAACATAAAAGCCTTTTCAATGTTAACCGGGTTATAGCTACACTGAAATTGACAGCAAAAAAATAACGGACAGAGAAAATTCCGTTAAAAATAATAGCAACTACCTTTAGTTGCTATTATTTTTAACGGAATTATGGCATCTACTGCATATAGAGTTTGAATCCTACATAAATGTGGTGTAACAATAATAACTTTTAGCTAATTGAAAACACTTCACTGAAACAACATCTAAGTTAGACTGCAAATAATTAGGGTACGAGCTTCTACAATGTGGCTAATTGAGTAGGAGGAGAGATTGTAGAAATAATAATAATTCGGGACTCGGCTCAAATGTGGGAAGATTAATGTGGTAGAATATTTTGTTTTAGTATGTAGACGCGGTGGTATGTTGAGATTAGGGTTGCCAGCCGTACTATAATATATAATATTATACTGTATTTCGAGGCTCTGTACTATATACTGTTGAACAAATATATAGTACACCAAAATACTATATTTTCATACAGTGAATCAATGTTCATTATTTTACAACAAAAAACTAACAGAAACAATTACTTGATATTAAATGAGCTGCTAATTTATATAAATATAAACATTAAATGTCAAAGAGCCTAGGAAACTTTTATTAAAAACAAAAAACTATTGAAAGATGCATAAAGTGCTAAAAAATAAAGTTCAAATGTAAAAAATAATTACTTGTTTATTTTTTACATTTGAACTTTAAAAAGATAAATAGGTATTTTTTTTTTGTTTTCCTTTAAAATACTATTTTTATTTAAGCATACTATATTTTTGTTTTTTTTTAACTAAAATAATTCAGCTGAAAAACTGTTGGTAACCCTAGTTGAGATATAAAGCAGGTATACGAGTATATTTTAGTCTTGTTGATTTGATAATTAAATTGTCATATAAAATAGCTTATAGCTACCAACGATCATGTATCAAATATAGCACCGCACTGCGGTTTACCCGCGTTTTACCCGCGTTATGCCCGTTCCTGGAATTTCGGTACGAAAAATAGCCTAAATCGTTAAATGTGGCTAATATTTGAGTCAAATCGGATTGCAAGTTTCTGAGAAAAGAGATCAAATAAAAAAATATAATATCAGCTTAATCCGTCTAACGTGAAAAAGCAACAATCATACACACCCATAGTTCTAACATTCTTATATACTATCGCAGTAATATTATAAGCACGCTCGGAAATAACCTCAAATAAAATCAAAACTTTATAAACCTAGATAAAGAAACACAGTCTGCTCCTTAGAAACAATTATTTGCAATGCACTGGTAATGCAATTGCTAGTCTCAACTTCATAAGACATTTGAAAGGTTCGGGGCGTACCTACCTAGGTAATGAAAGCCGCTGCGGGCTCAGTGTAAATTGGTGACTCTCTCATTTGAATTTAGTTGTTTGATAGTTTTGGTTTCGGTTTTCCTTAACCTTTTGAGCAATCTAAGAAAATAGAAAAAAGCTGATCTCCGGAAATGCTTCATTTGTGAATTGAGCCGCGAAGAGTATGAGTAATACATAAGAATTGTATGTCAAGAATAAACGGTTTGTCCTTGAATTCTTCTTGGTATCTCATGAATTAAATAATGTACTAATATGAAATCAATACGGTATTTCCTTTGGTTATTAGCTACTAAGTGTATATTAATAAAAGTTTTACTACATCATAAAATTATAAACTATCAACTCTCATAAAATAGGGTAAGTACCTAAAGAGCCATAAAAATTAAAAATACTTGCCAACCGTTCGAAATTAAACTTCAAATTTTCTATTACCTGCCTACACATTCAAAGGTTACAATCACGTGAAGATTGGCTGAAAGCCAAAGTAAATAATGGGACCGTTTGTAACTGACAAACTCTGAGAATATTAAGTAAAGAATATAAAATAATCTAGAACACGCTTTTATACAAGTTAAGATGATCTGTATACGGAGGCTAAGGAAAGTCTTACTATGTGTTTAGTCATATATTCGGTAGGTAGGTCAGTCGATCGATACATGTGAAATGTTTGGCAAAGTCTCCAAAAAAACGGATTACGGGTTATAAGACGTTTCAAAAGAAAGACATAATTTCAGGAAGAAGGCAGTATATGTCGTCTACGCTGAAAGCTATCTAAATTATGAAAATCTAAGTATTGACTGAGTGCTTAGAAAATATTATACATACTTACTTATATCACGCTTACATTCAAAGTTTATTTCATCGATAGATAATAATCAGTATTTTTTCAAATCCGAAAGTACGAAAGTAAGTACCTAGATAGTCTATGCCCGTTGTCCCCTTACACTGTAACCCCGTCACGACGAAGGAAGTAATTTTGCACACTTAATTAAAGTACCGACACAGCGGTACTTTGATATAGTATCTATCTAGAGACAACAGGCATACACTATGCTTGTTGTCCCCCGTTCGACAGAATTTGGTACTGACATGTTGTGTTGTGGTCACAGTTTTCATCTAACCTTTCCCAGCGATTACTAGTCCATTGATACTACAGGGTACAGGGACAGCGGGAAGTATTTTTTGTTATTTAATTATGTACTTTGATTGTGTAGAACATTGTTTATGTGTATCATCAATAGATTTAGCAGCGCACGCCAATAACCAATTTGTTTGGCATGTTTTTCATACCTTGGGTTACATATACTCGTACCAGCGTTGTGCCCGTTCCCGCGGGAATTTCGAGATTTTTTATACATATAAACCTTCCTCTTGAATCACTCTATCTATTTAAAAATAAACGCTTTTAAATCCGTTGCGTAATTTTAAAGATCTAATCATACACAGGGACAGACAGACAGACAGACAGCGGAAAGCGACTTTGCTTTATACTATGTAGTGATAGTGAAGTACCGCTGTCCTCGTAAACGGGGACAACGGGCATAGTGTATGCCTGTGTAGATTTACTATGTTTTACTGTCCAAATTCCTTAGGAAATGCATACAGCATCATGGAAAACCACAGGGCGCTAGTTAGTATCTAACTAATAGATGAAAACATGAGCGTCAATCTCATCCTAGTTTCTGAAATTGGTTAAAAATAAAATGCATAACCCGTGAGTAACCGCGCCAAGGAAGTCAGTGTAAGTAAAAAAATGGCTCAGCAACTCGTCATGAATCTCTGAGACATAAGGATCATTATGGCTTGTCGACAAAAACTTTCTGGTCTTGTGACGACAATGTAAGTACATTTAAATATTTCGCTGTGCAATCATTGTTCACTTCACTGATGCACCGACTCAAGGATATTTTTAGCTTGCATTTTTTGCAGCTGTCTGAATGCAACGTGATAATAAATTGTTTGGTACAAATGCATGTAACTTACTTTACGATATTCCATTACCGTAAATTAAGCTCACTTAATTCCTAAGTCAATGAGTACTACTTACGTACTACGTGACCAATCACTGCTATAACTGTAATATTTTCGGAGCAAAAGTCTGTCTGTCGTGCGGTCACAAATTAGTTGAACCAATATTGATTTTATCTTAGAAATTTAAAAACCATTTTTACTTATAGACTACCTTTTATCCCGAAAGCGGAAAACGACGCGGGTGAAAACGCGGGAAACCGCTAGTGTATTTATAACGAGTTTTTATGGCCTTGGTTAGCAGGTGAACTTCATTCAATGTAAAGTATGTACTTAAATAAATGAAAATGTAATTTATAGGTGAAGTTTTGTTCCCTAAACTTAGCTAAGTATTTCGAAACTTTACTGTGGAGAACTCATCGCTCAAGAGGAAAAGATGAATATAATTTATATCTAGTAACTAGGCAGAAAGAAGCCATTAGCGTATTAAAGGGAATTTATTTTAAATCATTTAACAATGTTTATAAATAACTGGATATACAATTACTTTTTATAGTATTTTTCAATTTCACACTACTAAATCTAACATCAGTCACGGAGAAATAACATATACTAATGGTTAAGCACACTACACACACACACTTCTAAAAGTACAAACATAACAATTAGTAGACAAGTAAACAAATTGGAAGTACCTAATTGGGCATAAAAAATACTTAAAACCTAGTGATCATTACTACAGTTATTTTTATCAATACAGAACTGGTTTACCGGCCAATGAACCTAGTTGATTGTGGTACAAGGAACGTAGCCTTGGTGACATACATTTTAATCAACTTGCTTTATTTGGCATTACATTTAGATATAGTAGTGATAAAAATCTTATTAGGGCAGTTATTTGGTAATCTGTGTTCTATTTTTTAAACGATGAATAAATCTAGAAATCATGTTGCCAAAAATAGGTAATTATACTTATCAATATTAACCTTTTTTAAAGGGTATCATCACAGTACTTAGGTACTTAGATATTCCATAGCTTTAAGAAATCTTATTTTCTGTGTACTTACCTACCTTATAATGAGTAGTAATTCATAATGTAAGTAATGGTAATTCTAATTAGTCAAATATTGTTATATCAAATATATTTAAACAATGATAATTTTGTAGCAGCTACTATTTTTAGAAACTTATGTTACTAATTAGAGTCTTTAGTAAGAGTGTGCAGATAAATACAATTCTTATCAGACTGCTATAATTATGGTGGTGATATCAATGTGTACACTATGAACTAATAACCTACCTAAACAATAAAAAAGGTTAGGGTCGCTAAAAAGATTTTTTACATTATAGGTACAATAATATGAATTTCAGAATAATATAGGACAATATAGGTATCAGTAGGTATCAGTAGGTATCAGTAATACTTATTTCAAAAGTTGTTATAGATGTACATTTTTCTCAGTTCTTAATTTTAAGTTTTAAAAGTATGTGATATATTTAAGTTAATTAATCGCTTAAAAGCAGGGTATACAGAAGAATTTATGGAATAAAGATAATATTAAAATTATTTACTTTATTTACGGTACGAGAATTATAATAATTATTAAAATTAAATCGAAGAGGAAAATTATATGAAGTCTCAATTAATTAACTAATAACAACGTAAGCATTTATAGAAATAAGGAAGGACATGCATTTATAAATATTTTTTTTGAAAAATAATAACAATTAACAATGAACTTTTGACGTTTGACAGCTGATCAAAATTAAAAAATCCACACATTCAAACTAAACTACACACTAACACACACATGCATGACAATATCATTTACAGAAATTATATATGAAATGGTTCATATAAAAATATATAATTAAACAGGGACATAGCTTACATACCCGGCTATCCAATAAATCCCTCAATATCGGAGATAAACACAAACCACGATTTAAATCTAATTTAGTTAACATTCGGCACTTCGATACACACACGGTCGACGCCATCTTTACACTACCTACTTATAAAAAAGTATGTATTCTATAGTCTATAGCAACACCGCACCGGGTCGGGTATCGCTCTGTTGGCCACCCAACCCCCCGGCGCGCCGCCGGTCTACTTATTCTGGCAGGCCAGCATCAATAAATACGTTTCAAATACATTTTAAATGTATACAATTTAAATCGTTAATTTATGAAAAGAAAAGACGATGACAATGTTATTTTATTAACATTTATTTTGTAACAAATTCATTTAATACTGTAAATACTAATTTTAAATTATCCCGCGATTGCAATGAGTTGCCCACCATGGACATTTTCCGTTATCGTTATCATTAGTCATTAATCTCATCTCATGATTCAAGGTTGCACATAAAAAATCAACTCTTCTTACATATTTGTTAGTAATTTAGTAATGACTATTTTATTCAAAATTACTACGAAGCACTACAAACACAATTACTTTTTCATATGAATTTTACATCCATTCGAAAATAACCGGTAAATTCCGAATAATGAAAACATCATATCTTCTTTGTGCAACACTATGTGGACCACAGTGGAGCCAACCAAATAATACATGACACTGACATCACTTCAAATGTCATTTTGACTTAACATGACAAGACAACTTTTGTTCACGGAGCCGATAGTTGTTTTTACTTGTATGTATTTTCACTTGCATTTTGGTTTAATTAAACAATAGAAATATATCCAAATGGCTGTACCAGATTATAAATTAAGTGCTGTACTATGTGGCCACTCAATGGATGTGCGAGCCGTCGCAACGACAAAGGAATATTGTATACTATCAGCGTCCCGAGATCGGACCGCTAAACTATGGCATCCTGAGGGGTAAATACTAGTAAAAATGATAATAATAACTTTCATACTATGTACAGTTTTTACTTAAATTGTTTTATTGTTGACATTTATTTCTCAGGACAAAGGAATTTGTTAACGTGGTAACTTATAGAGGGCATACAAATTTTGTTTCTTGCGTATGCTGGTTACCCCCTTGCGAAGCATTCCCTGACGGTCTGGTAGTTACCGGAAGTAATGATAACACTATATTAGGGTATAATCTGCAAGATGCGATGGTGCAAGTCACTCTAGAAGGCCATGAGAATGTGGTGTGTAGTGTTAAACCAGGCAAAATACCAGGCTTTATTCTCAGGTAAGTTCCTCATAAACAACTTTTTATAAAGGTGAAACTGTTAATTAACTGACTTCTTTTATTTATAAACAACATGTAAAATCATACTTTTATAGAATAGGCCTTATCTGTAGTGATATAATAAAGCAGATGAGTTTGTTTGTCTCAATATTTATTATTATTATTATTTTGCATTAATCGCTGGCATCGGTAAAATTAAGTTAAAATATATTTTAGACACATTCAACAGAAAGCTTACAAGTCCTTCAAGAAAAATGTGGGTAAAACTCCACCACTGCCAATTTAGTACCTTACAAACCTAGTATTAAAGCAATAATCCCCACTTTACAGTGCTAGTTGGGACAGTACAGCCAAAGTATGGAACGTGAACACTCCCCGTGCGTCCCCAGTCACACTGAAGGGTCACCAGGCAGCAGTCTGGGCCGCTATTGAACTGGGGAACAGCACTTATGCTACAGCTTCTGCCGATAAATCAATCAAACTGTGGATGAAAGATGGATCCCTCATTACAACACTTACTGGTAAATATTTGGTTTCTATTCTCCAGCTTTTACTCCTAATTCCTAAAAAATAAGTAATTTCTGTAACTATATCATTAAAATTACATCTTCTGTAACTCATCAATACTTATAACTAGTTACTATCTTATATCTATCTATACTAATATTATAAAGAGATAAAATTTGTAAGTTTGTATGTTTGTTTGTATGTTCGATCTAATCTCGGGAACTACCAGCCTGATTTGAATAATTCTTTTTGCAATGGATAGCCACATTCAATGGGAAGGTTATAGGCAATTTTTTATCCCGAAATTCCCACGGGAACAGGCACAACGCGGGTAAAACCGCGGGGCGCTGCTAGTCATAGATAAAAATCTACTATCAAAACAATTAAAAAATGGTGATGATGCAGTCAGCCTGGCCATGTTCTTGGCTGGTTTAGTACCAATGACTTGCAAAGAACAAAATTAGTGATTTAATGAACATACCTAAGTGAAATTATATCATATCATAATGTTTATTAAATGTATCATATCTCTTTATCAAGGTGACCAATTTGTTATTGGAAAAGTGAATATGTTTTTACAGGTCACACAGATTGTGTAAGAGATCTGACTGTAGCAAGCCCGGAGTCATTCCTAAGCTGTTCCAATGATGCCTCTATCAAACTGTGGACTAATAATGGACAGTGTGTCAACACTTATTATGGACATTCAAACTATATTTACAGGTATGTTATACTAATACTGTGTTTTGGAAATTAGGTAGTGGACACATTAAGGAAAATGATAATGTCTACAATAAAAGCAATAATCTCTTAGTATGGACACTGGGCACCTGATCTATGTAATAAATTATGCAAGCCGTTTCCATTTCATCATTCATTTATAAATAAATGTTATAATATTTTATAGTCATTTCTATTCTAATATTAAATTGATTATTATACTTTTTGTACTGTTATATTCGGCGAGATGAGAGGCCTTCGCCCAGCACCAGCCGTGGGACTTTACACATTACTTTACTTTTAAATATATGTATAAATAATTATTTAACTAATTTAAGTTAAATGGAAGAGCGACACTAACTGAATCCTCTTATTTCCAGCATCAGTATGAACCCTGGAGTACCCGACGGCTTCGCGACTTGCGGTGAAGATGGAAGCGTCAGACTTTGGGCCAGCGGAGACTGTGTGAGGGAGATCCAGCTCCCCGTACACTCAGTGTGGAGTGTCACATGTTTGGACAACGGAGATATTGTAACTGGTAATTTATATGTTGTTATTAGTAGTTATTACATTATATAACATTATATTACGCCCAGCTGTGAGACACATACAGATTAATAAAAAACTATGATACTTTTGTAATACTACCTAGTGGGATTTGGGCATAAAAGTAGTTTAATAGTTTGTGATTAATGCAGCTTATTGTCTTCTTAGGGAATATAGGTACTTTAAAATATCTCAGTGTCTCATAGAATAAAGAAATACATGAGACAATAATATCTATAATGTTTTAATGTGTAGTAAACTCAATGTAAAGAACAATATGTTCAAGAGAGCCTCTTTGTGATCAAAACTGAATTGAAATGTTTGACTTAGAAATAATAATAGATACATATCTTAATAATCGTATTATGTTTTCTAGGATCCAGTGACGGTCTAGTAAGAGTGTTCACTAAAGACCCAGCGCGTTTCGCCGACGAACCCACGCTGAAGGCGTTTGAAGAAGAAGTCGTTAAGATGAGGGAAGCAGCGCAACAGGAAATCGGCGGATATAAGTTATCTGAGTGAGTTTTATTAAACTATTATATCTATTACTAGCTGTGCCCCACGGTTTCACCCGCGTTGTACCCGTTCCCGCGGGAGTTTCGGGATAAAAAATAGATGTTGTTCGATTCTCAGACCTACCCGATATGCACACAAAATTTCATGAGAATCGGTCGAGCCGTTTCAAAGGAGTTCAACCACGGTACCCGTTCCCGCGGGTATTTCGGGATGAAAAATAAATGTTGTCCGATTCTCAGACCTACCCGATATGCACACAAAATTTCATGAGAATCGGTCGAGCCGTTTCAGAGGAGTTCAATTACGCACCCTGTGACACGAGAATTTTATATATTAGAAGATTATATTATTATGCATTATATCTGATCCTGTAGGAATTACGATTGAAATCTTTTTCTTAATCCAGATATATATCTCTGTACCATACAGAAATTACTGCGTGAAAAAGTAACAAATATTCATCTATCCATCATCACTAACTTTCGCATTTATAAAACATATTATATTCTTGCAATTTGATGAGTCTGGCACCTACTTGGATTCTCCACAGATCTTAAAATACTGAGGCCCTAAGGGACGCCTGAAAAATCCAGGTTTTTTCACCGCGAACAAATGTTAACCCATACTAAAAAAAAAGACGTGTGGCACTCGTGGACTGCCGCGGTAAAGCTATTGCATAGTTATTTTTTGTATCACTAGATGGCGTTAGTGTGCTGAATGTCTGCATCGCGCTAACGTTGTGTTCTGGGCTTATACGTAGCCAATGTTTGTAATTCGATTCCGGTGAACAATTTAATCACTGATAATATAAGTTTATTAGTTAATTCGAGTATTTTTATTCAGTTGTTCCAATAATTCCTCACGTTGTCAACTCGCCAATTTGCCAACTCGCCAGCTCACAAACTCGCCAATTATTTTTTGTATCACTAGATGGCGTTAGTGGGATAGTGGGGAGCGTGAGGTTTTTTCACATGAGGTTTTTTCGTTACGGAATTTCTGGATTCGGTCCCCCCCGCGCTCAAGGCCCGCGATAGAAGCTATGCAATAGCTTAAAAAGAAAAATCCCTAGAGAACTGTAACCAACTTCGTTCCAGTATCCCCGGTCCAGAAGTCCTCCTGGAGCCGGGCAAGACGGACGGTCAAACGAAGCTGGTGCGGCGCGGGAACAACGTCAAGTGTTACTCGTGGGGCGCGGCGGCGGCCGCCTGGGCCGAGGTGGGCGACGTGCTCGGGGCCCAGGGCGCCCGCGAGGGCCGCGCCATGCACCAGGGCGTCGTACGTATACAGCGCCTCACACCACACGCCACGTCAGCGGCGCGCATAGCGAATTGGCCTATCACAGTACATGAAATCATGAGTCGTTTCATCGCTTGAAGCACTTGACTGTGCCAATGCCGGTTGGCCAATGCCGCCCGCCCGCTGAGTTCGTGACTGAGGCCTTAGTTTTAGAAAATTGACCAGTCCAGTATATTAACATTTTACAGGAAACTAAAATACTCATATTTTTAAAAGAAGTATTAGAAACTCATTTCAGAGGTACTTTTGAGGGTCATTAGCGACCAAAAAACTATCTCTAAATATGGGAAATTACATACCCAATTAAATCGTCTGCTACAGTGCACTAAGCAAGGTATGGCAACTAAATAATTGGACTATTTGTGTCAGACCACGATACCATGAAACAAAGTGTCCCATACCTTTTATCTAAATAAACTAATATCAATATGTTTTAGTGTCATGTGTATGTAATGTGTTGCAGGAATATGACTTCGTGTTCAGTGTGGATATCAAAGATGGCGCGCCCCCGATCAAGCTGCCGTTCAACAAAACCGAAGACCCGTGGGTCGCGGCGCAGGCTTTCATACATAAGTAGGAATTATCTATTATTTAAGACATTACTGAGACAAAAGTCAGTAACTGATCAAAGGTTACTGAAAATACGATTTCTCAATAAAAACGACGATAAAAAATAACATACCGTAGTTACTACTCTCAGTAAAATAATGTTAGAATAAATCGTAAAGTTTTTAACTAACATATTAAACTTGTAAACTCAAATTTTTCAGGAATGACCTACCACAAGTATATCTGGAGCAAGTGGCAAACTTTATCATTACCAATGCTAAATTAGATACAATACCAACATCGAGTAACGGGTGAGTTAGAGATCTGTAAGATTTTACGACATTAGTATTCACATCAATTGATTGGGTTTGGTATGGTGCGCACGCATCAAGTAAAATAATAGAAAAAAGTAAAAGATCTCACTATAATGTACCTCTTTGGCAATATTTTCATTGTAGAAAAGACGGCTTGTATAAATTTAAAGAGCGTTGTTTGTCTCTGTCCCTTCCAGATGAGAACCTCACATCTGTTGAGACAGTCAATGCTAACTTACTGTAGCATCATGCAAGAGACATCTATACAAATGTTACTTGTTTGACCTTAAGTTCATTAAAAATGTTACAGCTGTTGCTACAGTCGCGTTATGCTACATAAAATGTAAACTAAGCAATTATTTACAGTTTGGCAGATCCATTCACCGGTGAATCTCGCTACGTGCCTTCAAACACAGTGACTACAGCTAAGAGCGGGGCCGCGGCCGACCCGTTCACTGGCGAGGGAGCGTACACTACTAAAGAAGCTTCCAATAATGATATGGGAAAGCCGATTATACCGCACGATCAGTACATTAGGTAATACAATATGTAAAAGTAAATAATTAATAAGACTTAATTAATTTCACTATTTATTGAAACGTACGTTGATGTCATTATTATTTGTTAAAACGGGAACTAACGTACGACGGAGGTTACTGTTGAGTGTCCCTCAACACGTTTCGGTCACATTCGGTCACATGAGGAGGTTGGGTGAAGCGCTCGCGACAGCGTCTCTCGCCGCACTTGTGTGCAAATAATAAAGGCAATGAACTGCAACGGATTGAAGTTCAGTAACAAGTATAATGATTACGTCTAATCCCTCTCACTGTATTTATATCAGTGAAACACACTTTGTCCTGCAGTGGGACATTGGAGGCTAATATTTTATTGTAGGGCAAATCCTATTGCACTAGTTCGCACCAGTGTGTGCCGTTTGACATTGCTTTCCGGAATTCAGTCTTTTGCAATGAGTTTTTTGTCAAAATCTACTGATTGCTACAGTATTATTTTTCACCTAAATCGATCTCAGGACTCCTTTGATTACTGTGCTCATTTTCATATACATAGTTGCAGATGCACTGCGGGCAAAAGCTACTCAACTCCAATATCAATATCAAGTTGTTTAAAACAACTTATATTTGTTTTTCGTTCCAGATTCGACCAAGCCAATTTAAAAGCAATACATGACAAACTAAAGGAATTCAACAGCAAAGTTGGCGATGGATCTAATGCCTTGACTGAAGTCCAATTAGAAAATATAGTTAAACTATGTGAACTGGTAATTATAGTTAATTTAGTAAGCTTTCGATTCTTTAAACTTAAAATAATTATTCTAGCAATCAAAATGGTTGTAAAGTGTATGATAAAGTTAAAATAAACTTTGATATATTAGTAACAATTATCTTGTTCTGTTTCAGAATAATACTCATAACCCTGAAGTTGTATTTTTATTGAAGAAAATGTTGGAATGGCCCAAAAGTGAGTATGTTTCTTCAAAAAGTACTGTTTCACTTTTGGAAAAAAGTTCCTTATTCGTATTTTTTTTTCAATACCACTTTTACTAGCTTGTTGCACAAATAAATAAAAAGTAAATTATTAGCCTGTAATGTCCCACTGCTGGGCAAAGGCTTCCCATCTCACCTAAGGTACAGTGAAGAGGATTAATAATCACCATGCTTGCCTAATGCTGGTTGGTGATCTGAAATCCGAGCCATGTTTGAAAAGTAGGATTTTCTTTAAATAAAGTGATAAAATGTTTGTTACAGATATTCTATTCCCAGTTCTGGACGTGACTCGACTAGCCATCCGCAACAAGGATATAAACGCACAAATATTTGACACCACAAACGGACCGAATTTTGTTAGATACCTACTCTCTTTAATGACACCAGGTACCTAATATTTATTGATTATTCTAATATTAGGATTATACAACTAAAGTTTTCATGGTAATCGCAATCGTAGTTTTTAATATCACTTTTAATTTTACTAAAGTCAAATAAATTCTTAAGAGTGTACACTACCTCAGTTCGCGTATTCAGATTTTCCCCTGAGCCGAAGCGGGACAGAAACACCTGAGCGCTTGGTGTTTCGGCCCGCGAATTGTAGGTATTTGCTCCCTACAAACATTATGGTACTCATTTGAAAAAACCGCAACATATGAATTGTTCTGTAAACCCTATTCAATTTACTACACTTTATTTTAATTCAACAACTTTTGTATTTATTGAGATATTAAGATTTTAGTAAAAATTTAGAGATAACTTTGCGATTTTTTTCTATCGAGAAAATTTCATGGAGTCGTGTTTTCGAAACATATGATCGATAGATTATATCATGAACTTTACCATACATACGTTTCAAAGTTAAATATTGAGTAACGAGGAATATATGGAGATCCCGCCGAGTTGAAAATAAGCGATTTGAGGTAGTATACACTCTTAAAAATACCTCTACAATGCTAAAATCTTAATAAATTTACTTTGACTTGTGTAGTAAGTTTACTAAGATTTTCACTATAGAATACATCATATTATTTTTCAGACAATCTGCCAGCAAATCAAATGCTAGCTATGCGGGTGTTGGTGAACGCTTTCAGCGACCTCCCCGGGGAGATGATGGTGATAGCGGCGCGCGAGAGCATCGGGCACGCCGTCATCTGTCTCACGGAGCTTAATAACAACGCGCAGGTCAGTAATACGTATTAATCCTATTAATATAAATGCAAATGTCTGTAAAGATGTATAGAAGTATGTTCCTCTTACATGCAAAAAATCACAAAACTACTGGAATCTTAATGAAAATTGAGACAGATAGATAAGCTAATAACATATAGGCTACTTTTTGTCCCAAAATTTTACTGAAACTGTGCACTGCTAGTTAAAAATAAAAACTGTTTGTTACTAAACAAATATTACATACCATTGAAATGTTCTTATATCTGTAATGTTGTCCGGACTAGGCCAGCCATGTGTCTCATACGGCAGATATTTCTCGTGACACTATTTACCACGTTCACAAACATATCGAACAAATCACTAGTTCACATCATTCCCACATTACAATGAACACAACTTTTCTGATATACTAATAAATAACAAACATTAAATGCACAAGAAATACACGGAACATTACAACTAATATAATTTTAATAAAAACTGTAATGAAAGATGTGGGTACATTTTTACTTTTACAGTCATTTAAAAAAAATTACGAAAACTTTATTAGATTAGTTAGACCGACATATCGTTTCTTTGATCTGATTTATACGAGTAATCTTAAGATCAAGAGTCTGTCTTACCAGCATTTGCAAAACATGTATGTAAGTACTACACATGACTTCAACGAGTCTGTTTATATCGGGCAATACATAAGGTACTTTTACCTATAAACCATGTAAAATAGTTCAAAATATGGGTGTAATTTGATATTTAAATACGATAATTATTTTCACGTTATAAATCAATTATTACGTGGATTCTTTTGCCCAACAATGGCTTAATTCTTAATTCTTCTTCATCTTAATTCTTAATAAATTAATTATTATTGATGATTTTTTCCAGATCGCGGCAACGTCTCTCCTGTTGAATCTATCGGTGGCGCTCGCACAACAGCCCGACAGCGTAGACCTCGCCGACAGTTTGATACAACTGCTCGTCAAAATAACTGACCCGGAAGCTTACTTCAGGTAACATAAAAAAATACTAGCATATCTTACTGAATAATGATTGAGAAACCCTTTATTCTTAGCGCAAAAGCAGTGACAAACCCTGATAATTTTGAACTTTCCACCAATCAACAAACAGTATTATATTTATGACATTAAGTAAGATATATGTAAGATGTAAATGTTTGGTTACCATTGTTGAGTGCAGTGGGAATGTATCGTTCCTGTTCCAAATTAAAATATGTATTTATTACATTTCCTTACGTTCTTAATTTATAATTTTACAGAGGCCTCGTAGCTTTGGGAACGCTTCTAGCCGAATCGCCGAGAAAACTTCAAATTCAAACTCAAATAGTCACAAACACGTTACTTCACAATCGCCTCAAGAAAACCAGCATCAAAAGCAACGACCAAACGAACCATCAAAAGCTACTTCTTTGTTCTCAACAAATTCTCAGACTCATATGAAAAGAACAGACTAAGTTTAAGCGCACACGGGACGCACGTCGCAGCTACAAACATTGCCAGTTGTAGCTAGAAGTGTGTGATAAAAGTAGCTGCAGCGCGGGATATATCCACTTTATAATCTTCCTATCCTATATGATATTTTATATTGACCGTTACTAAGTAATGACGGCGACTCTGCATACATTCTACATTTTATAACGGCCATTAATATGTATGTAAATAACAGTCCGCAAGCGGCCGTCCCGTGTTACTCGTGTGCGTATGCCTTAAGCCCTACGTATACGAGATATATACCTTATTTCAGTCCAATCTACAAGCTTTATAAATAAGTGATACAGAACATGGCTTGAAAACTTTCCAAGGATATCTCGTGTACATAGGCCTTTATAGCTCATAGAATAAGGCTGTTATTTATACGGTGTACTTTAGTTTATTATAATTTATGTTTGATAGAACGTGCTTTTGAATTTAGATTCCGCTTTCGAAAGTAATGTAGCATCTATGAGGTTTTAGGATCGACGCCCATATTCGACGAACAGCATAAAATAAGCAATAAATATATAGATATCAATGACCATCTATCTATGTTAACGCAAAGTTTGCATTAAATGACAATTCTTATGCTGTTGTATTTTTGGGCTTCGATATCCTTATTGAAACATGTTTTGTACTAAGAAATGAAAAAACATTAAAAGTAAGGAATTGATTTTCAATATAAACATTTATTTTACATTTGTTACAATTTCATGTATTTATGAATGAAACAATTTCTCAGCAGCAATAACATGAATGTTTATTGTAATAAAATTTTATAAAATTATTAAAAATAAAAATCTTTTATTATACATTTAAGGCTTATGCACACGAACGTCTCATTGTGCAATGTTACGTCGTGTATATAAAGCCTAATCCTCTTTAAAAGTAATTACATAATATTTATTATATAATTATAATGTACATTTCTATACGATATTAGTGTAAACAAGCGCGCGATGGTAACATCGTGCTCGATTGATTCTCGACTTAAAGCTAATGAATGTGACATTGTATAAAAAATAACGGAATTTTCAAATTTAGAGTTTTGAAGAAACATACTTAACCTAAATTCAATTACAAGGTCTTACTTTAAAGAAGTTTAAAATCTGCTTAAGCGAGTTTGGCGCCAAAAGATGAAATAATTGCTTTTAAGATGATACAAGCATAGGCAGATTCTGTTAATCTCCTCAAACATTAACTAAAACCCGGATAAAAAAATAGATATTTGAAATAAACGCAGAATCTTTTTGACTGCATCTTCTCATTGTAACTGAGTATAACATGATTAGCCAGATCTTTCGCTCCTATACAACAATCACAGTTTGTGATAAACAACAAAACATCAACTTATTTCTTCTACTGCAAACATTTTCATATTACAGTCTCACTAATCTGGTACTTTATACACTTGCTTGCACATCCGTTTATCTGCTTTGTGTCTGCTTGTTCACAACTTTGAATAGACTCCTGAGACAAACATTGTTAAAATCTTTTAATTTTAACTGACTTCAAACACCCAAGAAGGAGGTTCTTAATTCGGTCGGTATTTTTCTTCAATAGTGCCAGATTAGTGAGTCCATTCTACACTTCATTGCTTCATCACTACCTATCCTACATATTATCGACCACAATCCTACTTCTTCTTCTTCAACTCTTCAAAGCGTCTGTTCAGATCATCGAAGTCAATCTCATCGGGTGCACTGGCACTGCCCGGGGAGACGGTGGTGTTGGAGTCGTTGCTGTGAGGGACGGACGGCAGGATGAGGTCCGAGGGGACGTTGGGCAGCTCGGGGAGTTCCGGGAACGAAGCGGGCGGCGCGCGCCGCGGCTGCGGGGTGGGCGCGACCGGCGCGGGGGCCGCGGGCTGCGGGGGAAATCTAATTAGTAATACAATTTATAAGCTAATATAATCATTATAATGACTAAACGACTCTTTATTCTCACGTCGGTATATCTGAGCAAACACTTCTAATGGAAGTTTTAAAGTATATCTTTTTTTCTTACTTTTATTACTTTTGCATCGAAATTGGTTTAGCCATGGATAAGTAAGACAAGCAGCTAGATTTTAAATCTGACGTTTGAACGAAAGCTGCTACATAGAAGTCGGTTTATTTACAAATAAAAATAGATCTTTAACTATTTTGGAAAGGAGCTAGATCATTTTTTAATCAAAACATTTAGTTTAGTTGTATGTGTGTACTCCTTGTTGATCGAAGGTGTACTCATAAAAGAGCTGTCTTTTTATTATTAACTTTTATTAAATACGTAAACATGCAATATAAATTATAATAAATGAAACAGGTCTGTATTGCGTTAGATAATTTAGCGTATTTTTCTTAAATACGTACTCGACGCTTCGAGCGAATTACACCGCGAGCGGTGTTTCATTTGGTTTATTGAGTGCAAATCGTGTGAGTTTAAAAAGTACGTTGCAATATAATCTATTGAGCATGCAAAACATATGTTGCAACATATAAAAAAAGCAGCAATTACCAAATCGTGGTGTATGCTGTCATAAGCCGGTGGGAGATTGCTCATTTCATCCTGCAAACAAACGTTTAATGTGGAGCAAACAGTTACCATGATGTAAGTAATGGATCTAGTGGCTTCGAACTAGCTTCTGTGATACATTCTCGTGCAATGAAACAAGTTAAAAAAATATTGGTTATCCGTTCGAAAAATTTGGAAAGATTTGGTGTGAGGCTAGAAGTTCATTTGAGAAAAAAGGGTGTATTGATATTTTTAACTCCAAGATAATTAAGAATTTGCAATTTGAGTTTTTTTTTTATCTGTTCAGTATTTTATTTATTTATCTAAAAAATGGGATTATCCATAAATTAAATCACATATTATGAGAAGCACATAAAAGCAAAATGGCATTTAAACATTGAATTTTAACATTTACTCTAGCTATCTCGTGCACTGATATAATCAATGAGTAATGGGCTCTTATGAGATATCTGTAAGGCATACAACATATAATTATATTATTCATAACAAAAGAGTGTACGTACAAATACAAAATTAATTATCTGTTAACTATCAGTACAGTCAATTACAATTAAAAGCTTCAAGAATCACCTTATCTTCTTACCTGTAAGAAACTAAGGTTTAAGTTCTTAGAGTCGACCCCGGGTGGCATGTTGTAGTTCATCGGTTGACTTGGCCCTCCGTAGTTGGGCTGTGGTGGAGGCATGGCTATGAACCCACCGGCTTTACCGCCTGAAGGCTGTTGGTATACATGTAGCATTTAGTTTCACAATTTTCTTCTTTTCGTGTCGGTGGCACAAAAACAATATAAATGAGCGTGCTCCAGTGCATCACCACATGACTTTTAGGAGTCTCTCATGTACCTTTGTTTATTTGGCACTATTATCTTCGACATCAGTCATAGGGTTAGTAGCGCGACGATTTTACCCACCCAATCCCATGCTAATTTCTAGATAATAGTGGTCATCCCACTCAATAATAAAATGATTCGAGGTGTGTTCAAACATACAAAAAATCAAATATTATTAATGATAGATTTCGGTTAATATCCAGAATGTTTCTGTTTAAAATGATTTCATAAAAAAGATTCAGTCAGGGTTAATCAAAATCCAGTTTCAAGTCAGTTATACACTTTGAAAGTTATAATAAAAAATGATAGCTACCAATGGAAAAGTCATTCTTATAAAAATCACTGGTGATTAAATTTACAGTTTATTTATAATAATAAAGCAAACACAGATAATCATAAAATACTTACAGTAGGATAACTGAATGGTGCTACATTTGGTGGCTGTGGGGGGTAGTTAGGCATGTGATTCTGCGGAGGAGGGGGGTAGCCAATGAACCCAGGGGGGTTGGGGGGTCCGTTCACATCAATTAATAATGCGTCTTGACCTGAAAACAAAATGATTATTTAATTAAATTAGGTTTTTGTCCACCACCATATTATTTGTTATGGTACCGGTAGTAAAACATTTTACTTCAAAATACTTTGGGTTAATTTTATACTCATAGATAAAGCCCTGTAAGAATTGCCCCGAGCAATGAGAAAGATTAATAAATAATTCGACTTTTATTTATGTTTATGGAGTGTATTTTACCAATAAGTTCCATATGTACTTGTACAGTTAGTAATTTACGCCTACCCTAATGTTCAGAACCAAAATTAACCATTTTATGCCTGGATTTAATTGATATGGCCCATAATGAAAAGATACTTTATATGAATTGAGAGATGTCAATTCTGTTATAAATAAAGATACCTACCCTCATCTTCCCTCATAACTTGCTCATCGGGCGTGTACTCAACATTATAGTTCTTAGCAATTTCAATCAAATATTTCTCAACCAAAATCTTGGGAGGACTCTGTACTGACAACTTATGTTTCAATTTGTCACTAATAGAGTCCACGCTTTCGCTCCTACACGAATCCGCATATATTTTACCATATTTAGCAGTCAATAAGTCTGATATTATCTTGAGTTCCTGAAAAAAATTATCAAGAATTTATAACATTAGAAATTAGTTTCTTCATAATTTTCTTTGTTTCATTCCATAATAACCTCATTTATAAAGTAATTGAAAGCCATTACTGTCTCACTGCAGGGTAAATACATAATTAGATTTTTATATATAAGAGCTAAAAGTAAAAGGGGATGGCAGAAGATAGAGAAAAGTAGAAAGAACTTCATTAAGAAGAGCCCAGCTCTTATATTTAAGAGCAATACATAATTCAATGAATTAAATTAATTAGAAACAGAGCAACAAATACTATTGATATGATAATTAGGTATTACATATTTCAATAACATGATTAAGGTAAAACACATTTTAAATAATCAAATCATATTGCTATAATTATAACTTTGTTTTTACCTAGGAAAAATCTACACAAATATTATTAAGTTTTCTTTAATTATTAGAGCACAGTAGGTAGTTCCTACAGTGAAATAGAGAATATTAACCAGTGGCGTAGCGTGCATTGGCGGGACCCCGTATAAAAAATTGTTTGGGGGCCCTTATATTGTTTGGGGGTAAAGATTTTTCACAAAAGAAAAAAAATATTGTGAAAAGAAATATTTATTTATCATAACATAATTTAACCATTTTAAAAATAAAAATCAAATTTTAAATATTCATTCTCCTTGCCTTTTTTTCGGCAAACTGATTTATTAAATCACTAGCAGCGCCCCGCGGTTTTACCCGCGTTGTGCCCGTTCCCGTGGGAATTTCGGGATTTTTTTTACATAAAAACCTTCCTCTTGAATCACTCTACCTATTACAAAAAACCGCATCAAAATCCGTTGCGTAATTTTAAAGATTTAAGCATACAGACAGACAAACAGACAGACAGACACGAAAAAGAGACGACTTTATTTTATACTAGCAGCGCCCCGCGGTTTTACCCGCGTTGTGCCCGTTCCCGTGGGAATTTCGGGAATTTTTTTACATAAAAACCTTCCTCTTGAATCACTCTACCTATTACAAAAAACCGCATCAAAATCCGTTGCGTAATTTTAAAGATTTAAGCATACAGACAGACAAACAGTGTGACAGACACGAAAAAGAGACGACTTTATTTTATACTATGTAGTGACTATGTAGTGATTTATGGCTGATGATGATTTTAGTTTTTCTAAAGTTTCTACCTCTATGGACAATAGTGAGAGGTCTGAACATCCAATGTAGAGCCCTCTGTCCACTTGGATCCACTGCGTGGCTCCATTGATGGATCCTAGTACACTTTTTTGTCTACCTGAGTCCATCGAACCTGTCAGTTCCAAATAATGGATTCTAAAACACTATAAGGTCCACTTGGATCTTATAAAAAAAAAAAAATAACCCTAACCTACCGAATAGTACCTACGCCTCTAAACTCTTTGGTAGATCCAAGTGGACCTTAAAGTGTCTTAGAATCCATTATTTGGAACTGACAGATTCGATGGACTCAGGTAGACAAAAAAGTGTACTAGGATCCATCAATGGAGCCACGCAGTGGATCCAAGTGGACAGCAAGATGTAGAGTATGTACGTACACGTACATCGCGATATCGATTTTATTATTGAGGGATTCCCCGCTGAGTTGCAGATGAAGTAAGTAAAACGGGGAAGTCCCGCAGCCCGCCATAACGATGTAGAGTGTTGCCAACTTTTGAACGCACGCTTAAGGCGGGATAAAAAGTAATTGCTTTATAGAATTTTGTCATTTGTAAAATAAAATAAATTGGGAAGTTTTTATTTATTTTTCCTTACACACTTTGGGGGCCCCCGTGGTCCGGGGGCCCTGTATAATTGATACGGCAGATACGGCGGTAGCTACGCCCCTGATATTAACACACCTGTACATCTGTATGCATTCTCGGAGCAACCCACAAGAGACTGGAAACTGCCTCTTCCAGTCCTCCGTCTAGGTCCTTCATCTGTGTCACAAGGCCAAATCTAGCGAGTATCAGATCACAATACATTTCAACAATCTCCATCGCTTCTACCATGTAGTCTTCTCTGTAAAAACATACCCATAATGTAATAGTTAATTTCAACACCACATATTTAATACACATTGGTAACATGGATTATTAGAGCCAGACTATTGATATTTGGGACCAATTCAATGTAATTGACCTATGCATAGACGCAATAGACTTATAGTCCCTATAATTATAGTTGTCTTTGTGAAGTGTGGTAGTTTGTTCTATACAAGTTTTAAGGTAAAAAGAAATAGATTATCCTCAATTATCTACTTTCAAAACATTAGTTTAATATCAACTGCCTAATCTGATAGAAAAGGTATCCCCAAGATATTATGACGTTGGTGTAGTACCTACTCTGAATCATAGTAAACAATTCGAGTGATGATTCATCAGGGGAATAAAATTAATATCAACTGATCCTACTTCACCGAGTTTCCACCTTCAACACATGAAATGTACGTCATATTATTTGTATTCACCTTATAATATGTTCCACGCGAATCTTGGCTCTTTCGCTTTTCCCAGCGGCAATGTATTCCGCAATCTCTTTCCTTGCTTTCTGCGCTAATTCAGTTTTCTTCTTTTCCAACAGTTTTAGCCGATTTATAGACAGTCGTAGATGTGTTTTTAGCTTAGTGTAATTGGGATTATTTGAAAACATTTTGTGTTTTTATTCTTCACACTCAGAAATGAAAGAAAATTAAAAATAACTAATTTCACAACAAAATTATCGTACTTGGATCAGATTTGTTTGTTCTTGAATCTAGAGAAATTAATTTTGTCTGAATGATGGATAATTATCTATCTGTGATGGATATTAATGGATAGACTGACGAATGAATGAACTGTCAAAGTCATTTACTAAAACTGTCATGGCTCGATGACTTTCCAAATGTATCTATGGTAGCCATGGACTTATTAATATAATCATAATAAGTCCATGATGGTAGCTGGTTTGGATTCTTTTTCTTAATGGCAATACTGCGACCTCAAAATTTTACCCGACAGATGCAAAAGAGATGGTTGTACTTTTTGAACCAGGGTTCAATTCTCTTTTTCCTGGTCTGTAGGTTGAACTGACTCGGTGATCCACTTGGCTCTGTGAATTGTTGTGGGGGTTAGTTGGGCAGTAGGGGTACGGCAACTGCTTTAAAGTGCTGACCTGTCCGCACTAAGACAATAGGTGTTACTATCACAATATTGTCCTTGGCTTAGCCTTGTCTGAAGTCACATGCAGTACATCTGTTACCTTTAATGTAAAATCTATCTTTGTATCTAATAACAACATTACTTACCACATATGATTCAGTTCACTTTTCTGGTCAGGTTATCATTCTACTTATTATGAGCTCTGTATACATTAGAAGTCAGATCTTTTGTGATATATGATAAATAGTTATAGATACTCCCGGATGATCGCCAGTTCAGAATAAAACAACTGTAATACGTATAAAAATTAACATTTTATTTTCATTACCTAAACAGTTTATTTACGACAAACATAAATTATTAACTAAGTACATGAGATTACTTACTAAATGTAATAGTTTTAAGTACTGAATATGTACATATTTGTGCCAAATCCATTATCCTTAAAACATTTAATTCGTAACAACGTAACTTTAACTTAGTTACAAAGACTTAAATATTATTTGTTGAGTTAGGCATTTGTACGTTTTTTACTATTAGGCCAGATCGTAAACATGGTTTGGCTTTGTTGGCACATGCAGGAATAATAATAAAATACCTTTATTATCTATTATTAATAACATAGTCATGATTTAAAGAAGATGGGTTGCCTCAAATGCTTTGCAGTGTAACTTAAGACAAACATAGAAGATTTGTAATATTTTATTTATTTGAAAATAAACATTTTCCGAATCAATATTATCTCTTAAATTGAATTAATCATTGAATGACCATTGGTTAAAATTACACAATATAAAATACTTAGCAGCCAACTGCAAAACAAGAATCAAAATTCCACCAATAAACACAAGAGTATCTTCCAACATAATTTAAATTATTTGTATAGCCATTAGTCACTGGTAATGCTAACTAATTTTCGTAAGTAAAGTAGGTAACTCACTTACAAACCTACTGTAGTGAATGACTTATGATACAAATTACAAAATATTTCCTGTACATTCTTTGCTTAATTAATTGTAACACGATGTTATAACAACAATATAAATCCTTTGTCTAGTTTCCGTGAGATTTTTTCTCCAAATATTTCACATTTACTACTTATAATAATCGCATTAGTTCTACAGAATTGGATGCATATTTTGTTGTTATTCTTTTAAGGTGCATTTAGACCAAACAAAAATAGCCCGAGCCAAAGAATTTTCTAATTATTTTATATTTTATCACTACATAGTATAAAATAAAGTCGTCTCTTTTTCGTGTCTGTCTGTTTGTCTATCTGTATGCTTAAATCTTTAAAATTACGCAACGGATTTTGATGCGGTTTTTTGTAATAGGTAGAGTGTTTCAAGAGGAAGGTTTTTATGTAAAAAAATTCCCAAAATTCCCACGGGAACGGGCACAACGCGGGTAAAACCGCGGGGCGCTGCTAGTTATTTATAATATAAAGTAACATCGAGAAAAATATTAATCAAAATCCCCAACAGATTTGACTAAACGAACGACGAATGAACATCAGCTTGTTTGGCCTAAATGCACATTCATAAAACACAGTTTGTTTAAGGTAATCCAAAAAAACACAAAGGATACATAGAACCCAGAAATTACCTTGAGAATACATGCTTCGCATGTGAAACCGCGCCTTACATTATTATAATATTTCTTATGAAACATCAAACTACACTTATAATTTACAAACAGTGTTATTAATATGAAAGTCATTTGAATGAACACTTGCAAGTGCAATATAATTGAAGAAATATCATTTGACAAAGTGAACACTTTATTTAAACTTATGTGAACAGTACCTTTAATTTCGGGGGTTGTAAGTTCGTTTTAACATGGGAGAGTTGGCATTGGAAAAATTATCTAAATTGTTGGTCATCTATCTCCTTCAAGCTTCTCAAAGTTTAGGATCCTGATTTTAGATCACTAAATGCAGTTTTTGTCATGCATAAGATTTCATCTATAAAGCTGTCTTTTCTCAAACTTTCATAACTGTTTAATACTTGTTTACTTTATGATGAAGTTTCAGAGAACTGTCTAGATAAACAATTTAAAAGTACCAAGTATAGAACGAGATTCAATTTTTAAATAAAATATTGTTATTACAATTAAATGCTCTTATTGTGACTGCGACGTCAGTGGCACGAAAATAATGTTTATAAACTAAGGACATCAAGTAATTTTAAAAGGTATCTATCTACTAAATGAGTATACTAAGTTTAAGTACATGTTAAATACGGCCTTTGTTTAAATAATACTAGTGGAATTGATTACTTCATTGAGTAAAAAATATGTTAATTGGAAGTGTAAATCAGAGTTGTTAAATACATATGAATAACACTTAAAAATTGATCGCACCTGCTCTACATCAAAATTAAATGTAAGACTTGCATTGATAAAATGGTAACAGTATGAAAAACATTTGACAAAAAAGAGAAGATGCGACCTGAAATTAAACTGTATCAACCACCACTGTATGCATCATGTGTGTTCACCTAAAGTATATAAAATAAAGAATTTGCCAACAAATCAACAATATCAGCTAAGCTCGATAGGATCAAATATTGTCGTTGCGAAGTTTAGGTGTTAGTTATTGTCACAAACGTCTTAGTATATCGATTTCCAGGCAATATATTTACAGAAAGTGAATAACAATTGTATTAGCAGCTTACAAGATCAAAGTAATACTGTAACAATAAGTACCTTATTTAAAAATACGTAATCCAAACAAGTCTTCTATAATAGTTACATTTGTAAATCTAAACATTCAGTCATTGTCTATATTATTTAATACGTTAGGTTTCTTAACAGTTTTACAGTGTTCGAAGTCGTCGTGCAAAACGACGGTGGTGGCACTAACACTGGAAGGGCTCTGAGAGTGCGTGAGATTAGTCCGATTACTGTCGGCCAAGTGTTCCAACTCATGGCTCTCTAGATTCGGAACTCCGGAACATATGGAACTAACCCGAGAAACCGACTTCCTTTCCTCAGCCGGACATTCTTTATAAGAATTCTGTCCAAGTAGAAAGAGTAAGGAGCAAAGAAAGAAAGTTGCGTACGTCCAACTTACAGTCATTATCAAAGCTAGAAATACGCCTATCTGTGAATACGGCAAGAGGTGCGACCGCAAAAGGAATATGCCAGCAAATCCAGACGTCAACGCAGCGGCAGCTGTAGGCCCCGATGACGCCGACAACGCATATTTAATTCTAGACATTTTGCTGCCATTCGCATTAGTGTAGCTCAAAGCGTAGTGAAGACTAAAATCTACAGCTAACCCTGCCGAAGTTGATATTGCTACGCTTTCTAAAACATTTAATTTCCATCCGTTTAACACTAATATGGCTATTGTGACCGTCGATGAGAAAATCATAGCAGACAGTGCACAAACACTAACAATAAAACTTAAAGTAGCAGGAATTAGAACAATGAAACCCAAACTAGCTGATAATAATAAAGCTATCACAGTGCCACTCGCCAATGTCCTTTGAAGATCATAAAAATTAAAGTCGGACAGAAACCACCCGTATTTCATGGTATCGGGAGCAGATTTTAATTCTTCTTGAGTCCATTTTTCGACACGTAAGAAAAAATCATTCATAGATTTATAAGACATCGAATATGGAACAACACTTTCAAATTCTACAACTATAGCTGCAACTGTAGGAGGAGAACTTCTGAGAAACTTGGGTCCCGCGACACCGGGCATAAATATTTCACGAGGGGTCTGATAGAGCGATTCCATAGCTTTTATGATACATAAATCAAATATTTCTTTTTTATACGGGAACCTTGATACCTCACAACACGGCGTGCGATTGATTTTGTCGATATTATCTATACATTTACGACTCATAAACATTTTAAAACTCTCTATAAAACAGTTGGGCAAGAGGGGACCTAAAGTTTGTTGGTAAAATGATTGTGCCTTTAATCTTGAACAAAATTTAGATAACCATAGCTGAGATTTGGGATCGGATATTGAGAATGTATCGTCAAAAACTAGGTAGCCAGAAGACGCAGGGTCCATATGATTGCCATTATCAATAGCTTTAATACCCCAAATCCATCGCAGTGGCATTTTTATGCCAGCACTGATATCTTTGCCAAATCTTTCAAATAGAAACTTTTCTCTGTAGTGAAGATCATATTGTTCAAATGGGTGAGATGTTTGGAAAAGTTGGAATTGCCTTGAATCTGGCAGTTGTAATCCGGGATAGTAAAATACTACAACAATACTTCCAATTCCAATAGCACCCAGAATTACAACAAACATTATGTGCAATCTAGTGACACACATTATAATAAATCTATTCAACATTACCCTAACATCTTCCCAAGCCTCGGAAACAGTTTTATGAAATATATCTAAAATATGTTTACGTCTTGTACAAAATTTTACATCTATAATGAATACTGACACTGGCAAACAAGTTATCATTAAGAAAAAGTTGACAAGTACTGCTGTACCAGCAAAAACACTGAAGCAGTTAATGGCCGGAATATAACTGACATAAGAAGCATAGAATGCTACAGCAGTAGTCAGTGTCGTGATGAACATTGTCAGCACTGAATGTTTCATTGTCTCCTCGAGTATCTGTATTAGGATAGTCTCACCGGCACTAGAGATATTTTTAATATCAGCCAAGCCATTTTCATCGCTCATTACAACATTATCCCTAATAAGCTGCTTACCAACCATCTTCCATATCTTTACATAAAGGAATGCATCATCAGCTCCGATACCTATCACAACAACAATCACTAATAAATTCATAAATGGAAAAAAGTTCAAGTTGAATACATAGACGTACAAGAAATATGCTATACCTAATGAATAAGTTATTGCAATAAACAGCAATAATGTTAGTATTAATGATTTAGTGTAAACCCACACACATAGAAATACAAAAACACCGCCTAATCCTATCAGCCAGGTGTCTTGAATCACCCACAAGTCAAAAAGAGAGTTTTTCAATCCAAAGTCCATGGCTGGGATAACTAGAGAATCATATGACAAATTTGAACTTTCCAATTTCATATAATATGGTAATACTGTGCTACTGCTTGGCAGTGGTAAAAATAGCATCACATTTTGGACATGAGATTCTTGTAAATCGGGAGGAGAAAAAGCATTGGAATCTATAAGGTAGAACAATAAATTGTATACCGCATCATACTGTGAACAATACTTTGGGACTTTACACTGGTCCAAGTCACATGAAGCCATTAAGCTGAAGTTATGAAAATATCCCGCACATTTCCTTAATATGGTGACAGCGTTATTTACATCTTCCATGTTGAGTTTCTCACATGAATCCTTACCGGCAATTAAAGCTATATAATTTGGCACACTCCATACTGGGCAGCAGAGCTCCTCAGCATGCATAGACCTTTGGCACATTTTATAATATTCAGAATTTCCTATTTCAACAAGATAAGATTGGAGTTTGCACATTTTTTCAACATTCTCATATGACAGTAGAGATGAATTGTCAGTGGTTGTGATAACTAAATGAGCATAGTCTGATATAGGTGGCCCACACTTCCCCGTAGCATAGTTGTGATGTATGTGTACATCGGGTTTCAACTGCATCTCTCTCAATGATTGCCATTGTTTCCGAGTATGGTTTTTCAGGAATGCTACATTTTCATTTTCATAAGTGACATTTTTGCCAAATCCCCAATGCACATGATTATTGGATATGTTATATTCTGAAGAATTATACCAAGCCTTTTCAAAACCAGTCGCATTGACATTGAGTTTTTTCTTCTTATTTTTTCCCTTATTTTTAGCATGTTTATGGCTGGACCTGGGTCGGTCTTGTCTATTTCTGTCGAAGTAAGTTCTATTCATTCGGATTTGGTCTTCAATTTCTTGAGGATTTACAGCCAATCTGCGAGATGGTCTCGTTTCATCGATAAGATTTTGCCATGATATGAAACGATGTGCCAAAGTCGTCCCTCGAGTCTCGAACCCGACGATAGGGTCTGAGAACGACGGCAAATCTCGGCACACTAGAGGAATAACAGTGAGGATGGTTGAAATAGCACTTACTGTGAAGAGAACAAGGTAGGAGTGGCGGACGATGATCTTGGCGTAAGCAGACAACATGGTGTTTTCTTCTTGTTATTACAGCCAACATAGCTGGTTTGCTAATCCCAGTCCTTGTTATATAGAATGCATGTTAAATGTTCAATATTCAGCACATTTGAAAGAAATAATTACATTTTGTAAGAATATTGAAGAGAGCAACAACGCTATTTTATTTTGGTTTTTGACACGTTTTTGATTTGATTGATTTATTATTTACCTTAACTTAACTTCCCACTTTGACATATTTTCGAAATGACATTGATATGTCAATGTCATTTCGAAAAATAAATAGACAGTAGACTTTTTTGAATAGGGATTCGTTACAGATTATATATTATCCCAAACTCTTCCATCTTTCCCTGTCCTTCGCGGTCTCCCACCACTCGCATATTATCTTACTAGGGGATTATACTTCGTGGCATGAGCCAAATCGGATGTGTGTTTATTTATTTTTGATTGAGTATGAACTATAAGAAGAAAATAAATCTTACCAGAATAGAGTAATCCTCTAGACGTTAGGCCTACACAAGCGCCGATCATAACCGACTACACGACGTGATCGTGTGGTTGCTAGCTCCGCTCAAGATCGTTATGATCGTCTGCGTATCGCCACTTATAGGTCATTTTTTCACAATCTCCGGTGATCGTTACGTACGTGCTTGTCAGTTGTCTGTGATCACCACGTTTTGTGCATGTGCACACAGTCGCACTTGTGAATGCCGACCACGTGAATTAATTTTGATGCGTACTCGAAAAACTGACAAGTTGTGGATCGCGACGATTTCACGATCATTGAAGTTCATAGATGATCATGGCGATTATAATAAGCTCTCTTTAATTTAGACTCATGTATGTTGATCGATTTTACAGAGTAGATCATGGATCTTCGTATTAGTTTCTTTTTGCCAAATTTTCTATTTATGTTTCTAAATAAAACTTCGATCAACAATTATTATTGTTGATCGAAGAAATAAAATGTAAATTTGTGTAATTCCATAGCACGGAGCTAGGAACTATTCATCTACTGTAAAATGCATAGTAGTTTTTGTTGGAAATTTAACCTTATTAAACTCGATTTGGTTTGATTTAAAGTTATTGACCCATACACAATTTTTTTTTATGAATGAACTAATGGAATGAGTTTAAAAAAAATATATATTTTGCACTGGCAACTATTTTTGTCTCTGACATCTTGTGATCACAAGACCTCTTCGTTTTGAGTTTTCTTGTCAAGGCAAAAATTGGGCGAAAAAAGGCCGTCCCATACGGGATAAACGGGTAAAACAGCACCAATTTGCTCAACAAATATCTCAAGATGAGATACTTCCTATCGTACCTGTTTCTGCTCCTGGTGGGAATCACCATTCCCGTGTTTTCACTATACTACCTGCTGAACGAGCGAGGTGAGCAAATTAGCGTCGGATGGTTCTTGGAGAACACCTCCCCGTATATGTGGGCCACCCTGGGGATCGCCTTTGCCGTGTCCCTGTCCGTGGTAGGCGCCGCCATGGGCATCCACACCACTGGCGTGAGCATCGTCGGTGGTGGTGTCAAAGCACCTAGAATCAAGACCAAGAACTTGATCTCAGTCATCTTCTGCGAGGCTGTGGCTATTTATGGATTGATTACCGCCATCGTGCTGTCTGGTATGCTGGAGAAGTACACGGAGCCCATCGTGGACGATTTGATCAAGCAGCAGAACTGGATGGCTGGTTACGTGATGTTCGGCGCTGGCCTGGCCGTGGGTCTGGTGAACCTGTTTTGTGGTATCGCAGTCGGTATCGTCGGCTCCGGCGCTGCCCTGGCTGACGCTGCCAACGCCGCCCTTTTCGTCAAAATTCTCATTGTTGAGATTTTCGGATCTGCCATTGGTCTTTTTGGACTGATTGTTGGCATTTATATGACGTCAAAGGTCAAGATGGGCAACCAGTAACATAATAAAAGAAAACTTGAACATAAGTGTAAGTATTATTATACCCTTTGCTTTAATGTTAACATTCTTGATGTATTCTGGTTAAATTGTACCTAGTCATAAGTGGTGCTGTGTGTTGTAAAGTTTTGAATTTGGTACTAATTGTAATACAACAATTCCTATATTTTGTTCTTGAATACTACATTGTGAATATATTATTCAAGCTTCATAAATTATTGTATGACATCTTATGAATTAAATGGAATATATTAGTTAAATATGATTTTGGTTTTATTTTCAGTGTACAACGGCACTGGAACGCTCCAGCAAACCTTGACCTTAAGAGAACACGTAAATGTTTAGTGTCGGAACAGATTATTATACCAAGAGTAAGCTTCAAACCGTAACATATTGTTGGATGTGTACTTCTATTGCCTAAACTTTGTTAAAGTATCGTAACAATATAAACATAGATAATAATATATTCTTAACGAGAAAATATCTGATCTTAGCACTGTAAGGCCCATTACGATAATTTGCACAATATAATTAGATTTTTTGCATTTTGTGCTAAGGTTGCAGATATTTCAATAGATTTCATCTTCTGGGAGTGTTTATGACATAACTTTAACTGTTTGAGATTGTGTATTCTAATGTTATAATGCAGTTACCTTGTACATACTGACTAGATACATGTCGAGTAATATAATGTAATTTATCATGTCCATATCTGCCGATGTTGTAGTGGTTTTGTATCTAGTCTAGTGAAGGCTTAAACATTCCATAAAACATTAAAATCAAGTTGCCGGATTGGTTTGAAAACTGTACATAAAAATTGTTTTTGATTGTATTGTTGAAGACAGTAATAAAGTAGTTTGATGTTAAATTAGCATTTTTACTAAATATTTCTTCATTGTAGCATCAATATTTGTCATACACAAGCCAATCATTATTACTTAGTAGGGAATCCTCCATATCCAGCCTGTTCAAAATATTTTATTAAAGTTCTCGATGTTTTCCAATGTAAATATTAGTTTGCTTTCCTGTATTAACTTATTATACTTATAAAATCATATTTAATATAGGTGTTGATACTAAAGCCATAGATTGTTTTTAAATCTACAAGTTATTGATGGAATAAGCACAATGTGCACATTATTTTGGAACAAATTATAAAAGTATTATAAGTGCAGTTACAGAGTGTACTTCTAAGATAACTTATAATTGTGCAAATGTAGATAATTATGTATGTTGATGAATAAATAGCTAAAGTTTTAATATTTCTCTTTAATTTTTTGTTGTTGCTGAAAAAATCTTGACCTTGTACATCGAAAAGCATGAGACATAACATGTGATAAGATTAGCAAATAACTGAAGGTATTGCCATCTCAGAAAATTATTTAATGTGACTAGTGCAGGAAATATCTTTTATAGACTGTTTAAATCGAATTAAATGAATTATTATTTAAAATAAAACCAGAAATCAGCAATAAAATAGTGCATTTATTTTATTAAAATCATTTTATTGAAGTTTGTACACTATTAACTCTAAAAATTAATTTCATTACTTTTTAAATAATAACAAAACTACACTTTTGTTGTACAATATTCTAAACAGAAAGCAAATACAAAATTGAGCCGAATTTAACGGAATGTAAGGTTGTCTAAAACTTTCGACTTAATTTATTTAAGTATTTCTAACAACATTATCGTATTTTTCTCTATAAGGAGGTAATGTTTGTAAGATTGGAGGAATCTATCAAACTATCAACCTGATTTAAAAAATCTTTTACTTATATATAGATTGGGTTTCCAGCATTACCCCAATTGTCTTATACAAGGGCGTGTTATGTTAATTATTTGTATTTCATTACAGTGCCTCATATTGTACTAAATTATGGCAAACGAACACTACAAAATATCTAAGTAAAGCTTTTTCTTATAATCCACTAAACAAATACTAGTCGTGTAAAATTCTTTTATTTACAAAATAGGTGGACTTTTCGTTAAACGTTCAAAACAACACACATTTACTTATCTTTTTACACAATGCACTTAAGCTAATATTAAAAGATATTTTATTTTTGTATAACAATGAAATAAAGGTTAAGTTGAAATTTGCAGTACCCAGCAAAGAATATTTCTTGCGATTTGATTCTTTCGGCTAAATTATATAGGTTTTTTTTAGTATATACCTAAGTCATGTAAAACGTGAAAAAATACAGACACATAGAAATAATTATGAAGTAAAACACACTTAATAAATAAACAGCATTAACTATTCTAAAGATTAAATTTCAAATTACACAATATACAAAAAGATCGAATTTATTAGACTACAGTACAAAAATAACCATTATTTTGTTCATCAAGATATTAAGACGTCGTTCCGTAATTAGAATATCAATCATTTATATTTACTTAAATCTAAATTCGCTAAAGCTAATATAGAAATCTTAATGTACTTATATATACAAGTGACTTTGGGCACGAGATGTTTCTTATTTATAAGTTTTATTTTTATTTCCCATAAATGACGACAAATTAAATAGTCCAGACTTTCTATTATCAATGTTGCACAGAACCCGGTAAATCCCTATATTTGTGGAACCCAGTTCTCAATAGGTACCTATATGTATTTAAATGTACTATGCAACCACAAAATGTAATCAATTTAGTGTGGTCAAACACTATTTGTTTTATTTCCTTTTGAGGATAGTTAAGCACTTTGGAATGGTTTGTGTCCCTCTTAACACGTTGAATAAGGTATATTTGGTGATTACGATACAATTTTGGTGATGATTATTCGCTTTACGGTATTCAGAATACCGTAAAGCGAATAATCACCAAAATTTTATCGTCAGTTAACTTGTCAACAATGGGGTAATCCAAGAAAAAACATGGATCAAGTATTTAATTTCAGTTTTGATATCGATAGTCAAGAATGTGATGAATTTCGGTGGGAATGTTAACACCATAACTAAAATAAATATTAGTTTTAATTTGTAAACATTGTTACATACATAAACTGATTTAAATTATCCAGAGAAACGAATACGTTACTTCATTAAAAAATTTACTAAAGTAATTAAGAGCTAACACGATAATTGAGTATTTCAGTACCTACTTAACATTAAAGTCTACTTAAAGCGCGATATTAAATTAAAATGTATACAATAAACTATGGCAGTAGCTCATTGGGCAGTGGGTACTGATTGACACAGTCTTTACACAAATTAATTCTAAATATAAAATTAATTACACTAAGGCGGCTTGCATAATTCCTCTTTTATTATTTAATTAAGTGATAAATAATGTTTTAAATGTTGTGATCTAGTCACTAATTTAATGTTTTAGGGTGCGTTTAAAGCGGGAGCGAAGCTCTACGGACCTCAACTGACAAATCACAATGCACTACGTAAAGATTTTGACAATGTCAAAGCGTTGTATGACAATGTCAGTTCACTGTGATTGGTGAATCTGGCTCCACGCCGCTCCGCTCGGCTTCAACGGAAACGCTTATACATATAATTTTTAGGACCACTAGTGAAATACCTAAAACATCCCACTAATGGGTGCTTACAGAGGATATAGCGCAGTGACAAGTAATATTTTAAAACATACTTGTCTTTGAACAAATCTAAATCTGCTATGCAAGCCGAGTTAAGGGAAATTAAAATTAAATGAGATTCTGCGGAATTGTAGAAAACTTCAATTGATGACGTCATTGATGACATCATACTCTTGTTTCGGCGTCGTCTTCAGTAGTAGATTTCCTAAAGAAAAATAAATGAAAGTAATTAGAACATAACTTCTTCTAAGCCAAATTCATCTACCAATTAAATGGAGAAGAATACAGACTATTCCCCATGACTTCGCTTGCGTCTTATGTGACATACAGAGTCTCTAACTTGTCTGTGATATAATATTAATTTGCGGTAGCAATCTTAGTATGTAGATATATTCACGTATTTATTAGATATCTTTCTCTGTAATATACTACATAATACTTTATATCTTATCTGTACCGAATGAAGTGTTAAATCTTTTTTTAGTTTCTAGATATGTACCTACATAATATACTTACATACTTACATAAAATCCGTATAGTGTATGTAAATAAGTACCTAAGCATTATGTAGTACTTAATTGTAGCTCACTTATTGAGTTCACATAACTGGACGGCATTACGTCATTGATATCACGCGGTGGAAGTCACGAGACAATAAATATCAAGGTTTGTTTCCTGTAATGACTGCAGCAGCACGCAGTAACTGCCGACTGCAAGCACCACTACTGGATTCTATGAATCTCTATGACATTACCAGCACGGCATTGCTGCTTGCGGTCGGCAGTTGCTGTTTCCTGTTGCGGTTGCTAACAGAAACACGCCTTTAGGCTTCATATACACGAGCGTTTCATTGTTAACGATAGAGGTAAGAAAGAATGCCTTTAATGCAGCGGTTTACTATGCTAAATTTGATATGATTGATGGATGGATAGATAATAAAAATAGCCTACCATATTTATCAAGTACCATCGATCAACAAAAAACAAGTTTGCGAGTTAACGCTTTCTATTTGGGTAACTTTCAATCAGAGCTATGCAATACTTTTAATACGTGGATACCATCGGTATACCTATTACTTTCGCTGTTATCGCCATATATCTTACTATTGCTACAATTGGTATCCACCATTTGTTTGTACCCACCACATATTATAAAACAAAGTCGCTTTCCGCCGTCTGACCCTATGTATGCTTAGATCTTTAAAACTGCTCAACGGATTTTGATGCGGTTTTTTTTAGTAGATAGAGTAATTCAAGAGGAAGGTTTATATGTATAAAAATCCCGAAATTTCCACTGGAACGGGCACAACGAGGGTAAAACTGCGGGGCGCTGCTAGTATAGTATAACATAGTTATGGTGAACAGGCCATTATCTATTTACTTATTATTTTTTGTATATACCAAATATAGTATAGCATAGCTGTGGTGGAAAGACTTATCTTATTTATTTACTTAATTACATAAGCGGCATTTACACATTTACGTTAATAATTTAGTATTATAAGTATGTCTGGCTGCTGTTACCGTTGACAACGTTCCGCTCAAGTAGTTGTTAACTTAATCTAGTGTTGAAGGGATGATTACCTCTCTAATGGTAGATGAAGACCAGCACCGGTTAGCAAAGCAAAAGATGATTATTATGAGTGTTTCTCATACAACTGCCACCATCTAAACATATATTATTTAAAATTATAACTACCATTCACAATTTCTACTAAAGTATCGCAATATTTGGGGTATTTTTGTGTAAATTTTATTGGACAGAGGCGACTTGAAATCGATGAGGAAACCTTTGCCCAGCAGTGGGACAATTAAAAAGTAACCAATGTGTTCAGACTCGTAGTAGTAGTATAGTATAGGCTTTGTGCCAATTTGGAATCAATCCCGTTCAGTAGTTTTTGCGTGAATGGGTCACTAACAACATCCATTCATCTTCACAGATCTTCACTACATAGTATAAAACAAAGTCGCTATTTTTGTTTGTTTGTTTGTCTGTATGCTTAAATCTTTAAAATTACGCAACGGATTTTGATGCGGTTTTTTGTAATAGGTAGAGTGATTCAAGAGGAAGGTTTTTATGTAAAAAGATTCCCGAAATTCCCACGGGAACGGGCACAACGCGGGTAAAACCGCGGGGCGCTGCTAGTTACTAATATTATAAAGCTGCAGAGTTTGTTTGTTTGTTTGCGCTAATCTCAGGAACTACTGGTCCGATGTGAAAATCTTTTTGTAATAGATAGCCACAATGAACGGGAAGGTTATAGGCTAATTTTCATCCTGAAATACCCACGGGAACGAGTACAACGCGGGTAAATTTTACGTAAAGTTATTTGGATATGATTAGTAGCTACAACACAACTTCTTTACTAATTTAATTTAATAGTAATTGTGAATAATAGAACTTGTAAGATGAAATAAATAACAAAATACATTAATTAATTAGACCACATATAACATGCATTATATTCCCGTATACATATTAATATAAAGGATAATATAATTTTATTTTCCTACTTTACTTACTCGCTTGTTTCAGCCATATTCGCTAGTGGCGCCCCCATTTGTTGTTGCGGCGGTTCACCTACAATATTATCACCAAGATTCAGGGCCTTATTTATAAACGCTTATGAACAGCACTTTAGTTATCAAATGGTTTGTCCCTTTCGGACATACGCTATTTGCCAAAGAGCGAAGGAGACGAAACACTTTAAAACAGTGTTTAAGTTAAATATCGTTTATGAAAAGGCGGTTACTATATTAATAATTCTAAAATGTTGACACAGTCTTTTAAAATAAGACTATGATACTGAACAAAAGACCTGAAATTCAGAATAATCAATTCTACTGTAATTACACACTCCTACTTAAATCATAAAACTATATATCTATATAAATATCTATCTATATAAATAAAAATGAATTTGCTGTTCGTTAGTCTGCTTAAAACTCGAGAACGGCTGAACCGATTTGGCTAATTTTGGTCTTGAAATATTCATGAAAGTCCAGGGAAGGTTTAAACGGTAAGCATTGACTAAATAAATGCGGGTGAAACCGCAGGGCACAGCTAGTATATTATAAATAATTTGATTGTTTATGCACGGTAAGTGTTATTTTCAAATAGTAATAAGTAAAAAATATAATAAAATGTATATAGCACATACAGTGCACGAAATAAATAATAATCAGGTGGTGTATTTAGATACGTAAAAAATATAACTAAGGGCTCTGTCAATTTAAGCGTTTTAAGTCGTGTGGCTATAATATGAGCTGCAGAAGTGTACCAGTCGTCCGCGTGCACGGATATTCTTTAGCTTTTTATACAAACCGCACGTAACAGGACGTCCGTAAACGCTGAATTTGAAAGAGCCTTAAATCAAACGGCTATGTTTACCTGCGTGCAAAACCTCGTTACTACGCATTTGCTGCGCCTGCAATGCGCGCGTATTCGCGTGGTCTTCTTCGGCTAAAGCGGGCAAAACAAAAATTAAGCTTAGAAGCGTCTAACAAAATACAAATGAAAATAAGCTTAAAACAAAGACACGCTCAATCGGGTGGGGACTTAAATTGACATTCATTTCAATCAGAATTATTACAGTAAATCATATTTGAAGGAGGGTAAATTTTTTTGAAATAAGCAATAAAAAGTGCTTGATTTAGATGATTTTGAGATTTTGATGTACGTAACGGTTCATTCGTCGATTTAAATTACGAATTTTATCTTATCAAATGATTTGTCCCTTTTCCACGTACGCTATTCTCCAAAGAGCAAAAGGGACAAAACAAAGAGAGCGCTAAGAGCGTTCATGTATAAGGTGGTAACTCTTTAAGGAACGAGGAGAGGTACTCTCAATGAACGCGAACTTTACTTGTCTCAATCTAACTTATGAATGAATCTTTAAGGAAAGGTATTAGCATCTTACACACGGTGTAACAACAAGGTATAATAACAAGGTGTCCAAAACTCCCACCTACCTGTATAAGGGAAATGATATTTATCATGCGGCATATGTTTCTCAGATCCTTCCGACATTCTGTCCCCATAGTCCCCTCCATACCCTTCCATCTTCCTTTGATAATCATTCTTCAACATCGTAGCGATACCAGAATCTCTAAAATCTCTAGGAGGATAACCGTCGTGTTCTCTTGTAGTCACAGTGTCCCGAAAGTCTCTTGACCCATATACGTTCTCCGGGTTAAGGTATTTGGTTGGACTGTATCCGTAATCTGATGTCCGGGTTGACAAGTAATTTTTGGACCCGTAAGGATTGCCGGGTAAGCGGTACATGGTGGGTGAGATGGGGTAGTTTGGATCGTATTGGGTCTGTTTTTCGGCGTCTGTCGGCATTACGCCGTACATTAGTTCGTCTTCCATTAGACCGTATCTGTGGGAGAAATATTAGATGTATTGAGAAATAACAGCTGGTCAATTGTATGGAGTAGGATATTTGTCGTAGTTATCGTAGTTATAGCCATTCCATTCCTTATTAAATAGTGCACTATTAATTTTAGTAAGTTTTGTTCTTTTACCCGCATAGAACTTTATATAGCAACAAATATTGAAAACAAAAAACAACTGGCACTTCGGTCGCGTGTACAATTAGGTATCTGCATATCAAAATTAAGTAATAAACAAATTAGGGAGGAACTTTGCATAAAATGGAAGAAATAAATGTCTCTTGTTAGCATAGGTCATATTGGTTGAGTCTTCCCGTGACCACGAGCGGTGTAATCCACTCGAAACGTCGGGTACGTATTTTAGTAAATACGTTAAATTATCTAACACGATACAGACCCGTTTCATTTAGTATAACATATTGGTAATGTTGCTAAGTGTACTTAAATTCAGCACTGACCTATTATCAAGAGGCAATCTGGAAGCGTCGACGCTGGCGACGTAGGTGTCGTGCACGTTGTCGAGGAGGGAGGGCTTGAGGCGCAGGCGCGGCGCCAGCGCGTGCGACGTCAGGTCCGGCGTCGGCAGCGGCGTCGGCGACGCGCGCGCCCACTCCGGCGACGGCACTGCGGTAAGTACCAAACTATAGGCTGATACTATGAATGTCCTACTGCTAGCAAAGGCCAACACATATTACTAGTCTAAAGTGTCCTACTGCTTGGCTAAAACATCTCATCTCACTGAAGATATCAGTGCAGTAAAAAGAACTTAAGGCACGTAAAATATTGAATTGAAACTACTTTTAAACTTACTACACACTTCTTTTTTATTTTACACTTTTATCTGACGGTCCCTTTACAGGAACTGTGCTCACAGAAGACCTTTAGTCAATTCACAATGAGTAATATTCGCTTATACTTAAGAAACCACCACCTTAAATAGTCAGTCCTGGCTGTTTCAGTCGTTAATCAAGTTGAAGGCCTATATCCGGTCTATAAACTCCGACACCAGGGTTGACCACCAACCTACTCGAAACTACTCTCTATAGGGTATTACCACGAAGCTAAAACAAAGGGTATCCTCCTACTTTGTACAGGGTAAGGGATGGTCTTACCTTCTCTGACATGCGACGGCCACCTGGGCGTGACGCCGAGAGGGGTTCCCTCAGTGATGTTCGGGAGGTAGCTACTGTTGCCGTTGGACCCCCGGTCTGCTGATGGCCAACGAAATAGGTTAATGATAATATAACTACCAAACTACAAAGTACATCAAAATGGCAATTGGGCTTTTGAAAAAAAAAATTTTTTGTGATAAATGGAAAGATTATATATTAGTTTTATAACAAAACTATTTTTATTTTATTTTTTTTCGCAATAATTCAAAAGTTATTTCAAAATAAAAATTAATTTTTGAATCCAGTACCGAAGACACGCCGACAACTCCCGAACAAACTCGAGCGCGTGTGACGTCATAATGATAATTAATGATAATGAAAAGAGATTCGGTTACATCGCAAACTTTTTATATGTTTATCTACACTAATGTTGTAACATTCTACTTATGTTTCCAATACTTGACTTATAATTACTACTGTTATAGCGCAGACAACTAAAACACTCAATTTAAGCAATTGCACATGATGTTATAATATCATTATAATATAACATTATAACATCATTATAACGCGACCAATTAACCTGGCGAGCCTTATGTCAAAATCCTCATACTAGTTGCATAAAATTTTGATATAAGGCTGGCTTTTGAAAACAGTTGGGTTATACGTGAAAACTTCGTCGAAACTACATACACAAAACTCTTTGGTAAGATCTCGCTCGCTCCTGATTGGCCCTACGCGCAGCTGCGCTCTCATTGGTTAGATTTTAATGGCGGCAAGTTCACTGTGACAATACACGTACCTACGCGTGAATTTAATGTTTCGCAATGTGTTTTGTTTTTAAAATTTTGTTTGAATAATTGCATTAAATAGTGAAGATAAAGTAGTGTATGCAACTGCATATAACACGGGTATTAAAACACTCGTTACTATTATGAAACTCGCTGCGCTCGTTTCATAAACTCACACTCGTGTTTTAATACCCTTCTTTATATGACGTTGCATAAACTACTATTATGAAAAGAGGTTCGGTTACATCGCAAACTTTTGGAGGGAAAGAGAATAAAAGGGCGGGAATCTTGATTGTAAACGCTGTACGTACTTATGGTTAAATAGCTTAACATTATAACGTCACAACTACGGTGACCAATCTTGGCGCGTTTATAGTCACGTGATTTTTATTTAAATTTCATCAATTTTTAATTGTTTATAATTAATTGAAAAAATATTTTTTTGCATTCAATATCAATATTATTAATAATAAAGTTTTAAAATACATTAAAAAAATCATTTTTTTTTTCAAAAGCCCAATTCTATCTGTAAGCAACAACTTTGCACATAACAAATTCAATAGTTGTTTGTGTAGTTCTGTTTGTCATAGCAATTCCTTCTGAGTGCTATCGAGGTACATAAAACGAAACTTAATTTTCGGGTACTTAATTTTCAGGACTTAAGGTCTTCAAATTACGTCGCTTGATTTCAGACTTTGGTAGACTTCGGCCTCATGCATAGATTGAATGACAGTCATAATATTTTTAAAATTGCCTATTTAAATAAACTTACTTTTTTAAATTATTACTCGGACTTAAATCTACAATTTGGACATATCATGACTCTTATATCTAATAAATTCTCGAAATAATATATAAAATACTTGAATGTTGTCTATAATATGTATCGTTGAATGTTGTGTATGTGTATGGTTGAATGTTGTGTATGAATATGGTTGAATGTTGTGTATGTGTATGGTTGAATGTTGTGTATGTGTATGGTTGAATGATGTGTATGTGTATGGTTGAATGTTGTGTATGAATATGGTTGAATGTTGTGTATGTGTATGGTTGAATGTTGTGTATGTGTATGGTTGAATGTAGTGTATGTGTATGGTTGAATGTTGTGTATGTGTATGGTTGAATGATGTGTATGTGTATGGTTGAATTTTGTGTATGAATATGGTTGAATGTTGTGTATGTGTATGGTTGAATGTTGTGTATGTGTATGGTTGAATGTAGTGTATGTGTATGGTTGAATGTCGTGTATGTATATGTTTGAATGCAGACGTACTGTGGACGGGCGGCGGGTGGTGGCGGCGGGTGTCGTCGTCGTCGGAGGAGTGCGAGGAGGCGAGCTCGAGGCTGCGCGCGCTCGCCTCGCTCTCGCTGTCGCTCTGCTCGCCCTCCGCACTGTTCCGCACCGACTTGCGACGCCGGGTGTCTATAACATTCACATTTATACACCAGTCCCGTGAACTTCCTACAGTCAATAAGTTGTTTGATCTTTATTTCCTCGACGTTTAAAACCTTCACTAAACTTCAATTAGAAAAAGGAACTACATTTTCAATTTGACTATAACCATTGGCCAATTGGTAACTTTTTATACAGCCAAAACTTTTTTGAACCAAATCCGTAAATTATTTTCGTAAACTTTTATCGGAACCTGCATAGTGCAAACGTAACACGTATGGAAAAAAGGAAAGTGCCGCTGCAACAGCTTTAACAGAGGTAAATCCGGGAAAGAGCTAGTATCTATATAATTTGTAAACGTAACAAATACTTCTTTGCGAAACCTCACCATCTTTCTTGGTGTGCAGCGAGGAGTCGAACCCGCGCAGGTAGGCGGGCATGTCGCTGGCGCTCGTGTTGTAGTTGGACGTCGACGTCGACGTGTGGCGCAGCTGACCGTCGCTGCGGCTGCAACCAAATACCATTTTGATTACACCTTCTTTACTGCTTTTAAATATGGCCATTACATTAGTAGTGTAGAGCAGACAAGTTATTATAGGCTCTGGTTAAAAAAAAAATATGATGTCAAGTGCTATTTAATAACTTTACTACTAGGACCAACACACAATACAATTATGAAACTCAGTGGTCGATTAACACAAACACTTTGTCGACCAATGAATCTCATGAGAGGACAGTTGAAATTCATTGGTCGACAAAGTGATCGGGCTCAACTCCATTCATGTGGTATATTCTTGTTATTTCTACACCCTAAAACTACTTAACAATCCATTTTTAAGTGTTATTTAGTGCGTAAATACCTGTAAGGACTCGAGCTAGTTTTGGTGGTCGATCTAGAAGTAGTCGACGATGCTGAAATGCCGATGTTTCTCAACTGTCGACCCGGCTCTGTACTACTGTGGTACGCTAATGCCGACCTAAAGATAATGGAATAAAGATCAATAAATATGATGGTGTTTGGGGAGACTTTTGCCCAAAAGTGGAACGTGTAGTAAGAAAGTCCGCGGGAATTTAGCACTTACCTGCATTGTTTCAGTTTTCGTGGATTCTTTGTGGATAAAAATAATCTTTTAAAATGTTATATCTTATAACAAACAAATAAAAAAAATATTAGCCAAATCCAATTGGTAGTTCTAGATTTTAGTGCGTATGAACAAAAAAACTGTCAATTATTTTACATTAGCTTGTAGATATTTATATTCGTATCAATTACCTGTTAATTTGTGATATATTCTGCGTACTGCTGCTGATGATAACCGAGGTGTCCGCTAAAGGCACCTTCTTTCCGAGGCATCGTAAGATGGTTCTATAGGACGTTGAAAAAAGTGAATAATTTGTATATTCTTCAAGCAAGTCGTATCCTAATTCAAATTATTTATTTATACAGGCTTTAAGGCTATGGCCTGTATGGCTACAGCTAGGCACCGTTGTTACTAAAACCTAGGTAAGGTAGGTAGTTGATTTTTTTTTTTAAATTAATTAAAATTAATTGAATTAATTAAAAAATAAATAAACGATATTTTCTTTAAAAAAAGAAAAAGTTCTGACCGACACTATCCATAAATTTATGGATACTATGCGCCCGAGTGACGTTATCAATGCAAAGGGCGCTGACCTGCTGCACTGGCCGTCGGTTGCTCTTTAGTGTTCCCAGACATCAGCTTCATGCTACGACACTCCGATAAGGTCGACATTATTTTTCTTCGATAAATTTAGATTTGTGTATAACCTTGTATTATTCAACAACGAGCCCTGGGATCGTGTGTGCATGCTACAGCTGGTGTGCGTACCTGCGCAGGTTGTCGCGCACGCGCACGTTGAGCAGCAGGTGCGCGGCGGCGGCGGCGGCGGCGTGCGCGCTCACGGCGGCCGCCAGCGCCGCGGCCAGCGCGCCGCGCCGCGCGCCCGCCTCGCTCGCCAGCAGCAGCGCGCTGGCCCAGCTCGCCACCACCAGCGGCAGGCACACGATGCTCGCGCCCAGCACCAGCCTGCGGGGCCAGCTGTTACTCACGGGAAGACGACAACTCATTTATCTAACGATCGCTTATGTTCAGGTTACATGGTGATCGTCACGTCATTACACAGTATACATTTATGGCTTATATGCTGAATAATCGAATACTTACACTATACTACAACAAGGGGAAGCCATACGGTACTTGCTGTTGTAGTAACTCTTCAGAACCCTGATAATTACGTATAGTGTAACAGAATTGACCATATATAGTACTAACCTCAAGTTCCCAAAGCCAGTGATATGGTCTCGTACAGTGAAGGCGGCGCGCGTGGCCCCCGCCAGGAATATGAAGGCGGCCAGCGAGTATACGGCCGCCGGCACCACCACCCACCACACCACCGGCTCGTGGCAGCTCACCCAGCAACTACGGACCGAAGACTGTCGTCAATACGTGGTGCGAGAATATCTCTCACAGATCCATGGTAAGAAATAAGAGTATGTTTTTTCTTAGTCAAAATACAATATATTCCAGAGATCGATAGGGATAAGTTTGATGGTTAAGATTTCTTCTTCCAAGAATGAGTTCTTCTAAGTAGTTCCATCATGTTCTTCCTGCAGAAGTTCCTAAATGAGTGTGTGTTATGATCCATGTGGTTGAAGCCGGTAGGTGTGTATACGTACAAGAGCGCGTTCCCGTACTGGTGCTGGTGGATGGCGGCGGGCAGCGCCAGCAGCACGGCGGGCGCGGCGTAGGCGGCGGCCAGCGGCGCGGCCAGCGAGCCGTGGTTGACGTCGCGCACCTCGCGCACCAGGCGCCGCACGTGCCACGCGCCCGCCGCCGACCACGCCAGCGCGCTGCTCCACCAGTACTGCAGCCCCATCGCCACCAGCTTGCACCAGAACTGGGGACCACGCGCACAGGTTACACCGCGCCACACCGTGCATCACACTCTAATGATGCGTGTTTAATAAATTACACTCGAGTCAGAAGACACTTCAGTGAATTGACATGACACTTACGTTAAAACGCATGTATGCGAACAAAAGCCAGAACGACAATAAAATTTGGTTGGATTAAGGTACCTCCTGCTACTTTTGCAAGTATATGCCGTGATGCCGTTATTTTTATTGAATGGCGGATAAATAAAGATGTAAAAATCATTCTCACCTCATTTTGCACGAGCGTATTTCTTCCTTTCAAAGCGATCAAATACAGCAGCTCTGCCATAATAACGCAGAATATCAGATGTTTGTGTATCGAGTTGGATACCGTCGCCGCGCCTCCCCTCATCAGACATAAAGCTGCCCAAGTGATGATCAGTAACGGAAGGGATATACTGAATGCTGTGAACGATGATACGGATTCTAGCAGAGAAGGTTCCGGAATGAACTGTGGACAAATTAGATTTTTGTGAGAAGACATTTGAATAATATGTCGGAAAACTTATTCAGTATCTCTGTCTCCCTTATGTGTTGTTTAGATACATTTTTTTAACCAGCTGAGGAGGTACATAAAAAGTCGACTAATCTCGATGGCATTTTAGGCAATAGATTTATTATTCAGAGTTTCTTGAGAGATTTAAAAGGGTCTTGTCGGGAAAAATATAATACAGGTTTGTCCAATAACTCCTGTTCAGTATCTTTTCTTTTACCCCAAAACACTTACTTATTCTTTAATCTCGCATGCAATACTGGGCTTATAATAACCTTTATACATTTTAGTACAAATAAATTTATTTAAACTATCATCTTATCTTTCATACTCTCTTTCAAATCTAGCTTTAAACTATGTAATGCATAAGTCTCAGATTACTTTCGGAAGAGCGTCAATGCGTGTGCAGTTGAAAAACTAGTACAAGTATTGACAGCCCAAACCCAATTTATGTTCCCCTTACTTTGCATTTATTTTACTTTGTTTTGTAATAGCTTGTACTAATTTATAAGAAACTAGCAGCGCCCCGCGGTTTTACCCGCGTTGTGCCCGTTCCCGTGGGAACAAGAGTGACACCAGATCAAATGAACTATGATAGACACATACCTCAATATCAACTTCATCTACCAAAACCGCAAATGTTGATAAATGATTACAAGTACAGTTAATGAGTAGTGGTTCATTAGAGTACGGCGACCAATCGTAGTCGATCTCTGTGTGACAGCCAACGCGGGACCACTCGCCAGCACTGAAAGAAATGGAATGTTGATGAAAGATGCCTTGAAAGGGTGTATTGCAAAGGCCACCTACACCAGATACAGTTAGAAGAACTATCTGTTTTATGACTTTTGTAGAGGATAGAATATACTAGTTTCTAAGGTTTATGCGAAATCTACTGATTTTTAATTGAAACTATGTTAACGGATACACTTCGCTTTTATTATACATTTTTATCTGACATTTCGGCCCCTTTACAGGAACCGTGGTCATGGAATACTCCTGAGACCCTTTTAATTCAAAATGAGGATTTAACAACCGTACAACCGTCCAAACATCCTATTTATTAAAGATAAAACAAAATAGTATTTTCATTATTCATCCATTACAAACAATTACATACCCTTTCAAAGTAGACCAATGAACGCACTGCGGGTTAGTCCTAGACCCGAACGTGTCCACATTCACATCCAGCCACATTTGCAATCTAATCGGTTTCTTCAATCTAATACCACTCAAACTTTTGTAGACCAATTTCTTCCCAATCACACTAGAATTTCCTTCTTTTTTCAAATCTTCGGAAACTAAAGCCATAGCTTTTGGTGCTTCGTTTTCCAGTTTCTCAGCAACATCATTTGAGTCGTTTTCTAGACTTTCTTGGTTATGGTAAGGTTTGTCGAGTTTCTTGAAAGCAGGTTGTATTAGAATGGGTCCGTGAGTGTCGTGGTTCGAATGGTCTTCGTCATTTGAATGGGGCCATGTGTTTTTGGCGAATGGACTGTTTAGATGATTGTCGTGATGATGGTTTCCTTTTGTTGTGTAGACTATAGCTGGAAATAAATTGGTAATCATTTTCGTACTGGCATGAACCAACATAAATACTAGGTACTAGTGATCAAACTTTTCGGAGACTGGACTACAGACAGTCTAAAGGCAATGTCGTACTCCTACTATTCTTTTTTTATGTCACTGATTGAATTTTTCATATTTTCCACGTGTGAATGTTATTGTTATTAAATGACATAATATCATATGCAGATCTAACACAAATACTCTTGACGTACTAGTTAAAGTCCACTCCAAAAAGGATGGTACATACTAAAATACACATTTTAAATTGTTTGTCTAAAATCTGTTATTTTCGCAATGATACAGTAATGTTATGATGTATTCAAATAAAATAAAAATAAAATGTTATACTCACTCTCAATATCATCCATATTATTTTCCAATGAGTTATCATCACTGGTCTCCGCCGATTCCTTCACCCATACATACTCGGGCACAAACAAGGCCACTTGAATTATAGGAGAGCCTAACGTAATGTTCACGCCCCATCGCCTAGTGACAGATTCGTCCATTTGTAATGGCATAAGGTTTGAACTGTTTCGAGAGTATTGGAGGTACGAAAATACTGCACGGGACTCGTAATTTGTATCTAGGTTTTCTGGAAAATAGAAAATACAGTGAGACCCTGTAATTTTGTAATCCATAAAAGTGGGTATGATATATAAATGAAAATATATGCTGTATTTTATAATCTTTATTATCTCTCTGGTAGAACAACACTAAGGAAAAAAAATTAAATACCAGCCAAAGAAAATATAAAGCTTAGAGTCTTATTCTAGGTCTAGAATATCTACTAAAATATCAATGACAATTTTTAGTTTTATAATGTGACAAAGTACAAAAATGTTTGACTTTGCATACCCTGACAGTACATACATTTATTATGACACTTTATTGTACTGAATGAATCACTTACCTTGCAAATTGCTATTAGTAATCCCAAGCAAATCCAACGGAAACAGCACTCTCGTGAACTTATCAAACTTATTCTTATTTCTGACATAATTATTGTACTTTGGAAACGAAACGGTTGGGCTTAATGGCTTTTTGTTTTTCAAAGACTTAGCGTTGTATGGTGTTTGTATGGGAGAGTGTATGAAGCCGGATGTGTCTGGTAAGACTACTCGTTCGGTTGTGTACGACTCGATGTTGTATCGATTCAGTTGGGTCGGCTCGAAACCGTATATTGATTCTGCTGTGACAATGTCCACGCCGATTACTGAAAAAAAATTGTTTATAAGGGAAATATTTGTACTTAATCTATTCATATTTATTTTAGTATACTTAATAATATTATCATTATTTGACATCCGGGTTGGCCACTATGCCACTTACATAAATAAATCTTATGCTTTTTTGTAGTGATCTAAACCCATTGTGTTAAAAAGAGGTCGAGTAAAGTTTTTTGCACGGAATCGTATATATACATAATATCAGGCAAATTATTATAAACACTTTTTAAACCATAACTTAGGCAGGACACTTAAAAAAAAAACTAGTCCAAAAATATAACATACCAAGATCACTAGTAACGATTTCGAAAGGGCTCGTGTATGTATCGTGTTGGCTCTCGGCTAACACCGATATGTATTTATCGAACTTGTGTAATAGTAGCTCAACACCGTGTCCCGTAAGTTCCCTTATCCTGTTCCATTCCTTTTCGTACTGCGTGTTCAGGATTGTGTTAGCTGACTTTATGATGTTCTGTAATAGAAAACTAAGTATAAAAGACCAATAAAAAGTTATGTTAACATTAAAACTAGGATATGCAATAATTAAACAAATAAACACTAGTGTACATCCTTAAAGAACACCTGATAATAAAATTGGAGAAAATATTGCTTTATAGATTTACGAAGTAATAATATTAAGATTAACGCACAAAATACAACGCTAGTTACGAGTATAGTGGTAAAGATTGAACCAATTGAGTTAGATGTTACTCTCCTAAAATTTAAATAAAGGTATCACTGAACTCTACCAAAGTTTATTTTATAACTGAAGACTGCCAAAATCTATCTCTACTCCACTCACCCGAACATAATCCTTATCCTGACTATGCGTCAGATTCAGCCCCGCTTGCTTCAGTTCGTACTGAAGTAGCTCTAACAAAATGCCTTCAGCAACCAAGACGTCGGCTCCGTAAAGATGTGGTGTGTTGACGCACGCTGAGTTCAGATCGTCAGCGAGGCGGACACCGACGAATGTGTTCACTGATAGTTCACCGGCCTCTATTTGGTGAAGCTAGAAAATATACATAAATGAAAATATATATAGAAGTAGAAGGATTTAATATGGGGGATTTGTAGATAAATATGTTCTGTAGAGCGTTGAATAATTGAATAGGTTATGACTCCACTACACTACCGGCATGAAGTTTGTCGTTTGTCGTAGTTTATCAGTCGAACTGTTAGTACGACAAACATCACGACAATCACACAGTTATGACATAGTTAAAGAATGAAATCTTCTGTCAGAGGGTGAAGATGAATAACAAAGATGAATGTCATAGTTATATCTAAATAGTAATTACTAGTACAAGCACAAGTAATTATTGTAAAGCATATGGTCACTGTTTACAAATAAATTAATCAACATGTAATATCTTACCTGTTTCCTCAACTGGTAGAAGGTAGAAGTGGTACAATTGAACATGTCTGGCTCCTGCCACGGGACGCGTTGCGTCTCATCGCACATTCTAGTCGCTTTGCCGCTGGTTCCTGTGTAAACCAATAACTAAAAAACTCTCTTCTACTGATTTCTTTTAAGTTTTGTTCTTCTATGTCCATGAAACTTGACACACTTTATAAAACCATTTAAATTATATCCATCTTTACCACTGAATTCATAATTATGCAAGAGATCTTCTTAGTATTCGTCATGTTAACTTGATTGCAAATTTTTATTTTGATGTATAATAGTGTAATTGTTACCTTGAGGACAATCTGTAATAGCTTCAATCCCAAACTTAGTTCTTGGCCACCAAACGCCTTCGGAAAACGACCTCGGACAGCCATCGTAGACAACTGTGAGAAAGAAGTATATATATATTAGGTTTTATTAAGTTGGTATATAACGAATTTTGTAAAAAGGAATAATTTCAGAGCACCTGTTCATGATATGAAATGTGTAATATAATACTGGGATAACGACCACAATACAATCCTAGTTGAACACTGACCATTTTTTAAACCGCTAGAATCTTTGACATTTATGGTGACATTCATATTAGACATACTACTTATACATAACATAAACATCAGTAAATTTTGTCACGAAATTGAAAATAGTGACATTTTAATATTTTGACGACATTAAAATAAGGTATATACATGTTTTATTATTATTAGCCTGTAAAATCCCACAGCTGGACAAAGGCCTGTCATCTTACTAAAGAAAGTACAGTGAATAGGATTAGGTAATCACGCGGCTTGCCTCCACCGGGTTGGTGATCTCAAACCCAAGCCATGTTTCGTTTTCGATCGACCCGGAAATTGAACCCAAGAACCTCAGTGTTGACAGGCGAATGCACATACCACTAGACCCCATAAGGTTTACCTTCGCAGCCGGCGTTGGGCGCGACCTCGGCGTAGAGGTTGGCGCAGGTGTCGCAGGCGCGGCCGATGACCCCGGCGCGGCAGTGGCACTGGCCCGCCGCGCCGCACGACCCGTTCCCCGCGCCCGCGGCGTAGCACGCGCACGGCACGCACGCAGCGCTGCCCAACGGCTTGTAGTGGTTCTCCTGACATGGCGGAACAATGTTACAATGTTACAATGTGCATGGGTTATAGTAATGGAATGATAATATGTGTAAGAACTCTTAAAAATCTTATTGGTATCTTAATTGAAACTACGCTTACGGATACACTTCGCTTCTATTTTAATCGAGTAGTGTGAAATTATCATCATTTTAACTCGTCTCGAGAAAATTCTGAAATAAGTGGCCCAAAATTCTTGAATTACTTTGTCTGTGTCTGTTTACTTTGGTTTTGACTGTATTGCGAACAGATAAAAGCGGCGGAACACTTTGTAATTTTATACTGTGTTATCTTATATATAAAATTCTCGTGTCACAGTGTTCGTTCGCGTACTCCTCCGAAACGGCTCGACCGATTCTCATGAAATTTTGTGAGCATATTGAGTAGGTCTGAGAATCGGCCAACGTCTATTTTTCATCCCGAAATTCCCGCGGGAACGGGTACCGTGGTTGAACTCCTCTGAAACGGCTCGACCGATTCTCATGAAATTTTGTGTACATATCGGGTAGGTCTGAGAATCGGACAACATCTATTTTTTATCCCGAAATTCCCGCGGGAACGGGTACAACGCGAGTGAAACCGCGGGGCGCAGCTAGTGTATGTATAAAATACCTACTTTAACATTAGATACCAACCTTACAATGGCACGCTCCGGAGTCCCGGTCGCAGTGCGGGTGGTACCCCTTGCTGACGTCACAGGCGCACGGCCCACACGAGTTTGACCCCCACCAGCCTCCCGGACACTCCTCTATACCTTCCTCTACGCAGCCCGTGTCTATGTAATATAAACAACCAGTGGATAAACATTTCATACACTTTACAAAAACTTGAGAGGTGTCAATGAACACCCGGATGGAACGAAGTTTATTTATTATCAACAAAAATAATCGTTGCGACACCACACTGTTCAATGCGAAATTAATAGAAAGACGAAACGAATATATCTATATAGCTTGCTTTCTATAAGAGAGAGAGAGAGACAGACAGAGAAACATGCGCACGCCTGTCTCTCTCGTGCATATTTCTCTGTCTGTCTCTCTCTGGCGTGCGCAAGTTTCTCAGTCTGTCCCTCTCTGGCCTAAAAAATGTCGTTACCATTTTTTCCGTCTAGCCCCCTTTCGCAACGCGCGATAAGGAACATCGTTCCAAAAGTAAGTTCGAGTGATTTAGTGACCAACCTTGATGTCTTTGTTTTTGTCTATGAAAATGTTAAAATTTTACAAAGTAATAAAAAATCACAATATTGGACTAAAGGTAACATTCGAATTTTGTCGCAGATCGCAACCGCAAGCGGTTTTCGAATAAAAATGGTGCACTTTTCAGACTAGTGTTAGTAAACCGCGTGCCGTACCGCGTTGCGGTCTATAGTCAAGCTGAAACACGTAGAAGTTTCATTAATGTTGACACTCACCAGTAAGCTTGTACCCTTCTTCACAGTGGCACCGGTACCCTCGACTGGAGTCGTCGGCGCTGCAAAGCGCGTTCCCGCACGGTGACAACTCGCATGCGGGCGCGCACTGCGGGCCCACGCGCCCCGCGTCGCACACGCACCACGTCGCGTCCCAGCCCGACGAACACGAGCTCTGGGGCACAAAGTCAAACTCAAATATTTTTATTCAGTTTTGGCCCCATAGAGGCTCTTTTGAACGTACTACCCATTCGGAAGAACATCAGCAGAGAAGAATGGAATGTAGGAAAAGATCATATCAGAACTGTGTAGCATTATAATCAGAGCTTTACGAGCTTGTAGCACAAATAAACAAACAGCACTAGACACGAGAACTTTGACAGACAGGGAAATGCGTTCAAACCAAACACATGATAGGCAGGGGAACAAGATTTGATAAAATTAAGTGAAATTAAATTTTAAAAAGAAGTCACAACAAAGCAAGCATAATTAACTTTAGAGAGTAACCGACAATGTAATAGAATACTTACATATGGCGGGCATACGGACAGCATGCAATCAGATCTCGACTGGCATCCATCTCTAACATTTTCTCTGACTGTCGGTCGGTTTAGCAACGACTGCGCTGTTCCTACGCGCACATCCTACAAGAAAATACACAATTCATTATATTTATATTGAAAAACCATCCACAAAACCACAAAAACCAAGAAATAATAACGATTCTCTCACCTGTACACATCCTTCATAATACCCAACTTCGGAAGCTAATAGGCCAGCCGATGAGTCCGGTCCACCAATCAGAATCTTGCCAATATATTGTCCTTGAATCTTATTGGCTAACATTGACTGAACAGCTGTTCTCAACCCGTAGTCAATACTGACTGATATATCCGTTCCGAGCCATTTGATCTCAATGCGATGCCATTCGCCGTCGGATAAAGAAGTGCTTGGCAGAAACATGGTTTCGCCGTTGTATGAGTAGTGGAGTAGACCGGATTTTAGCTGTTGAAAGAAGACTTATATTAATAAAATGATGGAAGGTGATTGGAATAATTAACTTTAACCAATACATTACTAGTCACTAAATTATCGGGTGATCTATATCAGCTTTCAGGTAAAATGCGCCAAATATTTATGTTTTGTTTTGGATTCCAATCTTACTCTATGCTTAAAATCTTGCCTTAAAAACAGTTTTCTTTGATTGAAAAATCGACCAAAGTACATAAAGTAAACCAGGACATTAAATATTTATAATAAACATTGGATATACTTACGCTTATAAGCACAGTGCTGTTCTGCCCAACTTGTATAGACATCAGAAAAGAGTCCTCTTGTCTCGTTCGTATCGATAAGGCATTCAACCACGGCAGTTGTATCGGACGGAGCAAAGGATTGAAGGAGAGCATTCCATCGCCGCTGAACCTCCATGGGGGTGCCGTTGCTATAAAAAATAATTAAGAATGTTCTATGTGACTGATATTTTTATTGGAAAAATAACACTCTTAGTCAGAATTACTTTTAAATATAAAATAATCGGTGCATTCGCTTAGAATTTACACCACAGACATACACAGTACACTACTTTTGATTGCAGCGCAGCACAATAATCCAACAAATAATTCGATGCAGTAATCTGACATCACTTAGTTTTCTTCTTATGACATCTCATTTAATAATAAACAGAAGAAAAACGTAAGAAAGAACTAAGAAGAGTTGCGAAATGAATATTTATTAAAAACTTACTCTCAGCACAGTCCTTTCCAGTGTATCCCTCCGCACAATCACACAGGAAGGTGTCCCACAAGTCTTTACATTCGCCGCCGTTGTAACAAGGCGCCGAGCTGCACTGTGACCGCTTTTCAGGGCAACCGGCGAGCGTGCCGTTATCAGAAACATAACTGGAACAAGTAAATGACGTTGAAGATGAACCAGTTTGAAAGAGCTTATAAAAAATAATGAATATATACCTGAATCGTTGATTGGTTTTAAAGCGAAATATGTAATTTAAAAGCTTACATAAAATCACCATGAAAAATAACATCTATTTAATATTATGGAAGTGTAAATATAATAACAGACAGTAGATATGAATTACGTCTCTTGTCTTACTGAAGATATATGTAAGTACGTCCAATGAAGGATAACACGTAATGTGGGTAAAAGCCTTTATTGTAAGTGTATAAGGTTGAAAATACCTATTCAAGTCAATGAACTTATGATCAATATGGAAATCCGATAAGCATCCAACGAAGTCTTTGTTCTTGACTTGGAAGCTGCTCGGTATGTTCGGCAGACCACCGAGTTGTAACGGCCCTGTTAGATCTAGGAATCTGCAACAAAAAATATTAAAACATGAGATCCTTTGGTTTAAAACTTTGGGGGATTGTGTATGAATTTGAAAATATTCAAAAAAATCTTACCTATGACAAGTTTCAGTAGGAATATCGCATCTAGCCGGAAGTACTTTCCGGGTAAAGTTGGCGCATGCGTATTTGATACCGAAATCTGCTGCGCCAGCCAAAGAGAGGGCTTTGTCGCAATCGTCCAGGATTAATGTGGCCGTCTGAAAATGATAAATTTAGTATTTAAAAAATACACCTTATTATAAAGTGTATTTTTTCACCACCACATTTATCATCAATTCACATTCAACGGGAAGTTATAGGCTATTTTTTTCATTCCAAATTTCTCACGGGAACAGGCACCACGCGGGTAAAACCGTGGGGTGCTGCTGATATATATTTTAATGTGGTATTTTTGTTTTTTAAAGTTTCAAGTTAATTTTATATCAATACCATCCTTTACTGCATTAAGGCAGCCCCCTTGGTCAGCATTATTCCACTTACCCTGTTATAATACTCGACCTCCACCGTATGCCACATCCCGTTGGCCACACTGCCTGCCACCGTGACCTCGACCTTGCCCCCGCCCAGGGCGAAGGTGAACTTCACCCCCTCGCCGCCCGCGCGTCCCGCGCCGCTGCTGATTAACTCGAGGGCGAGGAAGTCGTGCCGTTCATTGTACCGACCGTTGTAGAGCAGAAGGCCGGAGGATTGTTGGGTCGCGAATCTGTGTGGGAAAGATATTATTAATAAAGACACCAAGAAGAGAACTTCTTTAGAGATTGGGTCAGGGCCTTAGAACCAAAGATATCGTTAGTTTCTGAAATGTTTACTTAAAATGTTCTACCCCAAATAAAACAAAATTTTGAAAAATAAACCAAGTTGAACTCCATCTGGTTATGACAAATAAGGGACGGAAGTAATAGAAGGTGTAATGTAAACATCCAAATATTTTGCAAGCGACTTACTTCAGTTTTAAGTGCAGTCGGTTCCTTCGTTTTAGGCCCGGAAAAGTCAAGAATGACGTGACGGGAAAGCTCCTCGCTTTCAACTCGCACATCGACGTAGTGTAAGCTGCGTCGATAGAGCATCCTTGACAAAGAATACCTCCTTCTTTTCGGGCCACGCATTGGGAACCACTTCGGCAAATAGACCCGTCTCCGTTGAGATCACACGAAGCTTTTGTTAGTATCGTTTCGCAGTTTACACCTTCAAAATAATGAAGATATTTAAATTTATTGAGTTGTTAACGGTGAGTATTAGAGAAATATAAAAATAGTAACACTTTTCAGCAGTTTCATCTATGGTTTGCAATAAATAATGAAAACATGCTCTTGAGAGCTAAATAGTTATTTAATAAATTCAATGTACGACCTTGTTAATTATATAAAACGCTATGTACCTGTAAATCCAGGAGTACAAACGCAAGTATACCCTCCTTCACGACGAATACAAGTCCCGTTATTGATGCAAGGAGAAGAATAACAGAGATCTACCTCTGTGTCACACATGTAATGGTCTCTTGAACCTGCAAACAGATCATTTATATATATCGAAAAAAGGATGGGTCTAAGGGAAGAGCCTTGTGGAACACCCAGAAAATTTGATTATTGGAAATATTTTCAAAAATGTTTTTGCTTACCTGTAAAACCTTGAGGGCATTGGCAAGTAAATGTAGTCACCGGGTAAATAGGCCGGAATAGTACAGAATCGCTACTGATAAAACCAGACGCGTTGCCAAACTTCAACACAGTCAAACATTCTTCAAAGTTCAAGCAAGGTTCGTGTACACAAATGTTATCGTCAAATGGCAGAACCTACGAGAGATAAAACGTATAAGTCAAATAAACATTGGTACGAACTGATTTATACAAATTGCTTTAGATATAATAAAGTAAATACTTATGTATGATTTTACCTTTACAGTAGCAAGTCTGGCCAAAGTGGCGCGATGCAAATACACGCGTTCCCTCAAATGTGTTGGCGAATAAAACGGCGAAGATTCACCACTGAAACCAACTTCTGCTTCTGGTCTTTTAGCGGAAAATGAGACGTTCAGAATATTTCCTGTGACATCAGTGTCATCCTATAACAATATGATTTCATTAATGTATGATACTATCAATTCCTCTGTCTCGCTTACACATATTAAGATTATTTGAGAGTGAACGAGACGACAATATTCACAAATTTACCTGTATACTAAATATAAATATATTCTCCTTGGGACACGGTATAATAGCTGCCAATCCATCAACAAAGAATCCAAGTAAAGGAGACAGAAACTGTTCTGCAGTCATCTCATTCAATCTAACTGTTATAGAATTGAAAAGCATTTCTTCTGTTATCAGACGGACGTTGAGCTGCATCATAGCTTTGATTTCGTTTACACCATCTAGAAACACGGATTATTAGTTAAGTAATTAACCAAGTTACTTTGTTTTACTAGCATTGAAAGCAATCTTATAGAAAGATCGGGATAAGAGGACTCGTGCTCAGTTACAATGCGTATGGTATGCGTTCAGTAGCAGTAACAAGTATCCTTTCATTCAATAATATTCAAATTTTGAGGTTTTTATGGTGAGATTTATTTTTTCAGTATTATTATTTACATAATTGTTGTTTTACCAACCTGTGACAGATATTTCCATAGTAGCCAATTTCGGCACATTAGTATTGAGTTGTGGTGATAACGTCATTGTACCAGTCGTTTCGTTCAGAAGTACTAGATTAGCGTTGTTACCAGAGAGTATGCGGTATTGCAGCTGTAATGGTTAAATTATTATTATTATCTGGATTAATTATCTAAAGTCTAAGTGTAGTATCTAAAGTTACTAAAGTTTAATCGTCATTGTATGTTTTTGGGTCATTGTCAATGTATATTATCGTAAACTCTACAGTTCAAATATTGCGTCATACAACATTAACTGTTGCACTTCCCTTTAATATTCAATATTATCTAGCCAGTGTATAACTTTTTCTTACAGACTCAATGAACAAAGTATGGGTCTATTATGATCATTATTAGTTAGCAAGACAAAGATGGGTCGGAAAAAATGAAAAATATCAAAGATAAAAAGTATTAATTTTGGTAATGTCTTTCCCTTCAATATCACTTACCTTATCAGAAACATCGGCATCATACGCTGGAACTCTCCCAAACGGCCCAACAGGGAAACAGTTTTTGAAGTTATTGAAAATGATTTGGAAATCCTTCATCATTGGCGCGTTATCATTAACATCAGTTACTAGTATTTCAACTCTAACATCATTCCATAATGGCGGACTAGCTGCTCGAATAATAAGCTCGTATTTCTTTCGAGGACTTTCGTAGTCGAGGTCTACCATTGTAACTAGTTCAGCTTTATCTGATCCTTGACGGGTTTCCAGAGTGAATGAGTTGGAGTCGTCACCACCTACAATTATTAAGGAATTAGTGGAATAACAAAGGAATTTTAAATGAAGGTTTACTTGTAGATAGTTTTATTTTTAAACAAATCAAATTTAAACGAGGTCCTGTGACAAATTGCATCAAGGACTCAAAAGATGTAGGTTTTTTTTACTTTTTTAAGACGGGTTAGATTGAATGTCACCAAAACATAAGATAAACGTGATGATTATTATTTTATCCTAATTTACCTCACTATACTAATATTTCCAGCAAGAATTCTTTACTATGAGTATCATAATCTTCCTCGCAATAGCAGTCATTGCTTTGAGAGCATCTAGGCGGCGTTTATTATAAAACTATCAGCATACCTTTAATAGAATAATGCACAACCGCGTTAGGTCCTTCATCGGGATCATGCGCGTATATCTCTCCGATAGTGGTTCCGATCGGACTGTTCTCGGGCACGTAGAATGTAAGGCAGTCGCTCTCGAACACTGGCGGGGAGTCGTTGATGTCTTCTATCTTAATGTGCACTATTACCTGTGGATGGTAGAATGGAAAATGATGAATATACAATAATTTATATTAGCTTCGGAGAAATCTGAGATAATAACTAACTTATTTCAACTTTTACTGTATTGATTAATAGTATATAAACATACAGAGTTACACATTGCTTAAAATCGTGTATTATTTCATTAATCTAATAAGTAACTTGAAGCATTTTAAAATTTAGTGTTTAATACTTTACTTGGAAACAGGAACAAATATCCTTATACATGGATTCATAAAATTTAACACAATTTTACAACCTTTAAAATACAATGGGATTGTAATAGGAAAATAATATAGAAATATAAAAAATCTGAAGACATAACTGTTTCACCTACCGTAGAACTTTGCGGTGGCGTCCCTCCATCAATAGCTAAAGCCTTCAAATCGTAAATAGCAACTGATTCTCTATCCAACGCCTTATTAGTCCGAATCACCCCCGACGCGGGGTCGATCACAAATGCACCTTCTTCCCGGTCCTTAGGGTCCAATTCGTAATGCACTCTACCGTTAAGACCGACGTCCGCGTCTGTTGCGCTGACTTGGGTCACTGATGTACCTAAAGGCGAAGATTACATAAAAATAGTTTATACATTTTTAGTTATTCAAAAGTGATAATACTTTGAGCTACTTTGATTTAACATTACATTAGATTATTAGTGTGAATACAACACTCAATCTGTCATTTGATATGTATGAAATTAGATGTAGCAGCTTGTAGGTAATATAAAAGGTTAAATAGAATGGGTTTTAAGTAAGCTCAATTTTTTATGAGTGACTTAGGTACAAATTCAACGTTTCTATCTCGAACCAAGATCAACAGAACTAGTTTTAGAGATTCAATTTTGATGATTTGATCTCGGTTTTGCTCGTAAACTAGGTTTAAGTTGATCGAGTTAAGTTGTAACGGTGTAACTGGGATTTAAACAATGCGGTTGTAACTGGGATTTAAACAATGCGGTGTAACTGGGATTTAAACAATGCGGATAGTAATTGGTAGTTTAATTTATCTTACCAACTAAAGCATCTTCCATAATACTGGCTGAATAAAGCTGTTGTTTGAACACGGGTTCGTTGTCGTTCACGTCGACGACTGATATTTCAACGTCCGTCGTGTCAGAGAGAGACGGAATGCCTCCATCACGTGCTGTCACTGTCAGGAGATACCCTAGAAGATTGACAAAGTTATATATAAAAGGTTAGATTAGAACGAATCAGTTATGTTCCCGTTTTAAACTCTTGTACAATAAATGTATTAAAATATTAATTATCTCTTTAATGTTCAAGTCGTAATATAGTTTAAGTTGTACACAATTCTTATATCCGTTAAAAAATCTAGAACTTGAAAAGAGACAGAGTTCATAAGTTAATTATAGCTCATCAGAATCAGAGGAAAGGAACACAGAGCGTGGTAGAAATTGCAAGTATTATTTAGGAACAATATCAAGATAATATTCATATTCAAATATACTATTCGCTTAAAAAAACTAGTCATAGAATACTTAGTAGTGCATATGATTCAGTCTTACCACTCATAGTCTCTCTATCCAGCAGTTTATTAGTAGTAATAGCTCCAGTTTGAGGGTTGATAGTGAACTCCTGATCATGATGAGCGATTGCCTCGTTGGATATCTCCGAACTCAGGGTGTACGTTATTTGAGCGTTCACGCCTACATCACTGTCCGTAGCGGATACTACAAGCACGGTGGTGCCTATTGGTGCGTCTTCGAATACCTGGAATGGAAGATGGATAAGTAATTAATAAAGTTATTAATTAAGTAAGTATTAGCCTGTATATCCCACTGCTGGGCAAAGGCCACTCATCTTATTGAAGATGTACTGTGAGGAGGATTGGGCAAAATCACCACGCTGTCAAATGCGTGTTGGTGATCTCAAACCCGAGCCATGTTTGAAAAGTAGGAAACATGTTTTCGTTCGACCCGGTAATTGAACCCGGGACCTCAGTCTTGGCAGGTGAGTGCACATACCACTAGACCACCGAGGTGTTAGTTATTAATATAGTAAGTTTAAATAGATGAGTGGTCAATGCCGCTATCGCAGTTTTTAACCGCATATAGGTCTCCAACATGATTTAACGGTTGAAACATCCAGGACTGACAATTCTAGATGCTCTCAGTGCTATAGAAATGCCACTATCGGCCACCCATCGTATTAGTGGCGATAATTGTAGATGCTCTCGGAATACCGGTAGTGCTATAAAAATGCCATTTTCAGCCCATCCAAGTAGTGGCCGACCTGCACAATGCTTAACAATATCAATGAGTTTATATAACTTCGTCCACATAAATAATTAGTTATGGCTATTCAGAAAAAAATCCTTTGAACAAAATTAGAAGAAAAATATTATTGTATAACTTACCGAAGCAGTATATGGGGCATTCTCAAACACCGGCGCGTAATTATTAGCATCAGTGATATTGATATGAACCATGGCCGTGTCGGACCTGCCTCCGGAGTCGGTGGCGGTGACTGTGAGAACGTATCGCCTTTCTTGTTTGAAGTCTAATGGCTGCGCTACGGTGACGAGTCCTCTGCCATTTTGGGAGGTTATTGAGAATCGTCCGCGTGTATTCCCGCCTGTGATTTCGTAGTGAAGTCTGGAAAAGAAGTTTTGTTTTTACAACGGCTGTAGAGATCATGATCATGATCACATTCAACGGGAAGATTATAGTCTGATTTTCACCCCAAAATATCTACAGGAACAAGCACAACGCAGGTAAAACAGCGGGGCGGTGCTCGTAGATGTACATAAACCTTTGTTAGTGTACCTATTATCCTCATCGGCGTCTGTAGCGGTGAGCGTGACGACGGGCGTGCCGGGCGGCTCGTCCTCGGCCAGCTCGACGTCGTAGTGCGGCGGCGCGAACACCGGGTCGTTGTCGTTCACGTCCTGCACCACCACCGCCACCGACGCGCTCGCAGACTTCGGAGGGGACCCGCCGTCCGTCGCCGTCACCTGCGGAAAATGTGGGTGATGAATGGGAGGCTAAATAACGATGAATATGAGGCAAAATAATGATGAATGTGAGGCAAAATAATTATGAATGTGAGGCAAAATAAAATGTTCCAAAAAGAAACCACATAGATATCAATTCAATTATATTCATTATGTGCTACAGCTGGACAAAGGCTCCTTCTATTAATTGAAATCAGCCAGCAAAAGTTGCCATAATGTAATAGTATGAGTTAGTTCCGATTCCATAATACAAGCGCGTCGAACAAATCTTTTATGGATTAGTTTTGTAATTTTAAGGCTCCTCCATCTTAACTCACCAGCAACTGATACTTGGCCTGCACTTCTCTGTCCAGCTGTCCCGACGTGTACACCCAGCCGGAGCGAGGGTCGATGGTGATGGGCAGCTCTCTGTTCCCGCCGTAATCCTTGTCCGTCAGTGTGTACGTCAGCTCAGCGTTCACGCCTTCGTCGGCGTCGTACGCTTGTACCTGAAAGATTATACGATATATTATAATCTTACTACTAGGGATCTGGTTGATTTTCCATCCTAATTGTTCACTATTTGAGTCGAAAACTCATTGCGATCAGTGGATAGTGAACTATTTTGAATTTGGATAGATATGGTAATTCAGAATTAATTATTTGAAATGGATTGTCTATGTCTTATCTTAAAGGCTCTTAAAGGCCTAGTACTGCAGTGATGCGCAGTCGTTTGCGTGTGCGTCATTTGTTAATCATACAAAACGAACGTTGCCGGATAAAACGTTGTTATTACCTTTGAATTATATTGCATAGACGGGTAAGAAAATGCGGCCATTCCTGCTAAATTATAATAGATTTCGTTAGAAAATACATACCCTAACAATACTGTATCCAACCGGAACATTTTCGCTGACAGACTCCTGAAATAACGACGTGTAGAACCTTGGAGCGTTGTCGTTGACATCCTTCACGTTAACGAGGAGCTGTGTGGTGTTGGAGCGAGATGGACTGCCTCCGTCTGAAAGAGACAAACGTATGATGAAGAAGATACAAACATAAAAATAATAGCTGCCTGGACTATTAGTTAAGTTCCGGTTAAAATAAAGAGCGAAACCGCATCAAAATCCGTTGCGTAGTTTTAAGGATCTAAGCATACATAGGAACAGATAGACAGACAGCGGACTATGTAGCGAAGACAAACATACCTTGAGCTCTGATAACGAGCCTGTAACTCCTCACTTGCTCGTAGTCCAAAGACTTGACCAGCGACACGTCTCCGCTGAGGCTGTCGATTGCGAACTGCATCTGCGTGTTGCCTCCGATGATAGCGTAGCGGATCGCCGCGTTAGCGCCTATGTCTGCGTCGGTCGCTCTGGGTAAGTAAAATGGTGAAATATAAATGTAAAGTTAGCCTGTAATGTTCCACTGCTGGGCAAAGACCTCTCATCTCACCGAAGATATCAGTGCAGTGATACCCGGTGTATTTACTGTGAAATATAAAGGTGACGACTGAAAATGTATTAAAACTGGAATGACATCATTAAAGAAAATAAACATTTGCTAAGAATTGATAGCTGCCATTTCCATGATGACACATTATTCTTGGTATAGTCATATCACGAATGTGAGTGTGATCAAGAGAAAAAATGTTAAACCTAAAAAGACCTTTTATAAGCTTACACTTTTTAACACCCTAAAAAGTTTCTTTAAACAACGTAAGATTTCTCGCAAATATTGTTAAATTAAATATCTAAATAAAATCATCCACATTCTAAAACTGTTTAACCAAAAACCATTAAATATAAACTAAATATTATAAAGCTGCAGGGTTTGTTTGTTTGTTTGTTTGTTTGTTTGTTTGTTTGAACGCGCTAATCTCAGGAACTACTGGTTCGATTTGAAAAATTATTTTTGTATTGGATAGCCACATTCAACAGGAAGGTTATAGGCTACTTTTCATCCTGAAATTCCTACGGGAACGGGTACAACGCTGGTAAAACCGTGGGGCGCTGTTAGTATGAATTCACAGATTCCTCACTAGAACTTAAATCCAGACAGCACTATACCATCAACCATCGCACTATATAGCGAAGCTATGTAGCACTATGTAGCACTTCGTTTTCAGAAAACATCTTTACAAACCATTAATCATTATCGGAATAATATTTATAAAGGTCTCTAAACGTACGGAGTAAATAGCTCGTAGGCGGCTGCGATGCTTTCAATAACGATTTATGGACATGCAAATTGGAAACAACAGCAACACAGGACCGAAGGCTTCCAGCGCGGCGATTCGTTTTATTTTCATTCCATATCTATTACCTGAAAATGTCCCGTATGTAATGGTTTTCGAATTGAATTGAATATTTCGGTTTTTAGAATAGTTGTTTAGTTCGGGGCCAGACTAACCATCACACCACCCTGTCACACTAGTGTGGTGGTTAGGAATTCTATTTCTTAACTGTCACACCGACAAAAGAAGATCGAGAAAATACGATTGACCATCACACCACCCTGTCACACTAGTGTGGTGGTTAGGAATTCTATTTCTTAACTGTCACATCGACAAAAGAAGATCGAGAAAATACTATAATATCAAGTAGGTATGTTTAATATTTTAATTAAAAAATAGTAAAAAAAAAAAACCCCTAACCTACCGAATAGTAAGTAAGAATAGTTCTTACTATTCGGTAGGTAAGGGTTATTTTTTTTAAAAATTGCAATGAAATATTAACTGTCACACTAGTGTGACAGTTAAGAAATAGAATTCAAAATTGCAAGGAAATATTAACTGTCACACTAGTGTGACAGTTAAGAAATAGAATTCCTAACCACCACACTAGTGTGACAGGGTGGTGTGATGGTTAGTCTTGCCCCTTTAGTTCGACGTCTATTTAATATTATAAAGAAGTTTTTACATTTGTTTGTAATGGTTCAGAAAGTACCGATCCCAATCGAATAATAAAACTAAATACCAAATAATTAATATTCCTTTTACTTACTTTAGCCACATAAGTAAAATATGTAAATACTCCTCAATATCACAATTCAATATTGAGAATATCTCTAGATAGTATACCAGAAAACCATAATAACTCTTTATTATGATCGACTAATGAACCTCTGAAACGCCGTATAAACGATTCAGCATTATCTTCCGATAAAGGACCTTCTGATGCCGCGTTATCGTTCTGAACAGATCCGAACATGTGCTCGCTCTCTCTTTAACTGAATAAATATTATAAGTTTCCGTATTTATTTTATGTTATGAATTTTTATATTACTACTTTAATTTTGAAGATTTTATTTAAAGCTTACAGTGCCCTAACAGGGTGTAGTGTAATTAATTACATTATGGCAAATAAATATACTTGATTACATGATAGAACGAGCAAGCAATATGTTCGAAATGGTGAAATCGCGGCTTTACTGACAGGCTTCGATAACAAACCCATTATATCGTGAAAATGAACACTAATTCCGGTTAATTAGGACCGTTGTCATCGTCAACGGTTCATTACCTTCACTTGATACTAAGATCGAGAATTCTAGGTATAATTTGGGTAAGTTTATTGGGTAGGTAAGTAGGTATGATAAGTAAGCAAGGGTTAGTAAGTAAGTAAGCCAATTAGGGGAGAATGGGTTTGTTGATTAACTAATAACCAAGCCATATCAATCCATGAAATTGCGAAATCATTTTTATTCTTAAACATAAATTTCGTATTAAAACATTTATAACAATGGATTGTTTTGCCAAGTTATCTCTTGGCTTAGGTAATTGGCAATCAAATAATCCTATTTGTCATACGATTATCTGCCATATGAATCTACTGTACTCATTTTCAATTTGAAACTACATTTTCTCCGCTTTTATTTTACATTTTTATCTGACATTTCGCTTTCCCCTTTTCGGTCTATAAGTGGTCATAGAAGCCTCTCTCTTCTGTGAGTACGGTTCTTGTAAGAAACTGTGTATATCAGTAACTGTGTATACTCACTTGATCCTTGCAATGACAGGGTTGTCTGCGACGCTGATGTCTTCATCCACGGTGACAGTGTACGTCTTCTCGCTGAACTGAGGGTAGTTGTCGTTGTCATCCAAAATGTTGACGTGGACTGTAGCTCTGTAAAAGTTCTTTGGGTATTAGTCTTTGAGTTTAAGATTAGGTAGCTTAATATAAAACCTTAAAGAGAGCTTAATCCAAAGCTTTTATCTATCGTTAAACTTACATTTTAAGATATTGGATTTAAATGCGTCGTAGCACTTTTTTAACTCCCGATGCCAAAGAGGTGTGTTGCGATATTTTTCATATGAAAGCCAATTGTCTTGCGGTGATTCTTAGCTATGGGTGATAAAATTGGTCCAGCCTTTCTTGCGCAGAGGTATTTTTTAATTGATTTAACTTGTTTGCAATTTTACTACTTAATTACATTCTCATGTATTGTGACAATAGATGTGAGTGCTACTTGACTAGGAGGTTTGGATTTGGACTCCGAAATAAAGTTAGAATGGAATACTATTGCAGTAAGAGCATTTCATTAAGGTCACTATTCTGTCACTACGAAACCAACTTACGTGCTAGAAAGCCGATCAGAGACAGGCGACGCTTGATCACTAGCCTTCACAATCACCGTATATCTTGAAACCTTTTCTCTATCGAGTGGTGCTCTCGTTAACAACGCACCACTCCTGCCGTCCACCCTGAACACTTCCTGGGCTTCATTCTGGTCTATAGGGTCGATGGATTCGTTCATATCGTCCTGGTTCAAAGTTTCTGCTGTCACTGATTCTATGGAGTATTCCACCTGTGGAGTAAAATGAAGATTCTTACTTTCTTACTCATATTAATTAGAAGGAAATTTTGCCGTCTGGTACTTTTTCACGTTATAACTACTAAAGCAGTTTTTATGTTTGGTACCGAAGGAAACTATAGACCTTACAAAAGCAAAAAGGCTATTCGTATATATATAGCCTTAATCAGATACAGAATTGACTACCTACAGTATACAACACGCAAATTAGCGCTGTAGAATGCTACCGTGGCAATTAGCGTGAATCGCTAATAATATGAGCAGTTAATGATATAATTGATTAAAGAAGCATTTGACACTTCTCCATCTATTCCTATTCAGTGCACGCAATAATATTCAAATTATATTCTTGATTTAAGATGCACTCTTTTTAATAAGACGAATGATATTTCTCATTTTAGTTATACTCGTACTCATAAGAGAGCATGAATTAATTCTTTATACCTCAGCATTCTTCCCAATATCCTGATCAGTGGCTTTGAGAGTGAGGACCGTAGTCCCCTGACTGGCGCCTTCTCTCACAGAAGACTCGTACTGCTGCATCTCGAACACGGGCGAGTGGTCGTTGCAGTCTAGTACGTTGATCTGGAAGAGAAGGTGGGTTTAGAAGAAAAGACGAGAGAAAACAAGGAAAACAAACAAAAAAAAGTAACAAGGATGATCAAGTTAGCTTCAGCGACGTAGCGTAATAAATGAATGTTTTACAACGGAATCTCACCAACCAACATCAGTCAGTAAACTCCCTCAATCAAAACATCATCAAAGAAAGATATGGATATAGTGTCTGCAGGAACCGTAATATATGTCAAAGATTATCGCAATCTATAAAAAGCTTAATCACATGATGATATCTATCCGTTAACCAACACCAATAAAGAACCAATTACAAACAAATACAGATGATAATCATAAAATTTGATTTAACGATACCACAGAACCCTTTCAGTCGTACAAGTACTCATTAAGTCGTAAATATGAATGAAATTTGAGTAAAGTACAACGGCTTATGAAAGGTATTATAGCACAATAAAGATGAGATTATAATGCGATACAAACGAGTCCGCGTTACGTTAATGAAATAAACAGCTCGGATTTATAAAGGTTTGTCGTGTTCTCTGTTGCCTTTAAGTAATAATTTCATAAATGATCTTCTTTGTTATCGGGTTATCGGTGAAGTTATGATACGAAGTTGGGAGTTTAATGATATTTTATTGACTCGATGTTGCTAAGTAGTTTAACTGGAGTATCATCGTGGACGTTAGGTCGCATTCACATAGGGCGTTAGCCGCATGACAGCAGCAGATTATATCTTATTACAACTGTAGCAAGAAGTTCACCGCTGTGGCAGCACTTCCGACGCGCGACTTGCATCCTAATATTCCTAATGTGGGGATAAGGGCTATACTTCAGTACAACCAACAGATTAAAAAATCTTTTAGACCTTTTATCTTGCCTCTAGTGGGCGGTGCCTTATACGCTTCCATAGACCAGAATACAATCTAAAGAAATCTCGACTTATGTCTTCAAGCTATAAAGCGAGTGAACAAGTTGAGTGCCTGCTGGTTCAAAATAACATGATCATCACAAATATAAAGTTTTGACCTATCTTCAGAATTTCTCACCTGTAAAGTAGTAGTACCACTCCTCGGGGGAAATGTGTCATCCTGTGCCACCACTCTGAAGTAGTGCACATCCAGTCTCTCCCGGTCCAGCCTGGCCTGCGTGGTGACTACTCCGCTCCTCGCGTCCACTGCGAACATGCCCGCTGACCGGGAGTCCAGCAAACTTGACATGGAGTATGTTACTGGACTGTTCTCTGGGTCCCTGTTGGTAAAAATATATTTAGAAATTGGTCCTTGAGAACTGCTGGAAATGATAAGAGTTTTGTATTTTTTAAACTGCTTTTGTGAATTAATGTATTGATTTAATAACATTGAATCGTTCGAGAGTTGCAACACTGTTCGTTATCGGAGGTTAGTCTAGTCGTGTTAAAGGAAAATAAAAACTTTGAGTAAGTATAATATTCGAGTATACAAACAGGAGTGAAATAAGGTAATATATAAGAGAAAATCAATTTTAAAAACTTAAGCCCCTCAAAATTTATCTTTAAAAACAATTACCGCGACTATTCCCATCGATATAAATAATAGTCAACTATAAAAGCAAACAACTTCCAATATCTATAATTTTAGAAGCACCAGTTATATTGACTGCTTCTACGTGACAAATCTTGGAAAGCAAAGCTAGCCGATAGCGGAAATGCAGTAAATTACTTTAAACCAACGTAATCGGCTCCAAGCAACGTTATTAGAAACCATTATAGGAAATGAGAGTTTAAGTACTTGATTTGTAAGCGCAGCAAGAAAGCATTGTCTTATTTCGCAGAATTTTCTCTCATTGTGTTTTATGGCAACTAGAGTAAAAAGTAGAAAATCGATGCAATTTATTATAGTATTTACCGTGAATCGATACGTAATAGTTTATTCTGAATAGCAAACATTCAATTGCGATAAAGTATTCACTCGGTTACAAATAAAATCGGCTTTTGTTGGGGAATCCCGTGAAATTGATGAAGCTTTTTATATTTGAATAGAATTGGTATATTTTTTAAAGAAAATATTTTGCTTATTATTTTGTGGCACTGATGCAACAAGACCTTTGTTCCAGAGCATATAATAATTTGTGAGATAGTATAGCCTTAAATTATGCGTGATCTATTTGGGTTTATTTTATTACTCACCGAGCTCTAACTGTTGTGACTACAACCCCAGAAGGCTGTTCCTCAGCAACAGATGCCACGTACAAAGCCTGCTCGAAGTAAGGGGACTGATTACGAAGCTCTCTCTTCACCCGTTTAGCGATATCAGTATCGTTCAACTCCTGGTGATGGTACACTATTTTTAATCGATGGTCCGAATCGATAATGTTAGTCCGATCACAGTTGAACGTAAACAACACCGACACTTTCCACATTGGCTCGTTAATACAAACGTCCGCACTCGCCACTAAATCACCCTGACTGTTCTCGATCATAAACCGAGGGTCGCTCACATCGAGAAATTGCACTTTACACGATTTTTGCACTGTCCGAGGGAGGAACGCGACAAGTGAATTGATAAACTGGGATTGCCTCAAACATATACCCTGCCATCGATCAGTCGTCGGTATCGAGAAACTCGCATATGTCTCCGTAATCCATTGCCTTGCTTCAGCAATTTTAACATCTATAGCCATATCGAATGGCACTGGGTCTTGAGATCGCTTTTTCCTACTTTTATTTCTGTGTTCAAAGTCTTCAAACATGGCGTTAGACCACGGATACGCCGTGGAAAGGACGTTAAATTGACTAGAGACCAATTCCTCTGCTTCTAACAACCTCCAGTCTATATTCTCTTGGGGCATCGCGTGCCTCTTGTCCCGCGTATGCTCTTCTTCATACTGAAGCGCTGCGTCATTCTGATCGTACACTCTATCGAAGTCAATATCGTAAAGATCAGCGTGTCTTCTATCGCAATCTTCTCCTGTTACCAGGATTCTGATTGGCAGGCTGTAGTAGTCGATATCTCGGATCCTGTCGGACGTGGAATCGACGTAGAAAGTGAAGAGGTTTGGGTAGAAGACGCCGTCGCAGCGGAGTCTTTTGCGGAGGGAGACCACTCCGGTGGTTCGGTTGACTCGCAAGATGTGGTGGACGAAGTTGGCGGTGCGGTGGACGTCGATGGTGTAGGTGCGCTCGGAGCCGAGCTTGTACACGGCGGAGTCGAACACCTCGTAGCCGGGCGCGGCGGAGTCGGGCACCAGGATGAGGTACCCGCGTGCGGCCGCCAGCGCGAGCGCCGCGACCGCCGCCCGCACCCATATCCTCACCAACATGGTTACTCTTCACCTGCAGCGTCGCCGCTCCCGTCTACTGCCTCGCTTATCCATCTGAAACAAGGACATCCACATTTTATTCAATTCACTTTTTTTTCAACCTCGTTTGATCCGGGATCCGCAAGGTACCTATCACTCTTATAATCTAATTTATTAACCTACACAGAATGGTTCTGTGTGTCCCATACCAAAAAGAGACTACAAATAAAATATACGCAAACAATAGCTACCAAGAATCTGAAACATTATTCATGTTTATCTTCACCAAACACAATACAGGAACCGATACCGACATATCGGGCCAATTTTTATTGTGTACGTAAAACATTCTTTTGTTGTCACAAATTGAAAATGTAATCTAAAGCAAACAACAATACTTCGGAATTGTTAATCGAAGTTATTTGAAACATTTTGGTAAATAGCGTTCCTTTAAACACTTAATTTTCCGCATTAATTCGGCTTTGACGGTCAGGAGATTAATGCCATCAATTAGGTGCGAGGTTCGTATCGCGTGTTCGATATCGGAGATCCAATTTCGCGCGAGGTGGGTACTGATCATTTCGCACCTGACTCCCACCAGATAATATTGACAAGAGCAAACAACGCCGTTCGGATTGGCTCCACAGATTTTTACTGATTGGATGTTCTGTTTTGTATCGTTATGCTTTTCGTGTTTTCATTGTGCGGGTGTTTGATCAATATTTAGAGAAAATATTGGTTTTAAAATATGAATTGTTGGCACATGATTTAATCAATTTTATATTGACTGTGTGTGCACTGTGCGTTTATATATTTTTGCTCCCCGATGCAAAAAGTGGTGGTAAAGTTTAAATTTAAATCTCTGTTATTTAAATTGAATAGTGCGATTTATTATTTCTTCGAAATGCTTTTCAAGAGTAATCTTATTATTCTTTTATTTATTTTGGATTCCTAAACGAAAGAAATTCCCAAAACCGTTGTCTCAGATCTGAGACACATATAAAACGGCTTTGTAGCTCAAAATCGAAATCAAAATAAACCTCATCTATTTTTTATTACTCCAGTCGCAGTCTGAAAATATTTTCAAGAAAATTACGCTGTTCTACTAAAAGCTTTGGGAAGCTCTTTTACGTTGAACTAATATTTTCTGCGACATAAAACTAAAAAAAAATATAGCGATTTGAGGTTGAAACTAGAGGCATTGAAGAGCAACCCTTATGAAGCAACTAGTCGAAAGGGTGGGTTGACGTAGGGGTGACTTATGTACGTGAAACTACGCTGTGGTGTTACGTTACGCTTAAATGAAGATGTTTTTGTAGTAAATACTTAATATAACGAGTAAATAGTCTGCGTATACAAGAGAAGGGTGACTTTCCACCAAAGGTAAGCTACGCTACATTACGTATGATTGGGGGTGGATTTTACCATCGGCATATTACGAAGCTACGTATTCTTCTTCATCGAGTGGATGGTCAACCTGACCAATCCTGGTGTCAGAGTTATAGAGCCGCCAAAGGCCTCTGACGTGGCTCAAGTAACGAATACTATCCGTAGAAAGTAACCGGGACCGACGGCTTAACGTGCCCTCCGAAGCACGGAATCATCTTACTTTTCGGGCAATCAGGTGATTCAGCCTGCAATGCCCTAACCAAACTGAGGACAGTGTCACAGAGTGATTTTTGTGAAGTATCCCCACCGGGAATCGAACCCGGAACCTCCGGATCGTGAGCCGGGTGCTCAAACCACAAGACCACGGAGCTACGTATTGTAAATTTGATATGATTGTTAGATACAAAACGTAGCATAACTTTAGCTATCTCTAATGGAAAAGCATCCTAATGTGTAGAATATGTTGTTTATTCCCTTTTACATATAAAAGGAAGTAGAATACATAAACGTAGAAGCAGATACTTGTTTGTGTTGTTTTGATAAACAAGCTTTTAGCTTTTTACGGTTTTACGCCAAAACATCGTACGGAAGATACACGATGTAGCGCTGTTGACATTGAAGGAAATAAGTAGCTGCGATCTTGCGAAAATAGGAAACGAGCGTTTCATGTCCAAAGTTGGTCTTCAGAATTGATCAGTTCGAATCTGGAGAACTCGCTCAAGCTCATTGCTACAGTTGCCTAGTTGGCTGTTCAGGTCTACCATAATCACTACATAGTATAAAACAAAGTCCCCGGCCGCGTCTGGCTGTCTGTTCGCGATAAACTCAAACACTACTGCACGGATTTTCACGCGGTTTTCACCAATCGATAGAATGATTCTTCCGGAAGGTTTGGATGTATAAAAATTCCCGAAATTCCTACGGGAACTGGCACAACGGGGGTATAACCGCAGGGTGCTGCTTGTCTTACATATTATAAAACAAAGTCCCCAAAAGCTATCTGTCTAATTGATTTTATCAAAATCTACTGAACGAATTTTCATGCAAATTGCATCAACAGACAGAGTGATGCAAGACGAAGGTTTGTGACTACTTTTCATGCCAAAATTTCCACAGAAACGCCTATCAACCGAGTGAAACCGCGGGGCGCTGCTAGTATACTTATAAATACTAACTAACCATCTATTATCGATGAAACAACACAAGCAAGTATATAATTTACTTTTTTCGACAAAATCAGACTACAAATACCAACCACGAATACTCAACGTTTTAATTATTAATACAATTTCGTAATAAGTAACAGTAAAACACATACCATCTCTATCATTTCCCCTTTAAAAGTAAAAGACAACAAAACAAGCATATTAGAACCGTTTAAGTAGTATCCAATAGTGAAGTCCATTAGTGTATATCAAGATAATGAAATGACCGTCGAGATAGAGTCGATGGTTGACAAGTATAATTGATAGCACCATTATCCGAGCACATTGTTTGTACCAAAACAGATAAATGCGATTCCCGACTCCACCCCGGTAGAGTTTAAATACTGTTTAATAGATGTTACTTGTGGTTTTATGTCTTTTGGGCTTGTTTCCGTAGTATTTTTTGGATGAAAATAATCCGAAAAGTTTGTAGGTATTTTTTAATTAACCTATAATGTCCCACTCGTGGGTAAATGTCTCCCACAATGTCTTAAAAACATCCCTGTTCTGGACTAGATTAGGTCTGCCTCGACCCCTGGAAAATCGTTATTTTAATACGTCTTCTTTATTTTGTGGTAATATTTATAACCCATCGTTCTGATATTTTCGATGAGATCTTTTTTTTCGATGCCTTTGCCCATCAGTGGAATATTACATGCCATTTACTTTTCTTTACTTTTATATAACCTAGTAGGTAAAGTAACGCGAATGAATGTTATGGAAACTAATCAATAGCAAAATGTATACTTTGAAGTAATTTTATAGTTACCCAAGAAGCAGTATCATCGTTATATGTATTTTTAAACGACTTCAAACACCAAAGGCGGAGGTTCTCAATTCGGCCGGTATATTTTTATTACATAATAACGTCATCTTATCTCAAATAGACGTCACAACTAATAGACAGCGGCATTTGATAAAACCGTTTACAAGTAATATGTTATTGTCCAAATATCTCGACGGATTCCGTATAATTTTAAGTTCATTCAAAAACAGTAGGACTTGTTTATAGTCGAACTATTAGTTTTAATGGTAAGATAATTATATAAAACAGTTTTTTTAATAGATGAATTTAAATATTTCGTTAAGAAAGCCGCTGAGTCGTTCGGCTGGTCTTATAAAACTAGCCATATTTTTTAACCTTATCGGAATGGGCGGTATTTTACCAGTGACTGGTGACTGCAACAACATATTACCACAATATTACTTACTATGGTTGTTAAGAATATCTTGTAATATTGTTTTTTATTTTATAGTAGGTATCTTTGATCGTCGGCAGTCGAGATGGCTTTAATTACGAAGTCGTTAAAACAATGTTATTTTGTTTTAGATACATACCCACCTTCTCTTTGTATCAGAAGTTATATTAAGTAAAGTGTTGACATTGAGGTTTTAAAGGAAAGAAAAAGAATGCACAGCTCAACTTTCTCGAAGTTAAAAGACTTACCGTAAAAAGGTTCAATCCAAATGGTATCTTATTTCGTCCTCATCTGCAACAAAGAAAAACTCAAATGAGTAAAGTCACTTGCTGATATCAGTATAGTGCTGATTTGGCATATATTTTCTCAAAATCAAAAGTTCAAAGAGCATTGTAACGATGTGGTTTTTACGTCTAGCTTTAGGGCTCATTCAATTCTAGCGTTTTTGGTCATCTAGCTTTGTGTGTTTTACTAAAGAAATACCTAAAGACTAAAGAAATACCGTGTCCGGACGACTGCGTAGCACTGTATGGCGTAGTCGGACAATTAAAAACGCTTAAATTGAGAGAGCCTTTATTCAACCCTTCATATATCAATCCAATTAAAAACCTTTGTTTTAACCTTCATCACTGCCAAATGACTATCAATTCTTTTATAATATTGTTCGTCAAATAACCGATTCGTAAAGTGACTAATTAGGCCGTGAGCCCGGCTTTGTTTTCCAGTCACGGATAATTAGTCCGCTACCTCGTTATTAGGAGATAATTAGCTGTTTGTGGCCCAATTTCAGGAATATTATTATAATTAAATTAAGCCATATGAATTGTGTATCATTATTCATTATTATGCTGTGCTATATTTACATGTAGGCTAACAATAACCTTTTAACCATAATTTATACGATACTAGCAGCGCCCCGCGGTTATACCCGCGTTGTGCCTGTTCCCGTGTGAATTTCTGGAAACATTCGGGACATATAAACCTTCCTTTTGAATCATTCTATATATTTAAAAAAACCGCACCAAAATCCGTTGCGTAGTTTTAAAGATCTAAGTATACATAGGGACAGACAGCTGAAAGCGACCTTGTTTTATACTACATATGTAGTGATCAAATAAAATATCTGTTAAAGCTTAGTCCTGTATATAATTATTTATTAATTGATTTTAAAGTTTATTTTTAACATTTCAAAATTAAATATCTCCGCCCATTCAGCGAATTCCTGATAACGAATGTATGGAAACCAGCCTTTAATTTGATGTAGACTCCATCCATACATATTTGTCCATTTTTCTTTAGTAGAAAGTAAAATTAAGGACCTCCGCTTTTTAAAAGTCGGGTCACTACAAAACGTCAAGCAATTCTACATTCCAAAATGTAAAGCACCTCATCTTATTTGCATGTAGAGTTCTTTTCTCAAAGTACCAGGGCAGCATAACAAGAAAGAGTATCATTTTGCCCGCTAACACCGCGTCCAAGGATGCACGCACTCGAGACGAGGAGGCACTTATGAACCCCTGCTGAATCAGACGTCTCGCACTTACCTCTATCAAAACCTGTCACTTTGTTATGGACGCCTGGTACTTTGTTACACTTTGCACTCGATTTTTAGAGAGAAATAATTGAAAAAACTGATAGGTGATAAACTGAAAGAGGATTGCTAAACTGCCTTAAATCTATGTAGATAATGATCTACAAATAATTTTGTAAAACTAATTTGTCAAATCCTAGAATCTTCAATTCAATTACGAAAGAAAAATATTTTTAATTGTGGTTACTACCAGTATATCATAACGTATGCGAAGTATTAATAAACCTTCCGATCCCTCCTTTTCTTTATCGCTACAAAGAAACGCTTCAAGAGTTTAATAAAGCCTATTTCCAAAGGACACTTTTCTTCAAATAAAAAGCGAAACGTATACGTAATCTGCATGCAGGGGGCGCCACGCGTACTGTTGAAGATAAACGATCCCATTCAGGATTGAATCCAATCCGCTGTTTCATGTGGGTTCATACAGGAATATATCAGGGTTCCGTTGATTATTGCTGTCGTTTATTAAAATTTAATTTCGGATCCTTTGTTCCTTTGTATTGTCTGGCTCGACAATACAACGATATAGGCTTTAGATATATATAACCCTATAATCTCTATTCATACTAGCGACCAGCCTTTGCTTCGCTGACAATCTATGTGCATTTTGGAAGTTCATCTATGTATATCACTACATATTATAAAACAAAGTCCCCGACCGCCTCTGTCTGTCTGTCTGTTCGCGATAAACGCAAATACTACTGCAGTGATTCAAGAGGAAGGTTTATAAGTATAAAAATTCCCGAAATTCCCACGGGTACAGGCACAACGCGGGTAAAACCGCGGGGCGCTGCTAGTCTACTATAAATAGCAGAGCCTCGCGGTTGTACCCTTTCCCGTGCAAATTTTGCCATGAAAACAAACCTTTCCTTTGAATCACTTATGCTGGTGAAAACTGCATGAAAATCCGTTCAGTAGTTTTGGATAAAATTAATTACATACTTACAGACAGACAGCGATAAAGCTAATATAAAAGTGTTTGTTATTTTTGCTCATCTCTGAGACCAGTTGTCGCGTAATTTTTTTTTACGGGGATTGATTAACACATTTGTTAATAACCAATATTATAAAGAGGTAAAATTTGTAAGTTTCTTTGTTTTTATGTTCGGACTAATCTCGGGAATTACCAATCCGATTTAGATAATTCTTTTTGTAATAAATAGACACAATCAGCGGGAAGGTTATAGACTAATTTTCATCCTGAAATGCCCAAGGGGACGGGGACAACGCAGGTACAACCGGGAGGCAGCTACTAGTTCTAATTATCATTAGAACTTAATTAATTATTATTGGTGTTAAGGCTAGGATATCCCAGCCATTTCGGTCACTGTCACTCTGGGTAGAAAAGAGCGAGAAACACTACGGCGCGGAAATGGTGGTGGTAGAATCTTGCGACTCATTTTTAAGAATTACCACCTTTCGTTGGGTTGAATCGAAATTTTACTCCAGCAGTATTGAGTCATAGTTTATTTTACATCACTCAAATTAATTTTAGAAATATGCGTTTGAAATTGTTTAACAAACTAAGTGTGAAAGTAAGGTATAAAAGACCCATATTTGTGCTTTTTTTCTATCGAGGAAATTAATAGTCAACGTGTTTCGGAAACAGTAGCATGATTAAACATATGATCAAGATTAAAAAAAAAAAAAATTGTTCTTGTAACGTTAAGACTTTTGGCTAAATTTTTTTTTATAGTAGCCCGTTTTCTGAACTCATAGGCCCTTAAAATAATGTTTGAAATTAACATGGCTTATGATAGACCTTCTATTCCATTTTAGAGATTGCTTTTGACACATTTCGGTACCCATAAACAAAATAATGGATCGTTGTCAGCATTCCCTTTTTCCTCGTTAGCAGTATTATTTAGTAAGCGCGTCACGCAAATACCTACGTGAAGCCCTCAAATCCAAATTCGGCCGATTGAAATCCCCTCACGTGAACATTTTGATGAATGGACCGCATTTGGAAGTTTTATACGTCCCGCCTTCATTGAGTTGGTCCCGTGGTGCATTTGGGTCTAAATTGGTGTTCTAAGAGGATTTCGTAAAGTTGCCTTTATACTATTTATACTATCACGATAAAAACATAATGCAATTATCACTACATAGTACGAGTATAAAACAAGTCGCTTTCCGCTGTCTGTCTGTCGCTATGTATGCTTAGATCTTTAAAACTACGCAACGGATTTTGATGCGGTTTCTTTTAATAGATAGAGTGATTCAAGAGAAAGGTTTATATGCATGAAAATTCCTGAAATTCTCACGGGAACGGGCACAACCCGGGTAATACCGCGGGGCGCTGCTAGTAACAATATAAACGTATGGTTTTTATTCCTCTAATTGTGTATTTTTTTATAGAAGTGGGATATTACAGCTATTATTTCAGTAGTTTTATTTATTTGACGTTAATTTATGTAAAATTGTATCAGAATGACATCCGTCTGTTTTAACGGGCGCTTAGTAATTTCATACAGACGAGTAGTAATTTCACTCTAGTTAAAAGTAGGTACGTCTTTTTTCGATGAATAACAAATAATGCGAAATCACTCCGTTTATATTTAATGCGTAAAAACAATGTAAATATAAAAATAAATAACAATTTCATAAATAGCTTTTTAAACAAGCTATCGTTTCGAATATTAAGTCGAATTAAGTCGTCCGAGTTAAGTTTCTCGTAAAATATAATTTTGCATTTTTTATAAAACCCGTATCGTCCGCCAACTAACTGTTACATTTTACGATATTTTTACGATCCCTACCTTTTAATGTTGAGGACAGATTTAATAAACGCGTTGGAGTCGGCCTTAAACTTGTATTCTTTGGGAATTAACATTTTCAAACTCTTTATTAAGATGGTAGCTTTATTTTACGACGAACTCGTACTTTAATACATATTAACAACTATATTTTACTACTTGTAAGAACACCGGTTATATTTTCATTAAACTGGTGATATTTTTGCTCTACTGTTACAATTATTGTGCTTAGTTCATTATTAATTATTCGAAATTAGGTATGCATTTACCATATTTTTTATTAATGAATTGTAATCTAATGTACTGTTATACTGAATATAAAACAAATAAAATTATAATCTTTAATATGGACTTCAAATATAAAGTAAGAAGTGTGAAATATATTTTTAGCTTTCAATCTAAAATTTCGTATACCTAATACATCGCATTTTTTAATCCAACTACAACCAATATGTTACAATATGATATCGAAACATACCGTATTATGAACATAAACAAGTATTATTAAAGCATTACTATATTAATTTCGCAGCGCAGCTAATAGGGGCTGTGTCGAAGTAATACCTTCTCCCAGCTCCCGCCAGACAGTTTATGGTGATAGGCTTAAGGTGGCGGTTCGCGCCGCGACAGAGACAGGAGACCGCGACCGGAGACCGCGACCGGCGACCGCGACAAGTGTCTCGGTCTCTTCTGCATGTACTGTGGGTCGAGACCGAGACTGGAGACCGTGACAAGTATCTCGGCTTCTTCAGTATCGGAGAGTGTGTCGATGGAGTCAGTTGTGTTCTGTGTTATGATGGAGAACCAAGTTGTAGAACTTCTATTGGAGGAAGAAGACGATGATTTGCTCTTATACTATTATTACAAATACAAAACTAAAAGAAGGTTACCTATTAAGGAATTATATTTAACTAGCAGCGCCCCGCGGTTTTACCCGCGTTGTGCCCGTTCCCGTAGGAAATCCGGGATAAAATGTAGCCTATAACCTTCCTCGATAAATAGACTATCTAACAGTGAAAGAATTATTCAAATCGGTTCAGTAGTTTCTGAGATTAGCGCGTTTAAACAAACAAACAAACAAAACAAACTCTTCAGCTTTATAATATTAGTATAGATTAGTTCAATCAGAGTCTCACAGTCTTCGTCAGAAAAACTATTTTTTTATTAAAAAATGAGTTTTTGTTTAGTTATTAAACTAAACATGTGCATCCACGAGCGCGACACGAGACACTACTGGTCCGAGGCAGCGACCGTCTCGCTGTCTCCTGTCTCGCGTCTCGGTCTCCTGTCTCTGTCTCGCTCGCGAACTGTCGCCTATACATTTCCTAACGTCAAGTAACGGTCGCGGTCGCCGGTCGCGGTCTCCGGTCGCGGTCTCCTGTCTCTGTCGCGGCGCGAACCGCCACCTTTACAATAGCAACTGCAAGCTGCAAGGAATTTTATCTTGTACCGTCGACTATGTCCCAAGGAATTCTGTAGTAAATAGAAAATAGCAGTTTGTGTTTAGGTTAGTCTATGGTTGCGAAACTATCGTTTGTTTTTTTGACACTACCAAGTCACTTTTACTTGGCACTACCAGTAGAGTCAGAGCAGAAATACTTTCCCGTATCACTTAAAAATACGATTTACGATAACTTACCTAATTTTCAATCCTTAATATTTAATTGATCAACAAGACTATAACTATTTTTATAGGGTTTAATAAATATATTTGAATTTACACTACTATACAGCGAATTAGCCACAAAGACAGCGCTGAATGGTAAATAATAAAGGAAGGAAAATGAATAAGTACTTGTGATATCGACCGGCAGGTCAGCGCACCATGATTGCAGGGTGCCACTTCATGCTGGCTCGCATTGTAATACAAGATTGATATCCAATGTTTACAATTTTTGCTAACACAGCTAACTTAACTATATTTAAAATTACTTGAAAACAATTGTATCTGAGCGCTACCGTGTTTTGGTACGCTTAATTTTCGGTCCGGCTTGTTTCATTCGTAAGACTATGTCGGACATATTCAGGCGGTCTAAAAATTCGGACATCGCTTAACCCGCTTCTGATCCCATAATAAGCAAGTGTAGACCACGCTTTCGCATTCGTAATGTACGTCGTGGTATCATACTTTGTAAGAATTAAGTTACCGGTGAAAGTAATAATCGATCAAACGTAATGAGCTTCGACTTGGCTTAGTGAACCGAATGGATACTTGTCATCGAGTATGCGAGTTTCATTGAATTAACTTTTAAACCGACTTCAAAGTCGGAGGCCCATCTCTTGTCCTGTCCTCTGTGCCCTACCACCTGCACCGAAGCGGACTAAACGCATCAGGCGCTACCCTTTCGCTTGCGAATTATTGTTCCGGCAAAATATAAATACATATATAAAATATTTTGTGCCATTGAATCCAAAGAAGAAGTAGGAGGTGGTTCTGAATACCGATCTTTGTGTTTATTTTATCTTACCAATTCCACCAATTGGCGTGCCGCTAGTAACTTTAATATTGTCTTTTAAGTTATGTTTCTTGGCCCTAATTTAAATTCAGAATCGTAGAACCCTACAATTTATTATAATCATAATTTTAACAAGGCCAGACGGTATAATAGCCTACTCCAGTAATTTACCTGACATGACAAGTCTAGAACGAAGTCCATTCACCTTCTACCAGTCACAGGTCGCAGCGGTCAACGATGATTGGTGTGAAAGCTAACTAACACCACGGAGGTATCAGTTTACCTGCCTAACGCAACACGTAGTATTATTATATTTCCCTAATGAGTTTAATGAAGTAAAGAACTTACTAAAATGTAAGACTGACTTTAGTGTAAACTAGCATCTCCCCATCTCTCAGAGGGTTCACTTAAGTTGATTGTTTGACATCTAAATAAATCCAAACGTTTTAGCGAGATATTTAACGTATACAAACTTTTGTATTTATAAAAAAAGTGCGACGAATATTTTATTAAAAAACTTATTAAATTGACAGAGTTCAAACTTAAGATATTCTACTTGGAGTTCTAGAAATTAAACACACATACGAACAAAGTCTTCAGCTTTATTACATTAGTTTAGTATTAATATTACAAAAGCTGAGCCGAACTTATTATTAAATTCAAACTTAATAAATTGACAAAGTCTTAACTTCAGTTTAAGTTCAAGTCAAATTACTAGAGTTGATGTTAACAATACTCTTTTAGGTAATTCTTAAGTAATGCTGATTTTAAAAACTCTTTACTCATTGCTGTTTTTAACTGAACCAAATAATTTGCCTCAAGGTAAGTTTTAACTATCAAGTTCAATTTTGTTCAATATTGTAACAGCATCCAGTACGTTCATACGTTTTCCCGTTAAGATACAGTTACCAACAAAGGTTCTAGCGCTTTGTTTCCAATCTTGTTTCTTTGTAATAAAGATTAAAGTTGTTAGTTGTTGTCAAACTTGTTTTGCCGGTTCGTTGTTTAATCAATTTGACTTCCAAGAACATGTACAAAAGGAAAAGTAATTGTGGGGAATTAGTTGTAAGTAATAGTAAAGGAAACATTTTATTTGGATCTACTATGTAGTTACTTTCCCACTATGGTTAAAGATTTCGTGGACTTCAAAGTTTTCGGAAAAGAATAACAATTCGAGTGTACTTAAGTTTTCGTCAAACTCTCTTTATATTCTTTTACCCAATTTCAACATAAAAAAAATGTTTCAGGACTTTTTTTCGCTATATCACTATGCCGTCTTTAATTATCACAACATGGGAACAATCTCACAAATTGAAAAGCATACACGCATCCTTACAATTTCGCATACTAAAGTATACAGATAGAATCTTATCTTAGCAGTTAAAGAATTGAGAGACTGTATAACTCACTGTTTTCAATCGTAATCTTCCTCACTGTCTTGTTGACTTTAATAACCCTTTACCCTGTAGCAAGATTTTTATACGCCGATTATTGCTTGAATAAACCGTTCTATTTTATTTTAACGAACGAAATTAAAACTTCAAATGATATCTCTCATAGATGTTGTTTACACATCAATAATTTCGTGCTCTATCACTACGTTTGAAGAGGGTTGCAATTGTGAGGGTGGCCCCCTAATAACATCCCCACTATGTTGATATACAAAGTTTTTAAGGCTTCCGCTAGATGGCAGCACACAAAGTTAAAGTGTGGTTAAAACGCTATTGTTGTAATGTTTAGTTAGATTATTGGTTTAGGCAAATAGGTTAGTATACATATATTTTCTAAAGGATTTTATCCAACTTCAGAAAGGAAAATGTATTCAATTAGTTTGTTATTAATTACATAAAATAAAACGTACCCACATCAAACTTTTCCAACACCGGCCCTCAAAACTTGATGAATATTTATACGAATTTATTGGTAAGCTTACCACGTAACAGATTAAAGTTAGATATTGCTCTAACTTTCCTTAGTTCAATTTAGAAACATATTTGTGGTTACTTGGTTAGCTACCAAATATGGATTCTTGTTATTAATGTAGACTGAATATATGTATTTAAGCCACTGTAATCAGTGTATCAGAATTGAGATGGATGTAGACTATGTAGAGTTAGTGTTTAATATATATAAATCGTTTTGGGGAATGCCACTTTGCAGGCGAGTGATGGTGACTAGAAGTATTTTAAATATCACAAAACTATAGTATAGCTAAGACGTTTAATGTTGTAAACAATATTAAGTGTTGTCAAAAAAATCTCCTTGTACTAAAGCAGTTACTGACGATCCGTATTTTATCGGACTACGGACCGATTTCTTATAAAGGACACGCAATGTTGTATGGTTTGAAAATAGAGCTTATTTGTATCGGACCGTGTCCAAACTTACAGATATAGCCGACGACTTCAAAACGAGGAGGTTATAAGCCTTATATTGAATGAGAACTTAAGATTAACTTAGTCACTTTGTATAAACATATAACTAGTACTATTTAACTACCTAAGGTCTCGTGAATCCCGTTTATCTAGAATTCTCGGCTTGACTCTAAGTAACGGGACCATCAACTATCCGACACAGGCATTCGAAAACCTTCGTCACTGCAATTTGGACCTCATTACGAGAGCCATAAGGTTAATTAAAAGATACTTAAGTCCTGGAACGGACAGGTTAGAGTAGTCAAGTGGGACCCGATTCATTGCTTTTTTATTTGATTCGAAGACATGTTGATCTCACTCGAGTTTTTGTTTCCATTCAGATATTTATCCGTAATCGGTAACTACGGTTAATTGACTAAATCTTGAAGCATTTACTAAGTAAGTATAATCCTGTAATGTGCCATTGCTGGGGAAAGGCATCTCATCTCTCTGAAGATATCATATCAGTACAGTCAGTGAGGATTAGGCGTAATCATCATGCTTGTCTAATGCGATTTGGTGATTTGAAGAGTGCTATGCTTGAAAAGTAAATTGGAAACATGCTAAGCATTCACTATTAGATCTTATTATTATGATTACCTCATAACGAGATACTTATTTTTTCATAGTGGTTGCCGCGAATACACATTTTTATATATGCCCCATAAGCAATAAATAGGGCCCCTTAACATGGAAAAAAATGAAATATATCATCGTTTTATGACACAAATATTGCAAATAGTCACATCTCTGAATCGGAAATTGAATTCAAAATAAATGGTGTATTAGGCTTGGGGTGAGTTTTATGCTTATTCATAGTCGGTAGGAATTTGATTCATTGAAAATCAAATAGTAGGCTCATTATTATTCTGGGGGTTAATGCAATTTTTTTAAAATACACCATCTTACCATATCTTACTCTGTAATCTTACACTTTGTTGTTGATTTTCATGAAATTCAATAAACGCCGTCACATCACACAGTGGCAACATTTTTCAATTAGAAACGCAGGTACGCACTTCCGCATCATATAAATAACGAAGCCTCGGAAGAGCGAAGTACTTTCAGTGGTCGAAGCCATAACCCCAGCGTCTCCAATATCGACACCATGTAAACATAAAGGGCTATAATTAATAAACACGTTTTAAGGACAATTTAGATATCAAATCGTTTGTCACTTTCTGACCTACGCCATTTTTTGAAGAGCAAAGAAACAAAACGCATTAGAACAGTGTTGTAGTTACAGAGCGTTTATTAATTGGCGTAAATAGTAAAATACTCAAGGCATGCAACCTAAAGAAATAACCGTTAATAAGCGAAGAGGTTCGTTATCTTCAGACAGCACACGTCTGGATGGGCTCCATTCGACGCGCAAGCATTTGAGTATTACCCCCCTTAATTAAGAGAAGCGGAGAGTGGTCTCAAACGGCGTACAATGCCTAGAACCTGCTACCAACATACTATTTTGTGGAACTTTATTGTTCTTGGTGGGGGATTTCGTGCGGAAAATCGCGGGACTCACTGCTGCAGTTGTGTTATTTCTTTGTGTTTGGTTTAACGAGAATGTTTGTGGTGTGGTTTTTTGGTTTAAAGGGTTTTCTTAATTATGCGGATCTATTTTTTGGTTTGTTTCGGTTTTCGGACTGTTTGTAAGGTAAAAGGTGTTGAGGTAAAAGCTTTTATGTGAGGTGAATCAGTCTTAATTATGAAGCCACATTAATATTTTATAAGTATTAGAAGAAAAGCAATGAATACGCAAACAATTGTCATCCTGAATTTTCCTTACAATGATATGCGCCGAGCTTGACAGCAAGTACAATGTGCTAAGATTGCTTACCCTCTTAACCAAATCTGATTGCCCCCTGAAACAAACTCTGAATCCGTTCCTGACTACTATCATCACAAAAACTATATCAAAAAACCTATTTACTTCCCCATATAAATAGCTGCAACCTGTAAGGATGATATAGAGTATAAACGGACGGGATCTACAAAAACGTCGCTATTGTGTTAAGCAATTTCGTGTGAAAATCACATAAGGGTTCCTTTGAAGGTAAGAGGGTTCGGAGATCTCATTCATACACCTTAGTTACTCTTCACGACGTTAAACCAACAAGGGGCGGTTTGTAAAGACTTTTGATCCTCACGAGCTCTGAACAGATAGAGCTTTATAATCTCGATATATTAAATTCTGGCGTGACTGTCCTGTAGGTTTAGAGGAGATGCTTTTCATGGTGATAGTACAGGGAATCAGTTTAGTTTGTTTTCATATTCATAGGTTTTTTATCTTATTTCTTTGGGTCCTGTGAAACATGTCGGGTTGTAAAATATAGAGTCTTGTCCGTTATAACTAAATATGTTAACTTAACGAACGGAGGGAAATCTAATGACGCGAAAAATAACTTATTACACATAGATATAGACTAACTAGGAGCAAGCTGAAGCTATCCCAATCCGAAAGGATTCCCGAGTATTCCAATTAGGAATATGCACACTAATGAGCCTGCAAGTGTGAAACTACACAAATGAGACATCGAACGCATAACAAAAACACATTACAACAATGAAACCTTATAAATCTGTGACATCTCTCTCCAATCATTCGACAAATTACATTACTATGACCACATGACCATTTATCCTGGACCCACATTTTCTAATAAAGATTATCCATCGGCAGGTCCAACGTAAATGGCCCCAATAGTGTCCAGTACAAAACCATTGTACTGTGATCTGTAAAGCTTATATGATCATATCGATGGAAAGGTCTATTGAAAATGGCCTGAATGGGATTGTTCGCATTCACTGACGGACAATGCATCAATTGGGGTTGGGTGTACAATGGACGAGATACCCAAAATTGCTAAGTGCCTTTAAATACATGTACTAGCTAGCTAGTGGATATAAAAATATATTTTGACAGTTTTTTTAATATCTACTTACGAGTACCTACATTGGTTGAAGCTTATCAAATAATTAAAACTGATTGCACTCCTCGTTCCCGCATTATAGCCGTCGTCTTTGGCGGAATGCAGTATTGCTTCTTGCAAAAACAGACTCTTGCCTTGTTGATATTTCCTAAAACTGATTTACCCACGAAATAGAGAAGCTGCTTCGCTCTTCCGTGGATTTACCCAACAGTACGATACAAGAACAATCGTCAAAGTTAAGTAAAATTTCAGAAACAAACTGAACAAAATGGCGCAGACGCCATAAGGCGAAGAAAACTTTCAAGTTTTTCAACAAAATACATTCAATTGATATTTTATTACTTTAGGGTTTTTATGAAAGTATATTGAATATGTTATGAGTCAGCCGCTGCTATGAAAAAGTCGTTATTATGATATCAATTTTTATGATATTTCGCGTAACGAATTCATAGTGTTTCTTATACATATGAGTTTATTTCGTAAGCTTATTTATCTCTCTTTTAATTTTCCTTCCATGAAAAGATTTATTCGTATCGGAAATATTTTTGATTTTTTTACTCCTCACCTCACACGTATAAGTTTTTACCTTTAAGGAGGTGTAAAGCTTCTACTTTTTTAAATTAACTAGCCAGATCATGGTGGACTTGAACATCCTATCATAATGGCCTTTTGAAAATTTCGTGTGCTGCAGTACATTTATTTCCTTTTGCGTTCTAAGTTGCACCAACAACGGAGCAAACTCCAGGTAAGGTACACAACCAGGTGACGTAAATCATAAAAAAAGGCTTTGTTCCTGAAACTTAGCTAGTACCTACATATTTCAACAAAGTTCGAATAAAGAAAATGTGTCCAATATTAAATCTAAAGAAACTTATTCAAATGTTTAACAAGGTATATTGCATTAATGTCAATAATATAAATCAAACAAGGAAAAAAAATTTCTTTCCAAACAAAAATACAAAATCTTTTCCACCTCGATACTCGAAACATTTATTTAAAATCAATCATGTTTAAAATATTTCCCTAAAGATCCCCAAGTTCGGGAAGCCAAGAGTTCTTGAGTCAAGTGGGGGTTCCCTAAGGAACGGGACAAATTCCTTGTATTATGAATAACAAGTGTTCCTAGTGAAGTATTGATGGTGCCCTGCGGCCGTACTTGAGTTTGGCGATACAATTTCAATGTTCGCCCTTTAAAAGGGGAGAGTGTAATATAGGATGTTTTGCAAGGTTCTTACCAGTTTTACATGGGCTTAATAACACTCTTTTTCATAAGTGTATGCGAGAAAATCTTACGGGTTCCTTTTACTTACTTTGCGAAGTTTAAGAAAAGCTAGAAAAAAGTTTAAAGAGGTAGAAGGATCTTGTATTTTCTCTTTGAACAGTACTTTTGCAGTTGTAGTTGATTACAGACTCATAATTTTTTGAATGAGGTTCTTCACATTCTCTTCTTCTATTGTTAAAATTCTGGCGATAAAAACTATTCTGAATATTTCTTTGGAACTATGTTTAGAAGGAAAAGAATAGTAGTTTATGCAACGTCATATAAAGAAGGGTATTAAAACACGAGTGTGAGTTTATGAAACGAGCGCAGCGAGTTTCATAATAGTAACGAGTGTTTTAATACCCGTGTTATATGCAGTTGCATACACTACTTTATCTTCACTATTTAATGCAATTAATCAAACAAAATTTTAAAAACAAAACACATTGCGAAACATTAAATTCACGCGTAGGTACGTGTATTGTCACAGTGAACTTGCCGCCATTAAAATCTAACCAATGAGAGCGCAGCTGCGCGTAGGGCCAATCAGGAGCGAGCGAGATCTTACCAAAGAGTTTTGTGTATGTAGTTTCGACGAAGTTTTCACGTATAACCCAACTATTTTAAAAAACCAGCATAATATCAAAATTTTATACAACTAGTATGAGGATTTTGACATAAGGCTCGCCAGGTTAATTGGTCGCGTTATAATGATGTTATAATGTTAAATTATAATGATATTATAACATCATGTGCAATTGCTTAAATTGAGTGTTTTAGTTGTCTGTGCTATAACAGTAGTAATTATAAGTCAAGTATTGGAATCATAAGTAGAATGTTACAACATTAGTGTAGATAAACAATATTAATAGCAAACATTGAGCAGGATTTAAAAATATACAGGTTAAAGGAAACCACAATATGAATAGGTTATTCGATATCGGAGGAAGTCGGTTAGGATGCCATTATAAGTATAGTTTTTGTTTGTGTCCGTTCCTGTAAGGTTTCTGGATACCGCGGTTAAGGAGTCGGGAATTGGGTTAACTTAATTATAATTTGGAGGAGATGGGTGTCTGGGTAATGGGATATTGGAGTTGTAAGCATATTATGATACTGTTGAGAATAAAACTAACTTGATATTTAGTAGGTCACTATTTAATAATGAAAATATTTATTGGACTTGGTATTCGATTAATTCCCGAATAACAGTTACTTAATAACAGTTACTATAAGACCGCAGGAACAGGGGCGACTGAAAACTATGCAGCGCTGCTAGGAGTAATAGCTTTATATTTCATTAATTTGCAATATGTAGTAAAGTCAAGTATTAGCCTGTAATGGCTCACTACTGGGCAAAGGCTTCTCATCTTAGTAAAGATGTTCAGTAAAGAGGATTAGGCGTAATCACCACGCTTGCATAATATGTAGTATGAGTATGGTATTTTGTGGTTTTTTAAAACAATAAATGTTTAATTATTTATTTTATCAATTGAAAATTAAAAATCTTTATGTGAGCTAAACCATTGTTACATTAATTACTTGCCTCTGTTTCATTTAGTTATGCTCTTTTTAGTGGACTTTTAAGAACTGGTATAAAACGTTTGTATTGTTAAAAAGAAGGCTCATTGTCATCATTTGGATAAAAAAATATTGTGATGCTTCAGTAAAAAATGTGTAACATACATTACATTATCTCTTTTACCATTTCTTTCACATTCTTAAAGAGGAAATAAAGATATGTTCCACAAAGCGAAGGGTTAAATGTCAATCATTTAGATCGTCAAAGGGCTTCTTTTATTGACGTCTTTAGGCCTTCTTCAGGCTAAAGCAAATATCACGAGGACTTTATTGTGATACTTAACAATGTAAATGTTAGCCTTTGAGCTAAAAGAATGGAGGAATGATGATTAATTTGTTTGTTTTTAGAGGAAACAAATATATTTTGTTAGGTTTGTGTCACTTTAGCCGATAGTATATTTTGTTACTAATTATATTTGATTAGCCATCCTTCTCTCTGTACTCCTCTCCTTTTCAGTAAGTGAGTGTAGATCTTTTCCCAGCAGTGGGGTATTACAGGTACTTTATCCTTTACACAGATGATTCCATACATCCAAACTATTAACGTTTACGTTGTTATTAACATCATATTAAGTACACATAGTTTTACCCATCCGTTATCTATCAAGATCATTTAGACATCGCTTCAAACGATTATATTTTTCGATTAAAGTTCGCTGCCTATTGATATTGTCTAATGTATCTTGTTTGTTCCATTTCATATTTGTTCATAAACAGATCTCATGAGCAAGTTAGTACGTGAATCGTATATAACGGCCATTTTGGGAAGCTTGACAAATTGGGGTACAGGATTATCCCTAGAATGTTCTCTATTACAAGTTTCGTCCGGGAATTATATCGTTGAGATTGTGGCGGGAAAGCTTTAAGGAATTACGTAATTTCGTGATTCTCGCCCCATCCTCCGTGAGTTTCATTTGCCACGTTTTTTCTTCTCTGCTCCCTGATTAAATTTTGATTAGGTTCTTTTTGCCGGTTGAATTGTGTTGCCACAGTCTAGTTGAAAATGGGTTTAATATAACTTTTGGAGATATTATTCCGTCGTTTATTTGATTTATGATTTAAATTAAAAATAATAATATCATGTTGCTTAATTTTAGTCTTCGACGTAAAATAGGCTTGTTTTATTTTTGTATAGCTGTTGTACAACAGCTGTACAATCTTTTAAACAAACGTACAAAATTTTGGTAGTATTTTTAATGTCAAGGTGACTTCTTGATGGCATATTCTTGACTATGATGGAGGATAATATTTTCAATTATAGTGTACTTTACCCCGTTCATAATAGGGATTATGGAGTGACCGATAGCGGCATTTCTATCTGAACACTACCGTGCTTTAATTAGGGGAAGGTATTAGGTTCTGTGACATAACTTGGTGAAATATCGATTTATTTTTAACTATTTTAAAATTCAAAAAAGTTATGTTTAACCACATCTAAAATAATAAATGACTTTCATGTCGAAATTCAATCTACATTGAACAGCAAAAAGTTGTTCAACAAAGTTAATTCCAATCCAAAACTTGTTGATTGGTCCTATTTCAATTAATTCCAAAAAATAACGTAGATTACGACGAAAAAAACTTTTATGTCGAATAATTTATTATGTTATGATATCCAGTGGAACCGTTACTCAATGCTCTCTGAACTCTGGAGGTACAATATAATTCTAGATCAAAATATGAATAGTTCTTTTACGCAGCAGTTATGAAACGCCTAAAAAAGTATAAGCCTATTATGTTCCACTGCTGGGCAAAGACCTCTCATCTCACTGAAGATATCAGTACAGTGAAACGGCAATTAAACTTTATTTTATGATTAAACAAGGTTAGATTAGGTCTTTACTTTCCTTAATTATACTGACAAACCCTTGACGGCGTTATACTACTTCATCATCAGACATAATACTCGTACCTATTGAAGTACCTACCTTCATAAAAGTATGGAATGTTAGGGTGTGTTTGCATTGAAGCGGTGCGGAGCTCAACTGACAAATCAGAATGCACGAAAAGATTTTGAATATCCATTGGAAACGCTCCTTTATTAGATACTTTTCATCAGCAGTCCGAATCTCTGACACTAGGATACCACTAACCTACTAGAGCTTACTCACTACGTTGTATGGCAGTAATAGTGCCTAACGTCCATCTTCACACGTAGCTAGATTCATAACCAACAAGCAGTAAGGACTGATCGTTGGTGGAGATAGCTGACGAAGGATCACGGGTGCGATTTGAGCGCCGACCGCCAAATGAGACGTAAGGGATTTCTGATTACGACATCTTTGTTCACGGAGCTAGGAGTTGGAGTAATTTTTGTAACTATCAGTATATCGGTTTAATAAAACTGGTTGGTTGTATGATAATCTACGATAATGAGAATAAATGTTGATTGGCTCTTAAGCAAGAAGATAATGCAAATTGGTGCCATTTTGAATCTGTCGGTGTTATTTTCCGTTAGATTTAAAGCTCAGAAAATGCAGCACGTGAATAGTATTCAACAAAAACATTACTTTCACGGTAAATTATTGAACTCATTACTGAAACAGGCATTTAAAACATATTCTCGCTAAAATACTTAGGTACATTTTAACCACCTAAAATTTAAACTCCAAATTAGTATGGTTGTATGCAATCATTAACCCTACTACCGCAGTGAAGCTTTTTATGTGCGATTATGCTCATTATCCCAACGGGATAAGGTGTAGAATCGATTAGAACTCTTAAAGGGGGTAATTTGAAAGCAATCAGAGGTAATTTAAGGTAACCGGTTGTATCTGCGTTTACCTACACGCACTGAGCTTCTATGGCTTTTAAGGAAAGAAAGTTAATCAAAAAACGACCATATTCTGTGAACAATAGGGATTACGTAGGACATGGGTTCGGTGGATTTTTTATCTTTTTTTTGTGGCATCTCGTTGGCTTCTCCGACTTATTAAAGGTTTATTTGGATTGGTCTGTACGTGAGCCTGTTACGGATATTTCTAAAGGAATGAGATTTAAAAACAAAGGTAAGATGACCGCGTAATCGATTTTTATATTTGCTTGGTATGTAGTTTAGTAATAATATGTATAACTTTTTTCAAACGATTATATTTATAGTATCTTTGTATTCGTCTTTTTGTTTTTTTATTTACTTAACCTATTTTCGTTTTTTTCATATAATTTCAATCAACGACTCCCCAATACCAACGCTGTCCTTTTACAATAAATGTATCCAAAAGAGTGCTTCCCAATTTCATTGTAATTCCATTATAAACCAGTGAGGTAAAAGTATTATCTGTTTGCGGTGCCAACAACAGGGCACGAACGGAGAACGAAAATAAAAAGTTATCGAATAAAACGCTTTAAATATATTTGTTTTATTACACGCTGCAGGCAATAATTAAAACCAAAATGTGAATAAAAGTGTGAACATAATTATCATTAAAATAATTGAGCTGTCTCTTAATGCCTCGCATACTCCCATTGGAGTGAACTTTAAATACATAACACTATTTTTTAAACTGCTGCGATTTTCAAAATAGGAACGAACTTATCTTGGAATTATTAGGTACATACTATTTTTTTTAATGAGATTTAATATTGTTAATACTTCAGTAAAACTAGGATAAGCCAATTCCAGCTTTAGGTTCGCCAGTATTCAAAGCAGCAACTAAATAACGGGTATTCAAAAATTGAAAAACTATTTTCTTTTTTAATAAAACCAGGTACGTATAAACGTTCTACCTAGCAGTCGGTATTTTTTAATTTTCGAACAGGAATGGCCCGCAGCTGTCGTCTGATACAGAGCTACGAAGCCAGACGTCGCAAATCGTACCGAACACAGCCTCCGATATTTACATCTTGCTTTGAACACTGATATTAAATATAGAACGGCATCGGTATTGGCCTTTACGGTCTTCATAGAGAGTAGGAGTTGTCTGCTTGGCTGTAGTTATTAGAATTGAAACACTTAAAGCATCTTCAATCCTAGATGATACAACAAATAATTATAAATAGTTTTGATCCATGTTACGAAATGGTGTAATCAAAGCTCAAAATAAACATGATTCCATCAATGGCATCAACCAATAGTAAAAAATTGGTATGTAACAGACCTAATACCACCACCTAATCCCATCCCACCTAATCCCACTTGCCAGCTAAGGCCTGCTGACAACTTTTTAAAATATTTATATTGAATTTCGTATACGAAAATATAGATATGGAAAACATAGAATACTTTTCAATGTGAACAATTTTGACTGTACATAGCAAGCAATCACTGAAAACTATGGTTTTCTTTCAGGCATATGAATAAAATACCATTGCTGACACGACCCGTTGCGAAACACATCATGTTGTGAAATATTAATATGTAACCCACTCTGCGTTCACAGACCGACTAAAAATACTTTGATTTCGGTTGTGTGGCTCGATCGTGATTAACGATAGTAAAACGATACGATAATAAAACGATTTCACGGCTCGAGAATGTGGTTGGTTGTATCTACAAGATACGGGTGAAACCGAATTACATGTTTATAGTAATTGAGGTGTTACCAACACGTTTATTTAATCATATTTTATGGTTCCATCAAGGTTATGATTTTGGCTAAAAACTGATCAATAAGGTTTTCTGTGAGTTTGATCATTGTGTTGTTTGATCAAATGTTATTGTTTAAATGTCTTTTATAGGCACTGGTAGTCATTATTATCATTTTGCGCCTAAAGAGAATTTAACGCGTAAAAGAAGTAAAAATACTAATGAATTGAAGCACTTCCTTTAATTTATTTTGTTGAACTTAGTGTACTAAGAAACAGTTCTATTTGTTAACCCAACTAAGATTCCCCGAAAAGATAATATCCAGAAGAAATAAATCCTAAATATCGTTCCTCGTAATCCATCCCACACCTGAAAACCCGTACATTTGTAAAGCCGGTTAATTAAAGAGGCAATCCAGGTAGAAACCCGGTGTAATTCCACATGTGCCGGTATCCGGACCACGGCGCCCGACTAGTGTAACCGGGTCCTATGCAAACTGATCTACGTATGATTAGGATGCCTGCTTTTAGACGGAATCAATCAATGGGATTACGAGTTAGTACTGAGATGTGCCTGCATAGTCAATTAAGGTAAACACATTGTATAGTGTTAGAAAGCTTTTATAGTATTAGGGCTTTAATTAGATCTTATTTAGGATTAAGTCAATGATTAGATAATCTTGAGTAATTATGACAAATTCATTTCTTAAGTTTAAGCGAACACTACTCATTTTGAATTGAATGGACGCATAACACCTCAGCCTGTCTCAGTCTCAGTCTGTGTTGCCACGGTTCCTGTAAATGAGCCGAAACGTCAAATATGTAAAATAAAAGCGAAGTGCATCCGTAAACGTAGTTTCAATTCAAAATAATTATGACAAATTAACATTATTCTCATACGGCCAGTTCTAATAACCCATCTCTCGAATATGTATTCTTAGAAACTAGATCAGAAGAGGCTTTTTAAAATAATATTCCACACGGTTTTCAAGTCAAGTCAAATATCTTTATTCAGCTTTGAATTTACCACCCATTCGGAAGAACATCAGCAGAGAAGAATGGGCAAGAAACTCTGCTGTGTTTAACAATCAAGTTATTAAATTTACACCAAATCAAATACGAAGAAGCTACCGCACCAACGAACGAAATGCGAATGAGTCCCGACGACCGTTGACACACGCTTTTATATTATTTCCCCCACCACTACCCTCACATCTTCTTACAGTATATTGATCAACTAGCAGCGCCCCGCGGTTTTACCCGCGTTGTGCCCGTTCCCGTGGGAATTTCGGGATAAAATGTAGCCTATAGCCTTCCTCGATAAATAGACTATCTAACAGTGAAAGAATTATTCAAATCGGTTCAGTAGTTTCTGAGATTAGCGCGTTTAAACAAACAAACAAACAAACAAAACAAACTCTTCAGCTTTATAATATTAGTATAGATTAACATCCTCCGATATTTGGATACCTCTAGGTAGATACGAGTATTTGGATCTGCGTATAGACACACGAAATAGAGAAATGAATACTTTTGAATTGAGACAACGTTTACGGATACATTACGCTTTTATTTTATATTTTTATCAGACATTTCGGCAACTTTACAGGAATCGTGGTCACAGAAGACCGTAATGTGTAATGAGTAGCATTCGCTTCAACTTAAGAAACCCGCAAGTGTATACTATATTCTTCTATGTATACTGCTAAAAATGTCTATGTCTGTTTACTTGAATCTTCAAAACAATTACTTTAAAACAAATGACACAGACTAAGTTAAGGTCGGATACATTTGTTCACAAAAGGAACAACTAAGTTGGATTAAGTTTCTGTTCTAACCAAGTTAGCGTATTTGTTTTAGACAGTCGGTAATGAAGATGCTGGACGATCGAACTTACTTATGAATGTACTTAGATAATACTTATGTATTACTTATAGACTTCGATAAAGGGTCAATAAGTAGAAGGAGGTGTTACCTAAGTTTAATAATTATTGAAAATGATTATATAAAAGATAATACTCGAGACGACAAATGCTTAGTAGAGATAAATAACTGATTTTGACATGTAAAGTATGAAAAATACGTCAAATAATTAAATATCAATTTAATGTACATCTTTAAGTACGGCAGTAAACCAAATGTTAGTTCTGTTAAGGGTTAATCTACTTCAATCTAGTGCTTAGATTACACTGGGTCGTTCAGGTACAGGCCTAAATACGGCTTTTAGTAAAGTCTCCGAATAAGGTCACAAAGAGCTTACATAAAGCTATGAACATACTGGTGCTAGTTTTATGTAACTACAGTTATTTAGCGCTTTAAACTTTAGCACAGCTCCCGGCGCCAAACTTATCATTTTATGATCCGTAAATACGTTTAAACGTTGAATACATGAATTTCACAGCAGTTTGCCATCTATGATACAATTTATACGCAAATTCAGCGCGTGTATTCACCAAGTCTGTTTACTATGTAGTGCTAAGAATTGCGAAGTCGCGTAAAGAAATTTACGACTTATAAACATGTGAGTGCTTTCAGAGGAATGTGTTAAAGTATCTGCGTTTTTAGTAGGTAGCTTTTACTGTTTGGACGATAATGTCGTGTGTATCTGCTCCGTTTTAAGAGTTATGTGATAAGGAAACCAGTTAAAAAATTAAAAATATGATATGATTTTTGCAAAAAGCTGTTTATATATGTATATCTAACTCTGATTTTAAAACAACAACCTAATTAATTCGACACCGTTATCATCTAATAACTTAAGCAAAAGTTCTCAGCCTCCGTGGTCTAGTAACAGCCTCCGTGGTCTAGTGGTTTGAGCGCTCGGCTCACGATACGGAGGTTTCGGGTTCGATTCCCGGTGGGGATATCTCACAAAAATCACTTTGTGAGACTGTCTTCAGTTTGGTTAGGGCATTGCAGGCCGAATCACCTGATTGCCCGAAAAGTAAGATGATTCCGTGCTTCGGAGGGCACGTTAAGCCGTCGGTCCCGGTTACTTTCTACGGATAGTAGTCGTTACATGAGCCGTGTCAGAAGCCTTTGGCGGCTCAATAACTCTGACACCAGGATTGGTCAGGTTGAGCATCCACTCGATAAGAAGAAGAAGCAAAAGTTCTGTTTTTTATTAAAAGTATTCGCACGTAAACTTGCCAGTCCCGGTTGTTTCAATCGATAGATCATATCGGAGGCCTTTAGGCGGTCTAAAAACTCCGACACCAGGGTTGGCCTGTGACTTACTCGAACTTACTTACTTATTAAAAGGTTTTTTGCGATCCCTAAACCAACCACAAATTATTTAACAAAGATAGTATTTTAGAAGCTAAACAGTTTACTCTGAAAGCGTTTCAGGCTACAAGAGACCACTCAGCTATTAAGTCCAGACACCAACTGTTGCTTATAACTATCAAGTATCAACTAGTATGACAGACATCCTCTTAAATATAGAGCATGTGAGAGACCCTAAAACCCTCAGTAACTCGAGAACATAACAATGAATTCAGCCAATCTTCGAGTCTTTAGCCAATTATTAGCATATCCTGCAATTATACTGTAGCCCCATCTGTTTGGATGGATGTCACAAACTAGAACGACAAATGAACGTTTTAATTTCATATTTATTGATCCTTATCAAGTGTTCCTGCTGATGATGCGAAGGATACTAATGTCATGTTATGTTGAAAGTTGAATGAATGTGTGGTCAAAGATATATTTTTATGGGAATATAAATTTCTAAATAACTTAAGCATAATAAAGCTTATTAGTATAAGCGCTGCCACAGTAAAAGGTAGAGTGGTGTAAGGTTCGATTCCCGCTGTCAATGTTAGTTTTTAACATGTTTTTATTACTCTACACAAAAAAGTATTAGACTGTAATGTCCCACTGCTGGGCAAAGTTTTCTCATCTCACCGAAAATATCATTACAGTGAAGAGGATTAGGCATAATCACCCCGCTTGCCTAATAAGTGTTGGTGATCTCAAACCCGAGCCATGTTTGAATAGTAGGAAACATACATATTTTCGCTTGACCTGGGAATTGAACCCGGGATCTTACACAATATAAATAAATATGATTCACCAATTTTCCTGGTATAACTTACAATACAGACTCCCCCAACCAAAATCCGCGTAATAAAAAGAAATGTTTACCACAGCATCAATTTGTTCCTTTAATAGAATTCATAGATAAATTCATACAATCTCGCCCATTCCTTACAAGCTCTGGTCTACACGATAAGCAATTTTGCATATAAATGGACCTAACTTGTCTTCTTACAGTGGACTGACGTCACTATTATGACGTCATATATCAGAGGAGTGAAAGACCGTCGAGTCTCGAAAGACAAGCCGATTTGCATGATAAAACTATATGGTGAATCAACAGCTAAAGTTGGGAATGTATGGTTGTTGTTTGAAAAGCTTTGTGATGTTAGACAAGTGTTTTTGGGTTAAAAATGGCGTTAATATATGGGATTGATAGAAGGATATCATAATGAATGATCTACTTCGTTTTAAACAATGGATGGCTTACTTAACCAATGCAAAACAAGTTATAATTTTAAGCCTTTGTCTTTTTGAACATTGAATCTATATTAATGTTATAAAACTGCAGAATTTATTTGTTTGAACGCGCTAATTTCAGGAACTACAGCAGGCTTAGACAAGTGGCTTTTCTATTAGTAAGATAGAATAGAATAGAATGCTCAATGTATGAGATTGACATTCGCTTTCGATATGTAATTTGATTCAACATATAGACTTTGAAATTGGTAGCCAAATGTTCAATTAATCTATTCGTTGAAACGAAACGCCAGAATAACACATTTGGGTCATAGAAATGGTAGCCAAGTGGCATTTTTGACACACGAATTCTACTGCTAGCGTTCGACACCTAGCGAACGCTAGGACCTTGTAGATATCGCTACAAAATGGCGAATGTTTAATCAGCTGGCTTATTATACGGACGTGTTCCAGCGAAACCATAGACAACGTCTGATTTTTATCGAACGAACGAATCGACTGAGCGTTCGACAAGTCTTTGTACACTTGGCTACCAAGCCTAGCGAACGCTAGGACCTTGTAGATGTCGCTACAAAATGGCGAATGTTTAATCAGCTGGCTTATTATACGGACGTGTTCCAGCGAAACCATAGACAACGTCTGATTTTTATCGAACGAACGAATCGACTGAGCGTTCGACAAGTCTTTGTACACTTGGCTACCAAGCCTAGCGAACGCTAGGACCTTGTAGATGTCGCTACAAAATGGCGAATGTTTAATCAGCTGGCTTATTATACGGACGTGTTCCAGCGAAACCATAGACAACGTCTGATTTTTATCGAAGGAACGAATCGACTGAGCGTTCGACAAGTCTTTGTACACTTGGCTACCAAATTGTTATCGTTTTCGCTGAGGCGCTTGCGTTTATAGAAATAGAATCGATATGGAGCGTTTGCCACTTGTCTAGGCCTGCTGGTCCGATTAGAAAAAATCTTTCAGTGTTGGATAGTCCACTTATCGAGGAAGGCTATAGGCAATTTTTCATCCCGAAATTCCTACGGGAACGGGCACAATAGGGGTGAAACAGCAGGGCGCTGCTAGTATATTTATATAGGTGATACACTAAATCTATACTAATATTATAAAGCTGAAGAGTTTGTTTTGTTTGTTTGTTTGTTTGTTTAAACGCGCTAATCTCAGAAACTACTGAACCGATTTGAATAATTCTTTCACTGTTAGATAGTCTATTTATCGAGGAAGGCTATAGGCTACATTTTATCCCGAAATTCCCACGGGAACGGGCACAACGCGGGTAAAACCGCGGGGCGCTGCTAGTTGTTTATATTGGCCAAAGTGAGTTTCACGGTTGCAAGTCGGATAGAATTTTTTACCAAAAGAATTTGTAAGGTAGAGAGTCCCTACCCTAATAATTTAAGAAAATCTTGGACAAAACGGAACCTTTCTTTATCTAGACTTGAAAAGGTTAAACATCACGCATTCAAAAGATGAATGACTGAGAGCACCACAATTTATAACTTTGAAGTAAATAATAAAGAATATACTTAATTTGAAAACTGTACAACTGGAAAATACTTTTTGAAGAATAATGACATTTAAATATGAAAATGTTTTCAATGCCATTTCGCTTAGTTTTTAATTCCGTTTTGATCCGTTCATGATATTATAATTTTCTTGAAATCTTAAAGTCGAGACATTTAAGATTTCAAGAAAATTATAATATCATGAAAACTCGATTTAATTTTTAAAGGTCTTTGACTAAAACTGACTTTTCCACTACTTGCTCTTAATGGGATTTAAAAAATATACAAAAATATTTTACTATTCATAAATCTTAATAAGTTTTCCACTTAGAAATTCAATGCTGTATAATTAAAATGTCCGGTAAATTAATAAAAACTTTACATTTCTATGTTTCTGTGGGTAAGCTGGCAAGACTATTTCTGCAATAATAATTTCCGGCGGCGACAGCGCGATAAGTGATATTTTTTTAAATGACAAAAAAATTAATGCTTTTATTAATGATACCAACGCCTGGGTGGTCTAGTGGTATATGCAAGACTGGTGTCCCGGGTTATATTTCCAGGTAGACCGAAAACATATTTCCTGTACTTTTCAAACATGGCTCGGGTTTCAGATCACCAACCCGCATTAGGAAGGTGATTACGCCGAATCCTCTACACTATACTGATATCCTGAGACGTTTGTCCAGCAGTGGGACATTACAGATTTTCTTTTTCTCTAATCATTTCGTCTTATTATATCAAACATTTATCTATAATTGCACTATGGTCCTCAACCCCATAGACAGTATTAAATTCATCAGAAAGCTAATAACCACCACAAGCTTTTAATATCACTGCCACAGCTTCAAGCTAAAGAACACTTCTTTAAGTTTTTAAGAAGCTAATATCAAGAACAAAGAAACAAAGAGCTTAAAGCTACCTAGAAAAAGCTGACCGATACCTAGTACAGTAAAGTAGAACTACAATGAATTATTCACTCTGTGACTAGTGCATGTTTCACCCGCTTCCACCCCTAAACCGCCCACAAATTGAGGGTATTACACTCTACAGTCCAGTGTTCACAAACTCTGTAAGTAAACTTCGATACTTGTGTGTACTTTACTTACTAAGTCGACTATAGTGAGAAGTATCACTAAAAAGTCACACTTTTCTCGTATATGAAAGTTTGTAAGAGGTTGACAAAACTTGTTTATTCATCGATCTATGAATATTTTTTTGGTTTTATTACGGTTTGGCTGAAGTTTGGATAGTCGCAAGAGACAAAAGACTAACTTATAAAAAGGGTATTTGAGTCAAAATTAGAACATTTTAACATACTATGCACCTAATGCACCTTATTTTATTCATTTTTTAAAAGTTTATTTAAGTTACCAGATATCATCTGGTTGTACTCATATTTCTTGTTAAAGCTTTTATATCTTCTATAAGAAGACTTTTGACTACAAAGTATCATTATATACAAAGTATTATTATCTGTCAACAATTCTACAGTGTCTAAACATATATTTTTAAATAAATTAACATACCTTTTTGATTTAAACTTGCTCAAATCTGTAACAAAGGAAAATCAATTATTAAAACAAATGACTGTTTTTACAAACATTTCATATTTTAATTTAAAATTATACCAACACTTGGATAATAAAGTAAACTCGTACTTGTAATTATTCGTAGGTAAGTAACAAAATTACGTCAATAAATAAGAGATAGTAATGTTACTTGTACCAATTTACATAATATTATAATTTACATTCGAGGGATATTCGCCTTATGTTGTAAGGCTGTGGCCTATTTCTTAATTAATGTACTTTAATTTAAGGGACCCTGCGAGGGGCACAAATTGCTAACTTAACATTTTTGGGTGAAACAGGATAATATACCCATAGGAACCTATTAACTTATTAATATCCCCTTATCTCTAGGTACAGTATAATCAGGCTACGAAAATGTTAAGGAATTTCTTAGTTTTTAACACTGAAAATAAATAATGTTACTTTAAAACAAATGCCGTGTCGTATGAACACCTGAAAAGGATGGATAGTACAGTGGAAAGAAATCCATCGAAAAAGACCAGCTAAATTAAACTACATAGCTATTCTTCTACCATAGATACTCACTCAAATTGGCACAAACTTCATCGGTCGTTTTAACAGATCTGGCAGAGTGAAACTGTATTTAATGTTTTTAGACAAAGAGAGACCACAATTTAATCCCAAAATGTAAATAATTACAAATAGAAATAAAACGTTTCAATCATTAACAAGCTCCATCCATAATGCTGACAAGAGTGATTATATTTCCTAAATCATCTCGGTAACGTCTCGCGAACTGCCATTATGTCACACCTGAGGCCAGGAATCAAACCCGGCACCCTCCGAAGAAACCTCCTCGTTTATCAACGTCACCATTAATGGAAGCTAATAGAACGATTTGTTTTATTTAATTATTCATTTAGATACTCCGAATATTTCTGGACCCTTTCTAATAAGCTGAGAAGCCATTTGTTGCCTTTTTGTTGTCGAAGTAAATTTAGATGAATATTTGAAATTATTTCAATGTCGATGATTTTATAAAGCAAATTAACTAGTCGATCTAATAAAGCTGACATCAACAATATTTTCGCGCAATATTACACGGAATTATAAATTGTTTAGATTGTAAAAAAAGCTTTAACAGCGCAAGAATAGAATATGGATGAGATAAATGGCGACAAGTAAAAACGACCCTAGATAAATAAGAAAAGGATAAGAAGAAGAAGTAAAAGAAGCTTCAATTAGTGAAGAAATAGTCTTATTAAGTAGGTGTTATGAATTTAACTGTTGGTCCATTCATTAACTAACGCACAAGGGTTGGACAGATATCTTACAAGAACGTTAACATGTACGTAAAAGCGTTGTTCACATTAGCCATTTATCGGACCCTAAAATAAACAGAGACAAAGGCCCCCGAAGTCATTATCAGAAGACAACTCCACCCTGCAGCTTATTGTAACGAAATAATTTCCACTGGATATTCGGTGCTTAATAATTTTCTCGGTAATTAGTACGAGAGGAAACTGCTAAGGAGCTGTAGCCTGTTACTTGCATATTTTAATGCCTTTATCAAGTGGCTCGTGTAATCGCAACGGGACATCGCGACTTGTTTATTGGGACACACGGCCGAGGAACGTAGCCGACTAATTGATTTGAATATTTGAATTTAAATATTCTGATACGCAAAGTTTAATTCCGTTCAATTAGTATCTACACATTTGTTTTGAATAATAAGTGAAAAGTAATGGCTTGTGAGATCTATATCTAGGCTTTTTGTTCATGTTCGTTCGCAGTTGAAACTAAAAGGCTTTTGAAGCAGGTAATTAGTATGCAAATATTATGTTCGTTAGAGGGCGATGGAGCGCAGTATTCTTGGAGACGAAACGAATTGACCGCATCCGCAACACAATACTGCGCTCTCGAATAAAAATCGCTGATGCAGGTGAAAAGGCCGCTAAACTCAAATGGGATTGGGCTGGTCACGTCTGCCGCATGCCGGACACGCTGTGGGCCAAAATTTCCACTGTGTGGCGCCCGGAGACAGCGAGGCGACGTCGCGGCAGACCGCGCAGGCGGTGGCGGGACGAGCTGGACGCCTACAAGAGGGACTGGCAACTGGTGGCCCGAAATCGAGAAGAGTGGCGGGAATAAGGGGAGGCCTTTGCCCAACAGTGGGACATTACGGGGTAACAGTAACAGTAACTAATAATAAAAGGACGCTTGAATAGTAATCGTCATTATTTGTAGGGCAACACAACAGCAAATATTTGAGACTGGTAACGTAATTTTTTTTTAACAATGTCTAATTATAAAGGTCACGCTCAATGTTTTAAAGTACAACATAGGTATACCTTTTCTGAACATTTGGATAAGATAGTACCCACATATTCCATTTCAGAACGTAACTTAGATAAGATATATTGTTTGTACGTAGGTATATAATTTGGAAACAGCCCCCAACTATGAAACATGATCCATTTACACTAAATAATCGTACCTGTAAATGTAAACCACCTCAATACCGATAAATCATATTCCTCGCCAAATATCGTCCAAATTGTTTGCCCGTATAAGCATTTGTTATCGCATTTTGCAGATACTGGGGCTCCCAGAACGCCATATTTCATGCAGCTTCCGACTTTGGCTTAATGAAGGTATCGCAGTCTTGGGAACTTGGAGACACGTGTGTTACTTCTCAATATCATGTAAACTCGCTTGTGCAGACTTGGCACATACTCTAAGATACGTCAAGGAGAAATGTCCCTCCAAAAAGGTATTTCTGGAGCTTTTGACATTTGTTTAGGTTTATACTTTTACAATACAGTTTATAAGATTTGATACGAAAAAGCTGTATGGGAAGGTATATGACGAGAGCTTTCACCACTTTTTAATCAATTTTTAAAATACGTATAGTGGTTATCCACCTCCTTTATTTGTTCGTCAGAATCTTCTATTTTACGTTTGACACATTTTCAGACCATTATACCAACACGGTAATGTTTGAATAAATGGTTTAGGAAATCTGATTTTCATAGAAACACATACCACTAGTAATTCCATTTCCTTTTCTATTTCGTGGTTTTGACGGATAAAAAGGCCCAGGTTTGTGCAGGTCTTATACCCTAAACAATATGGTTCAAAATGCACAATGAAAAAGAAAGATAATAATGAATAACCTAACTCGTGAAAAGTTCGCACGACTTTCGAAATGTGTGTATGACATTTTTTCCCTCTGAATTATGTTGTTGAAAAAGTTTCGAGATTTAACGTCACGATAATTCTGTTTCGCGATGAATTTTCCTTTTGAAATAGATAATTGTTTTATACGAAGTTTTAAATTAACTGAGGTGTCAGCTGTGAGGAGATCATTTTGGAAATCATATTCGTTATTAATTTAACTTTGTTTACGTTTAGGTACAGTCAGGAGAGTTTACCATCGACCTTATTTAGGTGAAAAGCGATTCTAATTAACACTGCGTGTGTATAAGTACTTTTTGTTGTAATGTTTGCTTTACCACCTTTAACGTATCATAAATTAAACACCTATGTATGAGTGAATGTTGGTTTAAAAGTGAGGGTGTTAAAGTAGGCTATCGTCAACTCTGATGTGTCATGCATACTTAAATATATATTTTTATCCTATTCTGTCCCACTTCTGGCGCAAAGGTCTCCCTCTAAGTTCGAAGCGTCCCTGTCCTGGGCTTTTGCCCAATCCCTGTGTAGATTGTCTAGATCGTCTCGCCATCTCTTCCGGGGTCTGTCTCTACGCCTCACTCCCTCCGGCACCCTTTGAGTTTGCCTGGCGATTCTAGCCCTAAGCTGAGATGCAGCGAGATAGGTAAGCGAGAATATTATAATAATTCAAATATTAACAAAGAAATAGCATAAAAATTCTTCTCATTTCGGAGTAACTTCAATAAAAGGCAATGAATTGTAAGCGGGAGTCAATAACATTAGTACTTAAATATAAGTGACACTCTTACGGGATATCGCTATGACCCGACTCTCTGTATATCGCGGGATCATTCGTTCCTTGAATACCAATACGTACTCTAATGCTTTAGGGTTGTCTCGGATCGGAAAACTAGAGCAAATATCCACTACGAGCAGCGCCCCACGGTTTTACTCGCGTTGTGCCCGTTTCCATGGGAATTTCGGGATGAAAATTAAACGTGATTTTTTTGGAATGGATTTCAGTTTGGAATGGATAGCCATTCCAAAAAGAGTAAGATGAATTAAATCGGTTACTATCGTCATTTCATATTTTACGTAGTACCACAAGTAGAACGAATAAAAACTACGTTTACGGATACACTTCGCTTTTATTTTAACCAGTCTCAAAACTAGTTTGGTGCCGTACCAGCCCTACACCAGTAAGTGCAGTTTGTCTTTTTTCGTCGGCTTTACGATTGTAATCTCGTATTTACCGACCGTAAAACGTGAGGTAATAGTGGACGAAATTAAATTGCTACCAACTTTTATTGAGATACGTTTTCATTTAATACAATTTCCTTTGCGTTACTTTAAATACTTATGTTGAGGCTATGTTGTGGCTATTATGTTTGATTGGACCGAATTGGCGTCTTTTAAAGAAAAACGTCCTTTATGAACGAAAAACTTTTTACCGATGTGAATGAAACTAGTTTTAATATATTTCGTACTATGACGTACGGGGATTGGTTCTTTGTCAGTTTTTACTACTATTCATTAGAAAATTAAAAGGTTACGCGGACCAACTTTAATCAACATATTTGCACGGCTCGGCCGATTTTGGTTTTGGGATTTTGAGTTTACAAATGGCACTTTTCATATTTACACATTAATAATAAATAAATAATAAATGTTTTTATTCAAATAAACCAAACAAAAGAATTGAATACACAAGGTGCTTAAACTAGGGTATGGAATGGAATTAAGTAAGAAGCTCTGACTCCGAAACTAGTATAACTGTAATATCGAAGTCAGTGATTCCACGGCACTTTTCCCATTGGGGCACATCTAATCAACAAAAAAAAAATGATCATTCATGACATTCACACGCAATAACACTATTTGACACTATTTGACCGAAACGTTGAGGTATGCATTAAATGTTTTATTCGCGATTAAGTCCCGTCTAGATTAGTGTTTACAACATTCACACGCAGTTAATAAGACCCAAACTAAGCTTCAAGCTTGTATTATCTAACTAACTGGTACTATTACATATACGTACACAAATAATGAACATGAATATATAATTGAAACCCACCCAGACCTCTTATTATTGTCATAGTATATATTGCTCATAAGCATAAGTTCAATAATCATAAGTTTCGAGTAAAATAACAATACTAAATAATAATACTACATGAAGAAGAAGATAATAACATAATATAAATTTGTATTTGCTTCAAAAACTTGCGTACCCATAATACATTTTTTTAACTAATGTTTTGTACGCTTATATTGTCACATAACGTTCGTGTTTCCCTGTGCGACATCTAGATAGTGCCCGCCTGAAAGTCTAGACTAGTGTGTCATTTCAGTTGATTGCGTGACGTTATTTTTCTAAGAATTAAATTGTTTTTAATGTGCATTGGAATGAAGCATACACAACGAACGGTTTTGAAGAAGAAGTGAGTAGGTTTATGATCAACTCTAAGAAACTAACTAGAAGAAGAAGAAGAAGAAGAAGAAGAAGAAGAAGAAGAAGACCAACTCTAGTGTCGGAGTTTTTAGACCGCTTTGACGCCTCAAAGATGGTCTGACGATCGAAACCAATCGGAAACGAAAACTTTACGTCCAAAGCACGGCTAGCCTCAGATAGACCTATTTTTATTAAATTGTTAATTGTTAAGTGTGTTGGACAAGGTTGGTGGTTAACCATGGTGTCGGTGTATTGGACCGCTTTAAGGACTCTAATGACTCTTTAAGGACCACAAAGATTATCCAAGATGCTATTAAACTTGAAAACATTGTATTTTTCTAGTGCACTTAATTTGAAATACACAGGAATTCGCTAGTTTATAGCTGGCTTAACTATTAAAACATTGTGTTCCCGACCCACCCCGTGGCGAGCTCGGCACGTCCTCCGCCGACCTAGTTGTGCCGCTTTTTATTACGCAGTGCAATGCACCGCCTCTAATAGAAAAATAATTTTATTTACCTCCTTTGTACTACCACTAGTACGAACAAGCTTCACTTAACACTGAATATTTCATTACTTTATTTACTTTGAAAGCGCTTGTGCTTTGTTACTTTGAATCGCAGCGAGATATTTCTGAGGCTTTTTCTATTGCGGATACTGTTGTATAGGAATTTGCTTAGTTTTGCATTTTAACACAGATTTTGCTTGTGCGGGATTTCAATTTACCTATGTGTACATACGGGAAGGAGTAATTAATAAGTAAATTTTAAATGTATACTAGAAAAAGTAATTTGCAAAAAGTAGGTACGTCAACTTGTTCAATTACTTAAAAAGAAAATTAGCAAATACTAAATATTAAGTAGTCCACTTAACTTTTCTCAAAGAATAATTAAATTAGAAATGTTTTCTTTTATTTGCTTCAGAAATTGGAACCGGGAAGCCTTATAGTTTTTGTTTTTCCTATGCGAAACGTATTTCGCGGTTCAAAAGTGGGTTGATATGTAAATGTTGCTCTGGTTTGCATCCATTATACACTGTACATACATTGGTTGAAAAAGGTTTCGGGTTTTATTCAGGAAATATATTGTGAATGGAAACCTCACAATCTAGTATAGTATAATGCGTAAAATGTAATTTCGTGTTCGCCTCGATGGTCAAGTAGTATGTGTACTCACCTGCCAAGACTCAGGTCCCGGGTCGAGCGAAAACATTTTTCCTACTTTTCAAACATGGCTCGGGTTTGAGATCACCAACCCGCATTTGGCAAGCGTGGTGATAATGCTTAATCCTCCTCACTGTACTGATATCTGCAGTGAGAGGAGAGGCCTTTGCCCAACAGTGGGACATTAGAGGCTCATACTTTTTAATGTTCATGTCATGTAGAACAATAAATTAATTAATCAAACTAAACCTATCTATACTTTATAACTATATTCCATTGGGTTATATATTATGTTACTATATAACTCAATGCTATATCCCACTGTCTGTACTGTACCAGGGTGGTTTCAAACCAGTGTGTTATATTATACAGTGCGCGTATACGGTTTGTTTTGACATAATATGCGCTTACCCGCGCGTTAACAATAGTACCGATAATGGTGGCCGGTAAAGGATTATCTGCGCATATACGTACCGGCGTTGCAGCATTCATACACACTGAGGAGTACACGCACTTTAAAAAACGCTCATCTGAAACCGCCCTAAAGCAAATGTATTTCAGTATCTGTTATAGCAAAACGATAGGGATAGTTCATAAAATATCCTGGGCTATAATATAAACTTTGGAATAGGCTAAACAATTCGTTGAACTGCGCTATTCGGCGACCGTCCAAAATATCTTTGTTCAATCCGAATTAGTTATTTGATGTCGATCTCAACACTTCCCAACAATTTACTGCTTTTGTTACAAAATTGTTGACTCGGTTTAATATCGAGTTTGTATTTGATTCAGATGTTGGATGTTAATAAATATTGTGGACGATATTGCTGAAGATGTTAGAGTTATCGAAATGGTTTTCTCTTTGTGATTTCATGATGAATTGATAACGCAGGTTGTTTATGTAAGGTATTTGGTAACTAATTTCACACGTTTCATTTTATTATATCCATACCAATATAGTAAAGCTGAAGTGTTTGATGGAACGCGCTAATCACAGTAACTACAAGTCCGATTGGAATGATTCTTATTGAACTGGATAGCCACATTCAACGGGAAGGTTAAATACTGTTTTCGTTCCCGAAATTCACACGAGAACGAGCACAACGCGGGTAAAACCGCGGGGCGCCGCTAGTACTAATACATTTACATTGAAATTAATCAAATAATTGTAAACGAAGACGTATCGTAGCTGATGCTGTACTGAAACCAATGCTTGAAATTGTTGAAAGTGTTCAATGGTTCGGGTTCAAACATTTTTCAGACTTCAACATTTGCTTTTTTTAAATTAAACGTACCAAAAAATACTCGTGATATTCAAAGCTGGTATTACAAAAATACCTTTATTGGGTACCTGAACGAAATAACTTTATTTTTACCCGCAGGCGCGGAACAAAACCTATCAAGAGGTAGGAAATTGTTACATAAAGAGTCGAATAACGATTCCGATATGTAAATAGAGGCCCCACTATTAAAATGTTTGTTTTTCATGTTATTTTCGTTCTTAGAACAACGACTTAACTATTTATAGTCCTAGTTTCTATTTTCTGTCTGAGAGCATACTCAAGTAAACAAGGTCGAAATGTAAGCTTATATAAGCATATAATTTCAGTTATATAATTTTTTCCATTCCTTTAATAAATGTATGTAAGCAGTGCACTGCCGTTTTACCCGCGTCGAACCTTTTCCCGAGGGAATATAGGGATAACCTTCCCGTTGAATGTGGCTATCCATTACAAAAATAATTAATAGTCAATCAATCAATATTTTAAAATCAACCACAATAAAAACAGTTCGTTTTACTCGAAGCTTAAAAACTGCATCAAACTGCACTGTCGGGCTCAATCTCACCACAACAGCCCCCAGATTCAGTAAAACCTAACCTGGTTCACTCCACCACGATCGCACCAAAACATGTACCACAAGCCTTAAAAAACATTAGCAACAACAAAGATATATAAGTAACAAAATGTGGCACAATGCCAGGTGCACAGATCTATATTGATACAAAATGCTTTGCATGCTAATTTGTGAAGCATTATACATTTGCAAGCATTTGTGATGGTTTCAAAATTGGAGGTAATATTTAAACTGGTATAGGATGAGCAAAATTGTGGGGTACTGCTGGATTTAAGTACAGTTAGGCGCAAATTTATATATAATACACAAAGACTTTCATGTTCTGAGGGAGAGACTAGGTTGATCTAGCTAGAGTCTAGTCTAGAGTATTTGAATGGATGTTTATAAAAACTAAAGAGTGGGCAAAGTTATATGGAACTTAGACCAAATGCCTACGCAGATGAGACATACACCAGTCGATAGAGAAGAGTCGGCACCTCAAGCATGCTGAGGAGCATGAAATTCTACTTCGGGAAAGTCTCGCAAATATCAATGTCTTTTGCAAAAACCTCAAAAATAACTTAACTGCAAGTATCAATTTCCTTAAAGTAATATCGAACGTTTCCGCTCACGACTCAGTCAATAATCTTATACTAACTGATAATTTACAGAACAGACGACCGCAAGCAGTTATCAAGTGCACTTATAGAGGACAATAACTTGGCGTATCTAGTTAATAACAGACATCTGTGGCGATGCCAACCTAACCACGTATCAGACCGGTTGCATCTACAATCGGGTACGTTAGAAGGCGGACGTTTTAAAGCGAAAATCGCTTAGCATAACACATCCAACTAGATGACAAAATAAGACACACACCAAGAAGACTCACTGCAAACGAATGACGTTGTAAAGCAGACGCACACACACAAAGATGTTATTAACTAACCTAAAAAAGTGGATTATGAATTATGTATTAATTTTAGTAGCATGTCTTAGTTCAAATTCTTGATGTATTAATTTTGTCTAGATCATAGTAATGATAAAGTTAAAGTAATTTAGTTTCTGATCACTTAGAATAAAACTTTAGAATTTAAAGAATGTCAATAGGTGTTAAATAAGTTTGAATATGATAAGGTTCTTAATATAGTTGACATTTCATGGGCTCACTGTACAAGCGGCTTTCACCAATATGTGGTAACTTGGTAAGTCAACTGCTCCGACAGTACCTTAGCTTGAACCACTTTCATGGAGAAAAGTTATACTTTAAACTTGTTTAGCGTTTAAATGTTGTTGATACGATACTCTATCGCAGCTCTTAGCTTTGAGTATGGTAGATTATTGTTATTACGGATAGTTTTTAAATGTAGAAATTAGAACAAGCTATCAACTTTTTGTAGTATTCATGTTTCATAGGTGATGTAAGATAATATTTTTTATGATAGACGTAGTATCTAGTGGAAATTAACTATGTAAAAACCAAGGTTTAGGAAATAAATATTTTTACATTTTCATTTTAATTTTTCGAATTAGTCGGAAACATTTATTAGTGCATAAAAGTAAAGCTATATTTCCTTCTGCTAAATAACAAACTTAGTAGGCAGGTTTGTAGGTAGTTAATCGTAAAACCAACATAAAATGGTATTAAAGTTTACAGCGAAATTATGCATTATCGAAACATATCATTTCATTAAACTTATTTGCATAATCAGAAAATAATGGAACGGAAACGATTGCATTCGATGTTCAGTGAATGTATAATTACATGTTTTATAATGACTTCAGCAGATAAATAGATGAATGAAAGAATTGTATATTTTTTTATTTATTTTACTTAATCGTTTCGTACACATGCCGTCAAGAAACAATGTTTTGAATTTTGTTCGTCTGTTTGTTGGACCTTACTTTGAAATTAATAACTTATTAATATTAATGTAATTGTTATATACGAGTATCTAGTCGTGCCCGTGACTTCGCTTACGTAAACCTTTCTTAAAAGTTTTAATTTATTAAACAGCTACCTACTTAGCAGGGAGCAAAAATAATACATTTTAGAAACTTGGAAAGTCACTTGACGATATAATTTTCTTTTTAAGTTTCGTCCAAATTTTGGAGAGCACCGTAATGCCACAATGTCCTTGAAGCTGGATCTGGCTTCATTATACCAAGACCCAATGAATAATTCATTGCTTCCTATCACTGAAGTATTCCGAGAGGCTTTAATATGCAACATTTTTGATAGCTTCATTTTGTAAATACCACAGAGCTTTAGCATTACATTAAAGTTTGTATTGGAATTTAAATATTAATTACTATCTGTGTCACGTGGTGTTATCAGCTTTTGTAATCATTTCGGATAAAATGTGGCTTATAATTTGATCTCGAGTTTTGATCTATATCCATGAATTTTATCAAAGGCAATATGACAGTCACTCCGAAATTCTATGTAAACGATATCAAGATAAAAGATCGATTTAATCGCGGACTAAAGCTGGCAATTAGCAAAAACTTTCAACCATACCCTTTTTCTCTTCAGAAACTATTCAGTCTGAATACCAATGTCTATTTATGGAAAGAAAAATCGTTTCTAAAGCCAATTCCTGAAGTTCGATTATCGTCACGCTTCACACATCGTTCCACGGCAGTCCATTTGTCAGTCCATCTATCGGTGCCATGCTCGCGTGACTAATGAAAGACCTCACTCGAGCCTCACTCATTCATGTGAGGGCAACGCGACACTCCAGGATTAAGCTGCACACATATACAGGACGAAAAAGTTCAAAAATATTATTATTTGTGTTTGAGGACTTGAAGATCCGACAACGGACGAGATTGTGAGTCAAGGGACAAAACCAGTCGATTTGAGAGACATGCGAGGGAAGCCTATATAGGGAAGTTATCTCGTAGAGGCTTTTTTGGCCCTTAGATTATAATTAATATTAGTAGTAGTAGGTCATGGGGATAATGTCATGTTCTGTTCACATACAAGAATGTAAGCCGCGGCTGACATCCGAAGGAAATATCCCTGACTTATTTCGATAGTTTAGTTGTTCTCCGATTTCCTTTAAATGGATGATTCCTTATCTGATATTTGCGTCTGTTCAGACGTGTCCGTCCACAGCATCCTATATCATGTTTCAAGCTTTGAACGAACTTTTGCAGAAATTAGATTATTAATCCGAAATTGTCAACCCTTTTCAATCCATTGGCATTATTACCCTAATTTAATTCCTTTGGGATGTTCGTTACTTTTTATGCGATTACTGTGGTCGTTTGAGAGGATTAATTCATGTGGAAGACTGAACATAATATATGTTTTATATGAACGTAATACCAATAATCTGATTGTAATTTGAATAATCATAATTACTTTAGAAATCAGCTTATATTCATGGTTTGGGTTCTTATTAACTTTGTATATTTCGGATTTGTAGAAGGAAAAATGGTCAGATTTTTAAAAATATCTTTAACGGGAAAATACTTATTACAAGATATTTTTTAAAGTTTTTAAGTATTCAATATATATAATACTAGCAGCGCCCCGCGGTTTTACCCGCGTTGTGCCCGTTCCCGTGGGAATTTCGGGATTTTTTTTACATAAAAACCTTCCTCTTGAATCTATTGCAAAAAACCACATCAAAATCCGTTGCGTAATTTTAAAGATTTAAGCATACAGACAAACAGACAAACAGACACGAAACAGAGACGACTTTATTTTATACTATGTAGTGATGTTAAGTGTCTTCTTTCGAGGCAGTGTTTCCATTCATCTCGTTTATTTCAAGAGATCGTGCTTCTCGCCAAATCGGCCAACTACGACTTGCCAAATGCTTTTTTAATTTCGTAGGCAGTATACTAGGCCAAAGATATTGCCTGCAAATACGCAGAATACGAGAAAAATAACAAGTTTTTGTAGATAATGGAAATTGAATACCTACTTACGTTTGGGTATTGAGTAAAAGCCTTTTATTTCAATCACAAATTCAAATCATTCAAGTTATTTGACGTTTCAGGAAAGAAATATTGAGGAAAGCTTTCAGAAATAAAATGGAAGATTACTCGTCTGTCATATAAGGCGTCGTTTAGATGGAGCTATTTTACTAACTGCAAGTCGACTCGCAGCGTGTAATCTTGCTCGAGTTTTACTCATTAATTACGTCATGAATAATTAAACACTATCGATAGAGAAAGAAGAACTAATTCACAGTCATAAAAAAAAATTAAGGTTGGTACACAGTAGCAGTAACAACAGTACGTAAAATTGCTTATTAAAATGCTTTTACATGCACATTTAATACGAATAAAAATATTTTGATTATGCGCATCTTCTCTACCGCTAGGAGATATCGTAAAAAAGTTATAGTACTACAAGATTGGACCGTTTACAACATGCCTATATCAAGAAATGCTTCTCGGCTCTAACCAACGAACAATAAAATAAAAGAAGAGTTTTTTCATTTGATCGTGACGCATATTCCTGAAATTGAGAGCGCGATCGTCTGAGAAAAACAGAGCTTATTGAGTCACGAGATCACTGAAATAAAACTGACATGGAATAGACTAACTTAAAATTTTAATTCTTCTTCTTTTCTTCTTCTTCTGTCACTAACACTAAAATGAACCAGTCCAGAACTTGGCCAGGGTGACTGCATCATCTGTAGCCTACACTTTGCTTTCATTTTACATTTTTATCTGACGTTCGGGCTCCTTTACAGGAACCGTGCTAACAGAAGAAGAGTCGAATCAAATTGAGTTCGCTTAAACCTAAGAGACCAGTTTTTTTTAAATATAGGAGTGCCTGATGCTGTATGGCCACCATAAGTGCAATCGATGCGGCTAAGTTTTGGTGTACCAATGTGATTGATTGAAGCTATCAACACTATGAAGAATTTGAACCAGCTAAGTGATATATTGCAAACCTTATATGGTACGTTCAAAAGAGCCTCTATGGGGCCAAAACTGAATAAAAATATTTGACTTTGACTTTGACTATAAGCTTAGTTTCTTAAATGGACGTTAAAAAACTCTATGTATATCCACGCCTAATTAAATAACAAAAACAATGTTACAACAAATAATGCAATAATTGTTGTTTGGGCAATATCAACAACGACAACTTATTTTCTCCGATGCGAAGTAGGTTGAAGAAATCGTCACGAAGACAGCTGTCATTCACCAATCCGCGCTGGGACTGTGTGATGGATCACTGCTATCTTACATGAGTGACAGTGGGTCGAAAATAATGTAACAACTGATGAAAACGGTAAGATGTGTCATGTGTGTGTGGAGTTAGAACACTTGTCTCTAAGCTGTTTAAAAACATATTTTTAATAATTATTGAAGTTCAATTATTGACTGATTGCCAAATTACGCAAGACTACGAGTACAGTAACATCCATAACGCAAAACAATACACATAATTATCAAACTCAAGTCCCTTCCATCTATACAATGTTCTTTGCATGCCCCCGTTTGTCCAACCCCTCTGTCATGAGCTTAATTTGAATTATGTCGGAGAGACCCCTCAATATTGTATAAAATTTACGCTACACCCCTCTGGAGTTTTGAATGGACCGGTCCTCTGTACAAATGAATGTTTGACTATGTTTGTGTGTGTATCGATCTGTTATCTCTAAATAATTCAGAATGACACGTGCCTATGGCCGAATTTTTTTTATCCATTTTTAATAATATAATGGCGTATGTTTGGTACCTTTTCAAGGACAAACGTGTTAACCTTTGTATGAAATATGGATAACTTTACCCTTCAGGGACAGATGTGGGGTTAATGATGTCATTTAACATTGTACGTGGCAAAGCTTGACGGGAGAGCTTTTAGCAAAAAGTTATGATGAAATAAGGAGAAAATATTTAATGTTGTTGTTTAAGTTAAAAGTTAAGTTATTTACGGACAGTTGTTTTAAACCACTACGAAATTTAATCTACAAGGTTGCCAGAGAGAGGACTTCAATATACTTCAATGTAGTATTCGAACAAATAAATAATTTTGATTTGATTTGAATGTCTATTTTTATTAATGTGGGCTTACAATTGAAACGTCCACCCATATTGACACAATATATAACAAAAAGCTTAACCAAACAATATTTGCCACTTGCCCTTTTAAATACGGTTGCGCCCGGGTTTATCTTGTACAATACATTACCTTTCAAGTAAAGCCAACCGTTGCATCTCACAAACATTTTATATCCGGCCGTCACAACACTTTTACGATTCAACTCGTAAAATACGAAAACTTTATTAAATTCCGGTACCGACTACCGGCTATAGGTTCAAACAGCGGAACTTTACCGGCAACCGGTTAAAAACGGTTAATATTTATACGGTTTAAGGAGTGGGTATAAAATAGTCAGTACATGTACTGAAATAAAAACCAAAATATTATAATGGAATAACTGCAAACAATATTCAACCGGTATGACGTCAAACTTGCACACCGTAAAACCGGTTATAGATACGGTTATCCGGCTCCGGGCCGATTCATTAGACCAATCACTTATCAGGATAGGATGGTAAGTGCAAACCGAGTGGGCATTGATTGGACCGGTGGAGAAATCAACCGGCTAATAGTTACCCGGATATCGGATAAAACGATTAGTGAAATACGATAGAAACCTTTTAGATAACGATATAGAGTAACTATTTGTTTTCGCCTTCAGTTGGAGTAAATCACTTTAATAGTTAGTTAAGCCTGCGCCGAAACTATACCTACTTTAGGTATACAAATGTATCTATTGTTTCTATTCTCGACGTCCAACTAATATTATAAAGACGAAAGTTTGTGAGGATGTAAGTTTGTAGCTCTTTCAAGCAAAAACTACTGAACGGATTTCGATGAAACTTTAACGTAATATAGAATAGGAAATGCAATACATTTCATCCCGAAATACGGAACAAAGCCGTAACTAATACAACGGCGCTACTGGTCAGAATATAAATTCAAATAGAATTTCAAAGCGGTATTTCGGATCCGTTGAATCCACTTCATTGAAAATCCATAACCAAACATACCCAACCTCTTAGCTACGTTCCTAGGCTTTATAAGTACGCTTCCATTCCTACGATATAGTCGGTTTTCGATAGTTTCTTCTAAAACTTTAAACCTTTAAATTATTGTATTCTAAAACTTTAAATTATTGTCTTCTTAACGAGACAAGTCAAAACTAGTGTGTGACTTATTTAAAAAAAAAGAGAATTAGCCTTTAATGCCCCAAAGCTGGGCAAAGGCCTTTTAATATTATAAGGCGTACTTATCTTGTGAAAATAATAGCATCTACCTAATTATACTGAAACACAAGCTGCTCAGTCGAAGTTAGCCCCTTCTTCAGACTAAGTTAGAAGTCAAAAAGCATCACTTAATTTGAACAATCCACATAATTTCCTTTGCGATGCAGTGAAATGTTCCGCCACTCCTTCCGAACTTTGTTGGAATTAGTCTACAGGTAATAAATCGGGGAAATATCAAAAGTTTCGTACAATGTGGAGTACGAAGCGTACCCTTTGCTCCACTTAAGACTCCCAACAATGTTTCAATGGTTTTAATTTCATACGTTCTATCCAAACTTAACACGTTAATATTTGAGATTAGCTTCTTTGCTTTTTATTAACCGACTTCTAAACTGGTTCTCAATTTGTTAATATAATGCTTAAGTTTTTTTTTAAACCATTTTGTCTATTGTTTACCTTATTTGAATTGTCAAAAAGGAGTCAGGATAAAGGTCTTTAATGAAAGGTTAATTAATTATTGTTTCCATCAGCTCAAACAGGATTGGTTCCCAAATATAATGTGCCTATAACAATACATTAGGTACTAAAATAGATACTGTCTTTAATTAAATTTATGGATTCGATAGCAAGGAAGGCTTATTAGTACAAACTATAAATATAGACTCATAATTACTTACGTAAGAGAGTTGACGAGTGAAAGCTATAAATAATTGTAATAATCTAAATAATAGCCTAACTTAATATCAGATAATTTATCTCAAATTTCCCAAACCTTAGATTAGTTAACGCTAGTAGTTAACGCCTCGGTGGTCTAGTGATATGTGCACTCGCCTGCCAAGACTGAGGTCCCGGGTTCAATTCCCAGGTCGAGCGAAAACATGTTTCCTACTTTTCAAACATGGCTCGGGTTTGAGATCACCAACTCGCATTAGGCAAGCGTGGTGATTACGCCTGAAACCTCCTCACTGTACTGATATCTTCAGTGAGACGAGAGGCCTTTGCCCAACAAGTGGGACATTACAGGCTAATACTACTTAGATTAGTTAAAGTTACTACGTCCGAAGCCTCTAAATTTAATCAAAGGAAGATAAAACAAACAGCCAATAACAGCTATCTATTTATTAGTTATCGAGATAGGTATCTTAATTATCTTTGTTTTATTCGAAATACAAAACCACAAAACTGTTTGACTTTGACAGCTAAGTGTTAACGTCAGTTATCACGAAGTGTTTGATTTGACAAGCAAGTGTCATATTCGTTGCATAATTTTTAATTTATGAATATAGCTGGCTGAACAGAAGATACTACTTAAACCTCATCGTATTTTTTTCTACCGGGAACTGGCGGAATTGCGACCAAATTAAATGTCAGTATATATTAAATCCATGAATTAAATATAACAGGCTGATTTCGGAAGATTTTAGGAAAGTATTTTTTATGAAGTTGTTTTTAAATCCAGATTTTTCTCACTTTCAACCGACTTCAATAACCAGGTATTTTTATTTTATTTGTGTGAATATTTAGGTATTTGATCTTTAAAATGTAATGCTGGTATTTTATTTGCATTTTTATAGTTACTTACTTTAATTATAAATTTATATTTAAGAATACTGTTATAGCTATCTGAGTAGCGTTGTACTGTCGTACACATCTATAATAATTTATAATATAAATCATATTATTACGTATGGGCGCTACGTACGGGTCAACTAATATCCTTAGGGTGCGTCCACATCTGGCGAATGCGCCGCGAATGTGCAGCTCGCCAGCCATGTGCGAGCTGCCCGCAAGCCGCGCGCGTGCAGTCACGGCAATGGTTTGGTGCACCTCTTTAGTGCAACTCATGCAAGGCTCGTAAAAGGCGCGCGCCCAGCGCGCGCGCGGCCCGCGATCTGCGCGCGCTCAATTATCGCGCTTACAATGGAGAAGGCCAACATTTTTTACTTTACACACCAAATAAATCTATACAAAATTACAAAAAAAACTGTGTTTTTACTTTTTCCATATCTCAATAAATGGCTAAGATATTAACGATCAAAGTGCGTATTTTCGACCGTGGGATTTTAAAAACGCGGGCGGGCGCTCACTGGTCGGTGACGTCACAACTCGACTCATTTGGCAGTCGCGCTCTCGTACGCACGCCGCTGCGCATTAAAAATCAAAATTTAACTGTTTTCTGCGGAAAAATGAGTGAAAAAAAAGTGACGAAATACTGTATTGTGCCTCAGTGCTTCAATTCGACAGTTAAAACACCAGATAAACTCCTTTTTAATGTGCCTGGGGACCCAAAAATTAGGAAGAAGTGGATGACAGCAGTAAAAAGGATGGATTCAATAAGCTCTACATACGTCTCCCTCTCTTTTTAACTGTATATACCCTATGGCATCATCTCCGTAGCTCTCTCTTCCTGACAAAACACTACGATTTAAAAAAAATACCTTCAAAACGTACGTTTTTAATGTACTTACTATTAGAACGGCTTAACCGATTTTGACAAAACATGTCTATGAACCACTGTTAAAAAACAATATTGAAATAAAATAAAAACGCATCGAAATCGGTTCACGCGCTTAAAAATATGCTACGTTACTACAGACAGACACGCAGACAGACATAGGTAGACAGACACATTAGCGTTCAAACTTGAAACACCCCTATAAAAAAGTAAAAATTTGCGGCCCGCAAGTTTATCACCACTGATTTCTTAACTAAGTAAGTATTATTTATTTTTATAAAAAAAACAACTGGGAATGAACAAACTAAAGCGGACATTGGATAAAATAAAAAAAAAATCTGGTTTATTTATTATAAAACTATATTAATAGGCAGGTAGGTACTTACCTACCTATTTATCTATTCAGAAAAGTAATAACTACGTAAATACCTACCTACTAGAACTTACCTACATCTGTATATGGGTAAATAGTGACATTTTCTTATGTACAAATAAAACATAGAGGTAAAATAATCATCGAAAACCTCGAGATGTAGATTGGGAGTATCTGGTAGTATTTTTTATCGCCGTCCATAATAGGTAGGTACCTACTAAATTAAACACACATTTCCTAATAAATACCTACCCGAGAGTAGGAAATGCTTACTCAGGATGTAAATACCTTTTCATCTATCAAACTATCCACTCTTGGAAGATTGTCCGACTGACCTTTTAAAAACCTCCTTCCATTCTACACACTTCACGTTTCAAACAAATTTTTCGAAACACAGGATAATTTACTTTATTTTTTTTAAATATAAGCAAACTATAGGTATTTTGAATACGAAGACAATCAAAACAATATGAAATGAGACGCCATAACGCACCAAAGTTTACTGGAGTTCACCGGACCGACCGACCGCCCGCGCCCGAGTCGAGTTGTGACGTCATAGCGTAAGCGCGCCTAATCTCGGAAATTCAAAAAAGGGCTTGAACTTCTCGTCGTTATAACTTCGGAAATACTGCATGGATTGAAGTGAAATAAAAACTAGTGTAATATATATGACCTAAGCTCGGATTGTAGGTGCATTTGATAGTAATATTTTGACCCTTTGGCCTTCTCTATTGCGCTTATTGGCTCAGTACTTTAGGCAGACGCGAGCCGCTAGCGCGCCGCCCGCGCGCTGATCGCATACGGCGCTTAGGTTGCGAGCGAACTGCGCGCGAGCGGCGCAAGAGCGGCGCACGAACAAAAATGCACGCGCGCAGCTCGCGGGCAGCTCACAAACGGTTCGCGACCTGCGCATTCGCGGCATATTCGTCAGATGTGGACGCACCCTAAGGGTATTGGATTAATAATTTATGGATATTTGATTTCCGTGTTCCAATTTAATATTGCAAATGGAGATGTAACCATTTATCACACACAAAGATATGCTGCTTCAGTATATGTATTCATTCCTAGGTAAAGGCATGTACTCCGAAATACACATGTACCCAGTTTAGGTTAGTAGAATTCAATGGTGGCGTTATATAGTTCATTAATATTATACTTTATTGCTATGAAGCGCTCTATATTTGATTTGTTCCTGTTGCTGTTAGCACGAGCAAATCGGTCGAGCAAAACATGTTTCCTACTTTTCATACATGGCTCGGGTGTAGATCACCAACCCGCATTAGGCAAGCGTGGTGATTACGCCTAATCCTCCTCACTGTACTGATACCTTCGGTGAGACGAGAAGCCTTTGCCTAGCAGTGGGACATTACAGGCTAATACTTTAATTTTCTTTATTGTTAGCAAGTCCAATCCTTGAAATAGTTTCTACTAAAGCAGCTACTAATATTACGAATCCTACTGCAACAGCTAAGGTCATTCTCTACGTATTTATGATAACATCAAAGAAACTACAACATAACAACTACACAGATCCTTATCAACAATAATAGCTCACACTTCGCATCTAATGATCTCGAGTAATTGAATGAAGTTATTTAAACAGCGTGGTGTATGGGCCGCCTGTCCGGCAGACCGAAACAACTCACTCTCGACGTCACAACCGTGGGTATAAAGCTAAGTATAGAGTGAGCGGCAATTTGTATACGCGCGGTTTTTGTCGAGCAACTGCAATGGCGCGTGTGCAAGTTTCGCCGTGTAACATGCTTGTTAGTGTGGTGGATAGCAATGGATTTATCTGTAAGAATCTCAGAATAGTCTCTGTAAACATAGTTTAAACTTTTTTAAGTACTTAGTTTTAAAGTCGGAAGTCAATCTTACGAAATTAATGAATTGAAAAAGCCTCGCTGTTAAGACTTTATGTATTTTTCCTTGTAATACTTATAATATTTGTTTCATTCTTATATTACCGTTCGCAATCGCTTGTCACGAGTATTCTAGCTGCGGCCTAAGTTTTCAAGCCAAGTCATGCGTGGAAACGCTCAGTCCATGCGCAGCTTTACAATGTCAAATTACAGACATTGTGGCCGATGAATTAATCCGAATGTAATTGATCTGTCGCGGTGGTGTATTCATCAAGTTAACGAAGCTGTGTGATGGAGAAGTGTTCTATGTGACACATGACCAATTAGACCATACAAGTATATCGAGAAATCAGACGTTAAGAGAAACATATAAAAAACAATTATTGTCGTCCGTTAGTCTTGATAAAACTGGATAACGGAATTTCATGGAAGCTTGTCACATTTTTTGTGGAGTATCATGCCCGAGTAACGGATTTCTAGATGACCTCGGTTGAATTTTTTGGTCACGCCAATCAGGAAATTGGAGTTTTTTTAGGTATTAAACCCTTTAGTAAGTATGCTGGTTAGTTTATAGAAAAAATATAGTTTATAACGCACGGTAAGAAATCAGGTGATATTATCCCGAAACTCCTACAGGAACAGATTTAATGCAGGCCAAACCGGGGGCAGAAGCTAATAAATAAACCATTATATAGCTATGCGGAAGAAAATGAGCTTTTCTCTACAAAAAACATTTACGACTTCGAGATGTAAGTGTGAATGTTGTTGACTCGTCATAAAATGAATATTATGAGTATGTTAATTGATACACACTGCAATAAAACATGGGCGCTGGTTTGTTGGTGTAATGAATAAAACTAAAACAGCCAGCGCAGGCGAGAGATTTTAGTCACGGTAATAGAACTATTACTGTGCTTTAGTCCCCCTGTACGCCGAAGACTTTTAGTCCATCAAGGCATTTCGCAGTATCATAATGACCGTTTTTTTTACTAAAATAGTACGAAGAAAAGATATAAAGAATATTTTTACTTTATTTAGCGATATTTTGAAAGGAGAGCATATGACACGCGTCAAATATTTCACCATAACTTGTCGTCAAATATTATGACAAGGAAAATATAAATATTTACGTACATTTAATAACATCTCACAATAAAAAGGAAATATTATCAAAAATCTAAGAAATTATATTCCTATTACTTACAAAGTAATATGATCTAGTTTAATAACTTATTATATTAATATATCATGCCTTTTGAGTCAAGAAGACTATATAGGTAGGTACATACTTTAATTACAATAGCGGACCCAGTACAGAACCTTGGGACACCCCATTAAGTTTTATTATATTAAAGGCCTTTATGATTCAACAAATGGGTTATATAGAGTGGGTTCGCTTTACGTTAAGTCATAATCGTAATTTCTTTAATTTCTTTCATGTTTAATCACATAATAATATAGTTAAACTACACATACCGTTATAGCGGTAAATAACACCAAGTCGAAAGCAAGTGATAATTCAGTGCTCGATGTTGCCGAAACGAATTGGACTCTAATTATAGACATGGCTGCTGTTAAAACTGTGGTAATTGATAAACGTGACGCTGTTTAACGTAATTATTGTAATAGATACTTCCTACTTACATGATGACAAGACGGAACTAACTAGTTGTTGTTTTACATGCTCGAAGAAAATAGGGTATTAAAACCGTGTTTTGCGGTTATAGTTGCGATATTCGGTGATTTTATTTGATAAGGTGATTGATAAAATGGGCTTTTTATTTATAAGTTGACATTGTGTACATCAAAATCCTTGCCATTTACGCGTGAAAGTTATTGTGAAACATACTTTTATATAGTACAAGAAATCGCGTTTATAACGTTCCTACCTGACCCGGCGAACTTTATATCGCAACGTTATTTTATATTTGCTTCTACTGGCAATAACGAACACATAAAATAAATATATTCAATTTGCTGCAGTCGTTATGCACGTACAAACATTTTGTGAGTTGTGTGGTCTACATTATGTACCGTCTTAGTTCAAGAGTCAATCTGCATATTAAACTGAAGTCTCTACAACCATCAATAATATTATAACCGAGCCAAATCGCAGTAAAACATCTCTAAATGCAAATGTTTGTAACAGAGTTACAAATTACGAGCATTCAGGGAGTCTACATCATCATGTCTATTCTAACGGGAAACATTGTAGGTATTCAGTGTTAAAATAGAAATTATGAGTCAGTGAGCGAGCTGCCAGCTAATCAGAGATAATTCTAGTAATTCAACTTAAAGCACATAAGTGAACATGTTCCTTACACCATGTAATTTGTTCCTCAAATAGGCTGGCTTCCATTACGAAGCCGATGCCAACGACCGGTAAATTAAACTGGAGCCTTTTGTATGCATGAAAAATTTGAAGTGGAAACTTTTGAGAACCGGTTAGTGGCACCAAGAAAAACATGTGATGGTCACAACTGTTGCATTGTTGCACTTTAAAGGTGTAGAATATGTCTTTATGGTGGTAAACAATGATCATATTGAGATTCGGCCAGATTCCTTCACCAAACCATACTTAATAGGTAACTGATTTCAAAAATGATAATGAGCATTATGCAATCTGTTAATTCTGAGAATGAATCTGTAGTTGTAATTTATCGGCTTCGAATTGGCGATATGGGTTTAAAAATTCTTTTACGCATTTGAATTCGTTTCAAACCAAATAATTGACAATTAATTAAACACTCAAAAAACTATAGGCATTTAAAACCAATCTCTTCACAAGCGTTTACTATTTGATGCTTTCGTGGACAAGTCAAATTGGATAATGGTAGAATTTCATTCGATTGCAATGCTCGAAGAATTCGAAGCAAAATAGTACAAGACTGGGAGTGGAGTGACGGCACAAAGAGTGGCTCCCGATGTAAAAGCAAAGGGTGCCGACCCGATAGCTGCCGGTTGCTGTGTCCATTGCAGGCTTCCGAGACATGGGGAATTAAATAGCAACATCGTTGCTTTGGGAGGAAATTGTTGGATAACTCTACAAGACTGCTCTAGACTCGATTTATAGCCAATAAAGACAGCATATTCAATGAGTTTTACAAAATTCAGCGAAAATATTTTCAACTTTCAAGCAAACCTTCGTGTGAACTTGTCAAATAATCCAGACAAATGTATCACCTTAAAAGTTTTCAGTGAATTCGATAGAATTAAAAAGCAATTTCATGCAGCAAATATTTCGTGAGTTTAAATGTTTCCAACCAATTTTACCCCTTCGTGCAACGGAAACACGCAAAACCAGCTTACACGCATGCAAATTGACTCCTGCCTTCCCAATTCACCCTTTAAAGGGATTTAAGACTTAAAACAGGAGCTTAGAGTTTAGTTTTAAGTGGGGGTGGAACCAGACGAGTCTATGTTCCTTAGGAATGGAGTTCAAAAGAGTTTGGTGTCACTTAATTAAAGAAGCCCTTGACGAAACCTTAGATGTGGGATTAGATAGAGTGTAATTTTAATTGTGGCTGTGCGTGGAATTTGTGAGTACGAATAAGGGTTAGATTACATCGTATACTCGGTTAGATTACCTACTTTGATAGGTACTAGACGCCACATGTTGTCAGTAGTTTATCGGTGAGTCATTGTTTGGATTACGAGCTCCAGAAAGCTTACCGTTAGTATACCGATATCTAAGACTAAAGAAAACTGAATGTCTTGTAGTTTAGTGGAAAACTCTAGTGTCAATATTTTTAGTCTGCTTTAAAGCTTTCTACTTGTCTGACGCTAATAAAAACCAGTACTAAGCCCCGAAGCATGGTAGCACTTAGGAACTAAAATAGAAATGCTATGTCAAAACTTACTTTACATTCAGAGAATTATCCATTTAGAAAGTGAGCAATTTTGAGATATAATCTTTTTGCGTTGCCATTTCGAGGGTTAGGTTTTATGTGCCTGAGTCACAGCGAAGACTGTTTTGTACTATAAAGTCTATAATTATGTTTATCTACACTAATGTTGTAACATTCTACTTATGTTTCCAATACTTGACTTATAATTACTACTGTTATAGCGCAGACAACTAAAACACTCAATTTAAGCAATTGCATATGATGTTATAATATCCACATCGATATCGTAATAGTAGTTTATGCAACTGTCATATAATGAAGTCATATATCATATAATGAACTGTCATAACACTCGTTACTATTATGAAACTCGCTGCGCTCGTTTCATAAACTCACACTCGTGTTTTAATACCCGTGTTATATGCAGTTGCATACACTACTTTATCTTCACTATTTAATGCAATTAATCAAACAAAATTTTAAAAACAAAACACATTGCGAAACATTAAATTCACGCGTACGTGTATTGTCACAGTGAACTTGCCGCCATTGAAATCTAACCAATGAGAGCGCAGCTGCGCGCGCAGGGTGGCAGGGCGCGCGCCGCGCAGGGCCGCAAGGCGCGCGCCGCGCAGGGCGCGATGTTATAATGAGATTTTACGATATCGACGTGGATATTATAACATCATGTGCAATTGCTTAAATTGAGTGTTTTAGTTGTCTGCGCTATAACAGTAGTAATTATAAGTCAAGTATTGGAAACATAAGTAGAATGTTACAACATTAGTGTAGATAACATCTCATTATAACATCGCGGCCTGCGCGGCGCGCGCCCTGCGGCCCTGCGCGCGCAGCTGCGCTCTCATTGGTTAGATTTGAATGGCGGCAAGTTCACTGTGACAATACACGTACGCGTGAATTTAATGTTTCGCAATGTGTTTTGTTTTTAAAATTTTGTTTGATTAATTGCATTAGTGAAGATAAAGTAGTGTATGCAACTGCATATAACACGGGTATTAAAACACTCGTTACCATTATGAAACTCGCTGCGCTCGTTTCATAAACTCACACTCGTGTTTTAATACCCTTCTTTATATGACAGTTGCATAAACTACTATTATAATAGACAATTTCAGTTATTTGTTTAATTCCTCAAAAATTTCTGTAAAACTACAGAACACTATACTAATTCTCACACATACTAAATTCTTCCACGGTATAACTTTTCTACTTCATATAATTTTCATTCGTGACCGTTAATACTCTTTAGGGAATAACAAAGTGATATAAATTTATCACACAGTTTCATTTTTCTCTTTAATTGTTATTTTAATATTACTCTTCACATAATTTTCTTTTAACATTTTGTGTTAAACAAAAAGATTTTTATGAATTGTGTAATTTGTTTTAACTATTTGTAAAGTTTTCTAGGTTAATTAACGATACAGGGCCTAGATTGTTAATTATTTTTCATAGAATTTATCTTGTCAACTTTGAAGATATAAATTAGGGAGCGCTTGTTCTGTTCAAGTAATAAAGTTTATTAATTTATCAGTAGACAATTTGCTTATACTAAATTTATTGTATACTAACCGCACCCCGAGGTTTAACCCGCGTTGTACCTGCTGCCGGATGAACTTCGGGACAAAATTGTCTCATGTCTTATTCCGATGTATGTATAATATAACCTATATTACTGTAAAATTTCACCCAAATGCGTTCTGTAATTTTTGCCTGAAAGAGTAACAAATATACATACCGTATGTACCTGTATGTGTAATTGTACATACATCCTCACTAGCTTTCGGATATATAATATAAGTTACTGTTACTATCGTCCCACTGTTGGGCAAAGTCTCCGCCATTCCCACCAATAAGTATTCTCGATTTAGAGCCACCAATTGCCAGTCCCTCTTGTAAGCGTCCAGTATATAATACATATAAGTATTATTACTCCTCTCGGTGCCTCGCGGTGAAGAAAATTCCCTTGACAATGACCTGCCATCACCAAACCAATCAAAAACTAAGTTTCCGTGTCTGCATCTAAGGTTGGATTTCACCGTTGAATGTAAACGCGATTAATTGATGTATAAACACGTTTAAGCTCTTAACTGAGTTTAGTTCGCAATATTACATTTCACCAGCATGAACAAAACGCAATTAACGCTAAACTCGTTTAAAATCCTGAACGCCCGATATTGGCGGTTTAACGTCTCTAAACGTGTTTAAGAACTGTCAATGTCGTTGCATTTCTTTTGTATACGTTTTGGAGAATACTGACAACATGGACTGACAATAATTTTGCGCACATCAACAATGGAAAGAGCATTAGCACTAGCCTTCGAAGATAGTAGTGATGATGAGGACCTATTTTTTCGTCGTCCAAGGTGGATTCGTGTCAGAGAAGAATGTTTTGATACTCTTGATGACAAAGACTTCGTTACAAGATTTCGTCTCACAAAACCAACTGTTCTGTCGGTATTGGAGTCTATTGAAGATAAAATCGAGTTTCCTTCAAACATGTAAGCATCAACACATATGTTTACTCATGTAACAATGCGTTCTGTATCAGATACTTACGTAAGTAAGGTTATTAATGGTATTACTAGTTAATTCGATGTTCACATTGATTTCAGAAACAATAGCGTGTCTCCTATTAATCAGTTGCTTTGTGCTCTGCGTTTCTACGCAACTGGGTGTTATCAAATGACTGCTGCCGATTTATGTGGATTTAGTACTTCTACAGCACATAGAATTGTGCACAGAGTCAGTGCTGCCATTGCTTCACTTCGACCGCAGCACATTTACTTTCCTGAGTTACCAAACGAGATCCAACAGACACAAGTTGAATTTTATAAGAGAGCTCGATTTCCTTATGTTATAGGTGCAATAGACTGCACTCATGTGAAGTTCATCAAATCACCTGGTTAGTTTAAGATTATTTACCTATTTGTTGGTAGATTAATATGTATTATTATGTCAAACCCCAATAACATTTTGGTAACATGTAGTACTTACTATACTTCTATTACAGGCGGGGAAAGCCCAGAGATCTTTCGTAACAGAAAACACTATTTTTCACTCAACATTCAGGCAATCTGCAATGCCAAATTGGAATTCACTGACATAGTTGCTCGATGGCCAGGAAGTACACATGACTCATACATTTTCAACAATTGTTATAGAAGAGCCATGTTTGAACAGGGCCAATATGGAAATGCAGTGCTTGTAGGCGATGCAGGGTATGCATGTAATAGGTACATGATGACTCCTTTGGAACAATGCAATAATGATCCTGAAAACTTATATAATGAATCTCAAATAAGAACAAGGAATTGTATAGAAAGATTGTTTGGTGTCTGGAAAAAAAGATTCCCAGCAATGGCTGTTGGTTTAGGAGTTACAGTAGAGCATTCTTTTCCAATAATCATCGCCACAGCAATCTTGCACAATATTGCAAGAAGAAGTGGGGAAAGTATGCCTCCTAATGATAACCAAATAATAAATTCAGCTTCATGGGATGCTCTATTAGCCTTGGGTAATATTAATAATGGAAATATACAACGAGCACAAAGAATAAACCCGAATTACAGAAGGCGCAGTGAGATAGTGACCAACTATTTTGCTAGGTAAGTTTACTCAAACTACCTACCTCCCTGATTGATTATACTTACACCCTCCTAGATTCCAACCCCCACATTTTATCCTATTGTGCCTAAATGGGATATTATAAAAACTCTATAAATAAATGCTTTTGTAAAATCATTTTAAGTAGTTGTAATACTATCAGTCAGTTAGTTCAGTGCTATGAGGAAATCATATTTTATTGGGATAGTCAGACATGGCCATACGTCAGATTATAATAATGACTATCTCAGATTGATTCACCAAACACTTCAGTAACTTTTATAGTTAAAAAGCTGATCAATATTATTTTTTCAGATTATCAAGATGAAGTCTATTAACATGGAATATAGAGTACTTATTAAATGATAATTATATATTATCACATCAATCAACTTGATAAATTAAATGGACTATAAATTAATGACCTCATTTTTTTTTTATAATTAAGGAAATACTTAAAATGAAATAAATGCTTTTATGTATACAAACTCTTTTATTTCTTAGAAAGTTCTAAATCTAAAATTTTTAATTTTATTTCTTCCTGCCTGGTTTTTAGGCGCTCCTGTTCCAAAATTTCTTTTTCCTTCTCCTCCTGGAGTCTTAAAATTCTCATTTTTACTTCATGCTCCTCTGTAGCCTGGGTGTTGGCCAAAGATAAGGTCGCGATCCTATGAGCCGATAAATTCTCATCGCGCCTCAGCGTTGGCCTCCTGCGACTTGTTGATGGAGCACGGTGTTGGACTCTGCAAGGTGATTTAAAATTGCTGTTCTTATGAATGTGAATCAAATCGCGATGCAAATGTTTGTGAGGACAGATGGATATTTGTTTCTGTCATATGTTGAGTACAACACACAGACTACTTCTTATCATCATTTTCATGTAGATGAAAAGGTGGGGCAAAGCTAGTAGATAATTCCATTAAAAATAATTTCTTACTGGGGTGTTGGGACTGGGTAGTCTGAACTAGGGAGAGGAGTTGCAGACGCTGGCTGTTGCTCCTCTTGCACTGCATCCTCGAATTCCACCTGCCTTGGGCTCAGGGCTCTTAAGTTGGAATTTATTGTATTCCTCAGCATTGTGGGAGTGTATTCGGCCCAGTCCTGCAAAAAGCTTTTATGTATACAAACTCTTTTATTTCTTAGAAAGTTCTAATTCTAAAATTTTTAATTTTATTTCTTCCTGCTTGGTTTTTAGGCGCTCCTGTTGCAAAATTTCTTTTTCCTTCTCCTCCTGGAGTCTTAAAATTCTCATTTTCACTTCATGCTCCTCTGTAGCCTGGGTGTTGGCCAAAGATAAGGTCGCGATCCTATGAGCCGATAAATTCTCATCGCGCCTCAGCGTTGGCCTCCTGCGACTTGTTGATGGAGCACGGTGTTGGACTCTGCAAAGTGATTTAAAATTGCTGTTCTTATGAATGTGAATCAAATCGCGATGCAAATGTTTGTGAGGACAGATGGATATTGGTTTCTGTCATATGTTGAGTACAACACACAGACTACTTCTTATCATCATTTTCATGTAGATGAAAAGGTGGGGCAAAGCTAGTAGATAATTCCATTAAAAATAATTTCTTACTGGGGTGTTGGGACTGGGTAGTCTGAACTAGGGAGAGGAGTTGCAGACGCTGGCTGTTGCTCCTCTTGCACTGCATCCTCGAATTCCACCTGCCTTGGGCTCAGGGCTCTTAAGTTGGAATTTATTGTATTCCTCAGCATTGTGGGAGTGTATTCGGCCCAGTCCTGCAAATAGAAATCTTAATCAAAATTTTACAATTATTTTTATTTCTAACTGTACTTTGTGAACTGTTCCGTAAGGGCTGTTGAGTGTTCCTGGATGGTTTAAGTTAGATCTGGACTTTAACCCGACCTGGGGCCCAAAGCAAACCACTAGTATATTTATAGCACAACTTTATAAAATCTATATAAATAAAAATTAATTCTCTCACCAAGTTTAGGTAGGTACTTACAGTAGTCACAGTGGTCACAAGTTCTGTAGCTTGCAGGTTTTCAATGACTGCATCTGAAAAACCAAAAATATTAATATGCTTGCCAAATTAAATTTTAAATTCAAGCTAGTTCAGATAAATGCCACAAATGCAAGTAAACAAGTGATTTTTAGTGAAATTTTTAATTCAGACTCTTTTATAGAACAAATACATGCAGGAGATTTATATCTCAAGCTGTAAGAATAATACATACCACTCATCACTATCACTGACTGAGAAGTCCCAGCCATTGCTTCATCAGTGTTACTGGAGGCTGAAAGAACAACTTTAATTAGCATGTTTTTAATCATTGTACCTACTATACAAACACAACACACTTTTGGAAAATATAATTAAATCTGTAATGCTGTTGATGTGTTTAAAGTGAATTGAATTGAAGTAATAACAGGTTATTTAAATCTAAGCTGTAGGAGAGCCTAGTTCTGTAATCTATGTATTTACATAAAACTCACCAATATTTGTACCATCGGAGTCATAAATGTTGGTGAACCCTGATACCCTGGTTTGAATTAGGTCGATCACACGATCAATAGCAGGGTCTTCATTGGGCTTTTTTGGTGGTCCTCCTCCTAAGTATAAAAGTAAATATTGATCATTTCAAATATTTCATACATGCAATATGGAGAGTATTAACAAAAATACATACAATATATAATCTGGACTAACCTGTAGCTATAAAACTTTGATTTTGTCGGGTTAACTCCTGCTTTGCTTTTTTTTTCAAATTTTCCCAACAATTCTTTAGTACAATCGGCTCTCGTGGATGGATGCTGGATGTGGCGTTGAATGTTTCAGCAAGTTTTCGCCACTCCTCTGCCTTCTGACGCATGCTGACAGCATCCGTTCTTTTGGACTCCACAACGTCGAAATGTTTTTCCACCAGGGAAATAAGCGTCAATTTTTCGCTGGCGCCAAAAGTTGGGTCTCTTTTTCTTTTCGCGCCAATGTTCGGCATAACTTCGCCCTTCCTTTTCGACATAGTTATATGCCGCAAGGGTACCAAAAGTCCAGTAAACAATGCCAAGGTAAATAGATCGCGCACGAAATCGAGTCCAGTATGCAAAGCCAAGTAAAACAGTCTGTTGTGAATTCGGAGTCCAGGAAACACGCAATAGTTGTAAAATTACAGGAAAATCACTCGAAAATACCACAAGCACACTCACGAAACTCGACGACAAGACGAGGAGAAACGGAATGAATAATATAATAAACTGTCATATCCTAATGGCGGATAACCACAGAGTGCAACACTCCCGCCGCGGGAGTGTTGCACTCTGTGGTTATTGTCTATGATTTTATGTAAATCTGTGGTAAATGTTCGTTTACGTAAACACGATCAAAATTTAACTCCAAAAAGCCGGTGAAATCGGTTTGACTATAAACGAGATTTTACTCGATATATAAACGCGTTTACATATAAACGAGTTTAGTTAAACGCGTTTTTAGATACTAACGGTGAAATCCAACCTAAATCGCGTGAAATTTTTAATAGTCAACGGTTTATCGCCATCTTAACATCAAGACTTTTATTCCTACATCAAACTGTCTCGGGTTTAGTGTCGCAATTACGTTTTATATTCATGACAAGATGTCTGCTTCTTTGAGCCCCTGTTATTAAGATATTAGACAATCTATCTAGGTATGATTCCTTAACGGTACGTAGTTCCATCAAAATGAGACGGATCTAAATGACTTCCTCAAGTTAGCTTAAGTTTAAGTACCGTAGTGCTTAGAAGTTACATATTAAGTTTACGAGTATAGCTAGCTAGTAACGTCATTGTGATTTCGGTCATGAAGACTGTTGTAGGGATCTAATTAAGAACAATTTAGATCAAGTTTTAACTTTCAACAAAAACTACTCTAAATGAGTATTTAAGATTACAAAGACGACCTCTTGTAACATTTCTTAAAGTATATCTTTTCATTCAACAATAGGACCAAACTAAACATAGGCAGGCCTGTGTCACTCCGCGTGTAGGTATTAAAAACATACCTACGGGCGGCGGCCACTGCGCAAGGGCCAATCTAGTAGGCTGCCACAAGCGAAAGAAAACACACGCGTGCGCGCTATATGTTCGACCACGTTCAACTTTGATTGATTCATTATTGCAAGATGGACACAAAACGAAAAAAAGCAAAAAGATACTGTGCAGTATTTAATTGTTTAAATACTGCACACACGCTCGTGCTGTGCGCTAGATGGCATAAGTAGTTTCTCGAAGTAAGCAACCCTAGTCCGCGGCTCTTTCAATACGTATAACCATGTATAACTTATTATGAACCGTAGTATAGTGAATTAAGGCCCATATTCCTTCAAAAAGAAATTGGTAGGTATGTAAATGAACACGTGCTCGACTGGACCGCGAGCTAAATTAAATCATATTGTTTATCAGATTCGAGTCATATTTCTTTGAAAACCATTGCGAAGTAAAGCTTCTGTACGTAGTACTAGTTATTATTCTGTGACATAGGTACCTACCTACTAACCTAGAATAGTTGCTATCTAAAAAACGCGTGCACATGAGAGTTCCGGGAGAGCCACGGTGCGGTACAATGACACTACATAGTATATTGTTAATAAGGTTTCTTCGTCATTAAAAAATAGCTTATCGCCTTTGCTACACCGTGACACCCTCTCAGCACATTTCTTAAGACACCGGGACATACAATAAAAGCTCACAATAACTAGATGATCACTCAACAAGGTGAAAACGGCCGTCACAGTGAACCAGCATGGCCTTTACCCTTGAACCTTCTTGTTTATAAGTTTATTACTCCACGCCATTGTACTGAACGTAGCTACGTGGGAAAAATGATAATACATGCTAATTAACAAAGACGTTCGTTTGCGTTGGCTTTTAATAACGGGTCTTATGTAATGCTTATTGGGTGATAGTTATTTTAATAGTATAAAAAATATAGTTACTATTTTTGTAAGGGTCTTAATTAGGTATCACGGAGCCAGTATTTAACAGTACCAAATCGTTTCCATTTGATTGAAATATTAGAAGCCTTAAGTTCGTTAACTAAGTTCGGATTGGTATTAAAAGCTTCTTCAGAATGAAAAGAGTCATTTATGCGTTACAATTTCGGTTACTTAGGGTGCGTTGCCATTAAATCGGAGCGAAGCTGTGCTCAATCAACTAAATTGTAAGACGAGACACTGACACTGTCAAAATCTTTTCGTAATACATTGTGATTGGTCTACTAAGTTCTGCACAGATCCGCTTCAATGGAAGCACACCCTTACACAAATGTTTACCTCCACGTAGCTACTTAACGTTAGGAACTGTATTATTAAACTTAGTTTGTAACATACCGTATGTAGATGAACGATGATTGATGACCCGATTACAATCTGTAACAAGAGAACAAAATATAATATGTATGTAATAACTTCTTTATGATAATTAGCTAGGACGTATAATTTGACTGTAGATATGGTAATTTCTTCATTTCGAATGTTATTTAAAATCATGAACATAACAAAAAGCAGACTTTTTTAAATGAAAATAATATAACATACAATATTTTAAGTAACTTAAGTACCTAGACGTAATGAAAGTTTATGTAAAAAACTTTTATCATGCGTTGACATCAGCTCAATTGTGGAAAAAACTTTTCAATCTTCTTAAGAAGTGTCAAAATACAGAGAAAAAGCCTACTAAAAGCTTACAAAAAGCTGAATTAATTAAACAATAAAGCAGAGAAACTCCTTAACGTTAAAATGACTCCACTACACACAAATAAAACCGCAGCTACTAAATTAGTAGAATTCGTAACAAGATCGGGGAATGAGTCAACAATCCAAGACGGTGAAGTTACATTCATTAAGTTTTCAAGTTTGTGTTCAAATACCCCGGAAAGGGACATAAGCTTCTTGGCAAGAGAAGACCTTGCTAGATTGTCACGGAATACTACTTGTACGAATTATGCAGCCACTTTCAGAAGTTTGTGATACGGTTGAACTGTAGCGTTTAATTAAGTATTGGGATGGTTAGTTTTATCATTTTCTTAACGATGTTGCTGTATAATGAATATAAAAAGTTGTTCAACGATTTATGACTTAATAAGCAGTCGTAAATCAGTGTTTGTAGTGTTTTGCAGTGTTTCCTGTACCTTTCCTGTCAGTAATAAGAATAATAACTACGTTGTCTCGCCAATAGTCATTATTTTCTGCGCCTAATGGTCAACATATGTACGGATCTTAGATATACCCCTCACTTCTATCTAATAACTTCAATTCAGTGTGCCAGAGGCCTTAACCATGTATTGCCAAAATATTATTTATATATAGTACATATCTTGGTGCCTGTATCTCTTTCCCTTCAAACACTTTACAATTTCTCCTAAAGTTTAGATATAAACGGCGCTATTCAGTATTTATTCAGAAGCTCAGCACTTTGGTCCTATAAATATTTTAGTTCAATAAAGTTTTGAGAGTAAATGGCGCGTAAAATATGCTCTACGGCTCAGAATACAGAATAACCAGAACCCGTGAGCGCGCATAATACTGTAGCTACTCAAACTAGCCTTAAATAGTGTAGTTTGATGCGCAACCGATCAGTCACTTTGTGACCGTCGGAACGCGCTAACGTGTTTTACCCGTGACCAATTTCACGAAACTATGCCGTCTTGTGTCATTCCTACCTGTAAAAATGCAGTGGGTCTGAAAAAGAAACAGGATGGGATCACATTTCACGTGTAAGTATCGCATTTAGGTATCGTCTTATTTAAATATTTAATTATTTTCTCAGATTTCAATTGTCATAGAGAGTGATGCGTCAATCTATGCTAGTGTTGCCAATATAAGAGTTTTGATTTACCCTTCTTTTTATTACCTTTTGAGGGCTTTAATTCGTTGTAGAATATTAATAAGTAATATAATAAAAAATAACCAACTTGAAAAAAGAAGTATAAAGCGTAAGTGCGGCTCCTATGTACCTAACCTAACAATCCTATTAAATAGTAAGTATGTTAGTCTATAGGATTTCTAAACAAATTTTTGGTGTGCGTGTGAGGTAGAAGGGGAGAGGGGGAGCGGGTATAAAATTATGTTTCTATATTAGCCATCTTAGATAGTGAAAAATTGTAATTGGCCCTAAGTTATTATTCTTTTTTTATGTAACTCTTGTACCTAGCTGTAAGTTTTCCGAATACTTTAAAATAAAATAAAAATATATAATTTTTCCATCACCCGATAAAAGTGTGCAAACATCCACCTTAACACCGTGTTTTATTTAATATACCTATCTATTTCTTGAGATAATCAGGTAGGTACATAGTTATAAAGAAAAGGACAATTTTTATTCTATTATCATATTACCTTCGAAACTCCCAAAATTTACCCCAAAAATGGGCAAATAATGCGAGAGCTAACAACACTACGCGAGGGACTTTGTTCTGTTTTTGGACACAGCGTGTAGCTTGTAAATACATTTGAATGCTACATCTAGTACTTTCTATAATCTAAGCTCTACGGGTTGATATCGAAACTAAGATCTGGTGAGACGTATCGTAAACAACGAACAGTCTAGGCGACCAACAGATATGCTGCCATTTGTTCTTTGTTATTGATAACGGTAAAACTGACACATAAAGTAGATTCGAGCTTCATCAGTGGCTTTATAGACACCGTTTTACATGTTAGGGTGGCCTAGATCTTCGAATTCACAAATAAAGGTGAATTGAACACATATGACTTCACTCAAAAAAGAACAAAAATTCTTAAAGCATAACAAACGCATCACAGCAACATAATAGCATACCTGACTGAAGCCATCTTTATTTTATCCTAGATTGGCAGGTGTCGTGATATTCCGTGTTGTTTTATAAAAACGCAACCCATTGGAGCGGATCCGTTACACAATGGCTTGTTTTTACCAGATTAGACCGTTTTTGTTCGCCGAATTTGATTGTCTGTGGTCAACGATCTCGGATTTGGCGATTGGCTATGTTAACATATTTTGCTATGAGCTGTAACTATGTGTGCTGATTTAACTCTGTACTGAAATTTATTTTGAGTAGCTAATCATACTGTTTTTCCTGCTTTGAACGCGTTCCTGTGGGAATTTCGGGATATAAGGTAAGTAAAAAAATTTTAACTGCAAGTCGGGCATACACTTTGCTTTTGAATTCGCTTGAACTTCTGCCAATTGAACCACTTCATTCAATCGATACGTACAAAAATAACGGCCAGTACACGTCATAAAAGACAGACTAAGAGCAGTTAAGCAGAAAATTAAGTAAGGTAGGTGATCGTAGTATACCGTACTATCCTACTAATATTATAAATGCGAAAGTTTGTAAGGATGTATATATGTTTGTAACTCTTTCACGAAATAACTACTGGACGAATAACATACATCAGAATAACACATGGAATACATTTTATTTCGATTTCGGTAACACCGCGGGGCGCGGCTAGTTTTCTTATAAGTGACTAGCTGTGCCCCGCGGTTTCACCCGCAGCGCCCCCGTTCCCGTGGGAATTTTGATTTTTATTCCCTATAAACCTCACGGAGCCCGAGACCTTTCCAACGAATGTAAAACCGTGGAAATCGGTCCAGCCATTCACGCGTGATGCCGCGACCAAGGAAAACGGGTTTCATTTTTATATACTATATAGATATAGATAGATATAGATATAGATGAGCATTTCCTTATTAAAATTATCATTATTAAATGACAGATTAATAACATAATCGCACTATTAAACTAACCTTTCATATACCTAATGTCACTTAATGTCATCTCCAAACGTTGCAAGTAGAGATAAATAGATCTCATACTTAGCATAACCCAGTAAGTAGTTTAGTAGGTAACTGACAAACGCTTCTGTTGTCATCCAACCGGGTAGAAGAAGTTAGTCTGTTCTATTTCAGGTCTAGTGTAGATAAGTGTCTGTTAGCTCACGGCTTTAGATAGAAAACTTAGCAGAATTTAAGGTTATTTTTGAGGTGCTATTTTAGGTTAACTTATTTCTAAGAATGTTAATAGGTTAGGATCTTATGTAGCCACATTATTAACTGCACGACTTTCGTGCTTGTTAAGTTAATCAGCGAAACTAATAAAAAGTTATAAAGCTTCCTTTGAATTTATCTTTACAAGAAAACCGTATGAAAATCAGACGTAGATTTTGAGATTAATTTGAACATAATCTACAGACGGAAACTTCATTTTATCGTGTGAATATTGCAGGTAGGATTTAATATTACGTGGTAGGATTTCATACTGATTTGAGATATATACGAGTCAATACAAGGTAATCCTTCATAACGAGTTGTCATATAAAATATCAACCACATCTTTCATTAAAAGCATGTCAACAAAATATCCCTCTCAAACGTAATATCCCGACGATGGATCGGTGTGAAAACGCCTTTACAGATAACAGACAAAACTCGTTTACCACGAAACTATCTTTCGGTCCGTCCGCTATGTGTCTGGGGTGTTTTCATGGCTATTGCCCCCGCTGTATGGCTCTCATTACACAATATCATTACACGGAATGTTCGCATTTGTATGCGGTGCGCGATCGCAGTAGACAACGCGCGCACTTCGCATTGGAACTGACTATGAAAAAAATAATGTGCTAATGTTGGCTTTTTAGAGGCTATTATGTTTGGGGTATTTTTGCCGTTGCCGTTTGTGTTGTTTGAAATGTTTATTGAGTTAGATTGTGCTTTTAGTTTCGATTGAGTTATACGCTGGGACACACCGGGAACCACGGCAGGGCACAAATATGATTTAACTTTCCTTATTTTTATTACCATACATCAGCATCGGCACCAGCGTGCGTATAATATTTTTTTTACCGGACAAAGTGTGAACACATCACTTCATGATTATAGGAGTTTAGGAGTTGAAGCTATGATAATGATTGTTTCGATTAATCAAGCAATTTAGCTTCTATTTGTTTTGAATCGCTAAGTTAGTCTTGAAGATAGTATTTGGTAAGGCGACGATTACACGTAAAGTATTTACTGTGATCCATCAGTAAATATGACGTATCGTGGTATTTACTGAACGTGTAACCTAATGTATTGATGGATGACAGTATTTATTGATTTCTTGATTCTGTAATGATGATCCGTCGGATTATGATCGTGATCCATTTTAGACGTGTAAACAGCAGGAGACCGGACACAATACTGTACGTGTAGGCTGGTGTATTAATCCATCAGTAAATACTGCAATCCATCAATAAATACCCAATTTCACTGAGTAGCAAACTCACATAGATACGTCTAAATATGAAATCAATCAACAGTGTTTAATCTCAACATATTGATTGCTTAATATTACGTCTACTCGGTTAATTAACATCTGATAATTTACCTTTAATTAAATTACAACTGATAATTTGGTACGGTGTATATTATTAGATACAACGTACCAAATTATCAGCTAAACAAAGCCCCCTTCCTACTGCGGGAAAGGGTAAAACGCGGGTATCGCCACGGGGCGCGGCTAGTATTGCATAAATATACTCATTATATAATTCTTCTTTTCGAGTCGAGATCGTTGTTTTAAGTTAGATATGTTTGGAACAGTATTTGGCCAGGACTGTTGCACGTATGTAGATATGGATTAGGCCTTAGAAACGGACATATAAGGTACATTTGCCCCGAAATTGTACGGGGATTTGTAAGTAGCGGGTGGGACAACTGGCAACAGCTAGTGGGCTATAAGTTACTGTGAATAAACAAATTATAACGTAGTTAGTTAATCTTCTCCAAAATATCAGTAAGTGAAATAACTATTAAGTTGCTTAAACCTTCGACACATGTGATTTTAACTCGATTTTTGATTTTTCGACGATTTTATAACATTGTTATTGAGAATGGAATTCTAATATCAAGTTTTGCTGAATTTGCGCGTAGGCGACATTACGCTATTTCAAAATAATATTACCATTCAACCGGGTGTGTTGTGTGTGTTAAAGCTTATGGGTCTATGCTACGTTTAGATTACATGATGAATCATATTGTGCATTGTTTTCAAATATAATTTTAGGAAAAAACCCACTAGAGCAGCATCTTCTGTCATACCCGAATTATACCTGTTTCCTTAGTAAATTACCCGATAATACCCGTTCCTAACGAAACCCGAAATTAATTCGGAGATGAATAGTCCATGTTTAACTTTTTCAACTATATCCTAGAAGGTTTTTATCCAAATAGGTTAAGGCGTTAAGCTAACATAAACGTAGTTCATTTACCAGATGTATTATATAAATAGTATTGTATAATGTAGTATATCTCTACGTGATTGAAATGAAAGTATGACTGTGCAGCCAAATTACATAATAAATAAGCAATGACATGAGAGGCGTGAATGTTTGAACAAAATCACTTTTTGTTTGTGCTTATTGCAATAATCGTACAGTTAAGACTAAACACGGACAGCAAACTTGTTACGGGTTTGAGAAGTTAACAGTCATGTTTAAATCAATACTAAGAACTACTTGCATTAATTTATGCAAGTTACCTTTCGTATTCAAACGAGGCACGGCATTAAAAGCCGAATGCTTGATAAAATATTCAGTGTTACGGATTAGCGGCATTCAGTCAAAGGTAAACTTGTGTGCCAGCGGTTAGTGATGGATTATTATTACTAGACTTCACTCGTACCTATAATTATATTGAAAACTAGCAGCGCCTCGCGGTTTTACCCGCGTTGTGCCCGTTCCCGTAGGAATTTCGGGATGGCAAATAGCCTATAACCTTCCCGTTGATCGTGGCTATCCATTACAAAAATAATTATTCGAATTGGATCGGTATTTTCTGAGATTGGCGCGTTCAAGCAAACAAACTCTGCAGATTTATAATATTAGTATAGATAGGTAAAATGGAAATATCAGCGGTCTGCGGTTTACATATATACCTATATACTATATAGGTTTGGGTAGCCTAAGTTACATGCCAGTATCAGGTCCGTAAAAATATAATTGCTAATTATAATTAGGTATCAAATTATAATATACCCCACAGAGCTTCTTGTTAGTTCTTCTCAGTAGGCCCGTTGCAAACTAACGTAAATTTAATTTAATGCTAAAGATTATAAATAATTGTAACGATAAAAAAAAATGGATTGAGCTAGTCTATAAACTGGCAAGTTCAATTAAAGCCGAGTGAACGATCGTGTCATTTGACATTCACGTTATGTAGTATTAAAGTTACCGTATTGCAGCATATAAGCTCATTCCGCCTTATTATTAACGCGATTTAACAAAAACACTATTATACTGTGTTTTGTCTCTTTTGCTCATCGGGAAATTGCATATGTCAGAAAGTGACAAACCATTTTATAGCTAAACTTAATACGCGTTTGTTAGTATGGCCCATTAAGAAATCGACGCTTTACATACAAGCCTATATGAGTACTTTATACAAACACATACCTAATACAATATGTTACGAAAAGTTTAAATTGAAAACGAAACGAGTTTTCCTGTGGCAATATTTTGTCAAATCGCACCAAAAGTTACAATATGTACGAGACATCTCGAAGTTACGGCGAACCGACAAAAGGCAAAGGAAATTACTTGAGAATTCTGTAATTTAATTAATTATCTTAAAACTGTAACGCTTCAGGATTTGTCTCAATATTTTAATTCAATTTTAGGCGCTTTTAATGTGTGCCTACGACGACCGAAATAGCTTAATAATTGGCGTTTTTGTAGGATTAGAAATCTTTACTTTTCCGTCCAAATTTAATTGTTTCGAGATATGAATCTTGTCTTTTTATATACAACTAGTAGCACCCCGCGGTTTTACCTGCGTTGTGTCCATTCCTGTGGGAATTTCGGGATGAAAAATAGCCTATGTTACTCGTGGATAATGTAGCTGTCGAATGGTGAAAGAATTTTTAAAAACGGTCCAGTAATTTTTGAGCCTATTCATTACTCTTTAAAATATTAGTGTTGATACATCGGTGAATTATTAATTAAGTAAATTCGAAAAATAAACATCTCTTACGCCCAAGCTCAGAGACGTCAAATGCTTCCTTAGTAGAGATTTAATTAATGATTTTGACATGTAATGTATGAAAAATACGTTAAATAATTAAGTGTCCATTTAATGAACGTCTTTGAGTGCGGTAGTTAGACAACGAGAACCGACCAGGCAAGTAATAAGATTATTTCTACCAACCTCTAGTGGCTACTACTAGTAACTAGTGGCTAGCAACATTGTGGGATAACAGCCTCCGTGGTCTTGTGGTTTGAGCGCTCGGCTCACGATCCGGAGGTTCCGGGTTCGATTTCCGGTGGGGATATCTCACAAAAATCACTTTGTGAGACTGTCCTTAGTTTGGTTAGGGTATTGCAGGCTGAATCACCTGATTGCTCGAAAACTATACTAAAAATTTTAATTAGATTCCAGATTTGACAATTTCAGTGTTGCAACATTATGACAAATACTAAATAGTGACGTTGCGAAATTATTCGATATGGAAATGGAATATTTCCGGATCGATTCTTCTCGTTTATAATTTTACTCTCGTAAACTAAGTATATCAGGAAATTAAATATTTCTGAACCGATAATTTAGTTTTGACGATTAGTTAACGATCTGAGACTTTGAAATAAATAAAAAAATGTGATCATGAAGGAACATGACAAATAAAACAGAAAAAAACGTTGTTTGTTTTGGTTAATGTGCTAGACTGTTCATTCCAAGTAATTAATATATTGGTGTCAAAAAAAAGCTTATATAATCTAGTTTAATAACAAGTAAAAAACAATGAGAAAATACATCGGATACATCTCGGATACAAAATATCGATTCGCAAAGAAATAAGATATTCGTATCACTACACTACACTATTATATGTGGTATCATTATTTCACAAAATGACAGTAGCTAATGTCAAATCTGGAATCTAATAAAAATTCCGAGTATAAGATGATTCCGTGCTTCGGAGGGCACGTTAAGCCGCCGGTCCCGGTTACTTTCTACGGATAGTAGTCGTTACATGAGCCATGCCAAAGGCCTTTGGCGGCTCAATAACTCTGACACCAGGATTGGTCAGGTTGACCATCCACTCGATGAAGAAGAAGAAGAGCAACATTGTGAACAGAATAACCGACAATTTGTCCTCTGTCATAGCATAATAACCAAACTAGTAAATAACAACTGTTATAACTACTAAGAAAATGAAAAAGTCCCTTTTGCTTTATATAATGTCGATAGTACATGCAATACAGCAGAATGCAGTCGCGGTTCGGTGCCTGAGAAACAAAACCGGCCCACACCGCTCCCATGGACCTTGGTAATTATCTACTCTTTATCACTTACTATCTTTACTTTGAACAGTGCATTTTGATGAGGTATTAAAGAAAAATTGATAGAAAATTGAGGCCGTCAAAGAGGTGGTGAGCGAACGAGCGAATTTATTGAAAACAAGCAGCGCCCCGCGGCTTTACCCCACGTTGTGCCAGTTCCCGTGGGAATTACGGGATAAAAAATAGCCTATAACCTTTCCTTTGAATTTGGCTATCCATTTCAAAAAGAATCATTGAAATCGGACACGTAGTTCCTGAGATTCATCATCACAAATATACAAATATATAAATAGATTAGCCCTTACAAAAAATATACAAAGTTAGAAACTATTACCTCTTTATAATAACAGTATAGATATATAAGTACTAGCTGCGCCCCGCGGTTTCACCCGCGTTGTACCCGTTCCCGCGGGAATTTCGGAATGAAAAATAGATGTTGTCCGATTCTCAGACCTACCCGATATGCACACAAAATTTAATGAGAATCGGTCGAGCCGTTTCAGAGGAGTTCAACTACGGTACCCGTTCCCGCGGGAATTTCGGGATGAAAAATAGATGTTGGCCGATTCTCAGACCTACTCAATATGCTCACAAAATTTCATGAGAATCGGTCAAGCCGTTTCGGAGGAGTACGGGAACGAACACTGTGACACGAGAATTTTATATATAAGAAGATAGAAGCATAGATAGTACATATATTACTGTAAAAGCTGTTCAATGTATTTTTTCACATGCTATATATCGCAGCCGTGGCAACCGCGACTCCAAAATCAATTTTTATTTTATTTTGCATGTATTTTGTAGTCAAAAGTTAGAGTTTAAAAAAAATACCAAATTTAAGCAAAGTACTTATATTTTAAATAAAAAAAATACGTAGTGATAGTGAATTCAACAGGTGCTTTTACCAAAAACAACTTTAATTATTAAAGAAGAACAAAACTATCGCATTATACATAATTTACTGTCCATTAACATCAAATGTACCAGAATTACGACTCAATTACTCAAATCTCTTTATTATCCGAGATCTTAATCCCAGTAAGATGTTGGGACAGTAACGTACCGGCGAGACGTGAAAAGGCAATATGTCCCCCTAGAGGGACATTTGTCCGGATCACCTAAGGCCCAAATGTCCTGAGATCCATTTGTCCTTTTATTTACAGCTCTATGATACATCGTGGGCTCTGATGGGAATATTTTTTGACCCTGATTAATGGAAAAAGTATTTTGTGACTTCTTTTGTTTTGTTAAGCAGCGCCCCGCGGTTATACCCGCGTTGTGCCCGTTCCCATGGGAATTTCGGGAATTTTTATACATATAAACCTTCCTCTTGAATCACTCTATCTATTGAAAAAAAAACCGCGTTGAAATCCGTGCAGTAGTATTTGAGTTTATTACGAACAGACAGATAGACAGACGCAGCCGGGGACTTTGTTTTATAATATGTAGTGGTGAATATGGGAAGAGTGAATTTGAACCGATCGCCGATCACTATCACATCAAATAGTCTCCTTTTGCACAGACAAATACAAAAGTTACTGAACACCTTAATATTACAAAACGCTTCAACACTAAAAGATTGCATAAATAAGTTCAGGTGTTTTGTGACACCGAATGTGTTTATCAACTTTTGTAGTTGCCTGTTCCTTCACCTACATGTCACGAGATATCCTATTTAAAGGTTGTTATTACAATTTTATATTATACTAGCTGCGCCCCGCGGTTTCACTCGCGTTGTACCCGTTCCCGCGGGAATTTCGGGATGAAAAATAGATGTTAGCCGATTCTCAGACCTACTCAATATGCTCACAAAATTTCATGAGAATCGGTCAAGCCGTTTCGGAGGAGTACGGGAACGAACACTGTGACACGAGAATTTTATATATAAGATAAGAAGATGAGTAAAATAATATTATATTCTAAGAATTTCATACAATTACGTAGTAGGTACAGACGTTTTAGTGTGAAAGAGCAGCAAACATCCATCACAGACGATACTAAAACTTATCCCTAAAAACTCCACTCACTTATTTCTGCTTATCTCTTTATTTTCCCCACATTTTAAAAGCTGAGGTAAAATTATTCTTCAGTCCATAAGTTTCAGTTCAGTTTTACGAAGCTGAGTGTTTCAAGAGTTTTGCGTATAATAAAAACATAATTTTAGAACGCTTTCGGTAGAGTATTAAAGAGTTCTGAGTACAGATTATATTTGATCATCCGTTGAGGTAAATAATGGGTTAATGTTTAACTTGAAGTAATTAAGCTGAGAAACCATATTTACGTTATCTGTTATACTGTGAGTTAGCAACGCTTATTATTGGTTGGGAATATTATCTTTTGGCATAATATTGCGAGTTAAGTGTTAATGGGAAAGTTTGTGGAACGTACAGTCAATTACAAAAGTTGATGAAAACATTAAATTTTACAAAACACCTGATCGTGGTTATTTATGGAATCTTTTAGTGTTGAAGTGTTTTATTAATATTATCGTGTTTATAAAATTTGTAGTTGACTGTACATTATACATAATATAAACTTAACCCAGTTGGGCAGGAATCTCGACATTAAAATTAGTTTAAATCTGTCGCCAAAGTCTAATCCCCACCCTTCCCTAAATTCATCAAAATCGGTTACCTTCCTTAGTTTTTTAGACGTGGTAGTAGTAAGCAAGTAAGTAAGTTAAGAGTAAGACCACCTAAAGACCTCCGTAATGGTCTAACGATTGAAATAACCGAAAGTGCTGGAAAAAGGACAAGTACATACCAGGTAAACTATCTAAATTCCCTTCATTCCAATCGGTCTCTACTCCATCTCTACCCACATTGAAAGCCGGCATATTAACTAGTACGAGTGTCACTTAGCTCATGTCAATCTGCAAGTTGTATCACAGCTTAAGATTAAACGAAGCCAGTTCGCAGTGACAAAGACGCTGGAATAATGCTGCTCGACTGGTTTAAATATAAATAGAGATTACAAACTCAATTGCATAAGCTTGTCGTATTTGTAACCCTTAACGTGGTGTTATGAGTTGACGTGTGTATGCGTCTTTGTGTCTGTGTGTGTGATATAATGCATACTATTATTTTTCCCAAACAGGTGGTGTTAATTGAGATTCAGTTATATTGTAAGAAAAGCGATAGGAGAGTATCTTTAAGGTGTAAGCTATAGAGCCGTGACGGGGATGGTGATTTATAAAGAAAAGAGAGGTCCCGAAATTACAGTGTAACTGTTAAAAGATCATAGGTGACGGCAAAACAAATATTTTCAGTAGACGATTAAAGATTTATTGTAAAAGTACACAATCAAACTATTTCTTGGTTCAAAGTAGGAAATACCTAACTCTCAGTAGAGTAAGTAGTACTTACTCTACTCAGCTTTCTAAGTACTATACTATGAATGGTCTAGCTAGATACTTTTTATGCGGCGGGTATCTTCGCGGAATTGGCTGTTGGCGAGTATTATCCAGGATTAGATGCGGATCGGCTTCTCAATTTAAACTTCCCGCCAAGGTGTGGAAACCATTCCAACTTTACTTGGAACAATCCAACGGAATTTGGACGAATCAAACTTGAAATAAGCTTTTTATACTCTTTAATTGAATAAGATTAGTTTATTAGGGCTTCTCTCAATCAATTGCTTAGTGACGCTTCATTTAAGTCGATGTAATTGTTAAGTTCTAAGTGCTTCTCATATATTATATGGGTAAGTAGTAAGAGTACTTTTCTTTAGATTAGTTTTAATAGGTTATATTGTGGTTTATATTAAAATTCAAATAAACTATTAAATAAAACTTATTGAAATGAAGAGGAGGTGCCTATGGTAAAACTGCGCGCGGGATTAGCTATCCTAACAGCTGTTACTATAAATCTATCCATACTATTCCAGGATTCGTTTTCGCTTGTCTTTTGTTTTCAGACATCTTTCGCCAGTTTCCATTGTTTCCATTCAGTTTTTTTCACATTGAAATATATTCTTCTTCTTCTTCTTCATCGAGTTATTGCCTTTGGCGGCTTAATATATTATATTAATGTCACCCAAATAAATAAATAAATAAATAAATAAATCGTTTATTTCTCACCATAATCATACAAAAGACGGTAGGATTAAATTTGTTCAATGTTTGATTATGGTGGGTTGACATCTGAACTGGGGATAACCTGTATCTCAGAGTATCAACCCTCCACCTCAACAATTAGGACACTGTTGGTGCCTATGCACGGTGTGCTTACATTTGTAATCTTAAATTATGTATAATTAATGTTGATAACTACTCCTACAAGTACTCCTACAATCTTATCCAAACAAATTAGATAGAAAAGAACATAAGTACGCACTATTTGTACGTACATCAATATTAGTATTGAAACAAAGCATCCCAAACATACACATAAACTTTCCCCGCCGCGTTTGAGTCCCATACATTAATAAACAAGGGATTCCTTTCACATAGATGAGTGATCTTGGGACAGGAATATAGAATACAATGGAAGCGACTCTGGGAAACAATATAAGGCAATTCCTCGTCGCGAATATACGACTTTAAAAGTACAGAATTGCAGATGTACGCATTACAAAATGAAAACTTTTAAACCCGTACAAGTCAACCCACGGAAATGTTAAGCCGTTCGAGTACTTTTCAGATTATTTTGAAAATTCCAAGTGGTTTATCGAATTTTGATTTGAATATAACAAAGTTCTGAGCATCCTATCCTATCCTACTATCCTACTAATACATATTATAAATACGAAAGTTTGTGAGGATGTATGCATGTATGGCTGTATGTTTGTTGCTCTGTCACGAAAAAACCAATGAACGGATTGGGATGAAACTTTACAGTAATATAGGTTATACATCAGAATAACATATGGGATACATTTTATCCTGAATTTCCCGCGGGAACGGGTACAACGCGGGAAACACCGCAGACCACGGCTAGACCTTCATAAATGCTTAAAACGACTAGCAACTGAACGATACTAAACATTTCCAAGTGTAAGCACGAACATTATGCCATTATATCGAATCAGAGGTACGAGATACGATACAATATCTTTACGACACAAACACGCCTCTTCCACATAGAAGGATTACTGATAATTCCTTGTTTGAATCACAATGTTCGATGTAGAGACAAAAGTAACGAAGTCCCAAGGCCAGGGCATTAGCATGCGACTCACGGGCTAGAGGCATGCGACCATGCGACTGCGATCGTCGCGCCCATACAACATGTGTATAACTAGGAATTTCGCTTTTTGTAGGCGCTGCTTCCGTTGTGAGGTGCGGTTTTGCAAGTTCATCATGTTATGGGTGGATCGATTTAGATGCGGGATTGAGGTATTTATAGAAGGATTTAAAATTCACACGAATCAAGAAATTCCTTTTTCAGATTTTGGAGTCGGTGCCGATCGGTAAGTGACTGTTGCTCTCAATTATGTTTATAATTATTTTGATAGTTACCTTATATACACGGAATTTGCCTTAAATTGGGATAAAAAAGAAATATCCTGGACAACCAAATAACAACTAGGTAATAAAATCCAGAATTCCAATATGAAACGACGTTACCAAAATGAAGAAATAGACACACCAACAAACAAAACTAATTACAAATAAAGCATCTAGCTAGAGTTTCAAATAGATAAGTACATAGTTCAACAATCTTCTGGTATCATCTTCACCTTTTATTTCAAAGCTATCTTCCTTAATTGAAGTATAGATTAAAGCATGGCGTCTCGACTTACTACGAGTAGGCGATACTTTAGCGCACGATGCGACGTCACGTTCCGGCTAAACCTAATCTAGAAGGATCTTAGATATTTGCTAGTTGCCTTAGTATGAGAGAAAGAGTTGATTAAAGAGTTTCTAATTTAAAGTTAAGTTAATCAACTGGTATTCAATAAACTGTTTTTTTTTAATGATTTGGCTCATCATCTAGTTGGTGTTGTGGTGACTTAAGCGAAAACTTCGAAAAATTCTAAATCACAACTTAGCTGTTTGGAAAATAAAAATCCAAGTTGGCTAGTAGTAATAAAAGTTAGTATGAAAATGTGTTAAAATTACGAAGGCAATTCATTCACCTGTTAATGTAGCTAAAAAGATAATCAAATGATTATCTTTTTAGCTACATTAACAGTAATAAAAAAGCAGTTAAAAGCACTGCATAAACAGTACAGGCGACGCAAGTCCAGTAATAGTTAAATCCCGTAAAATTAAAGTACATACTTATTTCGTATATTTCAAGAGCACTTAAATGTCCTAGAGAATAATTAAAAAACGGGAAACCAACTTTTATGACAGAATTCAATTACAATATTAATTTAAAAGCACTTCACAATGTGCGCTGTCAAAAAGAGTTGAGAACGCACTTGGCTATTTTCGAGTTTCAGGAATGGCGTCGCAGCGGCCTAATGGTATCGTGTTTTGAATAATTCGTTACTTTACATGAAATTCATTGAATATTTGTCTAGACGAGAGACGAATATTTATAAACACTTGTATTTGTAGAAAAGAAATTACATTTTTGTCGCCAACTAAGGGTTCATACACACGATCTTCGCTTTTTGCAACGATAAAAGTCGACAAGTGAAGTTTTATTAAGGTTGTTGCAGTCGACGCTGATGTGCACAGTCAGTCTAAAAAACGGTAAGCTTACTTAGAACCTTATCTTATTCAAACTTATAATACCTATGTTCTAAATTATCAATGAGAATTTTAAATTTGAACGAAGTGGCAAAGTGCTAAAAAGCAGAATTTTCACGGGTTGATTATTCAGGTGCCTTTGCCGTTGGCAACCTGCCGTACGAGAATATAAAAACTAACATATTTGATTCAAAACAAAACATTTTGTAAACTTTAATATTTAAATTATCATTAAATTGCGTTCGAACCAGTAATTATAATAAAGTTAGAAAATGCAAATAATTTATAGTAAAGGTGTTTACGAAATTCTTTACGTGTTATAAAATTTTGTGGATTTATTATACGAAATACGGAAACGTAAAAAGTTATACGTTAAAAATTAAATGACATGCGAAATACGATTATCATACTCGAGAATTCGTACAGAAGAGGACTACCCTATATCCCACTGTAGACATTACTATGGCGAAATCGTTAAATAAATGACATAAATTCTAAAGTCTACAGAGAAGAAAAAGCACTCTAAAGTGTAAAGTACTATTCCGAACCGAACCGGCCAATTCCGATAGAATTTCCGATTCTAAAGTCTAATGCGATTACGTTGAACTTACGGGGTGCGATGGAAAAGATAAAATATCCGACGCGCCGGACCAACAAGGAAACCCTAAGTCGCTAATTTGTTTCTTTTTGAATTCAAACTTTTAGCTTTAGGTCTCAGTCAGGAAGTGAGCGGGATCGGAGCGACAGCGGTGGGGTCCGTATCACACTGCTTTAAATCGTAAGCTAAAATCGTTTCAAATACTATGATTGGCCAATACCGCTGACGCCATCACTCCCGCTAAGCTTCCTTCGTGGCTAAGGCCTTACACAAGTTTTGAAACACATTTAAATACCCTATAAAATGAACGAAAAGTTGGAAATCCTTTTAAAATAGAGAAACCTTTTCGTATTCTGTTTTGAGGCTAATGAGGGATATGTGAAACATGGTTACTACATTATTTCGATGGCCGCGTGAGTTTAAAATTATGTAGTTTTGTTTTAAACTAAAATAGTACGATAATCAACGTAACTTACCCACAACGCTGACCACAATTTTTAGTTCTATTTACTATGCATTCTGTTATTTTCTCATTCAGATTAAATTACCAAGAATAGGGATGCAAAACATAGAATTTTATATCAAGAATTAATGGGATTTGATCTCTCAATTTCCATAGAAACGGGTGAAACGGGAGGGCGCTGCTAGTATAAAACAATCCCGACAAGTAAATATTAATTCCTTTTTGATGCTTTCTTCCATCTCCATCCCCTCAATGGATTCATAACTGATATTTATTAATCGGTTGCGTTAATGGCCGCCGCACCGCGCTATTTCCATATCGTTTGCAATAATCAATCAACTTGTCTGCACGGGCCGTTGCTAGCGAATCGGAGCAATCAGTCGTCTGGTTAGTACCACCCTTACGGGTAAGTATTTTTCCAACGAAACCATAATTAGAGGAACTGCAGATATTTGGTTTTCATGAGCACTTGTCGACGAATTTTAAGTACGGGTTGATTGCTGGTTGTTAGAAGTTATGCCGGCCGGTTTGTGATGTGTGTTTGAATTTTTGAACCGAATTTGCTGATTTTTCTTTGCTTTTTCTAACTACGGGCGAAGTACGTGTGACGGGAAAATAATGATCGTTTAAGTTGAACACTTTTAGTTGTGTGTTGACGTCAAATGCTTCCCTAAAAGAGATTACCTAATTGAGATATTTTATTTTGACATATAATGTATGAAGAATACGTCAATTAGTTGATTGTCAATTTAATGACTTCTCCGAGTGCGGCAGTAAAATTTAAGCAACTAGCAGCGCCCCGCGGCTTGCCCGAGTTGAACCTGTCCCCGAAAGAATTTCCGAAAATCCTTTCTTAGTGTGCACTTACGTCACTTGAAGAACCTTCTTGCCAAATTTCATGTTTCTAGGTGTAGCGGTTTTGGATTAAAATAACAATACTAGAAATAAATTCCACTTTTCAGACATCACAATCAATCTTAAAAACGATTTACCATAACTTCAAAGAAAACTCAATAAAATGAATAACATTAATAAAAAAGCAATGGCGCAAAACATTTTCCAATAAATAAATCGTGCAAATTACACTAATCCATCTGAATATTTCTGATCATCTATTATCTTGACGTTACGGTTGGCATTTTAATATTAATTTTGGGGGTGGTTCACCCCTGTGACCCCTCTTCGATAATTGTACAATGAGTCATCGCGTCTGCGCTCGGAGCCATGACTACCGTTCTGAATAATAACAATTGTTAATGTCTGTTCAACTAGTGCAGATCGATGGGCACATCACTACAGATGGAATCATACACTAACCGGCGAACTCAGAGACGTCGAGAAAATCGTCGAAAGATTCCTTAGGGAGATTGATGAGGTTGATTAATGATAATGAATTATTTTGTACATGCAATGTATGAAAAATGACGCCATTTAGTTAATTGTCGACTTCAAATCGGATACCGCCATGGAAAAATAGCCGAAACTCCAAAGCTCAAAATGGTCCGCCAGGATTTAATAATCTATAGTTCTATACTATAATACTTACTTACCTGGTGATTAATGTGCTGATAAATATTTGCCTGTTTAATCGCCACACCCGCGTGATAAACATACCTGAAAAGACACAATACTAAATTAAACATCGAATAAAACATATTAGTAAGAGTCATATTATGTCGTTATGTTTCAGTGTTTCAAACTACCTTGAACAGACAAAGTTAGAACAGTGTTATCCTCGTGTTGTTATCCATTTCCAAATGATAGATCAGAGTTCTGAACAAAACCGTGTATTTATTTTAAACTGTCTGTTTGACTGAACTATAACTATTCATGAAAGTAGAAAAATCTATATAAATAAAAATGAATTGCTGTTCGTTAGTCTGCTTAAGGCGTTGTCCTAATAGAACGCGAATCGCGCGAATCGCGCGAATTTTACTCGTACGAACGCGCGATCAAACATATTGAACTCTAATAGGTGTCCTAACTGACAATCGCACGACGCGGTCTCAAATGTTTGAAACACGCGATGGTCGCATCGCTCGCATCGCGCATTCGCGTTCTATTAGGACAACGCCTAAAACTCGAGAACGGCTGAACCAATTTGGCTAATTTTGGTCTTGAAATGTTTGTCGTAATCCAGGGAAGGTTTAAACGGTAAGCAGTGAGGTAAAAATGCGGGGGAAACCGCAGAGCACAGCTAGTAGTAAAAATAAAAAACTATATTTATACGGTAAACGGCGAGAATGCTCTTTGACATCTTTAGAAAATTAGTGTGTCGGCTATTTTATTATTTAAAGCGATGACTGTCACATGACAAAGCATAGTTTGTCAGTGATTGTGCCAGTGTAGTGTACACCAATCTTCAATCAGTACCGATTAAAAGAGATAATCCTACTTCCTACTAATATTTTAAATGGGAAAGTTTGTGAGGATGGATGTATGTATGGATGTATGTTGCTCTTTCACGCAAAAACTACTGAACGGATTTGGATTTTATGAAACTTTAACTTTCCACTTATATATGTTATACATCAGAATAACACATGAGATACATTTTACCCCGAAATTCCCGCAGGAACGGGTACAATGTGGGTGAAACCGCGGGGGGCGGATAAAACAAAGTCGCTATTTTTGTCTGTTTGTTTGTCTGTATGCTTAAATCTTTAAAATTACGCAACGGATTTTGATGCGGTTTTTTGTAATAGGTAGAGTGATTCAAGAGGAAGGTTTATATGTATAAAAATTCCCGAAATTCCCGCGGGAACGGGTACAACGTGGGTGAAACCGCGGGGGAGTACTCTATAAAACAGCCTACTAGCGAAATATCTTTCTCTAAGCTAAATGCTTATTAACAGCACTTCTCAAAGCTATCAAATGGTTTGTCCCTTGTAGACTATATAACCTTTTTCCGAAGAAAAGAGACAACATTATACCAGTGTTTTGTAAAGTAGCGGTTGTAAATAAGGAGGTAAGACTCTTAAGTCTTAGAGGAAAGACTATTTGCCGTTTACTGTAACAGTTGTAACTACGAGTATAGAGGGTAAAACGTGAATAATAGTAGATCATAATAGTTTAGTTAAGGGTTGGGGTGAAACACATACATACTCGTAAGATGGCTTTGCCAAAATCAACTCTCTGATCAGCAAACAATTATAATCATATATTTATTTTAATCACTTAATTAATTACTCTTGGTAATGTAATTGACTATTTTGGTATAGTATTTGCAATTGCAAATATATTATAAAGTTGTTTATTAATATTATCTTATATATAAAATTCTCGTGTCACAGTGTTCGTTCGCGTACTCCTCCGAAACGGCTCGACCGATTCTCATGAAATTTTGTGAGCATATTGAGTAGGTCTGAGAATCGGCCAACATCTATTTTTTATCCCGAAATTCCCGCGGGAACGGGTACAACGCGGGTGAAACCGCGGGGCGCAGCTAGTAATTGCTATAAAATATTGGTCGAAACGGTACTGGCCAATAAATGATAGTCATTGGCCACTAACTTGATCGAACTTACTTAGTTTAGTTACCGTTACATCGTTTTTGGTCAAGAAAAATAGTAAAAATGCGGCCAAACTTTTTTTGAACAAAGAAGTAAAAAAACTATCATCTTTTGTCAGCACATCAGGAGGGACCCATTAGGGCGAGAGCACACGCGACGCGCCGTTAATAAGATTAGTCGACAATGTGCACGGGGGCTTTAGTGAGACGAATTAACGACATTGACGACAGGGGGTTGCCGCTGGGCACTCACCCCATTAGTCCGGACCATCACCATGCGCTCTGCGAATTGAACAATACGTTGAAACCAATGAACTGTTGGATGTGGACGCCAAATAATGTTGAAGGTGACGGACATTTCAGATTTAGAATAACTGAGTGAACAAGCGACGCCAAAAGATTTCTATTTCTTCTTTCTTCTTGTTTCTATGAAAAATTTGCATATAATTGTACATTGAACTTTTAGGATCCGGCTTTATAGTGTGTAACGTAGGTTTTTATTCAGTGAACAAACATCTTTAACTTAGGGAAAACCCAGGGAGACTAGTTTAAAACAAACTTCGTTTTCCTACTTGACTGACTAATACACCTGTATTCAGCTCAAATTCTCTCCGTATTTAAATAACGCACGTCCCAGAAAACCTTTCACATTTCACCCGCGACGAAACGCCGTGTTTCATTCGGACGTGAGTCATTCCCTCGTATCAGACGCAGTAAAATAACTAAACAACATTGAAACATTCACTAACTGAAACTTATTTCGGAAAAGAGAGTTATGAGCAAACTTTACGACTCGAAAAAGGGGAGAAAACTAATATACTTGAAGTAATAACACTAATTTCGAATGATTGAAGATGTTTGTACGATTTATGTTGGTCTGTTTGAGCTTTAAACAAGGCTGGTTTGAACCGATCGATAACTTATGTTATGGCGGATACAAGAAGATCGAATAAGTTTCCTGGCTAACTGAATTATTAGGTTTTCAGGCGAAGATACCACAGATAGTACTAATTCAGATAAAAAACAAACATATAAACTCAATCGCTTAGTATAGTTGTACCAAACAGCTATACCTTGAAAGCAAGACAGTTGCTAGAACCTTAAGACTGTGTGGCTAGGTATATAATGAGTATTATGACTCATATTCATTTTCGCATTTCCAGGTAAGACGAAAGGTTTATACCCGTTGTCTCCAAACACCGTGGCCCCGATCACGGGGACTGCGGTTATTTAATATTACTTCCGTTGTCTCCGTACTCTGATAAAATTTGGATCTAGAACTTGGCAGCCACTGCCGCGGCACTACCGCTGTCTCCGTGGACGGGGACCCACTAATACACTACGGGCATATACTAACCGAAAAGCTATGGCAAAAAAGACTCAGCCAAATAATATTTTAAAATGATAACCCTAGTATCCGATTACCAGTTCCACAAACTTGGAAGTGCGAAGTATTTCCCTGTTATCTAGGAGCCACATTCGACGCCATTTACAAGCAAACACGCTACAATGTAAGAACGGGTTCTCGTCTGCAGTTTACATGCACTTTATAGAAGCAGTTTTCATGACCATTTTATGCGTTGCTACAATATAAATTGCTTAAAAAATCGCCTTACTTTGTCTTGTAGTTTGCAAAAATGCTTTAATTTTGTTTCTTTATCGTGTAGTTTTAAAACAAAGGATGAAGGTAAATAGCCTGCACAGGCGAAAGTCTTTACACGGTTATATTTGTCTGATGAAATAGATCCGATGTACGTTACTGTACGTGTACGTAACTCTCGTAACTGTATCGAATAATACACACTTTGGACACAATTAACAAGTCAAAAGTTCATCAAAATCATACAGATCATTTTGTCTTCCATGGAAATTCCCTCGTCTGCGCAAACCATTTTGAGGATGCGTTATGTAAGGATTTTTCCTTTACTGTTCTTCTTAGTTTATGCCATAACTCTTCCGTGGCTGAAGTTTTTTGATTAAGTATCTGATGCGGAACCTTGGCTTTTACATAACTATCTGATATGCTGGCATAATATTCGGCGTTATATTGCTCCATTGTTTGGTATATACCAATGAAAATGAATGTAAAACATATCAAAAATTTAAGTTTCAAGCAAAAGAACGGTTTGTAAGGTAAGATCCTACTGCAGGCCAAATGCTGCAGGCTTTCCTTCCCTCTCTCTGATTAATGATATTACTTTAGTGAAAAGGATAAGGTAAGGTAATCACGAATCACTACCCGTGCTGCGGTGGCACCGTACTGCCACCAAAATTTCTGAACTGTTCACAAAATGTATGTGTTGTGTCCACCAAAACAAATAGAGTTAATGGGTCATTTCATCGGCTATTATTTACATACAAAAACCCACATCAATATAGTGTGCACCCAATCGTTTCACCAAAACAAAGCCGTGATACAATTACTGGAGATTTCAATGACAATAATGTGGTCTAGATTATCCGCAAGGCCGTCAGAGACACTGCTAATGATGACCGTGGGCGTCCAATGTCAACGTATATAAAGGTATTTGTCCGAATCATTGTACGTAGTGATAAAATGAATCCTATTGTGGCGACTGTGTTGTTAGTGCTTGTCGGATGGAGCAATGGGGCGCCTAGTGACCGTAAGTACTGGCTTGATAATGCGGATGAACGAAAATGTGATCAATTTTAATATTATAATGTAATAAATTAAAATTGCCACGGAAGACAAAAACTAAAAACGCAATAAACTGGGAAAAAACATTATTTTTAGTATGTCATTGGAACCATAGATCTCCAGTACTTTCACTGCAATTTGAACAAACATAAATCGCTGTACTCTTATTACCTAATCGAGAATTAATTAATTAACCTAAGCGATAGTGAAGAGGAGATAGCTCAAAGTTAAAGTTAGTTCACTCCTCAATTCGTAGAACCTAACATGTAAATTGAAGTGGCAAAGGTAACAGAATACTGTGTGCATTGTTTCCTGTCCAAGGATCGATGCCTGGCTCCAACTCGTCTATAAATAAACCCGACTCACGTGACTCAGAAGTTCCGAATTTCCCTCCCCATCGTCTCGCCATTTCCACGAACCTATTTCTATTTGTAATAAATCTTAATTAAAGATACGGAACTTCAGCTTGTCATTTTGTACGTACATTGTTTAGTATGTTGTTGATAAAGTAACGATGATTCCTACTTCTTGTAATACGAGGCTGTGTATGAATACCAGGTTTTGTCGTATAATTGGTGTTGTGGTAAGGTAATTATTTTGATGTGGGTTATAGATGGAGATTTAGGTATTTGAAAAGATGGAGAGGTAGGAAGACTATTCACATTAGCATAATCATTATTTATGGCTTAAAAAAATCTAATTTAATCTTAACGCATTTTAAAAATCTTAGTGCAGCAAAATAAAAACTTTTTCTGTAAATTGTGTTAACTCTTTTAAAAGTAATGTGAGATTTCTATCTCAGTTTAATGTTTGGAACGAATGTTAAGATACAATTACAATCTTAACGTGTATCAGTTAGAGTTTCTCACTGGGAATACTTATCAGATGTAAAGTTTTATAATCGGGATCGTTTACAACTTTACATAGTTATCACATTAGTTAGATTTTATACTGAGCGGGTTTCTTCGGGTTAGAGCAGTGGCGGTGTTGTATTTATATAAATAAATAAAAATCAATGGATGCAGTTTTGTTTTTAATTGAAAACAAAAGGCCGGCACAGATGTAAAGTCTCAGTACAGTAGAGTATTGTAACTAAGAGCTGGATAACGAACAAACTATAGTTATATTTTCTTAGATATCTCTTCTCAATGTAGTAATGTAATATATAGATACCAACGATTCAATATTTGGTTAATTGTATTCTTAGTTCAAGACAAATTTATTGTGAATATTACTTTTTCTGAGACAAATAAATATTATTAATATCATGTATCTAAAACATTAACACTACCTCTAGAATAAAATCCAAAAAATTTAAAATCATAAACAGGAAATAGATACAGAATAAACAGGGCCATAAAATGGTAATAGGCATATTAAAAATAATCAATAAAACAATGTACCTTATCTGCAACGAATAATTCTTTCACGCACAAGTTCATTGGCGAGGGTTGGCAATGCTTTACCTCGGGGCGGTGTTGCCATAAAAAACACGAAAAGTCGGGAGGATCTAACGTTCTAACGCAAAATAAATTGCCATACCCCGCCAAGCTTGCTATGCTAGGGGAAATACGGAAATTCTGTGGCAGTATGGAAATTTTGATCGGACTTGAGTTGATAACTGTCGTTATTTGCTTACTTTGTGAGTTTGCCGTTTGCGAGTTTTCTGAGAGGAGTCAACCTTCAATAATATGTGCAATAGTGAAGACATAGTTGTTGCATCGACATATGTAGTAGTGGCATACTTATATTACTATTTATACGAAGTATACCTGTACTTCACATAAAATAAGGTGTTGATTTCAAAATACAAGCAAAGTTATGTAAACAAACGGTGTGTATTGTGAATTATTGACGTGAGGTGACAGACGATCACAGATCACAAAAATGCAGACGACCAATATATTTACACAGAGTAATATACAAAGAATAATATAAAAAGAATAGAAATAATAATTTTGTTATCCACTAAATGCACTGACCTCTATTCATCTAGCCTCTATTATTATGTAATAAACTAGCAGCGCCCCGGTTTAACCCGCGTTGTACCCGTTCCCGTGGGAATTTCGGGATGAAAAATAGCTTATAACCTTCCCGTTGAATGTGGCTATCTATTACTAAAAGGAATTATTCAAATCGGACTGATAATTCCTGAGATTGCTTCGAACATAAAAACAAACTTACAAATGTTACCTCTTTATAATATTAGTATAACTGACTCTACGTTTGACGGAGGCAATGTTTACGTCCGTACATATTTTTACTGAACAACCAGTAAAATACTACACTGCTTTACCCTGTTCCGATCATTTCACAGGTGCCACATCTTTATGAGACCCGTAATAATTAAAGTACAACTAATTATAGTAGCATTTAATAAAATGCGCTGACATTATGAGCGAGTTTATGATTCTATCACATTACGCACGAGAATAATAAATTAAATGACTCCATGACCAGTTGTAGAGTAGTTTCTCAACTTTATCTTTAGTGTTTTATTCAGAAGCTCGGAACCAGTTGGTCCACAGTCATTTAATTCTCGCCCAAGATTCTGCCCAATGTTTTTTTTACCTTGCTAGCACAATTTTAAAATTGGTTTTCCTTTGGCTCGCCACAGCATTCTTTTAAAATAATTATTGATACAAAAAGATGATTTGGAACAAAACTTAATAATACAGTCGGGATTTTATTAAGAACCTGTGTGCGTTTAATTTATTTTTTGTGTTTGAAGAATAATAGTCATACTCATCTGCCTGCAGCCATTTGACGTAACTTACATGCGTAAGTTTGGTAACGTAGGATTCTTATAATAACTGCCTGCAAATAGTCCCCTATACTCTACCGGTATGTAGGAGAGAGAACCATTAGTCTTACCTTACAGAAATAATCAAAAACCTTTAATTAGAATCTAGATATTTCGTATTTATGTTTATACCCTGGGTGACTCAATATACAAGCATTCACAACTTCTATACAGAACTCTAAAGAACCTTATCAAATTAAATTATCAATGAAAATGAACCAATTATCCGCCATCATTTTTAATTAGCAGTTTGACAAGAACCGTTTCATGAATTCTGCTTATTAAGAAGATGCAAGTCAGTGGAACGATGTAGATAATGTCCGACAAGTTGTAAACATTTTCAAATAATAAACTGATTTACTAACGAAACGAGAGATAGCGAGATTTCTCACAGTTAAATGAATTTCATTGCTTTTAAGATCTGTACCTACTGATGTTAGAAATATAATATAATAATGTAATATATCTTTACTGTGCTAAAATAATAAAACTGAAGAGTTCTTAGTTTCTTAGCTCATTGAAGATATAGTACACTTAGGATTGGATATAATCCAAGGCCTCTCTAATAATATGGGCCATAGTGAAAAACGTGTAAGTACAATTAACTATAGACGTTTAAGTTCGGCCTGATAAATAATATGATAATAGTAATATGATTTTTGATAAAAAAAAATCACCACATTTCATTTTAATAACTTTAAACATTTTTAAATAAACCAATTCCTTTAATCATCCCATATCACCCACTAAATACGAATCTACTAAATTATAACAAATTGCTATCCTATTCCTCTACAGGAATTATAATTAAGGTTCGAGTATAAAACAAGAAAAAACACACCTGTAGGTAACTATGGGGTGCAGGTAATAAAAACAGAAATATGCTCGAGGCAGGAGTCACAAAAACGAGCTACATTTTAATACATTTTGGAACAGATCCTTTGGATACAACGTAAAGAATCCTCGTAATAACATGGCATGTTTTAATAGAAAACGTCTCGGCATTTGTGACACCACAAAAGGATATTTTAAGTTTGATGAGTGTATTTAACAACAATATGTGAAGACATAGTTGTTGGCGACGACGTCTGGGTGTCAATTAAATATTCTTATAAAGTATTTGTGTATGTATATGTAGTACCATATCAGTTAGTTTGATTCCATAACACAAGCTTAGAGCTTACTTTGAGTCTAATTAACCATGAGTGAATTTGTCCGGTGTATACCTATTTATTTAAAAAAAGAAGATTTGTGGTACTGTAACTAGCTTCGAAATGGATTTACCATTTTTGTATGATTATAGGATAACAGTACTATAAGAACTATGCATTAGAAAGTATCAACCGACTTTAATACAATTTGGGATAATAGATCATTTTGGAAAAACCTTGTTTGAACAAAAAATGCTATTTTGATCCGACCGTGATAAATGATGAAGTAATGTATGGTATGGTATGGTAAACTATAATATGGATGGGCATTCATATTTTAGTACTTAGTTTAATTTCACAAACGCTCCTGAGTCATATTTCTGTTACCTTAAACTACCTACTATTCATGTTTGAACTTTGTTTAGTACAATTAATTAATTTATTATTATATGAGATAGTTAGGTAAGTATTTTTTTAAGTATACAGACAAGTTCTGAGAAAATCCAATCTTATTAGGCTGTGGTTAGGTTGGGAGATTAAATAAATAATTTTAGATATTGAATTTCGTAACATACATAAACCGAATTTGTAGTTAGTTTTTATTTGAATGAGCGTTGTTGCGTGGAATATTAGCTATTCATGAAAATTTTTTAATCCAGTTTACAGAATTTTTAACTACTACTTTTATTTACCATAGTGATTGCGTTTGAATTAACTATTACACTAGGAATTTCCCTATTTAATTATACGTTGTAAAAAGGTCACATTGTTTGGGACTACATACGAGTTTGCGTGACAAATTTGGCCAACTGTTTGTATACTATAAAACTATAATATAAACATACTCATACATATGTAGGTAGGTTGTTTATAGTGCTATTACTCTTTATATTTAAATCTAAACTCAACACGTACCTAGTATGAATTAAAATGTTTAATGTTAGTATTGTGTGTTCGCTATTGATTAAGTAAGTCGGCACTGCGACCGATTTCGATTTCAAATCATAGCATTAAGGAGTAATACTTATGTATATTTCAACAGCACAGTACTTCCAGCTGTAGTCATTAGAAGTAGCAACATAGGGCATGCAGTGGGATATTAAACACAGTTTCAATTTTCCACTAGATCAGAGTGTACACGAACACATAAACATATTTTTTATCCCGAAATTCCCACAGGAACTGATACTGCGCGTGTAAAACGGCGCGGTGTTGCTAGTTGTACATAATCCCGGAACCAATATATATGTGTAGTGTAATGTGTGGTAATCCTCTTAATACGGTCGGGACCTCCATTACCTTAGGCTTTGAAGTTAGAGAATAGTTGAATACTCGACTAGAATTACTTATTAATGCCCTAATGTTTATAATCGCGATATAGTTCGTGAGTTTGTCTTCTGAATTCGGAACATTCGGTATGGTGACAAGACTGTTAAGTTAATATTAGAATTACGGTATAACTTAAACTGTGATGTTTGATTTTAGATACAATGGGGATTTGACGGTGTTTGGATAAACTGGTTTTCGGTTAACGCTTTGCTGTTTTTTTTAAGGGAATTTCAGGATAAATGTTTTAGCCTCCATAGTTTCGTCTATCTTCGTGCCTATAAAAAAGTAACGGTATCAGAAATATTTCGGCATTTTACATCTCTAATATTAAATTTTAATTCTCCGAAGCATAGAAGCACATAGAAGCATAGAATCATTATTGTCTATCTAAATTCCTCCATATAATAAACAGATCTTTACTTTATAAAATACCGATAAATTAGAGAAGTACTCGTTGTTATTAAGTTACATGGAAAGATGAGTGAAGATATTGTTTTTTGTTGTAAAATATAGTTCTTGGAAATGTTAAACATCTCTATAGCAAAATTAAATTATAAGAGCTAGACAATATTGTACTCATTAGTGTATTTCTTAATAATTCGATTTCTTAGAAAAAAATCATAAAATAAGAAGTGCCTTGTTCGTCTTAGCAGAATTCGTAACACAAAACTCAAGACCAAAACAATTACAATTAGCCGCAAACAGCTTCATTGCAGAGCTAACCCGGGGAATGTGCTGAAAGGATAATATTAATTTTAAAGCGAACATTTTAAACCTAAATACCCAGGAAATATTTCAAGCTCGCCAGCCACGAAAGTTGGGTAACAACCAAAATAACGTTTGGGTACTTATTTGGTATTTCGAAGCCGCAAATCCCTAATAGAATCGTCCCGACCCTTTGTTTGAGCTAGCAATTTCTAATGCGGACCTCCAATTTCATTCCAGGGCAATAAATTTTACAAAATTTAATCCCTTTATCGTGCAGACCATTCTAGTGGACCTAACAGTGGGTGGCATGGATTAGGTTTAATGTACGAGATTTGTGTTTCAATGCCAGTTCGGGGCTAACGTAATGCCTCTGTGTGACCAATCAGTAACCCACCAGCCCGGAATCAATCCTTCATTGCCATTGTCTGTTATACTATTTCAATACGAGAGAGCAATTACCGTGATAGGGAAGAGAATTTAGGTAAAAACGTATCCAAACTCCACATTTAGTTAGGAAAGATTGTGACGGTCTACGATGTCCTCAAGACAATCACAGCAACTAATTCTTCTAGTACAAGTTCTATGTTCATTTGTTTTTCTGTAGTAGATCTACAAGAGTATTATGATCCTGAAATTTCTACAGAAACGAATGCATGACTTAACTGAGAAGTAGTAGTAAAAAAATATTAGTCTGTCATGTCCCACAGCTGGGAAAGGCCTCCTCACTGAAGATATCAGTACAGTGAGAAGGATTAGGTATAATCACCACGCTAAGTAACTGAGATAAATTTGTTATTACCAGCATATTCAATTTACACAATATCTTATACTATACGTCATTACGTCATTCATATTATAAAGCTGAAGAGTTTGTTTTGTTTGTTTGTTTGTTTGTTTAAACGCGCTAATCTCAGAAACTACTGAACCGATTTGAATAATTCTTTCACTGTTAGATAGTCTATTTATCGAGGAAGGCTATAGGCTACATTTTATCCCGAAATTCCCACGGGAACGGGCACAACGCGGGTAAAACCGCGGGGCGCTGCTAGTCTTATACTATACGTCATATCTCCTACTAAAGCTTTCAAAACAAAAAAATATTGTTAGAGACAGAAATGAAAAAGTTTTAGCTGTAATCAAAATGTTTCAATCCCATGTGTTTTAATTTTAAAATCCATTTACAAATTGATTTCGGTCTGCTCGAACTCCCTTAAGGGAAGGGTAGGGTAGTTCAACGTATCAGTACATAGTATGGAGTAAAGTGACGTAACCTCGCACTAAGGGTTGACGGGAAATTATTCTACTACTTCTATAGGTATAATAATACAAGGAAGATGCCGCCGCGTCTGTCTATCTGTATGTGCTTGAAAAAAATAAATTTGATTAACAGATTTTTGTGAATTTTACCATTACAAATTTTCGTACATTTTATGTCTATCCATAGAATTTTACGGTTGTACGATCGATCCTAATATATACTATATTCAACGAAAGAAGTCGCAAATTACATCTATTTCGGTATTTTGACTTGTTTAACTTTAATTTGGATTCAAAATTGTTTTGGAATGACATCTGACATAGCGATCGCTGAGAAAATTAAATTAAAAACGGTACCTGTACAGCATATTCGTTAACTACACATTAAAAAAAAAGATTTTCACAGGTACGATAAGTGAACCTGTCGGGCGTTACTAGTAATACATTGTATTAATAACTTCGCCTCTAAGTAGTTACTTTACAAATAAGAACATTACTCAAAGTACAATTCAATTTGTTCGCTTACAAATGTAATTTGTAAGCTCTAGACGGGCGCCTTTTACATTCAATATCTTATATATAAAATTCTCGTGTCACAGTGTTCGTTCGCGTACTCCTCCGAAACGGCTTGACCGATTCTCATGAAATTTTATGAGCATATTGAGTAGGTCTGAGAATCGGCCAACATCTATTTTTCATCCCGAAATTCCCGCGGGAACGGGTACAATGCGGGTGAAACCGCAGGGCGCAGCTAGTCATAAATAAATGTATTTAAAATGTTTTAATATCTTAAACTACATGAATAATGGAAATTGGAAAACCTTTGCCCTATAGTAGGATAATATTTATACTCGAGAATTAATGTAATGCTCCGCGTAACGTATGAAAATAAAACACTTGGATTTGAACAAGTACGAGTATAAGGAATGCCATAAGACGTAGATTAAGTTAGAACACCTAATCGTATGAGTTACATTATAATGTAAGATAATGTTGTATCTCAATGCGCAATGATGCGACCAGTGTATCTACAGCATATTTGAGAGTAAAGTAGTGGCGGAAAAATTGAATGAATGAACATGATAATTCGATTGAACGACACAAACCATTCACTACCTGCTACACTATTGATTAGTAAGGAGGTTGTAACATTATTATAATTGTTGACATGGATCGGGTTTGAGATCACGCACCCGTATTATTCAAGCGTGATTACGCCTAATCCTCCTCGCTGTACTGATATCTTCAGTGAGATGAGAGGCCTAAGCCCAGCAGTGGGACATTATAGGCTAATACTTTACTTTTTTGACATTTCGAGACGTCAGTTTATTGCGCGCAATCTGCGTTGAATAAACCTAGAATCTGTTTCTAACTGTGGCGCGTGACTCCAATAATCGTTAATTATATTTCTCCCGGGCATGCTGAAAGGTCCCCCTGTCACGTATGAAAAAGATAATATTTCAGATTAATGGACGTGTTTCAACATTTCGTATTTCACTTTTACAATGTGGAAGATTGGATATTTTTGTTAAAAAACTGGGTGATGGAAGAGGTAGGGAAATACGGGAATACTAATACTTATTCGTTTTTTATGGGGAGAATATAATCTTCAGTTACAAACATGTACTAAATTGGTAAAAAATCACACAGTTCTATTTCCGCTGTATTTTGGGATAAAAGAACCTTTACACAATACACATTTAGATTTACAAATAACTATGTACCTACTGTACTCACATTCGGAAACTTGAACAAGCCTACTTAAATTAATTATAAGTACTTACATATTTTAAATGGAAAAGCTAAGCACAGTTTGGAGTGGAAATAGTTGTATTTTGAGCTTAATTGCATACATACATATTCATAAGGCTTTCTTAGAGTTAAATGAAATAACACGCGGTAGTAGGTACGGTCGGCCAAGAAAGTGGTCTACCACTTTTGACAAAAGTTTCTGCGAGATGTAACGATCGCTAAGGTTGACTTTTCTATGCACAATTATGTTATGACGTTTAAAATTGACCTTGTTGTTTCATGACGTTCAAATGAATCTCAACCGTAGGGTGGTAGACCACATATTTGGCTGACCGTACCATACATTTTATCGACCTACCGCTGTTTATTGGGCCCATTGTCATTTTCGATCCTGCAAGATGTTTCTGCAATGTAATTTGCCGTTTTCAGAACAGCCACATTTATAAATATCTCGGTACGAAAACTTCAATATTCAAAGCATTATTTTGATAAACAACTTTTTGCGAAGCGAAGCATTTCCATTAAATTTATTGTAGCGGACATAATAAAATTGAACACAATCTGTTAAGAGATGCCTTTTCTTCCTATTGTCTTAACATTTGAAGTTTTACTTTTGTTATGAATATTTGCATAAAATGGCCCAAGAGTTTACAGAGAGTTTCAACTATAATTCCAAAATAGGCTACTTGACATTTTTTTTATTATTTCTATTAACTCAACTTTTTACAAATTATTTATTGATCAAAAAACAACTGTCACGTGTTAGAGACTTAAATCCGTTGTTTATATCGCTATTATTTCCAGAGTTACAGGCGGTCAAAGTTGCTGATTAGACAGAGACAGCACTGTAGGCTTGTGACGTCACAAGCTTGTAGCGCCGCACTCCGCCGTAGACGTCACATACAAAAATCGTTTTGCAAGAAAGGGTCAGGAGATCTTTCAATTTCATCTTTCAGAGCTTATAATTTCTTTATTTTTTAATCAATTTTGATTCTGATTTCAGTTTTGATCATAATTTTAGTTATTTTACTAAATTCATCTCTCAAATTGTTCACTTTTAATATCAGGCAAATAGCCTATTGTCACGGGTATAACGCGGGTAAGACCGCGAGGCGATACTAGTATCAAATTATAACATCCTATGAATGTAGATAGTTAGATAGATGCGTGAGTACTCGTGTGGTTATGAGGTGAACGTGAAACGGCGAGTGGTCGTCGCCATGTTGAAAGAGCCTGTTTTGGCGGGAAAACCCCCCCAACGCATTTGTGGATACTTTACACGACATTCAATGGTAAGGTAAAAGGTCATTATATCGGTCTATTTTATGCCTTCACCTCGAATGTATATGTTCTAGTATATAAAACGAGAATTATTTTTTTTAATATATAAATGAATGTATTGAAGCGATGATTTATAATTTGCAGGCGAAATTGTTACCTACCCATTTAGATTATTTATGTTTATATTTTTAGTTAAGTAGATTTTGAAGCTTATTAATGAAAAAATATTGCAGGGTACCATTAACTAGTGAACCTATAACATCACACCAAGTACCGTGTTCACACATGAACATTTCATGAATGAACAAGTATGTATTAACATACATACATAAAAAACGCAATAAATCATTACATATTAGCAATATTGATTAGTATGTGGCAATGGTAACTTTATTTTAGGGTTTGATATTACAAGATGTCAAATAACTGCACGGAATTCTGTGTTGAACATTAGCAATAGGCCAAAGTCTATTGTGAATCTAGTACATTTCACGGACCACCGCACCGCTCCCATAAAATTAATATGGAAACACAACGTCAAGCATAACATATCCAGCCTTCATTCTGTTATTTTAACATCTCATTTAAATAACAAATTCTGTTTACTTTGGGGTTGAAACATTATCGGCTTCGGAGGCGGAGACAACGGTTGTTTAGTTACGTCGTAAAGAGTGTTTCCAGAACTGATTTTAAAACAAAATGTTCATCTTGATATACGCATTTAAAGGGTTTAACATGATGTAAATATTATCAATTTATTAGTCTTTATCTCAAAATTGGAGCGACTCTCCTGACTTAAATAAGCTTTGAAAAAATGTTACGTTTCAACTATGTACAACACCACAAATACGAGTAGTATTCTAAAACGCATGAAACAAAGTTGCAACAAGGAGGAAATATTAAAGAAATTTGTATTACAATTAGTAACGTAATAAACTAATTTTATACACACTCCATGAAACCGCAACTTCTTTTTTCATTTCCACAGAACATTCACCAAGCTTTTCGTTCAAACTATTTCCTCCTTGTTATTTACGAGATTCAAAGTGTAGGTAATCCAGATTCCTTCGTTTTGGAAACAGCTGTTGCATCCGCATGTTCAAATATATGCTAATCTACGCATCGGTGAATTTGCTTCCGTTAAATGCTATTTTCCGCGAGTCCGCTAGTATTCCACCATCTAAATATAGTTAGTGAATTACATTACTCTTCTATAATAACCTAATCATTCATTTGGTTTAAAACCAAAAGCAATATCTTACTTCAGTACTGTACCAACATGTATCAAATATTATAAAAATAGGTTATAAATAGTTATATACCTAGCTTTTCGGCTCCAGTGACTTGGTTCTGATATGTTCATTAGTTAGGATGTTTAACTCTTAGATTATGTAGTTCTTCTGTATTCTGAGGTTTAACTATCATCACTACATAGTATAAAACAAAGTCGCTTTCCGCTGTCTGTCTGTCGCTATGTATGCTTAGATCTTTAAAACTACGCAACGGATTTTGATGTAGTTTTTTTTAATGGGTAGAGTGATTCAAGAGGAAGGTATAAAAATTCCCGAAATTCCCACGGGAACGGGCACAACGCAGGTAAAACCGCGGGCCGCTGATAGTAATATTATAAATGCGAAAGTAACTCTGTCTGTCTGTCTGTTACGCTTTCACGTCAAAACAACTGAACCGATTTGAATGGAATTTGGTACACAGTTAGTCCAGAGCCTGAGAAAGGACATAGGCTACTTTTTATCGCGAAATTACTGCGGGGACGGATACAACGCGGGTGAAACCGCGGGGCGCTGCTAGTAATTAACATAAAGTAGCAAAACAATATTTTAAATATCATATCACAAAGAAAATTTTACATATGTGCAAACTATATGTACACAATTGCTAAAAATTAAGTAGTCTCATAAAATATACTATTTTGTAGGTATCTACTTCGACTTTGGAGTCGAAAATCCTATCAAATATTAAGTACGTTCTGTGAAATTGGTCAAGCGTTTGGAGATCGATAGATATGAGTACGGTGCATGGCTCGCACTGAGGGTAGCACCGCAGTATACGTGCAAGGGTTCTCCCCTCTGACTCATAAAGAGGGTGGATTCTCCCTCTCACTGTCGAAGGTTTGGTCGATACAGCTCTCTTTTGTTTTCACGTTTCAAACGCGCTGTTGTTTCCCTTGGCTTATTACGCTAAAATCACTGGATCATTAAATAGTTAGATGGTATATTTTTAACCGACTTCAGAAACCAGAGAAGGGTATCAATTCGATTTTTTTAATATTATGTCTTTTTCTAACCTGATATCTCTGTCGGTTCACAAAGAGCCGATTTCGACCGCGCAACGGTATATGAAAGTGTACTTACAAATTGGTGAATTTTGACCGATTAATAAAAGGTGGTAGTTAAGTAGTTGTCATAAAAACCTGGCTTGAAGTCAGCGTTTCACTTGAATAAGTTAGAAGACTTACTTCATTTAACGTACTGAACTAACTCTATCTTTAGTGAGTTGAGAGCCCCAACACAAAGACATGAAAGGACATTTTTACTTTAGTTTAATACCTACTAACTTAATAATTATAATTGCAGTAACTCTATATGTCTGTGTTACGCAATCACGCCTAAACTACTGAACAAATATAAATGAAATTTGGTTCAGAGAATTTATCAGGATAAAGAATATAGGCTACTTATATCCCGAAGTTCCCACGGGAATGGGTACGCTGCTGGTGAAACTAGCTAGTTTAAAATATACGTATGCACTTTACTGCTAGGATTATACATTTTTAAACAACATGCTTAATAAAATAATATGAAATTATCTTTTTAAATTATTCTTAAATAGTGTACTGTAGATAGATTACAGATGGGTGAAAATTTGCTTTCTGTTTAATTTTCTAACTAAGCTGATTGTAACGTAGTAAATGGAGCACTTGATTTAATTACTTATTGTTACTTACGTAGTTACCTAGATATTTAAATTGTCACTTATTATGCTTGTAGAGTGGCGAAAAAGGGCGTAGTTCACATTAAAAAAACAGTATAAAGTTTCTTTTTCACCCAAAAAAAATTAAACAACAACAGTAGAACAATACTTGACATTGTTTATTATGCATAAAATTACACGGTACATACGAAACAACACATGAACACCCTTAAAGCTTCTAGACAAAAGAGGCAAGGACACCAAACTACTATAGCCATCAGGAACAACATTATATCAACCATATTTTTCCAAACTCTTAACAAAGATAGACAATGGGGGTAAAACCAGGGGCAAAAGAAATATACAGCAAGACAAGGACGCTTCCGTAAACTGGATGCGTAAAGGTTACAATTCAGGTTTCTTTTGGAAAGAGGTTTCTGTAGTGCCCGACCACGTCGTTTTAGTCGCTTTTTAGGATTTTTATCATTCATATGAATAATATACTTTGACAGACAATTCTCTTCGAGTTTCATCTTAAATTTTTTAAACGATTCCATCAATGTTATTCGGTATTTAACGCGTTTGAGCGTGGATCCCACGCCGCTGTCAGAGATTGCTTCCTTCATGCCACGATACGCGACGATAGGCTCGTTATAGGCCGTCTTTACATTCGCCGCCGTAACTTTAGGGTCCATTGCAGACTTAAACAACGATCTCAGCAAATCTCCCACAGTTACAAATCCCAATTTTGCAATATCTAAAAGTGATTCTGCAGCAAGTGCACCATCACTAGCACCTTTGCTTTTCCTCACTTGTTTCATCATTTCTTTTTCTTTTTTCTTGCGAGCTTTTATCCGTATCTTCCTTTGTTCCTTATATTTCTTTTGTCTTATTTTTAATTGTTTTCGTTCTATTAACAATTGTTTTTTCCTCGAACGTACTTTTTTTTTATGTTTCATCTTCTGTTTCCGTCTTGCTTTTTCTTTTTTATTTTCGATGCCAGCATTTTTAAAATAATTTTTGCAAATTTTACTACCACAAGTACAAGATCCAGCAGCTTTAGGCACTATTGATGAGCCCATTTGGAGTTTCTTGATCCGTTTAGATTCCGATATACATATTTTACTACCGCAAACACATGGTTTCTTAGGTGTAGGAGGTTTAGGTTTAGGTTTAGGTTTAGGTTTAGCTTTAGGTTTAGCTTTAGGAGGAGCCTTGGTCGGCCGACCACCTTCCTTTTTTGCTCCACGAAGACTGCCACTAGAAGATTTTGTTTCCATCTTAGACCTACCGAACCATGTATTCCCTGCAGATGAAGATTTTTTTTCCATCTCAGACCTACAGAGACATATATTCCCTGCAGGAGATTTTATTTTAATTTTAGACCTACAGCGACATAATATATTCCCTGCAGTAGGTTTTTTTTTAATCTTAGACCTACAGCGACATAATATATTCCCTGCAGTAGGTTTTTTTTTAATCTTAGACCTACAGAGACATAATATATTCCCTGCAGAAGGTTTTTTTTTTATCTTAGACCTACAGAGACATAATATATTCCCTGCAGAAGGTTTTTTTTTAATCTTAGACCTAGAGCTCCCTGAAGAGTGTTGTTCTACCAATTTGTGTGAACTTTTTTTACTGCCAGCCTTTTTTTTCGCAAGTTCTTCATTTTTTTTATTTTTCGCATAATTTTCTTTTTTGTTGATATATTTATCGTTCTTGGATATTTTAAGTGAAATTTCTTTTTTACCTACAGCCGGGATAGCATAATTGGTTTTTTTGTTCACATTTTTACAACGACATGATGTTTTCTTTTCTTTGCTGTTTGCCGAAAAATTTACTTTCTTCTTTTGTTTACCATCGCTTGCAAAAGAAACGGATTTTGTTTTGTAAGGATCCGCATCCTTTCCTCTTTTCCAACCTTCAAAGAAAGAACTGCACTTTCTTTTGACACAATCGCCTGCACAAAAAATACCCAGTACTTTATTTGAGTCCGCAGAAATCGATTTAACTTTTGCTTTATTCGTATCCCGAGATAAAGTAGCCGACTTTTTTTTGTCACTAGAGGACGGAGAAGAAATACCCTGTTTTTGATTTGAGTTTGCAGGAAATGACTTTTTGTGACTATCACCTGCAGAAAACATGCGCTGTGCTTTATTTGCGTGCTCGTTTTTTCCAGTTTTTAGGTCTTTTTCTGGTTTTCTAACACAACAAACATTATCATTCAAGTTTGACATCTTATTTCCCTTTGCACTTGGTTTCATAGTACTGCTTTTATTCAAGCACTTTGGTACGTTAGTAACTGGATAGATATCGTATTGTACAGGCTTAAAAGGTGAGTTAGTTATTATTTCATCAACGCGATATACACTGACGTCTTTACATTTAGGTTTACTGGCTGGTTGGTTTTTACAATTACATATAACTTTATCATTTACTTTTATATTTTTATTAAGCCCTGATATAACGTGTTCTTTATAAAATTCAACATTAACATTAACGTTTGAACCAATTCTTAAGCCTCTCCAATAATCTTGGCCAGCGAAGGGGAATCGCGGTTTTTCTACAATATGTGGACCTGGTTTTGAGGCTTTTTTCTTAGATATTTTTGTGACTTGGATGCCTTTATTTTGCAATGTTTGTTGATCGGATGTTCCCATCTTACGGAATCTTACATCACTTTGTGTTTGAGCATTTTTTTTAAGACCAGTTTGTGCAAAACCAGTCTGTGTTTTTTTTTTGTGACGTTTAGCATTCTCATTTATGCTCCTTATAAAGTCTATTTTAAAGCTTAGATTGGAACGAAGATTAACAGATTGTCTTCCCGGTGTACAAGGCAAACCTGTTTTATGGCATTTTAATTTATGGCATCCCGGTTTTCTTTGGTTTTTTATCGACAAATTTTGGGTACTATTACCGGAACGCGTTGCTGTGGCACATCGCTTATTCGTGCCCTGTTCTTGCATCCCCTTTCCTTTCATGGGCTTAACACTTTTTTCCTTGCTATTCGATTTATTGGTGGTGCTTGAAGATTTGGAACTTACACGCGCTTTCTCTTTTTCCAGTCTCTCTAATCTTGCTCTTTCTTTTTGTTCAGCTTTCTTTTTGTCCTTTTCAGCTGCTTTTAATGATTTTTCTCTTTTCGCTTTTTCCTTTTGATCGTGTTCTTGTTGTGCTTTCAGTTTTTGCGCTGACTCTTTTTGAGCTTTCTCTTGTTGCGCTTTCGCTTGTTGAGCTTTCTTTTGTTGTGATTTATTTTTTTTAGCTTCCGCTTGTTGACCTTTATCTTTCTCTTTAATTGGTTTTTGTTTTTTTTGGGTAGTTTTAGTATCTTTTTTTGATGGTTTGGTTAATAATTTCAAAGTGCACATACACTTTGCTAAAAAAGATGGCGAAGCTTGAATGCCATTGGGTGTACGAAGGGCTGATTTTTTTTCTAATGGCGTTGGTGTACACGGTGGACCTTTATTAAACTCTAAATTGAAACTAAAATCTGAATCAACCCGTACCATACGGCGGGGGGAAGGTTTTATTTTTATGACCGAGTTATTACCACCTTTATGTTGAACAACAGATTTCTCTGTTTTTGATTTAGTTTGTTGTTGTTTTTTTATGCACTGTATTGGATCACATTGCCCTGCCAGACACATTTTTGGATCGCATCTCATGGAACCTTGATCAATACCTTGCCTTTTAAACAATTTCATCACATGCTGGCATTTATTTGGATTGCAAGCTTGTGGTTTCTTAACTTCTAAATTCATCGCATGAAAATCGCGTTGTAAATATTGCGTTAAGCCTATGAGTTCTGTTCTATTAACATTTTTTTCGTTGAATAGAGACTCGCAGTTAAAATTAGATATTGTAAACTCATTGTTTAAATTAAATGACTTACTCACGATTTTAGTTTCTCTGTGACTACCGATTGAAATTATTGATTTATTTATCTTATAATTTTCTGAAATTGGCGAATTAAACGACATTTGCCGCTGTTTCGTGACTAAAAGCTTACTTCTTGTTCGTTTATGTGAACCCGAATTAAACTGATCTATTACTTGGACTGGGAAGACTGAATAGTGGCTCTGTCGACGATAGTGGTTTTTAAGCTTAGCATTATTTTGCAATTTAAACGAATGAAAACATCTTCTGAGTAAGAATTGCATCCATGTTGTCTTGCTGTATTGTTTTGCCAATTTAGACCTTACTACTACGGGTTCTAAAGCGCCACTCTCTATACCATTGCTAAATAAACTAGAATTTGTACCCATATTTAGTTCAGCAACACCTGCCAAGTCATCGCTTCTAATCGTAGAATTTTGTGAGGTAAAATTTGGGTCATTCAATTTCTTAATTTGATCAGTATTTTGGTATGGCGTAGGTTCTGCAAATTGCAACGTTAAATCTTTACTACGTAAATGTTTGTTTTCCTTATCATTATATGCACTTATTCCACTACGAAAAATTTTTATGGAAGATTTCAACCACATTCTCGTTTTAAATCCTGCTTTCATTGGTAAATTTCTATTGTCTTGATGAGCTTCCATTTTTTGTGGATCTTCATTTTTTAGATTCATTGTACAATTAACGTTATCATTCGTTGACCTTTGGGAGTTTCCTCTTTTAGACGAACATTTGAAATGGTTTATACTGCTTGTCGAATTAGTATTGTGGCTTGAAGTGACAGATTCATTTCTCTCGATATTTCTTCGGTCTACCGAATGTTTTGGTTTAAATTCGAATTGTTTACCTACATAGTTGTACTGGACGTGTTTCTTTTTACATTTAACTTTCTTTGTTTCAACCCCGACAGAAGAAAGTCCAGATTTATTATTAGTATCCTTATCTACTATCGGCATTCGGAACATGCAGCCGCATCTTCGTAGTTTGTGTTTCTGTAACTTAGATTTCGGCTCAATAATTGAACTAGGTAACTCAAAATATCTAGTCAAAACTGATGTAAAACTTCCTATTGCCATATCTCGTTTTTGTACTTTGGGGTTACTCTGTGTTTGTGTCACAGTTGATTTGATTTCATTACATGTGGCTTCAAGCAGTTTTCTAACCACTGAACTAGGTATTCTTAATGTTGGATAGTTTTTACTTATTATAAAATTATCCCATTGCGAATACTTTCTTTTCATACATTTTGTAGAACTTATAGATTTTGTTGTGTTTTTATTTGTGAGAACCGACATTGTTTCGTATGTGTTAGCAATTTTCATAACTGGCTTACTCTTAGACTTATTACGAATTTCACTTTGAGTGAGATATTTATTTGCTTTCGATTTTAATTTACAAATGTATCGTCTTAAAGCATAACTGTTTCTACAGTGTGTTTTTGGTCCTGGAGTCAATTTGCTATACAAGGTACTGATATTTTTTGTTGGGCTATATTTTTGCTCGATTGAAGAGATGGAACGTTGCTTATTAAAATTTTTTTGTTTGTCGTCTTTGTAGTAATTAGTAGTGTTTAGTGTCAACGACATATTGTCACAAGGTGTTACCAAATGACCCAAAGGGTTCAGATTATCATCAAATTGTTCCCCTCCTGCTTTCAAGTCTCTGTCTTGCTTTTTCTTACCAATGTCTGTTTTCACTTTGCTTTTAATCTCAAAGTTGAGTGGAGGTTTTACAATAGCAAATTTCTTATCAAGTTCATTTCGATTATTGGTTATCTTTGTATTTTTTGCGGTAATATAATATTTCTTTTTTGGGAAAAATATCCCGTTATGATTTTTAAGTATATTAGACTCAATTGGATCACGATACAGAGGACACGAGATAAAGTTTCTTTTTTTAGAATTGCTTCCTAAATTTTCGACAACATATTTTGTGTCTTTCCGTTCCATTGAGACATTTAAACAAGATGTTTTCTTGTCATTTTCTGGACGAAGAGTCTGTAATATCGCGCATGTGCTTTTGCCTTCACTTTTCTTTGCACTCTTACATGATTTTCTATTTCGACAATAATAACTTTTAGACTCACAACTTTCGCATGCATCACAGCAAATTGTATCGTGATCGATTTTTTTGCAGCACATGTTGGCAAATTCTTCCAATTTACAGTCATCACATATCCAATTACTTTGGTTACAAACATGAATGGAGGGTACTTCACTATATGTCTTTAACTGGCCATCATCCGAGTAATTATCTTCCTTACTTGTTTGTAATACTATTTTATTATTTAAATTATCTTTCGAACATAAGTTACAAGGGCAACAACATCCAGGAAATGATTTTCCAGATAATAGTGCATTGCCTTTATTAGATTTATTTTTCCAATGTTCACTGTAATCTATGGGTGATTCTATCTGACGATTTTTGGCTTGATATCTATCTTTGTTGATTACATCTTCTTCGACATCTTGATTCACGCTGTCTTCAGCGTAACCTTTCTTTAATATCTCTTGTAAATTTTCAATGCATTGCTCTGGCTCGTATTTTTCGGAATCACTTTCATCTTCGCATGCCCAATCTATCATTCGATTTGTTTCTAAATAATCTTCGTATTTCGGAGATTGTTCATAAAATCTGTTTCTTTTATTCCCTTTGATTCTTTCTTCAGGTTCGTTTGTTCCCCGTACATGATCTTTCGATAATCTCGGTGCAGTTTCCAGTTGACTATACATTTTACTTCCTGAATGGCAAGAAGATTCGCCAATGACTTGTCTTTTTAATTTATAACTAGTACTTTTGGGTTCTTTAGATATTCTAACCTCGTCTAATTTTTCTGTTGGGTTTACCAAACCCGCTTCAGGTTTTCCGCGTAGACCCTTATCTACAATGTTGCTTATTTTACATAAGCATGAATCAGATTTAATATTCTTAGGTTTGATCGCTATAGTGGCTCGCGCAATTGTATGTTTTCCAGCCCATACATTTGGTCTCGAAGTTTCATGGCAATGAAATTGATGCTGTCCGCAGACATAACAACTACAACAATCAAACTTTTGATCAGGACCTCCACAATGATGGTGTCTCATATCGCATACTGCCACTTCGCTGGCAACTGAGTTTTTTTTGTCTGGTAGATGTGGTGTTACAATACTTTTCCTTGAGAGTGGCATATGTTTCGTAGATTTTAAAGAAACTTTTTCGCTTTTGCCTAAACTGGTCTCCGATATAAGCTCGGTGGTTACATTATTATAAAGATAAATGTTTTGAATTAGTCTGTTGATGCATTTTTTTTCTCTTAATGGTTGAAGCTTATCGTAAAACAATTTGTCTATTTTTGGGCCATGTGACGAGACTCGCATAACTGGCCGATGGTAGCACGCACTAGAGCAATTATGGCAGGTCGGGTGGCCTTCGGCGGGTTTCATCGTATGTCGCGGTAAGTAACTCGGCTCTCATTCAAATGGTAGAGCTATTACAGGCTCCAAAACTTTATACTATACAATACTTACACGGTTCAATTTAAAGTAACTTTATCGAATAAATCATTGTTTATCTGGAAATTAAATACATAGTTTATATATTATGAGTAGAGCTAAAGGTACATAAAATAATGATACATCCGCAGAGTGGTCGAATGGCTAATTTAAACTTAGGGTAAACAATAAGTAACAGTGAATGACTAGACAAGCAAAAACTATAGTTATTAGCCTGAATTCTAGGAAACGTTTTAACAATAAACTCGATTAGGTTCGGTTAACCCCAGTGTCGGAGTTGTTAATACCGCCCCAAGGAACCCGACAAGCAGACGCCTTGAATTGGTCACATAACCCTTGAGGTAATTGAACTATTGACTAGGACTAATAATATATAAATGGGAATGTTTATGCTATTGTAGATTAGCTCTTAAACTACGTCCCAAATCTTCAGTGAAACTACTTAATTGGATGATGCATTACTATTATTAGATATAGAATAGCAGAAGACGACAATACGTACCACAAGTTACTTATTATATACCTGTCTCTCTTTAAATCCGTAGAGAAAGGTATTTACTTGGTGTTAAATTAATATAATTGATACTCTTATCGATCATTATAACAATTGTAAGTCATCCAATAAGACGACTACATAGAACAACAGATTTACATAGTACACTTCACAGTAAAGCGAATATTATCAAAAACTACATGATTTGGTAGTAAAATGTGAAATACCTATTTGACATTTGGTTTTGTATACTATGGATATGTCAAACATCTTTTATCTAGAGGACAATTTAAAAAAGAAGAAACAATAAGAAGGTTTTATAGAAGAAAAGTCTTTATTTTAACTTGTTTTACTGCTCGCTCAGTCGTACACAGACGACAAACAATAGTTACTACAGTTACAGTTAGGTACATACATGCCTACCTAATCTTTCTGTGAATTAATAAGGCATAAGTATTATTTGCCAAATTAAAAAGTTAAATGGACAAACTCCATGAATTTTAAGTCCTGTTCAGCCCAAAAAGGCTTGAGCCGAAGGTATTGAGTGAAACACGTAGTACTGACAAGTGGTAACTTTAATTCAAAATTGTCCCATTTTTATTCTAACCAAGTAAGTGTACACAAATAAAATACATATAATATCACAAAAGAGTTAAAATACAAAATGAAAAGAACAGAAAGATATTTACGAATGTAATCTAGACACGCGGCAGTAAGGCGGCCCCTAGACGATCAATTATATTGCGCAATATTCAATATTGTGCAATATAATTAACCGTCTAGGGCTAATATTGAAGACTGCGCAATGATTGAACGAAAGTTTGAGCGAGTTTAATTTTTATTGTACAATATTTAATATTGAACAATATTGCTTCGTGTAGGGTCAGTATTGCGCAATATCTGACATGTTGCTCGGGATCAAACTATTCTCCGACTGAACAAGAAAACATTGCACAATTTTCTTATTGTGCAATATAATTGACCGTTTGGATCCAAACGCAATTCAATCTTATTGCACAATTATATATATTGTACAATGTTATTGTAGGTCTAGGGGCCTCCTAAGTCAAACAAAGGAACTGGCTAGCCAGCGCCGAGTGTAATATTACACGAACCACTTGGTGCCCCTTTTGACCCTTCTATAACTCAAAACCTCTTTAACGTAAACACAACAACAATGCAACACATACAACAATGTGTGTTTAATTATATGCATAAGGACATCTAGAAGCCCAAATTTCATGTAGCCAGCTCGAACGGTTAGGAGGCCCCTAGACCTACAATAACATTGTACAATATTATTTAATTGTGCAATAAGATTGAATTGCGTTTGGATCCAAACGGTCAATTATATTGCACAATAAGAAAATTGTGCAATGTTTTCTTGTTCAGTCGGAGAATAGTTTGATCCCGAGCAACATGTCAAATATTGCGCAATACTGACCCTACACGAAGCAATATTGTTCAATATTAAATATTGTACAATCAAAATTTAACTCGCTCAAACTTTCGTTCAATCATTGCGCAGTCTTCAATATTAGCCCTAGACGATCAATTATATTGCACAATATTCAATATTGCGCAATATAATTGATCGTTTAGGGGCCGCCTTATAAAGATATGAAGGTCAAAAAGTCGTAAATTTTAGCACTGACTGACTGACTTACTGACATATAGTACCCAAATCTAACCTACTTCCAGATGACCTAGAAGGATGAAATTTGGAATCCAGGTCGGTAATGTGTAATCGTGTGTGTGTAAGCGTAGGAAAAAATATAAAAATAAAAATAAAGTTAAAAAATAGGGGGGTTCCCATACTATTTTATTTTTATTTTAGTGTTGGAACCGTTACAAGCAGATATTTAAAACTATCCCAATATTATGTATTATTAATAAGTATTTGCTATATAACAGAAAGATAACAATAAAGTTAAGTTAAAAAATAAGTGGTGTCCCCATACAAAACACTTGTAATACGCGCTGAACAACCGGCCAACGGTGTGTCGTCGGCGGCGCGTGGCACCACATCATAATAAGTAATTATACACAAATGTACAAATGTAAATCTTAATAAAAGCGCTCCCGAGCAACACATAAACATAGGCACCGCTTACGAATACCGATTTAGTTATTTATTGTTTTATTTAATTTACGTTCATCCTGCTTCTTTGTCAACGATGAAATTAATGATTGTCCTAAGTACCTACTATAACCACAATCGTTCTTCGTGCCTTAACCAGTAACAGTATAAAAGTGAAGATTCAATGAATAAATGATTACTAGGTATATTGACAACTGCATTGAGATTTTCACACAAAAATAGAAAAAAAACATTAAATTTTGGTGGTCGTAAATTGAAACTTTAAAAAAAATTATCTAACCCATATCTATGGATAGGCTTCAAAAATTATATTAATTTGTCTTTCATTCAATCGACTCTAATCTTCTTACTACAAGAAGAAGTTTCACCTACTTATAATATGTTAGTTGCTGCGACGGAACCCTTCATGGGCGCGGCCAACTCGCACTTGGCAGCTTTTTAACTGATAGGCCCATCAAAAGAATTTGCCACGGGCCCCAAATGGTATAGTTACACCACTGCGGTATTCCTCTCAGTTCTCTCTACCGACTCTACCATAAATATTACTAGCGACCCGCCCTCGCTTCGCTTCGGGTAATCAAGATTTCATGTAGGAAAATCGGGATAAAACATTGCGTGTCTCCCGCAGGAATATACACAATCAAAATTTCAAGTGGGAAATTGGGGATAAAATATTACATGTCTCGCGCGAGTATATATGTATTACACAATCAAGATTTCATGTGAGGAAGAATTCGGGATAATAAGTACCTACATAGCGCGTCTTCGTCGTTCGTAGTTCGTAGGTTAGGTAGGCATATCCCTGCGCGCTTTGACCGCACGAAACAGTAAGTAGCCATAAGAGACCCGCCATCGAGCATTATTATTTTGTAATCAGCGCCCCGCGGTTTTACCCGCGTTGTGCCCGTTCCCGTGGGAATTTCGGGAATTTTTTTACATAAAAACCTTCCTCTTGAATCACTCTACCTATTACAAAAAACCGCATCGAAATCTGTTGCGTAATTTTAAAGATTTAAGCATACAGACAAACAGACAAACAGACAAACAGACACGAAACAGAGACGATTTTATTTTATACTATGTAGTGATATTTCTCATCATAACTCTGAAACTAACTGTCCGATTTTAATAATTTAAAGAGGTATAGGTACAAAGAAACATAATTAACCTTGATTGTAGAGCCATTTATTTTGATGTAAATTCATATCATCATATGAATATCATCAACTTAAAATTACACTCCTTTTTTAACTAATTAATTTTAACTAAAAACGGTTATTGTGGCTTAACTATAATAGTTAGACATATGCCCTCGCGAACTTATTTGTTCGCAATGATATGTACTTTGATTGTGTAGAACATTGTTTTTGTGTATCATCAATAGATTTAGTAGCGCACGCCAATAACCAATTTTTTTAGGCATGTTTTTCATACCTTGGGTTACATATACCCGCGTTTTGCCCGTTCCCGTGGGAATTTCGGAATTTTTTTTTACATAAAAACCTTCCTCTTGAATCACTCTACCTATTACAAAAAAACCGCATCAAAATCCGTTGCGTAATTTTAAAGATTTAAGCATACAGACAAACAGACAGACAAACAGACACGACTTTATTTTATACTATGTAGTGATAGTGAAGTACCACAAAATTTAGAAAACCAAGGTATTATTGTGATATCACTTATTTTGTAAATTTTTTGGTGCCAAAATACCTACTTATAGGTACTACGATACTTACCAAACAAATAAGGCATTTTAAATAATATTTGTTATAGGTACCCAATAAGTTTTACGCTATGCTTTTATGAAATGTACCAAGGTACCTATTCTACATATTAAATAATCGCAAGTTTAGGTATTCTACGTACTCATTGAAAAAAAAAATGCGATTTGTTAGGTCATCCATCCCTATTCTATAAGCCTACGCTTTTGATTTGAATCGATGAATGAGTTAAGAAATTATTCCTCCGAGCCCCCGAGGTTAGTGACATGAGTGAGCTGTGAGCACGCTGTGAGACACCTGCGTGACAGGTTGCATTGAATCCAACCGACAAAATTACAAACTTAGGTACTTACCTTCAAAGTTCCAAAAGTATAAGTTTGTCTCGAGAAATAGTTTCCAAATTCACTAAACTCACAAATATGCACAACACTTTAGTAAACACAAAACTCATTCACAATAAAGTTGTTGCAATAATAAGTTATTTCGCGAAATCAGATCTCAAACAGCGCGCGGCAAAACAACCACTCACCTACAGCGGCAAAGCCAAACTAAAATTTATTGTAGAGAAGAAAGCGAGCGAGCGAAGCTTCCAACCGCAGGTTGTTGGACCGCAGCCACGCGACGCGGCCTCTGTGCGGGACGCAGGTCTCGGTCGGTTGCCAAACAAACCCTACAGAGTACTTTTTATATTATATCCAAACCCCTATCCTAAAAGTAGGTAACGCCATCTAGTGATACCAAGATATAAATAGTTACTAGCGTCGGACATGTTGGTGTTACTAGCTAGCGTTGACAGATAAACTTTAATTTAGTTTTAGCAGTTGCTAATAGATGGCAGTATAATCCCATTTCTCGTTTTATTTTGTCCAAAACTTGCTCCAGTTCCGCGTAGTGCCCGTTTCCGTCGGAATTTCGGCATCAAAATCCTATAACCTTCCTCTTGAATGTGGCTTTCTAATACATAAAGAATTAATCAGAGCAGGACGGTAGTTACTAAATGATAAATGATAAATGATAAATCTTTATTTACTAAAAGACATTACATTCTTAAAAATTACATTAGTTATAATTATAAAATAAACAAGTTGAAATATGAAATGTATGGCGGTCTCTGCACTAGGCTCGAGGTCTGTATCGCAGAGACCAATGGCGAATTATAAAAATAGAGATTGGCGACAACGGCGGTTCAAAACCGATTAAACTTGTGGAATAACAAAAATAAAATAGAAAATAAAATAAAAAACTTAAAACTTAAAAGAAAATTGCCTCCAAAATATATAACATTATACGAAAAAGTGTGTGTGTGTGTGTGTGTGTGTGTGTTTGTGTTCTGTTCGTGTGCATGTGGGTGTACATATGATTGTGTGTTGTGCGTGAGTGTGTGTATGGGAGTTGTACAAAATATGATTGTTTGTGATGTATGAGTAGTCAGGTCTGTCTGTTTCGTACATTTAAAAACCATGTTCAAGGATTTGCTCCGTTTCATGATAGTCCAAGGTTTTTAACCACTTTGTTATACAGGACTTAGTTTTAGAAACGGATAGTGACTTGAGGTCATTGATAGCTCGCGATATTCTGTTGTAGATAAAATGATGCATGAAAGGGGGAAGTCGCCTAGCGAAGGTGGAATTTATGGTCGGCAATGGGATTTTATATGTGCGACGAGTGGAGATCTGTTCAAAATTATCAGAGTTAATTATGCGTTTGTGTACTAGGGTACCAACCTTGGTGATATAAAGTTGGCGGACCCTAAGCAGGTCACTTTCCAGGTACAAATCGTTTGTTGGGAATCTAAAAGGTTTCCGTAACATTACCTTGATAACAGCGCGTTGAGCTCTTTCGGCTTTCCAGTTCCAGTAGTGTGGTTTTAGCCACACCGCCCCATGCAGATATACAGTATGATAAACTTGATTGGCAGATAGATTTGTAGACTTGAGTTAACATACTTTTTGGTGCTGATTTACGAAGTGATTTCATTATGTATATAGATTTTCTAACTTTGCCTGATAGGATTGATATGTGTTTTTTAAAAGATAGATTTTCATCGAGTTGGATGCCTAAGTATTTAATGGAAGTGACGTGATCTATGTGAGAGCAATTACATGAAATGGGTGTGGAGAGATTGTTATGAAATAGAGGGCAAGAATGTATGGTAAGAATTTTATCAGTTTGAGGACGAGAAGCACGAGTCTTATGAAAGGTTATGTATTTCGTTTTGTTTAGGTTTAGGGTAAGAAGGTTAGTATTTAGGTGATGTAGAAGTTTATTTAAACCGCGTTCTGCTAAATTTATTACAGAATCCCAGGAAGGCCCATGGAAGAGAACTACCGTGTCATCTGCGTAACTGATTATGTCAGCCGACTGAAGGGAAATATTGATGATGTCATTTAGATAGATTATAAACAAAGTAGGTCCTAGTATGCTTCCTTGTGGAACACCAAATTTTATCGGTAGCTGATCGCTACATAAAGAGCCAACTTTCACACATTGGCGACGATTTGAAAGATAGCTACTAAACCAGTTATGAGCAGTACCTCTAATTCCCATATTCCATAATTTTTGAAGTAGTATAGGTATGGAAACTGTGTCAAATGCTCGTGCAAGATCTAAGAATACGCCTAAACAGCATTTGTTCTGGTCTAAAGAACTTGAAATTAAATTTGTTAAAAGAACTACAGCATCCTCAGTACATTTGTTTCGTCTGAAACCAAATTGTTTATTTGAAATGAGGTTGTTAGATTCAAGATAATTAACGAGACGGCGATTAATAATTTTTTCTAAAAGTTTTGAGAAAATGCTTAAAAGTGAGATAGGTCGATAGTTTTTGGCTAACGTCTTACAGTCTTGTTTGTGTATTGGAGAAACAACACCTAATTTCCATTTGTCAGGGAATTTACCAGAAGTTATACTTAGATTAAAAATGTGCGTAAGTGGTTCAACTATTGATGGCTCTATTTGTTTAATTAGAAAAGGAGTGCAACTATCAAAACCTGGCGCACTACCTGGTTTAAGCTCTTTAATTAGTTCCTTGACCTCCACCACGTTTGTTGGCATAAGAAATATGGAATGAGCGGGACTATTTGTAGAATTTGAGTTTGCGGCTAATATGTTTTCCGTTGTATTTAATTTGTGTAGAGTTTTTGAAGCCAGTTCAGCTCCAATATTTGAAAAATAGGCATTACATTCGTTGAGTGATGTTATAGGGTCTGTAGTTTTTATTAATTGTACACTATCATTTAGACGCTTTGGGAAGTTACAAATTTCTTTTATAGTTTGCCACAGTTTTCTGGGGTTATTGACATTTGCAGTTAATCGTACATTTTCATATTGTATTTTTAGTCTGCTTAATAATGTAAAAAGGAAATTTCTATATCATTTATATATTTTTTGAAAGTTTTTATTATCTGGATTTTGTTTTGCTTGAATGTGAAGGAAATCCCGGTGTTTTTGACATCTCATCAAGCCGGGAGTGACCCATGGTTTTAGGTTAAATTTAGAGCGGGGCACAACTACTTCTTTAGAATTTTCTGCTATAGTTTTATTAATGGAATCTATAAAGAAATTTGCAGCTTCGTCGACATTATCACTATTTGTAATGAATGACCAATCGAAGCATTTAAGATTTTCTGCTACCCTAGTGTAGTCAATCTTAGTTTTTGTACGTTTACGGCATCCTTTGTTAGCCAGAGACGGTGTTGCCAGAATACAAACATTGTGATCTGTTACATCAGACTTAGCAGTAATACCTATACCAGCTGTACCATTTCTAACAAAGATGTGGTCCAGACATGAGTTACCTCTGGTGGGTTTGGTAATAGCGGGGAGCATTTGGTGTTCGGTAAGAAGGCAGAGGTACTCTAAACATTGACTACTTAAGGGGGAACCACATAGGTCAATGTTAATATCACCTGCAATTATGACAGTTCTTTTACTATTGACTTCGGTAAGTGCTTGGTTTAATGAATTTAAGTAACGGTCGATAGATGTAAAAGACGGGGAACGGTATATACCAAAAATACTTGTGTCGGAGCCCAAGTCAAGTTTTATACAGTTACAATCCTCAATGTTAGGTTCCGAAACAGAAGCGTCCCAAGAGTTAAGAATATAGGCAACTACTCCTCCACTTTTGTTTATAAAATTCTTTGTGTTATAGTTATTGTATCCTTTTATAATCGGAACATGGGCATGTTCATTTAACCAACACTCTGTTAAAATAATGACATCAAATTGTATATGAAGCCGACCTAATACTACCAAAAACTCATCAAAGTTTTTTTGTATACTTCTTATATTAAAAGTTACAATCTTAAGGTTATAGTCTGATTTTAAAACTTGATTACATTGCTCCAGACTGTCAAGCGCGTTGCAGTTGATTTGCAGTATATTATCTGATTCAGTTAAGTAATCCACTTTAAAATATTATTTAGATAATAATAATACGTAAATTGTTTAAACAAATAAATTGTTTACTAGATTAGCGTGTTCAAACAAATAAATAGGTAATCAATATTATAATGCTTTAGATTATCTGGACTATTGTACCTACCAATAAAATGCAAAATAAAATCTGTTCAGTAGTTTAACCTACATTAATTTACTTTCATGTACATATTCAAGTAATAGTAACTTGTTTGTATAAATATAAACAAACTAATATTTGTTTTTAAAGCCAAAATAAATTCACATAATATTTGATATTATAGTATAATGGGGAAGAAAAAGAGTTTTATTAACATAATGTTATAATATACAGTATAATTAAATTAAACTTACAAATGTAAAAATACAAATAATTGAAACATACGTTAATGTCATTATTATTTGTTTAAACGGGAACTTACATACGACGGAGGCTACTGTTGACAGTTCCTCAACATGTTTCGGTCACATTCGGTGACCTTCATCAGGAGGTGGGTGAACTCTCAACAGTAACCTCCGTCGTACGTAAGTTCCCATTTAAACAAATAATAAAATAAAAATATCCTATTTTAATCAGATTCACTCTCGCTGTCACTGGGGGGCCACATTGGCCGATCATCTGTTTCCTTTGCTGCCGATTCAAGATACTTTTCCTGTGCTTCAATCACACTTTTACTATCCGTACATGCAGCATATAAATCTAAAGCTTCGGAGTTTAATTCTAAAAAGGAATGTCCCCATGAGAACTTTGACAGATAAAACTTTGCTTCGCTTTTATGTCCGGTTATGAACATAGCTGCAGCTAATGCTTCTACACAGCTCAATTGATATGGCTTGCCGTAATTTATAGGGTTAGCCGCTACTAAAAATGGTAAAAGTCTGGGATGTGGAGATTTCATCCTACTGAAAGGTGTTTCATCAATTTTGGCCCATGAACAGTCTATTACAGCTAAACCAAACTTTTCAATGATATTTTTGTCGTTTGGACTGACGCATTGTGTTCCTACGGGTGACAGCACTAGGCCGGGAAATCTTTGGCCGAGTTTGAGGTTTTTTATCAGGTTATGTCTGAGGAGTTTTCTGCCTGAACATTTTTTGGGGTCGCAGTGGTTGAGGTCCCACATGCTCACAGTAAATGAAGCCTCAACTCCTTCACCGTCAGACCGATTGCCGCTAGAATCACTTTCTTCTGACGATTCAATGCTCAAGTCATTCAGTCTTTCTGCGTAATTGCGTTCCACATGATTGTTTGAACGTTTTCCATGGATTGCTCCTTTCTTGTTTGGTGCCATTTTTCCTGCTGCAAATTTATAATAAATAATATCTATTATTTTCTTATTTTATAAAGATGATAAGAATTGCAGTTTTCACTTTTAAATTTTCATACAAATACGACCACAACTTTTATTTCAATAAACTTCTGTTTCTTCCTTTTGCAATTTTCTTTGAATAATAATTTGAAATTAGTACTATTAGATTTACTGTTAGTATAAGGTTAGTTTTTATTTATTTATTTGTTTAATTTAATAAGCAGTGCTATGCTTACTGCTATGGTAGGTATAAGAGCGTTTCCACATTATCCGATCCGATATCGGTATCGGACGCCGATCCGATATCGGGGTAAGTCAAATGTATGAAATATGTTCCGATATCGGGCCGGACAATATGAAAGACAGGTACTTATTTCATACATTTTACTTAACCCCGATATCGGTGTCGGACGCAGATCCGATATCGGGGTAAGTCAAATGTATGAAATATGTTCCGATATCGGGCCGGACAATATGAAAGACAGGTACTTATTTCATACATTTTACTTAACCCCGATATCGGTGTCGGACGCCGATCCGATATCGGGGTAAGTCAAATGTATGAAATATGTTCCGATATCGGGCCGGACAATATGAAAGGCAGGTACCTATTTCATACATTTTACTTAACCCCGATATCGGATCGGCGTCCGACACCGATATCGGATCGGATAATGTGAAAACGCTCTTAGTCGTAGTTTCTCGTTTTTCATTAGTCAGTTTTATGTCACAGATGACAGACCACCACAGAGACACAGAGACAGACCATAGAGGAAATAATCACGATAGATATACATACATGAGTTAAACACCTAAAATACTAATTCCATGGTTTATGAAAAGTCGCACAGTCGCACAGGCAAATCGTGGAGAACGACAATGAGTAAAAGATGAGTAATGACAAAATATGACAAGACAAATCTAGGTAGACAAATGACAGTTAGATTTTATTCAGATTCATACCACAGACTGTGATAATTACACAAAGAGTTGACATTATAACAGTGTTGTTTAATAGGGTAGTAATATATAAATTTTTAAACCCCGCGAAATATGAATTAATTTAACGTTAATTATTAATAATACACAAACTTAGGTTCGAGTTTGTACTTTAATCTTTATGATCAATTTATGCTAATATTATAACTTTTAAAAAGGGTGTTCGCTGCTCTATTGAAATAGGGGGTTGTTGTAGCTAATATTGATTTAATATCATAAATGGGGAGTATCCATGGTGCGTTCAATTTATTTAATCTTTATTCAGAATAAAATAACGAACCATTGCACTCGATCGAGGGCATCATCAAGGAGTTACATTACTTATATTTAAAAAATACTTAGATAACTCCTTGACTTAATTTTGACATTATTGTCAACAAGTAATTATTTTAGTGTTGGTCAGAGAAATATTTATTGTATTTTGTCGAGTATTAGTGATCTCTATTTTGCAAAATTGATTTTACAAGAGGCAGAATGAGCAGCGCCGGGATGGCTGGTAAGTTATTTAAAAAAATATTGAATATAATAAAATTTACAGTTTGACAGTAAAAAACATGGGGCCAGGGATTTCAGGGTTTTCAGGTTTCAATATCAGAGTTAAGTACATTTTACCAGACATTTCCTGTCTATTATTTACTATTATTAATTCGCAAATTTTATTACTAATGTGCTGAAATATTCCAAAACTAGTTACCACGTCATAGTGACACCATTAGCGTTGATTGATAGCTGAAAATAAAGATATGCAATGTTGGTACATATATGCTTATGAGGTATCTATCAGTATAACTATTATCTACTTGATACTTTTAACCTTAAAATAAGATAATATTTTCATTTACCTATCTATCTACTCACATATTTCCTGTAAGTTAGATATATAGGTAAGTACCAATAGTTACCAACTGGTGCACATTATCTAGAGTAGGTGTAATAGGGTAGGTTGCACAGTGCACACCCCACTTTGTATGGAGGTCAGGTACCTTGACATCAGATTGGTTGGCATGACGTCACCAATTTGTTGACGGTAACCGAATTACCCCCTTTGTCGACACAACAATGGCGCCTTATGTTCATAATGGTTGGCAAAATATGAAGCCAACCACACATCATATAGAAACTAGTTAATTGTTTAAATAACCTTGAGAGTTGAGACTGCACTCTATGTATAGACTGATGTTATGAGTCACTTAATGTTTTGATCTTAGCTAAATCAGACGACACTGCGCCTTATTTTGGAAAAAATAAAAACACGAAAACAAAGTGTGATTGTGTGAAAACGGAATTGGAGTATTTTATCTTCTCTAGCTGTTCCGCGTGTAGGTCCCATCCGGCATCCTCGATACAATAGATGGCGCTACTGTAAAATGTTGTAGATCGTGGTATATAAATGTGATACGTTATTTTCCCAGATATAGTGGGGTCGCGCCCATACATTTCGGTAAGCAGGAAAAATCTTTCTCTTTATAAAATCAGTATAGATATGGTTAATCTATGTATAGGTATCAACTCTATCTGTGTATACTTATGTGCAATTTGGAATGTGGATGGAAATCACTATCACTACATCACTACATATGTAGTATAAAACAAAGCCGCTTTCCGCTGTCTGTCTGTCTGTTCCTCTGTATGCTTAGATCTTTAAAACTACGGAACTGTTTTGATGCAGTAATTTTTTTAATAGATAGAGTGATTCAAGAGGAACGTTTATAAGTTTAAAAATTCTCAAAATTCCCACGAGTACCCGTGTACCCGTGTACAACGCGGGTAAAACCGCGGGGCGCTGCTATTTATACACCTTACACTTGAAAGGCAAGATGATTTTATATTTTCTAGATTTAATAAGTTGGGGGTTGGTATATTTTAAGGAAATGGAGGCCGGATATATTTATGACTCCGAATTAGTTGATGAATCGAAAAAACGTTTGTCGACAAAGTATCCTTTGGGGATCCAGGTCAACTGGGTAGGTATACTTTCTCTTGGAACCTATGGCATACTGGCCCCTCAAAGTCCTTAAAAACTCAATAGTTATGGTATACTATTGATAGTTACGGATCTAGGTTTTATCGTTTTGGTTTGGAGGAGGCTTGATCTTGGCTAGGGTAAGTTTTGGTAAGGACATCTACATAAGATGATTACGCGGTGATTTGAGCTGCATAGATCCACTACCGTCTGATCGTTTCTGCTGCCTGGCTATACTAATTGTACTTGTCTCTATCAACTAAGTGACTAACTTTTATCGTTATTGACTTATTTATTAATGCCTGTGTGATTGTTCCGATGGTATATCAGTTAATAATTATGGTGGATCGATATTAACGGCGTGACTGACAATGGACGTTTATAATCTAGGCTACCATTATTTGTAGGCATTCATAAACCATTGCCGGTTGGGAATAGTCGGCAGGTCGACACACTACTTTACAACACAGTATGTATATTTAATTTATGTTGAACTTAATTCTATGTACAGTTAGGGAAGTTGTCTTTTGACAACATACGGACGAAAATCGTTTAAAACAGAAGTACCAAAGTCTTATCAATACTACTTCCGTCTTAAACTATTTGCGTCGTGATTAGACCAAAGAATATTAATATGTGAATAGTTTATAGTTGTCAACCGTTACTTTTGGTAGTTGCAGTGGATAAAGTTCTTTTAAAATACTACCCTATTTTTTCGCGAATGTCGCTCGCATTTCGTCGTTTTCCCTAACTGAACGTGCTGGTTCACGTTGACTCGCGGGCGCGGTCACGAAATATACGAAATAAATCACTACATAGTATAAAATAAAGTCGTCTCTTTTTCGTGTCTGTCTGTTTGTCTGTCTGTATGCTTAAATCTTTAAAATTACGCAACGGATTTTGATGCGGTTTTTTGTAATAGGTAGAGTGATTCAAGAGGAAGGTTTTATGTAAAAAAAATCCCGAAATTCCCACGGGAACGGGCACAACGCGGGTAAAACCGCGGGGCGCTGCTAGTAAAAAATATGACATAATATCCTAATGTTCACGACCGAAACGTACGTGCGGTCTAAGTAGGGGGCAAATTAACGACTTGAGCGCGCGGCGGGCTCGCGGCAATTTTAATCGCGTGAGATGTGTGCGTGTGTTCACGTCGAACTAGCGGCGGAACGCACGATTCACTCGCGATGTCAGGTAATTTCAATTCAACCAGATTGAACTTGCCGCTCGAAACGATACAGAAGAGTTTATAAGCTCAGGCTAGAACTCCGCTTTTGCGAAGTAAACACAGTCATGTATGAAATTCACCATATTATCGTTCTCGTTCTTTAATTTCAAGCACGCCAGTTCTAATTTTCATCATCTCCCACTTTATGTGTGAATTTTCGGTTAAAAATAAAATATCGCCGTCTAATACACTATTTAAACTATCACAATATGAACACATTGTAAATACTAATCTAGGCGGGACTTAATCGCGAATAAAACATATCTACTTACTCATAGATAACAATGAATACCTATGTTAAGTTATGTACAAAGTTTAAATATCTAACGTTTATTAGGCGATTATTATTACCTTTAACTGCCGTATTGTTTCCCTATCCCCTTATTCCTTGCGGCAGTTAATACTCATTAAAACCGTCACTGTGCGTCGGCGTAAAGCAGGCGATCCCATGGGTCCGGCCGGCTATTATTGCACTCGCGTAGGTAGGGAACCGCAGGTAGGATCAAATAGCAAAAATTACCTCATGTTTTTGTATTCAGACAGTAGGTATAGACACAATGTACCGTGGCATGGCAATCGATTTTCTTTAGGCATAATGTATACTTGTACCTTCAATGACAATACCTGGAAATATAATGTAGCTAGATAATATAATAGGTGTCTGTTGGTAGGTAGTTAAAGGGAGTCTATTTGCAGACCGTTTCAAGGACACGCCATCGATTGTTTGTTACGGAATTTTCGGTAACTAATTTTGCGACCTTCCTAAAGCCTCCCTAACTAATGTTATTGAGAAAACAGGTTTAGTGACGGGATGATTGATACCACCCCGTCATTGTACTTATTATTCTGTGACCAAAGGTTCGTGATAAAGGTAAAAACCGGCCAAGTGCGAGTAAGAATTACGTATGTTGTATGGGGTGGTATGGGATCCCCCTTGAATATTTTTTGGAACGAAGTTCCTTATCGCGCGTTGCGAAAGGGGGCTAGACGGAAAAAATAGTACCTAACGACATTTTTTAGCCCAGAGAGGGGTGTATCCCGTTCGGCCGATCGATCGATCGATCAATCGGCCCTATGAAACTTATTTTTCCGTTTTGACCGACCCTTCTTTTAATATATATGCACAGTCGTGTGGAGTAATATTCTAATGATTAAAAATATACAAACTGTTTATGATATATTTTATATTAGATACGACCTCTTGTTAACTTATTGACACTTGCATTAGATAAAGATATTTTATTCTCGAGACTGGAGAGTTACTGGCCAAACATTTTTCGTTAAACAAAAACAAAAAGAAAAATGATTTGTTTCTTCGTCTTTACTGTAATGCCGTAACAAAAATGATCGAAGATACCAAGGATAAAAGTAGCAAATAATTATGTACTTTAATTAATAAATACTTAGTTATTCCAGCAGTTATTGAATTTTGTTTTGTTTTATAGTTTAAACAGTTAAGAATGATTATTTTATGTTTATTTAGAAATGTTTCAATAAAACTAATTTGCAAATGACTGTACACTTTTTAATTAGAATCGATCGAATTTCCCATATGTTAGATCAGTCGGTCAAAAGGGAAAAATAAGTTTCATAGGGCCGATTGATCGATCGACCGATCGGCCGAACGGGATACACCCCCAGAGAGGGACAGAAAGAGAAACTTGCGCACGCCAGAGAGAGACAGACAGAGAAACATGCGCGAGAGAGACAGACAGAGAAACTTGCGCACGCCAGAGAGAGACAGACACAGAAACATGCGCGGCGCGCATGTTTCTCTGTCTGTCTGTCTCTCTCTCTCTCTCTCTCTTATAGAAAGCAAGCTTGATATTTTCGTTTCGTCTTTCTATTTCGCATTGAACAGTGTGGTGTCGCGACGATTATTTTTGTTGATAATAAATAAACTTCGTTCCATCCGGGTGTCCCTTGACACCTCTCAAGTTTTTTTAAATTATTTTATTTTATATTTGTTGTAGCGGCAATAGAAATACGTCATCAGTGAAAATTACAACTGTCTAGCTATCACCGCTCTTGAGATACAGCCTGGTGACAGACGGACGGACGGACGGACAACGAAGTCTCAGTAATAGGGTCCCGTTTTTACCCTTTGGGCACGGAACCCTAAAATGGGACTGAACACTAAATATTTCTCCTCTAAAATTGTGTTTTATTGGAAAATCGACCCTAAAGGCACACCTATAGTTTTTAACTCTTTTCAGAAGAAATAGAGCAACTTTTTCATACATGTCGCTGATATGCTGTATAGTACGCTGATATAGTCAAAGGCATTGTGGGACCGACTCCCTAATGACTACAGACTAAGTAATAATATAACAATATAACCTTAATCTATTATTAGATAACTTCCGATAATTATGGTACAAATCGATTGGTATGAACAATTTAATATCTCCTTGAAATGATAAATGACACGTCATCAGAAGTTGTTTCATATTTAATGGTTCTGGAATAATAATTGATGATATAAACCCTATAACAGTTATGAAAAGTGATATTCATAATGTAAGCGTATATAGATAATGTTTGTAGGACGTGATCAAGTCACATTGATGACATTATGGTAACATGCCGAATTGAAAATTGGCCTGAATTTTCAAATGGAAATCCTACTTCAAACTAGATCTATCTTATCTATCTACCTTTCTACCTTACCTACTTATCTACCTTTTTAAAGGTATGGTTAGGTTAGGAAAAATCCTAGGCACTTCCCAGGCCTTTTAAAAACCTAGGCTTCTTCCCAGGGAAGGCTAGTACGAGAATATATTATTATGTATTACCTACCATCTGATTTGTTTTATTAAGTTTAATGAATTGTATATTTGTTTCAGCCTGCTTCAATTACGATTCGTCTAACGTCCCTGCTAAGGGAAGTCAGGGAAGTGACAAGATGATGGATCTAGGAGGTAAGTACCTTTTTACAGGCTGCGTTTCCATTGAAGGGGAGCAGAGCTGTGCGGCGCTCAATAAACCAATCACAGCATAAATGTTGACAATGTCAATACCTTGTTTGACAATTTCAATGCGTTGTGATCTTCTTCTTCTTCAGCCTCCGTGGTCTTGTGGTTTGAGCGCCCAGCTCACGATCCGGAGGTTCCGGGTTCGATTCCCGGTGGGGATATCTCGCAAAAATATCTTTGTGAAAGTTTCCTCAGTTTGGTTAGGGCATTGCAGGCTGAATCACCTGATTGCTCGAAAAGTAAGATGATTCCGTGATTCGGAGGGCACGTTAAGCCGTCGGTCCCGGTTACTTTCTACGGATAGTAGTCGTTACTTGAGCTATGTCAGAGACTCGATGCGTTGTGATTGGCCGATTTAAATCCGCAAAGCTCAGCTCCGCTTCAGTGGAAACGCACACTTGTCTCTAAATACGTCGTTATCTAAGTGCCTAGTTATAGGAAAACTTTTAACCTAAAACCGTATTATCATATTATACAGAGCATACATTCGTATAGGCTCAAGCGGCAAATGAAAATATTGCTGTACGGAAATGTTCGTCTGGTTTCTCAACCCAACAATTTCTTCAAACTATTTTCTGTTGTGAGTGAACATTTGCTCTTACCATTGAAAACGCCGCTTTACCCAACATATCAAGTCTTCACTGTTCTGATACCCAGTGCCCTACAGAGGGAGGGTCGTTGAAGGTTAACTTTAAGCGGATTCGCAATAAGTCTTTCAATTACGTTTAACGTTTCTAGAATTTGCCCTTTTATCGTAACTTGTAAGATGTTCGACATGATTGCATTTCAGTAGGTATCTAATAGACTAACAGTAAATTATTAATTACCCATATTATGCTCATTGATAAAGGAAACAAAACAACGGTGTACGGTTTTATACGGGCTGTAAAATGCGTAGGAAGCAGGTAAGTATTCAACTACTATCTATGCGTACCTTCATAGACATAGAAACCTCTTTGCTGGGTACTTCTAACCCTTTTTTTTCTATTATGTAGTTAGAGTTACCTACCTAAGTACCTAATTTAACGCGTAAAACACGAGCAAGAATGAATGGGGCCGCTTGCATTTTGCAATCGAATTCCCAAAAAGTGCCTTGTAACGCGCAAAAGGATTATTCCGAGGTCAAGTTTGTGGCCAAAATCAATGCTACATAATACATGTTACTAAAGAGCGTCAATCAATAAAAATACATATACCTATAGGTAGTGTGTTATAATTATACATTTTGAGTTGGCTAACTGCACCCCTTAACGACACAGCCCGACGCAATCAAACCAAGTCCCCTCCCAGTGGATAGTGAGTCACAAACCCGAGCCTAGTTTCAGAGAAGTAAATTGGAACATGCTAGGTATGTTTCAACTCGAAATTCCGTGAAGTGATCTGACCTCTCGTAATAATAAAACCTACGTCGGTAGGTACCTAAAGGTAACTATTTAGTAATCTGTGCCTAAAGTCCAAGGAATCATTCATTATATTCATCCACTCCTGAATATTTAGTGGTTTTAGGTAAGTAATTTAATTACCTAACTGGTTTTAAAAATGTAAGTATACTGAAAACTTCAATCAATGCATGGAACTTTGAGTTTCAGCAGCGCCCCGCTGTTTTACCCGCGTTGTGTCCGTTCCCGTGGGAATTTCGGAATAAAAGATAGCTAATAACCTTCCCATTTGATGTGGTATTTTTCATCCCGAAATTCCCACGGGAACGGGTACAACATGGGTAAAACCGCGGGGCGCTGCTAGTCTATAATATAGGTATTGGCCCAACAATACATAAATAAACACAATGTAAGTAGTTAGGTGATTATCACTACATAGTATAAAATAAAGTCGTCTCTGTTTCGTGTCTGTTTGTCTGTATGCTTAAATCTTTAAAACTACGCAACGGATTTTGATGAGGTTTTTTGTAATAGGTAGAGTGATTCAAGAGGAATGTTTTTATGTAAAAAAAATCCCGAAATTCCCATGGGAACGGGCACAACGCGGGTAAAACCGCGGGGCGCTGCTAGTACTACATAATTAATAGATTTTTTGTTTGACCTAATTAAAACAGGCACGTTAGTTAGGTAGGTTGGTAGGTAGGTGCCTACTTTCGTAGTGTGCTAAGGGAATACCCTATTCACGCAAGTTTTACACACGCGATGAATTGACGGTAACAAGCCGACATGACATTTGGATATAGAAACCTAACTACAAAATGGTGCTATAGGTACCTACTAGGTATTAAAATTAAATCAGTTAATCTATCTTATACTAATAAAATAATAATAAATAAATAAATAAATAAATAAACCCGGACAAATTCACACACGGTTATTTAGACCCAAAGTAAGCTCTAAGCTTGTTTTACTATACTTATACATACACAAAAAATAAATAAATAAATATACCTGGACAAATTCACTCACGGTTAATTAGACCCAAACTAAGCTCTAAGCTTGTAATATGGAATCTAACTAACTGATACTACTATATATATACACAAATACTTTATAAGAATATATAATTGACACCCAGACGTTCGTCGCCAACAACTATGTCTGCACATATTGTTGACTCCGGGCGGGAATCGAACCCGCAACCCCCGACACAGTAGGTAAGCGCTCTCACTGCCACTGTGCCACCGGGCTTGTCAAACTAATCTATACTAATATTATAAAGCTGAAGAGTTTGTTTTGTTTGTTTGTTTGTTTGTTTGTTTGTTTGTTTGTTTGTTTAAACGCGCTAATCTCAGAAACTACTGAACCGATTTGAATAATTCTTTCACTGTTAGATAGTCTATTTATCGAGGAAGGCTATAGGCTACATTTTATCCCGAAATTCCCACGGGAACGGGCACAACGCGGGTAAAACCGCGGGGCACTGCTAGTGTATTAAATAAAGCTAAAGAGTTTGTTTGTTTGAATACTCTAATCTCAGAAACTACCAATCCAGTTCGATTAATTATTTTTGTGATGCATGGCTACATTCAACGGGAAGGTTATAGGATATTGTTCATCCAGAAATTCGAACGGGAACGGGCACAACGCGGGTAAATCCGTGGGGCGCTGCTATGTACCTAGATACCTATGTTTGTATTGTAAGATAACGTGATGAAGGATATTATGCAAGAGTAAGTTATACCTAAATAGACAAGAAAATCATAACCTACCTATTTGGTTCAGAAAAGCTATTTTAATCCAACCTAGGTACCTAGGTATGTACAGTTTACCAAGTACGATATTAAAATAGGCTATTCCCTTACTTAGCGTATTAAAATATGCCACATAGAATAGGTATTTGTAATGGGTACCTAACTTAAGTAATTGTCGAACACGCAAAAATTAAGTTAATTACAAAAGTTTGGGTGTGTAATACCAAATACCTACATTATCACCGAATTGTGTGAGTAGATGATATTTGTGCCCATAGTACCTATTAAAAAAGTCTGCCGTAGGTACGGACCCGAATTTATTTACAAACATATTTTAGAAGGTTGGTTTGTATAGGTAGAACGTGGTAGGACCTATTTAGAATCGATCCAGTCGCGAATCCAAGGGTTGGGGCTAGGAGGATCATCAACCCCACCTCCCTAAAATCTTTAGATGTCTCCTTTAGGTTCTATCTTCAAACTAGATACGTTTACGGATATGCTTCGCTTCATTTTACTTTTTTTCTGACATTTCGGCTTTATAAACTATTGATGAAACCTACGATTGATAGATTACAAACTCTACAAAGTCAAGCCCCCCCCTGAAATAGAAATCCTTAACCCCTACCTGAGGACGAGCCCCCCAAATGAACATCTTAAATCCGCCACTGATTAAATCCATAGGCTCGTCAAGTCTAAAATAGAATATGACACACTTAGTTAATAGGATCATTTCATGATCCATTTGTTATCCCGACCCGGTTTTGATGGTTGAATGGATCGAAAACTTATAGGTATAGGTAGTTACCTACATAGTTATCCATTTTTAATAATGAATGATTGACAAAAGATTGTTATTAAAACTACATTGAAGACACACCTTCATTATTCTGCAGTAGTCGGGAATTCAATGGGTAGATACATATAATAAAAGTACGTAGGTATATACCTACCTAGCTTTTAATGTCCCACAGCTGAGCAAAGGCCAGTGAACAGATACCTAATATGCGACTCCTTGAATGAAAGCTTTGATTTTTATACCTATAGTTTTACGATTTCTTAGGTAGAACAAAGCCCCGTAAGTAAACAATAGCCATTTCATCTTCAGAAAACAAAAAGCTTATTGACATCCTTTTTTCTATCAAAATATAGTTTTGTCTCTTTCCTACATACGCCATTTTCTTAAGAGCAAAAGAGACAAAACACTTTATAACTGTTTAGTTATAGAGCGTTTATGAAAAGATTAGTGTTTATAACGTTACCTGCGTACAAACAATGTTGGTTCTTTTAAAATATCATTATTAATCCATTTATGTAGTTCTTCAATATTTAAAAGCTTCAGCCCTTGCGCCTTACCATTGTAACTTACACGGTTTATAGTCCTCGCTTGAGCGGCTTAATTCCAGTCGCTCTCCAGTATTTGGAGTCGAAACACGCGCTGCTTGCTACTGTCAAATATGAATGATACTGCCATAACATACCGGCCGGTTTAAAGTTTACATCGATCTGTGTATTGTGAAACATGTACAAAGGAAAACCTCATACTTGTTCCAACTGTAAGTTATTTATTTTTATGACTTATAATTTCTAGTACTTACCTACGACTTGGTAAATTGGGGTGACTACTTAAAATAAAACAAGATTGTTTTGTACTGAGGGTGAGTGACTCAGGTTTTCTTAATATAAAATTGGTTTTTAAACAACTTTTAAGCCTATGTCACTCAGTAATTGAATGAACTTATTGAATATCGCAGTGTTTGTGCGTTTTAATCTTCGTGACCTTGCCCCTAGGTACATGTGCACGTGCACCAAAAAACGATTGTTTTGTTTTTGTTCATAATATTGTTAATATTGCTCTCTTAGCATAGTTAAGGGAATTCCTTATTTACTAATATTCCTTTTTCTATGAGCTAGAATTCTCCTTCAAGTTAGCTGCATTGCGTCGTCCGTCCAAGGCGTCCAACGACTGCCAGACTGAAATAAAAATATTGCGTCTTTTCGCATCTGCGATGCGACTGCTCGCAAATTGTCGTATTTCATGATATCATGGCCAACTTAATTTGAGCAGATTAAGTTGTGACGTTTCACGATTTTGTTATCCACGGTCATGGATTTGAAACCGGTAGCTTTTGTGAACCGGTGCGACGAAAAAACGCGTAGAACTTTATGAAAAACGTTCCGTTATTTTGAACCGGTCTTGTAAATAAAATGTATTTTTAATACACCGGTTAAACTTTTCACTCCGGGCAACGAAGTGAAATTCGTAGGTACGTACACATCGAATTTTGCGAGCACAGAACGCATTGCGCCATTATTCATGTTTTAGTTTGTTAGGTATTGTAAATATTGTTATTGCACCAGTAATGGACATGGAACCAGCTATGGACAAAAAAGTACACGTCTAAAATATGGATATGAACCAGTTTTTTTTATTATTGGCAAGACTGTGTTATATACTTTAGTTATCGAACAGTCCATGTTGACAATTCGATCCAATTGTAATCTAAAAGTAGGTACCTATCTAAAATATGGGATTTTTACAGAAATCCAGTAATGAACCATCCAGTTATAAAATACGAAGGTCTGTCATGTGAATATGATGGCGATAAGTGATTATTACGTAAAAATAAGGACTTAATTTTTATTACATAAAATTACCAAATTCAATGAAATAAAAGTATAGGTAATTTATTTTATTTTTATTTCAATTAGGTACGTATACTTAATTAAATAATTAAAAACTTATTTTCATCCTAGATTCATAATATATTTTCAAAGCTAGGTTCATGTCTATTTCTGGGTGTCCATAACTGGCTCATATACATACATACTTGGTTCTGATTGGGTTTTTGTTGTCCATAACTGGAGGAAAGACCATTTTAACAAACAATTTCTTATATTTGACCTGGCACAGGCATTTCATTATAAAGCCCTTATACAGTGAAAAAAATAATAAAATGTGACTTCATGATGTGGGCAATTCTACGATATGGCCACGACATAGGTAATAAACATAGAAGTGGAGTGAAGTCATTAATTATGTAGGTACATACGGATCGAAGGCAAAAACACTCCAGTGTTCTTTTATTGATCGGGTAATAGTCTATTTACACACTACCTTGTCGATACTAGACCATTTTAAAATTTCATATCTATCACTCCTTGGACATCATATAGGTATACCAATGATATCACTTCAGATACATCGTGTTTCGCACGATAAATCTAGTCGTTCTCGGTTGTATCAATCATTCAATATAGTGGGCAAAGACCTTTCTTTGCCCTACACTACGCTGACATACCATGACCGACATAGGAACTTAGCAACCAAAGACGCCAAAGATTATTCTTTGGAAAGTATTAGAGTATGCCCACTAGACCGTCCCGTCACCGATCAGCACCGTCGCGTGTCGTACGCAGACCGATCAGTAATTGTCATCCTGGCATGCGACGTAGTCTGGCGGCGTGACGTTGAGTATACGGATTATAAGCGGGTATGATAACCGTATTATAAGCGTTGCCGCTCTTCTCTAGCTGCAGAAAATAGATGAATTACTCCAAAAACGATAACGGAAACTGCACGATTATGATATATGTGCTTACTGTTACTCCGTCAACTAAAATCGTTACAAAAAGCGTAGGGTAGGTACGTATCGGTCTAGTAGGCATAGTAAATTTCCGATCCTGATACGTTTATAGCACGGACATGGTTTGCTACGTTGAAGTGGGCAGACGACTATATTATAAACCATTTAGTAGTTGTAAAATCCTAGGAGATTGACCTTATCGAGTTTTCTTTTAGTTCTAACTTCCTTAGTTATACTCGGCATGTTTGACACAGGACCTAAGCAATTTATTAGAGTGAAACTTGTCGACTGGCGGCAATTCTATTTACTTATTTTTGTACAAATTGCGTCTCTATTGCATATCAATGGCAGAATTGCTTGTTAAAAGCTCACATAGGATGGAATTCCCCGGAGTGATAACATCTATAAATGGTACAATCATGAAGATAGTATAGTTATGTAGAAAGGCAATCTAATACCCTCAATGTTATGATAGTAATATGCTTATCCATTACCTTGTTGCACCCTGCATTCTCCCCTTGGGTAATATGGGATATAACCTTTCTCTTAAATGTAGCTACCCAATACAAAAATAATTATGTATTCAAATAAGACTAGTAGTTCCTGAGAGGCGTTTCAAATTACCAAAAAAATACACTATTAGAAGGTTTCGATAGATAATATAATTAAGTTTATTTTGAACCATATAATAACTAACCACCATTCACTATAGTTTTGTTAGGATGATTTCATTATTATGTCCCTGGGTACAAGTAGCCATGGACTCGCCTATGACTTCTCTTGATGTAATTACTAATGTGATGCCGATAACAACACTGAGTGATCTGAGATTTCTCGATTGAAAAGCTAACCTAACCAAGAGCAACCCTGCCCCATTGAGCCGCCCTTGATGATGGTTGTGAGGGAATAATTTAGAAATTTCTGTTATTATTTATTAAATTAAATTAAAATCACAATAAAATATTTGATATTTCTTTGCTCCTTTGTACCTTAAAATGAAAAAGCGTAATTAAACCATAGTGTTAGATAATTAAACCATACCTATACTATACTAACTAATATAAGGTAATAAACCTGAAGAGTTTCTTTTTTTGTTGTTCTGTTTGTTTGGATGAGGTAATACTTGGAAGTATCAGCTCGATATGAATAATCGTTTTTGTATTGAATGTCTACATGTAAGAGGATGGTTTATTTTACCATCACGGGAATGGACACAACGAGAGTACATCTGTAGGGCGCTGCTAGTTGTGAGTTAAATGAGTAGATTTTACTAAATGACAAGTAGAATCTTTTGATTTTCATGTTCTGTTAAGTTTTGGACGTCTTCCGAAACATTATTAAGTTTTGTGGCACTCAGTATTTCTCCAGCTGTTGTTGCTTCGAAAAAGGTCTATCAAACGTATACTTACGACAAATAGGTATACCCCTACTGTGTATTATAATTATGAACCATGCATATAATTACAATAAATAATTTGTATCGACGTACTCGAATGCTAAAAATTTCAAAAATTAATATTCGCCTTGGTTTTTTAAACAAAAATTATTTAATTAAATTAAGTTTCTGTGGGTTTGTTTGTTTATTATCAAAGGTTTGGTGGTGTTTACCAGTGTTTACTGGTGTTTACATGATGCGGAATTCGGCCAAGCAAGTGCCAACCACAGACCAGGAAACAAGATAGACCGACAACTCCATACATTCTGAGTGACACTATAGGCGGTGCGGTGATTCGCTAGGCGGCAGATCGTGTTCAATCCAAACAAATCTCACTCACCTTCACTCATCCTTAGGCTGTGGCGAAATTCGTGGTCTGTGGGCGAAACTGTACTAGTGATGCCTAATTCAGTTCATTCATTTAAATCGGTATTAGTGATGTACTTACTTTTTGTAATAAAAAAAAACTCATGACTTGTTAAACATGTTTATTATTATAATTAAATAGTACTGTACCTACATCATTTTTTATTTATTCAAATACTACAAGTACAATATTTACACAATAGCAATTCTCCAAAAATTACCGGTTATTTGAGAGCAAATAAAAGTTTACACTGCAAATTTTATTTAATTTAATGACTACAGCAATAACCAGTCTGTCGTCTACAGTTTAATTGCATATATTTTAGTATTTAGTTCACAGTTTATAAGTACCTATTGCTCCTTTTCATGATTTTTTATGTGGTGTAGAAATCAATGCTTTAAATGTTTCAATAAAAGATTATTTACCAATAATAAAATGATCTATTAAAAAGTATTGTGCCTACTACTTCTATATCAATTGCGAAATGTTTACTTATTACGCCGCAGTGGCAGCGGCATCGCTGTCACCGTGGCTCTTCTTTAAATCTTTATGCAGAAATTAAAGTCTCTTCGTACAAATTAGCAATGTGAACACTCTTAGAATACAAGAAGTGTGAGGCGCAACATTTCGGTAGCATAAATTCTGCTGTTGCAGTTGGTGCCACACGACGAAGCAAAATGAGTTTGAAATTCAGTTGAAAGTAAAATTAGTGACCGAAAATATGCGACTCACAAACTCACAACTCACAAAATTACGCTCGTTTGGTTTCAAGTTAAGTCGTTAAGTATTTATATAATTAAATTAAAAAAATATAGAGAATATCTTTCTTTTTTGTGGTAAGGTTCTGTTCTGGTTTATCAGTGTCTCCCAAACTGTAAACAGGTTTCCTGATTCGTTTTCCAGGATTTTTGAGATGTTTATTGATCTTCTGCTTGTCTCGCTGCCTAGCTGCTTGCTGGAAGCTCTTCAGTTTTTTAATTTCATGTCTGTTTTCCACCTGAAGCAAACATATTATTTTTTGTTTAATGAACACATCTTCTTCTTCATCGAGTGGATGGTCAACCGGACCAATCCTGGTGTCAGAGTTATTGAGCCGCCAAAGGCCTCTGACATGGCTCATGTAACGACTACTATCCATAGAAAGTAACCGGGACCGACGGCTTAACGTGCCCTCCGAAGCACGGAATCATCTTACTTTTCGGGCAATCAGGTGATTCAGCCTGCAAACAAATTAACACAAATACTTATTTGTTATGATTAAGATATTATGTGATTTGTTTTTCCTATGTTCCACATTAGTTATAAACAAATTAATACTACTAATATGCTCACATTGTCCTTTATTTAAATAAATGAATAGTAGTTATTGTGCATACCTGCTTAGACATCATATAGAATATAGTACAGTAGTCCATCGCTGCTTCTTGTTTGTCTCGAGTACTGCTCTACAATTGACACGAACTTCCACATGGAGAATGTATCTGCAATAAACAACGAATTAACAATTATTTAACCACATACGGTGAATTTGGAGATGCGACTCCCTTATAATTAATATATATGTTAAGAGGTCTTTCATATGATGTATGTTTATGTTATTCTTATTGGTGGTGGGCTCATTTATACTTGTCCATTGTCCTTTATTTTTATAAATGTATAGTAGGAATTGTGCATACCTGCATAGACATCTTATAGAATAGTAGTACAGTAGTCCATCGCCGCTTCTTGTTTGGTCTCGAGTACTGCTCTACAATTGACACGAACTTCCACATGGAGAATGTATCTGCAATAAACAACGAATTAACAATTATTTAACCACATACGGTGAATTTGGAGATGCGACTCCCTTATAATTAATATATATGTTAAGAGGTCTTTCATATGATGTATGTTTATGTAATATAATATATATATATATATATATATATAAATATATACCTGGACAAATTCACACACGGTTAATTAGACCCAAAGTAAGCTCTAAGCTTGTGTTATGGAATCTAATTAACTGTTACTACTACTTATACATACACAAATACTTTTATAAGAATATATACCTAATTGACACCCAGACGTCATCGCCAACAACTATGTCTGCACATATTGTTGACTCCGGGCGGGAATCGAACCCGCAACCCCCGACACAGTAAGCGCTCTCACTGCCACTGTGCCAACGGGCTTGTCATATTCTTATTGGTGGTGGGCTCATTTATACTTGTCCATTGTCCTCTATTTTTATAAATGTATAGTAGGAATTGTGCATACCTGCTTAGACATCATATAGAATATAGTACAGTAGTCCATCGCTGCTTCTTGTTTGGTCTCGAGTACTGCTCTACAATTGACACGAACTTCCACATGGAGAATGTATCTGCAAAAAATAATAAATGAATAATTAATTAATTAATGAACCCTGAGCAAAACTAAGATTTAAAACGACATTGCAAGTTATCATCAAGTAGCAAATCAGCGTGCGGGGTTTCACCCCCGTTGTAGAAATAGGCGAGGTTTCTCTCGCGTTAAAAAAACCGACTTAGCCTAGGCTATCTTTCAAAACTATATCCATTGTACTAAATAATGTACCAATTTTAATCCAAATCGGTTCAGTTATTATTGGGTGAAAGAGGAACATACATCCATAAAAAAATTAAAATATTACATACCTAATAATTATAACAAAACAGCTATGTACTACGCCTTCGCGTTGATCTGTAGCTCGCTCCCTTAGCGACCTTGTTCTGGATCAATGCCTCCATTTCAGCATCTTTGGGTCTGGAATCAGAATGATGAATTCGTCTATTAAAATTAATGCACCACTGTTTAACTTGCATTCGTATAACAAAAAGCCAAAATGCTTTAAAAAATGTTTCCTTGTGGAATAAACAATTATACCAAGAAGTATCAATTTTTTGCTCCAACGCCTAGATCAAAGGTGGATAAATGTGGACATTACACATGGATGGAAGGGCTCTATCAATAATATAAATGGACTGCCAAACAATCTGGCTTAAAGTACTAGAAGGATAAAATAATCTACGGACATCGGAATCATACTCTCTCAACACTATCAATGAATGGGAAGCGTCTTTTTCAGCAATCAAGGCTTGAAGACATATCTCACAGTCTGAGATACGAAGGTTGGGAATCAAATAGCGACAAATGGCACCAGCAATATATGGAACGGAAAGAAAAAAAGAAATTGAACATGAGAATAATCTCTTAATTTCGGACATACCTTCAACCACTTTACCATTATCGGCTTCGAGTATGGAACACTAAAAAACTTGAACCGGAAGCCCTGCTGTAGCACCCAGGGACAAAACAGTGGTTAACCATTTTGTAACACTTAATAAAAATAAATACAATAAATATGTTTGCGACGGATTTGCAGATTGTGCATAGGAAAAAATTCCGACTAGCAAAAAGACCGGCAAAACAGAAGCGTAAAATATTTTCCTTCAACAATGAAAAAATCAAGATGGAGGAATGCCGGCCGTGCCGACAATGAATGAGTTGAATGACGTAAAATTAAAATGCCTTCAATTACCAATCAAATACCTTCAATGTGGTGAGATAGGCGGTGATTCGCTAGGCGGCAGATATACCACAGACATACTATTGAATTCGTTTTAAGTACCTCACTTGGCAGAGCGTGGTGCCAACTGTGACTGTGAGTGTGAGGCAAGGGGTAGTCAGTTATTTTGACAATTGACATTGACGTTACTAAATTCAGTCACCAGATCAAAATTTGACAATGAGTTTGACAGTTATAATGTACACACTTGTTAGTTAGTTACTGGCGTGCTAGTTAGATGGGGAGCTTTACGTGTTAATAGCATGGATTTAATAAACAAACTGGATTGCGGACTCGTCGAAAAAAACGTTCACGCCACGACAAGGAAGTCACAGAGAGGTTTCCATCTCTTTCTAAGTAGGGTGACCAAATATTTTAGGGACAGATCTTAAATTGTGGTTGAACAGATGGGTTTATGAAAACGGTCAATAAGCAAAAACTAATCCCATTATCATTCTCATTTATCTACATCATAATTGAGATCACTGCTAAATAAAACAAAAGTTATTTAATAAAAAAATGTTGTATACTTAATTTGAAAAAAGTTAAAAAATAAAACCCCCGAACGAAAATACGTTAAAAATACTAACCAAAAATTGGCAATTAAGCTAATTAATCTGATTGTTGTGTTGTCTATAATAGTAGTCCTTGTGAATTTATAGGTAAAACGATTACACCTACATAACCGTTAGTTTACGTAGATCTATTACCCATCGTTTGATGGAAATTGGTTGATTGGCTCAAATTCTACCAACCTTTGTTTGGAGCTTGATGACACACGATAAAATAGCGGTTTTATAAGACTATCGACGTTAATGATGCTGATTGATAGGGTACATAACTTGGTTAAAAGTTGGGTAAAGCAAGTTTTGCGTAGATAATTCTTGGTTATTTTAGGAGCTAATAGGATTCTCCTATTTTGTGCCACGTCGGGGGCCAATTTCATTGATCAACATATAATGGATAACTTTTGATATCAATCTAAACTTCTCGTATATTAGGAGACTAGCAGCGTCCGGCGGATTTACCCTCGTTGTACGACTCAAAACGAAGATGGATGGGCCACTATGACTTTTTTTAATTAAATGAAAGACATTATATGGCCGATTGTTTAGACATTTGTCTTAGGAACCGTGAAAAACACATATTGATATGTGTTCGGACTCTATAATAATTTTACAACTAATTTTCGGTTCGTGATCACGTGCAAAGGATTTTTTTTATCAGGCCCCCCAGTAATAGCGTTAATGGTGGCGTGACGGTGTTATAAGCAAATTGTATGCATATGAAATGGCCTGTGCTTTGTTTATAGTTTGTTTTCGTTTTATGACACGTGGCTGTTTTCGATTATAACTTTATATAGTCGAATTTCGTATGTAGAAAAATTGTTAGAAAATTGTTATTAGGAGTCAAGGAAATGAGGCTATTTCTACATACAAAAAATCTTAACTCTGGGGTTGAACTTCCGTTGTATTATAATATAATAGGTATAATATAAAATATATGTATAATATAATATACCCGGACAAATTCACACACGCTTAATTAGACCCAAAGTAAGCTCTAAGCTTGTGTTATGGAATCTAACTGACTGATACTAACTACTATACATATAAATACACAAAAACTTTATAAGAATATATAATTGACACCCAGCCGTTCGTCGCCAACGACTTGTCTTCACATACTGTTGGTTGACTCCGGGCGAGAATCGAATTTTATTAAGGCATCGGAGATGTAGATTATTTTTGCATAAAAAAGAAATTAAATGCCTAATAATTTATAAATGAGCTATTACGCTACTTAAGAACATAGAATTGAAATGAAAAGTACAGTTGACCCAAGAAAATATTGAATACTTGAGAAGAACCTTGTCATATATAATATTCAAACTACTATCATGCTAATGATAATCTTCAAATTTTATACTCGTAATATGAAGAATGAGTGCTAACGTTTTTATGAGTTCATTTTTTATGCAAGAGTCCAAAACTGAAGAAACCGCCTTACACTGCTACTAATATCAACGTTATTACCTTACAGTGGCATGGCACAGGCCGCAGTCGGCGAGCTCCCGCCAAGACGAGGAGCTGATGCAGAAGAGCAGCCGCGCCCTCGCCTCCACCACCGACCCGCTGGAGAAGCTGCGGCTCTTGTGCCTCTCCAGGGGAGCCTCGGGCATCATGGGACTGGCCAGGTTAGTTTGTTTCAAAGATGCTTAAATATACGTACGTAAGGTGTTTAAATTTTAAAACCATTGCATAATTGTGCTTGGTACCGTGTACCAGTACATATATGTATTTAAGCAATGGTACATGGCACCATTCAAAGTTATGGACCACTTGGATGCTTTTGGCCAAAGAACCTGCTGTGTTTTTAAAAACAGCAGCTGCAGTGTTGCAGCGAATGTATAACGCTATTGGCTACCTGACACCTCTACGTTAAATTAAACTGTTTTCGCGGGTGAAGGACTGTCTGACTCTGATACTTAAAATTTGTAACTAGTGCGAATTTAATCTTGCCTTTTAAAATTGGTTATTTCTCTAAAGCTGGTATATAAGGGCTATATAGGCCCTTGGCTTTATGAAAGCCCCATTTTGTTTTAGTTAGATTGCAATCTGAAAAAAAAAACTGAAATGTATGTAATTGTTTATAGGGTTTTCCGCCGCATGGACGACGATGGCAGTAAGCAGTTGAACATAAATGAATTTTTCCATGGGCTTAGGGAAACTGGATTGGAGGTTGACAAAGAAGTAAGTCAGTCACCGGACATCATTAGTGAATAATACAATATCCTACTTTATTATCGTAAATACCTACGTAAGTGGATGGACGATGATAACTAGATGTAATTAGGCAAAAAAAAAATGAACTGGTTTGGTAGAAATTTTCAACAATATATCTTTTAATATCAGTCAATATGACTGCTTTTTATTTCGATATTCTTATGTAAACGGACACAAAGCGGGTAAATCAACAACCGCTACTCTAATATTATGTACTTATTATAAAAAGGTAAAATTTGTAAGTTTGTTTGTTTGTTTGTATGTTCGAGCTAATCTCGCGAAGGTTATATTTTTCATCCCGGAATTCCCATGGGAACGGGCACAACGCGAGTAAAACCGCGGGGCACAACTAGTCTCTAATAAAAAGGAAATCTAACGTAGGTAGCCCTGGTGTTTAGTCCGCTTTAAAGGGCTTTGACATAAACTAGTCCTTATATAATGTAAATAACTGTTTTGTCTATTCAATCCAGTTAGCTGAGCAGTTATTCAACAAGTTTGACGTCGACAACAGCGGTTCCATCAGTCTCGACGAGTTCATCCGGCAAATCCGTGTAAGTATTATCCTTTTGTGATCTCTTTCAATCAATGAAGCAAGAAGTTTCCAATTTGGAAATCCACACTCGTTTTGAAAAATACAGCCTTTGTAATTTGGTCCAATAGAAAGAGCAATAGACTGTAGAAATTGGGCTTTCTCTAGAGAATAAAGATAAGAGGGTTTTTTTTATCATTTTAGGATATTTTAGGATACTTATTGATATATTATGCTTATTGTCTCTGTCTATAGCCCCCGATGTCTGAATCTCGTCGCGCTATAGTGGAACAAGCTTTCAGGAAGTTGGATAAAACTGGCGACGGGATGCTCACCGTGGAAGATATCAAGGGAGTTTATTCTGTTAACTCAGACACGAGGTTAGTGTTTAGTAGTTAGTAAAGTAAAAGTATTAACCTGCAATGTCCAACTGGCAAGGCCTCTCGTCTCACTGAAGATATCAGTACAGTGAGGAGGATTAGTCGTAATCACCACGCTTGCCTGCTTCGGGTTGGTAATCTCAAACCTGAGCTATGTTTGGAAGGTAGACACATGTTGTCGCTCGACCCGGGAATTGGACCCGAGACCTCAGTGTGTGTTTAGTGTAAATAATGTTATTTCCAATAGTTTAGTGGTCTCCTCTCCTTTGACAAGGTTGAGGATTGAAACAACCAGGCCCGATTTAACGTGCACGGTAGCACTCAGACAGAACTGCCACTTAAGTCTACTAACCAAATTGAGGTGTAATTTCTTGCGGCTTTTAGGGACAAGGGCAAGGGGTAATTTGGTGCTTCACTATATAGTTTACAGCGCTCGGCCTTGACAGTTTATTTGGCACGATGTTATAAACGGTACCGATTTCTGTTTCAGATACATAAGCGGCGAGGAAACTGCTGATGTGATCATGAACAAGTTCATAGCCAACTTCGAGTCGGAAGGGGTGGTCGATGGAAAGGTATTCTGTTTTTTTTACTACCCTCTCAATCAGTATACTGGTCGAAGTGACAACCGATTTATATCATTCATTCATTCATTCATTTCGACTATGTTAGTGACCAACCCTGGTGTCGGAGTTATTAGACCTAAACGCTATTATAATTTTAATTATATATATCTTAGAATGGGTACATTGCACTTGAACAGCTACTAATATGCGATCACAATTTTTGTTATCCTGTAATGTTCCACTGCTGGGCATAGGCCCCTCACATAAATATCAGTATAGTAAGGAGGATTAGACGTAATTACGACACTCGCGTAAGACGTGATCACAAATATGTAATCTTTGTTTTTTCTAGGTGACTATGGAGGAATTCTTGAACTACTACAGCGGCCTCAGCGTGTCCATCGACAACGACTGCTACTTCGACCTGATGATGCGACAGGCCTACAAGTTGTAATCGCTTCTAACAAGTAAACAAGCCTTGATAGACATGCACGCACCATTTATGTAACCATTGATGTTATTCTTGAAATACATTATTAATTCAATTCAGTACCTACCAATTGTTTTTTTTTGTGTGTTTGTATTGATGGAAGTGAGTTGTGGTGGGATGTTTTAAGGATTTTTTGTAGGAATTTTGGTTAGAGATTGAGGGATAAGGAGATACGTTAGGCCTGAAACTGCGTTAAGCGGGCACCGCACGGGCGTTCGTCACGGGGAGGCGCACCCGCACCCGCGCGACTGGGCTCGCCTCCCCGAGACGGACGCCTGCGCCCGCTTAACGCAGCGCAACGGCCTTAGTGTAGCGCCACATCTGCGGAACGTACGGCGCCGAACCTTCCGCTCTATGACACATCAGTCGAAATTACGCCGCGTACTGATGTGTCATAGATAACTTGAAATACACTACGAGCGTATTTAGCGGAAGGTTCGGCGCCGTACGTTCCGCAGATGTGGCCCTACACTTAGGCTGGTTATAGTGACACGCGGACCGTCAGTACGGACCGCTCCGCACAGACTCGTCTGTATTAATCTTAGAGCGTTTTAGGCAGGTCGCTAACAGCAAAGGCGAGGCGGCGGCGGGGCGGCGGCGGGGCGGCGGCGGGGCGGTGGCGGGGCGGCGGCGCGGCGCGGACGAAGGGACGAATTTCGAAGCGTCGAGGCAGCGGCGTTTATGCCTCGTTTGAATGTATTCAACATGTCGTCTTCGAAAGATGAAGACGTGCTTGCGCTTATACAAAAAGCGGCTGTGCGTTTAGATGGACACGCGAATTGCAATTATATCCAATTAAGATTACCATTAAAAGTTATAACTAACTACTTTTTATCTTCTGTTCACGGCTTCGCTCGCGTAGTACCTACTCGGGTAAAATCTGCCTACTTATGGTAAGTTCTTATTTACCAAGTTATGAGAGAGTATACTATCGAAATACCAAATTTCATAAAAAACCGGGCGAGTGCGAGTCGGTGTAAACGCTCCTCTGATAGAAATAGACTGTCACAAAATGGCGGACGGGCGAGCAAGCGTCGAGCAGCGGGCGCGCGCCGCGCCCGCGCCCCGCCGCCGCCGCGCCGCCGCCCCGCCGCCGCCCCGCCTCTTGTTCTGTTAGCGCAGTTACATAAAACACAATGGAAAACAAAGAGATTTTTAGAAGAGGCGCGCGCGCGCTGCGCCCGCGCCCCGCCTCGACGCTTGTTCTGTTAGCGACGCGCCTAAGAGCGTTTCCACATTATCCGATCCGATATCGGTGTCGGACGCCGATCCGATATCGGGGTAAGTCAAATGTATGAAATATGTTCCGATATCGGGCCGGACAATATGAAAGACAGGTACTTATTTCATATATTTTACTTAACCCCGATATCGGATCGGCGTCCGACACCGATATCGGATCGGATAATGTGAAAACGCTCTAAGAGTAGTGAAGACGGGTCCGTACGGACGACCATCCGCGCAGATACCTCCGCAGCCGTCCGCACGGCGCGTCCGTGCCACGGAGCTATCCGCTCGGACTGCTGCTCGCGCGCCTCTGCATGTAGTAAGCGTTTAGTATCGTGCGGAGCGCACGCGTCCTCTGTCCTCCGTCTCTGTCATGTCTTATAGAGATGTGAAGGAACTTGCACTGAATAGGAATAGATGGATCGCATCCATTTTTGTTTTCCTGTGTTATATCTATAACTAACATCCGCCCCATTGGATGCATTGCGCGCGTCTGTACACCGCGGTGGTCAGGACGATACTAAAACGGCATACGTCGACGATCAGCGCGGAGCGATCCGTACCGACGCGACGGTCCGTGTGCGTGACACTAAAACCAGCCTTAGGTTTGATTTAGGTACCCATATACATAGAAAGTTAAATTAAGGCTTGATAAACAAGAGTAGTCAGTCTTCTTTCATCTTTTATTTTAACTCCGTTGACGGCAAAAGTCGATGAAATGGTGGCACATACCGTACCAGGCAATGCCATGCCGTCAGCCCATTGTTGGCATAATAATATTACCATAGCCTATAGCGGCACTAAGGGTGGCATTTGGAAATAAACGGCAGTTATAATCTATCATTTGCTATTAATTATGTGGACATAATAGGAAAGGTGCCTTTGCCGTTAATAACGAACGTTCGTCTATATCAAGCCTTAAATTTTGTGTTCTGTGATAACTATGTAGAAATTGTAGAAGATAAACTTTTTCGACTTACTTCTAGATTTATTTCCCTAATGGTATAGGGTATAGAGTACAAATTATGGCATTTTTAGAACGTGACATTTACCCATCATTTTTATTTTATTTTTTAGAAGAGCGATCATTTTTTATTTTACTTTTTTAAAAGTTTATTTTGTAATAATTTTACTTTATTCTTATACCTATGTATAGGTATTTTGCTATTTCTACATGTTTATTTTTATAAATTTATATTTAAGTGGGTTATAACATATACGGTTATCCCATTTAGATTTACTAATAATTTTGGGATAAATTGGATCATATTTCTTTCTATTCAAAGAAGAACAAGTAAGAATTTTAATTATTATCCTTTATAACCTTTATTAGTTGATGATGATGCTTATGAGCTGATTAGGGTCACACTCGTTATCCCTTGGTTGTAAAGGGACACGTAGAGTAGTAGGAGTAAAGTTAATCCAGTAGGTGTCAAATAACTCCAAGATTACACACAACATCAAGGCCCAGGCCGATCTATGCAATATGCCGTTATTCCAAAGTCCCTAGTTGAAAGCTATAATCAAAAAATTTGATTGTGAACAGTGAATTGAAAATAACTATTTATTTCCAGGAACATAAGTCACAATGTGTCGCACAGTCCATGCACTTTTACAAACGGTCATATGTGGCCTTCAAATGCTCGTCAGGGTCTTCATGACCATAATCCTCATGATAGAGAATCTGATTCGAATGATATTACAGACGCTTTACAACCTAGTATCATTCATACTGCAGTGCGTCTCACTCATACCGATATGTCTCGTGTTCTTCCTGACATCCAAATTGAAGTGCTTCATGTGCGGTGGCGGAGGGCCCTGCCCAATCAACAGAGGCGGAGGGTGCGACTGTGTCATGTCTCTGATAGCCATCATCATTCTATTCTTGATATTCAGAGCCACTGGAGTCCTTGACAAGCTTTTCTTCAAACTTGGTTACGTACAACATCATCCACGTCCCCTCAGACTGAATGCCACAAGATTCATACCCACTCCAGGTGATATCACAGAGTGCTCACGAGAGGAATTCGAAACTGAATGCACCTCGGATTGTACAGAGTTTACTGGCAACTTCTCTGGCAGAAGATTCATAACAGACAGCATGGACATCGAGGACTTGAATTACCAAACTGAAATGCAGTTAATCAATTTGGATACGCAGAAGACATTGAATCCAACAGAAATAGTGACTGAGGGTCAATCCAATTGGACGACTATTCTTTACTATATGGTCTGATAATAAATTTTATTTCATATTTTTTTTATTTTACTAGTCACCTATCTAAAATGACACAATATTAAACCTTCATTAAACCGTTTATTCACTAGAGGTGGTCTCGGATCAAGCAGTGTCGACCCTAGATAAACGGCCTGCAATTAGTAGATACAAATTAAATAATATCGGTTCGCGGCCCTCGGGTTAAGGGCTTCATCACCACGGGTACGGCATCGTCGCCGTAAAACGGTACGGCCATAGAGGAAATAATCACTACGTTTTAAGTAGGCCGCCGCACCGTGCTACGACACGACGTCGTGCCGCAGCACTGTGCCGTGGACGATGCACAGTCGATATGTATTTCGCAGTTGGCGTGGGCGCACATATGCAAAACAAAATGGCGGACGGTATCGATGTAGATTTCTTTATTCCGGTAGTGGAAGCTCATCCAGTGCTCTGGGATAAGACAAACCTAAAATTTCCTGTTCCTTTTTTTTTAATTCGTCGTCTTAGCAACAACAAGAGAAAAAATCTTTCGCGATCCATATCCAGACAAGCACGTGCGCGCAGGATAAATACCAAATATCGACTGTCTGCAAATCATCCGCGAAGCCGTCCACGGCACCGTGCTACGGGACGACGCCGTGTCGGGTCACGGTGCGGCGCCGTACCGTTTTACGGCGACGGTGCCGTACCCGTGGTGATTGGGCCACGCCCTAATGCAGCGTCTTCACTTGCGCGGCCTCGGGGCGAGGCAGCCGCTTAACCGATTCGTTGCGGAAGGCACGGCAGCCGTGTCATCATTTTTTTTTGCGTGTGGCGTTAGGCGCGTGAGCTGTGCCATTTTGAAATCAATGGTAATTCCTTCAAATTAAGTATTAGGGAGATCTACCCAGAACAAAACTATTATTATTTTTAACGTTAACCCGAGACTGCCTATTATATCAGCTGAATAGGCGCACAGGCGACAAAGTTTAAGGATGTAGGTATCTTTCAAAACGCAGTATCAAATGTTTTAAAATATAATACTTATTTTTGTCAGGGCATAGGCCCTGACGATATCTAGGTACTGCAGGTGACTGTAAATCAGGGGAGGGCTAGATTGCATACAAATAAAAATCATTTTTATTTTTAGCAATGAGTACCGTACAATATTATTATATTATTCTTTGTTTTTGAATTGTCTAGTGTCCACTACAAAGTTACATCTTAAAAGTTTTATCGTTCAAAGTTTCGTTGTAGTGACCCTGAAAAGTGAAGGAACTCCAATTCTTGTAGTTTGTTACGGTTCATTTTCTGATCTTAGTTCGTTCAATAGGTTATTTTGGGTTTGATATTCAATTATTGTTCAATTAATGTATTATTATGTTTCTACATTGTTACTATTAATATTAGGATCATTATCGCCATGGATAAAATACACAAACTTTTTAAATTCCTCTTCTAATAAAGTTTCTAGCTTTGGAGAATCTAACGTCTTGTTACTTAAATTAAATTCGTTTCCCTCTTTCCTTGATTTTAAAACATTTCTCACGGATCCTTTTAATACATTTCTTACTGTTGGAATTATTTCACTTAATTCTGATAGATGATAAATCAATAGTATTATTATTATTAAGCTAATGATAATACATGAGCAGTACCAGATATATGAGAAACACCCTGAGGATTTCCTTCGAGCACAGGTTTTAGCTACAAGCCCCACGCTGAGGCATAGAGGCAGGTATGTGCATGCATGGAGACAAGCGGATATGTAGTAATGCACCGCTTGAACCGCTTGACGCGCTAAATCCTCAACAGCATACACAATATACAGGATTATCCTTGATATACTTTGATAAGAACAGACGAAAGGCATTAATAATACAAGACACATACTTATTAAACATCGATTAATAACAATTTACACACGTAATTTTAACACGTGAAATGTTTTCTTTAATGTTAGGTAATTTTTACATTTTTGTTAGTGTTTTTTACAATAATTATTTAGGTATTGTTTTGCAATGCCCAATATCAAGTTGTTGTTGTTATGAACATTGATGGTTTTTTTTTTACAAAGAAGACAGGACATGATATCCATGATCCATGAAACCGGCCCATCAAAGTCATAATGAAATTGAATCACAGAGTACCTACCTATATCGTTGTGTTTCAACTTCATTGGTTAATTAATTAATTTACTAAAATCCTTACAAATTTCTCGTCTATAAATATTATTACTAGATAAATAATAGCCTTTAACCTTCTATAAGCAGCTTAAAATCCCCGACGGTGGTGGAACACTAATTTGCTATTGGCTGATCAAAAAACTAACCTCAGTTCCATTCACATATGCGGAGCCCCCTCTTATTATTAAAATATCTTATGCATACAATTTTCGAGTCACAATTTTGGTAACCATACTCCTTTGAAACGGCTTAACCGATTTTCATGGAATTTTGTGTGCATATCGGGTAGGTCTGAGAATCGGTCAACATCTTTTTTCATACCCCTAAATGTTAAGGGTGGTCCCTTTATTTTTCAGTCAGCTAGTATTCTTATAATTATAGGTATTTAATTAAGCTGAAAGGTTTGTTTATTTCAACAGGCAAATCTCAAAAATCAGTCCGATTTGAATATTTATTTTTGTGATAGATGAGACGAAATTCATTTCAAAATTCTCACGGGGACGGGCAGCAGCCCCGTTTTCGTCTTGAATGCATCTAGGACTTTTATGTAGGCTATTAAACCTATGCAGAATATACCTACCATAGTTTCCATATAGTGGTTGTGGCATGCGGACAGACGAACGGAATGCATGGCGAATGTAGAGGGATTCGTCCACAGAATTTAAACAAAATATGTATTTAGGTATATTCCCACTCGAGTACAGTGACTTCTTAACTACTAATTAAACATTTATATAAGTTCGGAGAACTTTTTTTATTATCGGTCATGAGTTTGCTTCTTAATTACGGATCATTTTAGACTCAACTTAAAAACATCAACACAAAAGAATTGGAGACATCACTGACTCTCTCATCTAAATTCTAGTAGAGATTTGATTTCGTTATTTGGAAGTAATTTAATACACACATCATTAGTCTTGTTCCCGTGGCGGTAACGACGCTTTTTTACTAAATTCAATGTTGAAACTGAAACTAGAACAGATTGTCACAGCTTGTTTCTTGCAGTATTCATCCGGCGACTCCGCTCTCCTCTCCCTTCTCATCGGACCTGTACCTTGACTAGAAGATGAAATGGAACGTGGCATACCTCTATCTTTCTTTGAAAGTGAAATACCTCTATCTTTCTTTAAAAGGAATTTAGTATTAGTTCCCTTTATTGGCTTTGATCGGAATTGAGCTTGGGATCTCTTATCTTCCCTATACGGTATATTCGTCTGAGAGCCTAGTTCCATCCTGTCAGTTTGACTTGGAGATGTCTGGTGCATAACTGCTTCGTGGATCGCTGAAGGTCTGGTCTGTTGCGTTTTTGATTTCTGATTATTGAAATCTCTATTTTGTCCTCTCGTCTTCTTGGAAGTGCCGAAACTCTGTGATGTTTGATGTTTTCCATTTGGTTTGGCATTCATTCCCATATCTTTTTGTTTTTTAATTAGATTTGCGTTAGTAGATTTTGGCATGTTGAGACGAGCTTGAATTTTTTTCTGGCATGCTAATGGATCACACTTGCCAGGTATACACGTTCCTGGTTCACATTCGTATGGCAATAAAGTATGGGGAGTGCTCGTGCCCTGTGAGCGATTCTTGTCACATTCACATTCTAATGGCAATAAAGTATGGGGAGTGCTCGTGCCCTGTGAGCGATTCATGTCATCTAGATCTGTCTGAGTTAGAGAATGATTATTAATATTTAAGTCGTCTGCTTTCATAGGTCTCGTCATGGTTCTTCGCGAATGCGGTCCTTTCACTTTATACTCAGATTTACGTGACGTCCCCATTTTACTTTGGGACCCTCTATTAGTCATTTTTCCAGGTTTTGCCGTGCTTTGAAAAGATCTTGAGTACCTCCTCCTTTTTGTTCCTGTTGCTTTTGTCTTGAATGGTAGATCTTCCTCAAATTCTCCTTTGGGACTACTACCATGCCCTATTGGTTTGATGGTCTCCATTGTAGAAGTGAGGATAATTCCTGGTGTAATATCAGTAGGTTCAATTTCTATTTTGCGATCTTCAATTGTTTTTTCCATGAGCATTTGATTCCCCCCTGGTATACAGAGGCAGGACACACATGAATGGGGTTTTTTTCGAGAAGAGCCCTTTTTCTGTTTTTTATCAATCTTCTTTGGTTTTACAGACTTATCTTTTTTTTGTTTGCTTTGGTTTGTCATTGTACTTCTTGACGACGATGCAATGCTTCTGTCAGGCGATTTTCTTAATGAGAGTATACAAAAGCAACGGGGCAATTCACCTGGTTCTTCCGTTTGATACTTAAAATGTTTTTTCTTCGACTTATGTGCCACAGCTTTATTTTTTTTAAGATTATCGGAACTATATGGTCTTCTTAAGTCAGCGGATGCTTTACGGACCTTACTTAAAACCTGTTCCGAGCCAGCTTTAATTTTTTTACGTTTTTTATCAATTTTATCATTGTAACTTGATAGTTGGTTTATATTCCCTGGATGCATCGGAGCTCTCATACTCTTGGGTATTTGTACTTTCGATTTGCAAAGGCAACATTGACAGCAAGCGTCGTGTAGACTTATGTGTGACTTTAATGGGGGAAACTCACCCCTATCAATGAGATGTACAATTTTCATAAGTGCATCACTTCTCACTTTAAATGTTTCATAGTCAATGGACCTCCTGTGGGTTAATGAATCAGGGTTGTTTTTAGTTAATATCTGATCTCGTATTTCGTCGTACAATACACGGGTTTTTACTAAATCATTAATAAGTTGGAGCTCTCGTGGTTGTAAAGTATTTCTTGAAAACAATTTTTCAATAGCATTCGCAGGTACTTTGCATAAACAGGCATTATTTTCATCCATGTTTATCAATTCTGCAATACAATTATTTTACTGCTATTATGGAAAACTTAATAAATGAATACGCCGACACCGGTGGGCTAGGATCGTCACGCAATGAGTGGTAGAGGGAGTGGATGCGTATTACAAACCCCGAAAAAGATGGCGTGACGATTTAGATACCCTCCACAGGGATTGGGTAAATATATTCCAGGACAAGGGCGCTTGGAAGATGTTAACCTTTCACTAAAATGGGACAGTGTAAGTTTACTAAAAATCCTTGCCCAAAACCACATAGCATTGATTTCTCGTTGTAATTACAGCCTGGCTTGGTCTACAGGGCCTAAGGGACAAATACCATCGTGAAGCAATTGCGAGGACCTCCGCCACTACTTTACCTCGGTTTGTTTCTTAATCTTATAAGAAAATCGGACACAGCCTTTTCCTAACTTCTTGAAACTTTATCATAAATGTTCATTAAATAATTACATTTTAATTAACCACCTTACCTTTTGTGACCTCCCTTAGTCGGAATATTTAGAAGAATTTGCTATTTGTTATTTCATTAGTTCTTAGTTTCAATATTTACATTCACCACCGACGAATAATATTTGGAAAGATTGGTTAATTTAAGTTTTTATATTATTTCGTGTTATCATCTTATAGGAAAGTTTATCATTTATAACATTTTTAAACCTCAGATTACAGAATAATCTGAGTTGTTAACATTTATTTATAGCATATTCAAGGGGTACATAGCTTAACTGTTTGATTTTGCGGTGACATTTGATTCAACCATAATGCCAAGACTAAATTTTAGAGAGTATGTCACTCAGTGAAAGGCCTATTAGACTACACAATATTTAAACCGAGATAAATAGTCGTTGCTAAGAATTAGTCAAAAGTCGTACTTTGGCTTAGAATAGTATGGGTCCTGATCTGATAGTCTCTTAAAAGTGTTGTTCCCCGGCTGCGAACCGACCCGGCTAGCACAACGAGCGTGAAAGATAGTAAATAAAAATCCCATTAAACAGCACACAGTATTTATTATATCATGTCTTGTCGCCTTTGTTGTGTCAGGCGGTCAGATATTTTAGCTGAAATTGGACACAATACGGGCGCAGGCGTGTGATCCGTACCCGATCCGATAGGCTTGCACCTTCTGTATAACAGGATAGTAGTCGTTAAAAGCTGCATTTCCATTAGAGATGAGCGAAGAATGTATTATTTTGAAAACTAATCGATCCCTTTGACGTTTTTGTAGGTAGAAAACAAGCGATGGCTGCAAGGAATGTTTGCATATTTCAGTATACATATTAAGTCAATCGAAATGTTACATTTTTTAGGCCTAACCTTGCGTTTTTTAGAGGACGCAATTTTATTTTTTTGATGTGTAGGGGGGGTCAGTGTAAAGCTAAAAACAAGTTTGTGGGGTCGCCACCCTTGTCCCACGGCCGCCATCTTGAAAATAGGGGTTGAAATGGTTTTTACGATATATCTCCTAAACTATTAATTCTATTTAAAAACATTGTTAACATTTTTGTTGCAAATTAAATTCTCTACAACTTTGGCCCGGTAACTTTTTGTCGTAGAACTATAAATAAAAAAGTTATAAGCGAAAATGTTCAGAAATTCGAAAAGTTAAAATAAAAGACATAAGGGACATTACAGCTGCTGCTGATCCTAATACCGATCTATCGAAGGTCGTAGTTCGATTAGGTGGGTTCCATTTGCTCATGTCGTTCATAGGTGCGATTGGATATATCATGTCTGGTAGTGGACTCGAGGATATCTTCAAATTAATTTATGCTGAGAACTGTGTACAGCACATAATGTCTGGACATGCTTATGGTAGGGCTGTACGTGCTCATTTGCTAGTGCATTTATCAGTAACAAAAATAGTATTCAATAGAATTTACAGAAGAAGAACGAGATTTTCTGGATGATAATAGTACTATAAATATAGCAGTTCAGAATATAGAGCACGTACAGCCCTACCATAAGCATGTCCAGACATTATGTGCTGTACACAGTTCTCAGCATAAATTAATTTGAAGATATCCTCGAGTCCACTACCAGACATGATATCTCCAATCGCACCTATGAACGACATGAGCAAATGGAACCCACCTAATCGAACTACGACCTTCGATAGATCGGTATTAGGATCAGCAGCAGCTGTAATGTCCCTTATGTCTTTTATTTTAACTTTTCGAATTTCTGAACATTTTCGCTTATAACTTTTTTATTTATAGTTCTACGACAAAAAGTTACCGGGCCAAAGTTGTAGAGAATTTAATTTGCAACAAAAATGTTAACAATGTTTTTAAATAGAATTAATAGTTTAGGAGATATATCGTAAAAACCATTTCAACCCCTATTTTCAAGATGGCGGCCGTGGGACAAGGGTGGCGACCCCACAAACTTGTTTTTAGCTTTACACTGACCCCCCTACATATCAATAAAATAAAATTGCATCCTCTAAAAAACGCAACCCCAAATGTAACTTTTCGATGGACTATATATATATGCTAGAGCGTATGAGAGAATGCGTAAAAGAAACGTAGCCTACATCTCAGCTGCACGTAGCTGCGCTGCACATTCTCACACCTCTCAACTACCTCGCAGATTATTGGAAACGCATCCTAAACTTCGGGAATAAAGTTAAACAGCAAGCTTATAATATAGTTTATACTAAAATTCTGTTCTGTGCGAAATAGAAAGACGAATATTGTTTTATTCAACCAGATTTTATGCATACTTATTGTCACCCATCACTCTCTTGAACGTTGCTTAACACTCAATATCGACGACGACGACCCTTACTTAACACTCAATATTGAAGACCCATCACATTAATGATCGCGACAACCGTTGCTTAACATTCACTTTCGACGGCCACCCATCACATTCATGATTGCGACAACCGTTGCTTAACATTCACTATCGACGGCCACCCATCACATTCATGATCGCGACAACCGTTGCTTAACATTCACTATCGACGGCCACCCATCACATTCATGATTGCGACAACCGTTGCTTAACATTCACTATCGACGGCTACCCATCACATTCATGATCGCGACAACCGTTGCTTTACATTCAATATCGACGGCCACCTATCACATTTATGATCGCGACAACCGTTGCTTTACATTCAATATCGACGGCCACCCATCACATTCATGATCACGACAACCGTTGCTTAACATTCAATATCGACGGCCACCCATCACAATCACGATCACGACAACCGTTGCTTAACATTCAATATCGACGGCCACCCATCACATTCATGATCACGACAACCGTTGCTTAACATTCAATATCGACGGCCACCCATCACAATCATGATCACGACAACCGTTGTTTAACATTCAATATCGACGGCCACCCATCACATTTATAAGCGCGACAACCGTTGCTTAACATTCAAGATCGACGGCCACCCATCATATTCATAATCGCGACAATCGTTGCTTAACATTCAAGATCGACAGCCACCCATCATATTCATAATCGCGACAACCGTTGCTTAACATTCAATAGCAAAAAGTGTCGTTACAACTTTTCGTCTTAATTTTTTTCGCAACGCGCGATAAGGAACTTCGTTCCAAAAACAAAAATTGCATTCATGGTACTGGAACCAAATACCTAGATGGAGTAGATGGTGAACGTTCTAAAATTATTTAGACCGATCTTTCTTATGGAGCAGCAAGCTTCTGAGAATACATTGCGAAGTAAGATGATGTTGACTTGATTGGTGCTATTGGAACAATATGAAGTTCCCTCCATCTGTGGTTACTTGAGCGACCTTCATTCAAAGACTATGTTGACTACTTTGGTGTTTTATACTTTTACAATGTCTTTTACATGTTCTCTTTGGTTTGACATCAAGTCGACACATTAATTTAATGTTAAGATTTGTATTCTTTTTAATTTCGAAGAATTATTATTGTTTGATACTTTACTTCTTATTTTAATGAAAGGTTAGTAGTATTTATGTTGTATGGAATTTTTAATGGACTAGATAAGTATTTTAGTGAGTGAAGTTTTTTTTGCCCTCTCTGGTGAACGCCGTTGGTACAGTCACGAGCTTTAATTTGGTACCCACCTAAGGTTGAATATCTTGTATAATTTGGCACCCACCCAAGGTTGAATATCCTGTAACAAACTAAGGCGCGTCGCTAACAGAACAAGAGTCGAGGCGGCGGCGGGGCGCGGGTGCGGCGCGGGCGCAACGCGCGCGCGCCTCTTCTAATAATCTCTTTGTTTTCCATTGTGTTTTATGTAACTGCGCTAACAGAACAAGAGTCGAGGCGGCGGCGGGGTCGCCCGTCCGCCATTTTGTTTCTATAAGAGGAGCGTTTACACCGACTCGCACTCGCCCGGTTTTTTTATGAAATTTGGTATTTCGATAGTATACTCTCTTATAACTTGGTAAATAAGTACTTACTAGTAGGTACTACGCGAGCGAAGCCGTGAACAGAAGATAAAAAACAGTTAGTTATAACTTTTAATGGTAATCTTAATTGGGCTTTTGAAAAAAAAAAAATTTTGTGATAAATGGAAAGATTATATATTAGTTTTATAACAAAACTATTATTATTTTATTTTTTTCGCAATCATTCAAAAGTTATTTCAAAATAAAAATAAATTTTTGAATCCAGTACCGAAAACACTCGGACAACTCCCGAACAAACCCGAGCGCGGTGTGACGTCATAATGTATAGCCCCATTCGGTTACACGTGTAATAGCCGTAAACGCTGTACGTACTTATGGTTAAATAGCTATACATTATCACGTCACAACCACGGTGACCAATTATGGCGCGTTTATAGTCACGTGATTTTTATTCAATTTTTAATTGTTTATAATTAATTGAAAAAATATTTTTTTAAGTTTTTTGCATTAAATATCAATATTATTAATAATAAAGTTTTAAAATACATAAAAAAAATCATTTTTTTTTTTCAAAAGCCCAATTGGATATAATTGCAATTCGCGTGTCCATCTAAACGCACAGCCGCTTTTTGTATAAGCGCAAGCACGTCTTCATCTTTCGAAGACGACATGTTGAATACATTCAAACGAGGCATAAACGCCGCTACCTCGACGCTTCGAAATTCGCCGCTTCGCCCGCGCCGCGCCGCCGCCCCGCCGCCGCCTCGACTTTGCTGTTAGCGAACTGCCTTACGCTATTTAGAGCTAATATTTTATCGCAATATCAATGTCATATTGTTTACCATCGATAACTTTACGTTTCTATCAAACTAAAGTTTCGACCTTATTGTATTATGAATGTTTTAACAACATTTAATGGAAATGGGTCCCAAATTAAAGCTCGTGACTGTACCTGGATTACCTACCATGGTCAAATGGTATAATACCATTAAAAAATCTGCAGGCTGAGGGTGTGTTTTATAGGAACATATTCGAGCCATACGCTTCGAAAGATAAAGAAACTAATTTCAGAATTCTGGCCATGAAATCCTATGAAATCTCTCACACTTGCCCGCATCGAATCGTCCGAATCTGGAAGAACCTTCCAAATCCCAGATGTATTCGGATGACGTCATCAAATTCGGCGCGACTAATAGTGGGTTCCTTGGAGAGATTCCATCCCTGGTGTCTTGCTTGATAACTGTAACAATTGTCACAACATAAGTACACATTATTTATTGATATCTTCAATGAGATGAGAGGCCCTTGCCCAGCAGTACGACATTACACGGTAATACTTTCTTTTAACGTATTAAAAAAATATAAATGGAGCTTTTGTTGTTACTAAAATCAGAGACATGTTTCCTTAGAAGAGATTCCTTTGTATCTGTTGTAGTTTACACAATTGCCCATACTGACCTCTTCAAAATAGCCACTTTGTTTACTATTCCCAAGGGAGTATCGATTTACTCCCGAAGGCCGTAAGGCCGAAGCCTTAATTGTGAGTACACTCATCAAAGTTTCTCGTTGAAATAGATAGGGTCCAAACGAATTTAGAAAATATTTCAATAGTTTAAAATTTGTTTTATTTCGTTTCAGAAAAATAAGTCAAAATGTGTCGCACATTACACGCCTTCGGCCAGTCGCTAATATGCCTGGTTCAAATAGTTCTGAGGACGATCATGACGCTCATCATCATGATGGAGAATATAGTTCGGATGCTCCTTCAGATAGTATACAATCTGGTCTCGTTCGTCCTGCAGTGTCTGTCCCTGATACCCATATGCCTGGTTTTCTTCCTGACGTCAAAGCTGAAGTGTTTAGTGTGCGGCGGAGGGCCCTGCCCGATTGCCAGAAGCGGAACCTGCAATTGCCTCATGTCAATATTCACAATTTACGCCTTATATTACTATTTGAAATATCATAAAAAACTAGACAGAGTTATGGCAAGGATAGGATATACTAAGAATAAGACCAAAAAGAAATTGTTCCGTCTTGCGAATGACCTTCGCAATGATGTGACGGAGTTTAATTATGACATGGGGGCTGAGGAGAGCTTTATCAACTTGACCGAGCGGACCGCGATTACGGAAAACTTCAACCAATGGCTGGACGACTTCAGCGCAGTCTCCGGCCCATTGCGAACCAACTTGTCGACAGGCTTCGAATTCTTAGACGTTGCGAACTTTACTTTCACTGAAACACCCATCAAACATAACTGGACGACCATACTCTACTATTTAGCAAAATAAAATATTGTTATTACATTTGTGGTATTTCAATTATCTTCGGAATAAAATAACAGTAGGCCGTGGTTGGGTGAGAGTTTTACACAGGATACCTACAAGAATAATTTATTACATGTAACCGGAACTAACAGAGGTATACGACACGAGTAAAACATTGAATAGAACGTGAAAGTATATTGCCCACAGATTAACATTTAAGGGCCTCTTTGAGGCTAAGGACTCACGAAGCGGTTTTCACCCGTGCCCGCCGCGGTTGCGGGCCCGCAGCCTTTGTAGAATACAGATATTTATGTAAAAAATTAAAGCACATTTCACGACGCGTTTTACGCCCGCGGCGTGTGCGATTGTTTGCGGGTCCCGCTGCTCCAGCGGTCATCTTGTACCGGCGGGCGCGGGTCGCGGTCCCGCAGCCGCGGCGGGTTGCACCCGCGCGTTCTGCGGTCGGTTGGCGGGCGACCGCGCGTGGACAGCGGGGGGCGGGGGGGGGGGGGGGGAGGTTAGAAATCCGACTATTAAAAGAAACTTACATACCTCATTAATAAGAGTAACAAATAATCCATAACGATCTCTTTCCGCAATCAGTGGATGTATCCAGAATCTTTTAGGCCTTCTTTTTTTAATTCTTCTGTGAAGGAAGTATAACGCAACAGCCCGTTTCTGGTGTGTGTCCATGACGGTCTGGAACTCAACTGATCGTTTAACCGCCCGTCTTGCAACCGCCCGTCTTGCGATTATCAACCGCCAAGTTTGCGGGCGATAATCGCAACCGCGACGGCTGCGTAACCGCACAAAACTCCGGTCTCGTGAGTTTTGAAAATAAAACTCCATTCCGCCACCGCGGCGGGCACGGGTGAAAACCGCTTCGTGAGTCCTTACTCTGAATGAGTTTTGTCTAATGCGGGTTGCAGACGGGTTGCTATTAACTTAGCTCGCGTAGCTGACGCAGTTTTCCATACTTGTGTGCAGACCGAACCAAACTATGCGAACTAAGCTATGTGAGTTAACTAAAATATGCAAAGCTAAGTTAGTTGGGTATGCCCATGCGCAGTTACAAGAGATAAGCCTAAGCCCCTCCTGCCTTCCCCGCACGCCCTTCGCCAGTGCCGTCCATGATAACCAATCATAAAACTGATCTCTTGTAACACAATACTGAAAATGTTCATCATCTAACTCGCAATCTAAAATTCTAAACTCTCCATTTGTGTGCCGAGATTAAATATGTTGACATATCTGTAGGGTACGACCACGGTACGACGTACAAGCCAAAGTACAAACTTATAAACCAAAGGCGATGGTTTATGAGCTTTGAAGCCGCCTCCAGCGAATCAAAACGAAGCTAACACCAGCTGGCCCAAATGGTTGTCACTCAACTCGAGAAGCAGGACGTAGAACAGATTGCCGATCTCCTTACAACCCACTAGCCGATGACCCGTATCAAGCTATTAAGATCTGCCTCATTTCTATCTATGAAGAGTCAGATAACAGCAAACTTCAGAAGCTCCTGACAGACTTTGAGCTCGGCTACCAGAAACCAAGCCAGCTCCTACGTCCCAAGCAGAACCTGGCCTGCGATAATGTACCAGAAACACTACCTACCTACGAGTTCAACGAATCAAGCGCAACAAACGAAACACTCAAACGGAACCTACCTACGCACAACAGATGATCCGAACAAACAACCAAATTTCGAACAAAATAGACCTGAAACGAAAAACAACAGAACAAACACAACCTCGATCCTCAAAACCACAACTTCTGGAAGAACTATCAAACTTTCGGTACGTTTCGCTTAAGGGGGACTACCTGTGGGCAACGACGTACACATGTCTATAGAAACAAATGAGGCGAACGATGTACACATGTCTCCAGAAACAAGTGAGGGAACGACGTACACATGTCTCCAGAAACAAGTGAGGGAACGACGTACACATGTCTTCTAGAAACAAGTGAGGGAACGACGTACACATGTCTATAGAAACAAGTGAGGGAACGACGTACACATGTCTTCTAGAAACAAGTGAGGGAACGACGTACACATGTCTTCTAGAAACAAGTGAGAGAACGACGTAGGTACACATGTCTTCTAGAAACACGTGAGGGAACGACGTACACATGTCTTCTAGAAACAAGTGAGGGAACGACGTACACATGTCTTCTAGAAACAAGTGAGGGAACGACGTACACATGTCTATAGAAACAAGTGAGGGAACGACGTACACATGTCTTCTAGAAACAAGTGAGGGAACGACGTACACATGTCTATAGAAACAAATGAGGCGAACGACGTACACATGTCTCCAGAAACAAGTGACGGAACGACGTACACATGTCTTCTAGAAACAAGTGAGGGAACGACGTACACATGTCTATAGAAACAAGTGAGGGAACGGCGTACACATGTCTTAAACAAGTGAGGGAACGACGTACACATGTCTTAAACAAGTGAGGGAACGACGTACACATGTCTATAGAAACAAGTGAGGGAACGACGTACACATGTCTTAAACAAGTGAGGGAACGACGTACCTACACATGTCTATAGAAACAAGTGAGGGAACGACGTACACATGTATTCTAGAAACAAGTGAGGCGAACGCAGCACACTTCTTCTTTCTTTTTGTATTTTAGCTCTCTTGAGTTAATATTAATTGTGTATATCTTGTTAGGATAAGAATAGGGCAATTTGGAATAAACTTTACCACTTGTCAGCATTACGAGTTTCACTTCACACCTTCGGCTCATATTCAAGGTCTGGAATGACTTTTCTTAAATAATAATAAGTCAGTATTGTATTGATCAGTTTTTATATTACTTATATTATAAAGAGGTAATATTTGTAAGTTGTTTTTTTTATTTTTTGTATGTTCGAGTTAATCTCGGAAATTACCAGTCCGATTGGAATAATTGTTTTTGTAATAGATAGCTACATTCAACGGGAAGGTTATTTTTTATCCCGGGATTGCCATGGAAACGGGCAGCAAGCGGGATACCGCGGGGCACGGCTAGTAAGTAATAGGCGGTAACTGTGTCTTGGGTTCGGAGTAAACAATATATGCGCAGACATACCTAATTGTTGGTGACGAGGTCGAGGACGAGGGTAATAATTATATTACTATTATATTTAGCTTGGAGTGTCCCACTGTTGGGCAAAGGCCTCTCCACTCTCTTTCCACACCTCTATATTAAGTGCTAGACAGGGTCAGTCTTTCCGGAAGGAATCTAGCTCATTGCGCCATCGCCTTCTTAGTCTGCCGCGCTGTCGCTGCGCTGGGCATTGGGGGGCGTCCATTCGGATTTCGGTTTGACCCAGAGATCGTCGGACATGCGACAGACTTGGCCAGCCCAGACAACTACGTAGGTACTTATTTATATTATAAAGTCTATGTGTATTTTTATGCAGTACTCATAGTATCGGTTTAGTACATTTCATTATACAAAGCTATGTCCACATTTGTATCATCTTGACGTATCCCGATCAGCGTATCGTATCGAGTAGGTATTTGTATCATAAATATGGACGCTCATTTTGTCCATGTCGTATCATTAAGGTGTATTTGGTAAAAACCGGGTCCATACTTATCAAATGCTGTATCATGTCAGTGTATCGGATATCGCGTATCATTGCAGAAAAACCGAACCAGATGGTTCGCGGTGTATCACGTATCGTATCGCGATACAGTATCGTGATACAGTATCAAAATACGTCCATACTACCGATCGTGATACGCGTATCGGATACGAGGTGTATCAAGATACGCGGTTTGTGTGGATTGGGCCGTATCAGATACGGCGTGTATCATTAACGGGTATCATCTTATGTCCAAACTAGCGATCATGATACGCGTCGAGGCCACTCAACGGAGATACGATACACCGAAATGATACAAATGTGGACCTAGCTCAAGATAGAGGTTAATTTGGTCTAACCATGGTCTAAGTAACTATCCGTATGTGTATACGTGTATACATGGATATTAGTTATTATCCTAGTCATTATTAATAAAAGAATGTCAGTTGTCAATTACGCTTCCTGACTTGTGAGTTGTTACCCATGGCTGTTACTTTACTAATAGAAAATGAGGAGTCGTGATTCTTCTTAGTTCTTTTAGATATTAATTTAGTTACGATAGTTTATTATTTCTAAATGGTTTACTAATGTAATAACACGAACTGCATCTTTTAGTTGTTAAGTTATGGTAAGTTACTGTTTGGGAATATGTGTACAACGTAAAATATTATAAACTCAAAGATATAACATTACATTACGTTTTATGTTTCAGCTAAGTTATTGTTTTTTAGAGTTTTAATGGTTTAATATACACATAACATAAATTCTAGTAATTCGTAAATTTGACTCGTGGAATGTGATTAAAGCAAAATCATTCATACCCCTTAAAAAATTCCATGTTTAAATGACGGAATTGCAAATTAAAATGTTTAGGAGGAAAAATGAAGATTCTTACAAATATAAGAATAGAGATTATATAACAGATCCTAACTATATCGGCAGTAAATCATGTTTGTTAACGAATGTCAACAAGAACCCAACAGATAACTCGAAGTGTAAAGCAAGACGAGAGAGAAAGCTGCGAAAGTCCTGTAAAAACCGACGGGTGTCCGAGAGTTGTTTAGATGGTAAGAAATTTAAGGAAACGATCGCCAAATCAAGAATAGACTTGACTGCACCAGGTGATGATAAATCAAAAATCAAAATAAGGGTAAACAAACATGATATTTACACCAATATTATAAATGGAAGCAAATATCCCCAAAAAGCCAATACTGGTGAAAATAATATAATTACTGCGGGAATGCAAAATGCGTATAAAAAAAATATATCACTACGTCATAAACGACAATTTGTGGAGAAAGCTAAAAATATGATATATAAAATAAAACGGAAAAATAATACAAAGATGGATCAACAGGTAAACATAGTAATGAACGAACAAGATCTTAATGTTCCAGCAAGTAGAGTTAACAATGTCTTTATGACCTCGTGCGATGGTTTAAATAGAGATAATGCATATAATAGAAAGACTATCTTATCAGAAGATCATATATTAAGGAAACTGTTTGGAATAAGTGATGAAATCAAAATACTGGACTCGACGGTCACTCATAGATATCCAATGATAAGTCGTGAAGTTAATCAATCAAATGAACAAACTACTGTTAATTGTGCCAAGAAACAAAGGTACGGGGATAATTGTACACTTAACAGTAAGAATGAAGGAATTAATAGCTATGGAACAAACAGAAACTATAAACAAAATAATTCCGTTCAGAGCATGTCCAAATATACGAAACTAAACACTACTAGAAAACAAGAAGATGCTAAATATAGACTAAATCACTACGTTGGTGAAGAAGTGTTAATCACCGACAACGGGCGTCAATATTCAGATTCAAACAAACCTATTCATAAACGTAATTATTCATTGAAAAGTAACATTGAAGGGGATTCCAAGAAGAAAGTTATGAAAACGAAATATCTCGATGTAAGAAGAGAACACTTACAAGGCTATACCCACAAAACCGACAATACTTACATTGATAATGATATAAAGAATCATCGAAAAGAAAATTATATCTTTGAAAATACAAAAGCTACTAAATTTAATGTTCCTGACAGTAGAAAAGCAGATGCGACGAGGCAAATTAAACCCAAAATACAAAATATCACGTATGAAATCAATGATAACTCTAGTAAAAAAATACGAGATCATACCGATGGTGAAAGAAATATAATTCTAATACGTGATAATCAAAGACCCAATGTTAATGATTCTGAAACCAAAAAACCTAAGGTCCACTTTATGAGAAAATGTAACAAGGTAAATTTAAGAAGGAAGATAAACTGTCTATTCTCGGGAAGAAATTATGAATCTAAACATAAAATAACGCCACATAAAAGGAATAAAGTGAAACATAGTAGGAAACGCGCAAGGAGTGCTAATGATAATTTAAATCCATCAAGAAAACCATCTAGTAATGATAAGTTTGGGTGCAAACGTTCCAAGATTAGAAGCCGTAACAAGAAGTCATCTACTAAGCTATCCCCCAAAATAGAGAAAAGGAATAAAGGGGAATTTGTATATGTTAGACCAAGAACACGGCCAAGCAGTTCAACGTCCTTACCAAAGAAAAAAGGCAAAGTCAGAAGAAGTTCGAGTATTAAATATTCTACAATTACGGTCAATAATAGCTTTAAAAGTGATATCAACTTACGTAAGAACAATAACGATAGCGATGGAAAAAGGAATGTACACAGAAGAGTATCTAATCGTTCAGTAGTCCGTGAATCGGAAAGCCTTTCAGTTAATAAAACTAAAAAGAAACATTTAGACACACATATTAAAACAGAATTTGCAGAAATTAAAATTAAACGCGATGGAAACTTTAGTTTAAACGATAATAAAAACATAGATGTTGTTATCAACAACACTGTTGATATCATTGATTCTAAGAAAGATTACGATTCTTTGCAAGACTCAAAGACAAAATTATATGGGTTAAACAAATCTGGGATTAAAATATCTAAAGATAGCAATAGCAATTGTAATGTCATCAGAGTAACTTCAGAAGGTGTTTTGTTTCCGAATAATTTGGTTGTTGCTCTGGTCAAAACAATAGCAGACAGACAAGTTACAAAACAAGGAAGAAATAATTTGTTAATGTTCCCGGACCTTGAAGCAAACCCCTGTTGCAAAGCAAGCAAATCGTCGAACACAGAGCCGAAAATTAATAAATTAGTAGATTGTGATATCCCGATACTCGGTAATAATTGTGCATTTTATTTATTAGCTTTCTGTTTACCAAATCCAATCGGCCGGAAGTCAGATAACCGACCATCAATGTGGGTGTTGTAGCAAAATAGAAAAGTATGGTAACTAAGGTAAAATGTACCTAAGGTCTTTTCTTAACGAAACGGCCAAGTCATTTTGACCAAGATAGCGAGTTGGTGGAGAGAATATAGAACTTGGAGTCACGCATATGATAAGACTGAAAGAGTATGAATAGGGCTTGTAGGAGCAACGAGGCTCGCCTTGAGATCTGATTATACAGTATATAATTATAACATTATGTACTAGCCGGGCTTACGATTTTACCCGCGTTGTAGCCGTTCCCGTGGGAGTTTAGTTAGAGATAGAAATATTCTTATTATCTGGAATGTAGCTCACCAGTACAAAAATAATAACTGGAATAATGGACGAACAGTCCCTCGGGTTAGTCTGTGGAAACAAATAAAATCATAAAAAAAGAAACTCTTCAGCCTGTACAGGAAAATATGTGTCGATTGGGCCAGTTTGTTTGGCCGTGGTTCTTCCGATTTCATGTTCAGTCTGGCAGTTTAAATGTATGTTCTTTTAAAATTTCAGAAGAGAGAAATGCAAGAAGTAAGGATAAAATGCCTTCAAAATTAAGAAGAAATAAAGAAAAGCAACGATTTGGTAATCAAGACGGTAAGGGATCAGAGATTCTCGTTTTCTTTGCATTTTTTCGAGTTGATTACCGAACAAGAACAATATCAGACTTATCAGACTTATTAGTCTTAATGGATTATTCAAAAATATTTTAATCCCTTCACTTTAGATGCCTTATAGGGGAGAAATTATTGCTTCAGCCTACGCTCAGCCTCGCCAGTAAACATTACCACACAATTTAATATTTAACTTATTTATTTTTTGTTTCAGAGCTGATTTATTCATGTTCAAAAATAATTCTACCGAGAGTAGCCACGTGTGCAGAAGGTAATAGTCAAAGTTATTATTAATTAGTGGCTTTTTCGTACTCAAGTTTTAACTTTTATTTATAAAACCAAAATAGTTGTTGACAAAACCATCATAAAATTTCAAATGGATTGATAGCCCCTAGTGTTCGTGGCCTTATGTCATATGCACAATTTGATTTGTATATTTAATACAATATCTCCATACGAGTACCTAGATTTTAGCATTTCTTAAGAGATAAATATCTTCAATTTAAGAATCAAATAAGTATATCATATTCTGAGGAAGAAAACAAAACTAAAAGCAAAAGAAGATTCGTTGCATTAATTATAGAAACTATTTCCTTAATTCGATCTTGATTTTCAGGGGCAACTAAAAAGAAAAAGCTGTCTTCATTGCCATTCGTACTTACCAGATATTTTAAGTATCAATCGTCAAAAGCATGCAAAAAACGCAAAAAGAAATGTAGGCATGAAACCGCAAAATGGAGAACACGTAAAGTATTTTAAAACCATGTCTGTTGCTATAAGTGGGTCTCTTCAAATATTTAAAGTCAGTATAATTTAGATCATTATCCAACTTTCCCTTTTAAAATTTAGGTTAAATAGTTTTTAAATTTATAATTGAATTTGTTAATACATTTTATTAAATAATCAAAACAATACATTGCTTGTAACTTGGCCTGTATTTAATATACCAATTTATTTTATTTTTCGAGAATAACTATTCACTGGTTAGAACGAGATCTAGTGAGTAGTTTTTTTAATACGTCATAAATCGTAAACCGCAATTTACCTTTTATTCAATCAACTCAAATAAAAAAAAAGATTTCATTTCATAAACATAAACCTTATGCATAAACCATTATTTTCTGATAATAAATCTGCTTGTAAATAATAATTCTAATTGATCGGTAGCAGGTGCGGAGCGCGCGGGGTGCAGGTTCCCGACTGCACTTACCCGAGCGGGCAAACCCTTTAGGGTATACATATGTGTTCTGTAGGCCAGTCACGTGAGGGCAAACGTAGTTGAAACTCGTGCGGTTAAACAAAGTTACAACGAACTACAAGAACTTTTACATTATGTTACTTGCTACCCTTCATGAGCGAATCACTCGCATTTGGCCGACTTTTTAAATATAATATACTGTATGATGTACTTAAATCAATCACGGTGCATCAGTAGCTGCGGCTCGCGCGCACAATAAGCCAACCGAGTGTCGATTCAAACATAAAACTTAACTATAGTATAGAAGACTTAATTTTCTTTAGCACAGTGTGAAATGGAATAACAAAAAACAGTACACTCTAAATATACCAAACAATTATACCAAGTAATAATTGTGCATTTTGTTTATTAGCTTCCTGTATACCAAATCCAATCGAGCAATGTAAAGAATTACTGAAAATGGCAGTGGCACATAGAAAAAGTAAGTTCTCCCTCTGTTCTTACTCTTTCAGTACTGCATGTACATAAATACAAACACACATAAACAATAATTCACACATATTCATTCAGTAGTCAAAAATAATAAAACTAGGTACAAACAAACGGACTGAAAGCAAATAGAAACCAGCGCAAAAGCAAAAGCAGTTGAGAGCAAAAAAGATAAACAAACAAGATTCATGCACTATATCAGATCCAAAACCCACTCCATACAAATCAGCTCCACGTCAACCTAAACCATGCAAATCAAATCCATGCCATCCAAATATAAAACCAAGATGGAAAAAATGGATTTGGGTCAAATCCATGTACGAAAGTAAGTAAGTTGCTTTTCAAATGAGATAACGTATTTCAAATAGGCGTTCCTATGAATGTTACGCTTTTGTAAATGCATAGGATTAAAATATTTATGTAGTTGTACGAGTAGTTAATGCATTTCAGATCTCATTTCAGATAAACAACTCACACTATGCAAATCAACTCCGCGTCAACGCGATTCATGCAAACCATGCTATCCAGATGCAAAATCTGAACGGAAAAAAGTGATTTTGGTTAAAGACAAGCTCAGTCACGAAAGTGAGTAAAGTTACTTTTCAAATTTGAGAAAGTATTTCAAATAGGCGTACGAATTGTAAAAGCGAACGACTAAAATATAAATGTTAAGCATTCTTAGAACCTTATCATATCCAAAGTCTTATTACACCTGGATCCATGCTGTAAATGTTCATGTGATGAAAGTCAGAAAAAAAGCAAAAATGCCAGTTTATGTAAGGAGAAGTTATTGCATTTTACACACACAAACACATACACACACGCCCAAACGTAATAACTCCATTGCAAATCAGATCCATGTCAACCCAATCCATGCAAATCAGACCCATGTCACCCCAATCTATGCAAATCGAATTCATGCCATGCCAAATCATGTTGAAAAAAGGGCCATCGGTCAAACAAATATCCAGTCACTAAAGTAAGTAAAGTTACTTTATCAATGTGATAACGTATTCAAACAGGCAAACCTGACCAAAAAGAATGTTACGCTTTTTATTTGTAAATGCATAGGATTAAAATATATAACATACCGTATTTAATGTATAGTTTACCCATGGAAATATTAAGCATTCTTGGAATCTTATCATATTTAATCTTGTATTACATTACGGTCTATATGCATTTCAGATCTGAGTATTTCAGATAAACAACTCACTCCATGCGAATCAACTCCACGTCAACCCAATCCATGCCATGCAGATAATAAATCATGTTTGAAAAAAAGGCCATCGGTCAAACAAATATCCAGTCACGAAAGTAAGTAAAGTTACTTTATCAATGTGATAACGTATTCAAACAAGCAAACCTGACCAAAAAGAATGTTACGCTTTTAATTTGTAAATGCATAGGATTAAAATATATAACATACTGTATTTTATGTATAGTTTTCCCATGGAAATATTAAGCATTCTTGGAATCTTATCATATTTATTCTTGTATTACATTAAGGTCTATATGCATTTCAGATCTGAGCATTTCAGATAAACAACTCACTCCATGCAAAACAACTCCACGTCAACCCAATCCATGCAAATCGAATCCATGCCATGTAGATACTAAATTATGTTGGAAAAAAAGCTCATCAGTCAAACAAATATCCAGTCACGAAAGTAAGTAAAGTTACTTTTCAAATGAGATAACGTATTCAAACAGGCAAACCTGACCAAAAATAATGTTACCCTTTTTTAATTGAGAGTGCAGAGGATTAATAATAATAATAAAATAAATACACCCGGACAAATTCACTCACCGTTAATTAGACCCAAACTAAGCTCTAAGCTTGTAATATGCAATCTAACTAACTGATACTAGTACATATATGTACACAAATACTTTATAAGAATATATAATTGACACCCAGACGTCGTCGCCAACAACTATGTCTTCACATATTGTTGACTCCGGGCGGGAATCGAACCCGCAACCCCCGACACAGTAAGCGCTCTCACTGCCACTGTGCCAACGGGCTTGTCAATATATATAATATACTGTATTTTATGCTCAGAATACAGAATGTACCAGAAGACGCATTCAAATGTATTTACAAGCTACACGCTGTGTCCAAAAACAGAACAAAGTCCTTCGCGTAGTGTTGTTAGCTCTCGCATTATTTGCCCATTTTTGGGGTAAATTTTGGGAGTTTCGCAGGTAATAGGTTGATAATAGAATAAAAATCGTCCTTTTCTATATAACTATGTAATACATAGTTATATCTATTTAGAGAGAAATAGATAGGTATATTAAATAAAACACGGTGTTAAGGTGGATGTTTGCACACTTTTAACGGGGGATGGAAAAATTATATATTTTTATATTATGTATTTTATTTTAAAGTATTCGGAAAACTTACAGCTAGGTACAAGAGTTACATAAAAAAAGAATAATAACAGGGCCAATTAAAATTTTTCACTATTATATAAATAACTAAAAGTAAAACAGATCTGTGGACATTGTATAAACTAAAAGAAAGATATAACACAACACACACAAAAAAGAAAAAAGATAGTTGAACAAATAATTAATAACAACAAATCACAACAAATAAAGTAGGTATACTTAGTATTTCTATGAATTATACGTTTTGAAAAAGTTATTACACATTACCCGCTTAAGCTTTTAAGTAGATGTATACTTACGCTTTATACTTTCTTTTTTCAAGTTGGTTAATTTTTATTATATTACTTATTAATATTCTACAACGAATTAAAACCCTCAAAAGGTAATAAAAAGAAGGGTAAATCAAAACTCTTATATTGGCAACACTAACATAGATGGACGCATCACTCTCTATGACAATTGAAATCTGAGAAAATAATTAAATATTTAAATAAGACGATACCTTAATGCGATACTTACACGTGAAATGTGATCCCATCCTGTTTCTTTTTCAGACCCGCTGCATTTTTACAGGTAGGAACGACACAAGACGGCATAGTTTCGTGAAATTGGTCACGGGTAAAACACGTTAACGCGCTCCGACGGTCACAAAGTGACTGATCGGTTGCGCGTCAAACTACTCTATTTAAGACTAGTTTAAGTAGCTACAGTATTAGGCGCGCTCGTGGCTTCTGGTACATTCTGTATTCTGAGATTTTATGTATAGTTTACCCTTGAAAATATTAAGCATTCTTGGAATCTTATCATATTTAATCTTGTATTACATTAAGGTCTATACTCATTTCAGATCTGAACATTTCAAATAAAGAACTCACTCCATGCAAATCAACTTCGCGTCAACCCGATTCATGCAAACCATGCTATCCACATGCAAAATCTCAACGGAAAAAAGGGATTTTGGTTAAAGACAAGCTCAGTCACGAAAGTGAGTAAAGTTACTTTTCAAATTTGAGAAAGTATTTCAAATAGGCGTACAAATTATAAAAGCGAACGACTAAAATATATGTAGTGTATTGTGAGTACAGTCAACCCATTTCAATGTTAAGCATTCTTAGAACCTTATCATATCCAAAGTCTTATTACACCTGGATTCATGCTGTAAATGTTCATGTGATGAAAGTCAGAAAAAAGGCAAAAATGCCAGTTTATGTAAAGAGAAGTAATTGCATTTTACACACACACACACACACACACAGGCCCAAACGTAATAACTCGATGCAAATCAGATCTATGTCAACCCAATCTATGCAAATCGAATTCATGCCATGCCGATACCAAATCATGTTGATAAAAGGGCCATCGGTCAAACAAATATCCAGTCACGAAAGTAAGTAAAGTTACTTTATCAATGTGAGAACGTATTTCAAACAGGCAAACCTGACCAAAAAGAATGTTTCGCTTTTTATTTGTAAATGCATAGGATTAAAATATATAACATACTGTATTTTATGTATAGTTTTCCCATGGAAATATTAAGCATTCTTGGAATCTTATCATATTTAATCTTGTATTGCATTAAGGTCTATATGCATTTCAGATCTGAGCATTTCAGATAAACAACTCACTCCATGCAAAACAACTCCACGTCAACCCAATCCATGCAAATCGAATACATGCCATGCAGATACTAAATCATGTTTGAAAAAAAGGTCATCGGTCAAACAAATATCCAGTCACGAAAGTAAGTAAAGTTACTTTTCAAATGTGATAACGTATTCAAACAGTCGAACCTGACCAAAAAGACTGTTACGCTTTTTTAGTTGAGAGTGCATAGGATTAATATATGTAGCAGCCTCCGTGGTCTTGTGGTTTGAGCGCCCGTCTCTCGACCCGGAGGTTCCGGGTTCGATTCCCGGTGGGGATATCTCACAAAAATCTCTTTGTGAGACTTTCCTCAGTTTGGTTAGGGCATTGCAGGCTAAATCACCTGATTGCTCGAAAAGTAAGATGATTCCGTGCTTCGGAGGGCACGTTAAGCCGTCGGTCCCGGTTACTTTCTACGGATAGTAGTCGTTACTTGAGCCATGTCAGAGGCCTTCGGCGGCTCTATAACTCTGACACCAGGATTGGTCAGGTTGACCATCCACTCGATGAAGAAGAAGAAGAATACCTATATGTATAAATAAAATGTATTTTATGTATAGTTTACCCTTGAAAATATTAAGCATTCTTGGAATCTTATCATATTTATTCTTGTATTACATTAAGGTCTATATGCATTTCAGATCTGAGCATTTCAGATAAACAACTCACTCCATGCAAAACAACTCCACGTCAACCCAATCCATGCAAATCGAATCCATGCCATGTAGATACTAAATCATGTTGGAAAAAAAGGTCATCGGTCAAACAAATATCCAGTCACGAAAGTAAGTAATAGTAGTTTATGCAACTGTCATATAAAGAAGGGTATTAAAACACGAGTGTGAGTTTATGAAACGAGCGCAGCGAGTTTCATAATAGTAACGAGTGTTTTAATACCCGTGTTATATGCAGTTGCATACACTACTTTATCTTCACTAATGCAATTAATCAAACAAAATTTTAAAAACAAAACACATTGCGAAACATTAAATTCACGCGTACGTGTATTGTCACAGTGAACTTGCCGCCATTAAAATCTAACCAATGAGAGCGCAGCTGCGCGTAGGGCCAATCAGGAGCGAGCGAGATCTTACCAAAGAGTTTTGTGTATGTAGTTTCGACGAAGTTTTCACGTATAACCCAACTGTTTTCAAAAGCCAGCCTAATATCAAAATTTTATACAACTAGTATGAGGATTTTGACATAAGGCTCGCCAGGTTAATTGGTCGCGTTATAATGATGTTATAATGATAATGATTTTACGATATCGATTTGGATATTATAACATCATGTGCAATTGCTTAAATTGAGTGTTTTAGTTGTCTGTGCTATAACAGTAGTAATTATAAGTCAAGTATTGGAATCATAAGTAGAATGTTACAACATTAGTGTAGATAAAGTTACTTTTCAAATGTGATAACGTATTCAAACAGGCAAACCTGACCAAAAAGAATGTGACACTTTTTGAATTGAGAGTGCATAGAATTAATATATATAATATACCGTATTTTATGTATAGTTTACCCTTGAAAATATTAAGCATTCTTGGAATCTTATTATATTTAATCTTGTATTACATTAAGGTCTATACTCATTTCAGATCTGAGCATTTCAGATAACGAACTCACTCCATGCAAATCAACTCCGCGTCAAGCCCATTCATGCAAACCATGCTATCCACATGCAAAATCTCAACGGAAAAAAGTGATTTTGGTTAAAGACAAGCTCAGTCACGAAAGTGAGTAAAGTTACTTTTCAAATTTGAGATAGTATTTCAAATAGGCGTACGAATTGTAAAAGCGAACGACTAAAATATATGTAGTGTATTGTGAGTATAATATAGTCAATCCAATTTAAGGCTGGAGCACACCAACGTCACGTGAGTTACGTGCTTAGTTACGGCGTAACCCGATGTCACACCGGGTTACGCATACGTCTACGCTTACGTAATCGAGATGAGTACGCAACGCAGGCCCTACGCTACGTGCCCGGCTGCGGCAGCCATATTTTATTTCTGTTTTCAACGCTTATGTTATGCACGATGTCTGAAGAAGATTGGGTATATGGACCAAGTAGTTTATCTGACGAGAAAGAAGCAATATTACTACTATGGTGCCAGAATACATCTGGGTGTGCAAAAAGAAAATGGGTACATGATATCAATAAAAAAAATAGATTAAATAGATCAATTAATTAAACACATGAAGTTCTGGCCAGAGCTCTCCATCGACTGAGCGAGATCACTAAGTTTGTTTGATGTTACTTGTACATATTACTCAATGCCGGTTTGTAAAAAATACAACTGACTACAGTTACGCGCGTAGGGCAACGCACAGCAAAGGTACGTGCGTATTCAAACTTGTTCGGTGTGACATCCAAAATGCCGCGTCATTGAATACAACGTCATCAACGCGACGTTGCCGTTCTGCTCTGCGTAAGGTTCGCATTGCGTCTTCGCGTACGTCTACGTTACGCAAGCAATGTGTCCTGTCTTATACAGTTCCATACATTACAACTCAGTGGTACGTGCACGTCTACGCTTACGTCTACGCATACGCATTTGGTGTGCTCCAGCCTTAAATGTTAAGCATTCTAAGAACCTTATCATATCCAAAGTCTTATTACACCTGGATCCATGCTGTAAATATTCATGTGACGAAGTGACGAAGGTCAGAAAAAAGGCAACACACACACAGATACCCAAACGCAATAACTGGCAGATATTGCGTCTGCAATTTCCACTTCAACAGTGAGCACAAGCAATCTCTTGCTCATTGCTCGCCACAGATGTTTTTGTCTTCGTTTTCCTCTCCTCTAAAGACATAATCACTACAAGAAATATGATAAAGATTAGAAGAAATGGGGCAAAATGTTTTCTTGGCGAGTATCGTAGTCCTACTGGTTATATATATATAATTTTGCTGTTTTCAGAACTTGTGGGAAAATTTTGTGGTCTGCATGAGTTATTACCGAGGTGGGGAAGGTGCAGAAAACGACGACCCTGCAAAGGTGAACTTGCTCACTCATTAAGTAAATCTCACTTTATGTGAAGTGGAAGTAAAATAAATACTCGATATGATTACTTACGTACGCGAAAGTTGAAGCAACAAGCCCTAAATCTGTCATCATCATAAAACTGAAGCGGTAGACTCGTCGGGAAGACCGATGCAATCTTCTCCATCTATTCTTATTAATTGTAATTGGCATTTGACATGACAACCACACAGAGGTTATGTATCTGTGTATTTTTCTGTGTGTGGGAAAGAGAGAGAGAGAGGAAGATTGCGACAGAGTAGTAAGTTGCAAGTTTGCAATTACCGCTTCAGCATTAGCGCAAAGATGCTCATTATGATGATGAGCTTATGCACTAAGTGCAAAGATAAGATGCGCATTCCTACCTACAAAGGTTAATATGTCTTTGTTTTCCTCTTTTCTAAAGACATTTCTCGATTAACTACTTCGATCAACAATACACAGCTAGATATCGGGTCACGTACAAAATCAAAGCTAAATACTGTCCGCTTGAATGACGTGTGACAGCTTATTATGTTTACTACCGAACTGACAAAAAAGTTTTAAAACAGTTCGAAGTTCAACCTAATTACAACCATGACACCTAGCAATTCTTTTTGCGTTTCTTTTTGAAGAACTACAGATGGTATGGAGTCGTGTTGAACACTTAAATAATTTGTAATATGCACGTAAAAGTTTACTTATAATTATATTTGTTTTGGGCTATCTATGTTTGATAGTATACATACTTGTTTTCATTACGATTTTTTTGATAAACTTGATAGTATAACTCTGCAAATATTGATCCTAGCGTAAAAATTATAATGATCAAACTTGTGAGAAATTAAATTTCCAACAACTTTGGATGCTGTCTACTCCATGCATCTACTGTTCTGTTTTATAAAATTTTGCGCCAACGTTAGCCAAGCATTTGTAGCGGTGACTTCAAATCAGTATTTTTTTCAAAATTTGATATTATTTATTAGTTTAAAGCATAAAATATAACTTATTCTACATGTACTTACTGAAAGTAAGATACTCCGGCCGTTGAATTGTTTTTCCAGCCATTATTTTTGCAACTTTTGAATAAACATTGCGGCATTGTGACACGTGTTTACATTGGCTGTGGTTCGAGGGAACTAAATAAAATAGTAGCTCACTTTTCAAATGAGGCCTTATACGCCTATACGTATTTTTTGCACCGACCTGACATCTAGTTGTGTATTGTTGATCGAAGATTAACTACAAGCAAATGAGGCATAAAGATTGTCTTCTCGAGCATCGAAGCTCTACGGGTAGAGTTCTAAAGTCAATCGAACATTAATGTACGTTGCTTTGGATACAGTTCATTTGTAAAGTGACCAGTTCTTGACAATTCCAGAGAAGAGCACATCATGTTCAGATGTGAAGTTTAGGCCCAGCGGCATCTGTGTCGACAAAGGTGAGCCTCTGAAACTGAGCTTATGAACAGCATTTAAGCGATTGTCCCTTTCCGACATATGATATTTTACAAAGAACAAAAGAGACAAAATATTATAAAACGGTGTTTTAGTTGTAGATAGTTTATGAATAATGCATTTTTTCTTTTGGAGTAAACTTTATAAAAACAAATGTGGTAGACTTTCTCAGACTGATCCCTGCATGTTTTTGATCTGTTAGTTCGTTTCATACTATACATTAATACATCCAGACCAGAAGGTCACAGCCACGGAATAGATAAAGAAAGGTTGCAATGTTGAAATTACAAACATTAACAACATTATAGCAACGAGTTACAAAAAATATACATTGCCGGATGCGTACTCGTCTACTCAACGCAATGGCCAAGTCGGCTTACAAATTACAATGTACTGCATGCAATGCGCACACTTCAACCACTGAAGTTAGTCATTTTCGCGGAGCATGCGCGGTGCTTTAATGGCGGTGGTTTAATAAAATTATCGATAGAATTTCCGAGCACATTTATGTTTTGAGAAAAATATTTTTGAATTATTTTATACTTAATTAGCGATAGTATATTTTAAGTTAGACGTATATTGAGTAAATTTAAAAAGTATAATAAACATTGAATGAATATGAACTTATGTTAAAAGGGACATACAGATTTGTCGTCTACAAGTACGTTACTATATTGTATTAAGTAAGTATTAAAATCGAAGTAAAATGCAATTTGACTGAATAAATTATAAAATTAAGGTTTCCTAAAGAACCTAACGCCATTTGTTCCAAACATTCTATTGACAACGATTTTATAATTAAAAAATCAGTGATTATTTGCAATCACTGAAAGTAAAATACAATTTTTTCTTCATATTTATTCCATGTTTCATTTTTCCCCATCAATTCATCAAATAATTAATTTGTCGATAAAGAATATCGACTCTATCAAGCACTAGCGAGTATGAAAATTTTGATTGCTTTTTAGGGTTCCGTACCCAAAGTATAAAAACGAGACCCTATTACTTGAGACTTCGCTGTCCGTTCGTCCGTCCGTCCGTCTGTTCGTCCGTCTGTTCGTCCGTCCGTCCGTCCGTCCGTCTGTCAAACAACTATCCCATAGCTCCCATACAAGAAACGTGATTTTTTCCCCGTTTTTTAAAGTACGGAACCCTTCGTGCGCGAGTCCGACTCGCACTTGGCTGCTTTTTTTGTGTGTGAGTGTCTATACCTTACGTGAGCTTAGTGTTAGTTTGCGAACGAATATCTACCCGGAGAGTTATGTGTGTGTGATTTATTTGTAATTAGAGAAATATTTAAAAACATAGTAATTACGTATGTGTAAAAATTAAATAGTGGGAGAAATAGCGGCGACACTGGTCCTGATACAAAATTGAAGCAAGGGCCTTTCCAACTTTCTTTATCTATTCCGTGGTCACGACGACGTGCTACGAAATCATACATAAACACGTTGCTGACACGATGATTTTTCAAACAAATCGTTATTATTAATCATAATCATAATAATAAAGTAATTATTTCGTATAAATGTCGTTGCTATTTTCAGATCTTGAAGAAAAATTTGGTGTTTTTCATGAGTTTTTACCGAGGTGGGGAAGGTGTAGAAAACGACGACCCTGCAAAGGTGAACTTGCTCACTCATTTAGTAGCTAATCTCACTTTATGTGAAGTGGAAGTAAAATAAATACTCGATATGATTAATTACGTACGCGTAAGTTGAAGCAACAAGCCCTAAATCTGTCATCATCATAAAACTGAAGCAGTAGACTCGTCGGGAAGACCGATGCAATCTTCTCCATCTATTCTTATTCATTGTAATTTCCTTTACGCAAACAGTCCGTAGTCACGGATTCAGTCCGTACGTAGCATAAAACAAACTATTCATTAAAAAAACCTTTCATCAATATTTTAAATTAGTAAAGTACGATGATTCCAGACGCTCCTGAGACTTGTCCGAGTCCTCCTTCAAAAATGAGCTGCAAATCTTCATCTTGTACAGCTCGGAGAAAAGGTAATTTCGCCCTCTTTACATCAATTGGCATTTGACATGACAACCACACAGACGTTATGTATCTGTGTATTTGTCTGTGTGTGGGAAAGAGAGATAGAGGGAGATTGCGACAGAGTAGTAAGTTGCAAGTTTGCAATTATTATGATGATGAGCTTATGCACTAAGTGCAAAGATAAGATGCCCATTCCTCTAGCTACAAAGGTTATGTCTTCGTTTTCCCCTTTTCTAAAAACATCTCTCGATTAACTTCAAGCAAATGAGGCATAAAGATTGTCTTCTCGAGCATCGAAGCTCTACGGGTAGAGTTCTAATGTCAATCGAACATTAATGTACGTTGCTTTGGATACAGTTCATTTGTAAAGTGACCAGTTCTTGACAATTCCAGAGAAGAGCACATCATGTTCAGATGTGAAGTGTAGGCCCAGCGGCATCTGTGTCGACGAAGGTGAGCCTCTGAAACTGAGGATACTCTCTATTCTCTGTCTGCTCTATTCACAAACGCTTATGAAGAGCATTTAAGCATTTGTTCCTTTCCGACATATGATATTTTACAAAGAGCAAAAGAGACAAAATATTATAAAACGGTGTTTTAGTTGTAGAGCGTTTATGAATAATGCATTTTTTCTTTTGGAGCAAACTTTATAAAAACAAATGTGGTAGACTTTCTCAGACTGATCCCTGCATGTTTTTGATCTGTTAGTTCGTTTCATACTATACATTAATACATCCAGACCAGAAGGTCACAACGACGTGCTACGAAAACAAAAGCATACATACATAACCACGTTGCTGACACGATTTAACGAATAAATCGTTATTATTAATGGGAAATTATAAGTCTAGCCACAAATGTATTTATTGGACACGTGATTAAACTTCTAATTTTATAACTAAGCAACGGGAAAATGACATAGCCTCTAATAATGTATGTTGCCTTCTAAATTACTAAGTCAGACACAATTAACGAGCATCTAAATAATACTATCTTAGGCGTAGGTACTATTCGGTAGGTTAGGGTTATTATTTTTTTTAATTTAGAAGATAACTAGTGGCTAAGATAGTATTATTTAGATGCTCGTTAATTGTGGCTGACTTAGTAATTTAGAAGGCAACATACATTTTTGGGGGCGAAATATGATATTAAAAAGAAGCCTGTTTAATTAGCACCCATTATTAATCATTTATTTCTGAATAATTATGTACATAGAAAGCTTTAAAAATTCTTTTAAAAATAATTCATTTACAATGATTAACAATTATTCATTAGCAATGAATTATTTTACAATTTTCAGTAACAAATCTATATGGAGGGGAGTGTACCTCGTGGGCGCGGTGGGGGTGGAAGAACAGGCGGCGGCGAACGAGCAGAGGTTAGCTTGCTCTCTTACATACCAGTACTTACTTATATTTATAAAGTTCGAAAAAGATTATCTAATCCCACTAACCGCGATACTTAAATTCCCTAGTAGTTGATTAACGGCATTAGAGGTATGCATAGATCAAACAATATCGAACTGAATGCATCAACATCCTAAGTCAGGTCTTGATTTGTATTCACTTTATTCAGCAATGCTGTTAGATTGAATAGATGAGGTAACTTTGTATTGAGGGAGACGAACCATTAATCAACTACTTACTCGCTTACTTGGGTCGCTTAATGCAAAATAGTACCAATATACAGGTTGTAGTTATGAATTTTCTACCAATGAGTAAAAATACGAGTACCTACGCGGTGTGACAAACAAGTATGAAGCAAACTTTGATTTCAGCGATACCTCCTATTAATCTACTATTCGGGAGGAAGAAGATCAAAAGTACCAAGTCAGGGTCGAGTGCTCAAATGTGTGCAAGAACGTACTCTAGACATTCAATTTGTCGGATTCTCAGTAGTGGTAAGTTATTTATAGGATCTTCTATCTACCACTAACTACTTACACCACAACTTACACTGCTTCTACTGCCACATACATTTTTACTGTCAAAGAATGAAATGATCTTGTCTTTGCCCGATCTTGCCCGAGAACGAATGACGTATTTTTTTAAATTAAATGGTGAATGGAATACACTTTTTATGTAAAAGTTTTTCACATTATATTAAATGTATGAACGCTCGGAATATCGATTTAAAGGATAAATCCTATTTATTTCCCAATATTATATTGATACCACTTGATAGAACTCCTGTAGCACTTTTGACTTTCAAAACCAGTAATTAGTATTTCGATAACTTTTACAAATATAGATAACTTTAATCAAGAGAGAAGAATACGGTAACTGGCTACGGTACCTGGTTTCGATATCTAGCTACAGTTGCTGGCTACGAAAGTGTGCGACGATTTTATTCCAGTGGAAAAAGTGAATGAATCCGGTGAATGAAATGGTGCAAACATGGGTGCGAATTCTTCGGAGACCTTTCTTAAACTCACCTTATTTTCGAAGTTATTTCTGCAATGACATTGACAAATATGTAAACTGTCTTTCAGGATAGTTGTCTTCAATTATTACTCTTTGAAAGTCCCTTGTAATTTACTATGGTTCTCGATTTCATTAATCGTTCAGATTTTTTAGTATGTAGGTAGCGTACTGAACATGAATTTTATAATAATATTTTAACTGTAGCACGTGAGTTATATATCGCATTAAAATTGTTCTCAGAAAGAAATCTTTATGAGTAAATAAATAAATATCTGAAACAAATTAGGTTAATGTGATTCGTGAAAATAAATCATCATCCTTACTATGCTAAAGGATTGTAAATCTGCAGTAACATAAATAGTCATAGTAATAGAGAAAATCTAGCGTGAATTCAATTCATAATTATGTTTTGGGCAGCGCAAGCTTATGGTAAATATATATGTACTAGCCGCTCCCCGCGGTGTTACCCGCGTTGTACCCGTTCCCGCGTTCATATGTAATTCTGATGTATAACCTACATTACTGTAAACATACTTTTAAAACTCACACGATTTGCACTCATTATACTAAATGAAACGGGTCTATCGCGTTAGATAAATTAGCGTATTTTACTAAAATACGTACTGTAAAGTTTCATCCAAATCCGTTCAGTAGTTTATGCGTAAAAGGGCAACAAACATACATCCATACATCCATCCATACATACATTCATCCTCACAAACTATTAGTACTTAGTAACGCATTTATAATAGTAGTAGAATATATTCAGGTAAGCTAACATAAGGATAGGAAGGTACAAATACATATTACTAATACTATAATGCTATTTTATTTTGTTGTTAATTGAGGTAAGGTATAAAAGAACGAGTCATTTCTTTTTCTAAATAAAATATTTAAGAGAAGAATACTGGTATAGGTTAGTGGCTACACCTAGAGTGGGAGTTTTAATACCGCTTGAAGTCTCGATTCATACCGGGTCCGACAATGTAACATGCCTTTCAAAGTACTGAATCAGGTATGCCAAAATATAGCAACAGCTATGCACTGTAGTAAAATGTTTATAAATTACTTGCCGCACCCCGCTGTGTAACCCGCACTGTACCCGTTCCCACAGGAATTTCGCGATAAAATGTATCCCATATGTCATTTTGATGTATTAACTTTATTACTGTTAAGTTTCATCCAAATCCGTCCAGTTAATTCGTGAAAGGGTAACAAACTTACATTCATCCTCACAAACTTACATTCATCCTCACAAACTTTCGCATTTATAATATTAATAGATGTTATTTCCCGAACGTTTTACGCAATGGGTTGCAAATGTCGTTATCGGGTTATTTACGTCATTACCTCAACTGCATCACCTGCACAATGCGTGGAAATACCGACGTGATTCAATCGACACATGTTTGTAACAATTAATCGAAAGTTACTCATAAATTAATTTAATGAAACATAATTGAATGATCAAATTTTTGATGATTTTTCCATCGTTATAGAATACTTTTGTAAATAGATCGGTTAAGATTGATATAGCTAATGTCGAGAGGGATTTGGAGAGACTGTAGTGTTTTATATGATTGAACTAGCAGCGCCCCGCGGTTTTACCCGCGTTGTGCCTGTTCCCGTAGGAAATCCGGGATAAAATGTAGCCTATAGCCTTCCTCGATAAATAGACTATCTAACAGTGAAAGAATTATTCAAATCGGTTCAGTAGTTTCTGAGATTAGCGCGTTTAAACAAACAAACAAACAAACAAACAAACAAACAAACAAACAAAACAAACTCTTCAGCTTTATAATATTAGTATAGATATGTGATTGACCCAAGGAGGTATCCAAACCTCTGTTTTTAGTAAACGGTTCCTCAATATGTTTCCATCCCGCCCCTAATTTACCCATGGCTGAAGTTAAATCTCTAGGTAGTCGTTGTCTTTTCAGTCTATCTAATAGAATATAACATTTTATTTTATTTTTTCAGAACGCCAACGGCGTCAATCTGCCCGTGAATGTCGTAAAGGTAATATAATCTTATAATTATAATATAATCGTTCAATCAGGAATGAAGTCAGAAAGGAAATACAAAATTTACCCCTTTGTTATTTTTGGTAACTTTTTGACTGAAATCATTTAATTGCGTTCGTTTAATTTTGCGCAAAACAGCTACATTTATAGGACACCCGCACTATATATAGCACATTTATTATATATATTATCATTTACATTTTAAACCTTCACTATAGACATCTCAATTATTTTAGTACCAAAATAAGCTTAATCGGCCAGTCGTCCCCGAGGTTTAGATAAACGTTTAGATATATAAGAAAGTCGTCGTGTTAGTTACACGATTTATAACTCGAGAACGGCTGGACCAGTGCTTAGATTTCGCCTACTAACAACATTTAAACTCCTTCAATGTAAACGACATCGAATCTAACTAATACTAATGATAATAATCATTATCACTTTTAGGGGCTTACAAGACTTTGTTAAACTCCTGCTCACCCATATCGCTAGGGTACTGGAAACACTATGGCAGTAAGTACAAATATGATACAAATATAACAACTGAAATAAAACCTGACTTTTGGCAGGCAAGGATTTACATTTGGCAAAAAAGGCAATGGCCTCCTCTATTTAGAGCATACAACCTTGCCACATTTAAGCTTCTAGAATATCTTCTTTCACATTCCAATGACAATTTTTTAAATTTTATTATTCGACAAAGTACTTTAGTACTTAACATATTCGCTATATTAGCATCTTCGATGAGCAAAAGGTTTCCCAATGTATCTAGTCTTAATGGTCATCACTCCTTTATTACCACTAATGTTTCGATATTTATTGTATTTTAGGAAACTTCCATCCTCTGTCGAGAAATAAAGGACCATACAGTTGGCAGTCATGTAGCAGCAAGAATTACCCTAGGGATGTGAATAGTAAGTGGGAATGAACACATGAATACTAATAGGATCACAATGAACATAGGTATATGAACATATTCGTCATCGTCACATCCCCAATAGCGGCTAACAAAGCAATGTTTCGGCAGTAAAGGTATTAAAACCGTTAAAGCTAGGTTTTAAATCAATTTACGCGAATTTACGCATAAAATTTAAAAGCACTCTTTGGGCCGAATTCTTGTTTCTGACGTTCGGTCACGTACTACGAATACCATGCGAGTAGCGGAACGTAGTCCACTTTGATGCTCTGACTTGGGCGGCGCGTAGCAACGCGCTACGGATGGTTTCATAAGCCAGTTTGCTACGCGACTTAGAAACAGCAAAGAAATTCAGACCTAATCCTTTAAAATATTATGGTGGTATATCAATCGTATTGCCTTTGGTTTTCAGGATCAAGCCTAAGCCGATTTAATGAAAAGCCTTGTGACAGGAAACCATGTAGAACAGGTAGGTAAAACCTAATGACACATAAAGAACCATATCTATTTTTGTATTGATAATTATTAAATAAATACACCTAGAAGGCAACGATGACGTGCTACGAAAACAGATGCGCACAAACAATGATGTTTACTCGCATCTATGCGAGTGTGCGCCTTTTATAGAGTATCTAATAGTTTGTCCGGCGTTTATCGTCGTATATAAAATAGAAATGTTTTGTTCGGCAAAATGGCCCTTTAACTGGATATCGCATGGTCTTTACTTCTCATCTCGGCTAAGATTGAAGGAATCGTATTAAATATGGTTTCAGAATCAGTTGTGCCCTATGATCAGTATACGTCTCCTGGACCCAGTCGGAGATCCTTTACGCCTCGGAAGCCTTGCAGAGGTACAAACAACACTGATGAACACTGCACAGATACATAGATGTAAACAAAACTCTTAGTTCGCCAAACACATAGTTGACCAGTTACTGTCTCAATTCAATAATTCAGTGCCAATGACTCAAAAAGAAGAATCAATAAAAAACAAGAATGTTACTAGACTAGCCGCGCCCCGTGGTGTTACCCGCTTTTACCCGTTCCCGCGGGAACTTCGGGATAAAATGTATCCCATGTGTTATTCTGATGTATAACCTATATTACTGTACAGTTTCATCCAAATCCATTCAGTATTTTTTGCATGAAATAGCAACAAACATACATCCATGCATCCATCCTTATATACATCCATCCTCACAAACTTTCGCATTTATAATATTAATCTGCGCCCCGCTGTGTTACCCGCGTTGTACCCGTTCCCGCAGGAATTTCGGGATAAAATGTATCCCATGTGTTATTTTGATGTATAACTTACATTACTGTAAAGTTTCATCCGAATCCGTTCAGTAGTTTTTGCGTGAAAGAGCAACAAACATACATCCATCCTCACAAACTTTCGCATTTATAATATTAGTAGGATTAGTAGGAAGTAGAATAGGATATTAAAAAAGAGAGTAGCGCTCGGCGATTTTAATCGCATTGTGTGCGTTCTTGAAAATTTCAGGATGAAATCTATAACTTATCTCATCCTAACTTCCTAACTAATATTATAAATGCGAAAGTAACTCTGTCTGTCTGTCTGTCTGTTACGCTTTCACGCCAAAACTACTGAACCGATTTGAATGAAATTTGGTACACAGTTAGTCCAGAGCCTGAGAAAGGACATAGGCTACTTTTTATCGCGAAATTTCTGCGGGAACGGGTACAACGCGGGTGAAACCGCGGGGCGCTGCTAGTGAATATATATAGGTATATATATTTACAAACAAAATCCTCTTATTAAGCTTTATTATATTAGCATATTAGATATGATATGTACATAAATCGTGAATAAAATGTAGATTTGTATACGTACAGCGTGCATGAATCCTTAATTCGAGAGGTTATTACACTCTGTCTCTGAAGTAAGCAGACACTTGTGCCAGCTTAGTTGTCTTTTTTTCTCAACCTGCATCGTCCCACTGTTGGGCAAAGGTCTCCTCTAAACGCTTAGTTTGTCGGGCGTCGTCATCAAGGAGCTTTATGGAAATACGGATGTATATATCGATAGCCAGATCTAGGAAGGGAGGTCTAGATCGCGACTATTCGAGCGATTTTGCTTTACAAAAAATAGAAACGTTTTGTTCAGCAAAATCGCCCTTTAACTGGATATCGCTTGGTCTTTACTTCTCATCTCGGCTAAGATTGAACGAATCGTATTAAATATGGTTTCAGAATCAGTTGTGCCCTATGATCAGTATACGTCTCCTGGACCCAGTCGGAAATCCTTTACGCGTCCGAAGTATAGCAGAGGTACAAACAACACTGATGAACACTGCAACTCTTAATTCGCCAAACAAATAGTTGACCAGTTACTGTCTCAATTCAGTGCCAATGACTCAAAACGAAGAATCAATAAAAAACAAGAATGTTACTGGACTAGCCGCGCCCTGCGGTGTTACCCGCATTTTACCCGTTCCCGCGGAAATTTGGGGATAAAATGTATCCCATGTGTTATTCTGATGTATAACCTATATTACTGTACAGTTTCATCCAAACCCGTTCAGTAGTTTTTGCGTGAAAGAGCAACAAACATACATCCATACATACATCCATCCTCACAAACTTTCGTATTTATAATATTATAGTAGGATATTATATTATATATATTAGGAATTAGTAGGAAGTACGATAGGATATTAAAATATATAAGATTGAAGGCATCGTATTATATATGGTTTCAGAATCAGTTGTGCCCTATGCTCAGTATACGTCTCTTGGACCCGGTCGGAGATCCTTTACGCCTCGGAAGTCTAGCAGAGGTACAAACAACACTGATGAACACTGCACAGATAGATTTAAACGAAACTCTTAGTTCGCCAAACAAATAGTTGACCAGTTACTGTCTCAATTCAGTAATTCAGTGCCAATGACTCAAAAAGAAGAATAATTAAAAACAAGAATATTACTAGACTAGCCGCGCCCCGCGGTGTTACCCGCGTTTTACCCGTTCCCGCGGGAATTTGGGGATAAAATGTATCCCATGTGTTATTCTGATGTATAACCTATATTACTGTACAGTTTCATCCAAACCCGTTCAGTAGTTTTTGCGTGAAAGAGCAACAAACATACATCCATACATACATCCATCCTCACAAACTTTCGCATTTATAATATTACTAGCCCCGCCTCGCGGTGTTACCCGCGTTGTATCGGTTCCCGCGGGAAATTCGAGATAAAAATCCCATGTGTTATTTTGATGTATAACCTATAATACTGTAAAGTTTCATCCAAATCCGTCCTATAGTTTTTACGTGAAAGAGCAACAAACATACATCCATCCTCACAAACTTTCGCATTTATAATATTACTAGCAGCGCCCCGCGGTTTCACCCACGTTGTACCCGTTCCCGCGGGAATTTCGGGATAAAATGTATCCCATGTGTTATTCTGATGTATAACCTATATTACTGTACAGTTTCATCCAAACCCGTTCAGTAGTTATTGCGTGAAAGAGCAACAAACATACATACATACATCCATACATACATCCATCCTCACAAACTTTCGCATTTATAATATTATTAGTAGGAGTAGGATATTATATTATATATATTAGAAATTAGTAGGAAGTACGATAGGATATTAAAATATATAAGATTGAAGGAATCGTATTAAATATGGTTTCAGAATCAGTTGTGCCCTATGATGAGAATACGTCTCCTGGACCCGGTCGGAGATCCTTTACGCCTCAGAAGCCTTGCAGAGGTACAAACAACAGTGATGAACACTGCACAGATAGATTTAAACGAAACTCTTTGTTCGCCAAACAAATAGTTGACCAGTTACTGTCTCAATTCAGTAATTCAGTGCCAATGACTCAAAAAGAAGCATCAATAAAAAACAAGAATATTACTAGATATTAAAAAAGAGAGTAGAGCTCGGCGATTTTAATCGCATTGTGTGCGTTCTTGTAAATTTCAGGATGAAATCTATAACCTATCTCGTGAATATTCAGAGTCTAGTGCATTTTAACAAACAAAATCCTCTTTTTCAGCTTTATTATATTAGCATATTAGATATGATATGTACATAAATCGTGAATAAAATGTAGATTTGTATACGTACAGCGTGCATGAATCCTTAATTCGAGAGGTTATTACACTCTGTCTCTAAAGTAAGCAGACACTTGTGCCAGCTTAGTTGTATTTTTTTCTCAACCTGTATCGTTCCACTGTTGGGCAAAGGTCTCCCCTAAACGATTCCAACCTTGTCCTTGGCGGTCTCCGACCAATCTTTGTCGAAGGAGACGAGGTCGTCCCGCCATGGTTTCCTCGGCCGCCCGCGGCGCTCCTCCCGGGGTCCATTGGGTTGGTGTTGTTGTCTACAAAGTCAAATAATGTCGTAACACTACTAATATGGTTTTCAGATAAAACAACATTTGCAAGAATAGAGTCATTTCCCCCTATGCTACAATATATTCCGATGATAAGTGAGTACAACTAATGAAGTCTAGACCTAATTCCATTATAATCTAGACTGCTAAGTGAAAGCTAAAATCTCAGGTTGCCAACATAGAATGACAATTCGGTAATGAAACAATAAGGTTTTCATTTAGCAGCTGTGACATGTGATTGAAAGCGGAATTAGAAGCAAACAGCATCCTAGAATACAATCTGTTTAAACGAGTGACATCAAAAACTTGTTATTTTTAAGGATTTTCCTGAAATTTCTTACAAAAAGTTCTCTCTATCAACTTTAGATAGCAGGATAAAGATAGCAATACTTTTGTAGGATTTTTTGAATCTGAGCTACTTTATCCCCTAAAGGAAACAATAGACATACCCTGTAAAAAATGTATGGAAGCATATTTAATGTGGCTTTCAGATCCATATATTCCGCCTCGTGATCAAGTTCCCGTGAGTGGACCAAGTCCCCGTTTGAGTCAAAAAGGTACGTACAGTCGGATTATGAGCACTATGGCACGGTAATAGAATCTATTACCGTGACTTTAGTGTCTTTTCACATTAAATGAATTCACAGTTAATAAACATGTTGGTAGTTATACAAGGAAATTATGCCTTAACATTTTATTTAATGGGCTGACAGTTCAAGACTTTTGTAATCAATAGTACAAAGACTGTCACTTTCGAGCCGGAAGTGACAGTATGCTTGGCCGACTTCGATCAACAATACACATAATCGGGTCACATACAATATCAAAGCTAAATACTGTCCGCGTGAATGACGTGTGACAGCTTATTTTGTTTACTACCGAACTGACAAAAAAAAGTTTTAAAACAGTTCGAAGTTCAACCTAATTAAACTTAAAAAATGAACTCAAAACAAGATGGCGGCGAATCCTCTACCGGGATTAGTTAGAAAATCGAGATTTATAAGTCCACCCCCCCCACGACGTTAAAAAAAAATCGCTCCCCGGATTTTTTTCTATTTCAGTCTAGTTTTATGTCTGCCCCGACTGGACGATAGACACAAAAGTAGTAGTAAGCAATTTTAAAGTTCTGGTAACAAATAAATTACTACTACAAAACAAATCTACTCCATGTTTCTGCTGTTCTGTTTCAAAAAATTTTGCGCCAACGTTGGCCAAACATTTGTAGCGGTGACTTCAAATCAGTTTTTTTTCCAAATTTGATATTATTTATTAGTTTAAAGCTTAAACTATAACTTATTCTACATGTACTTACCGAAAGTAAGACACTCCGGCCGTTAAATTGTTTTTCCGGCCATTATTTTTGCAACTTTTGAATAAACATTGCGGCATTGTGACACGTGTTTACATTGGCTGTGGTTCGAGGGAACTAAATAAAATAGTGGCTCTGTTTTCAAATGAGGCGTTATTCACCTAGACGTATTATTTGCGCCGACCCGAAATGTAGTTGTGTATTGTTGATCGAAGTTGGCCGAACTTTATCAATTACTATATTGATTTATTTGATGAATACAATAAGTAAGGTTCAACAAGAGCTAATCATGCATAAGGATTCCAGCCATAGAGAAAAAGATGCTAACGAAACCTAGTGTCCCCATTAGACATTTACACACACAAAGTAATAAAAATAAAAACAATACTTCGTGTTGAGTGCGTCACGCACGCATTCAGTGCGATACGCAATAATATGCGCTGACCGATTGTCCTGACCGACAAAGTTGTTCACACATAATGCGGGCAGCCTTCACTTTGACCTGACTGCTGACCGCAGAACGCATCCAGTGTGGCAAATCGTTTAATAACAAAAACTGCACTGAACAAATATTAGTTGCTTGAACAAATGTTTGTTAAGTAAAAAAACGCAATGTTACAAACTCATTATTTTTTTAGAGCCGTGTATACCGTGTAGGCGTAAATCCGGTAAGTAGAAACTAGTTGAGATCTTTAACTCATCGCTCATCAAACGCTTCGGCATCCGATCAGCAGTTCATCAAACGCTTCGGAATCCGATCAGCACCATTTCTATTTAAAATAGGATGTTAATTAAAACACGCCACAAAATGAAGGATAGTGATACGATGAGGCGGTGGTGCTCGAGTGCCGGGCCGTTGGATGAGTTATAATCTTAAGATATAAAATATACGTGTAACAATATGGCATATTTACCTATTAGTCTATACTATTATTATAAAGAGGTAAAATTTGTAAGTTTGTTTGTTTGTTTGTATGTTCGAGGTAATCTCAGGAATTATCAGTCCGATTTGAATAATTATTTTTTTAATAGAAAGCCATATTAAACGGGAAGGTTATAGGCTATTTTTCATCCCAAAATTCCCACGGGAACGGGTACAACGCGGGTAAAACCGCGGGGCGCTGCTAGTACCTGATTAAACTGAAATTTTTCAAACACTTTTGTTAACAATATAAATATTCAAATTCAAATTCAAATTATTTATTTGTTCATAAACATGGGTACAATCTTAGGTGGTAATCATTGTAGTAAAGAACAGCCATGCTTCACCTTAAACCAAGAAATAAAATAGTTTAATCGTTTTTGCATCAGAATAGGAAATGGGATACATTTTATGCCCAAATTCTCGGAGGACAGATGACAAGACATACAATTTCGATGTATTTTTTGTTTGATAAGAACTAATCACCTTCTATTTTATCAATTGATTGAACATTATCGACATTGTCCAATTGAGGAAAACATAACTTCTTCGCGGTTAACTCGGCACACCGAACATCAAGCTGATGCCATTTCAAATTTCGTTAATTTATTTCTGGTGGTTGAAGCCATGGACGTGTAGAGGTATGCAATAAATACATAATTTTAGAATACTTGTAACTTTTGAAAACAAAAAAATTGAGATTTGGCAAGAATCAACCACATTTTTAGACTTAAAGCCTATCATAATAAGAAGCTCCTTTTAAAAACGGATAGGCTTGCAATGAGATATTTCTAAAAGCTTACGGTAGCACCCTTGTGAAGTCTGAAGAAAAAGTTACCTGTCATGGGTATTGTTAACTTTTGGCGCAAAAGACGCGTGTGCCTGAATCCTATAAAAAAGTAGGGGTCTTTCCTTACACACAAGCTTTTTTGGACAGACTCTAAATCAAAATATGATACGTAAAGGCCGGTCCCAACAACTTCTCTCTTATCGATGAAAAAATTGGCCCAGTTTGCTTTTTTATGCTTTGATTATTGCAGAGAAACAGCCTATCCCGAGTCCTGAACCTGAACCTGAACCACCTTCGACAGGTATTAACTATGACACTTTATGTTTTATTAGCAGACAGCTCCACGATTATGCTTGCTTGTACTTATAAATTGTGCTCCTTTCCGTTGGGAATCCGCTAAATATTTCTAATGTTTTGTACAGTGTATGACGTGTGGCAGAGTATTGATAATTTCAAAAAATAAATGCGTTTATTTTTTTATATTTCAGATGATCACTTTACGTGGTACCTTATATGTGTGTGTTTTCTGTTCACAGTTCACAGACCGAGTCCCTGTTTGTGTTTGATAGACAAACTGAGGGCCTACGGGTTGCGAATGAGTAAGGACTCAAACGCTATCATTCATTCATTTATTTTGAGCAGGTTATTGGTCAACCCGTGCTCAAACAATCAGCCATTGATGGATTTCGTCTACTAGGCGACCTCTTGTGCACAATCGATACTATAAAGTTATGTATATACTTTTTCACTTTATGCCATTGTAAAATGGTGAAAAGTGTATAATGTAATTAATAATAACGTAATAATACTCGTTATACTGTATACATACTGTTTATATCCAACTAGTAAGAAAGAGTGTCGACAGATAGTGAACTGTACCAACCATTACAATTTAACTCATAATTTTTCGTAAATTCATAATCTGTATATAGCCCACAGTATAATACATATACGTGTATTGGTGTGGACTGTTCATACATGAATATGTAATTGGATGCAGGTCTAAGAAGGAACGAGAACGTGAAGGAGCCAAGGCCCAGCACCTGCCAACGACGTTCCACAAGGGAGTCAATGGAAACAAGACCCTGTATGCGTAAACGTAAGTTTTTTATTTTATTTATACTGTTTTTTTAAGAAAGTACCTATTTTTTTGCAACCTTTACCTTGCAATCGATTTTTACAAACCAATTTCTATATTTTCAGCCTGCAACCCCCAACCCCGTAACTGGTTTTGCTGTTCGTCGCGTCCAAACGTTTGTAATGAACCTTGTAAAAAGAAGAGGTGTACTATTAATAGAGATGCGTATTGGTACAAAATATATGCTTTGCTGTTCAAAGTGCCTTGCGGGAGTATGACTTGTCAACCGTTGCCTGCGAAGCGCGTAACCTGTGTTGCGCCACTGGGACCACCACAGAGCCGTCAGGAAATGTGGCGTAGTTTTTGGCGCGGAATGAAACAAATGTTGGTTATCACATTCATAGTGTGTGCCTGGGTGCCCTTTTTTCTCTCACTCCGTTGCTGTCGATACTACTGCGGGCTGTTCAGCGGTAATATTTGATCATATTAATGAAACGGAACTGTATCACGTTAGAATATGTATATAACGTATTTATAAAAAAAATACGTATCCGTTTCGGGCGGATTCGCCACTCGTGGTCACGGGATGGCTGTCGTTTCATTTAGTATGATGATTGCAAATCGTGCGAGTTTAAACAGTATGCCGGTTTTTCATGTTGAATGTTTTATTAAAATGTTTACCTGTACATACTTTGTTTATTATTTAATAACTTTACCTTCGGGGACATCAGGTATAATATAATTATTTAATCAATTAATCCGCTCACTGATGAACAGCCCAGAATCAATAGACATGGAGGCGTTGCACTGCCTCGACCGACTGTAGAATACGATTAAGTACGGATCCGTCAATCCACGCACTATTTATTATATTAGCTTCACTTGTATGTTTGTAATCGACTCCTTAGGGCTCGATTTTGACCCACTTTAAACGGCCAGATTTCATTCAAACTTTGTAGATTCATCGAGGCCCGATGACAATACAAAAAAATTAAAGCGTTTTTTCTTTAACTATTATTATTTTTATATTAATTCTCAATTACTCAAAAAAGAACGAAACAAGAGTAGGTTACCTAATGATTATTATTGAACCTATGAACTTATTACTCTGATTAAACGTAACTGAGAAACTTAAATTTTCGTAACGTAAATATTAAGGGGAATTAGAATAAACTAATTAATCATTATCGATATATATCTATACTTCTATATTAATATTATAAAGAGGTAATTTTTTTAAGTTTGTATGTTTGAGCTAATCTCGGGAATTATCAGTCCGATTTGAATAATTTCTTTTTGTAATAGGTAGCCACTTTCAACGGGAAGGTTATAGGCTATTTTTCATCTTAAAATTCCCATGGGAACGAGCACAACGCGGGTAAAACCGCGGTGCGCTGCTAGTTAATAAATTTATTACAATTACCTTATTATTAGCTGCATAATATATTATCGGTAAGTACCTTCCTAATATAAGGAAGTTCATCGTTGAAAACCAACGTATTTAAACATTAGTGGTCGTTACAAATTGTTATTTGGTCCAAAGTTTTATTGTCAACATGTTCGCATGGTGGGTCATCTCCTTGGCACTGCCAGGTATGTGCTTTTACTTATTATTTTACCACGGGTACTCCTTTTTAAATTAAAAAAAATTAAGTGTCAGTTACAGTTAACTGGCCTAAAAAGGCCCAAAATTGGTACACCAACCCCCTTCAATCATCTGAGTTCTCCCAAAATAAGTTTCCCCGACCAAATACCTGCACCCCTGGGGGTTAGACCCCCTTCACCTCCCATCTATATCCCTCCGCCAATGATTGTAACCCTTTTTAATAACCTTTTTATTCGACCCGTATGTATGTTATGTTTGCGTTCGCATATCTCCAGAAGTCTAAGTCTAAGTTCTAAGTCGATTTAAGTAATTATACTTTAATTATTACGGATCTACTATATCAGGGAAAAACTGCGCAATATTACATTACCTATTAACATACCTAATTGAGTCAATGTATGTATCTACTGACGTCAAAGTTATTTCCATTTTGCAAAATTGTAGAGTATTATTTTCAAATTTAATTTATATAATACGTCTATTATCATGAGGTTCATGAATGCGGTGTGTGAGTAGAAAGTAGTTTCCTGTTACTAATTTATATAATTATGACAAACATTCTTACCTAAAATTAGCTTAGCGATTTAGATAACAAACTATTTTTTGTACATGTTGGTGATTTTATTAAAAGATAATATTTTTAATTATTTAAATTATAATTTACAGCAATGGTGGTAGCCTCTAAAAATGCAACGGGATATGTCAAATGCTTCGATAAACCTGAAGTCAAGGTAGGTACTTATGGCTTTTAAATTGATTGCCATTTTATTATTGATTGGAATTACAATAACATTTTATTTGACTTGAAATAACATACATATTTTTGTCTCAACAGGAATCCTATAATGGCACAATACAAGTATTTCATAAAGTTATGGACGAGACAATAAAGTGAGTAAGATTTATTATAATACTAGCAGCATAGTCTTACCCGCGTTACACCTGTTCCCGCAGGAATTTCGGGATAAATTGTATCAAATTGTCATGTTTTATATAACTGTATAGTTTTATCCAAATCCGTTTCGTAGTTTTTGCGCAAACATTTATAATAATCGGACACTGCATAGAAATATCTGTGTTTTTCCATTTGTTTTCATTGTTTTTGTCATTTTACAGCAACGAAACTAATATAAAAAGTTTAAAGGGAGCTTTTGAAAATTTCCAAAATAACATAAATCGCTCCTGTCCCAACTTTCCTTTCCTAAAGGGAAATGAAACCATGTTTTATCGTTTGTTGGACAATATGATTGAACCAGCTCAAAGAATACGTGAGTAATGATTTTTTCCTAAACCAATTTAGATCTAAATTAATAAAGCCGGTTTTCTTAATAAAAATTACCTTTTTTGAAGAGGTGACAATTCGAAAATTCCTTACATAATAAATTAAGACAAGCGACTTATATATTATATACACATTTTTAGGGTTCCGTAGCCAAATGGCAAAAACGGAACCCTTATAGATTCGTCATGTCTGTCTGTCTGTCTGTCCGTCCGTCTGTCTGTCTGTCTGTCCGTATGTCACAGCCTTTTTTCTCCGAAACTATAAGAGCTATGTTGTTGAAACTTAGTGTGTAGATGTATTCTGTGAACCGCATTAATATTTTCACACTAAAATAGAAAAAAAATAAAATTTTAGGGGGGTCTCCCATACTTAGAAATGAAAAAAATATTTTTTTTTTCATCAAACCCGTACGTGTATACGTGTGGGGTATCTATGGATAGGTCTTCAAAAATGGTATTGAGGTTTCTAATATCATTTTTTTCTAAACTGAATAGTTTGCGCGAGAGACTCTTCCAAAGTGGTAAAATGTGTGTCCCCCCCCCTGTAACTTCTAAAATAAGAGAATGATAAAACTAAAAAAAATATATGATGTACATAACAATGTAATCTAACACCGAAAATTGGTTTGAACGAGGTCTAGTTAGTAGTTTTTTTTTACGACATAAATCGTAAACCGCAAAAAAATACTCATTATTCATTCAATAACTCAAATGTAAATAAAAAAACATTTATTTCAAGAACTTCTTTATTATGTTACTCGCTGCTACGGAACCCTTCATGGGCGAGTCCGACTCGCACTTGGCCGCTTTTTTATATAGCAAACACCAACCTGAAGATTTAATGAATGAAAATAATTAAGAAACCCAGCATTATTTTGAGATTACCTGACGCCAAATCACTGCACAAAATTCTGAGTGGCATTAGGTATAACTAGGTAATAAATAAATATGTAAATCGTTTTCTTTTCAGAATATAGTCAATTTAAGAGCTGTTTTAATAAAACAAAGGCGGAATTATCGAAATGTATTGATATATTTAGAGAATTAAACGATACTCGCGTCCGACGTAACACAGTAGGAGAAATAATACTGGCTAAATCGATGCTAGCTAAAACCGAGGTAAAGATCAAATATACTAAATGTGACAGTTTGTGAGGATGGATGTATATGTTTGTGACCCTTTCACGCATAAACAATTGAACGGAATTGGGAGAAACTTTACAAAATGTATAACACATGGGATACATTTTATCCCGATATTCCCACGGGAAAGGGTACAACACGGGTTACACCGCGGGGTGCGGCTAGTAAAATATAAACATAAATATCTATGTGCTTGCCCACGTTGAAAGTGCGGGCGCGGGCGCGGTGGAGGGCGCGGGAAACATTGCGAGCTCGTGTTCACGTTAACCGCCAGGCGTTCGCGCGAATGTGACGTTTTGTCAGAGGTCGTAAACATATCAGGAAACATTATACTAAATGAAACGGGTCTGTATCGCGGTGAGTTCACACTAAATGTTGTCTATTCGTTAATAAGTGACAGGAGTAATTTTAAATATTTGTATATATAGACCTTCCGCTGTCACTCAATTTAGATCTCATTTAAGTAAACTATTATTAGAAAAATGTTATTATTCTGTCTCAGATTTCCTAAATGATTCCTGTTTATAGTTATTTCATAGTTGTTTGTATATTTTATAGTTGTTTATGGTTAGTTATGTTAATGTTTTTTATTTTTATATAATAATATTATTACATAATTAGTTACTTTATGTTTACGTTATAAGTTTCTTCTTTAAATTCGTATGCCAAAAGGCGGAAGAGTTTTAAAAAAACAATGTAACCCGTATTCGAACAAATAAATAATTTTGATTTGATTTGATTTGATTCAGTCCTGATTTTAGTAATAAGTCCATGGGTTGAACTTACCTGACGTCGCGAGTAAATCGCGCGCGCCACCGCGCTAGTTTGACGTGAACACACACAAACGTCTCAAGCGTTTGAAATTGGAGCGAGCCAGTGGTCCGATTTTGCAAAGTTGGGACATAGGGCTTCAAAATCATTTTTTTGTATTCTTTGCATGGAAACAAACATTTTATGTTCCAATTGGAAAACTATCAGAAGAAGCTGCAGAGTCTAGAAACAAAGATTTCAGAAGGTACCGTGAAAGTCATTCACGTAAAATTAACCGGACTGCTTGTAATCAGGATATTATTAATAACTTGTTGATTAGTTCTGATCCCTATATATCAACAAAGAGGCATAAAATAATTCGTGTACATAAAATGCTTTCAGAAGACGCGAAAGCATTGCTATTACCTGATAGTTTTGATAAAGATGATGAGCAAGAAAACATTGAATTTATAAATGTAGAAACTATCATCGAAGGACAATGACAGGAAAATTTGATTTGTGTAATTTACTTTTTTTAAGTGCTTGTTTTTAAGTCTGTGTGAGTGGAATATGCCTCTTGGGGACACCACTTAAAAAATAACGCACTTTATTCTCTACCTCTGGGGTGGTGTGGAAATGAGAATGAAAAGTGAAATTTCTCAAAAATCGGGGCAAATCGAGGGTTGGCATATAGCTTTTAATTTAGCACTAAAATAGTGATATCCAAATCTGAAAACCATATTTTGAGACATTTTGAGACTTTCAAGATATTCGAAATAATGTGTTTTTTTCCATACAAAAAATAATTCAAAAAATATAAGGTTTAATCAAAAATTACCATCTATAAAAACATCTTGTATTTAATAGCAAAACCCAAATATGCAATAAAAATATTAAAAATACGAAGTAAATTTTCGCGATTGCCTATGTCCACTACGAGCGATTTTCGGACCATTGTGGAGCGCGCCGCGCGCGCTAGTCGCTAGTTAGCTCGCTACTTACACCGCACTCGCGTTTTGAACGTGAACACTTGGATATCACGTCATATGTTTGATATTTCGTGACCGCGCCCGCCACCGCGCCCGCGAGTCAACGTGGGCAAGCACTATCACCAACCCGCACCGGATTATGGTCCAATCGCGCGTCGAAATTTAGTAAGTATATAAACGATAGTTAAAAAACCTCAGGAACTGGCTAGGCTATTTATATCCCTAAATACCCATGAGATCAGGTATGCTGCAAGAAGTACCTTTGGGTACAACTCGATTGTATTTTTTTATGTTTCAGGCATTTGCGCACGACGAAATAAAAAAAGTTCAAAATTGTTCATTGGAAGTTCTACAAAATCACACTGACGTATGTAGTACTGAAAATCAGAGATATTTGACCTCTTTGTTCGAGATAGCGGCTTTTATGGAACCGAAGAATGAAACTAATGAGGTAGTTATGTACTATAGATCAATTTATCCCGCGTTGAGTCCGTTCCTGTAGGAACACGGACACGTTGCTCTTAAGATTAGCTCGAACATCTAACAAAATTACTTATTTTACCTTTTTATAATGTTAGTACATATAGGTATATAGATGGGTGTATAGATTATATTATAAGGATAGATAGATTTGCAAATGTACGGCGATCTCATGAAAATGATATAGGAATTATTTGAGAATTAGTCAAATATCTTATTTATTACTAGCAGCGCCCCGCGGTTTTACCCGCGTTGTGCCCATTCCCGTGGGAATTTCGGATTTTTTTTTACATAAAAACCTTCCTCTTGAATCTCTCTACCTATTACAAAAAACCGCATCAAAATCCGTTGCGTAATTTTAAAGATTTAAGCATACAGACAAACAGACAAAAATAGCGACTTTGTTTTATACTATGTAGTGATAATACCTATTGTTTACAAGGTGCAGCATGCTCAATCTTTTAGTCTGACTACACCTAGGCGCTTCTTTGTTGCCATTTGATTCCAACTGACTAGATACATACCAGAAAGAGATTTTAATTATGCACATCTTCGATCAACAATACACAACTAGATATCGGGTCACGTACAAAATCAAAGCTAAATACTGTCCGCGTGGATGACGTGTGACAGCTTATTTTGTTTACTACCGAACTGAAAAAAGAGTTTTAAAACAGTTCGAAGTTCAACCTAATTACAACCATGACACCTAGCAATAAAGTAGCAAATCTTATGAATAACATAAGTGACAATAACGCCTCACTTTTCAAATGAGGCGTTATTCACCGAGACGTATTTTTTGCGCCGACCCGACATCTAGTTGTGCATTGTTGATCGAAGATGCACATTGTTATACTACGTTTACATTCAGCCGAAGTGAGCAGGGAAGTGGGCAGGACGAGTGTGTAAACACAATACTTCTCATGCCACGTCTTCGTCCTGCCCACTTCTCTGCTCACTTCCCTGCCCACTTTCCTGCCCACTTCCCTGCCCACTTCCCTGCTCACTTCCCTGCCCACTTCCCTGCCCACTTCCCTGCTCACTTCCCTGCCCACTTCCCTGCCCACTTCCCTGCTCACTTCCCTGCTCAATTCGGCTGAATGTAAACGTCGTATTATATTTTAATTTGGGATCACATTAAGCCCCTCAATTTCACCGTTGCACTGAACTCAATCAGTTCCACTTAATCCTACGACGAGCTGAGGCCTGCACTGAGGTCAAAGCTTCAAAATTGACTCACTAAAACCGAGTTCAGTTCATCGTGGTTCGAGATAGCAACGATGAGTATGGACCTAAGGCTATCATTTTAACCCCCAACGGAAAAAGGGGGTGTTGGAGTGTTATCTATGCATTTGTATATTTGACATGATTTTCTATGTCTCGTTCGTAAACGTATAGACTGATTTAAATTTAGTTTTATTTGAAAGATGCTAGTCATGGGGATTATTGCTGTTTTCATTATGATCGTCCCTGACCCTGAAATCTAAATGTATTGATTTTTTGTTTTCTTTTTTTTTCAGGATACAAGCAAAGGAGGGGCTGATATCATGAAATGTAGTTTAATGACACTAGTTTTGGCGGTCGGTGTTCTATTAATGAAATAGGCTATGAAAATATACCTAGATTAAAACTACATTATATTTATAAGTTTTTATTAAGAATCATTTATTTGTACGACTAAAGGTTGCACATAATTGGAAAATATGCACCTATTGGTGGAAAATATGCACCTATTGTTGGTTCCGACAGAAATATATAGGTGATAAAATACTGCAACCCTCGCCATTTCTTCATTCGCTACTACATTTACTTTGTCCAACGCATTTTTGCACCGAGACTAAACGAATATTTTATGTAGCGGGTGCACATGAGAGTGGATTTCAACCCAGCATTCTACCGACGGGGAAAAAAGAAACATTTGCAATATCTGATGAATTCAGAAATTTTCCAAGAAGCATTTCTGGATTTGGGATCAAAGGAGCATAATGTGCAGGATTCTTTTAACATCATACAGTCTTTTACTTGCCACTTGTATGGGTTGAAAAAGTTAGACGATGTCAATCAAGCCAGGATGGTCATCTTCAATAGGACGTCCAAGGTAAAAGACAAATCACAACCTTTCTCCTTGAGTGTCCGGAATTACGATGCGTGCAACTTGCCACCCTGTGAATCAGAGTTACTCCAGCAAGTGTTACGCACAAAATTCATTGCATGCTTGTGGAGTAATGCCCTTATTGCAAAAATTACTGATCTTTTACCAACAGACTATGGATGGAAAGTTGTCGACCTGGTCGATGATCTGGTTTGATTAATTCATCAATTAATTATAAAAAATTAATGTTTTTTAGGCATTTTTTTTAATTATTTTCTTATAAATACAAGTATTCTACTTTAAAAACATACACCTATTTATTTGCATGCTATTTCCTGAGCTTCTCAATTCATTAAGTTCAATGATTTAAAAAATTCAATTTTTTTTTGTCACATTAGGTGTCCCTTTGATAATCGTCAGATTAAGAGACAGCACGTCTAGAGCATAAAGATGAACCATATAGGTATATCTTAATCTGACGCGCTTGAGTATTTCAAAGTGGCGAATTTTTTTGCACATTATAATAATGGCCGCGAGTTTGCGTCAGATCGAAATCGTCAGATTATTGAATGAGAGCTTTTTTTGGTGCACTTAACACCCCCTTAGAAAATCTGACGATTTTTTTTTTCATTTTTAACCCTTACGTACAACCACCCCCATCATGCAAATGATCAGATTAACATACGTATTATTAAACATACGTAGGACATTGATGCTATCAATATCTGACGCGCTCGAGTATGTCCATGCAACAGTATTTTTTACATATTTAAAAATCTACAGCCGCTTCCCCCACCGATGAAAAGGTATAATTATCACAGATATATAAATACAGGAGATATGCTTTGTAAACAAATGTATTCGTGTTCAGATGTCGCCGTGTTCTCCCCACTTAATTCACTAACACAAAAGCAAAAACTATAAGAACGGCACACGAGCTCATATTTCTCCCGCACACAAAGAAACTTACAGCAACACTAATAAACTCAGTAATAGAACACATGCATACAGGGGGCGGGGCTTCTACCTGTAGCTACAGACTCAGAATAAACACACATCGCAACTAGTGATGTGAAGAGGTAATCGTAGAAAAAATAGTATCGATGAAATTCAGTTACCTTTTATCTGCTCTTTTTATATATAAAAATACAGTAAGTACTATTTTTTCACCTGAAGTCGAGGTGTTGGTGTGAATTTTAGTTCATGACAATTAATTTTATTCCACACCTTTTTAATCGCGATTAAAACTAGCCTGCACCCTAATTACGTAACTCACTAACGATCGGAATTTGAATCATTCTGAAACAAATTGCTAATCCATTGCTTCATATGTTCGAAATTTTTGTCTTCTCAATACCGGAAATAACGCAATGAATGTTGTTGAGCTGTCAAAATGAAACATACTACGATTGATAGTGTGTTACGCAATTAGGGTGCTGGTTTAGTTTGACAATCCAAATTTTAGGTGAAAAAACGTCAAGTTCAGAATAGCAAAAATGCCATTTTCACTAAATTAATAACACGGTGCAATCTCAGTGCTGTCAAAATAAAATATAGTTAAGTCGTGTCAATTTCAGAATAGGAAATCGTCGTTTGACAGGAATAAACTAAATTTTGGTGATTTTTGTCTAGTTTAGGGGCATTTGTGACTTGAGAAGAGAAGGAAGGGATATCAACTTTTCGAATCTAGACTAGGAGAACACAAGTAAAACTTCAAGATTTTATTGATATGGATTTTACTGACCAGTAAAATATAAATATTTATTTAAAACTTGCCGCTTAGACAGTTTAGGTGTTGCATTCTTAGTTAAATAGTGTAATCTTACGTTTACATATTTTTCCATTACGGCTTTAATTAGTATTATTAAATGGTTATTCATTGGCGATTGGTTGTATTGGTGAAAATTTATTTTTTCAAAAGGATTCATGCCTATAAAATGCGATAAGGATTTTGACATGAGCTCCTGTCTAATATTTTTCGATGTAATTTTTGTGTTATCAGATGAAAGAATAGAAGTTTTTATTATTACTTCCATCCGTTTACATATGGTTATTACGTCATTGGATGGAAATATTAGGCCGCCTTTATCCTTCAATTTTATAAACCTGTGGTGCTTGTCGTCAACTGTATCTGCAATCAAACCGCTACAGCATGTATCACACTTCAATAATTTTAGCAAGCGATGAACTATAAATCCTGCTATGTATGACACTACCTGGCTACTAAATTCTGTGATGTCTTGTACAAGTATACTAATTTCCTCATCAAATATGGCTTGTTCATACAGCAAACTCATCTCGTCTTCATCGTTACTTTCGTCTAACTTGCATGGCTCGATTGTCAGATTTATATTTTTGACAGCAGAGGAGCACACCAAAAATGAAACCTCCTCTAGAGCTGTGCAGTTTCCCTGATCTACATCCCTAAGCTCCGACTTTACCAAGAGCTTTTTATATATCGCTTGAAACTGTCGCGCTGTGGGGTTAGTGCTGCATCCACCATGAGACCTTATATGTCCAAACATAAGCTCCAAATGATCTTGGCTGATCTTGTAAACTGGAACGTACTTAAGTTTTTGGTCCTTTTCAACTAGTTGTACATACAATGCCTTAAGGCTTTCTATGCACACTAAAAAACCAATAAATCCGGTTTTTCTTGGTGTACTGATGGCTTTTGTACCATCTGGAAGCTTTATAGATGTTAGATACCGTTTTGCCTTTTCCAAAGTTTCAAATACCTTGTCTTTGTTGCCTTGGTAAACTGGTTTTTTGTAATGAAGTTGGGCCATATGCCTTGAATTTAACACATCGAACAAGTTGTTGACAGTTTTTAAATATTCGACGGTGCCTTCTACGTCATGAAAACCAGTCATTTGAAGTTCACAACAGAAATTCAGGGCATCTGCAACACTGTTGCTAAATAATTGTGACGCCAAGCGAACTTTCATTTTTTGGTTCTTGAAATAGATGTGATTTTTTCTTATTTTGTTTGCTAAGTGCAGTTTTTCTTTATCTTGAATGTCATACAGGTTTTTTAAATGACTCCATTTTATGTACCTATTTGAAGCATCTATAAAGCATCCATATGCTTCGAAAGCATTTCTCAATAACTTCAGCATGTGGCATGGATCGAGAAAAATATGTACAGGTTGACGAGTAACGGGGTGTTCAAAATAAGATTTTATGTTTTCAACTTCAAAACAACATCCGAGTTTCTTAGCCATAGTGATGTTAGCTGGACAGCCGTCGAAAGTCATTGAGGTTACTTGAATACCTGTATCTTCTAGTAATTCCAAACATTGTATGACAAGATTGGACCGCTGTTCCCCTGTGACACCATCAACGAGAAAATATCCGACTGGTATTTTCCAAGCCCCATTAATTGCGGTAACTAGAAACACAAGAACTTCTTTGGCTTCGGGTAAACAATCCCCTTGTTCTGCTGAATTCGATATGTCGACATACCCATGCATTTGTTTTCCGTCCCACTCCACACGCTGTTTGATTGCCATTTCGTCTAAAACTAAATTACTCAACAATTTGTGATTAGTGCAGGCACTTTTAAGTTTTATTGCTTTTAATGATTCTTGCGTAAATCCAGGCTGAGCATCGATGGATTGGTACCACTTTTTTATAGTTCGAACATGAGGCAGAGCTGTTTGTAATTTTTTCCTTACATACGCGTACGCCTTTGGCGAGTAAAAGTGAAGAGTAGTTGAAAAAATTCTTAAAGCAGGAGAATACTTCTGGGTATTGCATTGCCCCGATGAAACATTTCTCTCATAACGCTGGATAAGGCTGCGTTTCCACCAGAGATGTGCGAGGATGCATAGCGAGGGATGTGTTTGTAAAGAACCAATAGAATCGCTTCATTTACCTTGCCTCGGTCAGCACAGCTCTGGTGGAAACGGCTCAGCGGAGCTAGATTTTTGCGTATACAAAACAAGCGCGGGATGTGTGCGAGGGATGTGTACGAGGGAAGTGTGCGAGGTATGTGTTGCGAGGAATGTGTGTTGAGAAAGATATGTTGCGAGGTTTGCGCATACTGTACCAGCCAGATACTGTACAACAATGCGCATTTTCACAGCTCCGCTACACATCCTCGTAGGCACATTATCATCGCACAGCTTTGGTGGAAACACCCACACATTTTCACAGCACAGCTAGACATCCTCGCACGACACATTTCCATCGCACATCTCTGGTGGAAACGCAGCCTAAGGTCGGTTATCCCAATGTTTTCTAATTGCGTAACGTGATCAGCGCTAATATAGTTTTTTTTCATTGAGATTATTCAAAATTTCTTTTAAATTAGCGATTTTTTTCTGATACCGGCTGGTTTTCTTTTGAAGCCTTTTAATTTGTATTTTTTGTGTTTTTATTAAATTTCGTTGTACGGAAATTATTTGGCGTAATTTACGCTTTCGAGGTGTTTCAATGAGATCGTTTTTACCCGGATTTTCTTGATTCTCCAAAATGCTATTTTGTCGAGTGTTCAAGTTGGTACCGAGACCATCTGTTATAGACATAGGAGCATTAATTTCCGAATCATCGATTGGGGGTTTTGAAGCAACGTTCTGTAATTTAAAATAAAAATTACGAGTTGAAATAAAACTTAGGTAGGTACTTAGTTTTATTATGTCAGGAAAAAAAAATAGGTGTTGTGCAATAGTTTAACTTACCAAATTAGGATCCTTTTTATCCAATTCTTTGGACGTGGAGGGTTCCATATAATTCGTCAACACCATACGCAACTTCAATGTTGGGACCGACCATTCGAAGAGCCGACGAACTTTCTTCAATGGTTGAAAGCACTTAGGCTCAAAGTGAGACGAACATATCGTGTTATTTTTTGTGGGAAACCAGTTTGGACCTTTTCCTGTTGCATTTATCCACTTTTCTTTTATTTTTGGATCCTTCGGATAGCTAAAATATTAAAAAGGTGTGAATGGTGATGATGATATCAATGATACATGTGTAAGAGTACCGCAATAAATTAAAAACCCATACTTGATTCAATAATAATAATAAGTCGAGTAATCAAGAAATAGTAATGAATTGTGTTTTCAATAATTAATTACCTATATCATTTTTACCTCACATTAGTAAACAACAGCTATAAAGTTCCATGCAGCAAAAAAAGTCTAATTTTGTTCCCTTGTGTAATTATTCGAACTAAGTAGGATCGTATAAAATATCGACAACCACAAAAGTGACATCACATCTCTAATTATCTACCTAACAATAATAGCCAACTATCGTGTGAGTGAGAGTATCAGTAAAACACTTTTCCATTGCGCTATTAGACCAGGCGATTCATTGATCGATGTGTATTAAGCAAACAATGGTTTTAGTTCCTAATGAAAATAATTGCTTTTGGTACTTTATCGTGTTTCTACTTTCTAGTATCACGAAGTAATGTTTTAATGAATTTAATAAGAAAAACAATCATATTTTTATACTTACGTGTGAAATGAGATGCCATCTTTCGTATAATTCACAATAGAGGTGTTATTTTTGCAAACAACCACTGTACAACGCGGCATTTTGTAAAAAATCACAAGCAGTGAAGACGTCGCAAGTTGACATTCGACTAATGGCCGAAACTGGCAACAAGCCGCTTTGCGGCTAGATGCGTTCGCAAGCGCCACGCCTCCTTGCCATATCTCCTGTATTTATATATCTGTGATAATTATATAACATTTTTTTCTTCTTATCCCCTAAGCTTTGCAACAATAGGTCTCTATGACGCTCGAGTAAATCCCCATTTAGCATCGTGGGCTCCCTATTACTATATCAAACAAAACTTTTTATTTCCTGTTTGTCCGCATAGAATTGAATCCATGCAACATAACCAATTCTTTACCTCCATGGTTTCCTTTTTGATCACGGAAAAAATTGGTATGTCTGTGGTTTGTACATTTTATTATTGATTGTCTGTGGAAACTGTTACGTCACTTTTGGTCCTGCAAGAGGGTTTAAAATTTTTGTAATCGGTTAATAATCAAAAATACACAATGAGTGCCTGGAGACAAGCTGGTTTAAAGTACGTAAATTGGTTAAGTATTTTATCGAACATTTGCAGTTGAATAATGTAAAGAATTTGTCATTAGTTGAGGTTATTTTTTCTAGTTACATAAACTTCTCCACTATTGCTGCTAAGGTTCTTCGACGATCCTTGAAATCTGAATTTCGTGCTGATGCGTTGAAACGAGACGTATCCCATGTGAGAATCACCCCATGGGCCGACGGCAAGCCAGCACGTAAGTATTATATACTTACACTAAATATCAATATTCTTAACAAGTTTGACCTTCCACCTATGTACTTACAACTATAGATGGACATATTATTAGTTGGAAATGTAGTGATTCCTTCTCTTATTTTAAAATAGGTTTAGAATATTATTAGGACTATTAAAGTACAAACTGTGATCCTAGCTGTCTAGGGAATTTTTATACTTCTGTACTACTTGTTCCAAGTATTGAGACATTATTTTGTCATTGTGATTTTCAGATGAGAAGGATTAAGGCTGTGTAAGTTAGGTCTAAGTTCTAAATACACTAATAATTGTGTGTTTACCTGTTTAGCTGCTCTTCAAGAATAGTCTTGAAAGAACTAATAATTAATCTAGATTAGTCAATTACTAAGCAGTGTGTGAAGATTTTGTCATATTAACCTACAATTTGTATTCTAAAATGAATGCTCAAGATATGTTTGTGAGTGGATTTGATACCGTCTGCATGTGTTCTCCTATATTGCCTATATTGTTGTACAAAAAATCTTACATTTTTTTTATGTTTTCAGCTAAGTAAGAACAATCCAATCCCAGCAAGAATGGTCAACAAACTTATAATTTAAATGTAGTAATTTAAAGCTAATAAATCATTGTTATTTATAGTGTTGTATTATTTAATAATTAACTGGTAGGTGGGTTTTTAAAACGTTTGATACATAGCACAGTTTTACCGATTTTCAGTGACCAAAAATTAGGATTATGATAGCTTCTACTCAGGTTTCGAGGTGATAATTTGTGTAGTGTCAAACACAACTGAAATGATCATATAAATGCAGCTAAAAATAACAATTACTTATAATTATCACAAGAATAGATAGTAGTGTCAACCTGCAATGTCCCACTAATGGGAAAAGACTGAATCAATACAGATAGGAATAGATACTAACAGTAAAACACTTGTATAGATTTTGTATAAACTTTTTAATCTTCTTATTTTGACTTGAATATCAGCAGCTACAACTTCATCAATAAGAACCCTGCCGATTGCCTCTCGTGGTTGTATATCAGACAAGGCAATATCTGACATTATATCACAGTTATTCCTATATTTCTCCATCCCGTTCCACCCTATCATAATGCCATTGTCTGTACATAAGTTGGGAGGTGGCCGGACAACATTGTAGCCCATATTAGCTCCGAGAAAACTAATTGATTCATAAATAAAATTGTTACAAGCAACTCCTCCTGACACAACTATTGTTTTATTATTGGGTATTAAATTCATTTTGTCACAAAACTTCATTGCCCTCTCAGTTCTGTGTACCAAATGTTCAGCGATTGCGAGCTGGAATGAGGCACACAAGTCATTCACCTCAGGTATAATGCCATCAGCCATTATGTCATGTTCAGCCTCCTTTTCTATTACTTTTCTCTCTAATGAATCTTTCAAACCACTAAAACTGAAATTGCAGTCTCTGTATTTCCATAATGGTATTGGAAAATTAAACATTCTGGGATCTTTTGCTTTCTGGGCCGCCATTTCTATAGCCCTTCCCCCAGCCACTGTGGAGTATTCAGGAATATATTTTAACTTCATCCTTCTTGCAGCTTTATCCATCACTTCACCAGGAGCATTGTCTCGACTTTCACCAAGCAATGAGAAATCATTTACACCATTCGCTATAGTTAAAAGACTATGACCTCCAGATATAAGTAGTACTAGGAATGGAAACTCTATATGCTGATACATTCTTGCAGCCAATGCATGAGCTTGCATGTGGTGTATAGGTATAATGGGTTTTTGATATTTCTTTGCTAAATATTTAGCAAATTTAACTCCAACTTGAAGACTTATTAATAAACCAGGCTTGGTAGTAACTGCAATAGCATCTATGTCTTTTATGGGTAACTGAGCTTTGGCTAATGCTTCTGTAGTGGCTTTGTCTATATTATCACGGTGAAGTTCGTAGGCTATTAGGGGATTCACACCCCCGAACCTAGTGTGAATATCATTCTGTGAATATAAGGATTCACCTAGAACTTTACCGGTTTCATCCACAATTGCTACTCCAGTATCATCACATGATGTTTCAATACCTAATATACGAATACTCGCAAGTGATGAAGATTGTTTTAAGTTTCTTAAGAATCCGTAGCATCTTCTAGGTCGCATTAAAACTCTAAAGGAATTATAGATATACATTTCAATTTTAGTACATACGTATTGTAAAATATTTTTCGATAAGTACAGTACAGTACAGAGTGAGTACAATGCGATTAAAATAAGAATAGGACGGGCTCTCGGCTAACTTCACTCATATAAGTACGGTCAGCAGAACAAACTTAAAAATAGATTAATTTTAAATGAATGACTAAAAATCGTTCATTTTATAAAATTTATATATTTATAAGGTTGGCAGCACAGACGCAGTGTTGCAAAAGTTTCCGATTTATTGGGAGATCTACTGATTTTGGTCATTGTCTCCCGATATCCCGATTTAGCAATTCAGTATCCCGATTTTTGAATTATCATCTAATGTAAAATAATATTCATAAATAAACATGGAAAATAATATTCTTCATACGGCAAAACTAAAAGATCTTGAATAAACGAATATATTAATAACATAAAATACTCTTGTTTTATTCCGAATAAAAATCTCCCGATTTTTAGATGGCAAATTGAACGAATTTAATTTTTCAATTTTGCAACACTTAGTTTACCTACCTATGATTCGTTTTAAGCTTCGATCAACAATAGACTAGATTTCGGGTCGGCGCAAATCATACGTCTAGGTACTTATCAGCTCATTTGAAAAGTGAGCCGATCTTATATTTAGTGCCCTCGAACCACAGCCAATGTAAACACGTGTCACAATGCCGCAATGTTTATTTAAAAGTTGCAAAAATAATGGCCGGAAAAACAATTCAACGGCCGGAGTGTCTTACTTTTGGTAAGTACATGTAGAATAAGTTATATTTTAAGCTAACTAATAAATAATATCAAATTTTGAAAAAAAATACTGTTTTGAAGTCACCGATACAAATGTTTGGCCAACGTTGGCGCAAAATTTTGTGAAACAGAACAGCAAATCCATGGAGTAGATTTGTAGTAATAATTTATTATATATAATTAATTTATTATAGAATTATATATATTGTAGTAATAATTAATTTGTTACCAAAAATTCCGGGGAGCGAAATCCGAAAATATAAAGATGTGGAATTAAAGTGTATTTTTATTTTTGACATCCAGCGATAGACACCTTGGCCAAAAACATACACAAACACAACAGAACACTAGCAAAAAAACAAGTATGTATACTATCAAACATAGATAGCCCAAAACATAAATAATTTTAAGTAAACTTTTACGTGCATATTACAAATTATTTAAGTGTTCAAAACACGACTCCATTCCATCTGTAGTTCTTCAAAAAGAACGAACTGTTTTAAAACTTTTTTGTCAGGTTGGTAGTAAACAAAATTAGCTGTCAAACCGGACAGTTTTTAGCTTTGATTTTGTACGTGACCCGACATCTAGTCTATTGTTGATCGAAGGTTTTAAGACTATTTTTTTCTCTACCTATCAGATAAAAAAGTACGTGCTATTACAATATAAAACAAGCCAATATTTTTTAACATTGCTTTTTTTGCACACTATACCAAGTTCCCGTTGTGACGTCACAACATGGCGCTAGGCTGGTCCTATTCTTATTTTAATCGCATTGTACAGACAGACAGGACAGGGCAGGGAGGTGCAGGGAGGGACCCAATTCTCGCGCTCGCGCTTATTTTTACATGCATCCTGAAAACATGTCAAAGACGTCAAACTTCAAAGTCACTTTTTAAATTTTCAATTCAAATCACACTATGGTAGGCATTTGTCGCTTAATCTGGTAGCTAAAATATTTATCGAAAAATGCGAGTCTTGCATTACTTACTATCGAATTAAATAAACTTTAAAAACTCTACTACAATTATTATGAAAAAATCGATTCTTTAATTAAATATAAAATGATTATGTATGATCTTAGAACTTATTTTCATACTCTATGATTCCTTCCTTCAATGCTGCCAACATGATATCAGTAAAAACATGGAGGTATTATAAATAATATGGAATAGGCAATTCAAACAATAACAAGTTAAATCCTGCAGTTATAGTTTTTACAAAATTTGTTTCTTGCTTGCTAGTACCTTAAGTTGAATTGAAAACCAAAACAGACAGATAATCCGTTCTAAGCCGAATGGTTTATAAAATTAGGTCTTTAATCTTTAGAATAATGATTTATTGAAAATATTATATTTTATTTTAGTGACGATAATAATTATCGTCACTAAAATATTAATATTTAACTTGTTTAAATTGTAATAATTAATAATTAATAATACAATATAAACAAGTTAAATATTATTTCCAAATAGTAAATAATTTTATTCAAATTTTTCTCCAATCAACACATACTTTTGTCATAGGAAAATCATGGGACTTGTAACAAATGTTAGTAAGTAATAAAAGCGGAAGATTAGAATTATTCTGCTAAACTAAATGATAAATCATCATATTCAAAAAATCCTATGGAAAAAATATAGCTCATCTAGCAGATTTTATAAGGCAACGTTTTTTTTACTCCGTTCTAATGTCAAATCTTCTCTTGGTGTCAAATGCAGTCAGTCAGTCAAATCAAGAAAAATGTCAATGTGATTGTTTGTCAGTTAGACAGACTTAACACGGTCTTTCATTCATAAAATTTTATTTACATTCTGCCTTTGTAACATTTTACTATAAAATATTATCGAAGTTTTAGTTTATACGAAGTTTATGAGTGATGTGTAAAACTTACTTAATACCATCTTGATTCAACTACCCGTACGTTATAAAAAGCCTTATGATCTCATGACAAAAGGCCTTGCAATTCGCACAGGATTTCGGACAATTTTACAAATGTATTGTTTTGATAGATAATGGATCCCAGAATGTGTAGAAAAATCAGTAGTAGTGACAGTCTTCCAGATGGCGAGGATGTTGAGTTTGAGATATCCAACGTGATAGCGCCGCAGGAGAGCTACGAAAACTTTATGTTGGATGGAAGTCCCGATCGGCAGTCGGTGACATGGCTGAACGACGAGCAAATCGAAGACTTAGATCTTAATTTAGAACAACCTAATTTTTTTCATAGAGTGGATAGCGCCGATATCATTTATAGAAGCAAGAAGAATAAATGTAAAATGGTTGGCAAGTATGTGATGGGGGATGTTCTGGGGGAGGGCTCCTATGGGAAGGTGAAGGAGATGTTGGACTCGGAGTCCTTGAGCCGGAGAGCTGTAAAAATACTGAAGAAGAGGAAACTGAGGAGAATACCCAATGGAGAGCAGAATGTGCAGCGAGAGATCCAACTGTTGAGGATACTTAGACATAAAAATGTGATAGAACTAGTCGATGTTATGTATAATGATGAGAAACAAAAAATGTATTTAGTCATGGAGTTCTGTGTCGGTGTGCTGCAGGTAACTATGATGCATGTTTTACGTTTCACTACAAGTTATAATCAATAACCCTACAAGGTTAGATTGCTAAAAATAAACTTTATTTTTATTTAACCTTAATAAAATATTTTCAACATATTCAAGACATATTACAACATATTCAACATTATATGTTCAAGGATATCTTAGCATACTTTATTTTAATTAAAGATTTGTACATATTATTTTTAATGGCACCTATTACATGTCAACAAAGTAACATCCCTGATAACTCTCTCTCTCTCTCTCGACCTCCCCATGGTGAGGTTTGCCATTCTTGTTTGCCTCCTCCCCTTCACTTCTCTGTTAACTAAAGTTTCATTTTCTAATTTCTTAAACATTACCACGATAAGCAAGTAATTTTTTTGTATTTCTATTATAATAGTAGGCTTTCCTTAGCACACCAAATTCACAAGTTCAAACAAACCTATGCGAAAAATCTAATAAGAAAATTAGCAGAAGTTATGTCTGTTTATTTACTACTACATATTTGCCTTTTAAAATAAATTTACCTACCTATTACAAATGTAAACTTAGTACACAGTACAAATGCACTTAAAAGCAAACTATTTGAATATCTGAGTAAGATATACTAGCAAGATTAGTTATTTGTGTGCTCACATGAAGGTCAGACTCGGTTATAATAGAGTTAATAGACTGTTTAATGTTAGGAGAGAGCATCTACAATGAAAACAGACCAAATTATCATATCAAGTAGGAAATTACATTGTAGTTTATGTTCAAAAGAATACTCACTAAACATTAATAATATGCATATACTTGGAAATGGGGTTTATGGAGTATTCAAAGTAACATTTTCCACATTTTATGGGAGATCTTATTGATGTATTACTGCACATATTAAATGTCGGGACTTATTCATTCTTTTTTACGACAGTAGAGTAACCCACACTTGTATATTATATTTTACATATACTAATTCTATTGTAGGATATGTTAGAATCAAGTCCCGGCAAGAAGTTTCCCCAGCGTCAAGCGCATATCTACTTCACTCAGCTGCTGGACGGCTTGGAGTACCTCCACGGTCAAGGTGTCATCCACAAAGACATCAAGCCAGGGAACCTGTTGCTGACCCTCGATCAGACGCTGAAGATCACCGACTTTGGTGTTGCTGAGGTAATGTGACGGTTTCGATTGGAAGTAAGTAAGGAAGTATAAGCCTGTAATGTCTCTCAGCTCACTGAAGACATCAGTACAGTGTCCTCACTGTATCAAAAGGATTAGGCGTAATCACCATGCTTGCCTGATCTCAAACCCGAGTCATATTAAAAAAGTAGGAATACATGTTTTCGGTCGACCCGGGAATCGAACCTGAGACTTCAGTCTTGGCCGGCTAATGTGTCTAAATCCTTGGTATAGATTTCGGTTTATTTAAATTGTATGTTTGCAATTATTTTGTGTGAGCCAATTAGAAATCCATCATTGACTGATGTCTTGTAGTAAGTTTATTTTGATACTAGCAGCGCCCCGCGATTTTAACCGCGTTGTACTCGTTCCCGTGGAAATTTCAGGATGTAAAGTAGCCTATAACCATTCCATTGAAAGTGGCTATCCATTAAAAAAATATTTTTTCAAATCGGACCAGTAGTTCCATAAATTAACGCATTCAAACAAACAAACAAACTCTGCAGCTTTATAATATTAGTATAGATGAAAGTGATCAGATTAAATTGTAAAAAGTACTCGTATAAGCAACCCTTTTCTCATTACAGGCATTAGACATGTTTTCGCCTGAAGACACGTGTTACACCGGGCAAGGATCGCCGGCCTTCCAACCGCCTGAGATAGCAAATGGAGCTGAGACATTCTCCGGAATCAAAGTGGATATATGGAGTAGTGGAGTCACATTGTAAGTCAAACCATAGACCACATAGTTATAGAACAAAGTGCTCCAATATACTCAAAAATTACTCAACCAATTTGTATACAGATTTTACTGATAGACAGAGTTATTCAGTAGGAACCTTGTTTTGAATAAAAATGCGTGGCGCTGCTAGTCTAGTAATAAATCTTTATAAAATCTTTATCTATAAAAGAAAAGTTATGGTCTTAAATATCCCACTGCTGGGCTGAGGGCTCCAGCTAACTGAAGATCAGTATTGTAGTTAATTAATGTACTAATTAATTAATCATATGCGACTTTTATATCCGATTTGTCAAACGAAAACGCGAGTAAACCCGTGGGGCGCTGTTTGTGATATTATTTTCGCACAATAACGATTATGAGTAAAATGTAAAGCTACATTATAATAACCCTTATTTACTGTTCAATGCGGTAATTAATCTACAATCTTTGTTACAATGTTTTCCTGTTTTCATTCTTGCTACATATTTATGTTATACTAGCAGCGCCCCGCGGTTTTACCCGCGTTGTGTCAATTCCTGTGGGAATTTCGGGATGTAAAATAGCCTATGTTACTCGTGGATAATGTAGCTTTCGAATGGTGGAAGAATTTTTAAAAACGGTCCAGTAGTTTTTGAGCCTATTAATTACAACCAAACAAACAAAGTTTTCCTCTTTATAATATTAGTGTAGACTAGTAGCTCCCCGCGGACTTACTCGCGTTGTACCCGTTCCCGTGGAAATTTCGGGATAAGATGTGTCCTATGTGTTATTCTAATGTATAACCTATATCTATACTTCTATACTAATATTATAAAGCTGCAGAGTTTGTTTGTTTGTTTGAACGCGCTAATCTCAGGAACTACTGGTCCGATTTGAAACATTCTCTTTGTAATGGATAGCCATATTCAACATGAAGGTGATAGGCTACTTTTCATCCTGAAATTCCCACGGGAACGGGTACAACGCGGGCAAAACCGCGGGGCGCTGCTAGTTACTGTATAATTTCATTCATATTCATTCAGTAGATTTTACGTGAAACAGTGTAAGAAACATACCTGCCTCAAAAACCTTCGCATTTATAATATTAGATTAACTAGTAGGATTTCATTCTGGAATTACATTAAAGTGTCAGGTATGTTAATGAGTTGATCGCAATGAGTAATGTTCAATTGGGTCACGATGAAATTGACCCAAATGTTATTGAATTTGTGTATTTACATACATTGAATCGCTTGCTTTTGAATCACTTTTTAAAATAATTAGTTGCTTTATATGTTTGAATAATTACGAGTGTACGAGTTAGTCATTACTATTTACGTGTACGTATCGTATGGGCGTTTTTTGTGTTAACAATATATTTTTTGACTAAGACAGGAATGATGACGCTTTCCCTTTGAAAAATTTTATTTATCGGTTTTAATTCATTTATGTCATGTCCAAGTAGCGCTCATGGCACATTTTGTCTGCTTAGTCATTGCGATCGTTAAGCAACGTGGACCTACTAGGATGGGTGGCCGATAGTGACATTTCTATCTGAGCGTTACCGTGCATCGGAGGGCACGTTAAATTGTCCCGGTTTTAATCGTCAGATCATGTCTGAGACCTATATACAGGGTGAGCAATCCAAATGGGTCAGTATGGAGGTTTTGTATGTGTGAATGAAGGAACGTCCCCGTTCCAGGTACAACATGACGACGGGGCGGTACCCGTTCGAGGGCGACAACGTGTACCGCCTGCTGGAGGCCATCGGGCGGCACGCGCCCGCGCCGCCGCCGCCGGGCGCGGGCGCGCCGCTGAGCGCGCTGCTCGCGCACATGCTGCAGCGAGACCCCGCCAAGCGCCCCACCGTGCACGAGATCCGCACGCACTCGTCAGTATCACTATAATATCATTATTGACACCCACTGACCTACTCCTAATTATTCTTCTTCTTGTCGAGTGGATGGTCAACCTGACCAATCCTGGTGTCAGAGTTATTGAGCCGCCAAAGGCTTCTGACATGGCTCTTGTAACGACTACTATCCGTAGAAAGTAACCGGGACCGACGGCTTAACGTGCCCTCCGAAGCACGGAATCATCTTACTTTTCGAGCAATCAGGTGATTCAGCCTGCAATGCCCTAACCAAACTGAGGAAAGTCTCACAAATAGATTTTTGTGAGATATCCCCACCGGGAATCGAAACCGGAACCTCCGGATCGTGAGCCGGGCGCTCAAACCACAAGACCACGGAGGCTGTTAATTTAATTAATTATTAAGTACCACTATCATTATTAGGAGGGTTGGCCATTGATCTACTTGAAATGAATAATTAGCTTGTATTGTCCTACTGCTGGCCAAGGGCTTCGTCTGATCGAAGATATTACAGTGAGGAGGATTAGGCGTAATCACCACGTTTATACCAATATTGTAGTTAAAATACTGTATGAAAACTGTAATTCCATTGGAAGTCGTAATGCTTATTTTTTTTAAAATCAAATAGTTGTCGGACAAGTAGTCTTTGCATTTGCGCTGTCTGCTTTTTACGGTTGCTGTTGATTCTTTCGTTTCTAATCACTACATAGTATAGAACAAAGTCGCTCCCGCAGTCTATCCCTATGTATGCTTAGATCTTTAAAACTACGCAACGGATTTTGATGAGGTTTTGAGTGATTCAAGAGAAAGGTTTATATGTATAAAAAATCCCGAAATTCCTACGGGAACGGGCCCAACGCAGGTAGAACCGTGGAGCGCTGCTAGTGTATGATAAATTCAAAAGTAACTTACGAGTAAAGCGCGAAACAAGAATAGTAGATAGTATCGATTACCTACAAAATAACTTATACCTACCCTACAAAATAAAGTATTTGTTTAATTACAAGTGATAAATATGTGTAGTCCAGGGCCGAGATAGCATCGAGGTCGGATTACAGTAATTAAACATATTAAATGGGTAATTCGACCTACTTTATATTATTGATACAAAACAAAGTTGAATTAATTCATTGAAACAATGCGCTGATTCCATGCCATTCAAACGTACTGACAACCTTGATAAAATCCTCTGTCAGATACATGATTAGTAATACAATAAAAGGTGAAGAGTTTTGTTTGTGTGAAAGTACTAATTTCAGGAATCTATTTGAACATAATACTTATGCGTATACACGCGTTATGCGGCTTTTTCCGTGTATCTGTTCCTGAAGGAATTTCGGGATACGTTTGTTAGTCGATTAGTAAATATGTCGGGACGTTATGCTCTTCCAGGCTGTATTCTATCTTCGTGACAATTTTCATCATGATCCGTGCAGTAGTCTGCGCCTTTCGCATTATAATTATTACTAGGACAGATATAATACGGCATTTAGTCGCATAGAGAAGGTGTTAAAATGTAATCCATTTTTTGTGTTTCTGTGTGTGTTATCGTATCACCAACGACAACAAATTATGACCTACATACGAGGGCGGGTCAATAAGTCCGTGACTTTTGCAATAAAAGACAGATTTTTTTATTAAAAATATATTTTATTTTTCAACGTAGTCTCCCTTGAGCTCTATACACTTTGTCCAACGCTTCTCCAATTTTTTTATCCCTTCCAAAAAATATGATTTGTCGAGGTCGTCAAAATAGGCCTTTGTTTGCGAGATGACTTCATTATTGGAGTCAAATCTTTTTCCACCAAGCCATTTCTTCAGGTTTGGGAACAAGAAGTAGTCGCTCGGAGCCAAATCTGGAGAATAGGGCGGATGAGGGAGCAATTCATAGCCCAATTCATGGATTTTGGCCATGGCAACTGCACATGTGTGCACCCTTGCATTGTCTTGGTGGAAAAGAACTTTTTTCTTGGCCAAATGAGGTCGGTTTCTTTTTAAATCGTCATTGCATCGGTCCAATAAGTTGGCATAATATTCCCCATTGATTGTTCTTCCCTTTTGAAGGTAGTCAATGTGGATTATCCCGCGTGCATCCCAAAAAACAGTCGCCATAACTTTATTGGCCGACAATCCCACCTTGGCCTTCTTTGGCGCCGATTCACCCTTGGAAACCCACTGTTTTGACTGTTGTTTGGTCTCTGGTGTGTTGTGATGGATCCACGTTTCGTCCACGGTTACAAAACGGCGCAAAAACTCCTCCATATTACGATTAAACAATGCTAAACCTTCCTGTGAAGTTGTTACACGATTGCGTTTGTGGTCGACTGTGAGCAAACGCGGCACCCATCTTGCGGATAGCTTTCTCATGCCTAAGTGATCATTCAAAATTGAAACCACTGAGCCATGCGAGATCCCTACTTCTTCCACAATCTCTCGCACTTTCAATCTTCGGTCGGCCAACACCATATCGTGAATTTTTTCGAATGTTTTGGGTGTAGAGACCTCAACTGGGCGTCCAGGACGCTCGGCATCTTTAGTGCTTGTACGGCCACAACGAAATTCAGTAAACCACTTTTTTACCATGGAAATCGATGGTGCAGAGTCCCCATAGTATTTATCAAGCTTTGCCTTGGTCTCGGTAATGGTTTTTTTTCGCAAGAAATAATGCTTAATAAGCACACGAAATTCACTTTTGTCCATTTTCTCGTCAAATTAGTGAGTAGTCTGATAAAGATAGCTGTAAAACACAAACTAACTGACGCAGCAAGTTCAAATTTTCAGAGGAGTCAACTGACAGATGCCTGTTGACGGGACCAGTATTAATGTTTCAGTAAAGAGGTCGGAAATTCAAAAAGTCACGGACTTATTGACCCGCCCTCGTAGTTTTTTATCTCATAACTAGCAGCGCCCCGAGGTTTTACCCGCGTTGGACCCGTTCCCATGGGAATTTCAGGATGAAAAGTATCCTTATAACCTTCCCGTTGAATGTGGCTATCTATTAAAAAAATACTTTTTCAAATCGGACCAGCAGTTCCTGAGATTAGCGCGTTCAAACAAACAAACAAACTCAGCAGCTTTATCATATCTCTATAGATTTTTGCGAGACCTATTGAACGATGGAAACCGCGTGACTCCACTAATATAATAATACTTTGTTTATTAATTAAATTGCTGCAGACAGCGGTATTTATCGCTATTTGAACCCGGATTTATTTACAAAGTATATCGAAAAAACATATTCTGTTTTTATGACACCAACTACATATAAATCAATACTTGTAGCTATTATCTATACTAATATTATAAAGAGGTAAAATTTGTAAGTTTGTTTGTTTGTTTGTTTGTTTGTATGTTCGAGGTAATCTCAGGAATTATCGGTCCGATTTGAATAATTCTTTATGTTATAGATAGCCACATTCAACGGGAAGGTAGGCTATTTTTCATCCCGAAATTCCCACGGGAACGGGTACAACGCGGGTAAAACCGCGGGGCGCTGCTATTCATCTATGTATATATATTTAAATGGTCTTCCTCAAATAAAAAATAACCTTAGTGCACAATAAATTAATTGGAAGCGGGCACGATTCTAGCAATAACTAGCGGCATTATACAGAGTTGTAATATATAACTTACTTAGGGAAACGGAATAGGGGAAATAAACGGTAAATATTAACGAAATCTTATAAACAATTTGTATAATTAAAATTATATGTGTAGCGAACATGGCATTTTTCTTTGAACATTGCCATGCATCGGCATTTGCAATGTCACTACGTACGAACAACTATTACATATACATACACAATTACTTTGTTCGAATTTATAATTGACCAGCAGTACCCCGCGTCCTTACCCGCGTTACGCCCGTTCCCCTGGAAATTTTGGTATAAAAAATAGTCTAACTTAACCGTCCAGTTGAATATGGCTATCCACTTAAAAATAATTATTCAAATCTGATCTTTAGTTTCTCAGTACATAATTATTTTTGTAATAGATAGCCACAGGCTATAGGTAGCTATCATCCTGAAATTCTCAAGGAAACGGCCACAACGCTGGCGAAACTGCGGGACGCTACTAGTTCAATGTAGATTCGTATAGGTGACCTAGACCTACCCGACTTAGCGTAATGGTGGTCGACAGGTGGGTCCAAGCGCGGCCGCCGCTGGAGGCGGGCGAGCGGATCGTGGCGCCGCGCTCGCGCCGCTCCGACGAGCTGCACTCCTCCACCGTCACGCCCTACCTCGTGGAGCGGCACTACGCTTCCGCCAGGGACTTCTTCACCGAGCGGGACCATCGCCACGGTCAGTGACTAGACTAGTGTCGACAGCGACCACAGTGACAGTGACAGATAAGATGTTAACTCATTTCACCTACTTAACGTCTATTCAATTACTTCACCAAGTGACCATCGCCACGGTCTCACGACTAGACTAGTGTCCACGGGCGCCGGTCCACGGTGTAGTTCGGACAGATCCCATGTTAACTCATCACCTTCTTCTAATCAATGACTGGTTTCTTAGCGAACACAACTCATTCAAAAATTTCATAATTGTATCCTTACCCATCACAAAACTCTTTTGCTCTATAGATCGAATTGTCTTTGATTGGAGTCGGCCATATTTGTGTACATTTTAGCACTCGTAAGAAAAAATTGTCGATACAATCGGTCATTATATGGGAAGAAAAAGATATTCTGTGAACGATTTTTAATATTATTTATTTATATTTCAACTAATTTAAAGTTAAGCTCTGTACTAACTATTCGTTCGTACGCATGCGATGTAAATATTGTGGTTGCAGAGTCGATGGCGCGCGTCGGGGGTACGGTCATCGCTCGCATTTGTTCACTCAGTTAGGTTCGTGGCATGCGAGTGACACACTATTATAACTATAACCTATCCTGAAATATATTTATGTTGTTGTCAATACTCGTAAAACTTGTGAAAATTATTTTTGACTGAAATAAAAATAGTGAATATTACTTTCCGCCAAACTTCCTTGGTGTTTTTAAATATTAAATTTTAACTCGTGTTACGAGTTTTGATTACATTTATAACTAATTTAGCCTCGCTTCGATTCGGTTCATATTCGCGACATGGACTGCAGCATCACTTAGATTGGGAATTTTTGAGATTTGAAGAATTTGATTTTTGAGAATTTGGAGTTTTTTTGCATTAAGTACATTGGAAACAAAGTGTGTGTCTTTTTGGCCAGTATGAACAAAGTTTATTGTTATGGAATTATTTTCAAATATTCAGATTAATGATTAAAAAGGCTTTTATTTACAAACCAGCTTTTTCTTGCACCAGCGCACAGATGGCGCTGGGATACAAGTTAGAACACGCTAAAATGGTTTTGTGATTTTTTAGCTTTAGTGGGGTCTGCATACGTTTTGCTATCCAAGAGAAAACATTTTCGCATTTGTAATATTAGTGTAAATAAATAACGAATTAACTACTGAGCCAAACACTATCGAATGAATTCTAAATATGGATGGAGTTTGGAGTGTCAATATCAGTCAATTTGTTGAAATTATTTGATATTTATTCGCAGAGATCGGCGACGGCGGTTCGCGAACATTATCAACGGCTGAACTCTCCGATGGGGAATCGACTCAGCGGAAACGACGATGGCATTCATCCTGCGGACGACTTCCATCATGCCGGCTCACGTGATCAACACACGACCCTAACACGAACGTGGCAAAGTTCATAATGCTTTAACACTAACACAGATTTTCCATGAAAATCTTAACGATCGAGGCACTCAACTGAATTTGTAAATACAAAATTTTTATGTGAAAGCACGATAGTTAAGGTTTTCAATGCCAAGCGAAATTGAACCTTACGGCCGTTGATATACGAGTTTACCTTATAAGCAGTTACTCAATACTTAGTTGGACCAAATATTTTATTACGCACATTAAACATGTATCTAGAAGGCTTTAATGTTAAAATGTGAGGCCTTAGTACTACAGCCTTATGGTACAGGCTTAAGGTTTAGTTTTGATTGGCATGTTAATTTCAAAAAACACCAATGTTCTACTGCGAAAAACCAATACACACGAAGCTAATGTGTCGTCCAGACTTAGGTTACGCTTTCAGTTACCGTCATTTCAAGTGAAACCGATGTAATCCGTCAGTTTTGTTATCAAACACATCAATCAAACTGAAAGTGTAGCAATCGTCTTAAAGGTGCTATAACATACATAACTACTTATGAATATAGGCTGTGTCTCCACTATAATTGTGTGTCAATACGAGAGGTAAATTACCTGATAGTATTTTCATCGCTCATCAGTTGTAGTGAATACACAACCTTAAATAATATATTATACTTAACCGTTGTTCAATTAGGGTTTATATACATGAGCCATATGTCAATAGCAATTGCAGCAGTCGAACTTAGGGTGTTGCCACACCCATCAAACGATTGTCGATTAGGCCATTGATCGATGGTGGAATGGATATGTCGCGGTCGATTGACAGTTTGTAACACTCCAATCGATGGATTAATCGGTGATCGATCTATTAGTGTAGTACCGAACAGTTTAACATTGAAATTGTCGACTGCAGCCGGCAAAGAGTTGATACTTGTCGTTTCTACTGCAGTTGCCTCTGTCAACGTATCGCTCGTGTAAATTAATCCTTAATATAAATATGTTGTTCCCGTTTTCAATGTTTGTTGTTAAATATAACTCCTCAATGTTTGCTTTTTAATCACGATTTCGTACTTAACTACTGTGTAAATGTTGAACAGAAATTAGTGAAAGATTTTTCAGTACTATACACACACGAGATGAGACACGAGACTTTATACACGAATGCGATGCGATGTGTCATTGTGAAAACTGTATGTGATTCAGATCATATGACATAAGTGAAAACTTCACCAAAATGCAGTGACGTGTTGATTATATCTTTCTCATTTCATTAAGGAACGTTTCCATTGAATAAGAGCAGAGCTGTGCTAAACTGACCAATCACTATGCGTCACGAAAAGATTTTGACAACGCCAATGAGCTGTGATTGGTGAATCGGGCACCGCGCCGCTCTGCATCTATAGAAACGCACCCTGCGGTTGGTGTAATCACATTCGGTCATAGCTTAGATAGTTAGATCAAGTGCCTTTATTCCAAACATACCGAAACTTGATCTACTATGTGAGAAAAGTTATTGGGTACTGGCCCATAGCTAAATGGCCCAAGCTATCTTTATATGTATGAGCAATCCAATACCGAGCATACGTTATCATTGAGCACCAAACGAACTAAAAGTGTCAAGTAAGAAGTTTTCATTTCAAAAACGAGTTGTCGCATTGTATCGTATCACAACAATTCACAGAATCGTGTTAAACTGAAATAATTATCGCGTTACCTTTAAAAGATGTCAACCAAGTGTGACATTTTCATTTGAATAATTCCCTACCACTTATAATATGTTATGTAACACCATTTATACTTATAAAGGTATAACAGATACAGCCCTGTTAAAGATAGTGAAATAGTTGAAAAATATATATATATAAAGTAAATATTTATAGCATAAATATATTCCTACATACTTAATCAATTAACAGTTAACTAATATTCAAAGAAAATTATCATAAAAAGCGATGTTATAATTAACATACGTTAATATTACATAATAGAACAGTTAATATCTATCTATTCAATAATAAAACAATATAATCAATTATCTATTGACTATATTAATTTATCACGTCGTAACGATAAATATTAACACGATATCGGTGATTGATTTTAACATTAACCCACTGAATTCTTGCCATTACACTAATTTCCATTCCGAAGGTAATAATCTTTTATACCCACTTTCATGTTAGATTTCGTATTTATCAGTTGATTTATTTTGTTTGATTTATCAAAACTCCATATATAAATTTGATAAAATATGAATTATTTTTTGAAGATCGGTCGTTTTCTATATTATCTTTGTAACTTTCGAATGAATGATAGAAAAAGTTTGTCTTTGCAACTAAACAATAATCCTCTTTGCATTATTGATTTGTTTAGTTAGTCATTACGTTTGTTTATTTATGGTTAAAGATTGGAATGAATGGAAATCGAACAGATAAACTGAAATGAATGGAAAATTATTGTGCTGTTGTTCTGTGTGTTACTTACTTATTCAGACTTCTATTTATGAGTTCGTAGTTTACTTAAAAAAAACACTGAGAAGTTCTTTAATATAATTATTAATTTTGTAATAAAAATATATTGGGTTCTGTTTGCTCCAAAGACACGGAACTCTAAAAAAACAACTTTTAATAAGTACATATAATTCTAATTTATCCCCATAATTTTAATCTCTTTGTATTAATTAATGATGATTTGATTAAAATGTTTGAATGATTTATGAAATAATCGCGGTATATGATTGAATTCCGAACAAACTCGCATCATGTCACCTGATTATGTTACTTCAGACCTCACTTTTATATTAAATTGTATGTAATGTACATAAATTAATTTCATTTATCAATCTAGGCATAATATTTAATAAGATTAGGTTAAAGCATTGTTGGTTTGTGTTAGAATTATTAAGAGTTACACGCGACGATTCTTAGTGAAAGACAAAATGACATAGATTGTGAGAGAATGTATAAATTAGTGAAAATTGTATTTTATATGAATTAATATTGTTTCCCTTACTTTATTAATGGTGGATAATTTAATCAACATGCTCATTTTTGTAACAATTAAACTTTTGATACCTGATAAAAGATAACGTTAGTTAAAGGGTAATCATATTCACTAGTTAACTAAATCGTCCTGATAAGGTATATTTACGTCATGATACCTTTTATAATCAGACCTATGCTATGCTACATTCGATATGTGGATACCGTAGCAACGAGAGCAAGAGCTATGCTTCTCTTGCGGTAACGCAACTACTTACACCAGTCGATTTTATTTGCATGTAGTGATATCCGCTAACAATTTCGTTCGTTTCTTATATAATGTAATTGAGGCTATATGCGTTCACGTTCTTATGAATAAAACATAACCTTATGAAAATGTCGAATGCCTAATCAGCCGTAGAATAGCTGTTATAAGTTATGAATGTTACATGCATTGATTGTAACTACGTTTACGTATACACTTCGCTTTTATTTTACATTTTATTTTTTATTTTTTGCAGAAGACAGTCTTCTGTGACCACGGTTCCTGTAAAGGGGCCGAAACGTCAAATATTCTTTTTGAACAAAAGTGTATCCGTAAACTTGGTTTCAATTCAAAATGAGTAGTGTTCGCTTAGACTTTAGAAACCAGTACATCCATTGATTTTTAATCATCATTTGTAAGTATGGATTTATATTAAGAATCGTTACGTGTTAACTTCATCCTACTTAATGTTTAGTCGTAAAATTGTTTTCATTTCGTACCGACGCCCGTTACATATATTTTCGTTCATCTGTGCAATAACTGTAGTTGAGTTGCTTATTTAGTTTTAGAATACATGTTTATTTAGCCATATATTAATGAGATTATATAGCTGGTGATCTCCTCTCGCCAAAGGCGTTTTGCAAAAAAAGTTTTTAATTTTATGTATAAATTATTAAATATTACTTTTTTATATATTTTGTGATGTGAAAGTGAGGTCATAACATTGGGATGTGTATCTACGCTTAAATCGATGTATGTTTAGTGCCTCAAATTTAAAAATGCAAAAATTAATAAAAAATAAAGAGAATATTAATATATTGTAAATAAAAGTTGGAAGTAATGTGGAATTTGTGTGTTTTTGTTCGTGTCCAATCCACTTAGTATATATATCTTATTTTGACTATACCTGGCATCGTAAAAACATTGTAAACAATCAAATGTCAAATGAGCTCCGCGCAGCCACTCCGTTTCAGTGGAAACGCAGCCTTTAGTGGGCTTTACACTGTAACGTACGTGATCAAACAACAACAAACAATGTTCGCTCTGCCATAAACCGACGCTGCTTACAATAATAACACTCAACTTATGTATTGAGAGGTACCTAATGAGATGTCGCAAGTGCATCGGTCAGGTAGACTCGACCCAGTTGTGGCGACAATGTGCGGAAGTAACCAACTGGCACGCTCCCATATACTATCAGATGTCTTGACAGCGTACTCGTACTTAGTGCTTTAATTAACCGATTCATTGCGGCACCCATTTTTTAAAACTTTTCGCCGTGGCTGTGAACAAATTTTCTATGACACGACTGGCGTGTCAAGCGCCATAGAAGTTGATGGCACGCCTATTGTGCCATCAGCCATGTATATAAACCACATGTTTTTCTTGCGTTTTCACGGTTTATCAGGTGTTTCAAACCTTTTGTGTTGTTTTAATTTTTAAACTTATTTCTACAAAAAAATATTCCGACTTAGGGTTTATTTATTTACAAAAAATAATTCGTGGGGAAGGTAACATTTGAGTGGGATATCTTGCTTATAATTTAAATAATTACAATTAATGGACAAGATTAGTTTGTAGCTCGTCATAGCTGTCGGAAGTGCATAAAATTAAATATTCAGATTGTTTGTTAAATTGACTGTCTTTGTATGATTTTTCAACATTTTGTTCAGACGATTGATATTAGGTATTTAATATATCTGTCTGCACGTTTCTAAAGAACCCCAGCTCTCTAGGCTTTGAACAAACAGGATAATAAGACGCTACGCACCTGACTTGCCTTCTGCGGTCTCGTGGAATGTCCAGTTTAGGTCCTTCCTTGGAATGCGCACGACACACCACACACACCACAGTTTAAGTCCTTCAGCGGCGCCGCTTTGATGACGTATATAATGAAGAAGCTCGAATTTGCATAGGGAAAACGAATTTTATAGATTTTAAGATGAACCACCATTCGCCATGTTTTTTAACGTGTGCGGAAGTGGCGAGGTGTTGTTCCCGCCAGGCTGTCTGTGTTAACCAATGCGAGCGCTGCACGTCATAGAAAAAGACGTGCTCCCATTGGTTCAAATTCCAGGTCGGTGGAGCAGTTTAGAAACGTGCATTACGAAATACCGCGAAGACGGTACAGTCTTATTTTAGAATCGACACGAAAACGCAAATACATTCCGGAAACAGAAGACTATGACAATGATGAGACTCAATGTGAAAATGAAGAAGAAACGATGAATTATATTTTTGAACAAAATTCACAATCATACTCAGATGATGGAACTTTCAAGCCTCAAAAGAAGTTTGAGGACAGTGGTACATGCACAGAAATTGCTGATCAAAAAATTGATCAAGTGCCTTCCATATTTTTTCTCGTGTCATAAGCCATAAGTTAACACAATTGATGACACGCCTGTCGTGCCATCAGCAACGTTAAAAAATAATTCAATGTAAATTTAAAAAGGTTGACAACCCCTGCAACCTCGAAATTCACACAATATCCGGAAACTAATACAACAGACTAGATTTTCGTGGAAAAACTTGATAGTTTTGTCCTGGGCAGACCCTTCTAAAACTTAATTTGAGGCTGTTACAACCGATGAAAAAATGACACGCCTCTCGTGTCATAAGCCATAAGTTAAAACAATTGATGACACGCCTGTCGTGCCATCAGCAATGAATCGGTTAAAACTGGCCTGCTGAATTAGAGATCTAGATCAGCTGGGAATTAAACATCTCTAAAATGAATCTTTTTTTTTATGTTGAAAAGAGTGTTTATATGTTGGACGTACCTATAGATACGTATTTTATTATCGTCTATAGTCTATACTCTATCGGCGTCTTGTGGGTCATCATACCATAGGTAAAGTAGATAAGTAGATAAGTTAGTAGGTTAGTTTTAAAACACCACTAAATAACTTAGTTTCAGTTTACGCTCAAGCACCAAAAACGTTAACAAAAAATGACAATCTCAACAGACGTAAGACAATGAAAAATCGATACTGGCAGCTGAAAAGTAACAGATTGTCATTTAAGTTATGAAACAGCGCGTAGTATTTATATGCAGACATTAACAGCTTAAAAAGTCGTGAATTTTTTAACGAACTTATTTTATGATAATCTCGTTTTAAACCACCCTCAGAAGATTACCTACGTGTCAAGACGTGTAGGTACTTCTACTGTTTCTAACATGCATGCTAGTCTACCAACGTTTAAGTACACTATTACACACATCCAAGAAAACCCATTTGCAAGCATGAAGCACGCACACTTTGTATGCTTTATGCAAATAGGTGCCTAAATGATTAAAATCAGAAGACGTAAAATTACGTCTACACATTTCGCAATAACCACTAATAAATTCTTTGGACAGGATATTAGTTACTTGTATTACTCCTCACCTAGAGGCTTATAATATATTAAGGTAATTGCTCTGTGGAATGGTGTCGTCGTTTAGTCGCCGAAGTGACGGGATGCTTAAGATTTTCTCATTGTCGAGGTGCAAAAGTTCAAGGCGACTTTTTACTAAGTAGGTTTATGACCACGCACCCATTAGGTACCTAAAACAATAATCAAATATTTATATTTGTTATACTTCGCTTTATTACTTGTAGGTAGGTATTTACAAGCTTTTACTTTAAGTTCCATCTGATCCTGACTCTGCTTCTGTGATGGAATCTTTAATTTAAAGACCAACTCACCATAGCAAAAAATAAATTTCACCACATTGAGCATTAGGCGTTTTTGATTTTTATCGGAAAAAAATGTGTCGGTGGTCCTAGATGGCTGCAGTTCTATAAATAAATCCATAAAGTGCTGAAAGTTGAAGTATGTACGAGCCCCAATGCAAAATAGTTCGTCTAGTATGAAAAGTAGTGCAAAGCGTAAAATATATAGAGTATATATTGGTAAAATAATTAAGAATGTTTAATAAAAAGTAAACCACAAGTTAATGAATATTTTAAAGTTTATTTTAACTTAACTGAAATTCTTTAATGACATAACTTTACATTAAAAAAAATAAAAAATATCCTAAATAACAAAAAGCAAAAGTATTCGTCTACCCTTGTTACTGACGCAAAATAGTTCGTCTACATGTCTTCACCACTTAGTTGTGTCGCCTTTGCTCTCAATAACAGCTTTAATGCGAAGAGGCATGGTTGCAACCAACACTTCACACTCCTCAGGCGTTATGGACTCCCAAACTGCCAGTAGTTTAGCCTTTAAGTCGCTCTTTGATCTTGATGGATTTTTACGGAGAACTTTTTTCATTTTCCACCATAGGGTTTCAATTGGCGACAAGTCCGGGCTGTTAAATGGCCATTCGATTGTAGGGATGCTTTTTGCCAATAGCCACATCTTTGTTGTCTTTGCAGTATGGCATGAAGCACCATCCTGTTGAAAAATGAATGAATCTTGATGTTTGAGAGCGGGAATTGAAGGCAGTAAACTCTCTTCCAAAAGGTTTTGATACCTCACAGCAGTGATAGAACCATCCACAAACTGCATACAACCAACACCTTGTGCAGACATGCAGCCCCATATCATTAGAGAAGCCGGAAACTTCACTTTTCGTTTGAGACAATCAGTATGAAATGCCTCATTTTTGTTCCGAATCACTTTTTTCCTTTCATCACCGACTGTCACTTCAAATTTTGACTCGTCACTCCAGATTATACTACGCCACTGATCGGAAGTCCAATTTAAATGATCACGAGCAAATTTCAACCTCTTTTTCTTTTGTACAGCAGTCAACAGTGGTTTCTCTTTAGCGGTGTAAAATCCGTAACCCATTCTTTTAAGGACTCTTTTGCATGTATTGTATCGACTGAGACGTCTTTGTGAATCATGTCCCTCCATTGCACCGTGAGCTCTCCAGCTCGAGCACGACGATTATTTTTGATAATTTTCTTCAGAACTCTGTTTTCTGCAGCACTTGTGATGCGTGGTCGACCAGTTTTCTTCAAACAAGAAGTCGTTTTATTCTTTTTATAGTGTTGAATAATAGACTGAACTGTAGATCTGGGAAGTATCAAGTCTTTAGATATTTGGTAACTTGATTTGCCAGCTTCGACCCCACAAATTATTCGCTTTCGCAGTTCTTCACACACGGGTTTGCCACGACCCATTGTTATTTGAAAATTAATGAAAATTACTGAAATTTTCTGAATTTATACTCTCTCATGTGACAAATGGCACAGAATTACTTTAAAAATTTTAAATTATGGAACATCATGGTACAAAGAAGGAATAATTTTATTTAACTCAACGATAGACGAACTCTTTTGCATCAATTAACAATTAGGCCCATCGCAGACGACAGACTATCCGTGACGCACTTTTTAGTCTGTGAAAATAGAACCTATGTAATTATATGCAGTAACGCACACGACGCGCAAAAATCCGCGACAATCCGTGACCGAATTTTTGTGCGCCGCAGACTCGATCGCACAAAAAGTCTGTCGTCTGCGATGGGCCTTAGACGAACTATTTTGCTTGTAAGTTCTTCGAATTTAAAACAGAATATCTATAAATTGAAATAGCCAAAATAGTTTATTAGTACATAATTTTAAAAGGGCATAAGTAACGCGACATGTGATGGTAGAACAGCTTAATCTTTTTATATGTATAGACAAAAAATGAAGTTAGAAAAAATCTCACAGTAAAAAAATTCAGACTAGACGAACTATTTTGCATTGGGGCTCGTATATCAGAAAATATATACACTGCGCTTGTAAATTTTTTACTTTTCTAAGGCTTTGCGTGTGCCAAAATTTTAGGAGAAAATACTTACCTAAGTATAAGTGTTCCCAAAAAAGTACTTCGTTCCAATGTCATTGAAATAGGTACCTACTGACATGGTATGTGCGTACGAGTAGCTAACTCTATTAGGTTTAATGGGTAAAACGTACTTTCTGTATTCTAAGGTAAAACTCATCAAGACCTTTGGTCATCATCATTGACCTTTGCATCCATGAAGGTTGATTTATGAAGCGCCCGATTATTCACTTACATCTACCACTTATCTATCAAAGTGGAAAATCGTAAACAGATCGTTAAGTTTAAATCCTTCATGGGTACAGGTTGACTCACGAAATAGAGAACAGTAAGTAGGTACCTACTTCGCTCTTGTGAAGAAGTGGGTTTACTAATGAGTTTCGATTCCTATGGGCCTTATACATAAACGCTTATTATATAACAGCACTTTAGCTATGAAATGGTTGGTCCCTTTCCGACATACGCTATTTGCCAAAGAGCGAAAGAGCCAAAACACTTTATAACACTGTTTAAGTTAAATATCGTTTATCTAACAACGGTATAGGTAATAGGGTAGTCCACTGACCTATAGTAGAGGTCAGTGGGGTAGTCTCATACGGGTTATTAAGCCAATGTTCCACAGAGCATAGAATCACCACCGCTACTTTGCTCTGTGCAATATTCAAACCTCTATGTCACTAACTCCAATGATATGAAATGAGTGACTAACTAATTCGAAGGTAATAAATCAATCTCAATAGATACTTAGGTACATTAATTTGTACTATTTAACCCAAAATTCAAAGAGGAACGATTTCAGGTTAGTCAAAACCGCTAGACTCTGATTCATTCATTATTATAATGAACACCTTCGTTCTTAAGTAGGTACCTACAATCAAGGTACTAGGACGTGAAAGGATGTGCAGCTAAACCGTTTACTTCACGCAGAAGTTATAGCTGTCCTTGACTAAAACGTGTTGTTTAACAACCTCACAAACAACTATATTTTATACGTACATCAGTATGTACACTTCGAAAAGTTTGAGCATGACCACATTAAAGCCTCACTCATTAAATTCTCACTGCAAATGTTGTACGATAGTCACTTTTTATCTAAGTATGTTGTGTAGCAGTGCATATCACTTTATCTAAGGTATTAAAGGTAGTCATATGCCAACTTTGTGAAATATATTTTAATAGGTACCTATTTATTTACAAGCTTCTAAGGCACATAGGTATTTAACTTAAGCGTCTGAAGCTATCTGTTCAAGTAGGTGACTTTACTTAGGTAGATGCCTATGCATTTTATATGAAATATGTAGGCATAAGGCATCCGAATGCCTTGTATTAGTTATTAGGTAACCTACGATGCTACTATACGGATCCTTCTAATAATTACGTATTGTAAATTTCATTACAAAAAAACTTTATAAATTGATTTGTGAGGACGTGTTGTATGTAAAAGCACAAAAAGTAGATTACGTAAAAGCGGCTGAACAAGACAAAGTATGCCAAATGAAAGTAACTGAAAATATCTTATAAGTACTTAGTATAAATACTTTCTAAGGCAAAATACCCAAAAAAACCTGTACAATGCGGATAAAACTGCATGGCGCAGCTAGTTTGTTAGAACTTGTACAAACATCTTGTAATGCTGTCGAATCAGGTTTCATACACCATGGATTGTGTCATCTGCCAAATGGTATTTAATTCCCAGACATTTTGACTAGAGGTCGTTCAAATGTCAGACCATGGGGCTTTACCAACTCGCCTTAAACGTAGACTGATCCGTTGATAAAAATCTAGACTTCAGAAATATTTGCATAAGTTTATTTATGTACTCGTAAGTACATAACTACTATAAAATGTGAATAAGTTTATATGTATTTATATCTCACTATGTTGTACTTATTTAGGTAGGTAGGCTACTGAAGTGTTTAAGAACATAATTTGTGTCTGTTTGTGCCTTTCTCTTATCTAATGAGTTTATTTGTAAGTTTTTATATTGTAGATAGGCCTATACTAGTATAAGTACCTACCTAGATCATTTTGAATCAGCTACGATGATTATACTTATGAAACAAATAAGTGGCCTATATAGGCAACCTACATACGATAAACGCAGAAAGCAGTTCGCTCTTCCGTGGAATAAACCTACCTAGGCAGTTGTAAGTAGGCAGTTAAAGTATAAATAATAAATATAACTCACTTTCATTACCTAATATCATATCATTGTACCTTACCGATTGCGTATGAATCAAATATCCATCTGAACCGGTAACTTAATGTTGGGGTCAAATAAAATTCGCCGACAAATGATCATAGTTCAAATGTTTAATAGGTGACGGTGATTTGATGAGAGAAAGCGATAGAACTATTCGTTCTATTGTGAAGTTGATTGATACGAGATGGATGATTCGTTACCGTATCATCGACAGGCCATTGTTCTCCAGGCTTCTCCAATTAAATATAGTTACACCACAACCAAAAATTACACAAACCGTAAGCAATCGTCGTAGTTATAGATTTGCTACGGATGCACTCTCATAGGCAACTCGTTGGGTCTAATTACTATCCCAAAACTTTCTAGATTGAATTATCTAATGTTCATTTTGCAATTTGTTTTTGGAATCTCACTGGTGATTTATCAGGTGTGCCTTCTTACATAATTTTGTAGTGACTAGTGAGTCACTCGGAAAACACCTTGAATTTCACAACTTTATTGAGCAAGGAACACGAAAAATTGTTGATGAGTTATGCTCAATAACGCACAAATGTTATGTAAATTAATGTAAAGTAGATATGTATGTTATACGTGCGAGAATCATCAATAATCGTGTCCAGTAGATACTTTATTGCTGTGGCAAAACTATTATTAAAGTAATACAACGTATCTATCAGTTTATTGAGATGGCTGCTTGATTGCAAATAGTTTATAGGTACTTTTGCGTAACTAAACCTGTTGGTTTGCGTGTTTAGACGTCTTCTTGGTGTGAAAAATCCTTGAATGTGGGTGGAACTTTTTCGTGGTGGTGTAGAGAATTAATTTTATGTATTTCACACTCTCATCTTTAACCAAACAAAGTTATGCAGTAGGCATAGACATTTGTGGTCTGCCCTCCTTGGCATAGGCAAACGGCACTGAAGATTCCAAACCTTCCTTTGTAGGTTGAAGATCCTATCAGGCTGTTTCCACTCATCGACTTTTTGTTACAAAAATACTCCACATGCACATTGGGACATGGCTAATGATTTGCCCTGCGCCGATGAATGATTGATGTTTCCTAACTACTTAATTACGTAGTTTGTATGTCTGTAAATATTCGTGCTCTTCCAAAGATAGCAACAAATTGCCTTACAAACTATTTGCGTTCACTTTTGCTAAATATTTGTGTGCACGTTTGGGTAATCAGGAGCCAGATACAGTTGAATTATAGTTGTATTGATGTCTTCCGACTAGAAAAAGGGGTGAATAGCTAAGGAAATATACTATAGGTTCATTACAAACAAAAGGTTTGAAATGAGACATAGTAGAGCATTTAGATGTGTGTCCTGATGTTATCCTTCTAATACGCCCATTATCTTATTTTGTGTTTTGTTTTGCGCACAATATATGGTTTTTACAAACCTTTATTTTTCAATAGAAACGATAGAGCGCGATCAATAATAATGTAGCATAAAAATGTGAAAGAGTCCTAAATATTTTAGTTGCAATTAAACCAACTTTCATTATCACACAAGTTACTCATTTTATTACGTTCCGTTGAATTTATAAATAGCTTTTTCATGTTTTCCCTCACATTTTATTTTCTCCCAAGTACCCAATATCCCTTACTTTCTCGATTTGAACCACGCAAACCGAATTATAACGTAACAATGAACTGTTTCTTATAGGAAATGGAAGTATAGTTAATCTGTGGTAGCGTGCTGATCGGGGCTCGGCTATGATTGTATTGTGCGTGTTTGTACCTACTTGTTTTGGAGGGAAAATCATTGCATTTGCTACCGAATACTTGGTAACCGTTTTATCGAAGACTACCTTTGATTCAGATATAATTCTAAGGATATAAAGATAGACAAGAGGTAGTGATATTTTCTTGTAGCTGACACCCGTGGCTATACTTTTGTTGTTATGATTTGCCTCTGATTACTATGTTTAGGGATTCATAATTTTATTACTAACGTTAAAATTATGGCCCTAGTAACCATTTAAAGATAAGGGCACATACCTTTCGTTAAACAATGCAATTTTAAAGACCGTATGAGGACATTTAATAACATTTGACGGAGGTACAGATAATATATTACGAATTACGAAGGCCCAGTCCTGGTGAAGGGTTCACATCAGGGCCGCGCCGACCCCCGGCAGCGCCTGTGTGCGGAACCTATGAAGCGCCTCTTTTTTAACGAATCTTCATAAAAAACGAATTTTAATTTTTAACTAATATTTTTAATTGTTAATTTTGACTGAAATAAATGTTCACCAGTTTTACAGTCTCTCTTTAAACTTAAGAGCTGGGCTCTTGTCGATGGAGTTCTTTCCACTTTTCTCTATCATCTGTCATTCTCTTCAGCTGTTGGTACGACACGACTTTTGCTCTTTCCTTCAGTTGGTCTACATATGCCCTTCTTGGCCTTCCTCTCCCACTCTTTGCCTCTATGTGTCCTTCTGTTATAGTTTTTATAAATTCGTTGTGTCGTAAAAGATGTCCAAACATCTTCCCTCTCCTGATTTCTATCGTCTTTAATATTGCTCTCATCTCCCCAATTAGATTCAGCACTTCCTCGTTGCTTTTCTTTTCCGTCCAGCTTATTCTTTCCATTCGCCTCCAGCACCACATTTCAAACGCCTCTAGCCTTTCCCTATCCCTTTGGATCATGGTCCATGTTTCGCTGCCGTAAAGAGCTATGCTGCATATAAATGTTTCAATTTATTGTTTTTTGATGGATCGAGATATTTTGTTTTTAAATATATGTTTTTTGGAGTTAAATGCTGCTTTGGCCATGGATATGCGGGATATGATGTCTGTAGAGCTTCTGGAATCGTTTGTGATGATGCTACCTAAGTATCTGAATTTATTAACTTCTTCGATTTCGTTATTGTTGAGTGTGATTTGATTATTGGTTGAAGGGTTCCGGGTTATTGTCATAGTTTTTGTTTTGTTTATGTTCATTTTTAGTCCTATGTCATTGAATGCCAAATTTATTGCTGTTATAAGTTTTTCTAGTTGTTCTTTTTTCTGCTAGGGCTGCAATGTTGTTGGCGAAACGGATGGTGTAGATTTTTTCGCCGTTGACTCTTATACCTCCTTCTCCATACTCTGCTATAGCACTGAGGGCGCTTTCGACGAAGATATTGAATATTATGGAGGAAAGGGGACAGCCTTGCCTAACGCCTTGTCTTATTTGAGCGTGTACTGTTTCATCTCCGGGTTTGATTAGGTATAGTAGTTTGTTGTTTGTATAAAAATATCCCAAACAGAAGTTATATTTATTTGTATAGAAAATTACATAAAAAGTACATACCACTACATGCAGCGTTTTTGAATCAGATTTAATAACACTTTCTTCGATAACATGACTGGTTTCTGTCTCTAATGATTGTGTCGAAGTGGATGGTAAAGCAGTTAAATATTTACTTATTTTAGTTGCATTTTTATTACGTTCTTCTTCTTGTTTTCTTTTCCTTATTGGATTCTGGTAACCAGATAATTTCTTTTTTTATCATGATTACTATCACTCATCGTGAAAACACGTTAAAACAATCAGTAACACACAAACTATCTATAATATAAAAATGAATCGCTGAATCTGTTGCTAAGCGCATAACTTCAGAACGACTGCACCAAATTGGATGATTCTTTTTTTAATGTGTTCCTTATTGTCAGGACAAGGTTTTTATATAAGAAAAATAAGGAATAAAAATCTCAAAATTCCCACGGGAACGGGGGCGCTGCGGGTGAAACCGCGGGGCACAGCTAGTTTATCATAAAAAAATCAATGCGCACCTTACACACACTTTCAATCAAATGATTGTTCAATTGTTTTGTTTTGGTTTGGCTATCTCGTTCGTTAAAATCGGGGAATCCCCGTGACCCCACCCGCTTGCGTCGCACGCATCGCATCGGGTTGCGTTCACAAACTCACTTATACTCATACAAACTCGGCGCCTCTACGGTTCAAAATAACTAGTACTTTATCTGTGGTTCAAAAGAACTGCCGCCGTTTTAACGTTGAGCTCGTAAGTAATGTAAACTAAAATCCTAAGCGTAAAATGAAACCATAAACGTGAATAATAATAAACATATAAATATTGAGAGACTTGTTCAATAAGCGTAGTATATGTTTTATTGTTTACGAGGCCTATGTTGCGCCTATTGTACCTACTTACTTATTACTTATCGAAACTCCACTACAAAAAACACAATAATTTAAGGAAACTTCACAAAAATAATTTAGGTGGCAGTGGCGGCGCGGCGCCCCTATTGTCTTGGCGCCTGTGTGCGCCGCACACTTCGCACACAGGGGCGGCGCGGCCCTGGTTCACATCTCACGCCACGACAACGACATTTCGCTGAACTATCATGATCATGGCGTCTGGTAAAATTGTGTTGCATCAATAAAAATTGTTGTACTATTGTTAGAAAATGTTTATAATCGATTTTTTCGCGATATAATAGAGACTTAAATATCAACTTTGTTATCTTTAAAAATAGTCAATAATTACTCTTTAGTCTTTACTAAGTAACGTTAACTCGTAGCGATTGTTAAGCTACGTGAAGGTAGGTCCGTACTTGGATGGGTGGCCATAGTGGCATTTCTATCTGACCGCTACCGAGCTTCAGAGGGTACCTACGTAAAATTGGTGGTCCGGTTGTCTCAATCGAAATCGATCACTAATTACTGCATCGAATAACTAACTGCCGGTCAATAGTCATTATTAATCAATAGGTTTCATTCACATAGGAAAATTGACAAAACACGATTTGATAAGATAATATCACTTATTGGAATAGGTTATGTCATCAAAAACATAACTTTAAACAATACCCAAGCCTCCTTTACTTAGTTTTTCTATCGTAAAAAGTAGTGAGATCCAAGTCGGTTAATTAAGTGAGTATCTAATTAAGGGTCTTTCTGTCTTAAGTTATTAACGTATAGTGACCATATCAATATTAAAAGTCTTTTTTTAATAAGTAGAAGGACTTGGCCAGATAGGATGACTGTTAGGTTAGGTACACATAACATACAGAGAAAAATCTTCAAAAATGATGAATGTCACCACTTTTGTGTCCTTCGAGAACTTCATTTTTTCTGCGTTGGCTATTACTGTTACTTAATATTTTAAATCAAAACTTATCACCGACCATTGTCTTTTATTTTACGTGGTTAATTGACATTTTAGATGCCGATCTGCGTTAGCTTTTGACCTGCGTTGGATAAGATCTAAGCAATTGCGCGGAATGAGAAAACATTAGGATAGTAATAGGTATGTCGGCATCAGGTATTACTTGGACATATTTTTCTTATATCTCATCATTTTACTTATCAAGAGATCTTTCCGGGTTCGATTCCCGGTGGGGATATCTCACAAAAATCTCTTTGTGAGACTTTCCCCAGTTTGGTTAGGGCATTGCAGGCTGAATCACCTGATTGCTAGACAAGTAAGATGATTCCGTGCTTCGGAGGGCACGTTAAGCCGTCGGTCCCGGTTACTTTCTACGGATAGTAGTCGTTACTTGAGCCATGTCAGAGGCCTTTGGCGGCTCAATAACTCTGACACTGGGATTGGTCAGGTTGGCCATCCACTCGATAAAGGAGGCTTATCAAGAAAATAAGTCAACTAAGTTTATTAAACCTTCATGGTTTCATTCATAAATTATAAGATAAATAATTATTATTTCTAACGTCTGTTGTATACCTGTTGATGTGAGTACTTAATAATAAATAGTATAATGAACTATTGTTTTATTGAATGCTTTTGTAGTTTCAGTGATTGTTGGCTGCGAGTAGTAATAAGTGGATTAAATCGTTAGTTGTTAGCCAGGTTGTCGCGGAAGGTTAGGCCGTAGGTCGAACGAAGAGCGCGGAAGTCCTCAAAGCCCGAAGCTCGTGATATACCGAGAGTGAAAGCTCGCCGTTATCTAACATCCTTCCACGGGAAACTAGCTTAATAACTGACTTATACGTTCTTTAAATTAAATAATTTGCCTTAATTTTAATTTGAAACGACGGTCAAATCTTCAATCAAACCGCAATTGTAAATAAATCTTCCGCGTTCAATATTTAGAACCGACCTCAGAAAGGTTATGTAATTGTTCCAGCGGGATTTATGTGCATAATATTTGGTAATTATTAGTAGATGTTTTCTAGTTGTTAACCAGTGTTTTTCGAATGACTAGTAAGCTCTCATAATGACTATCGTGTCGAAAGTGTCATCAGGCTGCGGCAAAACGTGAAAACGGCAAAATATGAAATTGAAATGTCTGGTCTTTGGACTTCATGAACAGTGGTAAGCAGTTTGTTTTTATTTAAGTCTCAATCAGATAGCTATTTTGTACTAAAAGTCCCTTTTTAATAATTTAACTTCATCTTGGTATGGTTTCTTAAGTTCCAGTTCTGAATGCATCCATCCTGGGTTTACTGGTCCTAGAGTTTGGAGACATTCTTATCTAAGCACTCTTTGAAGAGCAATTTTAACTGTCTATTAGAGGCCGTAAGTTGATTTTGAATTACGATACTAGAGCTTCTGAGTATGCATTTTATTGTTCTGTTTCAATACTTAGATAACACCGAGGGCCTCCTAACCTACACATTGGGTAGCATTTTATTGTTCTGTGCCAACGCTTAGGAAACAGCGAGAGATCTCCGTAATATTTGCTTTACCAATATTGGGAACCTGCCCACATTAATTAATCATATAACTTACTTTTGAACGTCCATAACTCAAAGGCCTACCACAAACCACCAATTAGAAGCACCTTGATTGATATTCCAATTAATTATTCAAATTTTTATCAACTGCTGTTGCTCAATCATAGAAGCTAGAAGCTACACGTAATTAATCTAAAGTATGAACTTATCTTGGTTGGTTACATCCGTTTGTTTTATAGCTATTATAAAATAAATTAGCATAGTGATGTAAGATGAGCAAACGTTACGTTGCAACGGACTCCGTATATAGAAATTGTACAGCAGCTATTAAATTGAAATGAAATCTTTATGGGTTTGATGTTTTGTTTCGTATAGGTAAAGTAATTAACCGACATCGGGAGAGGTTGTTAATTGTATAGGAAGCGTTCGGTTTGAGATGAACCAGGTTGGAGGTTAAATACTTGAGACCTCTTGTTAAGTAAGGATTAGAAGCTTTTTTATAACGAGCAAATCTAAGTGAATTCATTTTTTAAAATATTAAACACTAGCAGCGCCCCGGGGTTTTACACGGCGTTGTGCACTTTCCTGCGGAAATGTCGGGATGAAAAATAGCTGTTATTTCCGTTTAAGGTGACTATTCATTACGACAATAATTATTGAAATCGGATTAGTACTATCTGAGATTAGCCCGAACATACAAACAAACATAATTTCACATTTTAGCTATTAGTATAAATAGACAATGATAGTTTCATCAATGTACTACCAACGAAGATGCTAACGAACTCATCCGCCTACTGTTAGTTACTATTAGTCGGTAACCGGTTGTTTATATCTGTCTAAGATTAAGGTTTGTATGAATTGTATATTAAACTTAAATCGTTTGTCCAAAGTACATAATGAGAGAAAAGTGGAATGGTATATAGGGAATATGATAGAATAAATCTAGATGGTGATGACTTCTATCATCTAAGCATGGAGTTTTGCACCCAAGCTTGATTATATTTCTAAAGTAAAGTTTTTCATAAACTCAAAATAAATAAGTTTACCAATACCGAAACAGACATAAAATGTCAAAACAATCGTAAAGAAGTAAATAATATACCATCAGCATCAATTCATTCACGTACACATTTATTAGCAAACATAATTAAGTATTTCTAAATTCGTTTGTCTTCAAAAATGCGGTTAGTAAATCACAGAGCACAGTTGAATGGCGCGAGATGTGTTTCAATGCAATGAGGGCATTACCGTCGTCGGAGCGTGGCGTGGACGGCAATAATACCGCACCATAACATCACTTATATATCTTAAGAGGCCTGTGCCGACTACTGTCAGAATAATCTTTAGACTGACTTGTTGGTCTACGCCCTTTGTCCCCGTACACCGTACAGTTCATAGCTTTTTAACGTATTAATAAAATAAACAATAACAAAATATATATAAAGGTCTCGAGCGAGTATTCGAACCATAAAGCTGCTTGATATTATTGGTCTAGACATCACTGCTCGACTTAGGTGAAATATTTCAGCGCTAAATCGTGAATTTGGCGCTCGCGTACTCGTTAGGGAGTCCGCCTCGGGGCGCTAAAGTTATGAAATCAAATTATTTAAAGCGTGTTGTAAGAACACAAGAGTTATCCACGACCTTCGGCAGCCGTGAGAAGCTCGGGCCTCGTGCGACTCTACATTGTCTCTTGTTAAATAATCGACAAGACATGCTCGTGTCGACACACAAACATGCAAACAATAATATTCGCCCAGACGCCGGCTTCGCGTGCATCACTCCTTAATTCACCTTTAAATTATTTCTAGCAGACTAACGCAATGCATCTTGAAGAAAGAACCCCAGACAGAATTCTTTAACATTTCAATATATTTGTGGGAAACATTGAAACAATAACGTGACGTATCACGGAGGTGTTGCTGTAGAAATTATGTTAGACATTCTATAGATTTGTATACCGATTTAAAAAGTTGATAAGACGATTCTATCTTTACCAATCATGGTTGTGTAATTGTGGGAAAGCTTTAAGAATAGGCTAGATACAGGCCCGGAACGAAAGTGAAACTATCCTCCGCCTAGAGGGCGCAATCAGATGCCAAGCTGCCTCAAACTACACACAATATACTTGCACTTTGCACCGCTCCTCCTACAATAACATTTGAACTACGTAATAGCCAATCTATCAATTTGATTGAACAATGACTAATATAATTGAATTGTTTGAAAATTACTTAGTTGTGAATCAGATTTAATTTCGATGGTTACGAGTACTATTGAAGTCTTTGTGAAATGATCGCAATATTTCAGTTTCCGTGTTGAGGTCATACAATAAGGATGCGTAGAATGATAAATCTTTTCCTGAATATATAAAAAATAATAAGGTTTTTGATTTGCATCAGAGAGTTCGGAATAACTATTACGTAATTGGTGATTAAGCTTTCATTATTCTTAGAAAAAGTGGGTTAGTTAAAAGTATGTACAAGAAATTTGTCTTTACAATAATTAGGAAAATATCACATATGGAAAATTCAGAATAATCGTAATACATATATCTTACTGAAAATAATCAAAAGTCGTCATAAGTAACTACATATTTATAATTTGCGCGCACAAACGTACAGAAAAACAGACAAAAAATCAAAAAATCATTGTTTTGGGTTCTATTGCGTTTATAAAGCCCCGCTCATATTTTTTTTCTTATATACTCGTATCTTCTATGTATAGACAGCGACCATTTACAATTTTATTATCTGTATAGATTCCTAGTTCTTAGTAAAATTGCATCCTTGTAATAAGTGAGCCTTACTCAATATGGGACGAAATTACCAGTTAGCTTGCCAACCGTCGACTAACGTGTAGAATATTAATACATTGAATCATATGAGAGCTAGATAAGTCGGTATAGATCAGGTTTGACGAGGTAATGTGTATCATTAGTGAGGCACAAGTGAAACGAGGGTGATGTGAAGGATCGCAGCTACTGAGATGATATTAGTTGTCACTGTTACTAGTAGGGTATTATGTAGTAGTTATTAGTTTGCAAGCTCTCATCAAGCAAATCTCATCAAGCAAATACGTAGTGAACAAGCTTGGTAACTATGCCTGATGTCTCATGTATCATTTTCAGTGAGCCTACCTTTGATCTATACTTCTTTTAGTGGTTAACTATGGTTGCTTTTTCGACCGGCAATCAACCATTTTCAGGTATCATTTAGTATACCAATAAAGTCAAAGCTTTGCGCTTAAGCCGGAAATCTTTTAGTTGAACCGAACCAAACCAGAATTGTAAATTCGCGGATAAAAAATAAGCTTACCATCGACCAGATTAAATCCATGCTAACCGTTTTATCGTGAAAACATAATAACATTTTTAATGGACTGCGGAAACGGAAGAGCTTTCAAAAGCTTTGAAGGAAAATATGAACAATTAAGTTGGTACGCAGATGCGGTAGCGTTTAATACGGTTACTTACAATTAAAATTAATAACATGATGCAATACTGCAAAATGGAATAAAACAGATGTGAGCAGCAAGTCCAGTGATATAATACAAATATGTGACGTAACGTAGGTGATTTATTATTGAAAATAGATAACCTGTACATTACATAAACCGAGTCCACGGAGACATTGCAAAACTGCTAATGTGTTTTACACAAGTGCGGCACACGTTAAAACAATGCAAGTTATGGGAAAATATGAAGACATAATTTTTCTACAATTAGTATAAAATCTAAATTATTATTTTGCAATCGCACATAGAAGATTGAATTGCAATGTGCAAAGTAATTTTCCAGCTCCGAATTCACTTGTTCGTTTACAACGTGTTTTAAAAGCGTGTTGTTACGTGGTTTATTGTGCGTTACTGTTGTACTGTTGTTTCACATTTCGACACTTGTTATACCATCTAAACAAAAACATCAATAGTTTCGTCACTAATGAAAATATAACAATAGATCATCAAAGATGCGCCAACAGGTTGCGTGGCGCTGTTATGGTCCGTTCGGTAAACAGTAGGCTACAGTCTGCGATCGAAACCACACACCGTGAAGAACACCGGTTCACGGTCAGACACATCTCACTTTTCATAACCTCATACTAATGTTAGGAACATTTGGACATTTTTTTGCGAAATTACCGAAGAAATTGATTAAGTTCCAGTAGAAATAGCGTCATTTATGACTGCACTGAAATTGTCTAGGTTCATTTTGTGGTTTGGAATTACGGTCGGCTACCGTATCATTAGCTTGTACTTTAGGTGTGTCATTATCACCTGACCAATTTAGCTGTCGTGCAGAAGTTTCCCTGAAGAGTTCTTAAATTAATTTATTATGTAATCATGTTTTATTTTCAATGCCTAACTTTGTTAAGCTTTAGGGTGGTTTCAGACCAGCGTTTTATACAAACGTAAAAGCTTTGGAACGTTTGCACTTCTGTCAGTTAGTAAGGTCGTATGTCAAAACGATTGTACCTATGTACATATACACTCAGAAAAATACACTGGTTTGAACTACTCCAATTAAAGTCGCTAAATGCGACTGTGTTTACTTTTATGGAAGCGGCTTATATTTAGTTAGAAATAACAGTTAAATAGAAACCCTTTTTCCCCCTCTTAATTATATACTAGCAGTGCCTTGCGATTTTACCCGTGTTGTGCCTGTTCCCATGGGAATTTCGGGGATTTTTAAAGTTTTATAGTTTATAGACTGACAGACATAACAAGATTATATTATACTAGGGATAACATTTTATGCGTAAGGCTTTACAGGTACACTTTTTTGGATAACTAAGATGTATTTTTTATCAAATAAATTGTCAACAAGCACCCAAGGTTCTGCTATCACAAATCTACATGAAGCAGGTGGTCTCATGAATCACGGCAAGATGTTATCTTTCAAGAGAAAATTCACTTAAAACGTGCATGGTTTTATGAGATTAAAATTATTTCCGGACTCCTGTAATGTAGTTTAAGATGTTAATTTCATACTTTCTTTTTAATAGCCGACTGCAAAAAAAGAAGTCTTTGTTTTTACGTAGACATCTGATTAACCAACTTTCAAATTAAAAACACCAAGTTATGCAGTCTGAACCTCGCATTCTTTGTTATTCCTTAATCATAAAACAGCACACACACGCACACACGCACAAACACTCGTACATATCAATTCGGAAAGAATTCTAAAGATAAAATATTTTCATTACCGCCGGAAGTATAAATGAACGGAAGGAAGATTATCAGAATTCAAACAAACGCGAGCAAACTCGGAGTTTCTCGGGCGGAAAATTAATTAATACGTACATACCTACTGCATACTCGTAAATATATACATACGCGTGCGGTTGGTGCCTTTGAAATTATAGTGCCATACTTTTCATTACTTAATTTTGATTACAATCGATAAGTATTTTATAAGTTATTATTTTAGATTTACCTACTTATAGGAAAGCGTTTAAACCAATCATATAGGTAAACTGCAGAATACAGTATTAGAAATATTTACAAAAAAAAGTAATATCTTCATTCAGCAAATTATGGCACTATAATTTATGGTACTTTCTCTTAAAGTTGCAAATTTGTATGACCCTCTTAGAGCTTTAACTTTAAAAAATGCTATTTCTATGAATGATGGTTTGAAAAAATAATACTAATTCAACTCAAATACCAATAAAATAGGAAAAATACGCTATCAGAAGTAGAGCGAAACGTGATGCTTTAGCTTCATACTTCCTATGTAATTACCATAATATTGTGGTTGTTGCATTCAATTTAATTGTTAAGTAAGTGGTTATGAATGTTACATGGTTTTTAAGATTCGTCTTAAATGAGATGTGAACATTAGTTTTTTTATTGATTGCTACAACCTTTTTATTTTGTTTTTGATCTTCTTATATATTAACAAAGGAGGTATGAGACTAAATCCCTTATTTTTTTTGTACTAAACTTATTTATTTATGAAGAAGGTATGTATCGACCCAAACCTCCTTCCTCCTTGTAAAGGAGGTATGTGTTGTACCAAACCTCCTTCTTATTTATAAAGGAGGTATGTGTTGACCCAAAACCTCCTTCGTATTTATAAAGGAGGTATGTATAGACCCAAACCTTCTTAGTATTTACAAAGGAGGTAGCAATGGACCCAAACCTCTTTCGTATATATAAAGGAGGTATGTATAGACCCAAACCTTCTCAGTATTTACAAAGGAAGGAGGTAGCCAATGACCCAAACCTCCTTGTTTATAAAGAAGGTTTCTATCGACCCAAACCTTCTTAGTACTTACAAAGGAGGTAGTTATCGACCTAAACCTTCTTCGTATTTAAAAAGGGGATGTCTCACGGGATGTCTATCTACCGAAACTGCATTCATATTTACAAAGGAGTTATTTATTTATCTCCTTACTGTATCTATCGACCTAAATCTTCTTAAAAAATAAAAGATGAAGATGAAGAAAAATAAAATAAATGTATTGCCAAATTTAAGAATAATATATATTTACATTATTCCTATACATTATGTACCTATAATAGGATCGCTTGGGCTCCAAGGTGTCTTTGACTCTTTGTGGCAATAAAACACAATGTCAACAACTATTTTGTTGCTACAGTGCATCAAAGGTTTTCTTTACGCAAACATCAAATAAACATACAAACAAAAGACGCAACGCTAAGCATTACAAAACGAAAAGATAGTATCTTTCATTAACATGTTACGTGTATTGGGAATAGTGTTGCAAATAAACCGTTTTAAACCAAAATCTGTGGTTTCAAACGCATTTTAAATAAATTTAAAACGGTTTAAAACCGTGACCACGTGCTTACGTTTATGACTAATTAATATTTTAAAACTAAAAATACAATATATTAATTGAAGATTTTTAATTTTTGTTAGTTACAATGACGTTTTACATTATTTTTAGGGTTTAGAAGGTTTAAAAATCTTAATATGCGTATTTATTATTTCTTTATAATAAGCTGTGTCTGTGTATGAGTAGGTAGGTATGCTTTTTCTTATTTCATAGTACTTATGTTTGGTTGTACAACATTAAACAATTTTATACGTTATGGTGCGGCAACGTCGCGTCGTATTATTTATTATTATTACCAGTAGAACCTCGTTAAGTCGAACCTCGATAAGTCAAAAACCTCCAAATCTCGAAAAAATGTTTTGTTCCTTCCTTTCAAACACCAAAACCTCCATTACTTGAAATCTTGACCCTCTGTTAGTCGAAATAATCACCGAGTCCCTCCAAGCCATTTTGGTACATATTTTCACTCTATAACTCGAAAAATTAAATTTGACCTGTGTATCTCGAACATAGCAACGTTTTATTTTACAACCTTTACAACTTGATCATTTGGAATTTATTACCTCTATTGTTCGAACAAAAATAAGTTACCGACTTTAAGAACTTGCCGACAATGTGAGTACACTATTGTTTCTTAGAAAACATTTTAGGAGTGTACGATAATAAATTTATGACTCACGTAAACACGTGTTTAGACAACGCTATAAATAGAGAACAACCAAATTATCTAAAGCAAAAAAAAATTACTGACTTTTTTTAATGCCATATTTTTTATTTTAAAATGATTTGAAATAATGTTGTATGTAGTATGTAAGTATGAGAATACTTATACTTATTGTTTTTTGTGAAATGTTAGTAAATTCCAATAGAAAATCATTTTAACCTATATTAAACCTTAAAAAATTGTTTAAAACGTTTTAAACGGTTTAAAACCAAATGATTTTAAACGTATAAAATACTTTTTGCAACTATAATTGGGAACGCCCAATATTTACTTTAAGATTCAGTAGGCGTGACATACCACGCCGTATTCAGGTTTCACATAATCTTTGACCCTTGATTGCAAAGTATCTGAATGTGGTTCAAAAATGGTGTATCTATTTCTATGATTGATAGTATAGACCCACCGTCGTTCCACTTTGCACTATAATAGAGCATCGATTGTTTGTAACTAGTCTAGTGAAAATTCTAGTGAATATCGACTATGTAATCTTTATATATATAATTCTACTGTACGTGTGTATGTCACTGAACTCCTCCCAAACGGCTGGACCGATTTTAATGTTTTTTTGTATGCTTTTGGGTGGCACCCTGGATGGTTTAGATTCACACTAGCGACATCTATTGGGTTGCGGTGGAACCACCGCGCGGGGTAGCTAGTTATATATAAATTTGTACCCACTAAACCAGTCAGTACAATTGCAAATATACCTATAAGTTAATATTAGGCACGCACCTGTATTGGTCACTTGTAAATGAAAGTCACACATCCTACATTGCACAACTAAAGAGTTGAAAAGCACCAAATAAGGTATAAGTCATTTGTTTAAAGAATAATAGGTACTCGCATAATAAATTAAAGCCTTTCAAAGTGTTATGGGAAAGCTTTAGTTTATTTAAGCTGGGCGTTTCTATTAGTTGAGTAGAAACTGTATTTTGGATCGAAAGGAACATACTTACTTTATTCATTAGTTTCGAAAAGGTTAGTAAGGCAATACGGATGTCAGACTATTTAGACCGCCTATAGGCTTCCGACATGGTCTAACGATTGAAGAAACCGGGATGGACTGCTTTACTGGCCCTCCGAAGCACGGTAGCGTATATAACATAACCTTTTTTCAAATGTGGCTGTCAAAAAACTGGCTGGCTGACTGTGAACTAACTAAATTTTGTTTTATTACCTACTTTTCACATTATAAGGAACACGTAAACTACATGAAGTCCTTCTATTGAATAATTAAACAATATTGTTCACTTTAAACAATAACACTGGCCACTAATTCATTCATATTGTAAGTAAAAAAGGTTCTCAGCGGAGGTTACATTAACATAATTCACGGTGTAATTGTGTATTTTACTGCAGATAAAATGCATTGTTGCACTAGGAGAATGGCTAAGTCATGAAATTAAACAGTTTTTGTTATCGCCAGATTACAATAGCGGCCGGATAGCTTGGTTACACAATGTGCTTATTTGTAATCAATAATCATGTGGGTAAAGATGGAAATATAGGATCGGACGCGTCAGCAAGTAGCGGCTTACAAAGCCTAAGAAAGAGTCCGCGACTTACGTCCGATATATTACACAGTTACTAAAATGTGGATACATCAACTGTTTCCCACGTCCGTTGAGCCGAGTCCGTCAGCCATATCCGCTTATATGTATGTTTCTGATGTTATTCATTAAGCTCATATCTAAGTTTAGCCAATAGGATGCAGTGAATCATTCCAAATTAGAATTTTATCCATTACAAAAGTTTTAATGACTTTTTCCCGTCGTTAAAGAAGCTTGAGTTATAAGCTAATTTACTTAACGAGCCACGCATGTACATTTCTGCAAGTGTTGCGAATACTCTTTAAATATAATGTGTTTGGGTCAAGGTTCAGAGCAAATTAATTAGACATGATTGTAAATATTAAATGGCTCGTACTTATCGATATTGCAGGAAGATATTCATTATTAGTTGGTGTAATCGGCTTGTGTTTGTCTTGATATGTACCTCGAGAGTGTAGAACAAAAACAGATAATAAAGACATTGCGTGATAGAGAGAATTAAACAAGGTTTTTGATTATTCACATGACCGACGATATTACGATTATTTCAAGGCGTGATTAATGATCACTTAATGATTACTAAGTTAAGACTTAGCGCGCGTGAGAATTGAGGTTTGATATTGCAATACAACGTGATAATCTTCCTTCGTTCTTTAACATACAATTGTACTATCGATAATAACTATATTACGAGCACATACCTATTGAAAGTATATATTATTAGCGGTCAAATGAGATTGTATTGTATAGGTCTATTCGCAATGCGGTGAAACGAGGTGGTAATTCGGTAACAGATAGCTACCCGGTTTGTATCCGTAACCTATATTTAAATGATGTATTTCAACATTTAACTAAACAATAGTGGAGTTGGTTCATAAATGGTGGCTTGAGTGGTACTGTTGAGTATTCTGTGTGCCTGTTTGTTTCGCCGTCGGGTCGGAATGTGAGCATCCTCCCAGATAAAGGTCACCGCGAGGTCACAGCGAATGCAACGACTTGAAGGTAGATACAGTTTATATTTAATACAATAGCAATTAGGCAGAAGGTAAACTGCGGTACATTATCGTTTCCCTCGCGTGAATCGTAATATTAGTAATGCGTAATGGTTATTTAAACGAACGGTTTTAACGTTCTCAAATCAATTTTTGGTAATGGCAACCTTCACTTTAAATTAATATGCCGATCAATCGGATATAGTAAATTAAAAGTTTCGTTTTAAAAAGTATCATTGATCTAAAGTTAAATCTATGTTGAACACGACTTGTTTTAAACATAAACAACAACGTAAGAGCATGGAAAACCTCCTCTTTGTTGTTAAAGTCGGTTTAAAACATCTCTTACCGGCCATATGGTATATTTATTTTCCAATGATACATCATAATGCCAAAAAAATCCGCAAAAACCTGCCGCCATATAAGGCATTGTGAAGATAAATACGCACTTTAAATATTACATACTAAATGCAAGAACATAGGTACATTCCAAACAAAAACTAATAAATGAGTTAGTCTTTAGTTATAATGAAGCTTAAGAGTTTGATTTTTGTTTCTTTAACGTCCAAATCTCTGAAACTACCATTCAAATATGTATAATTATGTTATAACTGCAATGGACTATTTATAGTACTGGATAGCCATATAAACGGCTATATTTCATCCCGAAATACGAGAACGAGCACGACGCAGGTAAAACCGCAGGGCGCGGCTAGTTTGAAAGATAAAAGATGGATAAAAGTCCTTGTGTAACTGTCGTCAAGGACATCAAAAATATGCAGACGGTTTTGTAAACATTAAGATAAGATCTCTCTCCAGTCGGCTGCTTTGTCTATTCATATTAGGGTATCTTATACCGTGGTCAAGTGGCTGGTAATTGAGGTCTCAAGATGACCCGCGGTGATGCAACGCTCTGGGTCATAGCTTATGGTGTAAATCTAACATTAACCACAGATGTAACTACTTGTTACTCATTTTAAAACAATTTAAGCTATTATAACAATCATCTTAACTTCATGACTGTGTTAGGTGAGGATTCTGTACAGTGCGTGTTGGTTGTTTCATTGAATATAGTAGCCAGTCTATGAATATAGGTGACCTATGAATATTTCTTAATTATGAGTTATGGTGTTATTAATTCAAATGCATAATATCAATAGTTTATTCACATCAATTACTGAATCGAAAATACTAAATTATAAAGCTGAAGGTGTTTTTTGTTTGTTTGAATGGGCTAATTCTGAACTATCAATCCGGTTTTAATAATTATTTTTGCAATAAATGACATTCAACGAAAATTTTATAGGCTATTTTTATCTAGAAAATTTCAACGGCATCGGGTATAACGCGGGTAAAACCGCGGGGCACTGTTAGTTTTTAAATAAAGAAGGTGATGAATGTTGAGCTTTGTACATTACATTATGTTCAGTACGGTGACTTTCATCAGACCTTTCTTTGGGACAGCTTCAAACATCCAGCACCCCACGGTTTCACCCGCGTTATATCCAATGTTTATAATAGGTACAAATAATTAATCCTGAAATTCCCATGGACTATTTCCATGGGAATTTCAGGATTAATATGATAATAGCCTATAACCTTCCTATTGAATGGAATATCTTTATTACAAAAATAATTATTCAAATCGGATGGGTAATTTCGGTAATTGGGCTTTTGAAAAAAAAAATTTTTTGTGATAACTAAATGGAAAGATTATATATTAGTTTTATAACAAAACTATTTTTATTTTATTTTTTTCGCAATAATTCAAAAGTTATTTCAAAATAAAAATTAATTTTTGAATCCAGTACCGAAAACACTCGGACAACTCCCGAACAAACCCGACCGCGTGTGACGTCATAATGTATAGCCCCATTCGGTTACACGTGTAATAGCCGTAAACGCTGTACGTACTTATGGTTAAATAGCTATACATTATCACGTCACAACCACGGTGACCAATTATGGCGCGTTTATAGTCACGTGATTTTTATTCAATTTTTAATTGTTTATAATTAATTGAAAAAATATAATAAAGTTTTAAAATACATTAAAAAAATCAATTTTTTTTTCAAAAGCCCAATTATCTCGAATATACAAACAAAAAACAAACTTTTCAGCTTTATTATCTAATATATAAAATTCTCGTGTCACGGGGTGCGTAATTGAACTCATCTGAAACGGCTCCACCGATTCTCATCAAATTTTGTGTCCATATCGGGTAGGCCTGAGAATCGGACAACATCTATTTTTCATCCCGAAATTCCCGCGGGAACGGGTACCGTGGTTGAACTCCTCTGAAACAGCTCGACCGATTCTCATGAAATTTTGTGTACATATCGGGTAGGCCTGAGAATCGGACAAAATCTATTTTTCATCCCGAAATTCCCGCGGGAACGGGTACAACGCGGGTGAAACCGCGGGGCGCAGCTAGTCTATTTATATATATTATATGTCATATATATAAAAAGAAAGTCGTGTTAGTTACACTATTTATAACTCGAGAACGGCTGAACCGATTTGGCTGAAAATTGGTGGAGACGTAGCTTAGAACCAGGAGACGGATATAGGATACTATTTATCCCGTATTTCCTACGGGAACGGGTGCGCTGTGGGTGAAACCGCGGGCACAGCTAGTAGGTTCATAAAATAGTAGATACAAAATCATGATATGATGTAAAAAGCGAGTGTAGCCATCACTTTGTTCATTGCCACACACAGTACCAAGATTGGATGGTACATACCTAATTAAAAGCATGCACAGCGCTTGATTATGTTCGGTGAAGCACATTAATTGCTTAGGCAGAGGTAAGTAATAGCTAATCTCTGGCACAGTTAGCAAGCAATCATTACATGAAAACGGTTTCAAAATATTTTCATAGTCACGAATTGAAATCATTGTAGATACAGGCAATAAAAATACAGAGAGAAGTTTGGCTTTAATTTGCAACAGAATCGTAGCACGTGCATTCGTCTGAACTGCCCAGGCTTGTGTGAAACATTTTTGTAAAATAATATAAAGACGCCGGGCCTGGTTCGAGGTTACTACAAATTATAAGAAATTTTTTTGCATGAAAGGCCTGCCATAGATCAGGCGAACGACGACGACTAATGATTTTTTAAATAAAAGAAAACGTAGAAATCCTTGTTTAATCCTCTCTATATCATAACTAGCAGTGCCCCGCGGTTTTACCCGCGCCGTCCCCGTTCCCGTGGGAATTTCAAAAAGTAGCCTATAACCTTCCCGTTGAATGTGGCTATACATTACAAAAAGGTTTTTTCAAATCGGCCCAGTAGTTCCTGAGATTAGCGCGTTCAAACAAACAAACAAACTCTGCAGCTTTATAATATTAACTAGCAGCGCCCCGCAGTTTTACCCGCGTTGTGCCCGTTCCCGTGGGAATTTCGGGAATTTTTTTTACATAAAAACCTTCCTCTTGAATCACTCTACCTATTACAAAGAACCGCATCAAAATCCGTTGCGTGATTTTAAAGATTTAAGCATACAGACAGACAAACAGACAGACACGAAAAAGAGACGACTTTATTTTATACTATGTAGTGATTATAGATATAATAAATCATTATATATTTAATGATATATTTCTTTAATTCGCTAGTCGCCATCGCTGTCGCATGCACCGTGTCACGGTCGGGATAGAGTAAAAATAATACAAATTCGTGTTCAAAGTTAAACTAATAAATATACAAAAAACTGTCACGCTACAATCAGCACCAATAAACAAACAACATGAACCGCTCGAGTGTAGCCAATACATAAACTGATAGGTATTATGTTACCCCACGCGTAAAATAATAAATAAATCCCCAAAAGACAAGGGCATCAGATTTGTAATTAATTAAACAGTCAACTGCCTTCTGAAGATGCCAAGGCTGCTAAACAATGTGTGTAATCAATATATCAGACATTACGTACTAATATGTATATTGTCTTGTCTAGGGAAGGTGTAGGAAGGCGAGTGTGCGGTGATTGTCGGCTTGCTTTGAATGGGTGCATAAAAACCACAATGCTCTTGCAATAGGTTTTGTCTTGTCTAATTCATGGGAATTTAGAAATAAAAAGGTGTAACTTAATTACCATTATTTGTTGAAAAGTTACGAACGTAATTAGTCTTATTGTACTGTCGTTTTAAGAACTCGTTAGAAGATAGTATATGACGATAAATTGTAGTTAAACTTTTATTTGTTTAACTTATGATTTACTAGCCGCGGTCTGCGGTGTTACCCGCGTTGTACCCGTTCCCACGATAATTTCGGGATCAGATGTATTTCATGTGTTATTCTTATGTATAACCTATATTACTGTAGAGTTTCATCCAATTCCTTTTAGTACTTTTTGCGTGAAAGAGTAACAAACGTACATACACCTTCATAAACTTTTGCATTTATAATATTAGTAGTATTAAAACGATTTTGTTTTATTGTATATTCTGGCTGTCTTTTTAGGTACAAATTGTATCATTATTCAGTATCTGAAAACAGACAATGTCATCTAATATATTAATATAAATTCACAAAGTAAAATTGTCATATATCAGAATAAACTTGAATTGTGTTGTGGTGATTATTGCCAAATCGGCTAGTTACGATATACATAGTTACATTCCCACGGTGAATAGACTTCAACGCGCGCTACCTTCCAACTGAACTTTGACCTTAACTCAGTTAATTGTTTTAGTTTTTATTTACAAATAATATTGCATCTTTGTAATTTATAGATTTAAATTATTAAAATATCATGGGAATTGTGGTTACAATTTATATACTTTTATATTTAATTATTGACGCATTTTTTATAGTTAATTACAATATGTTTTGAAATATATCTATGTTATTTTATTCCCCTTCTTATATTGTAGCACTGATAAATACAATTCCTTGCTGTATTGAGATCCTATTTTGGTCTAAATACAAATATCTTGCATTAGAACCAGTCTAATGACTTCCTAGACTACAATCTGTGGCAGTCTTAAAAACCATAAACTAATCATTCAACAGATACGGCAAGTTGAACAAGTAATAACATACTTGATGCATTTCTAAATGTAGTAAGAGTTGTGAACATCTAAGTGCGAGGCACTAGGAGCACGCTGAAGACGCAATGCGGGTCAAACGCTTTGCGACACACCACGAGACACGAAGCCACGACAGCCTCAACTTAACCTGTTCCTGCAAACTACTTTATTACATGCAGATAATATCCGTTTCGCTAATGTTCACATTTTATTACTGACATGTTAAAGTTGAAAGTTGATTTTGCGATAATTTGGGTAAATGCAAGTTTCTCTTAACGATGTGTTATGTGTGGAGTGTAACGTCTTTAATACAGTTTTTTAATGTAGTTGGTATTTATGTTGTCCGTTCTTATTGGTGGCTTTGCTGTCTTTCTTTAAAAACCGGGTGATAATTATGTATGACGTTATGATCAATTAAAATACATATAGTTTGGCAGAAAGTTACTTAAATTACTTATATCTATATATTGAGGGCGTGCATGTTTTATCGTAATAACGCCTCGTCTCGTCCCTGTACGAGACCCAACAAAACTTTTCCAACAAATGTATGAAACACAGTGAAACATCTCTAGTCTCAAGACAATGATCGTTGCACAACTCCCAGACAAGTGCTCTGCGATGACATAAAGTTCATCACACACTAATGATCTCCGTCATCCTCACAATGGGAAGTGATTAATGATCTCTAAACAATGCACAACCTCACTATTTGATCTCCGGTCACTAAATATAGACCGGACTTACCGCTTCGTTTGAACTTTAAAGGTTTCAATACGTTATTAGGTAAAAAAGAATTGAGCGGTCTTCCTTGTATTAATTACGGCGTTATATCCGCGATGGTATTTAAATTTTTATTATTATGATTAGGTTGAAATTTTGGTTCAGTTTTCAAGGTCAATATCTAAAAATCTAATTAGTTTTATAGGGTGCCTCGAAGTAGGTGAATGACGCTGATTAGTGAATTAAAAGAATAACAATTAAATAACAGTGAAGAGATTTGGAAAACATCATTGAACATTGTATATGTTCAATGATGTTTTCCAAATCTCTTCAGTCATCGTTACCGTCAATGTCGCCGCACGATTGCATCCCGTCATAAAATCACGGATAACACTGTGTCAATATTTACGGGTACATAATAAATATAATAACTTCAGGAATAGGCCTATGTTTATCCTGTTTTGCTTGTATGGTATTTTGTTACACAATATGAAGAAGCTCGCACATTGTGCAACTTTTAATGTCATGTGTTTTTTTGCTCATGTGTTTTTAAATGTGGTGTACAATACAGTTTTATCTATCTTTCTATGAATGAAGATGAATTGTCATGTATATGTATTC